>CM032327.1:81812006-83296066 GCA_019022515.1 Quercus aquifolioides
ATATTTCCTTCCTAACTTATAACCCCAAGTTAAACCCTTCCTCTTACCTATCAAAACCATAAACCCCACATTCTTTCTCTATCAAGTAGCCATACAAATCTTATCAAATCCTAATCAAATTTAAGCTCTAGCCCTTTCTTCCACAACTCTAAACTCTAGATCCACAAATCCTCCTAAACCTTAACCTGCTACAAGCACACCTAGACAAAATCCCCAATTTGTCCTATGCCCACCCCACCCTATTTCTTATCCTCTTATTTATTTCCTTTTCTTTCTTCTCATCTACAGTATGCTACACAATGATGTTTAGCTTGCCCCCTCCTAAATTCCACTGCTTCCATAGGTTGAACCCAAGAGATTCTATTTTTGTAACTTTTTAAAGGCAAAGTGCGTATACACTATCAACGACTTACAAAACATGCTCCTACAGCATCTATTATTGAATTTTTCTTATATAGAGTTAATTGATGAATGGTTATGGTATTATCATTGTCATAATTTGGGTTTATAGAGATTTAAAGATGACCTTAAATGTCTGGTTCTGTAATGTTTTCTGCTTGTAGGATTCACCTGCTATTGTCAAGTCTGTCTTTGACAAACGTATAGTTGGATGCCCTGGTGGTGAAGGAGGTAAACCTTCTGCTCATTTTTTAATTTTGATTTCTCCCCTTCTTTAATGCAATAAAAAGTCATTGCAATTCTTGAACTCCTGTAGTTTAGAGTAATTGATAGGGTCTTGAAATTTGTATAAATTTACAGAAGATGAGCACGATGTTGTGTGGTTTTGGCTGGAGAAAGGCAAGCCACATGAATGCCCTGTCTGTTCTCAATATTTCAAGGTAAATTATTCCATTTTTCTTCCATATGATGTTGTTTTAAGCCCCTCCAATACCCTCCCCCCAAGGTCCCAATCCTACAAAAAAAAAAAGTAAAAGATATATTTATGCAGTTCTTTTTAATTATTTATTATAACATTTTATTATGGATTTTTTAATTAATTGAATGAGGCTTCTCATGATTGTTGTTTATGTTTACAGCTGGAAGTGGTTGGCCCTGGGGGTCCTCCTGATGGCCATGGAGACGACCATCACCATTGATCCAGCTTGGAAAATTTTTGCCAGAATAAAATTTAACTAGATGACAACAAACAATTCGTTGTACGGTGTAGTGTGATACACACATTTTTCCTGTTTCCTCTTTGTGGATCCCTGTTTCTTGACATTACCTTGACCAAGTTGGTGGTTTTTGATTTCAAAGCTTGGTCATTCATTGAATCAATAAATTATTTTTTACCTTCTCCAATATCAAAATAATTATTGGGGACATTTTCTTCTTTGGATGTTCATGATCTCTTATCTCATTTTATCTTCTGGAATGCATTATCATGCTAGTTTTTCCTTTTTTGGACGTTTTCAATTGCTCATAAACGACATTTCTTGCTAATTGATTGTAATAAAAATTTTGGATTTTTGATAGAAGTTCACTGTGCTGGTAATGTAACGATTTAAGGAAAATATCTCGTTCACAAAATCAATTGTAAATGGTGATTTCTGGTGTTTCTGTAGGACAAGGGTTTGCTCTAAACAGTTTGGAGGACTATCTTTAAACCTATTAAGTTGCAATTCAGATTATCTATGTGTACTTTATTGATCTATTAATTTATCTAAATAGGTCAGATGATTATTAATTAGTTGAGATTGAAAGTACATGTTGATTGTTATTTGAATTGTCATCAGAATTTTTGTTTAAACAGTTTGAAGGAGAATTCTGTCACTTTGATTTGTTATTAGTTTTATTTACTCATTGGTTTTTGTTTTTTGTATTCCTACTAGCTCTTTGTTGACTTGTTTTTCCCTATGTGTGTGTTAAATCTTAAATATGAGGAAACGTGCTATGGAGTGAGCCTATAAGATGATTTTTGAACATTTGCACACTTTTACTTTGTGAATACCGTCCTATCAAAATTGGATAAATAAATTATAAAACAAAAATATCTTATTTACGTTTAAAATTGATAGAACCGAGTGATATCTTTTGTATTGTTCAACAGTAAATTTTTTTCTCTTGTATCGATTAAAGCTATGCCTTTTTATTTTAACAAAAATGCATTAAAATCTCATATTTTTTGGCACAGTTGTCCCTTATATGGGAGCATCTAAATATATTGAATACCTTAAATTGTTCGAAAACTCGACTATTATATTTGAACATGGATGCCTGTCAATTTTAATAGGGCTTTCTGTCACATCCTTTGTATGAATATATTGAATTTATTTCAAGCCTGATAAGAGAAGGTGTCTTTTTCTCCGAAGCTTTGAGTTCATCGACTAGGAGAAAGTGACAACCCAAGAAAGCATTAGATGTTTTTCCAATGCTATTGAACCTTGGAACCATCTACATGTCAGCCCTACTTGAATAATCCTTCATGTTTTGGTATAGTTGATATGTTCCATCTACCCTTTGGACAGTTCAGCCAATTCAGCCACTCTGCTTTCTGAAACCATTTCTGCAGATTACACAATGTCGTCAGCTCAGATTCGAGAAACCGTTACTGAATCTCTTTTTGAAGCACTCTCAAGCTCCCATGAAGTTCAACAGAAAGTTCTCGAAATGCTAGTTTCCATAACGAAGGTTAGTCCTCAAAACAGGAACTTGCTTGCACAAACGGATGGTGCCATCCCTGCCCTTCTTACTCTCTCCAAAGCTTCCTCTTCAATCATCCAAGCTCTCTCATTGTCCACCCTCTTCAATATCTCTCTAAACCCTGATCTAAAGCGGTCTCTTGCAGATATGGAAACCATTTATCACCTTAATTCCATGATTCTCTCGCCAAGCTCTCCAGAAACTAGCAGATTAACTTCCTCATTGGTTTGTAGTTTGGCAATGCTTGATAAGAACAAGGCAAAGTTTGCAGTAGCTGGTACCATCCAATTGCTAATCAAGGCACTATCTGGACCCAGGAGCCTAGCTTCCCATCACCTCCTAAGTTCTTTGACTGAGCTTGTCCAGTTCCATGGGAACTGCACCGTAGCCATTCGATCAAGAGTTGTTCCAGTGCTTATTAACATAGTGGAAAGCGCTGATGGTGAGGATCTTGCCGGGTCTTCTCTTGCTGTTCTGTGTCTCCTTGCTAGGTTTGATGAAGGATTGAATGCTTTGAGAAAAACTGACCATGTTGTGAGCTTAATGGTGAATGTGTTGAAACGGAGGTGCATGTTGAGTAAGGAGGGCGCGGCTGAAATCCTTCTTCGCTTGTTTGATGAAAGTGAGGGCTATATGACAGATGCTTTGATGGTGCCAGAATTTTCAACTGTGCTAGCAGATCTTTCTGTAAGAGGATCTGCAAAAGCTCGAGAGAAGACCGCTTTGCTAATGGAAAAAGTTATGGAGGCCAACATGGATTCTTAAGTGGATATATTGGGTTCCATTAATGGTGATAGAATTGGCAAGTACAACGCGTTTGAATTGTACTTTTATTTGGAATTTCTTCAAAGCAATGTTGAGGATAATGTTTCCCAACCTTTTTCAGTGTTAAAAGTATTCATTAATCCGCATGGTTAATTTTGGCTACATAAACAAGTTTTACGTATGAATATGATCTTTGGGCTGCAAGTATTGAAAATAAAACAAATTGTTTCAGAAAACTAAAATAGTTTACTGTTTTAGGATATCTTAATCCCACATGATATGAGCAAAGAAGTGTGACGAAATGACCATAATAATTGTACGTGATACAACCTCATTGCTGTGAGATGGGTTGAAAAGAGAGTGAGCGTGAAGAGACTAGAAAAAATCAGAATCGTTACTAAAATGCAATGACAGTACAAGATACAACATCGTAAAGGAGAAAATACATCATGTTTTGGATACATGAGTCTTCCCTCGGACTCATGTATTTGAAACATGATATACCTCCTCCTCTTTTAGGCCTTTACACTTACAATGAAGCCGACAAGTTCTCTGACCTCTTAACTGAGGAGGAGGTGTGTCATATTTCAGATACACGGTGCCTAACTTTGGGGTCCACCCTCATGTGAGGGAGAGGACTCATGTATTTGAAACATGATATATTTTCTCTTGAGGAGGTATATCATGTTTCGGATACACGGTGCCTAGCTATGGGCTAGAGGTATCATCTTGCCTCGATGTGGCTAAATAGGGATGTTAATTTGTGTTAACGAGTCATGGTAAAGATATTCAAATACATAACTCAAATCTAAATCGAATGATTTAATAATCGTGTCAAAAACCCCTCAACCCTAACACAACTAGTTTATTAAGTAGGTTGATATAACATGGCCAATTTCAACTTGTTTAATATAAAATCTAAAAAAAATAAGGTAAAAAGAGGTATTTTTTGGTAAAAGGGTTAGGGATTTTGCGTAACTAAAATAATTTTATTGGTTATCAGCATAACCAATATAATTATTTTAGTTACACAACTATATTTAATTCAAATTTTTTATAGATAAAAATAATATTTATTTATATGAAACTGGTCATTTTGAGTTGATTGCAGGTTAAACAAGTCAATATGAAATTATTGATATAGTTGGATAATTTGATCCTGATAATGGTGGTTATCAAGATGACAAGAGATCCACGTCCAATTATATATTTATTATGGCAAGTTGGGTTTTTTAATGGAATATATAGTGTCAAACAGACACAACTTCATCAACTGTGAAAGCAAAGTATGTAACTTGTTACGAGCCTATATGGTTCCAGAATTTTATCTTAAGGGTAGATATTGTAGATTCCATTGCAAGGTTTTTGAAAATATTTTGTGATAATTCAGCAGTAGTTTCTTTCTCTCGGAACACTAGGAGCTCTTCCCACTCTAAGAATATTGAGATAAAGTATTTGTTTGTTAGAGAGAAAGTAACCAATTCTCATATTTGTGTTGAGCACATTTCCATAGAACATACGTTGGCTAATCCAATAACGAAAGGTTTAGCTGAAAAAGTGTATAAGGAACATTTGACTCATATGGGATTATTGGTGTTTGTTGTTTTATTGAGCTAGTGGAAGTTTTGTGTGTATGTGCATGTTGTGAACACTATATATATCTTATTGTGTGCACATTTGGTTGATTATGGCTGATAAATGTTATGATGCAAGATGTTAGGTCCAAAATTATTAGGCGTTGGAAATCTGTATCCAAAACCTTGTTCAATTGTATTTTGAGTTGTATGTTCATAATATCTAGGATTGTGTCTGAAGATGACATTTGAAGATAGAAGACACTGCTCAAGAACTGTTGAATCTACTATCTTGACATTAGCCAATCAATTGAGATTTAATGATTCTCGAAACTAGGTCAATTAATTGAGATTCACCGTTCATGAATTTGATTTTGGCTTAAACGTTTTAATTTAAGTTGCGTGTATAAGTGGGTTTTGTAACCCTAATTGAGAGCCTATATAAAGGCCCACTAAGCCAACTTTTAATAAAATTGTAAAGGCAAAAATCCCAAGGTATTAAAAGAGAAAACCCTAACTTCCACCTATTGAACCAGTGAGTTCAGAAAATGAAAAATGAGATTTTATTGCGACTTTTGTGCACCAAGGGTTCTTTACCGAGCATCGACTCCGACACCAACCATTGAAGATCCTATTAGTGTTTTATGTGAAGCTGCTACATAAGACTACTACATCCAAGAGTTCTGGTGAAGTGATCAATCACGAATTTGTATCATGCACCATAGAGATTCACCTGTTAGAGTAGTCTAACTAGGTTGGAGTTGCTCTAGAATAGCGTCACTAAGTTCTAATAAAGGTAGCTACTTTGGGATCGGATAATGTTACTTGTAATTGTGACTTCAATCTTACATAATGAATTCTTCAAGTTTGGTGGCTACCTTTAAACCACCCATGCATTGAGGTTTTTCCCCATCGTAACCTTATCGCCATTTCAAATTTATTTTCTTTTACACTTTATTTTTGTGATATGGTTGTACCCATCACATATGAAATCGGGCCTTTGCATAATTTGACTAATTAATCAACTTGAGTACTTGGTTAATTGTAATTAGGGTCTAAATTTCACAACAGGAGACATTTAGATTAAGTCTTGATAGGCTTCTTATGGAACTGAGTGTGTTGATGTCCTTTTTAAATTTTATTTTAGTGTCACATTTACATTCTATTGCCTTTATCTCGTGGTTGTAACTTGTAAGCATTTGATTACATGTTATGCATCCAGTCGATGAAATGTTGATATAACTCGGTACTTACAAACATACTCTCGACCGAGTTGTGTTTTGAGATGCTTGCTCACATTTAACATTATTTGGTTGAATGACTCAAGAGTCAAGTCGTCCCAAGTGGGAGACTACTGTATTTATTCCTTTATTTAAGTGGACTGGCATAGTCATATATAGTGGTTATGTGACTGATTGAGGGCTTCTATCATGTTTCTTTTGTTTAGGGGCCCATTCCGAGATGAACTAAATTCTCCTTTTTTTGAATCCATGAGTAAGCCCTTACTCTCACTCTAAATAAAAAGACAATTGAATTGGCCCTTTTAAATTTTCATTCTTTACTATCATTGGGTGTTAGGGTTTGAGAGTAGAACTTTTCTCCCTTTCCCACACACACGTACACTCCTATCATGTAGTCACCATCGTTTTGGGAAATCAAGGATCCTCTTTCAAGATTTCAATGTAACGCTCATCATCAAACCATGGAAGTATTCGTTTTATTGATGAAAACAGTAAACCCATATTGCTTTGAATAGATAAAGTATATTTTGGGATAATTTCTAAAAAAGCTTTGCCTAGAGGTTAAACATAGGGACCATTTTGCTACTGTTCCCAGCCATGCTTGACCGATGACAAAAACTTCTCATGCTCTGTCCAGAATTAATTTATAAATTTTATAGGTTGGGGCCAAAGTTATTTGCAGTATTTACTATTTGTAGTGATTACTGCAGCTGAATTGTCACATACTCTAGAGTCCAGATGGTATAAAACTCCACAATTTCCTGTCAAGGAATGCTATGACCATATAAAATGACATAACTTATACCATAATTCGCCATGTGGCAAGTTGTGAGTGGTAGAAGTATGTCTCCACATGGCTAGTTGTCAACACTTCTATCATTCACAACTCACCACGTGGCGAGTTATTGCATAAATTATGTCATTTTATGTGATCTTAACACTACTCTTTCCTGTCCATGTCTTAGATTTAGATGTTTACCTAACCAACCGTCATTCCCTAAATCTTTATCCAAGCTCATTGTTACAATATTTTTTCCTTCCCTTTCATTATTCCATGTATAGAAAGTAGAAACAGCCGATAAATGTTGGTCAAACAATCAGAGAAGTCTTTTTTTATATATGCGGACCGGGGCTACTATCACAACCCCATTTTTGATCTGCACAGTTACTTCATTGAAATCTAGTCAGCAACCACCATAAATGGTCGTGGCTGATGCTAGCAAGGAAAAAATAAAATAAAATAAAATAAAATAAGATGATAATTTGAGAACGTTAAATAAAAGTGCAAATCCAAATTACATGTGCCTTCCAAGTTCCAACTCTTGTCCTCTGTTGATAAACCTATTTTGATCGATGTCGTTACATTTTGAGTCTGGCACAATACAAACACCAACCAAAGATCTATGACAATTCTTTGCCATGCTCAATTTACTCTTTACAATTAAATCCCAGCGGAAGTTTTTGAAAATCCAGTTATGGAAAGCTGGACATAGTAATTACATGAAATTTTTGCACGATACCTTTCTTCGATCCAAGTCCTATAGCTCAACAGAGTCACTCTGATAATTATTTTTTATCAATAGTCTAAAACACTAATCAATTTTTGATGAAGGTAGAGTTTGAACCTAAATCGATCTCTTATTCAATGATAATAAATTTTACTAGTTGAACTAACTAAAACTCATATTATTCTATTTATTAATAATGAGTTTGGCAGGTCTTTATGTATACTTCAATACTTCATGCATCTGACCCGGAAAAGGGGGGAGATTATGCGTGATACAAGTGTCGTGCCTCTCTATCCCTCTACTTTTCCCTTTCCTGTTATGCCTGTCTATTCTAAGAAAGATTTTTAAAGCCAAGGAAATGAAGGAATCCATTACTGTTGATCTCTTTTTTTTTGGAACAATTTGACAAAAACTCATTGACAATAAGAATGGTTGAAGTTCAGAAGTATTCCCTGCATGTTAATCTAGATTCTAGCCAATAGTGAGAAAAATAATAATATTAGTTAGGTAGTATATTGAGATCAGAGGAGAGAAAAATATATGGAGAAGGATTCGACACAGAATGCTACAGC
This sequence comes from Quercus aquifolioides, assembly GCA_019022515.1. NCBI lineage: Eukaryota > Viridiplantae > Streptophyta > Magnoliopsida > Fagales > Fagaceae > Quercus > Quercus aquifolioides. Next base: position 81,820,310 of record CM032327.1, read on the forward strand.
TATGCAGATTCCTCTCACATAAATCAACTTTCCAATTTTCCATACTCCACATCCCAAAAAATAAAAAGGAAAAAATAATGAACGGTTGGAATCCAATATGAATGAACTTTATTTTTTTTTTTGGATAAACAATATGAATGAACTTAACAAATGTATGTTTTTTTTTCCTCTGGGTCTCTACGGTTGAGATGGATTAGAATATTTAGAGTTCTTATGATTGAATAAATGATTCAGATTTTAACATATCATTAATGTTTGGGGGAAAAAAAATTTCCCTCACTTATGTTTAGGGTAGTTCAGTTTCTAAAAAATACAAAAACAAAAACAAAAAGGGGTAGTTTACAATACTCTCTTTTATCTTTGAAACTAATCAATTTTTCACGTATATGTATTTGGGAAATAAGTAAATGCTCCTGTGGGGTCAAAGAATTTGGCAGCCGCGGCCCACTTTATACTAAGCTCAAGGCCCACACCGAAGAGGAAGAAATGTCTGAAGACGAAAGAAACAAGTCCAATGTGCCCTAAAATATCGCCGAGGACATTCCTGTCCTCGGCCAACCAAGATCATGGAAGGGAAGAGCGACATGCCATCAAATGCAGCCTCCCAGAGCATCCCAAGGAAAAGGACAGGTACAATGGATCAGCCATGGGAGCACGGTGGAGGAGCAATGCAAGGAGAAACTGTCACCTCCACATTAAATGCTCACAACTAACGTCCTGGCCGCATTAATGAGGAAATGACCCCTGAACAATACTGTCTTGGTTGCTGCAACTCACAGGAGGTTTAGGAAGGTGGCTGATGGGACAAACACTTGAGTAGTGACCTGCATGATCAACAAATGGAGGGCCAAGATCAACTGGAAGGGGGTATATAATGTAAGAAATCCTCCAGGAAAGGGGGAGATAGAAAAAAAGATAGCAACAATTTAGATTGTCAAAAAAAGAAACCCCTGTAAGGAGAGATGGAAGAAATAATGAGAACAACAAGCCCCTCGGAGGAGGGCCGAGGACCGAATTTTACGCTTTAATTCACGTCCTTGTTATTCAACCCATTCATGGCCATGTCTAATTGTTACGACACTCACTAAGGCCTAGTTCTTCAACCCACTCTCTATAAATTCATTGTATTGGGCTAATTGGATCTGAGTCCATTCATCTAAAAGAAGAAGTGCTCAAATCCAGTTCCTACAGCTCTAAATCTGTAACTTTCTTAATTATATCCAACATTATTTTTTCGAATAATTATTGAGTACTTCCAGAGTATCATAAATACATACTCTCCCATTTTACATAATTATGGGTTACACTAATTAAATTTATGGTGAGACCCACAATTTATGTGAGAGGAGGGAGTACGCATTTATGGTACTTCCGGAGTATTCAATCATTTTCCTATTTTTTCAAGAAATTATTAGTCGTACTCTCGTACACCATAAGGAAGAAAAAAAAGTTAAGGTTTGCAATTGTTATTTTCTTGAATTGCATTTTTAATATTTAACTAAAAAAATAATGAATTGGGAGAATTTTCTTATTTTCCAAACATAAAAGAGGAAATTGGTTGGCTTCAAAGAGAAATTGTAAACTACCCCAAACAAACAAACATAAGAGGTGGTTGATGTTTTATAAATGGTTACTAAAATAGCTTAAATAATATTTATTTAGAGGTTGATTGTGTGACAAAATCTGCGGAATTGATATATAATTAATTAATTTACTAATATAAACTTATAATTACCAAGAAGAAGACTAAAAATGAAATCGAATTTTTCGAAGATAGATATAGGGAGGGCTTTCGAGATAGAAGAAAGAAATTCGCAAAAATGCTGCAAACTTTTTCTTCTTCTTCTTTTTGTTTAACGCAACATGCTGTAGACTTGGTTTTAAGAATTTCAATTAATGAATATGATCATTTTTATCCTTGTCTCTTCTTTGTTATGATACTTACAATGCTAGTCTATTCTAAAAAAAAATATGACTTAGTAAAAAGAATTGACATAATGGAAAATTAGACATATTTGAAAGTATATATATACACACAAGTTGCTAACTTGTGCAATGCAATTAAAATATATATATATATATATATATATATATATTGTTATATATGATATATATTTATTCAATGAGAAATCATAAAAATTTGAATTAAAGAATTTGTGGTAGAGAATATATCTAACTTTTTTTTTTTGAGAAGATGAATATATCTAACATAATTAGACTTTGTTTAGATTCTCAAAAAAAAAAAAAAAATTAGACTTTCTTTAGATAAGATCAAGCACCATTGAAATACATTTTTTTTTTTTTTTAAGAAAAAAAGATAGTGCTGTTTTACTGAAGACTATAAATGGTGTACATCAGTATATAAAATAGTAGAAATGCACAGGGGAAATATCTCCCACCCAATACACTACATCTTCCTAAGATTGTGACTATAATTTAATTATATATATATATATATATATATATTGTTTAGTGATGGATTGCTTTATCTAACAAAAATATAGAGTCTAATTAGGGGTGTCAATGTTCGACCCAACCTGCGAACACGACACGAACCCGACATGGGTTTTTGCGGGTTAGGGTTGTGTCTTAATGGGTTTGGGTCATAAACGGGTCGACCCAAAAGCGACACGATAAGAAACATGTCATAAACGGGTCAACTCACATAACCCGCAATAGACACATTTGACACGCCAATTTATTTGTGTCAACCTGAAATGACTCACTTAACACAACCTGTTTAACTCGTGTAACAAATAAATATTCATTTTATTTTAGATTTGTCAAATACCTTTTATATCTAACATATATTTTAAATTTAAAAAGAAAAGTAAGTAATTACAAAAACTTATAAGGGATATAATTGGAAATTGAAACTTTACAAACCCGATCTTTAAACCCTACAAACCCTAAATCTCTAAACCTTTTTAGAAATATCTAATTTCTTTTTCTTTCTTTTTTTAATTTCAGCCGTACTACGCACTCTACTATCTTATTGTCTCATGCCCAATTCTCAAACTTAAAGTCTCAAACCAGTTATTGCTCTCTCTCTCTCTCTCTCTCTCTCTCTCTCTCTCTCTCTCTGGATGATAATCGTAGTCATAGTTAGGATTAGTCTACTGTTTGACCCAATTCTTTCAATATTGATACTTAGCATTTGGTGAGTTCCAAGGATATTATATTTTTGTTGAACTATATTATTTTTGTTAAACTATGTTATTTTGAAATTGGGTTGAAGTGTATGCACTTCTTTTGGAGTGTGAAGAACTTATTTCTAGATGAATGTTATATTTTTGTTGAATTATATTATTTTGAATGTGAGTTGAAGACTTGAAGTGTATGCACTGCTTTTGGAATGTAAAAAAAAATTATTTCTAAATGGATGTTATATTAAATATTATGCATGTTGAAATAAGTTGTGTTACATTCGTGTCAACCCAACACGACTCGTTTATTAAGTATGTCAAATGGGTTGGGTCAGGTCAACCCACTTTATTAACAGGTCAGATTAGGGTTGAAGGATCATGACACGATTATTAAATGGTTCGGGTTAGGGTTGAGCTATTTAGTCAAATACCCCTACTTCGACACGACACGAACCTAATACGCTAACCCGAATTGACGTACACCCCTAAGTCTAATTAGTTTAGACTAAACTGGATTTAAAAAGAAAAATTAGAAACTAACAAGGATTAAAAAATAAATAAACTAATATAGTGGAGCAATATTTGTAACTCTAGAAATCAAATTAAAAAATATATGTGTATTAGAAGAATGATGTGAAAAAATATGAGCTTTCAAAAACGTTCTGGCTCACCCAAATAAAATTTAAATATTTCCTAATTTGCTTTAAAATGCACCAAATCAAAACAAATCCCTAAAACCTTACAAAAATATCTATAAAAGTGCGTTTGAGAGAGAGGGAACCTCTCCTTGGGAGTTGGGAGGCATATTAATATTTTAAAATTGATAATATTTATTAGTTGGTAAACTTTTTTTTTTGATAAAATTCGGTAAACTATTGCTAGATATAGAACTGCATCATTATGAGCTTAACGTAGTTTATCGTTTAGAATTCAAAAAATTAAATGTCTTTTGATTGTGCCAATATATAGAAAGGATCACTAGAAAGATCAATTGCTTACTAATTTATTTATAAAACGATTGTATTTGTACTTATATTTCCAATTTTTATCACAAATTAAGCATGTTCGGCCATTGATATTATAACAAAATGGAAGACGGTTTTATGATCAATCTCTTTAATTTTTTACATTGAATTTTTTTTTTTTTTTACAAATTTTAATATAAAATAAATCATAGATGGTTTTGGGAATTTAAAAATAGCGAGTTCCATTTTGATAAATGGTTTTTTTTTTTTTTTTTTGGAGAGTGATAAATGGTTTAATTTGAAATGTAGTAATAATGATCTATTTTGTATATTTTCTTCCCTTATTCTTGAATGGTAAAAAGAATTCTTTCATGCTTTGGCTCTCTCGAGATCAAATCCTAACTCAATCCTTGTACATTAGGAGTTGAATAAAAGTAACCTCATCTTATAAAATATCTAATTTAAGGCAAATCCATCATACAAACAAAATAGAATGCTTTAAAGGTTTTTTATTTTACTTTTTATAATTTGATATTTAGGTGAGAGTAAATTTTTACCTTAAATGTCTTCATTCTCCGTTTGTTTTGATGGAAAATCTTGTATATAGATAGTTTTTTTTTTTTTTTTTTTCTAGTGTTTGTTAACATAAAAAATAAATAAAAATAAAAAAATAAAAAACCGAGTCAAAGGAAAATTATCTTTGGCCAATAGATAAGTATGACTTCTTTTCTAGAGATTGGTTTCCACTAAATATTTTTGAAAAACAATTCTATTTCACAATAAGCTAAATAAGGGAAGTTAGGAGATTGTTTTTCAATTAATTTAAAGTTGCTATCAATGATAGGAAAACAATATAGTTTTATATATAGAAAATACTTTTTGGTAAATAACTTATTTTCTAATAAACATTACAAAGTAACAAACAAAGAGAACAACAGATAAAATATATATATATATATATATATATATATATATCAATCAGTTAAATTATAAAACTCTTAACATTTCATATTATCGTACTCATTTTAGTTTTCAATGTGAACAAAGATGTCATAAACAACGCATGAAAATGTTTCTTTTATAGAAAAGCTATCATTTTGCATAAGAAATTCTAGGCTCCTAAATCGTGCTGTCAAAGATAATCCTTCCACTCTGTACGTACTGATCAATCTTTTCTATCTTTTTAAAACCCCACTATCAATATTTTAGATGTGACGAAATCTTGGCTTGGTTGGCTCCTACTATAAATCTTGAGTCCTATATGTCACACACGAGTCCACTGAAAAGCTCATGGCTTTGTATAGCAAGTGGCATATTAAATTTGAACGTTTGAACCCTTGAAAAGATGTCACCCGGATTGTGGTGAACATGTACATGTGGAATGTCGCATTAGTATTAAACTCCAAAAATGCACCAAATAAAATACATATATATAAAATCATCTGAAACTTTTTGTATAGTCTTTATTCTGAGCCATTCATAGGCAATAGATCAATTTCTTAATGGTATTAGAGTCTTAGACCTAGTTAATAGTGGCATCGGCATATGGTGTTCATGCATTAAATAATTAAGGCCACAAAGTAGGGGAAAGTTGTTTCGATGTCTTACTTCGGTTTCATGATTATTATTCCAAAGCCAAAGACTACTTGACTTCTTCATCAACTACCAAAAAGATTTTCTAAAGTTGGTAAGTTCATAATTTTCATCCTCCTTTCACTAAGTCTTTGTGGGGACCGGGCCGGTATGGAGAGTCGGCAGCCCTTTCGTGTTATGCATCTAATTTTCCACTAAAATCTTGCTCATTGTAGTCATCATCATTATATATATATATAAAATAGGTAAAACTGAGAGAAACTCAAATTAGAATTCCAAATTAGAGTTCAAATTTTGCACCATGTGTCCTAAATTATTTATTCTTAAAGAGTTTTATTTCTTAATTTTAGAATCAAATGTGAGACCACATCATAAATATTCATCCAAGTGAGTTATTAAGTACAAAATCAAAGAGTCTAGAATAAATGAATTGTAAAAAAAAAAGTGTTTCACAATAATTAAAAAAAAAATGGACAATTTACATTTTATACCTAATAATATCCTTACAAAATTTTTTAAAGTGTTAATAAAATATAAAAATGACTATCAAAAGTATTTAAATTATATATATATGAATTATATTATGCATCTTATTGTATATTTTTAAGTGTATCTAGGAGTGTGCGCAGTTTGGTCGGCTTAGTTTTTTCTCAAATTTGTTACCGAACCGATAGAGATTGGTTTTATAATAATTAAAACCGATGCATACCGATTAAGGTCGGTTTTCCGACCTGTAGCAATGCAGTTCGATCGGCTCGGTTTAATCGGTTTGGTCAGTTTGAAACATTAAAAATTCTATTTGTTTTTTATATATAAAAAATCTATTCAACCTATAAAAAAATCTGTTCAACATAAACTTTATAAAAAAAAATCTGTACACCCAACCAGTAATGATCCAAATTGGCTCACATGAACAATCTGTTCACCCAAAACTTGTGCAAAAAATCTGTGCAAACAGTAATGATCCAAATTGGCTCACATGAACAATCTGTTCACCCAAAACCTATGCAAAAATCTGTGCAAAAAATCTGGCTCACATAAACAATCTGTGCAAAAATCTGTTCACCCAAAACCTACAATAATGATCCAAATTTCATCATTTAATTCACATAAACAATCTGTGCAAATTTTTTACACAACAAAGAGCAACTCCCAAAATTTTTGCAGTTTCACAGTTTTTTCACAATTTTGCAACTCCCAAAAATTTTTACACAGCAAAGAGCAACTCCCAAATAAACAATCTGTTCACAGTTTCACACATGACAAACTATCCAAATTTTTTCATTTCATTCACCATGCAAAAATATTTTGAAATTGCCTCAATAAGAGTTCAACTCCCAAAATTCTATCATATAGCATATAATATCATTAGTGTCACTGTGTGTGTCAGTGTCAATAACAATAAGCGTTAATGTATCCACTTAATAACGTATTACATAACCATTTGTTGTTGTCCACAAATACCAAAAGAAAGATATACAAATTATTAGCATTTAGGCAAAAGAATGATAATTGCTTGTATCCCCAATGATAATCCCACCCATGAATACCTAAATATCTACTATTAGTGAAAAATCCACTACTAATAACATGTACAAATATAATTAGCATATAGGCAAAAGAATGCTAATTCTTGTAAGTCCTTTGTCCAGTAAGTCTGTGTACTATGCATCATTCTAGAACTCCTACACAATACTAAACAAAATAAAATAAATATGTGTTAATAACAATAAAACATTTATGAACAATAAAATATTTATAATTAACACAAACGAATGATAATAGCAAGTATACTTACATAATACTAACTACTAACTAACTCCAAGCAAAGAGTAGCACATCACTCATCATCATCCAACACAACGGTGCTTGGATCCTCCTCCATAGGCATTGGGCAAACCGATGCAATTTCTACAATCTCATTCAAAACAAAATGATTCTTAAGCATTGAGCAAATAAATAAACAATTGAATAATTGATACATACAACAAACAAAATGAACATATATATATTTTTACCAGTGTCAATCTCAAAACCATCCATATTCTCCACATTATCCATGCACTCCTGAAGCTTTATTGGTCTTTTTTTCTTTGCATCATTCAACCAATTTTTGGTACAAATAAAGGCTTCAACTATATTAGGAGATGGTGAACTACAGAACGAATCCAAAACACGCCTCCCCGTACTCGAATGCAACTGTAGAGACAAGAATAACCAACACATCACGGGCAATTTGGGAAAGGACTTGATATCTAGAAGAATTCATTTTTCACCACATCAAGATGTCAAAATCTTCCACATCAAGGTCCTCAGAAGATTCCAACAAATACATATCCAACTCAGATTTGTTTTCCACACTGTCCTCGTTCGCCAAGTGTTGCTTAAACCTATTATTATAGATTTTAATGCGATCAAACAATGAAGCATTACCATCACTTGGCCTGGAGTCCCTAGACAATGAAGCACCACTACCACTACCACTAAAACTCAAAACTCCATTTTGACCCACTCTCTCCACATACAACTTCTTCAATGCATCCCGAACCTTAGAGTTCATTGCATCCCCCTTGTCCTTTCCATATCACTCCCTAAACCAAAACTTGACATACTTCAATCTATACCTTGGGTCAAGAACAACAACAATAAAAAGCATCAAGTTGATATTATCTGTACTTCCCCAATACTTATCATTTTTTTTTTTCATCTCAACCGTCATACTCCTCAAAAGTGGATCCCTATCAACACTACACAACTATTGCAATTGATCTTTAATGCTAATTAGCTCATGGAAGTATGTATTAGAAATGACAAACAAGGACCCAAAAAATCTAAGTGTCGCCTCATAAAATATGCCAAGAAATTTCACAAAGGTCTTGACATTTTGCCAATCAAGATAGTTAGGAGGACCAATGGGCTTTTTCCCATTCCCATCCGCTTCACAAAAATAAAGTTTGTAATGCCCATCCTCCTCTTCCAACCTATCAAATGCTCTCACAAATTTCAAAACACAATCTAACATAAGATAAGTGGAATTCCACCTTGTTGGCACATCAAGGGACAACAAACATTTAGCTTTGATTTTCTCATTTTCAAACCTTGCGGGAGAGGCTCTCATATATCGCATCGCATTCCAAAACTTGGCAATTGATTCATGAATGGACTTCAACCCACTTTGCACTACCAAATTCAAGATATGTGCACAACAACACATATGCATGAACTCACCACTTAATAAGCTACTATCTCTTTCTTTTGTTTTCTTCTTTACATAATCAATTGCCACATCATTAGAGCTAGCATTTTCACAGTAATTGTAAACAACCAGTCTATACCCCACTTCAACAAACATGACTCAACCACTCTACCTATGGTGTCCCCTTTGTGATTAGCTATAGGGCAAAAATTCAAGATTTTCTTTTGGTAAGTCAAATCCCCATCAATGAAGTGTGCGATGACTACCATGTAGTTCAAGTTTTGTATGGACGTCCAAGTATCCGTTGTCACACAAACTCGTTGCCCAACAAAAGCCCTTCTCAAAATATCCACCTCACTAGAATAAATCTTCATACAAGCCCTTGCAAGGGTAGTGCGATAGGGAATAGGAAACCTAGGCTCAACTATTTCAGTAAATTCTTGAAAGTCTTGCCGCTCCACAAATTTAAAAGGCAATTCATCAATAATGATCATCCTTGCCAACGCCAACCTTATCTTCTCTTCACTATAGTTTGCAACCACTAACACATTTAAACCACTTTCCATTCCCTCTTAGCTTGGAAAGACAAAGTTTTTTACTTATCATCACGGGGAAAAGGCCACTTCTTACACATCTTCATGTGCTGTAACATGCCCGAAGTACCATTTGTCTTACCATGACAATTATATTGACTTTTACAATACTTGCATTCAGACCTAGGCTTCTTGGGATCAAGACCAGACAACTTAATGAAGTGCTGCCATACTATAGATAGATCCTTACCACCTTGTTTAGGTGATAGTGGGGGAAGTGATGCACCAAGACCTATTGGTGCTGCAGGTTCAGGTGGATTAGGGTCAGGAGGAGGTGGGTTAGGGTCCCTAGGAGCAACAAATCTAGGCGGAGCATCGACATCCATCTAATAAAAAAATTTCCAACCAACCAAAAAACAAAGTTTCCACAACAATGTCAAATTATAATTTTTCAGCAAATATAATATCAAATAGCTCACTCTCAATCAATGAATGTCATAACCAAATCCAATAATAGAAATAACTAATCAGTTTAGTTACAATAAGGCAACAATAATAGACTAACAATCATTAGTCATTACTCAACAATTCATGTCACTGATATTAACAAGGAATTCATCATATTATTCTCAATATAAATATAAAATAAAGTTTAATTATATATATATATATATATATATATATAAACTTAAAGCAGTTTTTACTGAATACTAAAAATTTAAAATGAAAATGCTGAATATTTATTGATTACCTCTCGGTGAAGGATTGAAAGCATGAACTCTCTCAATCTCGTCTCCCTCAAAAATTAAAATGCTGAAGAAGAAGAAAAAACGTTAGTACTTACTACTTAGTAGATTGTGACAAACAAGTGCTGAAAAATTGATTAAAAAAAAAAAAACATTTTGGGGGTAGAATAGAATATCAGGTGGTTATTAAAAAAAACTAACTAGAAGATTATGTACTGTATTTCCATTAACTAAAAACTAACTAAATAAATTAACTACACGTTAACCATTCGTGTATGAGACTGAAATTATTCTTCAAGAAAATTATGTATTGTATCTATTTCCCAAAAAGAATACTACAAGCTTCTTCTTTTTTGAGAAAAAGAATTCTACAAGGTAGATGAGTATGACTCAAACTCAAACAAGTGCAGAAAAAGTGATAAAAATTAAAAAAAAAACATGATAAGCTTATGGCTTTGTTTTTGCCGAGAGGTGAGGGAGGAGAGGGCCCTCTGCAAATCACTCACATCTAGCTCTATTTGGATATATATACCTCTAAATTTTTTGCAAGTTGCTACTTTTACTCACAATCTAATTAAGATGGATGACAAACATTTAATTGGATAAATATCTTTACTGGAAGTTCAGATGACAAGCTTTATAACTATAAGCAAGAGAGCAAGAAGGAATCCGGTTTTGTTATGCCATGGGCTTTAGAGTTCAGATGACTTCATATGTGCACAAATTTTGCTCTTGGATTGTTGAGTACCAAAATCATAAATTAATGTAACTCAATAAAACTCATTTATCCCACAATGGTTTATGCAAAACTTGCTGTCATAAACATGTTCTTTGGTATTTAACTATTTATTATTGTATTTACATTGCCAAAACGGTTTATGCAAAACTATAACACATGATTTGATTTTTATATGTGTGCATCCGAGAGGTGAGAGAGGAAAGGGGCTTATGGCTTACAGGTGGTTTGCCGTGGGCCTACGGTGAGCCGGTGACTGTGAGCGCCTGCTGCTGCTACAAAGGCCAACCGAGCTGAGCGGCGAGAGCTCAGAGGCAAGGCGTCAGGCCAGCAAGAGGCTAGAGGCGAGAGTGAGAGAGAGAGTTAAGGGTTATGAGAGAGAATAGAGTGAATTTATGCTTAGGGAAATCTGAAAACCTAGCATAAAACGGTGCCGTTCTTTGTGTGTGTGTGTGTGTGTGTGTGTGTTTTTTTTATAATAATAATACCAATACGACGACGTTTTAGTAAAAAAAATTAAAAAGGATATTGGATAAACGATGTCGTAAGCAGCAGAAGCAAACTATATCTATTCATCGGTTCAATTTGGCTCTCATTTGATGCTGGATTTCCTTCTTCGATGTCTTCACCGCACCGGCATCGGAACTCTGTTCGCATTCCAATCACCAGCATCGACTTCGTTGGTCGGTGGTAGTGGCAGTGGCAGTGCGGAAAGGTTGGTGCCGGTCGGTCTTGTCGGTTGCGGTGAAGGTTTGCACAATCCTAAGTGTATCCATGCATAGGTAAAGCTAAAGGAAGATCCAATTATGTTTTAAATTGGATTCCAATTGTTGTCTAATTTTGCGCCATGTGTCCTATTTAAATTTTTAAATTTTTTGTTCTAGGTGAGTTAATGAGGTACAAAAACAAACGGTCTAATATAAATAAATCATCAAAAACTCAATAAACCAAAAAAGTAAAAAAGAAAGAGTAAACTCGTGTATATCCAAAAGAAATTAAAATAAAAAAAAATAAAAGTGAGAGCAAGAGAGAGAGTATAGTTTGAATCCATATATGTCTGTAATTGTAATTTTTTTTAATTGTACCATACATATGCACAAGTTATACACTAGTTAATAATAAAACTAAACTATAAATCTTAAGATAGTGTTGGAACAATTTCACGCATAAATAGGGCCATATATAAGCCGAGTTTAACCAAATATTAATAATTTATATTTTTTTATTTTATTTTATTTTGAATATAACTTGAGTTCGAGTTTATTACCAAATTAGATTATATGTTTAAGTTTAATCCATTTTCATACCGAACAAACTCGAACATGTTCATGAATTAACCTTTTTTTTTTTTTTTTGTTGCTAAATTATTCTTTTCCCATATGTAATAAATAATAAGCTTTTTTTTTAATCCTTTATAAATCTACGTTAATATTTAATAACTAATTAATTGTTAAAGTTAGATTCATCAGTATTGTATTGTTAAAAATTATAATTATATATAATTTTTATTAAAAATAGACTATTTAGATTATTAATAAATTATAAATAATAATTAATATTTATGAACTTATAATTTACAAATTTGTACAATTCAATCTTACGAAAAACAATTAATAATAATAAAAAGAGAGGGGATGTGGGGGAGCTATTTGGGATTTGGGTTGTGACTTGTGAAGTGGAGCACTGGCTCATAATTCTCACCACAACTTAAAATGAAAGTGGAGGAAGCCTATTTTGAAAAAGCCTTCCGTCTCTTCCCTACATGCAAGCAAAACTCTTTTCAAGGTCGAAAGAAAATTAGAAAACGTGATCTCCATTTTATAATATGAGAACCAATAAAGCTTTGGTAATCATATAAAAAAATATCTTGTCAAATGACAATATAGCACCACGATTTGTCGAGCATTGATTGCCAAGTGAATCTTTCAATTGTTTGCCACTTTTTGCATGTAGATGTCTAACAAATCTCTACAAGAAAACAATTGAAATGACATAATTAATATTTGCATGTGTGCCACATAATTTCTTCTAATTTGAATTCTGGGTAAGATTGCTACACTTTGCTCTACTGCTAGAAAAACAGCAAGCTGAGATATTGAAATTACTTAAGCAATGAATCGAAGATAAAGTTATTTCTTATTATGGTTAACTTTAGCGATAAAGCCAGAACTTTGAGTTAGGAGGGGAGGTTTTATTGCTGGCTATATGTGGCGGTTTCAACCTCTGATTTTGTTACTTAGTTATTGGGTTTTTTTTTTTTTTTTTTTTTTTCTTCGTTGTTGTTGTTGTTGTTGTTGTTGTAGGTAAGAACAAAATTAATTTTGTTTTGAATTTTTTAAAGGTCAGGGTTATTTATTTTAGATAAAATTAGTTAATTAAGCTTGTTGTTGAGTTTTTTTTTTTTTTTTTGGCTTGTATATTTTGTTTTAGATTTTAGATCTATAAATTTTTTTATGGTCACTAAAATGATGAAAATGCTAGAACTAAAAGCTTTTTATTACTGGTAAGTAAAAAAATGATGTGAATGGTGTGCCTATATGCTAACCAATAAAAATTTGTTACCGAAAAAATTTGTAAAAATGTTATAAAAAAATTTGTGAGTATAGCATTACTCTTAAAAGAATCAATGATATTGTTAAAGAAAACAAAATGTAATTTTATAGAACAAAATTGCTAAAATTAGTACACATATATATAATAATATTTTTTTTTTAAAATCTAGGGGGAGGCAAGTCCAAGGTGGTTCCGTCCCTGGTTAACTTGATCTGGATAACTCATATTTATCATGTGTGAACTGAGAGATATTATAAGTGCCTTAGGGTTGAATTCAGCAACTAAGAAATTATTTACAAGCCCATCCTAAACTATATAAAAGGATGAGAAAATTATTAGGTACCCTCAAAATATAATGACATGGTATTTTTGGAGTAAGGTGACATGATGTACATTCTTCTCACATAAATGTGGTAGATCTCATCATTAATTTGATTAGTGAGATCTATTATCTATTATTATGTGAGAAAATTGAGTACCATGTTGATGACTTCATGTGTTTTGAGATCGAATCAATCTTTTGAATTCCATTTTGTTCTTTCTATTCCATTCCATAATAATTACTCTTCATTATCAGGTGAAGCAATGGCAAAGCGATAAAATTTTTCAAAGAAGGCCAAGCTAAATATATAATAAAAATTAAATCCAAAAAATTACGCGCATGCGCACACGCGCCCACACACACACACACACACATATATATATTTATTATATTTATTTATTACTTATATATGAAGAATGTTTGTAATTTTGATTTAACATATGATATTTTCTTACATAAAATATTTACATCAAGTAAATCTTTACATCTTTGCCAAAAAAAATTTCTTGACATGTCTAAGAATATACAAATCAATTTAATAAAGAATAAAACATAATTAAATTATATTATGTATGGTATACATTATATACATTTTGATTTAAATGAGTTATGTGTGATATAAGAGTAATTAAAGGGAATAAAAATGCATTAGTTAAGCCCCACCTTCTTCCACCCTTGAGGCCAAAGACAACAATCAGTTTTTTCTATAAGCAAGTTTTGAATCCTAAATTTTTTATTCGATAACACTAAATTTTACTAATTGATCTATTTAGAAATTTGAAAACCCAAATCTTTTACTTATATACATAACGGAAATCTTGAAACAGTATCTAATGGACATCAGTACCGAAATATTCCACTTTAGGAGCTTGTTTAGAGAACGGTTTCCAAAATGAAATTCAAATCTTTGCATTGAATCTCACTTACTGGTCGGTGGGAGTCGGTGGGAGTGTGAGTGCTGAATGGTGTATTTCGAGTGAAGTGAAGTGAGACAGAGAGGATCACCCCCGATCTAGCCACACCTCATCCCTATGGGACTTATATTTATATAAAATAAAATAAATAAAATAAAGATTTGCAAACGTGCACTTATCTGAAGGGCAGTGTAGTCATACAGTTAGAGTAGTTGTCAGAAAATGACCATATTCGAAGGGTAGTTTAGTCATATGGTTACTAGTAAGAAAATGACCTTGTGTTTTGGAATTTCTAGCTTTTATGTGCCCTGTTCCTGTAGCTGTAGGGGTTTTTGGTGAAGTAGTATGAACAAGAACAAACAAAAGAAAAGGAGGTGAGAAAAAAGTTGTGGGAAGCCAAGCTAAGCTAGCTCAAATCAAAGTCTGAAAACATAAAAAGCCCATATGGTTTTAGGTTGGTTCCACACAAGGTTGGTACAAAAACTCAAAAAGCTTAAACCCCACTTTGCCTTTTCACCTCCTATATTCTCTCTCTCTCACTGTATATGTTTGGTTTTTAATCAGATCTTTTACATTCATGCCACTTTCATTATCACATTGGCCCTGTGAATATTTCAATTTCTGTTTTTTTTTTTTTTTTTAGTTTTAATGGTTATCTGTCATTCATCAAAATATACTCGTAAAAGTTAAATGCTTTTGTGTTTGTATGTGAGTTGGAAGTATAGATAAAATTTTGTTTCTTTAATTATATGGGATATTATTCTTGGGTTTTTTTGTTTTGGGTGAAGTGCTTTACTTTACTTAATGTCTACAGAATAGATTCCCTCACTCTGTGCATTGCAAACTAATAGCTTTGTTAGTTTATTTTTCTGCATTGGCGTGCTGTGGTTTCTTTGCACATAAAACTCCATGCCTTTTGGGCCACTTTATTTTATCTCAGCCCCTTTTTTGGGTGCCTTTCACTTTCTATTTGTTTTTTAATAGATTTCAGATGGTGTAGAAGTAGAACTGGTGTAAACAACAATAGTTGATGCAGATTGATTGATGGGATTTATTTCCATTTTCACCCTCCCATTTGGGTATAAGTAGAGGTGGTCAAGGTTGGTTGTCTTCATTGCAGGAGCTTATCTTAACCATTGCAACAAGTGGCTTGCACCGTGCAAACATTTGAGAGATAAAGAATAATGAGCAACAGTAGCTCCAGTATAGGTTCTGGTCAGTTTTCTTCACCTGCTAATGTGTACCAATGAATCAAACATGTTTGTTAGTTTTAACTTTGTTGCTCCAATGTCTCAGTTAGTGGAACTGCTACAAGGACATTTGAGTTTGGAAGGACCCATGTGGTCAGGCCCAAAGGGAGGCACCAGGCTACTATAGTTTGGCTACATGGCCTTGGTGATAAGGGCTCAAGGTATTAAAGTTAGTTCTATATTGAAATCTATCCTTGCTCATGGTATCAATTATGCAATAATGGTTTTGAGATGGTCCTTCTCTTTACTAGTTTCCAATTTTTAAAATTTTTTTTCTTCTTGGTTGAGGAAACACTTAGTGTGTTATAAGTTGTTTAATAGGTGGATTTGAAAGTCATACATGTACTTGAGTTATGGCTTGTCATTTCAACGTTATACATGTGGTATTACTATCAGGCTTTTACTCATTAATGCTTCTTCGAACGTGCATGGATCAAAACATATGAGATTCAAATTTTTGAGATTTAATAATCATCTATATGAATATATTTATTCCATGCTTTTTAGTAGCATCTGGATAGTGGCGGACTTGTATTGTACTAAAATCAAAGGGAGTAAGAGAATGTCAATGTCTTGTCTGTTATGCTGAAGAAAGTTTGTTGTTTTATTAAGTTTTTGAGTTCAATTTTCCTTTTTTGAAGATTCTCGTTCTGATTGATTTGATGGGGGAGTTGTATGGTGCCATCAACTTAAAAAAATTTCTAGCTGTCGTTTTCTTCTGTTGTCTCTTTTTTATTCTAAGCTATGCAGGGAAGCCTTGAATCCAAAAACTATATATGCCATAGCCTAGAACGGGGACCACTTCTTACTAGCTTGGTTGTCCTTTTAAACTTAGATAAATATATTATTCATTAATGGTATGTATAATTCTAATGCTTAAGTAAATAATTCTTAAATTTCTAAAATATGTTGAAACCAGATTGACCTGAAGCATTTATATTGGCATATATTCTGATTTATAACATTTTTTGTTAAGGCCTGTTCTCAACTTTGTAAGTGGTCCCATGGTTAGATAGATAATATGATTTTATTGGGTATTTATTAGATGGTTGTATGGCTTTCAAATTTCTTGAGATGTTCTGGAAATGCTCTTACCAAGTGAATTTTATCATTTTGTTATTCTATCAAGTATGTTATCAGTTGAGATGAAGGTAGCCAATAGTGGCTAAGGTGGATTTTCTATCTTTGCTTTGTTTTGCAGCTGGTCCCAGCTCTTGGAAACCCTTCCTCTTCCAAATGTAAGAAATAAGTATGCTTTTTCAATTTTTTTAGCAGTTTCTCAACGTATGCAAATGAAACATGCATAGCAGCCCTAATTCTTTGAACATTTAGAAGAGTGCTAATTATTTGTTTCTATTCAAATTAATGTTTTAGATAAAATGGATTTGCCCCACTGCTCCTACTCGGCCAGTACGATTATTTGGTGGATTTCCTTGCACTGCTTGTAAGATCTACAGCTTTAGAAACCTCACTTTTTTTTCTTATGATAAAACAAACCATTAAATTCTTGCTGATTGCAAATTTTATTATTCCATCAGTGTGTGCCAAAAAATTAGTTATCCAGTAACTTATGTTAGTTGTGTCTCAAGAATTTTATGTCTGATTCAGTTCCCTTTTCTATTTGCAACTCTAAATTATACAATTTAAACTGCCTTGGTGATTTATATCAGGGTTTGACGTAGGAGATTTTTCAGAAGACGCCCCTGATGATTTGGAGGGATTAGATGCTTCAGCAGCACATGTTGCCAACCTATTGTCGACAGAGCCTGCTGATAGTAGGTTTCTCCTTTAAATCCTCACTAGCTTTGAATGCTCTCTTCTTTTAGTTATATGAAATAAACATGAAGGATTTTAAGGAGGTATGTATGTATGTATGTATGCATGTATAATATTTTATGTATTCAGTAGACTGGAAAAACAAAGAGTTCTGAAGTTTGGGAGAACTATGTGAAAAATTCATTCACTTTCTCCCCTTATAGTGTAAGAAAGTCAAGTTCAAATTACTTTGATCTTTTTGTCATTTTATCACCTGGTTCCCCACAGTTTTATAGCAGTATATCAGTGACCTTATTTGTCTAATTTTTCATTTATCAGCATTTGCGCGAGTCATGCATTAATAATAAATTGTGATTATGCTCCTTAGTTTTCTGCTTTCAGGTGTTAATCCTGGTTGTCTATGAGTTCATGTCATTTTATAGTGGCATTGAAATACGTTAGCAGTGTTTTTACACCAAGTGGATTAGCCTATATGGTTTATTGTCAGCTTTTTCAACAGGAAACCCTCCCCCACTTCCTCTCCTTTCTCTCTTATTTGTGTTGTCTCCATATCATAATGCCTATCTACTGCTAAAACCAGATGTAAAACCTAAAGTGAAATAATTTGAATAAATTTTATGGGGGTGTCCATTGTACTCCTTAACAAATTGAAAATCTTCCTCACAATCAGGGTTTACTAGGCTTTCCCAGGAATCTTTATTTTATTTTTTATTTTTTGATGAGTCTAGGAATCTTACTCTATGATTTCCTTAGTTGTTTGGCTACACTTCTTTGTCCAGATAGTACTAAAATTTGTAAAGATATATTTGGATGTGGTGATTTAGGGAATATAAATTGAAGCCTAGCATGCTACAAGAGTGCAGAAAGTTTCTTGTTCGTGATTCATGTGTAATTCATTTACTTTTGGTATATTTATGTCTTTTTCTCCCCAAGGGTTTTTCTCTTCTAAAATTTATAACAAGGCATAATCTTCAATAAAAATTTAAGTTTTTAGCTATTACAAGATACTTCAACCACTTTATCATTTTCAACCTTTTCCACTGTTCTTATTGTTGTGTGTTCTAGTCCTGTCCTCTATAATTTGAGAGGCCTATGAAAATGTTACTTTGTCTGTCAAGGTTGTCCAGATAGGTGAAAGCTACAGGGTTACTGTTGTATCCTTCAGTCTGTCACCAATTAAAAGAAAATAATCCTTCAGTCTTTTACTATAATATTTCAACATAATATTTAGACTGGGGGCAAAACAGTTATTTAATATGTGACAATTTGAGGGAGGGTAGGTGTGCAATCACAAACCTTTCAGGTGAGTTCCTGGATGGAAAGAAGGGTAGGGGTGGGTTTCAGTGTATTTGTACCCTTTTTATAAATAAAAAAATAAAAAATTTGGGGGATAAATACTGGGTTGGTTTGTACTTCTGAGAAGCACATAGATTGGAGCTGAGTATTGCTATATAAACTTTGGGATTGATTGGGTCATGCCAAGTTCGGTTGCAGACTTACTTTGTTGTTGGCACCGTTGGCTTGGGAAATATAATTCCGATATTTGGAATTTGGTACCAGGCTGTTTGATGTGAACTATTTGGACTGAACGTAATCGGTGTTCTTTTGAGGATATCGAGAAATCAATGGCCCAATTGTTAGATTTGTGCCAGCGGACTCTCTTCGATTGGTCTTGGTGTTGGGATCTATCGGATTGTTCTACTATTATTGATTTTCTTTTGTCTCTTAGAATAGGATTTTGATTCCTTTATTTCTTTTTGTTGCTATGTTGTTCTTTGTTCACTACCATGAACTCTGTTTATCTTTTATTTCTGTTTTTCTTTTTTTATTTTGATTCCTTTATTACTTTCTTACCTATCAAAAAAAAAAGTCTTGTTATCATATCCATGGCTGACCTCAAAAAATTAGGACAAAGGCTCTGTTGTTGTTGTATTACTACTACTCAAGCTTATGTAATTTTATCATTACTGGACAGTCAAACTTGGTGTTGGGGGCTTCAGTATGGGTGCTGCAACTGCGCTCTATTCTGCTATATGCCTTGTTTCAGGAAATTATGGGAATGGAAACCTTTATCCTGTCAATCTAAGCGCAATTGTTGGTCTAAGTGGCTGGCTCCCATGTTCAAGGTTTGGCTTCTATCATATACATGTACACTGAAAAACACGTAACACACCAAGACACCAGCTTGTAAACTCAATCATCCACATGCTCTTTTGTTAGTAAGCAATATAGTCAGTGTATCAGCTAATGTTTTCTAGGAACTTGAGGAACCGAATGGAGGGATCACATGAGGCAGCAAGGCGTGCAGCATCATTACCCATTTTTCTCTGCCATGGCCTAGGTATACATATTCACCTATCAGATTTCTGTAATATGGTTTCAATTCATTTTTGAATTGGAATTTTTTTATACTATTTTTTGTTAATTTATGGTAATGGAAACACTTAAGCTAGTCGTTCCTACCATTTATAATCATGTTGAGGAGCCACCAAGCTGCTGAGACACTTATTTTGATAATGTAAAAGATCAGTTTCAACCTTTTAAAGTTGTGACTTGTTAATGTGCTTAGGGGTCAATCTCAGATTCAAATACTAATAATAATCTATCATTATAATGGAACTGTTTCTGTGTGTGTGTGAATGTGGGGGGGGGGGGGGGGGGGGGGGGTTGGGGTGATGGGGGGAGAATACATTCTCTCTCTCTCCTCTCTCTTTCTAATAGACCTGCAGATATAGATGCACACAAGTATGCACAGATGCATGTGCATGTACATTTATTGGAGCTTTCATTTTAAAGTCATATAGTTGAGTTATCACGAATGTCTCGTTGCCAGTTTTTTCACTCAGTAATCCATCTGAATGTCTTCATCTAGCTAAATTTCTTGATGTATCTTGATTATGCAAAATTATGTTCCATATGTCTTGGTCTTCATCAAGCAAAATTTCTTGATATACCTTGACCATACAGTTCAGCATATGTATTTTGGTTTTGTCAAATTTTAACATGTAATTTGAGTACGGCATTGTTTTTCCTCAAAGAACGTCAAGCGACGCTAATAAAAGAAAAAAGAGGGGAAGGGGGGTCATAATCACAGTGTTTTTATTTAGTTGTCCACCCAATATGAGAGAAAATTGCAACTTAAATATACATGACAACTTAGTCAACCTGGCTTTATTGGCACTCATGATAATTGATATATAGAATGTTTCTAGCATTGGGCTCCCATATAGTTTCCTTTCCTACATATTGTAAAAAGTTTCTGACAAAAATAATTTTCTTAATTGACCTGTGGGGATGGAATAGATTGTCTTGACCTATCATGTAGTTAATTCTAGGTTTGGTAAAGATAAATCTGCGTAGTAGACATCTAATTCTCTATATTTTTTGAACCATGATTTCATTTGTTGATTGATAAAAGATGCTTCTTGGGTTGAACTGCTATTTTCAAAGGACTCCTGACCCATAGAATTATAAAAAGGATTATAGGAAAGATCTCAGTTGGGAAAAAACCGAAAGTGAATTGCTCTCATATAAATCAAGATATTTTATTTTCGTGCTGCAGGTGATGAGGTGGTTGCATATGAACATGGGAAGAGATCAGCGGAGAACTTAAGTTCTGCTGGATTTCGAAATCTTACATTTAGAACTTACAATGGGTATTTAAACACCTTTAGAAAAGACTACAATTTTTTTCTTTCAATATATAGTCTCTTTTTTTAGCTATCCTCCTCCCCCACAAAAAGAAAAAGAGTTAAAGTCTCCTTATTGTTCAATGTCACATGCAGGTTAGGTCACTATACAATTCCTGAAGAAACTGATGAAGTTTGTAATTGGCTGACTGCGACTTTGGGGCTCGATGGATCCCAGTCATACTAGAGGGGCAAGCTGGAAGCTAAGCATACAAAATAAGGGTTCAAAGTGGTACTTAGAATAGATGGAGTTTATCATATGATTAATTAGTGGCAAGGCTGAGTTCCTATTCCCATGTGATCTCTCTTAAATAAATTTTTTAACCAAGTCTCTTTGTATTTGGTTTGTTGGTCACTAAAGGTTTTGTGTTGTTGTTTTTATTATATTAT
Source organism: Quercus aquifolioides (assembly GCA_019022515.1). Classification (NCBI taxonomy): domain Eukaryota; kingdom Viridiplantae; phylum Streptophyta; class Magnoliopsida; order Fagales; family Fagaceae; genus Quercus; species Quercus aquifolioides. Next base: position 81,842,119 of record CM032327.1, read on the forward strand.
TATTATTTTCTTTTGTTGTAATTGTTACGTAGGGAGAAAGGGGGGGGGGGGGGGGGGGGGGGGGGGCGGTTTCTTTCCGGAGAATTAAAAAAAAGAGAGTAAAGAGTGGAACAGGGAGAGGAATACTGGAGGGAGGTTGGGTCTACATGAATCTCTGTCATGGAAATTTTGTTTTTTATTTTTATTTTTAAATAATTATGAAAAACTCATAGTATCTTTGAGATTTTGCATAGAAGTGATGTATTTTGAAATGCAGAATAAATACTAGAAATTATGGGATGCAGTTGAGCTATTCTAAACTTGTTGCCGTTCAATCGTAGCTCAGGGAAACCAGAGTCTCAAGATCCGGTCATATTCGACCCAAGCTGTTGCCACCCAGCTCAAATAGCTTTGTCCCAAATTTCCCAGGTTCCAAGAGTAAGAGTAACCCCTAAAATTTTGGATTGCCCAGGTGCCAATTTAAAACTTGAAACGCCAATAGTATAAAGCTCACCATTAGTTTAAATCTCCATGGTTTGACGTATGAGGAATGGTAAACCCAAAAGGATACCAAGGTCAATAAGGTAGATGATTCAAAGTTAAAGGAATGGTATAAGTATTGACCATTCAAAGACGAAGTTGGACATTTCAAGCTTGAGTAGGTCCAGAGGGGTTAACAAGTGGATCAAGCCACAAGACAACCTGGTATATTTAAACTCAACTGTGACGTTGTTGGCAAGTACTGCTCGTGCTTGTGGTTATTGCCAGGGATTGGAGAGAGACCTTAGTGTTCGCTTTTACAAAAAAGGTTTACACAAGTATCCCTGACCAAGCAGAAGTAAAGGCTATACTTTGGACAGTGTTGCTAGCAAAAGACCATAATTTGGTGGAGGTTGAAGTTGAGAGCAAATCAAAATCCCGTATCGATGCGCTAGTTCTTCGATCATTGGCGAAGTCACAGCATTATAGCTGAAGCAAAATGTTTCTCCTTAGGCTTCCCTCCATGTTCCTTCAATTGGGTGAGAAGGTAAGCTAATAGAGACCCCTACAAGTTTTCTTGATTATCAAACCCAAAATTTTATTTTGAAGAAGAGATGTTTATATAAAATAAATAATTTTATTATTTGTAAGAACCGAAATGGTCATAAAATTTTGATGTGCAATCCAACTGAGGCTTGTTTTAATAACTTTTGCTCAAGCAAGTGGTAATACTGATACAGTTGGTTGAAGAATGGTGAAGACTTTAGAGTTTGGAATCTTTGACAGTTAATATCACACTTCCAAGAGCGATTAGGAGAGAAACAATTCTTTATTTTCATATTGATTCTTTCTTTCTATATATCTGAATGGCGAACCATTTGCAAGGAATCCACTTGCCTTTGAATTCGTTATAAATTTTATGAATAAACTTCTCTTTCTTTGAGATTTGAGACTTCATGAATTGATCACTGAGATCTTAAAGAAAAACTGGGGATCATGTATTGTGTATTGCTTTTAACAGATCAGAACTAAGAATTATTACACAAATTTATAGGGATAATAAAACCACAACTCAGATTGCCTTTGACATTCATAAGAAGAAACATAATATTCATATATGAATATGGAGTGAACATAACTAATAATACAAGTATTAACCAGCTCTAAGAGATCATGTGAAAATCATCAAAATATGAAATTAATATTATTGCATAAATTTCCACCAAGTATTAAGGATCTTACAACATTACTTACAATGCTACCAAGTTTGTGCCGCAACGCCCCTAAGCTTGTATCCCAAGTGATCTAGGAACTGAAAGTATACAAATCTCCAGTGCTTGTTCAATAGCAAAGGACCTAAAACAACCCAAAACCCAACCACAAATCCAAGTGCCATGCTCACATAAAACCAATCCACTTCAAGTCTCACATTATCTTTGCCCCCTTTGTTTTCAATGTTGGGTGTTGCATCATTTATAGTACAATCAATTAATCAATCAATCAATATGAATATATATATATATATATATATATATATATATATATATATATATATATAAAAGTAGAGACTCATGCAAGAAAGCATGAGGTTCTATCATGTAACGTACTCTAGGAAGATAATTGAAATACTCTTAAACCACATCAGAGTTCAGAACAAATTTAAAAATAGAGACTTTTTATTTCCTTTGATTCAATATTTCAAGACTACTTTTTGTTACATTTTTAATTTAATGTTTTAAGACTACTATTTGTTTCATTTGGTTCAATGTTTCAAGACTTTTCATCTTTCTCATACACAAAAATTTTTTTTGCATTTACATTCACACTTTTCACTTCTACTCCTTTATATACACATGCTTACAGCCTTTCATACCATCTCCTTTCAAATACACTCAGACAAAAAACGATGTCATTTACCTTCAACCTTCCAGCGACACCTACATAACTCCAACATTGCAGTACTATTTGTATCTAGCCTGTATAAGTAGGCTATGACCGAGGAAGGAGACTTGCGTTTTTTATTCAGTGATGGTAACTTACGTTTTGATGTTGAAATCAGACATTGTGGATTTTGTGAATGTTGTGATTTGCTTTAAGTCTTTGGGTGTTTGAGATTTTGGTTTGGGAAAGTTATAAATGTATATATTTTTTTAAAATTAAAGAAAAAGAAACATTCTAATTGATTATTTATAAAGTTAGTTATTTTTTATATATTTATGTTAGAACTCATACTTTTTAGGTTTCTTTGTACGTTTTTTACTATTATTTTGTGCGATATGAGCCACAGTAATAAAAATAAAAATCGATGATGATTTCAAAGTATTTTCACTTAAAAAAAAAAAAAAAAATTATACGAAAATCCAACTAAAGACAATTAAATTTTGATAAATAAATGTGTTTTCAGCCAATTTCTCTTTGTTTAATCACGCTCTCTTTATGTTAATACTTACAAATGATTTTCTTAATTTCATTGAGATAATGAATTGGGTGTTTGTGATTGAGGTCTTTATATTTGGTTGTGAAAATAGAGTAGTTGAGGAAGTGTTTGAGAAGTTACTTAAATTTATGTAATTTTAGTATATAAAAGTATTTTATACTTTAAATTCTTATTTATAGATTTCAAAATCATTTAATTAGTTTAAAAAATAAAATCTACTTTTAACTATAGATATTATAATATGTTATAGTCTTATATAGTTTTCTTTAAATAAAATATAAATTAAGAAAATCAAGTTTCAAAGTATTCAACAATATTGTGGGCAAATATAAATATTAGACAATAAAATAAGTATTATATGTCTTAATATATATAAAAATAATTTCAAATGAAATTGTAAAGTAGTTCCCATATCGCGTGGGACATCATCTACTACTCTTAATGGTTCCCTTTTGGGGGCAAAGTTGATCCTTGATGCTAGAACTTGATCTCAGCATGTAAACCACAAAGGCACAAATACAACATAGAAGGTGCCTAGCTCAGAAACTTGCTTAAGTTCAGATGACTTAAAGAATAAAAAATTATCTCACTGCACAAGCATTATGCAGATATGATTAAATGAATTCCAACGTTCATACAGATTAATTCGAGTACATTTACACGTGGTAATCAATTATTGATGGGGTGTCAAGTTGTTGAATGAGAGAATACCTTTTCGTGCACGAGAAAAAAAAAATTATATATTGCATTTATGACTATGAAAGCAGGGCAATGAATCTAACTACAGCATCAACTGCATTTTGAGCTGCCAATGAGGAAAATATACCGGCTTCATTGGACAATGCAGACCCCCCACCAGCTAAATCAGACAGAGACCTAATTGCAATAAAAGGCGTCTTCTGTTGAAGACAGATCAAAGCAACCGCAGCACTTTCCATGTCAATCGGAGTCACATTAAATTTTGTATTCAAGAATGATCTATAGGCACTATTGTCAACAAAAACATTAGCACTAGCTCCCCTTTTGACCCTCACAGCAATTGGTGTTCTTGGTAGACAAGTTGTGTTGACACAACTCCCCAACTTTAAGTTCTGATGAGAACATTGGATTCAGTATATTTTTTGTAGTGAAAATTTTTTGCAACACTAGCTAGTAAGGTAAAAAATCATATGGACATGGTGAGTAGGAGCTAGATTAATTACCTCGAGTTTCTCTGCAACTGTGAAGTAATGCTTGTCAACAGGAACCCAAAAGGCATGCTGTCTAACTTCAGGTGTTCCATAAACAGGAAAGATCTCTTCTGGTTGATACCAAACATTGTTCAAAAAATTTGCTACAGGCTTCCCATTTTTACTTACATTGTTATAGTCAGAAAACTCAAGGTAACCAATTTTTCTGGTGTAGTCTCCACTAGATTCCAATGCTAATTCATCATTGGGCCCATCTCCATACCTCTGATTACATTTCAACCAAAAAAGGAAGATGAAAAGTTACTAATTTGATGTACTCTATTGCAGAAATTATGATGCAGAAAAGTAGAATTATGCTGTGTCATGAGGCATATTAGAACGACAATGATAGCCTGAGTCTATGAAGTGTGAAGTAATATAAAACAGGACATTAAAGCAGTGTGAATTGCCAATATACATGAGGGGAAAACTAAGAACCACACAGAAGAGGGAAATATCATGATCATCCTTCACCTTATAGTAAAGAATTGTGTTCAACCTAGCAATGATTTTATTTTAAGCATGAAGAACAGGTCATTTATAAATACATTATCTAGAAAAGAAATATTGTGGTATCTAAGTATTAGTTTACTAGAATGTACGTCATTGCTGGTTTACTTGCTGTCAGTCAACATCGAGAGATAGATCTACTAACAATCAGTCTCTTCCAATATTTGAACATTCAAGGTAGATGGAATAAGATTTTTTTTTTTTTGGGCAATTTCAAATGCTTCTATGGTGTATATTAGTTAAGTTGCGCGGTTATTAAATGTCATAGTGAACTTTCTTTGCCCTTGTGCCGTGCAAGTTACTCAGGGTTGGAAGTCAAAGCCACATGACAAGCTACTAGGGAGAAATAACATGGCCAAGAGGGTGCGTTATTGAACCTCAAAATCCAGTAACTTATTTTAACATGCCACTTGTTTAAAGTTTTGAGAATGAGCATTCGAAATATTTATCAAAAGCCATTCTTTCTTGAATGTGTTCCCCCCTAATGTAAAGGTGAAAAAAGTCATCATTCTCTTTGATTCTCTTTGTTACCAAAGTCTACATACTAATTGCCAAGAAGATGAAGGAAAAGGGTAGTAAGATCAAGATTCAAAATTTTCATTTTTTTTATTCATTCTTCGCTTATCACAAACAAAAAAAAAACATGGAGAGAGAACAAATCCTAAATTTTAGTACCTGCCAATTCCAAAGACCTGTATGAGCCCAATATTGGGGGATAGTCACATCTCCAATTTGGAGATCAGGATTTGCATTTCCAGCAATTCCATAGTGCAAAACACCTTCCACCTTAAATAGACTTAGCAGTAATTGTGTGGTTATACCTGCATTAAGCTGGTCAAAGAAGAAATGTATCGCTAATTACTTAGCACCAGCGGTTATTTATGATTAAAAACTATAAAATGGAAAAAAATAAAATGTGAGGAGACTAGAATGCACATGTACATACCATGCTCAATCCTGTCATGACAACAATAACCTTTTTATTTCCCAGCTCTCCAATTCGAAACCTTTTTCCTGTGAACAAATTATAAAGAGGCAACGTTTTTAAATCCAAAAAAAAAAAATTGAAATTTTTATATTTGCTCTTTTTTTCTCAGGATATCATTTCCACTATGAAGAGCAGCATTTTTGATATTGTTAAACTTGCTTCATTTTCTTCATATCTTCCATTGAACAAACTTTAGTCATTTGAAGGAAAATTAATCGTAGTCCACAGATAAACACCCCATTTCCCACTTTACAAAAAAAAAAAAAAAAAAAAAAAAAAAAAGAAGTTAACACCTTAAGATTCATCAGGCAAGTTGAAAGGGCCAAGATAAAAAAGAAACAAACAAAAACTGATACAAATGGTTGCAAAGAAAACTCATTGAAAAAGTTCTTATTGTTAGTATAAGCTTGGAATACCCCAAAGCCAGGACTGATCATAGAATACTCCATATCACCCAAATAGATAATTACCAAGTAGAAAAATAAATAAGAAATTATATACCCAGGTGACAAACTAAACTGAAACTCAAATTTACCTGAAAAATCCAAGTAGGGCACATGATCATCAGCTACAAAGCTTGGAGACTGCAAAAGAGGGTCCCTTTCAAATGAGTTTGGCACCACAATGCCTAAGTATGGACCCCTCTTATTTATTCTTTCAATCTTTTTAGTTATACCATTAGAGATTGCTCCATAGGCTCCACTACTAATCCCCACAACCAATACAAGAAAACCAAGTAACACCAACCTCAAATGGCTCACCATGTTTCCCTTCCTAAACCTCAAAGATTCAGAATCTTTTTTTTTTCGAGGGCAGAGAGAGAGAGAGAGAGAGAGAGAGAGAGAGACGTGAAACAAAGCATCTTGAACTTTGATAAATTTCATAGACAAGACAATAATAAGCATGTGGGGTTTAATTTTATTAAAGGCTTTAAAGTCCTAGGAAGGAAAGTCACGACAAAGAATTGGTCCAAAAAAAAAAAAAAAAAAAGTCATGACAAAGAATATATTATATGTCGGAGAAGTCAAAACTCAAACCATCGGAAAAGCCGCCAAAGTTTAGTATACTTCTCTTTTTCATTTTTATTGTTTTTTTTTTTTTTTAAGAAAGTTTCAACTTATGACGTTCGCTCTTAATGATAATTTTTTATCATCAAACCAAAACATCAATCAATTTTTTGGTATAAGCGGAGATTAAACTTTAAATCTCTTATTCAACCATAAAAAATTTTACCAATTGAACTAACTAGAACTACTAGTATACTACTATTGATTGATAAGACATGTGAATTGTGATGCATAATTATAGAGGCTCCACAAAGGGAAAAAAAAATCATTATAGATTAAATTTAATAAGTACGGGGTGTAAAACCCTACTTTTACCCCGCCAACAATATCATGCCATATCAGATGTTTGTAAAAAAAAAAAATTAGGTGCTACCTCATTGAATCACACTCTCACTATTATCTAATTAAAAAAAAAAATTCTCAATCTAACTTTCTTCCTCCACAAACTGTTGGAGTTGCTGCCCGACCGAAAAGCCTTCATCGGTGACATAAGAGTCTGGAAAATACGCTAGAACCACCGTGGACATGATGGTCTAGGTTGGATCTTCTAGATTTGGTATTTTATTGATTTTTAAAGAAAAATCATTGTCAATCAACCCAAGCTTAGGAAGAGCAAAACTTAAATATCATTCTATTTTCTTTTCGTGGAGAAGGAATTTTTCTCCTATTGTTTGTTGTAATCCTTTTGTTTTGAGGAAAGGATCTAAGATTAATACCAAAGCTTCAAGATTCAACATGTTTATGGTAGCTCCGACCATCTATTTCAGACTTCAACTTAGTTGACGATATTGGATATATTTCAACAATTTACTTTTGTGATTAACCAAAAAGAACAACATACAGATCTATATACAAGCAATAACACAAATAGATGTGATAGGCAAAAGCAATAAATATATAAGAAGAAATCTGCAAATAATTAAGAACTCACAAACCAAATGCGTGAAGGATGAATGATTCAGATCAAGTCTTGTGTTTGACACAATCTCCTTAAAGCATATTTCGCTCCTCACACAATTTGTGGTGCTTTGAGACTCACGGACGTCTGCCTCCCAAGATAAAATGATCTACAGCACGGAGAAGAAGCACACAAGGTCCATGCTCTGTGAACTACTCTATGTCTCTTTCTCTTTCTTTAACACAAATGAATGCACAAAATATATTTTCTCTCTAGAAGAGTTTTTTTTTTTTTTTTTAATCTTTTTCATGAATGAGGGACTATGTATATATATTTTACTGAACAAACATACTGTTTCAGAAATAATTGCTGTATACAGACTTACTGACTCAAAAAATAAATAATAAAATATTATTATTAATTGGACAAGATGGCCTAGTTCACACATGCCTAAAGCCCAACCCAAAACTCATATTCTCTATCATTTCCTATGTGCATGGGACTCAAGCATTCTCACCACTTCAATATAATGTTCAACTAGACACATTAGGAGTCAATTTCTTATTCACTCCATAATCTTTTTCTAACAATCCCCCACATGAATGGAAATTGATAAAACACAATGCAAATGAGAATGCAGGCACAAAGAGAGTAGAAGAAAAGTTACTGTATCGAGAGAGGTGGCTTGTGGCTTTGAACCTTCCTTTGTGAAAGACTATTAGATATACTAGCTAATCAGTGAACACGATGTTTTTGAACTGTCAGCCGTTTGTGTATATCAAGACAATAGAATTCACACAGCTCCTTTTCGAACATATTTCGTTCTTATAGTTGTGTTCATTTCGGCCTTGAACATATCTTGGTAAATTCATGAAGTGTTTTAGAAAATTCAGCCTTAAAACTCTCATGGAAGCGGCCTACTTCACACTCATATAGGTGACTCTTATTAAGAGTATCCTACTATACCCCACTTGGATTTTCAAGATATAAGAATCATTAAAAGCAAAACTTACCATGAACATCGCTTACAGGCATCACTAATTCATCATAGGAATGGGTGGGAGATGTAATTTCCATGGTGATAAAAATTAGTCTCCACAATTTTGTTGTCCCTTTGAAATCCTAGATCTTGGGATCTCCAGTCAACTAGGTGGGGTTACTGTCATGGAAACTTTAGGTCATAGGCTTTAACCCTATTCCCCTCAATGAGCAGTTTACTTGCTCTCCACTCAAAAAATTAATTATGGATTTGTTTTATAATCTGGAAGTAATTCCATTTGAGAGCAATTGCCTCATGGTATTGTTACCAACAAATATGTAGAGACCTACCATAACTCTGTGCCTTACCATTATATACAAATAGGAGGCACAAGTATCCAAAAATGCGTGTTTGTTTAGGTTTATAAAGACTTCCCAAAAAGACATGCTCTTCGCATAAGGTGTTCTCATTTAGATTGTCATCACATCTCTCATGTGATTGAGACAAGACAAGTCCATTAGATGTATTAGAAAATTTTATTTCTAGTATCACATCTACAACACCTACATCTTTCAAGTTGAACTTAATGGTCAACATCATCTAGGTAGCTTTTATTATTGCTACATACACGAACATATCTCACAACAACATAGCCTCTTGTGATATATTTCACATCACACACTAGTCGTATTAAACCTAAACTCATTTGACATCATCTCATTGTCAAATTTCTCATGCCATATTGCATTGAAACTTGCTTCAATCTATACAAAGATTTAACAAGCCTACGCACTTTGTTTTCTTATACAGGAATCATTAACCCCTTTGGTTTATTGTGTATTAAGAAAACTCACATGTTCTTTTGTTTGTAGCCTTCTAAAACAAGTCTCGCCTTATAATAGTCAATAATTCCATCAACTCACGAATATGACATTTGTCCTTTTACTACGCTTAGGTTCAACCTCTCTTCCATCAACTCTTGATCATGAGAGATACTAAACGTAGACTCAAACTTTCTTTTAAAAAAGTTTAACACTTGAAATATAATCTAATTAATTTTCATGCATATAAGAATAATAGATTCATAAATTAGAAAAGCACTATGCACTACTGTTATGACCATAACCAATGAAAACTCAATCAATGGTTCTTTATCTTTTAGGAATAGGAATCACCACCTTCATCAAACACCCCCACATTTAAAGAATTTATAGAAAGCTGATCACTCTTTCCATAATTCACAAGGTGTCTTAGTGGTTTTCTTTTAAGGCATCTCAATGAAAAAAATAAATAGTGGAAATAATAGCTTCCCCCTACAAGTTCTATGGTAATCAAGTACTTATTGCATTCATTGAGTTATTTCTCAACTTCATTCTTATAATGAATGAAACTCTAATGCCTCATCCTTGCTTACTTATAAGCACTCATAACAGACTCTTGTGAATTCCACATTTTAGACAACTCAAGTATGTCAACTAAGGCATGTAACATATATTTCATCCAAAGAAATATTACAAAACATATATAGCGATTAAACACATTAATATCGAATCAAGTTCACACATGCCCAAAATATATATACAATGCATGTTTAAATAAGGCTATAGTGATGTTTCTCAAACTTTGAACAACCTGAAATGTAGTTTTCTTCTCAAGACCCTAGCCAGGATGGGCTTCTCCTCAGAGTGGATTGAGCAGGTCCAACAGTGTGTCTGCACATTGAGAGGTTCGGTCCTGCTGATAAACTGTGAACCCTGTGGCTTCTTCTCCCCGGAATGTGGCACCATAGGGGGATCAAGTCACAGGTCTAGTAGATGAGGATACCCTATATTCTATTCCTATACATGCTCAAACAAATTAAAAGGCTATACAGAACAATCATGTATCATTTATATCAATACATAAATATTATCTCTGGTCTAAATGTAAACATTACACTCTCTAACTAAGAGTTAAGCCCCATAATTACAGCCCATCAATGTGCAATTTGTCTCATTCTTTTTCAAATTCGACACAACCAAATATTGAGCTTATATCCACATTTTTTAAATTATTAATAATAGTTCTCATAATGTTATTTTAATTATTAATTAGTGGATCACTTGATGAATTAGAAAAGACTAACCAATAAATAGATGGCAGCCACGCCCAAAATTGAGAGCATTTAAAAGGATTCAAAAAATTTGTCTCCAAAGAAATTTCCAATTTCCTTTATTCATCAAGCCCATACACTATTGCACATAAAAAGGCCAAGGACATGCTATTGGTATTAACGACATGTTTAACTGTCATTTACAATCTTGCACAGAAATCAATGGTCAAACGTTAACTTGGTTACCGTGACTATCAAAGTTGATACACCAGCACACAAGAAGATTGCACAGGACAGAATCACAAAAGTATATAAGTGCAATCCAAATCACATATATTAAATTGTTAATATGTATTCAACAATACAGATTTACTGCCCTTGTAATTAGTAAATGTATCAAATGGTTTTATCATTAATAAAAACCAACAAATGATATATACTCTAAAACCAACGGCAAACAAGTGGCCTGCAAACACTATAGATAAGACTAACTTAAAAGTAATGTAAAACACAGTTTAATAATAACCCATTAAATGCCAATCCTCAAAACTGAATTCCAGATGATACCTTTTACACGCGTTGAAAGATTATCAAAATCTCAGTTTACTATGCAATTGATAGCACAGGTTCACAAATGAATATTACAAATAGTGAAATAACTATTCAATCAGATTGAATCGCAAAGAAACTATTAACACCAGTATAGAGAGAACCAAATACAAGCAACAGAAACCGTAGAACCATTATCAAAAACAACGAATTAACAATGGAACACAGCGGTTGAAAAAAAACCCACAGCCACGTTTTCAAAACCATAAAACACAACAGTTGCGTCGGACTCAAGATTAAACAGTGTTGCTCAAGAATTACACCGATACACGCAACAATAAAATAAACATCCGTGACCATGAAGGTTCAGTGGTTGCTGCACTAAGTAAACGTCTTCCCCTCCCACTCGGACCCTTAGAAGCAGAAGCAAAGGCGTTGGATGAGGCTACTCTCTTCGCATGGGACGTAGGAGTCAGAGACGTAATTTTTGAAACACACTCAAGCATTGTTTCTCACGCTCTTGAGGACCCCGCGGATGCCCAGATTTCTATTGCTAGCCTTGTCGCTGGGACCCATTTTAAGCTACAGCAGTTTCGTTCTTTTGAAGTTTTGCACGTCAAGAGACAAGCCAACTTTCCCACGCATGCTTTAGCTGCATATGCAAAAGATATTGATTTCTTTGTAACATGGACGGAGGAATGTCCGCCATTCATTGAGTTGCAAGTGTTTCATGATGCTTTGATCTTATCTTCTTATTAATAAAAATTCCGTATTTCTCATCAAAAATAAAATAAACAATATAACCACGCAAGAAATTGCTTTGACAATCATCACAAAAATAAATTAAGAAAAACGAAATTTACTTTAAGATGGTTGGGTGTATTTCAACAATTTACTTTGGTGATTAACCAAAAAAATAAAAAACATACATATCTTTTTTTTTTTTTTTTTTTTTTGAGAAGCCAGACCACATGCCTGGAACTTTATTGAAATAAACAAAAACTTAATGAACATCAAAGTTAACCAACTCGGCAATGTCTAAGGGCAGACCTTCCATCCAAATATGGCAGCCATCGATGGAAGAGGCCTTTTTTGCAAGAGCATCTGCAACTAAGTTGCCCAAGCGATTTACATGACTGAAAATAACAGAAGAAAAACTAGGCAGTAGGTGCCGGACATCATCTACTATATTTCCAAAGGAGGACAGATTTGAAGTTCCCTTGGAAATTGCAGATATAATGGTGGTCGAGTCACCTTCAAATATTACACGTTGAAGACCAAGATCAGCAGCAAACTGAATAGCTCTGAGGCAAGCGAGAGCTTCCAAATCCGCAACTGTCGAAGATAGCATCGCAGGCACGGACAGAGCACCCAGGTTCACACCTCTCCAATCTCGTACAATGACACCGAGACCAGCTGAGTTCTTGTGTTTGAAGAGGGCAGCATCGAAGTTCACTTTCACAGCTCCTTGCTCTGGAGGACGCCACTGGTGCTGAACAGCAGGTCGAGAGAGAGGGGCTTCTGAAGTTTGACTGTTGATGAAGTCATGGAGTAGAGAGCAAGCAGCAGAGCTGATCTTCGTTGTGGGCAGCGCTTCCCGTCCAAAATGGAGGGCATTCCGTCTATTCCATAGGCTCCATGTGATTGTTGCAAACATCTCTGGTCTGAAATCATCACCAACCTGCATAAACTTGTTAAGTAAATCATTGAAACTCAGGGGGGGAGGGGATATCATTGACTGGAACCAATGGTGAGGCAGCCACACGGGAGCTACACTGCTGCAAAAACAGAGTGCATGGAGAGTATCTTCCGGAGCAACTTTACACAGCTCACACACATCCAAATCTACTATTTGTCTTCGCTTCAGATTGCATTTTGTGGGTAGAGCATTGTTACACACCCTCCAAACAAAATGTTTGATCTTGTTGGGCACTTGCATCTTCCAAAGCCGCTTCCAAAAACTACTTTGATTGGCCTGGTTACTTGAACTAGCATGGTCTGATGAAGCCGATGCAGCCATCAGCTTATAAGCACTACTAGTGCTGAAATCGCCGGAAGGGGTGCACGACCAAGACACACAATCAGGTGGATTTCTTCGGCTTAGTGGAATTGCTAAGATCATTGAAGCTTCATGAGGTAGAAAGACACGATTTACTTCCTCAGGTTTCCACACACTCAACTCATGATTAATTAGGGAGCTCACCCTTGTTTCTGCCATGACCGAAGGTAGGGGGGAAAGGGCTACTTTACTAGGTTTCAGTGGCAACCATTTATCTTCCTTGATCCGAACTAACTGACCATTCCCAATGCGCCAAACCATACCCTTTTTTATAACATTTCGGGCTCCAAGGATGCTCTTCCATGCATAGGACCCCGAGTTGGAATCTTTAGCATCTAGAATAGAGCAATTAGGGAAGAATCGAGCTTTGAAAACTCTAAAACAAAGGGAATCCGGGTTATGCATCATTCTCCAAACTTGTTTAGCAAGAAGGGCTTCATTAAACTTCTCAATTTCTTTGAAACCCATGCCACCCACTTCTTTAGTTTCACACAATCTCTCCCACTTTACCCAATGCACCTTCCTTGAACCATCGCTGTAACCCCACCAAAATTTTCTAATAAGGACTTCTAGCTCTTTAATCAACCCTTTAGGGAGCTTAAAGCAGCTCATGGTATAGGTTGAAATGGCTTGAATAACAGCTTTTATAAGGACTTCCCTACCTGCAGCAGATAGTAGTTTTTCTTTCCACCCCTGTAATTTTTTCCACACCCTTTCCTTAAGATAAATGAAGATTCTTTTTTTTGCCCTCCCCACTAAAGCAGGTAAACCCAGGTATTTTTCATACTGTCTGATCGCCGGAACTCCCAATAATTGCTGGATGCGAGTTTGGGTTTGGTGTATGGTGTTTGAACTGAAGAAAATATTAGTCTTCTCTCTATTAATTTTTTGACCCGTTCCCCTTTCATAAATAGCCAAAATATCCAAAATCCTCTGACATTCATCCTCAGTGGCACGGCAGAAGAGGACACTGTCATCTGCAAAGAATAAGTGTGACACTCTAGGGCCATGTCTACAAATAGCTACCCCCTTTATACTACCCTCCATCTCAGCCTTTTGCAACAAGCCTTGTAACCCCATTGCACACAAGAGAAACAGGTAAGGTGATAGAGGATCACCCTGTCGGAGCCCCCTGGATGGTTTGATACTTCCCACAGGCTGACCATTTAGGAGGATAGAATAGGACACAGACTTCAAGCAGGACATGATGATTTTCCTCATCTTCTCCCCAAGTCCCAAGTGATGCATTACTGCCTCCAAAAAGTCCCACTCCACCCGGTCATAAGCTTTGCTCATATCCAACTTAAGAGCCATATACCCCATCTTGCCTTGTGTTTTTCTCTTCAAATAATGGAGGGTCTCAAAAGCCACCAGTATGTTATCTGAGATCAATCGACCTGAAAGAAAGGCACTCTGGGAATCTGGTACAGAATTAGCTAAAAACTTTTTCAGCCGGTTAGCCACCACTTTAGCAATAAGTTTATAAATGACATTACATAAGCTTATGGGCCTGAAATCAGAAACTTTCTTGGGATTTTGAATTTTAGGTATGAGGGTGATGAAAGTAGTATTTATGGATTCTGGGACAATACCTGAGTTCAGAGCTCGCAGAACCACAGCAGTCACATCTCCTCCCACAATGTGCCAGAAAGACTTATAAAAAATAGGGGACATACCATCCGGGCCAGGAGCCGTGAGGGCGGCCATTTGGTTGAGAGCTTCTTTGACCTCAAATGCTTGAAAATCTCCATCTAACTGCTCAATCGAATCAGCCTCAGCAATGCTTTGAATACCACTCAGAATATGATCAAACCCACTTGGGTTTGAGCTAGTGAAAATTTGCTCAAAATACCCCTCCACCACCTTCCCCAAACCGGACTCATCTTCAATCCAAGAACCATTTTCATCTTCTAGCCCTGAGATCAAATTCCTTCGGTTTCTTTGGTTAGCTCTGCAATGGAAATATTTTGTGTTCCTGTCCCCTTCTTTAAGCCATCTGTTTCTGGATCGTTGCTTCCACATACACTCCTCTCTAGCTTGTAATTTCTGAATGTCATCTCTTAATACATGGATCCTTAAGGGATTGTTTTTGTAACCCCCACTTTCCTCCTCAGATTTCAATTCTGCTAGTTTTTGCTTCAGGGAATTTCTCACATGGCCAAAAGTTTTTTTGTTCCATACTCTAAGATTTGACTGACAAGCCAAAACTTTGCTACTGAAACTCCAACCTGTGGGTTGTGTCATCCCATCTCCCCAGGAATCATGAATCACCTCTTCACATGATCTGTCTCTCAACCACATGGCTTCAAACCGGAAAGGGCACCCTTTTTTATAAAACCTGTTAACTTCAGAGTCGGGGCTAAGAAGAATAGGTTTGTGATCTGAGTGGAAAGCATCTAAGTGGTGAATTCCAGAGGAAGGGAATCTCAAGATCCAGTCAATATTAGCTACCCCTCTGTCCAGCCGGATCCACACATTCTGATTTCCAGGATGCCGGTTACACCACGTAAATGGGTAGCCATTATAACCCAAGTCCTTTAACCTGCAAAAATCAAGAGCATCACGAAAGCCCAGCATTTGTCTCTCCGGTCTATCAAGCCAACCCTGTTTCTCATCTGCATATAAGATTTCATTAAAATCACCAATACACACCCAAGGCAGAGTATAACGAGTACTCAAACTTCTAAGCATGGACCAGGAGTTTTCCCGGTTGGCAGTCTCAGGATCTCCGTAGAAACTTGTGAATCGCCAAGCATCATCAACTCCATGGTCAATAATAGCATCAATATGATTATCTGAAAATGACTGAACATCTACATTAGAATCAGCAGCCCAAAATAAGGCTAGGCCACCCCCAGTGTTATGACGTGGAACTTCAAAACAATTACTATACTGAATCTTTCTACCAATTCTGACTAACACTGATTTCTCAACCTTCGTTTCCATTAAGAAAATCAGCATGGGACCTTTGTTACGTACCAACGTAACCAATTCCTCTTCTGTCTGTGGGTTCCCAAGCCTACGACAATTCCAGCTTAGGCAACTCATTGGGCTCGGTGGTGCTGGGAACCAGCCACCACCTTCAAATTTTCTTTGTTAAGAGAATTACCATCCACCATGCAAACCTTTTTCCCTTCCCTTCTATCTACTACTTCAAGACTAGGCCTTCTGTCAACAGCTATAGGGGAAGAGGTGGAATTTTATTACCTGGATCACGGGCTAGCTTCTTCCATGTCCGAACTGAAGCATGAGAGTTAGAGTTAGCAGCTGTATTAGTGCAATCTTGGAGTGGGAATGGGTTAATCCCCAGATTAGACTGCACTTGGGACTGCCGTGGAGCACCAATGGACCTTACTCTACTGGATGGGATGCCATGTTCCTGAAGAGATAAGCCAACAACCTGATCATCCAATTTCTCCACCTGAACCGGAGTTGTTTGGTTCAAACAATGCTCATCGAAGAAAGCACTACTCAACTCATCACCTTGTTCGCAAACTACCTGCTTCTGCCCCTGCTTGACAGTATCAAAATTATCCATATAATGTTCAGCTTCCATCGCGGAATGAGCATCATGATGCTCTTCATCCCGGCGTGGGGTTGAAGTCTCCTTACCTTGGCTCGTTTGGCCTTTCTTCCACCAAGGCGGCTGGTTTCGCATCTTGCCTAATATCACAGCCACTGTTTTCCTGCTTTGGCGCATTGGTTCTGCCCTCAACCACTCGCCATACTGTTGATCATCCCTATTTAACTTCCCTCTACCTCTCAACCACACTTCGCAATCTCGCTCACCATGAGTAGCCCTGCCGCACCAATAACAGAAATTTGGGAGGCGTTCGTATTTTATTCCCACCAACCCAATCTGTTTACCTCCTGATCTCAGTTTCGAAACTCGCGGCAAAGGCTTTGAAATATCCACAGTTATACGAGCTCTCAAGAACTCGCCACCTGCACCGTCGTCTTCCGGATCGGCAACCTGAACCACCGTTCCAATTGAACTACCTATAGCTTCACCGGTCTCATGAGTCAAGTTCTTCAACGGTATATTATGCAACTGCACCCAGAACGTAACCTGATTATACTCCAGTTGTGGTATTTGCTCCACGTCGTGAACTCGTTGAAAGGCTATTAAGCTTTTGTCATACGACCAAGGCTCATACTCGAGAACCCTTTCAAGGTCCATGATATCATCGAATTCAAAAACCAATACATTATCTCCTAAGTCGCGGATCTTCAACTCACCGACAGGTTTCCATAGCGGCTTGAAGGTGCGAGCCACCGCTTCTACATTCAGCACTCGTTTCGTGTAAAACTTCCCTGCCAAACGGTGAACTTCCACTACCTCTTGATCTGGTACATCTGCACCACCTTCCTCATCCTCTGTGAGAGTAAACTTCGCCCATAAATCTTCCAGCCCAGCCATGAGAGTGCTTATCAGTTGAGCGAGTAAAACAGTAGAATCACCCACTATGACTGCACTCACCGTCCTATCAGTCCAGAGACGTGAAGGGAACCAGAAACCTAAACTAGGTTAGGGACAGTATTCTACGCGCGGCTGAGAGAAAAAACCCTAGCCAACGTGAGAAACGCAGCCTAAAAACATTCATATCTAAATACAAGTAATAACGCAAATAGATGTGATAGACAAAAGTAATAAATAAATACTATACTATATATATATATATATATAAGAAATCTGCAAATAATTAAGAACTCACAGACCAAATGCGTGAAAGATAAATGATTCAGACCAAGTCTTGTGTTTGACAGAATCTCTTTAAAGCATATTTTGCCCCTTACATAATCTGTAGATCAAGATAAAATGATCTACAGCACGAAGAAGAAGCACACAAGGTCCATGCTCTACAAACTACTCTATGTCTCTTTCTCTCTCTTTGACTCAAATGAATGCACAAAAAATATTCTTTCTATGGAAGAGTTTTTTTTTTTTTTTAATTCTTTTTCATGAATGAGGGACTATGCATATATACGTTACTGAACAAACACATTGTTTCAGAAATAACTGCTGTATACAGACTTACTGACTCAAAAAATAAAAAAATAAAATATTATTATTAATTGGACAAGAGGGCCCAGTCCACACATGCCTAAAGCCCAACCCAAAACTCACATTCTCTATCATTTCCTATGTGGGACTTAAGGATCTCACAACTTCAATATAATGTTCAAGTGGACACATTATGAGTCAATTTCTTATTCACTCCATAATATATTTCTAACAAACAACACTTTTCTATTCATCATAGGCATTTCTGGCAGCATTTAGGAGAAGAAGTTTGGTTGGGGTTTTAACTTTCAAATGGTGGTGTTGGTTTTTTTATATTTTATATTTTATATTTTTATTTTAAATATTTGGGTGAACGACTTTTTATTGGGAGTGTGATTGGGTGTATTTTGTGCTTATTCTTTTATTTGAAAAAAATATGATGTATCAGTATTTTATTGAAGGTGTAAAACTAGGGTTTTACACTAGGTCCTTATCAAATTTAGACTCTTTTTATTATCCTTTACATCATATGACGCTCTTTTTCTTTTATTTTCTTTTCTTTAATTATCTTTTTTTCAAGCCATTCTTTATATATATATATATATATATATATATATATATATATATATATTGAAAAAGTTTAGGAAAAATTCAATTAGATTTTAATTGGATTCTTAATTTTGCACCAAGTGTCCCATTTAATTTTTAATTTTGTGCCAAGTGAATTATTAAGTGTAAAAATTGAAGAGTCCAAATTTAATTAAATTCTAAATTGGATTTCAATTGGAGTCCAATTTTCCGCCACATGTACATCTAAGTTTTTAATTTCTGTGGCAAGTAAATTATTTGATGCAAAAACCGAAGAGTCTAAAACCAATTAAATTCTAAATCATATATATATATATATATATATATATAATATGAGAAACCATTACATATTTTAGAAATGTATGGTCTAAAAAAAGTGTAAGCTAATCTATATATATAATAATAGGTGAAGTTTAGAGAAACTCAAATTAAAATTCCAAATTATAGTTCTAATTTTGCGCCATATGTCCTAAATTATTTATTCTTAAAGAGTTTTGTTTCTTAATTTTAGAATCACATGTGAGACCATATCATAAATACTCATCCAAGTGAGTTATTAAGTATAAAAACTAAAGAGTCTAGAATAAATTAACCGTAAAAAAAAGTTCTTCACTATAATTAAAAAAAAAAAAAAAAACAATTTACATTTTATACCTAATAATATCCTTACAAAATTTTTTAAGGAGTTAACAAAATATAAAAATGACTATCAATAGTATTTAAATTATATATATAACAATTATATTATGCATCTTATTATATATCTTTAAGTGTGTCCATGCACATACACGAGGTTACAAGCTAGTATTAGGTATAATTTGAACATCTTCTAAAATAATATATAATTTGAACCATATAATTGTGATTGTTTTTAATTGTACCCATACATATGCAAGGGGCTACACACTAGTTATCACTAAGCGGAGGTCCACAAAGTTGGTTTCCAATAAAACTAGAAGCACTAAAGCTTTGTAGCTGAGTGCTTGTAGGGATTTTCCCAATTAAATTGTTGTACAACAAGTTTAAGTGGCTTCAAAATGTCAAACTTAATATACTTTGAGGAATTTGTCCTGAAAGTTGATTTACAGAAAAATCAATAGATTCCAATGACCCCATAACACCTATACTCTCAGGAATCCTTCCAGTCAAGATATTAAATGAGAAATTCAACGATTCTAATTGTTGAAGGCTAATCAACTCTTGAGGGATCTCTCTAGATAAATTGTTCTTGGAAAGGTCTATACTTTTTACCAATTGAAGAGTTGTACTATACTCAAGAACTCTCCCTTTCATCACAACCAATGCACTGTCAAACATATCATATGGCCCCAAAAAGTTCATGAAATTTATGTTAGGATTTGAACTTTTTTTTATGGCCATGGCATTGAAATTGCTAACACATCTAGGCATGCTTCCAAATAGCTTATTATGTAAAACATCCAAGATTTGGAGTGAAGTTAGAGCACAAAGTTCTTTTGGTATGTGACCATGGAAATGATTTGAGCGAAAACTGAGAATCATCAATCTTGAAAGTTTGTGTCTTATCCATGAAGGTATGTTTCCCACAAAATCATTTTCACCAATATACACAATTACCAACATTTCACAATTTTTCAAAGAGGATGGTAATTTTCTAGATAATTTGTTGTGGTATCGGTGCAACAACTGTAGAGGACTCAAAGAACTAATGGATGCTGGAACACTACCAGTGAAATTATTGTCCCCTAGATTTTAGGAACTTTAAACTTTGCCAAATCATCCAACAATCAATTATTTTCCCTGATAAGAGATTGCTACCAAGATTGAGATATTCCATATTTTTGGGCTCATTCTTCTTGTAGCACAAAAAGTGAGAAATAGATCCAGAGAATAAATTCATCGAAAGATCTAGCAACCCCACAGTTGAGGATAGAAAAGGTATTGAACCTTTGAAGTGATTTGATCTCATATCAATCCTTGAAGAAAAGGACGAATTCACCACAATATTTGGAATCTCTCCATAAATTTGGTTGTGAGAGAAATTTAGATATTCAAATTGAAAGGGCAAGTTCCAAAACGCAGGAGGAATTGTATCTGAAATCCCTGTGTTGGATATGTCCAAATAGAAAAGATGCTTTTGTGAACAAAGCCACAAGGGAAATTTCCCTAAATTCCATGATGCCAAATTTAAATAATTAAGTTGAAAAGGAGGAACCCAATTGTGACTTACTTCAAAAGTTAGTTGATTTGAATAAGCCGCAAGTGTTGTTAATCTCATTAAATTGGCAAAATGCACTTCAGATACTACACCCTCCATCATATTTGAAGCAATTTCGATACTCTCTAATTTGGAGAGCTACCCAAAACTTTGAGGGAGAGTTCCATTAATTTGATTATCAAAAAGATCCAAGAATCTCAAAGATGTAATATTTCCCACAGAAATTGGAATTGGACCAGAGATTGAATTAAATCCCAAAGAAAGTAGAGCCAGATTTTGAAATTGCCCAAGATTTTGAGTCAAATGATGAGAAAGATTAGCACTAGACAATTGACCTCTAGTCCATACAAAACACATCCTAATAGACTTTCTAAGATTTCAGATATTTCTTGATTCCAATTGTTGGATGACAATTTGATTTCTCTTAAGTTACAAAGATTACCCAACGATCTTGGCACCTTTCCTCCAAGTTTATTGTTTGACAAGTCAATACTAATGGCAGATGTTAGATTTCCAATGGCACTAGAGATTGTACCCCACAAATCAATATATTTGATATTGAGGAACTTAAGACGACTAAAACCATACAACCAAATGGGAATTGAAGAGTTGAAATTATTGAAAGATAGATCGAGGTGTCAAGGAGAAATCATGTTCTGGAGATCAATAGGGATTGGACCTTGAAATGAATTGAAAAGCAAATCCAGAGAAACCAGATTATAAAGACCAAAGACCCATATTGGAATGGAAGCATAGTAATTTTCAAAAAAATCAAGGATGGAGAGAGATGAAAAATTAATACTGACCAGAAAGTTGGCAACCAGACAACCGCAACTCTAACAATGAAGGGAGTTTGTTTGTCTCTTGTAACCAATTCGAGGCTTTGCTAAATTTTACGTAACTCATATCGAGGTGTTGTAGTAAAAGAAGACTAGGGAGCCATTGAAGATTCATGACATATAAACTAGAAGAATATTCATCATCTCTAAGATTGAGATAGTACAAATTTGATAGATTTCCAAGTTGGTGAGGTATTGCTCCCCCAAATCCCGTAACAGAGAGATTAAGATATCTTAAGCTCCACATTGAACCAAGGAATTTGGGAATTTGAATACCACCACAATCATTGTAACTTAGGTCAAAGTAAATCAAGTGCTTCAAATCAAGTAGAGAGTGATTTATCTTACCATTGAACACTGACCTCCTATAAGCTTGATATTGAAATTTATTTTGGTAATAATAATATTCTTCATCCGCAGTTGGAGGAAAGCTTCTGAGATGTAGTTCCTAGACATGGCTAGTAATGTTGTGGCAAACAACTCCCACCCATTGACAACAGTCTCCATCACCCGCCCAAGAGGCAAGCCGGTTTGAAGGATCTTTAAGATGTTGCTTGAACCTGAGAAGTGCATGTGCTCGCTTTCCATGCAATGAAACCCAAACTCTCCACTGCAGAACTTAGGATCAACAGTTGCTATAGTGAGCAACCCAAGGAAAAGGATTAGTGTTTGGGAAAAAGTTCTTAAGGAAGCATCCATGGTCATGGTAAACTAAAAGGATTAGTTAAACAAAAGCTAGAATGGGCGACTATAAGAAAATGAAAGGGTCATGGTTGTTATTTATAGGAGACAGAAGAATCTATTGCTGATGCCTGATTTCTTTGTTGCTGTTTATAAAAATAAATTGTAATAAATAAAGAGTTTCTTTCATGCGAAAATTCAACACCTACATTATTAGGGGTCAAGCTGTCAACCAATCATACAGTACAAAGTCCCTTCCACTTAAGACGGTAAACGAGCCAAGCTTTGTTGAGTAGTGCATGTTTGAGCTTGGCTCATCAATAAAAATCAAATACTCAAACTTGGCTCAAGCTTGAAACAAGCCAAAAAACAATGTTTAAACTCGAGCTCGTGAGAATGCCCAAAAGCTTGAGCTCGGCTTGGCTTGGCTTGATTAATTAGTCAAGCCAAGCTCGAGCTTAATATCAAGCTCAAACTCGAGCTTAAGTCAAGCTGTTTAGCTTGGGATTCAAGAAAATTGCATCATCAAATGCTTATATCACCAAAAATCAAGTAAACAAAAAAATAATAATAATAATATACTCATTTTATCATACTTCTAATTCCACCCATGATTAGAAATTGTTCAAGTTACAATTTTACATAATTAAATTCATCCATTCATCATTCATTGTCTATAGCTTGAGTAATTGTTCAAAATACAATTTTTACATCCACATTTGTCATTCGTGCAACTATATTAATCTTCACAAATCTAAATAAATTAACATTCCAAAACATATATGAATAAACAAGCTATATATCAACATTCCAAAACATATGTTTAATGTCATAATAATGAGTTTATTTAGTAAACATATATCAAGCTATAAACGAGCCTAAGCTCGGCATGTTTTGTATCGAGCTCTGTTGTTCACAAACAATTTTTTTTGCTTGGGCTTGGCTTGTTTATCAAACAAGCCTAAACTAAGACTCAAGTTTGGCTTATTTATAAACAAACGAACATGAATGAGCTTTTTATCAAGTCGAGCCCGAGTTGTTCATGAACGGCTTGGTTCGTTTATAGCCCTACGGTCCCACTATTGAATAATCGAAGTTGGATTTTATTTCCTAAAGTTTAGGGGTGTTTAGATTTTATACTCTATAAAGTTTCAGAATTTAAATTTTACTCCTTGATGTTCTATTTCGTTTGCATCAGCAACTCCTCCATCTATATTTTTCATTAATTAAAAATGGCATGACATAATAAAAATGACGTGGTATCATTTTATTAGATAAACTAAACATGTGTGGCAAGTTTATGTGCCACTTAACGTAAAATATGGACGGAGAGGTTGCTGATGCAAACGGAATTGAATTTTAGGGGTTAAAATCTGAAACTTTAGAGTGTAAAATTCAAAAATCTCAAAACTTTAGGAAATAAAATCCAAATACCCTCAAATTTTATGGAGTAAAATCCAAATTCTGAAACGTCAATGGGTAAAATCCAAACACCCCCAAACTTTAGGGGTGTAGTTTACAATTAAGTGAAAAATTCAAAATCAAAACATGATCTAATAAAATAGAAATTTTGTGAAAGACATAACAGTGGTTGAATTATATGGAGGACACAGTCACACAGGCACGATCTAGTAATATATTACTGAATGATTCTTGAGTAACAATGGTTGAATTATATGGAGGACACAATCACACAAGCGCGATCTAGTAATATATTACTAAATGATTCTTGAGGTACCTCAAGAATCATTCAGTAATATATTACTAGATCACACCGGTGCTTGATGAGTTGATTGAGTTTGTTGATGTGGATGATGAGATGAGCGATGGAACAAAGGAGCGTTGCGCTAACGTGGTTAACAAACATAGAGGACAAGGATGGCGGCAATGAGGAGAGCATTGTGCTAGCTCTTCATGATGGGTGGGTCGTCAATCTCCACTCAGTCAGGCCTCTCCATTAGCTTTATCATCTTCGTCATGGATGGGTGGGTCGTTGTTATCGTAGACTAAGCACTCTTAAACTCTCCGATCTCTCTTCCCTCCTTCCCCTTCATTCTCCTTTCATAGTGAATTATGTTCTCAAATCAATGGGCATAGTTTTTTGTTTAATTAAAGGACACGTGTCAACCTAGTTGGCAAAAATAATAATATTTTAATAATCATGTCAGTATTTTCCATCTATCACTTAACGACAATAACTATTTTGACACTATACCAAAAGGTTAGAGCTAAACTAACACATTTGAAATGTTATGGACCAAATTAACATGCATTGCAAAGGTTAAAAACCAAATATGTAATTTATCCTAAAGTTAATTATTCTCGAGAAAGATAACATCAGTGGTACTGTTTTTGTCAATGTAAGTTTGAATTTTATCATAGTTTTCCTCGTGTAGTTGTGTCAATGTGTTATAGACTTAGAGCATTAATATCAAATATTCTAAAAAAATGTTATTTTAACACATCAAAAGTTCGAATAAATTAACTAAAAATATGTGTAGCACATATTTTCATACGATTATACTATTAGAATGCTATTGTAGCAAATGCCAAATTTATTTGGCATTTGACACATCTCATGAAAGGGATTTTTTGTATTTAGTGTGTTAAATGCTAAAAATTTAGCATTTAGCGCACCTTATAATAACGCTTTAATAAAAGTACTTTATATTCCTCATTTAAGAAGTTGTACTTAAATTTTAGGCAACCACATCTATTTGGTCCCATACTTTGTGGTTACTTTCATTTTGGTCCTCATGGTTTAAGAATAGTAAATTTGATCCTTGAGTTTAAGACACTTTGTTATATACTTTACTATGAGTTATTTTAGAACTACAATTTTTATCAAATTTTTATCAACTATCTTATATAGCAAATTGTGATTGGTTGTTTGTCACTTTTATATAGATCAATAACTTTTTCTCTACCACTCAATCTGCCACAACAAAATTGTGTTAAAATTGTGGCACAAATTTGTGGTGCTTGAATTTTTCTTTTAGACTTTTATTAAATTTCTAAGAGTATTCATATCAGCTCATACAAAATTTTCTATCTATTTTAGCATAAGAACCTATTTTTTCTATTTTACACAATTACTTTTAAAAAACATAACAGTTTATCTATTTTACACCCTATTTTACTTAAATAATCATTTTTTATTCTTTTAATTATGATATTCATTTACTCTCTCTCTCTCTCTCTCTCTCTCTCTCTCTCTCTTATTTATATATTTAAAAAATTAAAAATAAAAGCTCTCTCTCCTTTAAGCTCTCTCCTCTCACCTCTCTCTCATCCCAAACAAACACTCACACACAATGGTGTGACCATATTCGTTGGTGACGGCGGCAACACCTCCAACCAGTCTATACGAAGTTTAGGTTTTCCTTCAGATTGAGTTTTGGGATGATTTTAAGTTGATTTTGGTCTGATTTTTCATTGATTTTGGGTCAATTTTGTATTTGAATTATCAAGTGCTATAACTTGTAATGGGTTGTCAATTGTGATGGTGGTGGTTGGATGGGTGGTGGTTGGATGGGCGGTGATTTTGGGTTGATTTCTCCACCACAACTACTACTTCTTTTTTCTTCTTCTTTGCAATATGGGTTTGATGATTTATACGGATTTGTATATGGGTTTGATGAGTTTGGGATCTAGATTTAAGATGAGAATCAAAGGAAGAGAGAGAATCTAATGACAGAAGTGAGAGAAAAAATATTAAAATAATAAAATACAAAATTACAGTAACCATATATATTTACACTGTTACTGTAACGAGAATATAAATATATACACATGTATAGATAGACTAATGTAGGTAATTTAGGGATAAAAATATGTAAATTTGGTTCTCTTTTTTTATATATATTATACACTCACTATCATAAACGCAAATTATTTTACGATTTTTTTTTAAGTTAAAAATTACTGTTTTTTAAGGGTTTGGTCATTCATTAGTTATCAAAATTCAAAAGTGCAAGGATCATTGACCCAGTCCGCCTAAAAAGGTTTTGTGCAATTAATTTGGAGGGATACCAATTTTCAAAGGTAAAACTACAATGTTAGTCCCTCAAGTTTACCTTGTGTGCGCAATTGCCCCTTAAGTTTCAAGCGAGCACAATTAGTGCCTCAAGTTTTAAAACTAAGTTGTATTAGTTCTTTTACTAACTGTCATTAGTGGTATTACTTACGTAACTAACGGAACAATGACTTGGCTTTTTTTTATATAGATGTAGCATTTTTTTATTAATAAAAATTACAAATAAAATTACAAAATAAAATGCTGGTTTAGCAAGCTGAGAAAGCGACAACATTGAAAATAAAAATAAAAATTATTGATTCATGCAAATTATTGTTTCAGTAGTAATTGAGTTGTATCAGTCTTGCCGTCAATCCTTTTGCTAAACCAGCATTTTGCTATTAAAATTTTTTTCCTTTCTTCAATATTTTAATTTATTTATAGTTTTTCACATTTCCAATTTTTCCCTTCTTTTATAGCTTCTTTGGATGGAGGGGGAGTAGAGGAGAATAGAGTAGAGGGAAGGAGAGTAGGCTAAATTACCTTTTTTGGATGTTTTTTAAGGGAGGAGGGAGAGGGATGTGGAGGGATTCTAACTACTTCTAACCCTTCATTTTTAATTCCCCCAAATTGGAGAGATTTGGAGGGAAAGTAGAGTATAGAAATGTTTGACCAAATGAATTATCAAATTTACCCTTACCATATTAACAAAATTACAAAATATGAAAAGGCTAATTATTTCTCTCTCCCTTACTTAATTTTAAAAACATCCAAACAAGGTGGAGGATAACCATTCCTCTCTAACCTCCTCCCCTCTACTCCCCTCTACTCTCCTCTCCCTCCAAACTTCCAAACATAGCATTACTTTCTTTCCTCTTTGATTCTGTGATTTCATTTCTCTCTCTCTCTACAAGGAATCTCTGTCCTTTTCTCTCTAATGGCGGAAACCTCTTCTTTGTGCATCTCACCCTTGGCTTTGATCCCATCGATTTCTCGTTCCTCTTCTCTCTCTGCATTCACTTCCTCTCACAAATCCTTAATTTCTCATTCTCCTCATCCCTCTCGTCCTCTACGTTTCTCTGTCAAAGCTTCTTCAGATTCCAGCAACTTTTTCGCCAACAATTCATTCGGCTTCTTCTTTATCATCTCCGTCAGATGCTTCTCTCTCCTCTACGTCCCTTTGAATTTCATCTCCACCGCCATCGCTTTCACCGACAAACCCTTAGCCTCACCCATCCGTACCACTGATACCTTTGGAAAAAACAAAGCCTCCGATCTCAAAGACAACAAGCCTCCTCCTTGTACTGTGTGAGAACAACCGACGACCCCTGTCCCTACCGCTAAAACACGCCATCTTGTTCTTCGATCTCTACAATGGAAGTGTGAGCAATAGTTTTAAAAGTGTCTCTGTGATCTCAACTAGGTTTGATTGTGTTTGACCAAACCTTACAACATTTTGAGGTGATGACCTTTTCTAGGGAAAAAGAAATTATAGAGTTTTTTAATTTTGGTTTTGTTCTTGGGCTATCGTCGGCAGCGATCAGTCTCCCCTTCTCCCGTGGGTTGGTTTGTGAATCAATTGCAAATACTAGTTTTTTTTATGTGTAAATTTATTTTGTAATTTTTATTAATAAAAAAATGTCACATCATTAAAAATAATGCCAAGATATTGTTCCGTTAGACACATAAGTAGCACCACTAACGGCAGTTAATAAAATAACTAATACAACTCATTTTTAAAATTTGAGGGACTAATTGTGCTCACTTGAAACTTGAGGGACCAATTGCGCACACAAGGTAAACTTGAAGAACCAATATTGTAATTTCGCCATTTTCAAACTTGTATGAAATGCAACGTATGTTACGCGGAAGTTTGATTAGTCAGTATTTTTACTTGTATAAAAAACAAACACGTCCCACTCATATGATTTTCAAGGAAGTTTGAATGTTTTTTTTTTTTTTTTGGTTAAACAACGCGTACTATTAAAAGCTAAGGAATAATAAGTCTATTACAAAAATGGCCAGCTTTGTCCAATGCTAGCAGATCAACCACCACAGGCGGTGGGTTATACAAAAAAAGATATTCAGTATAGAGGGCAGCCCCCATCTTTGCTAGTCTATCAGCGCAGCAGTTGGCTTTTCTATAAACATGAGTTACCAGGCAGTTAGGGAACGTCTTCGTCAGGTTCCTGCAATCGGATAGAAGCGGTTCCAAATTAAGATTGACAACAGATGGATTAGTGATAAGATAAACAAGAAAGGCAGCATCTAAGTCAACACATAAATTTTCAATGTCCAACTGTTTGGCCATCAGAAGCCCTTCCTTAAATGCCCAAAGCTCTGCAGTGATACTGGAAGTATGATTAGTCAGTAAAAAAAATAAACACGTCCCACTCATATCATTTTCAAGGAAGTTTGATTAGTCAGTATTTTTAATTGTAACAAAAATAAATAATGTATGCTACACGGAAGTATGATTAGTCAGTATTTTGACTATTTTCAAGGCAACGGGTGATTGTCTTCGGGTTATCCAGGCTTTGAACGCTCCAGAAAGATGTCACACGATGTGTGGTCATGTTATTGAAGATTCGAAGCCTTGGGTCGACCTTACACTCTTACAGCATTGTCATTTTCAGCATGTGAGAAGAGAAGGAAATAATTAAGTTGGTAGAAGTACTCACTGAAATAATAGTTTCATCTGCTGGCATTAATGTATGAGTAGAAAAACTATTTAGTGATTTGGATAATGTATTTTAATTTGATTTAACTCAATAAAATTACTTACCTTTAAAAAAAAAGTTAGGTAAATCGTCCCTCTCCTAACTATCAAATTATTAATATAAAAATAAAATAAAATTATAAGTCTCATGTAATAAAATTTATGACATCCTTAGCATCACTCATAATAATAATAATTGTGGGGGGTGAAAAGCCCAACCTAACGTATTGGGCCCAAGGCCCTATTTGAAGACCACTGTTGGTCCGAAGGGATGAAAACACTCGAGAAGAAGCCCATGTAAAAGAAGCATGTCTGGAGAGGAGCATGGTCATAATCCGAGGAGACATTCAATTGTCCGAGGAGGCCATTATCCTCGGGTCCAAAGAAGCTTGGTCCGACAGGCGTCTGGGAAGCTCAAATGATCCTCCTGACAGGTGTAATGATAGAGATAAACCTCAGGCACGCATGAAGATAGCAGGAACGGAAAAATATCTAGAAGACAGACTTCAACCACCACATTAAATGCACTGCACCTACTTTCCTGGCCGCATTAATGTGGAGAAGACCCCTGAACAGTGCACTCTCAGCTACCGCCACTCACACAAGGCTAAAAATGGTACATGATGGGACATGCACACAAGTGGGCGTCTAGATGATGAACAAGTGGACGGTGAAGATGAAGGAAGAGGATACTATATAAGAGGGGGATGCCTCTGATAGAGGAGGATCGGAAAAAGAAAGTTACAAAGGAAAAAACTCCATTACTGTAGCTCTAAGAATTGTAACCCAAGTTCATTCAATACAAACTCCTCTTCGGACGTCTATGTCTGCATTTGTCCGAGCACGGTTGAATGCTAATTTATTCACAAGCACTGCAGTCCAATACTGTTTAATTCATTACTAGCCTAGCTCTTTCACCCACTCTCTACAAATTTATTGTCTTGGGTTCATTGGGCTCACAATCCATACCTTTTTGGGCTTGGGCTACAAAAATTGACCCTACAATTGGCGCTGCCTGTGGGGAGAGCTTGTGCAAGGGTGAAAACAACAGTTGATGATGGCAGGACGAGGTCAACAACAAGCAGAATCCAGGGCATCCCAACACGTGGACCCTTTTGTTAACTTAGAGAGGAGACAAGATCGTGAGGGCAGTGTACACACTATGCGCGTTAGCCAAAGTCAGTCACAGGGCGGAAGTCACATGTCCCATGCAGAGAAGAACCGGGATTTGCAGCTGGAAGTAGAAAAACTAAAAAGGGAGTTGCGCCATGCAAAGAGGAAACGGGCTTCCTCGTATTCTGATGAGGACCTTGATGACGAGCGGGATGTCACTTATCAACATAAATCTAGGACACCAGCCAGCGAGTCCTACACCTATGAAGAGGAGTCTCATCGTAAGAGGCAACGCAGAAGCCCATCACGTGGGGACATGGGAAACGATGCCATGAGCAGGGCTCTGAATCAGATTTCTAGGTCACCCTTTACGCGCAGGATTGAGGAGGCGAGACTTCCTCGGCGCTTTAACCAACCAACATTCACCATCTACAATGGTAAAACAGACCCCGTGGAGCACGTGAGTCATTTTAACCAAAGGATGGCTGTCTACTCCAGAGATGAAGCTCTGATGTGTAAGGTTTTCCCTTCCAATCTTGGGCCAGTTGCCATGAGGTGGTTTGACGGTCTGAAGGCAGACTCCATCAACTCCTTCAAAGAGCTCACTCAGGCATTCGACTCCCGTTTTGTCACATGCCGAAGAGTGGCCAGACCCTTCTCTTCACTGCTATCCTTGACCATGCAGGAGAGCGAGTCCTTGAAGGCATATTCAGATAGATACTGGGAGATGTTCAATGATATGGAGGGCAACTCTGATGCAATGGCCCTCAGCACATTCAAGCTCGGCCTCCCTACTGACCACGGTTTGAGGACGTCTTTATCTGGCAAACCGGTCACAAACATGCGTCAACTTATGGACCGCATAGAAAAGTATAAGAGAGTTGAAGAAGATCAGCAGCAAGGCAAGGGAAAGGACAAGGTTATCCCCCAGGAAAGGAGGGATTTCAGGTCGGATCGTTACAACCACAGTAAACCGCGGAGAGATTTTGCTGGGCAATCAGGATCGACAAATCCTCAAGCGGTCAACACTGTGTTCAAAGAGCCAGTGCACCAGGTCTTGGAAAAAATCAAGAATGAATCATTCTTCAAGTGGCCGAACAAGATGGTAGGAAACCCCGAGAGGCGCAACTATAATCTCTACTGCCAGTACCATCAAGACCATGGGCATACCACGGAGGATTGTAGGAGCCTGTGGGATCACTTGGACCAACTGGTTCGTGATGGTAGACTAAAACACCTCTTACACCCCTCCAGCGGCCGAGGAGGGCAGATGGGCTCAGGGCCACGAAGAGATGACCCTTTAAAACCGCCACTAGGGACTATTAACGTCGTCTTCGCAGCGCCAGGGAGAATAGGATCCTGGCCATTGAAAGTTATGTCGGTAGGCCGACCATCAGCAGGGGAGTCAAGCCGAGGTCCGAAGAAAGTTAAGTCTAGTGCCCCGCTGGAGATAAGGTTCTCGGACGAAGACATGATTGGCACCATCCAACCCCATGATGATGCATTAGTCATCACCCTCATAATAGGAGAGTACGATGTGAAAAGGGTGATGGTGGACCAGGGTAGTGCTGTGGAGATAATGTACCCGGATCTCTACAAGGGGCTAGGCCTAAAACCCCAAGACCTGACACCATACAATTCCCCCCTCATAAGCTTTGAAGGAAGGGCTGTCACCCCGAAAGGCCGGATATGTTTATCTGTGCAGGCCGGCTCTAAAGTGGTAGAAGTGGACTTTATAGTTGTAGACGTATATTCACCCTACACGGCACTCGTAGCCAGACCTTGGCTTCATGCACTTGGGGCTGTTCCCTCTACTTTACATCAGAAGGTCAAATACCCATCTGAAGGGCAAATTCATGAGATCCGAGGAGACCAGTCCATGGCCCGACAGTGCCTAGTGGCTGCCATTCAACATGAGCCCGAAGCTCAGTCCTCATCTAAAGCCGAAAGGGGTTTATAGCAGTTACAGTCTCGGGAATTGCCCGTCGAAGGTTCAGACGAAGGCACTCGATGTGAAGATTTAACGAAAGTGATTATTGGAGATGATCCTGATAGGTTCTTCCAGGTCGGATCTCAGCTGCCTCTTCAAGAGAGAGAAGAGCTAATAGAGTTCCTCAAGCGAAATCTTGATGTATTTTCCTGGAGTGCTTACGAAGCCCCAGGGGTAGACCCGGAGTTCATATGTCACCACTTGAAGGTAAATCCACTGATCACCCCCAAGAAACAGCCTCCTCGGCGCTCGTCCAAGGAACATGCTGATGCAGTAAGAGAAGAGGTAGCGAAGCTCAAACAAGCTGGGGCTATTAAGGAAGTTTTTTATCCTGAATGGCTGGCAAATACCGTGGTGGTAAAGAAGAAAAGTGGGAAATGGCGAGTGTGCGTGGACTTCACTGATTTGAATAAGGCCTGCCCCAAAGATCCGTTCCCTATGCCGAAAATTGACCTGCTAGTGGATGCCAATGTCGGCCATCCCCGGATGAGCTTCCTAGACGCCTTCCAAGGCTACCACCAAATACCATTAGCCCTGGATGATCAGGAGAAAACCGCTTTTGTCACCCCTATTGGTAATTACCACTACAAAGTGATGCCATTTGGCTTGAAGAACGCGGGGTCTACCTACCAGAGGATGTTCGAGCCACAGCTTGGCAAAAATATCGAGGTCTACATAGATGACATGGTGGTAAAGAGCAAGGTTGTCGCCGAGCATGTGAAGGACCTTGAAAGTACCTTTGAGGTTCTAAGAAAGTACAAACTGCGACTAAATGCTTCTAAGTGCTCATTTGGGGTGGGGTCCGGCAAGTTTTTGGGATACATGGTGACTCACAGAGGGATTGAGGTTAACCCCGACCAGATAAAGGCCATCAACGATCTACGAGCTCCTCGGAATCCCAAGGAGGTTTAGAAACTAACCGGAATGACTGCTGCCCTGAATCGATTCATCTCTAGATCAGCAGACAGGTGTCGGCCCTTCTTCTCTCTGCTCAACAAGTGGAAGGGATTCGAATGGACTGAAGAATGTGCTATAGCCTTTCAGCAGCTTAAGGACTATCTGGCTCGGCCACCAATCATGTCCAGTCCTGAGCCAGATGAGGTATTGTTCGCCTACATCGTTGTAGCTCACTGTGCGGTGAGCCTGGTGTTGATACGATCAAACTGTGGCGTGCAAAGACCAGTTTATTACGTAAGCAAGTCGCTGCATGAGGCCGAGACCCGTTACTTGCCTCTGGAGAAGGCTATCCTAGCGGTGGTACTTGGTACACGGAAGCTACCTCACTACTTCCAGGCCCATACGGTCATTGTCCTCACTCAACTCCCACTCAAGGCTATACTCCGGAGTGCTGATTACACTGGGCGGATTGCCAAATGGGGTACGATCTTAGGGGCTTTCGATATAAGATATATGCCCCGCACATCGGTCAAGGGTCAGGTCCTTGCGGATTTGGTGGCTGAGTTCACGGAGCCCCAACTAGAAGAAGTGAAGCCCACATCAGACATGGATGAAAAATCAGTTGGCATGATCTCCCAACAGAGTCCCTCCCATTGGGAAGTGTACGTTGATGGCGCGGCAAACCAAAAAGGTTCTGGAGTTGGGCTGGTGTTGATATACCCCGAGAGGATCATTATCGAGAAGTCGTTAAGGCTGGACTTCTCGGCAACGAATAATGAGGCGGAGTATGAGGCCCTACTAATGGGAATGGCTATGGTCCGAAGAATGGGAGGAAAGTCCATGGAGTTGTTCTCGGACTTAAGGTTGGTCGTAGGTTAAGTACAAGGCGAGTTTGAGGTGAAGGACGAAAGAATGCAGGGGTACTTGAGCCGAGTTAAATGTCTGCAATCGGAGTTCGACTCTTTCAGTTTGCTACACATCCCCAGAAGTGGTAACTCACATGCTGACTCCTTGGCCACGCTTGCTACCTCCTCGGCGCAAAACCTGCCGAGAATCATCCTCGTCCAGGACTTGCACAAGCCTACAGAGGCGAAAAGAGAGGCAATCCAGGTTCACCAAGTCAGGGTCGGGCCCTGCTGGATGGACCCTATAATTAAATTCCTCAAAGAAGATATATTGCCAGAAGAGAAGGGGGAAGCTGACAAAGTTCGGAGGAAGGCGACCAGGTTCTGGTTATCCGAGGACCAGAAATTATACAGACACTCCTATTCGGGACCATACTTGTTATGCATGCATCCTGAAGCGTCTGAGGTATTACTAGAAAAGCTGCACGAAGGAATTTGTGGGAGCCACACTGGAGGCAGATCCTTAGCTCACCAAGCCCTCACCCAAGGTTATTGGTGGCCTAACATGCAAAAAGAAGCCCACGAGTATGTCAAAAAGTGTGATCAATGTCAGCGCTTCGCTCCAAACATTCACCAGCCAGGGGGAACTCTTAATCCGCTATCTAGCCCATGGCCTTTCGCCCAATGGGGCTTGGATATCGTGGGACCCTTCCCTAAAGCTGCAGGAAACAAGAAGTACCTTCTGGTCGGCACAGACTATTTCACCAAGTGGGTTGAAGCCGAGCCGCTAACCAATATCAGAGACGTTGATGTGCAAAAGTTTGTGTGGAAGAATATTGTCACTCGGTTTGGAGTTCCTCACACTCTCATCTCGGACAATGGCCTACAGTTCGATAGCAAGGCATTCAGGAATTATTGCAGCGAGCTGGGAATTATAAACAGATACTCCACTCCCGCCTATCGCCAGGGTAATGGACAAGCAGAAGCTGTCAACAAGGTCATACTGAATGGCTTGAAGAAGAGGCTAGATGATGCAAAGGGCAAATGGGTAGAGGAATTGCCACATGTACTTTGGGCTTACAGAACTACGCCTCGCAGGTCTACTAGAGAAACCCCCTTCTCAATGACCTATGGGGCTGAAGCTGTCATTCCTTTGGAAATCGGATTCCCAACATTAAGAACTAGCTCGTTTAGTCCGACCGGCAACAATGAGCAGCTAGAGAAGAGTTTGGACCTGATTGAGGAAAGGAGGGAGAGTGCAATGGTTCGGCTGGCACATTACCAACAAAAGCTCAGACAGGACTACGATGCTAACGTAAAGCTAAGGCCCCTAGAGCCTGGTGATCTGGTGCTGAGGAAAGTTGTGGGCACTGCAAAGAACCCGGCTTAGGGAAAACTAGGACCCAATTAGGAAGGGTCATATCGCATCACTTCGGGAGCTGGCATTGGGACATATTTCTTGGAAGACCTGGATGGTCATGTAATACCACGTCCTTGGAATGTAAATAATCTCAAGAGGTACTTTTATTAATCGAATCTTTTCTTCAGCCGATATGCCAATTCGCTACGTAAAGTTCTCTCAAGTGTTTAAACTTAAATCCAATCATGCCTGTAGTCCTCGGACCAGATGATTCGAGTTAGTTAACACTCATTCACCGTTTTCTCAAGTGTTTAAACTTAAATCCAATCATGCCTGTAGTCCTCGGACCAGATGATTAGGGTTAGTTAACACTCCGCTACAGTTCTCTAGTGTTTAAACTTAAATCCAATCATGTCTGTAGTCCTCGGACCAGATGATTAGGGTTAGTTAACACTCCGCTACAGTTCTCTAGTGTTTAAACTTAAATCCAATCATGTCTGTAGTCCTCGGACCAGATGATTAGGGTTAGTTAACACTCCGTTACAGTTCTCTAGTGTTTAAACTTAAATCCAATCATGCATGTAGTCCTCAGACCAGATGATTAGGGTTAATTAACACTCCATTACAGTTCTCTTAAGTGTTTAAACTCAAATCCAATCATGCCTGTAGTCCTCGGACCAGATGATTAGGGTTAGTTAACACGTTCACAGTTCTCTTTAGTGTTTAAACTTAAATCCAATCATGCCTGTAGTCCTCGGACCAGATGATTTGGGTTAGTTAACACTCCGTTGCAGTTGTCCAAGTGTTTAAACTTAAATCCAATCATGCCTGTAGTCCTCGGACCAGATGATTAGGGTTAGTTAACACTCCGTAGCAGTTCTCTAAGTGTTTAAACTTAAATCCAGTCATGTCTGTAGTCCTCGGACCAGATGATTTGGGTTAGTTAACACTCGAATACGTTCGTCCCCCATGGTCCTTGAACCAAATGACACAGGTTAGTCAATGCCCCCACACAGCTATTGTCACTGGGGCTTAGCGCTAAAATTCTTGACTGTGTTTAAATTGATTCTAACTTATGACTGTCTTCCTTAGTTATGTTTAATTCAAAGCCGAGGGGTAGTAACACTCTTTGTATATTTGGAAAGACATGTGAAACTTACATGCAATCATTACTTATTAATAACTCTTATACGGACTGTTCTTTTCAGTATCAATTTCAATTACTCATACCATCAGTATGATATACTAATCAAGTTTGTTCGCATTGTTATGTTATAATTGCAATGTACAGTAATAAGTCATAAGACATGTATCGAAAACACTAGAAACAAAAGGGAAGCCATTTCATTAATAAAAAGAAAGGGGTTTACAATTCCTTAGATAAAAACAAAAATAAGTACAAGTGCAAAACAAAAGCCCCTATATCTAAATCTTCGGTTGAGGGGCCACAGGGTCGGCAGCTTGTCCTGTCCGAGTAGCAGCAGCTTCTGGGGCCTGGCCCTTGGGCTCAGAGGAGGTCTTCCCCTTTTCCAGCCCTGTGCCTTTATCCTTGGGTGGCTCAGCTGGTTTGCCCTTGTCACCTGGCTGGTCAGACTCCTTGGAGGCCTCAAGGTTGGCAGGAGGGACTTGGCTGGCCAGGGGTTGGTCCGAGGCCTCTGGGAGCTGTGTAGGAGGAGGATCATCCACCGGGATCTCTCGGATCTCAGGATCGTAGTATATGCTCCCGGGCAGTCTCAGCTCCGAGTCAGCAAGGACTCCAACAGCGTCCAATGCTTTGTTCCAGGTTATGTCGCAATAATCTCGGCTAACCGAGGCAAATTGCTCCGTAAGCTGGGACCCGGTCTCATCCACCCCCAGCTGGTATGCTGCTTTTCTCTCAGCCTCGATTGCCTCCTTGGCCAGTTGGGCATTCTGCTCGGCTAATCGGGCGCTCTCCTTGGCTTTCTTAAGTTCAGCTTTAAGCCCTTTCACCAACTCCCTCTCGGTTGCCAAGTTGATCTCGGCCGTATTCAGCAGCTTATGCTGCTCCTCGGCCTGTTTTTCAACATTCTTAATACCAGCGTCGAGGCTTTTCTTCTGGTTGGTCATCTCTTTGAGATCCTCGGACAGATGGGCATATTCCTCCTTCAGCTGGCCCAGAGATTTCTCCGCCTCGTTCTGAGAGTAGACCGCTGCCTGGGCCTCAAGATGTTTCTTCTTATTCCACTCCTCGGCCACAAAGACCTGCTGGGTAACCTACAGGACGGAAGTTTCGAATATAAAGCACAAAAAAAAGGGGCAAAAGTTTCAGCAATTCAGCTAAGCAGACTGAGCTCACTTACCATGGCTAAGTCTCTCTTAAGGGATTGGAAGAGCTCCTGTTGATTGAATCGCCTGTAGGAGTCCATGTCATGGGGAGGAGGAGTGGCTGCTGCAAGGCCTCAGCAACATAACCTGCTCTTCCCCCATCATAATTCCTGAGGGAGGCGTCCCAGGAGATTGGAGCGCCATCCAACTCCAACCTTGGAGACCAAATTCGAGGTCCTCCTCCTCGACGGATATCTGCCACTAAGGCCTCATCTCGGCTTTCAGTGGACGAGGCCCTCTGATTCCGGTGGTCTTTCACCACCTTCTACTGTTTGGTCCCTTTAGGTGGCAGCACTTGCCTTTCCTCAGCATCAAGGAAGGGCCTCTTCTTCCTCAGGTCAGGAACGGGCTTTAAGCCAGGGTCAAGAACCTGGGATGGCACTGGAGGCAGATTCACCACTGGTTGGGAAGTCCCAATACCTTTCTGCTCGACCTTTTTGCCTCTACCCTTCATTAAACTCCTCAAATCCATGTCGTCGCCCGAGGAGTCTGCAGAATGAGCAGCTAGCAAAGTATGGTGAATGCCTGACTGTCTGTCGGTCTCTTCCTCGGCGTCTGAGACCTCTATCACTCGTTTTCCTCCTAAAGCCTCTCCCCCGAACTGGAATTTGTCTATTTGCTCCTCTAGCGAGGAGGTGGAAGAGCCGACCCTCTCACCCTCAACCATTTGTTCGAGGGGAACTTGCTGGAGCGGCTGGACGAGAGGGGGTATAGCCTGAGGGTTTGGATGGGGTACGGGTGCAAGCTCGTATGGCGCCAAAAAACCCTTCCAAGCAACGTCAATGTGCTTAAGGCGATGATCTCCCTGGGTTATCGCGTTGCCGACTGGTTGGAAATTCTTTGGCTTTGCTGTGTATCCTAGAATAAGGGGAGCCGATCGGAGCTGCCCGTCCTCGCTCACGAAAATCTCTGATCTTAATAAAAAATTAAGGGCGGCGGTGTTTGTAAGGCTGAGCCGAGGAGAAACGCGGTTTTTATCTGTTACAAGTCATAGCAGAACTTTGTTAGAGATTCAAAAATAGCAACACAAGAAGAATTAAAAACCATTAAAAGACGAGGATCCTAGGCCTATGGTTAGTGTGCCTAAATCTAACATGTCCCACCTAGCTCTCCATGCTTGGTTGGGCAATGAGGGCCGTCATACCATGCGCCCGAGACGATCACATAGTCGTCTTTCATCCCTTTGTTGGATTTGGGGAGGCAGGAAATGAGCCTAACAATGTCGGACCGGGATTTTAAATAATATCCCGCCCCTTGCTGGCTGTGGCACTCGTACATATGTACCACGTCGAGCCAGGTGAGTCCCAATCCTAGGTGACGGTTAAGATCCTCAATTGCTCCTAAGATCCTAAACATGTTAGGCGCGCACTGCCAATGAGTAAGCCTATGGTTTCAAAGGTAGCTAGTGGTGATGGGGCCCATGGGGATTGTCATCCCCCCTTCTAAGAAGGCAATGACGGGGATCACGACTTCTCCCGTTTTCCGATCAGTCAGTATTTTCTCTGGAGGGCAATACCTCACCCCCACGTTTGGAGGTATGCGGTATGTGGCCCTAAATTTCTCCAACTGGGAAGGACTGTCCACCCGATACTGGAGTTTACCCATTACGCTTAAACAGAAAAATGGAAGCACTGAGTGTAGCAACCAGGGAGTAACCGTTCAAAGGGCGAGAAAGTTGGCTGAAGAGAGGACTGAAGGCTCGAGAAGAGGAAAACATACAAGAACTGAACTGGAAATCGATCTTCGAACGCGCAGAAGGATTCTTGATGACTTTGGGAAAGATTGAAATCAGCGACTGAAAGAGCTCGGAGCAGTTGTGTGCTTGCTCTTGTTGGAGGGTCTGGGAGTTGCAAAGTAAGGAAGGAATGACTTCCTCTGAGATTTTGTACGAGGTCAAACGAAGGGTCAGGGGCCATCCCGCCCAAATTCTGAAGAAAAAATCACATCCGTTGGATCTACAGCCCACCGTTGGATGCCAAAGACAGAACGTCACCTGGAGTAAATGGCAGTGCCTCGGGGAGACTGAAACGACAGCGGCATTAATGAAGCGCCTACTTCTATGCCTACACACGTGCCAGTCCAAATTTTTGTCTGTTCTCAAGCTTTTACTCCGTGACAAGTCAAAATCCTACTTTTTCTCTTCGGATGCGAGGGAAAAACTAAAATTTTAAGGGGCTATTGTGGGGGGTGAAAAGCCCAACCTAACGTATTGAGCCCAAGGCCCTATTTGAAGACCACTGTTGGTCCGAAGGGATGAAAACACTCGAGAAGAAGCCCATGTAAAAGAAGCATGTCTGGAGAGGAGCATGGTCATAATCCGAGGAGACATTCAATTGTTCGAGGAGGCCATTATCCTCGGGTCCGAAGAAGCTTGGTCCAACAGGCGTCTGGGAAGCTCAAATGATCCTCCTGACAGGTGTAATGATAGAGATGAACCTCAGGCACGCATGAAGATAGCAGGAACAGAGAAATATCTAGAAGACAGACTTCAACCACCACATTAAATGCACTGCACCTACTTTCCTGGCCGCATTAATGTGGAGAAGACCCCTGAACAGTGCACTCTCAGCTACCGCCACTCACACAAGGCTAAAAATGGTACATGATGGGACATGCACTCAAGTGGGCGTCTAGATGATGAACAAGTGGACGGTGAAGATGAAGGAAGAGGATACTATATAAGAGGGGGATGCCTCTGATAGAGGAGGATCGGAAAAAGAAAGTTACAAAGGAAAAAACTCCATTACTGTAGCTCTAAGAATTGTAACCCAAGTTCATTCAATACAAACTCCTCTTCGGACGTCTATGTCTGCATTTGTCCGAGCACGGTTGAATGCTAATTTATTCACAAGCACTGCAGTCCAATACTATTTAATTCATTACTAGCCTAGCTCTTTCACCCACTCTCTACAAATTTATTGTCTTGGGTTCATTAGGCTCACAATCCATACCTTTTTAGGCTTGGGCTACAAAAATTGACCCTACAATAATAATAATAATAATAATAATAATAATAAGAGTCTAAATTTGATAAGGATGAGATGTAAAACATGAGTTTTATAACATCTAAAAAAAGATTGTTACATCAATTTTTTTACTTAAAACTCAATACATTTTATCACATAATTACTTCTTAACCTAATAACTTCTCATTTTCTCAATAAACTCATTAGGGTGATTTTCCTCCATTTTGTCAAAAAAAAAAAAAAACACCAAATAGGAGCTTAATGGAAAAGAAAATGAAGGATACAGGTAGAGAAAGAACCTTTGTGGTAGAGATTCTAGAGAAGGAACCACCAACTTTTAAAAAAAAAAAACAAGGAACGATCAACTTTGAACAACAACTTAATTCAAGTTTTATTAAAACCCAAATACATGTTGGGCAATCAAATTTAGACATAAAATTTCATCTATGAACTTGAACTTAACTTATTTAGGAACCTGGTGTTCTTTCGTCGATGAGAATCGAATATTCTATTGCAGGCAAGGGTGACTCCACATTGAAGTCAAGGCGATCACAAGACCACCCTAACCTAGAAAAAATTATTATTATTTTATATAAATTTAAAAAAATTATGATTTTTTTTACCTTTTAAAAAATTTGGTTCATGTTATTTTCAATTTGCAGTCAATTTCAATTAATGAGTTGACCGTATGAACTAAATTGATTGCAAATTAAAAATAACAGAGACCAAATTGTCTACTATTAAAACATAAGAACCAAATTGACAGTAAACTCAAATGTGAACGCCATATTGTTATTTTTGCCTATACTTAACAATTATTAGACCACTAACATTTTTAAGATCTACCAGAAGGAAACTAAAATTAGTGAATAGTGATCCACTTGGAAATAGTAGGAAAAAGTATAGTTAATGCTTGATAAATTTCATGAAAACGCCATGTTAAAAGGGTTAAACTAATCCGTTTCATCTACTATAAACAGTTCAAAGGTCCTCCTTGATAGTACCAGGACCAGGGCAGTGGATCTTGATTCCAAAAAAAATATGTTTCATCTTAAGTCAACTATCATATAAACAGTTCAAAGGCTTATGCGTGCAAATATCTGGGACAGTTCACAGCTGCCAAGCATAGCCCTAGAGACCATTTGAAAACAAGAGAAAGTGGAAGCACCATATCAGAATATAAGGAACCAGAAGAAGTCAGGAACCCACATCAGGCTGTAAAAAATACAAATAAATGCATTAAACTGTGTTCAGAAAAGGAGGAAATTTTTATTTTTGCCCAGTTGTGAATATGGGGCAACCTTCATTAGTTCTTCCTCTAACCACGAGGAATCAAATCCAATTGAACAATGGAAACATTCAATTATAAATAAATGCAAACAATTAGAAATATGATTATGAAAACGAGAGAAATAAGAGTGCAGACGATGGTGCAGTAGCAATGACTTCCTCTTTTGCGCATTAATTCTCGAAACATCTGCCCACTTCCATACCTGTAACCGCAGTGAGAAAAGACTCACAATCATACATTGATATATACGAGAAAATACATAGGGCCAATAAGCATCTAAATCCAAACCTGACAGATTTTCAACCCATAGGACTTTCAGCATAGTTCTTCTGTGCACATACAGAATGTCTTTTGCCACAAGACCTAGGAAATTGCAGTGAAGCAAAAAAGGGGTTCAAGATATTTTTCTTAAATAAAAAAGGATTAAAGATTGGAATACAGATTAGTAGTATGATATAAATACCATATAGAAATGGCAATTGAAAAAGGATTACTCACCTAATTCACAAGATTTGCCCATCATTATCTGCTATTATTATCTTCATATTGCTAGCTTTCTGATTGGTACTGCCTTTGGAATCAATGTAAGGGGTTAGAGGTGGGAAAGAAGGGACACCCTGCAATATGAACTTGCGGCCACTTTTCAAGTCCCCTGAAGAGCTTGACCCTAGCTCACGCGAATGCCTCTTGGGAGGAGAAACTCGCTTCCAATTTGGGCAACTTATTTTAACAGAGTTACGTGGTGTAGCACAATCCTTCAATATCTCAGGAGTGTCATCTTCCAGAATGTCACAAAACCCACTGTTAGGGTTAAGGCCCTGAAGCAATTTGGTCCCACCAAACCTACTCATCGGAGTAATTGGTGAACTACGCCAACAAAGGGAACCACTAGATGAGACATAGCCAGTTCCAGGAGAGAGTTGAACTGGTGAAATGTTCTTCCAC
The DNA here is from genome assembly GCA_019022515.1 of Quercus aquifolioides. Classification (NCBI taxonomy): domain Eukaryota; kingdom Viridiplantae; phylum Streptophyta; class Magnoliopsida; order Fagales; family Fagaceae; genus Quercus; species Quercus aquifolioides. Next base: position 81,885,183 of record CM032327.1, read on the forward strand.
TCTCTCATTTTGGACGAAGTTGAAGAAGCCATGGCTGTCAAGGGTTGATCTGATAGTGGAGTTAGACGGCATATATTTGCAACTGCATCACCTTTTGGTGAGAATTGGTCCATTGCCTCCACGTTATTGTAGTCTAGTTGCCAATCATAAGAACCTACATTCAGTGATTCTTTAATATGCGGAAGCATGTCACTGCTATTCAAAGTTTCCGGAGCTTTTGTATTATCCACGCAAGATGACAAGATGGTAAGATCAGATTCCGGTGATTGGAGGTATCTTCTAGAAAGAAGTTGGGATTTTGGTTCAGCCATTCCATGACTAGATTTTTTATGCAAGGGGAAGGAAAAAATAGCTATTAGCAAATAAGTTCAGTTTAAAGTAATGATTTGAATTATTTTCAGAATAAATGAGATATTCCTTTATATTTCTTGCTGAGAAAAAGTTAGATGTCATCATCAAAGGATCTTACCTTGAGCACTGAAATGATGGTGTCAATGGAGTGAAGTGCAGATCATACAACTCAGCCTGTAAGAAATCTTCCTTGGTTGCCACCATTTCTAGCTTCTCATTATATATGCCTTCAAATTTTTCCTCACCAGCTCTCTCCCTAACCATTTCTTTTGTCACACCAAGCTCAGTAGCAACATATTCTGAAAAGCCAGCAACAATGAATTATTTTAACCAAAATTACAGCAACTGATTTTTCACCCTTTTCTTGAGTATTAAAAACATGTCAGCTGTGATATTCCAGGAATCACTTCATAATCCTCAAACGAAGTACTAAAATTTCCAACACTTCCCCTAGGGCAAACCAATCTTCTAAGGTTCAGTACATAATAAATTTGTAACAAAGAATGATCATAAATAGTCATTAAGGCCTATAAAATTAATCTTTGATTGCTACTTTATAATATACTTAACATGAGCGGTTGTTTAACATATGAATGGAACCCTCCTATATTTCGTTTTCTTATATTCTGATGCATAATAAGGAAAAATTGATTGTATTAATGACAATATTATAAGGAGTTGAGAAACAGAAGCTCTTAGGATATGTTCCTACCTTCCTTTTTGCCATAGACATTTTTACATCCATCGCACCGACATCCACTGGAGCATCCTACGTTAGCCTTATGAAAATGAAGAGAAAGAAAGTTAAACTAGAGTAATTGGAAAACAAAAATAGTTACAAGCCTGATGGTTATGTAGTTTTAAAAAATATAAATATGAACCTGATAGCACTCGCAATATTTCTTAAGACACATTGACTTTTTGCAGTTGCAGCCTCTTTTGTGCCTCACAGAGGATGGGGGCACTTGATTTCTGTCTTCCTATGTTTAAGAAAATGCAATAATCAAGCTGCTAAGTAAGAATACAACTAAATTTGAACTGAAGATTTCATACCCGATTATTGAACTCAGTGACATGTTGTACAATCTTGGGAGCAAAAGCAAGTGGATTACGGGATTCTATTTGTTGACGTATTTCAAGAACCGTATCTTCATATTCAGGTTTGTTAAAGCACCCTTGGCAAGCACATGGTTCAGCACAGTAGATTCCAGCAGCAAAGCAATCACAATAACTGACAAGGGAGAAATCATCTTTAATATGACAAAACATGTTTACAAGTGTAAACTCTTAGACAATTTTACTTACAGTTTCAAACACTTGGTCTTCTTACAGTTACAACGCTTGCAACCGTCACCATCAATGGTGCTTGAAGTTTTCTTTCTGAAAAATAATGTACAATTTAGTGGCTAACTCAACAGTCACAAAATAGAGATAGTATACCATACTACAAGAAAGAAAATGTACCTTTTCTTTTTGGGGCTTACTTGGTTGTACTCATTACTATCAACTTCTTCAGAGTTAAATTTCCTCTTATCATGCGGAGTTGTGTCATACTCTATAGGCTTCAACAAATTTGAATGTTCTGTAGTGTGGGGAGACTCACAAAGGGCAGAACTTGCAGCTATTGAAGCCTTAGTTTTGTACCTCACATCTTCAGCAATAAATGCAATTTTCTCAACTACATTTGATGAAATCGGGCAACTCTTCATTTTCTCCAATGAATGAAAATTCATGACAGATGCTGACTTCATCCCCTGTACACCCATATAATCCTCTGCAAGTTTGAGCCTTGCAGTGGCACCACAAGTTACCGGCACAGCATTGACAATGCTATTCAAATGCAAGCCAATACTGGATGGCTTGGAAATTGATAAGGGAGAGTCTCCACTATATCGTGGAGGATACAAATTAGTCCTAGATTGGATCACTTGTCTCCTACTAGAAGCCGCAATTAAATCTGCATGAGATGATTCCAAACTTTTTAATTCTGCAACAGTGGCAGGTGACCTTGAAGTGGTTACTTCATTAGTAGGATCCAAGGAGCCAGCACTATTTTCAATAGTATTCAATAAAGCCTCTTCAAACTGAAGGCAACGTCTACGCAAACCTCGTTGATTTTCACTGGCCTACATATTAACTTTCGCAATTATTATACTGCAAAAAGAAAATCCTAATAGGCAAGTAGAGCCACAAGGCCATGCTTGGTTCACATTTTTTGAATTAAGCCAGCAGCTAGCACATTTCATTAATTATGCATCAAAAAATTAAAAAATGAATAAAATCATTAAGGAGATTTGACTATTTGTTGGCCCACTGCCTATCATTTTCCTTTTGCATATAATACAGTGGTCAAGAAATGTCCCCAAAGGAAAAGTAATCACGAGTGTGCCATGAAATCTTCAGAAGCATCTTTTTGAAAATGGCTACCATGTGGGGCTAAAGCATGACAAAGATCCCCCTATTACTACTTATGCGAGATCCAGGAACCAGCCCCTTCTGCCACAACCTAAAACTCTTTTCCCTGTAATTCCTAGAGCCTTTCCATAAAGAAAGATCGTTCAAAACATCTGATTCAATAAATTATTTTCCTCCCTTTTTCTATTAAGTATAACTTATTGCAATTTCTAAATTCTAATGATGCAGATTGAACTCAAGACTCTTGCCTGGGCTAAAGCATGACAAAGATCCCCCGATTACTATTATGCAACATCCAGGAACCAGTACCTTCTGCCACAATCTATAACTCTTTTCCCTGTAACTCCTGGAGCCTTTCCATAAAGAAAGGTTGTTCAAAATATCTGATTCAATACATGATCTGCCTCTCTTTTTCTATTAAGAATAACTTAATTCAATTTCTAATGATACAGATTGAACTCAAGACTCTTACCTGTTCATTGTAAGCTGCCTTAAAACTTCAATGATGTTAGACAAGATAACTAAAGATGTCACCCAAAAGACAAAAAATAAGGTAAAGTTTTAGGTCATGAAATTCAGATTAGATCGTCTATTTCCCAAGCTAGGACCTAGTGAAGGTGGTTCAACCCATACACATGATAGCAAAGTCATGATGCAACAAATTCAGCATTACATCCACCTTAAGAATCACAAAGCCATATGATAAGACTTCACAAGTTATGGTTGACTTTTCATCTATTATATATGAGTATCTATTTAATGGACAGCATTATATACATACAAAGTACAATAAAAAAGGGGGCCAATGTATAGACATTTTAGCAAACCTCTTTCAGGCAAAAGGAAGAAAAGGGGAAGGGGAAGGGGGAAAAATATAAGAATTAGTAATCAAGAACTACTGCACACCAATGATCAGCAAAAACCTCAAATGTATTCAATGTAATATGAACAACACATTCCATCTATTATAATATGCATAGAATTTTATCTGAAACTTTAAACCAACAAACAACCCCCCCCCCCCCCCCCAAAAAAAAAATGGTCTAATATTCATCTTAAGAGTATTATGGCTCCTAAAGTAGCAGTTATAGTATTGGAAATAAATAAATAAAAGGATGTACATGGACAAAAATTAGTAGAGGGAATGGAGATGAGCTAAATTGTATACCTCAGGATCGCGCAGGATAAGGTTCCCAACAGGTCTATGTGGGATTGTTGCCACATTCTCACCATTGTCTTCACACATCTGAACAATCTGTGATGGTTTAGACAGTGATTGAGGAGTAGAATCACAACCACCCTGTTGGCCACCTCCTGCATTCTGCAACATAAAAGCTCATGATCAATGGAAACAAAACATGAAAATCAAAAAATCATCTTAATCAAACTACATGGTCCTACTCCTAGTCACTTTTTTAGTTTTTCATAATAAATGTAGAAAGCAAAATTTTGTCTTACCTGAGAGGATGCATCTTCATATTGTTGTCTTTGAAAAGCATGGTCTACAGATAAATCAGACTCAATAGTTGGGCATACATCAGTTGGCCATCGACTGTCCATTTGTTGTTCCTCAGTATTAAGTGACTTCACATCAAATGTTGGCTTTCCATGGAGTTCCTCTTGAGCTTGCTTTGATAAAATAAGTGGTGCCTTTACTTCTGTCCCTGCATCCTTACCCATGTCATTTTTGTCATCAAATTTAATGGTATTCTTTGAGGCAGGTAAGCCAGTTGCTGATGATTCAGGTAATATACTAGATTGATTCAGAGATGCATTGGCTGAATCCGCAGAATGAACAGTGTCCAACTCCACAGGATCAGCAAAGTATTCATCAACACATCCCGAGGAACTGCAGGGTTGTGCTTGAGCATATTTCTTAATTTCAGCGTCTTTATGAGCATCAGTGATAAACACCCTGCATAATTGGGTCACAGATTTCTTGGACTCACCAGGATCATCAGCAGATTTCTTTTCTTTGTCATCATTACAAGATATTTCTTCTTTTGATGATAAAAGGTCCTGAGGCCTGATGTGATTTGTAATTGTCATGTAATCAATGGCAAAAAGAATGCATGCACAAAAGAATTTATATAAAATTTGGGGGAAAAAAGCCTTAGATCGAAGGCAACTCTGACCTCTTGAGAAGAAATGTTTCTGAGTTTGAACTTATACGTGATGATGTGAATACAAGAGGAGGAGAATTAAATCTAGGAAACCCTTGTGCTACATGCGCAGCCTTGACAGGCTTAATTGGCGAAAGGTCGCTAAACAAACAAGGGGATTCCTAAAATCAAAGGGAAAAAAAATGATAAGGCACACATTGTTCATAATATTGTACATAAAAAACCCATTCAGTTACTCCACAATACTAAGGACATGTTCTTCCTTAAGTTGCATCCATAAAAATTAAAAATTCAAAAAGAATATTCCTAGCATCCATTTGAAACCCATGAGGTAGCATGAGCATTTGAACTTTCTTTATTAGTTTTCCTTTTCAAGTTTAACAGGGCTCTCCATGTGAGAAACAAAAGTTAATGTGCCACTATGAGACATAAATCCTTGTAGGAGAAGAAACACTAGTGAAATTACAAATGTGAATTTACCAAATCTCCATATCATTGGTAAGATATGGAAGCGAGAAACAAAAATGCATAAAAATTAAGACCACATAGATTACTACTATTTTGTTAATTAACTTAAAAAGAAGTCCATAATAGTATCTGTATTATTGTTTTGACTTATTTAAATCAAAGTGTTCCAAGTGCTAACAAACTTAACAGAACCAAGTTTCAAGATTCAAATGCCCTCTTTTCACTTGGTTTTGATGGGAAAACGCATCAAATGAGCCAAAAACAGGTCCTTTCGGTTTATTAGCCCAAACGAGCAAACAACAAATGAACCCCTTTGCAGAAGATATAAACTACAACAAACTTAAATGAAAAGTCCAAGCAGTAATAACACACATATATTTGTAGAACTACAATGTACATATCCCTCAATTAATAGAAATAATGCACAATATATGTACTTGTCAAAAATTAAATAATGCACAATATTCCAAATTGATAATCCATTACTAAACAAACATAAAAATAAAAAATAAAACCTGAATTCATTGAAAAAATTCCCCAAAACCCAATTCAAATGCGTATCCCACTAGCAAAATTAAGCATACAGCATCAACCCTATGCACATTGTCGAACCCTGTAATTTCAACCCACATTAACATTATATATATAACCACCACAAAAAAAAAAAAAAAAAAAAAAAACATATTGAAAAGATCATTGCTAAACCAAAAAACAATGCAATAAGCATAAGAGTAAAGTAAGATCTACAACACAAATTCCATTAATGTAAAACATGAAGTAACCAATTATTACTACTACTAAAGCAACAGAACCCAAGTTGTAGGAAGTGAAATTACTTGAACTGACAGAGAATCTGAGGTAGTTGTGGTTTTGGTTTCAGCAGATTGAGGAGAACCCATTAGCATGAAACCTTGACCTTAACCTTAACCTTAATCCTAGAAACCTCTCTCGGCATCTTCTTCTTCTCTCTCCTGTGAGAAAATGTAGTGTTTGTTTGTTTTTATTTTATCGAAGTAGAAAAAAAAAAAAAAGATAGACATACTGAATGAAGACGATAGGCTGGAAACGCGGGCGTTTAAACACACAAAATAAAACCGAGCGGGAATTCTTACACTTTTCTGGGTCGGCTCCAAATTTTTATTTTAACGTTATACTTTTAGGTTTGGTTTTTTCTAATCTTTTACTTTTTTCTTTTTTTTTTTTAAGTTTTCTTTTTTTTCCTTTTTTCGAATTTTGTAAGGCTAACATTATCTCTTTTTTTCACAATTTTGTTATAACCACTTATTGGACTTATCGTGATTAGAGTAATACCACTTTCTCTTGAATAGTAGGAAATTATTTACAAAAATAAATAAATAACAACAAATCATATCATCCTATCAAAAAAGAAAAAAACCAACAACAAATCATATTAATAGTTATTAAAAAATTATAAAAAATGTTGAGTCAATTGTTATCATTATCAATAAGTGAATTTTTTATGTAAAAAATGCCAATCAAGTGATCAATCACAAGGTTGTTGTAGGTTGTTATTTTAGATATGATTTGTTTTTTGAGTGGTAAGATAACATATCAATTGAATTATTTCAATGAAATTTAAATGATCATCTATCTATTATGTTTTTTTTTTTTTTTTGGTTAGAAATTTCTAATAAATCTTCTTCACTCCAACGAAAATTATAAGGTCCTCATGGTAAACTACTTCATTTGTCTACCATTCCACTAAAAGACTTCCATTTGTTTTAAATTGCTAAGTTAGAAAAAAAAGGTTTTAAAACATAAATTAACTACTAACTCAATAATTTTAAACAAATGAGATTCTTTTAGTGAAATAGTAGAAAAGTGATGTAATCTATCATAAAAACCGTATAATTTCTCCACCCAATCCACCCTAATGGTATGTTTGGTTGGAGTGAAATGATAGGAGGGAGAGAAAATATAAGAGAAAATGAGAGATAATAGTGTTTGGTTAGGGGAAGAGAAAATGAAAATAGGGGAGTTTTCTCCACTGGCCCACCATTTAAGAAAAAAAAATTTCTCCTCAATTTGAAAAAAAAAACTAGAGAGAAAAGTGAGGAGAAGGTGGGTTTGATGTGAAATTACCCCTCTATATATCCTCCCCCTTTATTTATTACTGATGCTTTTTCTTCTTCTTCTTTTTTGTGGTAAATGTTATTAGTTTATTGTGCTGCCTCTTTATTTATTACTATTATTATTCCTTATTTCTTCTTGTTTTGCCTTTTCACTAGTCTATACCACGGTCCATGGTTGGCTTTTTCTTTTCTTTTCTTTTTTTTCCTTCTTTCTTTTTTTCGTTTTTCCTCATATTAAAGAAACTTTTTATTATTATTAGTTTTTTTTTTTTTTTTGCTTTTTTTTTTTTTTTTTGAGGAAGGCTATATGTTTTATTAGTTGTGTTAGTTTGTATTCCCTCCGTCTCAATTTGTTTGTCCTGTTTGAAAAGTCAAACTTTTTTAAGAGAACATCATTTATTATCTTATCTGTCTTATAAAAATGTATAAGTTTACAAAACTACCCTTAAATAAATTTATCAGCTTTTTTAAAAAAGAATTATTCTTAATGAGACAACTAAAAAGGTACCCCAATTAAATTGATTTTTTTTTAAATATTAGTTAGTTTTCTTTTCAAATAGTTTTGAAAATAAAGTAAGGGTATCATAGGAACATTAGTAAACTAATAATTTTTATTTTTATACACAAGAAAATATTTTGGGACATCTCAAAATGGAATAGAGGACAAACAAACTAGGACAGAGGTAGTAATTTTGTAACAATTAAAAAAATCAATTTTTATAAACTATTACAATTTTTATTTTTTGTGTACTAAGGGCATGAGAATAAATTTATACAAACTACATTTTCTATCCTCCCACTTTTCAATTCAACCAAACAAAAAAGTTTTCATCCCTTCATTTTTCCACTCCCTCCACTAAACACATGGAGGGAAAACTAAATCTTTTTTATCTACCCACTTTTCCACTACCTTCCCATTTTTTTTCCTCGCAGCTTTCAATTCTTCCAACCAAACAGACCCTAAGACTCAAACTGGTAAGTGCCTAGAGAAGTACCATTGGACCGTTAAGGTCATTAACTATCTTCTATTCTATAATATATGTGTTAGGGGTGGCTCAACCATTTTATGTCATTTAGACAATAGTCTAAGGCTCCTAAATGGAAGAATGCCTCTAAAATATAATATATTATATCTATTTGTTTTATAATATTGCATAAAAATAACTTTCACTTATAATTTTTTTTAAACATTTTCTATTGGCCAATAGAATGCATTGTCTATTTGTCTTGCGATGTAAAATCTTTAATTAAGGCCAAAAAATTTTATAAATATATATTTTTTAAATATGGGATAATTACACTCCTCTCCCTTGAGGATTGAGAAATGACACTCTACCCAAAACTTAAAAGGGAAAAAAAAATTCCCCCCTCTGACATACAATTTACCAAATTTTGTTAAATTAATACTATTAAAAAATGTTGTGTGCTAACCTGCCATTTGTTTTCAACAATTATCCTCCATTTCGTAATTAAAATTAATTGTTTTAAAATTTTAATTAAAATGTATTCAAAAAATATTAAGTATGAATTTTTGCTTATTATTATTTTTTCTTTCTTCAACGGGTCATGGAGAGATTTAACATTGCAAGTGTTTTGGTACTCGATACATTTTGCATTTTTATTCTAAATTTATCAGTTATTTTTTTTATTAACCATGACTTTTGTACAAATATTCTTACCGAAGTTTAGAATATTTCATTATTAATATAAACAAAATGGGGTAGTGTTAATTTCTTCAAATCTCAAATGAGGAAAGTATTTTTTTTCCTTTAGGTTTGTGGTGGAGTGTCATTCCTCCAAACCTTAAGGAAGGGGAGTGTAATTCTCCCTTAAAATATTATACTCTTTTCGAATGTTCAATATTTTATTAATATATTTTACTATGTTTCTGGTAGTTTAAGAGTGAAAAAAATTTTCAATCTCCCAAAAATTTTACTCTTCCTTTCTCTCTATCTAAATTATAATTAAAATTAATAGTTTTCGAGACAAATTTATTATTGGAATCCATTGTTCAATAACTGAAATCCAACATTGCCATAAGAGAGACAATGACTATCTAAAATATGATATTTATTATGATACAGATTATTTCAATATTTTTAGAATTAAAAGTTTAAAAATATGTTTTGTAAATATATGAAAATATTCCAATTAACGTATTAAATTATATAAAAAGGTTGGATTCTTTTTTCTAATTCATGTATCGCTTATAAAATATTAAGTAATAATATATTTTACATTCGCGTCTAACCCCAAAATGTGTTGAGTTGGCCCAAAACTATGCTCAATTTTTGTGGACTGTGAATTTGAGTAATGTTTGAAAAGAAACTGTTTGCAATTGAATTTTCAATTTTAAAACTTTTTATTTTATACTTAATATACTCTAAGCATATGAAAAATCTCCATAGCAATGTGGCATATTTTGCTTGAAATGCATTTAACATGATAATATCATAGCTAATATTTCATGATTTTGACATGATCATAGTGGTATTTGTACAAATATGCCAATTCAATGGAGGCTAAAGTTGTTAAAAAAAATCAAATATCAAATTAATGGCTTTTACAATGAAGTGTTCAACAAATACCACCGTTGAGATATTGGAAGAAGCTAATATGAAATTTTCTTATCAAGGTTTAAATAGACTAAAAAAAATGACAAAATAACATTTAATCCTCAAATATTTTCTATTTGATTTTTTTATTAAAATAAAATTACCTGCTTTATAATTTATTATATTTATATACATTGATATAGAAAGTTGAGTTTTAGAATTTTACTAATTGCTAGAAACATCATAAATTGTTACCGCGCGCATGGGCAATATCAATGGTGGAATTCATGCTTTAATAAAATGCACATATATTTTTTAATCAAATTAGATATCCACAAATTTTAGGTTAAATGGTAAATTATAGAATTCCATTCTAAACTATTCTATTGGGATACTTGCACTTTACACGCCCAAACTATTTAAACTTGTCACCACTCCAATCTTGATAAACTTTGCAAATTGCTCTCATCACCTAATCTATAACCCTTAATTTGCCTTTAACCTAAAAGAAAAAAAAAGGGAAAATCTATAGCCCTCCCCATAAAATTGTGTGTTTGTGTATACCTCTTTTGGATTGGAAATATGATTACAAATTATTAGCAGTAGTTGGGATTAAATATAAGCCCAAGCTCAATCCCAGTGTCACAGTTAAAATAACGATGCTAACTTATACATTTTATGTAATTCTTTATTTATATCACACCACTTAATAAATTTTTTGAAAATTACAACATTGAATTATATGTTATCTATGTTTTTAAAATAAAAGTCAAATTTCGTATCAATCAAATGTTATTTATTGTATTTAATTTATAAACTAATTTTTGTATAATTTGTATGTTTTAAAAATTTTGAAATTTAAATATTATAGATAAGATAGCTATAATCATTAATCGTTTTGATTCATGCAGGGCAAAGGATCCATACACTATAAGAAGAAAATACAAATAATGCAGAGGTATTAGCTTTCACTCATTAAAGGGGAACGACCTTAAATTAGTAGAAGAGTGTGAATTTTAATACCGACCAACCTAATAAGAGCACACAAGATCCTAAAATTTATATTTAAAATGACAATGCTTGATCTATCTCACATTTATGAGTTTAAGATTTGAGTGTTGTCATGAAATTGTCTAGCTGCACGTGAAGGACTCAATTGGGTGTTATTTATTTTCTTATTTGGCAAAACTAATTACTATGTTTTTAGTTTGAAAAATATTAGACACAGAATGGAATAATAAAAATGACTTTTATTTGAGTGGCATATTATGGAAAAGTCAACTATAAATTTTTTTTTTTCAAAAAAAGAAAAGAAAAGATAATTTAGATTCAATTATTTTGTGTATTTTTTATTGATATTTTGCTAAAACTAAAAAGATGTATTGAACTAATTTTATTGTTTAAACTATTTTCTCCTTAACTAACCACAATATCAACATGTAAACGAAGCTCCAAAATGCAGCTCCATAGCACGTTTTTTGTAGTGACAGAAAGCTTCAACGTGTTATCACAAAAAAAAAAAAATACCAGAAAGCTTCAACGTACAACTTGTGGGAGGGCATTTTACAAGCAAATTTTTTATTTTATTTTATTTATTGTGAATCTGACAATACAGGCTCGATCTAAAATTTTAACAATGTAAAACTAAAATGAGATGACTGCTAGGAACTTCACAAAAGAGTACGAGTCAAACCCATGGGCCAGTCAAGCTTTCTCCATTCTGGGCTTGAACTATGAGTTGGGCTTCTTGTAACACTGTGCCCTATCGAAAACAATTTTAAAATTTATTACCTTTGGCAGCGAAATCATCTTCTATATAAGCTACTAGATTTCAGTTAATATATAACCCATTTATTAATTTGTTGGATGCAGTACTAATCTAATCTAAGTGAAAGCATTTGATTTGCCTTTAACCTCAAAAGTAAAAAAAAAAAAAAATCTTTAGGCCTTAAAATTGTGGGTTTGTGTATATATCTTCTTTTTTAGACTATTATTGGAAATGTAATTACACATTATTCGCAGTGGTTGGGATTAAATACAAGCCCAAGCCCAGTGTCACAAGAAGTGACCTACATGTACAGTTTAGCCATGTAGAGCCCAGCATTGTGCAACCAACCCAACCAACACAGCTAGTGCCACAAAGGTGCCCAAGCGTTTTGCAGCAAGTTAAAATGAAGATGCTAACTTATACATTCTGTATAACTCTTCATTTATATCACACTTCACACCACCTAATAAAAGTTATTAGATTATTACTGTAATATTTTGAAAATTACAACATTGACCATATGTTATCTATATTTTAAAAATAAATGTCAAATTCTATATCAATCGGTTATTGATTAAGTATTTAATTTATAAACTCATTTATATATAATTTTCATATTTTAAAATTTTTGAAATTTAAATATTATAGATAAAGATAGCTATAATCATCAACCGTTTTGATATTTTGTAAACACGTAGGATGAAGGATCCATACACTATGAGGACAAAATACATATAATGTGAAAGAGGAACAAGTCAGTACTGCAATTCTCCCATGCTAATTAAAGGAGGTCTTAGCTTTCACTTAAACAGTAACGACCTTAAATTAGTAGATTATGAATTTTAATATTGATAAACCTCACAAAATCAAAATTTGGCCTTCTGGTCCATTACGGTGACTATATGTTGCGTACTCTGAGATAGTTTATTAATATGGTTTATGCTGCTTTTAAGTTTGTAAACATCAAAACGTGTTTGTTATTATTTAGTTTTAAAAAAATTAAATAATTATGTGTTATTAAGCTGTGTAGATTTGATTGTTTGTTAATTGGGACATAAAGTTAAAGTTTATGAAGTTAGTATTTGAGTGTTGCCATGAAATTGTCTAGCTGCACCTAAAGGACTCATTTGGGTGTAATTTATTTTCTTAATTGGCAAAACTAATTATGTTTTTAGTTTGAAAAATATTAGACATACAATGGGATGATAAAAAATGACTTTTATTTGATTGGTAGATTATGGAAAAGTCAACTACAATATTTGCTCTTTTGTTTTTTTACAAAATAAAAAAAAAATGTAGATAATTTAGATTAATTATTTTGAGTATTTTTTGTTGTTGATATTTTGCTAAAACTAAATAGATGTATTGAACTAATCTTATTATTTGTATTTAGCATAACACTTTTGAACTAGGGGTTAGTTGGTGACCACATGACCGACGACCTATCTTCCCCATATGGTTTAATCTATAACTTCATATTCTTATACTAGATTCATTACACGCTTTACGCATGCGATTAGCCTCTTTTTTATTTTTTATTTTGGATTTAGTGAGATAATGTTTAAAGGTGAGATAGAGATAATGTCCAAATTTTTAGGAATTTTCTCTACATGATAATTGATAAAAGTTTGAAAGTCTAAAACTTAAGAACTTTTTTAAAAAACAGTAAATCACCCTTTTAACCAATTTGTGTTTTTAAATTTAAAATCATTTAACTAAAAGATAGATGTATTTTAGAGAGTTTAAGAATTTGTGTGAGAATATTTTAGTACGCAAAATGATGAAATCCAAACAAAAAATCATGTTATTAATAAGTTGAAACTTGAAAAACTTTTCCTAAAAGCCTTCAACTTGAGGAGGCATGTGCATGTTAAACTAATCTCATCTTTTGTATTCATCATAAACAGGGCATATTAATTTAATCTTATCTTTTCTTATAAGTACTTTTAAATTAATTTTGGTCGTTACTCTTTTCTTACCTCAGAAAATATAGATTCAAACAAGAATCAATTTTGGTCGTTACTCTTAATTAACACTGTTGCAACTTTCATCAGTGATCTTCCCTAGCAATCGCATCTAATTTCTAGACATAGAATTTACCAATTTTTGTGTCCCGTGTGACATACTATATATGCATATATGTAAAAGATACATTTGCCAATGTTACACTTTGTTTATCTCTCTTGGCGACAAATGGGACTATTCAACAGTTGGCATTTCTCTAACATATGTTGTGAAGTCAAGTCACTCGAAGAAATTAGAATTGAAGCTAATTTTTAGGGTTTTGGCTGGAAATTTGTGCTGGATCAAAGAGGTGGACATTTTGGGACTCTCAGAGCATAATTAAAAGATATTGGAGGTCTAAAAAGTAAAAGAAAAGAGAAAACTTTTATCATTGTGCTCACGTCACGTACTTCCCTCTACACCTCACGTGCATGCAACCCAAGCACGAATTACGTAAAACCGTAGATTTTGATTTTTTTGTTGTTGAAATATTTTACTAATTTTGAAATTAAATGTACTTATCATTTAGATATATGATATGTGCATAATATTTTCACAATACTTTCATAATAAATCTTAAGTAATGTATTGTTATTGATTATTATAGATTGGCAAAAAAATAATTTAAATTGTAAATTCAAATTACAACTAATAATAATTTAATATTTATAATTTATTATGAAAATGTTATAAAAATGTTATAAACGTAACACATCTCTATTATTTATGTTATATTTATTTTGAAATTTTCAATCAACTAATTATTCTATTCAATCGGCATTGCCACACAAAAGTAGTCTAACAATTTAGGCTTTAATTTGAATAAGTTGAATGCCTCTTGAATTAGTTATGATAAATAAGTTCAGGATTAAATGATGCTTCTCAATTCTCATCAAGTGATTCTTAATTTCTACACAAGTATGTATAGGTTGAGTGTTTCTCATAAATATAAATTTTGATAACCGATATATACATAGTTTTTTTGTTATTTTAAATTTAATAGTTTTGAAGGTAAATAAATTTAAACTCTAAACATCTTTATTAGAAATATCAAGATATATGCCCGTTAAACTATAACACTCTTGGAAATTGATACATAGAGTTAAACTGTAACTTACACAAAGATATGGGATTCTTTTTGTTAAGTTAGACCAAAATTCTAATGGTAAGAGGTAAAATGTTTATCACCAATAATTAAAGAGATAGATCATAATTGAAACATAGTTAAGGAGATCTTGCAATAAATCCTTTAGTTTATTGGCGGGAGCAAATTTTAAATAATATTGGGCAAGGAGGTCTAAATTAACATGGATTAGTCTTATGTATCATTGGTAATTAATTAACCCATATAGGTATGCATGAACACAGATTCCTAAAGGAGAATGTTTGGATAAATTAATATGTATATAAAAGCATTGCCTTTATTAACTCATTATTTACGTAACTAGAATTGTTTATCTTGTAGTACCTTTAAGAAAGGTTAGAAGGGAAAGTGAAAGGCATGTATTGTATACGTTGGGTTGTACTGGGTTTGGTCATGGTCATGCATGGAAGCATTTCCCAAAGACAGAATCGAATCAGTCCGTCCAACCCTTTCTTTTTGCTTTTTCACAGTTCGCTACAGCCTTCTTTACCATTCCCCAAGAATAATGGTGGGTGAGCTTAATGGGGGAGTATTGTTTTTAAACTCAGTATTTTTTTTTTTTTTTCCTTCTCTCTCTTTCTAGCTAGCTTCCTCTCTTGAGAGAAGGGGAAAAAGAAAATGACAGCGAAAAAGCCATGGCAGTAGTGAAGAAGGAAAAGAAAAAGAAAAGATGGTCAAAATTTGAACCTCGAAGACTTCTCTTCCATCATCATCAACTTCGACTATCTTTATCGAAACTCTACCATTTTCCTATCTTTATTTTTGAAACCCCTTGTCCTTCAATTATGCCTTCCCTTCCCATCAAAATTTGGTCATAAAAGAAATTTTTTCTCTTTTAATATCTCAATCATCCAATGAAAAGTGCAAAAATACATATACTAATTTTTTTTTTTTTTTTTATTAAAGAAAATGGACGTTCCTTGAACTTAAGGCCATGCAACTTTTACTTTAACTTCGGCTGCGTCTTGGGCTATATATGGCCACATGTCTCTCCCTCTAATAATCGATTCTGACAAACACGAGTGCTGATAAAAGGAAATATTATCTATGTATATGATTATTTTTGGTGTTGAAGATTTTATCTACTTGATTGATTCAACAGTCAACATATAAAACAAAGAACTCCCCCTTTAAAGTAGTAGGTAACAAGTGGCTGGCTATTTTACCAAGTGGTCGTTGTTTTCAGTACCAGAGCAGAACCTCTCTATTATGTAGCACTGATTTTTATTTTATTATTCGGATTTGGGATAAAATTCACATTCCCTCCAAATTTTATTAAGATATAAAATATGTGGTATTTAAAAATTAAATAAATTTTACATGTTGTACATTTGACTTCAAATAAGAGGGAATTGGCGAATTGAGTTGTAGATTCAAATCCAATTCCTGATCCAAAGTAATAGCCTATAGATATTGGTGTTTTTTTTTTTTTTTTGAGATAAGATCCACTCTTATTAAATCTTTTAATTCCATCTTATTTTAAACTAGTCGTACATGATATTTATTTGATTTTTGAATATCACGTCTTACTCGTAAATAAAAGTTAGAGGATTTAATTGGAGGGGATCATTTCCCTCTTTAATAATGCTCAATGTTTGAGGTTTAAAATTCTAATTCCCTCTAATTCTGAACTAGCTGTACATGATATTTATTTGATTTTTGAATATCATGTCTTACTCCCAAATAAAAGTTGGAGGATTTAATTGGAGGGGATTATTTCCCTCTTTAATGATGTTCAATGTTTGAGGTTTAAAATTTTAAATTCCACCTCTCTCTCATTTCCTACTATTATCTATATTCATTTTATTATTTATTGCCACATTTTGACACTAGGACGACCCTTCTATTTATTTCATCATTTGCTGGAATTTTTTATCATTTCCTCAATTGTCAATTGTAAGCAATCTTGTGATTGTATGCTTAAAAAAATAGTGAAAGAAGATGGGTGCTTAGATTTGAAGATGGTACCTCATGGAATAGGCTTGAGAAACGTAAGTAAAACACAATTGATTAATGCTCAAATGCTTCATAATCTAGTATGCACAGTGGCCATTGAAACCATACATGACTCCAAGCAATTATATTACACGTCAAAAATGACCTTATGACCCCTAAATTTATATGATGCTTCGTTCAATTGAAATTAGAAACATGTTAGAAGTAAAAACCTTTTGACTTATTCCAAAAATTAGGTTGAAAGTACAATAAAAGGAATATTCAAAATTGAAAAGCAACCACCATTTTCCCTATATAGTGACTGTTTTTATGCGGGTTCTCAAAGTATATTATTGAAAGGAGACATGGCCTCGCCTTGGTTATATATTTTGAGATAAGAATAAGAGAGTGGGGTCCTTCTCTCTAGGTTTTTTTCCTGTGTGACGAATATTCATTTTGTCTGGGTAAGAAACAGTGAATTGTTCCTCCTTATCTAATCCTGACTCAACAAGAAGGCACTTAGGCCAATCCATATGGTGTTTTGAGGACCATAAATTTTTATTTTTGGCCAACTTGGCGAATGAAGGTTCTAAATGCAATAGTCAAAAGCATTTTTATAGGGTCCATGAATTACGAGTTCTGAAGGAAATGGAGGGGGCTATGCTGTGTTTAGAGGTTACAATGTATGCTATAATTTGCTTTTTGTGGGGACAAGGGAGCTAGCTCAGCTTGACAAAGTTGACATACTGAGCTGAACATTGCCTTATTCAATATGTGTTTTGATATGCATGATATCTAAATTAATAATAAACATATGCACCTTTTCTTATGAAGAATTATGACCATGCCTAGTCATACCTTTGAATCTAAAGTATGACTTTTGATTTACTGTGATATAGAAACAAAGTCTTGGAAGTGTGGTATTTGACATTTTTCTAAGGAAGTTATCACTTATCATTCAATTTGCATGAAAGAGACTTAGCGTTTATCAATTTGATTCACAAGCTCAACAATGCTTAGAAGTAACGATTTCTTCCTAGCCAAAAAAAAAAAAATGTAACCATTCTTCTTATGTTAGATGAGTCAAATTTGAATGGAATAGATTAGAAATAGAATATCAATTTGCAGGAAAGTGATTAGAATTCACTAAAATTTTACAAACAACATCAGTGCAAATTAACCTATGTGATCTAAAACTTAGCCATAATTGCAGGTTACCATGCAAACGCAAGATCACTTTTTATTTATTTATAAGGAGCATTCTCGATCTTGGATTAAGTCTCAGAAATTAGTGGCATATTTTAATCTTACCCTTCCTTCACTCCCGTCAATCATGTATAAAAAAGAAAAAGGGAAATTACGAAAATCTGCTTCATGTTTATTGAAACTTACACTTTGGCGCCTCTCACTTCAGATTCCACTAATTTCTTTCATAAATATATTTATTTAATTACAATTATTTTGCCAAGAGTCTTATATCTCTCTCTCTCTTTCTCCGGTTGTAATTATCCAATTATCAAAATAAAAAATTTCAATTACCTAATCTTTCCATTAATTTTATATTTAATTAACCATAAGCCATTAACGGATCCTACCTGCCATCTAAGCTGTAAAATTACCAAGATATAACCCAAAAGATATATATATATATATACATACATATATATAAACCTTAATTTTCTAATACTAGAATGAATTATAACTTATAAATATATATTATTTAAAATTTTGAGATATTCGCTTAAAATACAAAAAAAAAATTGAGAGAATTATATGGTACATAGTTTTTTTTTTTTATGGGATTTTTATTTATTTAATCTTAACCGTTAACATATTATATTATATTAGCTTACTTAATATATATTTTATAATAATAGATTAACTGTTAATATTAATTAGATATGATAGTATGATACATACAAAAAAAAAAAAAAAAATGTGAACCATGTAATGATCACTCTTCTGATATATAGGATTAAAGTGAACTTTTCATTTTCTTGTACACGAGTAAACAAAAGTTATCTAGTTTGTTGTAGATATGTGCAAAAAAAAATCAAAATTAATCTTTCCTTTTCTTTTGATAAAGAAAAATTTAATATATATATATATATATGTGTGTATATATAAAAGGTACAGCCAAACAGTTATGCGAAATGGTTAATTGTTTTTTGTTGAAAAAAACTTTCTTTTCTAAAGAGGGGTCAGCCCACTAAGATAGTTGTTTTCAGAGTTATTGACTTAGCCCAAAATTTTTTGGGGTTAACCCAAATTCTTGATACATAAACTGTAAAATCTTTTAAAGATGTATGCTAGTACAGTAGTACGTACTATGCCCATGCTTTGCATGGTTCGATAAAAAAATTATGTATAAATTAAAAATAATAATGTTTTAAGTATATTAATTATATATTATAATTTTTATAAAAAATTATTTTAAATATAGAGTCATAAGTATAAGGAAAAACTTATTTTGTATTAATGTATCCTGTTTAATTTTATCCTAAAAGAGAATCAAAATACAAATTAAAACTATCCAAAATTTATCCTCAAAAGCTGATAAGGATAATTTGATAAGGAAAATGATGGGACTGACGAACTCACCTCCCTTGGATGATCTCATCAAATATACTCGTCCACCTTGGCAGGACACGGACGAACACATGATAACCATTAATAAGAGCATTCAATGCTGCAGACAGTTACCAATCAGTAAGTAGACCATTGGTGCCTCATCAAAACCCATATTCATGGGCCCTGAGGTGTTACAAAAGGGCACTAAAGCCACAATTAAGGCTCTAAGGGCTAGGAACCATGAAACCATATATATATATATATATATATACACGCTGATCAGAGACAAACCAGGCACGAAAACTGACCTAAAAGATATTCATTGATACTCTGATATTCTAAACTCTGTTATTATTCTCTAAAAACCCCTATATACTGACTTTGGCATAGGAGACGTGGTGGCAGGCACCACACCGGTGACCACCTTAAGGGAGCCATTGTTCTACATTTGCAGAGATAGCTGACGAGAACCCGATTCCATCTGGACGAACTTTCAAAACTGACGATTTGCACTTCATCAGAAAATATTGAAAAGAACAAAAGAGTCCTGTGTTAAAAATCTATCAAAAAAAGTTAATAGTAATATATTAAGTTTTAATATTGTCAAAATAGTAAAATTTGCAATACACATGACAATTAGTTATGAGCTAGGGTATTCATTTAGTGCAACTACGACATTTAGGACCCAACTTTTATAATATTAGTATGTGATATCATATGATTTAGAACCAAAGTTGGTGATTTGTTAAATAAAATAAAAAAGGTGATTTCTTATGTAATTTACAATCGACTTGGACATTTATTAATTGACTATAATACAAAATGTGACAACAAAGACAATAATAACAAAAAAGAAATGTATGTATAAAAAAAAAAGAAAAAAAGAAAAAGAAAAGAAATGTATAATGATAAATTTTACCAATGAAAGGGTGAAAAAATTGATTATAACAATAAGATAATGCACCTTAAGGATATGTGTTATAGGTAATTAAGTTGTAGATCTATTATCCATTA
Source organism: Quercus aquifolioides (assembly GCA_019022515.1). Classification (NCBI taxonomy): domain Eukaryota; kingdom Viridiplantae; phylum Streptophyta; class Magnoliopsida; order Fagales; family Fagaceae; genus Quercus; species Quercus aquifolioides. The sequence goes on from CM032327.1 coordinate 81,905,624, forward strand.
TTTTAATTTTTTTGGTACTAAAATTTTAGTTGGAGTAGAATTTAAAATTTTTCTTGAAACTTATATAATGGAGTTCTATCCAGATTAAAATATTCTTAAATATTATTATTTGATTCAATGAAATATATCCTAACAATTAATAAGAAAAACTAATTTAATAGTTAATGAGAAAGTGTAGTCACTTGTCACAAAAAAAAGATAGCCATTTTGTGCAACCATAGCTTTTCAAGCTCAACTTTTATTATATAGTAACTATATGATGTTAATATAAAAAATCAAAATCAAAATGGGAGGGGGGTAGGATAATGTGGCTCCACTAACGCTACAGATAATTATTGGTGCAAATAACCTAATGTTAAGTTTGCTGTTGTTTAAAAAAAATTAATTGCTACGTGAGTTTGTTTATCGCATTGAGATATTTAACCAACATTGTAAAGTTTTTTGTCATAAAAAAAGAGATCTGTTGTTCGATTTTCGTCTACATTAAAAAATCAATTGGTGTATTGATCTGATAATAAAGAACGCTTATCAAGAGTGGATACCATAAGTTGAAACTATCTCTTAAAAAAAAAATATATATATATATATATATATATTTAACCAACACCCAATATAAAAACTAATCTTGGAATAAATAAAAAAACTTATATTTAAATGAATATAAAAAGATTCATGCTCTTTAAAATAAAAATAAAAACTAATAGCCTAAATAACTTCTGTAGGGTCAGGATTTGTAGCCCAAGCCCAATACAATAAATTTGTAGAGAGTGGGTGAAAGAGTTAGGCTATTTCTGGATTGGACAACGGCTAGTAAGGATTTCACAAATGAACAAGCACGAAACGCACGTAAAACTCCATAAAATGATTGTCCGAGGAGATAGATTACGAATTAAATCAATGGTTCTGAATGTTAATACAGTTCTTATTGCTACAATAATTCCTTTTCTCTTTTTCTTCTCTCTTCTCTTTCTCCCCCCACTCTTATGGGAGGTCTTTTACATTATATAGTTTTCGTTCAAACCATCTTGATCGTACACTTGTTCATCATCTAAGCCTTCACTCGAGTATATGTCCCATCAAGCACCTTCTTTGGCTCTCTGTGAATGGTGGTGGTTGAAACTGCACTGTTCAGGGGTCTTCTCCACATAAATGCGGCCAAAAAAGTAGCTGCAATGCATTTAATGTGGTGGTAGCAGCTTTTCCTTTAGATATTTCTGAGTTCTTATCGCCTTCGTATGTGCCTGAAGTTCATCCTTATCGTTGGAACTTCCTGAAAGGTCACCTAAACCGCCCAAGTACCTGCTTAATTGATATTCATCATATTCGAGAAGGGGATACTCCTCGGACTATATGCTTACATTCTTTTCTTCCGTGATTCTCAACTGTAGGACCTCATCTGATCATTTGCTCCTCCTCGAAAATATCCACATCCTTGAATAAGGCCCAAGGCCCAATATATAAATTTGGGCTCTCATCCCCACAATAATCCCTCAAAATTTTATTTTTTCCCTCACATCCGAGGAGAAAAAGTGGGATTTTGATCTACCACGGAAATGAGAGCTAGAAATGTAAAAACACCTGAGCTTACACGTGCGGGAGCATAGTTTTAGGTGTTTCATCATTGCTACTGACGTTTCGAAATTCGAGAAGCATTATTAATTGCTCCAGGCGGCGCTGTGTCTTTAACATCCAACGGTGAAACATTAATCCAACAGATGACATTTTTTTTCAGGGTTTGGGCGGGATAACTCCCACTCATTTTCTGCCCCCTATATAAAGCCTCAAAGGAGATCATTTTTCCTTTACTTCACAATCTCTCAGATTCTCCAGCGAACTCAAGCATTCACACACAAACCCCATTGAATCATCGAAATTTTATTTCTTTAGCAATCTTTGAAAATCCTTCTGTAGATTTCAAGGATCATCTTCCACCGTAGTTCGTGTAAGTTCTAACTTCTTCGAACCCTTCTCTGTACACACTTTAAGGCTTATTGTTATTGTAAGTAATGTTGCTTTGTTGTTACTCTAATTTGAACAGAACCAATAACAACACCTTGCTAATGATGCCAATAACTTAACTAAGTACTCGCAAAAAATGGTTCGCACAAGAATTAATGATAAACTTAGTAAACCATGGAAGAGGAAGATTCCTTTTACGTTCTTTAATACTAAAATAAATCATTCAAAACTTTACTTAGTTAAAGCTTTAGGCATGTTTTGGGGTTTAGTGACTTTACCTGAATTGGGCTTTGTTTAATACTTACAAAGAACGCTATTAAACACTTATAAGATTTGTAAGATTGGTAAGAGAGTGTTAACTCACATCATCTAGTCCGAGGACTTCAGGCATGATTGAGTTTAAGTTTAAATACTTACAAGAATGGTAATGGAGTGTTAACTAACTCACATCATCTGGTCCGAGGACTTCAGGCATAATTGAGTTTAAGTTTAAACACTTACAAGAATGGTAACAGAGTGTTAACTAACTCACATCATCTAGTCCGAGGATTTCAGGCATGATTGAGTTTAAGTTTACACTTACAAGAATTGTAACGGAGTGTTAACTAACTCACATCATCTGGTCCGAGGACTTCAAGCATGATTGAGTTTAAGTTTAAGTTTAAACACGAGTGGTAACAGAGTGTTAACTAACTCACATCATCTGGTCCGAGAACTTTAGGCATGATTGAGTTTAAGTTTAAACACTTACAAGAATTGTAATGGCAACAGAAAATACAAAAACCTTTATATAACATAAGCATATTGATGAAGGAAAACTCGTTTAATAATAATACCTTTTAAGGTTGTTTACATTCCAGGGGTGTGGTATTACATGACCATCTAAGTCTTCCAAAAAGTATGCCTCAATGTTAGCCCCTGAGGTAATACGATATGACCCTTCCCAATTGAGTCCTAATTTCCCCAAGCTGGGTTCTTTGCAGTGCCCATAACTTTCCTAAGTACTAGATCACTAGGTGTTAAAGGCCTTAGTTTTACGTTGGCATCATAACCTTGTTTGAGCTTCTGTTGATAATATGCCAATTGGACTATTGCATTTTCCCTCTTTTCTTCAATCAAGTTCAAATTTTTCTCTAGCTGCTCATTATTACTACTCAAACTGAATGAACTAGTTCTTAATGTTGGGAAACCAGTTTCCAGGGGGATAACAACTTCAGCCCCATAAGTCATTGAAAAGGGGGTCTCCCTAGTAGACTTACGAGGTGTAATTCTATATGTCCAAAGGACATGTGGCAGTTCTTCTATCCATTTTCCCTTCATGTCATCTAATCTTTTCCTTAGTCCATTTACTATGACCTTGTTAACAGCTTCCACTTGCCCATTCCCCTAGGGATAAGCAGAGGTGAAGCATCTGTTCGTGATTCCCAATTCGCAACAATAACTTCTGAACGCTTTGCTATCAAACTGAAGGTCGTTGTCCGAGATGAGGGTATGAGGAATCCCAAACCGAGTGACAATATTTTTCCAGACAAACTTCTTCGAGTCCAAGTCTTTGATGTTAGTTAGAGGTTCAACTTCAACCCATTTGGTAAAATAATCTGTACCAACTAGAAGATACTTCTTGTTTCCTACTGCTTTAGAGAATAGACCCACAATATCTAAGCCTTATTGAGCGAATGACCACGGACTGGATAATGGATTAAGGATTCCACCTGGTTGGTGTATGTTTCGTGTAAACCGTTGACACTGATCGCACCTTTTAACATATTTATGGGCCTCCTTTTGCATATTTGGCCACCAATAGCCTTGGGTAATGGCTCTATGTGCCAAGGATCTGCCTCCAGTATGGCTTCTACAAATTCCTTCATGTAACTCCTCGAGGAGTGATTCAGCTGCTTCAGGATGTATTCACAACAAATATGGTCCTGAATAGGAACGCTTGTACAATTTCTGGTTCTCGGATAGCCAGAATCTAGTAGCCTTCCTCCAAACTTTGTCAACTTCTAACCTTTCTTCAGGCAAAGTATCCTCCTTCAAGAATTGAATTATAGGGTCCATCCAACTTGGCTCGACTCTGATTTGATGAACTCGGATTATCTCTCCTCTTATCTCCGTGGGTTTGTACAAATCCTCGACGAGGATAACCCGAGGCAGATTCTGTGCCGAGGAGGTTACAAGCGTGGCTAGAGAATAAGCATGTGCATTACCATTTCTGGGGATGTGCAGCAAGTTGAAAGATTCGAACTCTGATTGTAGACATTTAACTTGGCTCAAGTACCCCTGCATTCTTTCATCTTTCGCCTCGAATTCTCCTTTTACTTGGCCGACGAGAAAACTTCCACTGACTTTCCTCCCATTCTTTGAAACATTGTCATTCCCATCAGTAGAGCTTCATATTCAGCCTCATTATTTGTGGCCGTAAAGTTCAGCCTTAATGATTTTTCAATAACAATTTGCTCAGGGGATATCAGCACTAAGCCCACCCCGGAACCTTTCTGATTTGCTGCACCGTCGACGTACACCTCCCAGAATGAGGGGCTTCGTTGAGAGATCATGTCAACCAATTTTTCATCCATGTTCTGTGCTGAGAGTGGGTGAAAGAGCTGGACTATTTCTGGATTGGACAACGGCTAGTAAGGATTTCATAGATGAACAAGCGCGAAACGCATGTAAAACTCCATAAAATGATTGTCCGATGAGATAGATTACGAATTAAATCAATGGTTCTGAATGTTAATACAGTTCTTATTGCTACAGTAATTCATTTTCTCTCTTTTTTCTCTCTTCTCTTTCTCCTCCCACTCTTATGGGAGGTCTTTTACATTATATAGTTTTCTTTCAGACCATCTTGATTGTACACTTGTTCATCATCTAAGCCTTCACTCGAGTATATGTCCCATCAAACACCTTCTTTGGCTCTGTGAATGGTGGTGGTTGAGACTGCACTGTTCATGGGTCTTCTCCATATAAATGCGGCTAGAAAAGTAGCTGCAATGCATTTAATGTGGTGGTAACAGCTTTTTCTTTAGATATTTATGAGTTCTTAACAATTTCGTATGTGCCTGAAGTTCATCCTTATTGTTGGAACTTCCTGAAAGGTCACCTAAACCGCCCAAGTACCTGCTTGATTGATATTCATCATATCCGAGAAGGGGATACTCCTCGGACTATATGCTTCCATTCTTTTCTTCCGTGATTCTCAACTGTAGGACCTCCTCTGATCATTTGCTCCTTCTCGAAAATATCCATATCCTTGAATAAGGCCCAAGGCCCAATATATAAATATGGGCTCTCATCCCCACAACTTCACAAATTTAATCCATTTCTATTTACTGTCTTATTAGATTTATGATTTTTTTAATGGAACCCATTGTCTTTTTACTTTTTCACATCAATGATGGATGAGGGAGGATTAATTTCAACAAAATTTTAATGTGTAGATTGTCTAGTGTGTCTTCTTTCTACTATATGAATTTGAAGTTGAAAAAGTGAGCAGGGGTATGAGTTTAGAAAAAGAAAATTATGAGAGCAGAAGAATAAAAAGAGGAGAGAGTGAGATTCATAGAGCAGGGTGGAAAAAAAATATAAATTATATATAAATTTTAAAAATTTTATAATTTGTCTACCCTTTAAAAAAAATTTGTGACAACCCTAATTTTTTTTAGACCCAACAAAATTAAAATTTTGGTCTCCTTAACAATATATTAGGTCATTTCAAACAAAAAGAAAAAGCTCATGACAAATTTTATTAAACTAAATTTTGAAAAAAAATGTAGCTTGCAATGTTAATAATGAGACTATTATATATGCAACGTTTTTAAAATATAAAAACTCATAGAAGAAAATTGTAAATTTTTTTATATTTGTGTGTTTTTTGTTGTTGTTGTCAATATATAAAGTTCTATATTTATTAGATTTTGTAGAATTTAAAATTCCTTAATGACTCTCCTCAAGAAAATTCTTGAAGACACCACTGTCATATAGGGGTATTTATGTCTTTCTATTTGAGTTATGTTTTCATTAAGCCGTCTATTCTATATAACTATTTTGTTAAGAATGGAATTGTGGGTTGTTGAAATGGAAAGATCAAATCGTAGGTTCCAATAAAACCAAATAAAGGTTTATTAATAATTTTCTTTAAAATGTGCATATATATATATATGTGTGTGTGTGTGGGGGGGACGATAATACAATTATACAAATTAGGTCAGTAATGGAACTTCAACATGAATTTTATGGGCATGTACATGTTCATGCACTTCCCACCTCCAAACCCTAAAAAAGAGGCTATACTTAGAGCTTTAACAAAATTTTAATAATTTCTTTTTTCTTTTGTCTTTGGAATCCTATTTCAAGCTTTCTTTCATCTCTTTTCCTAAGTTTAGGTTTTTGTGATTCCATTGTTCAAGGAAGCAAAGTGAAGAATATGAAAAAGAACAGCCTAACCCTCCACTGGCTACCTCAATATCTACCCGGTTCCCGAGGTCTTAAGGAAGTATATAAACCCACTCCAACCCTCACTCCACAATCACAAATACTTCACAAAATCTCTTCGTCTTCAACTTCAAGCAATTTAACCATCTCCTTTTAACACCGTTTTCTCAAGGTGAGCCCTTACAAATTCATGCATATGTGTTTCCTTCATCCTGTCTAGGCTGCAACTCAGTTTTGGCTCTCATAGTTTTATGTTCATTGGTTCTACTAATTCAAGCTCAATGTCCATGACAAATCCTAAGTTTAATTTCTTGTTTCTTTTGCTTGGTCTGAGTTCTCATAGAACATGGATTTATCATAACTTTCATTTATATGGTTCAATGACTATTTAAAAATAACAAACACTTCCACTTCAATCGTAGAACAAGATTTTTTCTGTTTACTTGAAATAGATCTCAAATTCATAGTTAAAATTTTATTTCCTAGATCTAACAATATATAGATTGCCACATCATTTAAAATTTTAAATTCCATATCATTAAATACAGTTTTAAATTTGTAATATTTAATTTAAATTATGAAATGATATCTCTCACTTGTAATATTTTGCTAGTATTTTTGTTTGTTTGTTATGTAATGGGCTAATGATGTGCTTTCTGCGTGGAATTTAGAGAAGGAAATATGAACAGGCCAGGAGATTGGAATTGCAGGTCATGCAACCATCTCAACTTTCAAAGGAGGGACTCATGCCAGAGGTGTGGGGAGCCAAGACCAGGTGAGAGAGGTGACTATGGAAGTTTTGGAGGGAGAGGTGGTGGCTCTGGCTCATCTTTTGGGTTCAGTACTGGGCCGGACGTCCGGCCCGGTGACTGGTACTGCGCCGCTGCAACCTGTGGGGCCCACAACTTTGCTAGCCGGTCAAACTGCTTCAAGTGTGGTGCCTCCAAGGATGAATCTTCTGGCGGTGGATATGAAGGTGACAACATGACTAGAACAAGAGGCTTTGGCTTTGGCAGTGGCAGTGGCAGTGGCAGCTCCAGTCGATCTGGCTGGAAATCTGGCGACTGGATTTGCACTAGGTGAATTCATTTTGCACATTCTATCTATACATCATATTAAGCCATACTTACTAGCACACCATATTTATTTTTAGGCTAATACATGTGTAAATCAACATCATAAATAATATTAAACTAGGAATTTATCTGCATGGATAAATAAAATGACTTTTTTCAGCTAGTCCAAAAAACAAATGTTCATATATCTAAGGGATTTGAACTTTTGATATTACCCACCACCTTCTATTTATGGATTGATCCAAAGACCATTAATTTACTCATTATTAGATTAATATTTATGATATCTTGAACAGTTTTTTATTTAGTTTATGACTTTATATTTCTGAAACAAATTACAGGTCTGGATGCAACGAGCACAATTTTGCTAGCAGGATGGAATGTTTCCGATGCAATGCCCCGAGGGACTCAAGTGGCAAGTCTCCATATTCATCCTAGATTTTCCATTTTGGGTAAGGATTTGGCTTCTAGCTCCCAACACACACACATTTTCTGCCATATATATAGTATTTTCGTTCATGCTAGAATAATATATTTTAGACGTGGCTTATTCTCCCTACACTCGTGCACAAATATAGATATTCATTTTTGTACTAACTAATTTTATTAATGACTTCAATTTACAGGTACTGATGTCCAAAGAGAGAATCAAGAAAGATCATCCCTATGATATCCAAGTTACTCATTTTGTCCTCTACCTCTATTTTTTGTTCTCTTTTTTCTTCTTTTTGTTTCTAGTATTTATCTTCTTCTACTTCTAGGGACCTTTAGATGATGAGTCATGGTTGAAGATCTGGATCACTTAGCATTTGGTGAGCTCCCTTTTATATTTAGAATAGGCATGTAGTTCTGGACCTCTGGTGTATCGATCTAATGTCAAGTGTCCGTTGTGTTTGCGAGAGTTTCTTGCCTCGATATTATTTGATGCCGGGTGCTCTCCTTTATTTAGCTAATTACAGTACTTTATTACGAATATATTTCAAGAGATGCTCTCTCTCTCTCTCTCTCTTACTGGGACTGGTCCATGGAATGTTTGACTTATAACTGGAAAAAAAAATAAGCAATATTGCTCTTATCTGCAAAGTAATTAAAGGGCTGTTCATGGACCACATTGGTATCTTTTGGTTAAACCAATGCAAGAGAATTAATACCTATTGGATTCAACTATCTTTGAGTACTTTGGCGCCCCTGGAGGGATATTAAGGCCATGAATAAAATTTCATTAATTAGGAAAGGATGAGCTATTATTATATTGTAGTGTCACAATACTTGGCAATTTCATTTTTTTTTCTTTTTTATACTAGACATCTGGCTATTTAAATTTAATAAACTTATGTGGGTTCCAAGAATCTAGATAGAAAAGCCATAAATAAATAATAAAAAAAACACGTTAAATTTATGCCACAAGCTCTCTAATATGTAGAAGGAAGACCATTATGTGAAAATTTTGGTCAATCTATTATAATAAAATAAATGTCACAACACCTAATAAGTAAGTTTATGTTCAAAAATTAGTTCACAATATATTGAGAAAAATAAAGGAATATTAAATATTTATAAATAAATACAATCTCATAGGTAAAAAAACGAAAACTTTACTCACTACTGCACTTCCCACAGAATACCACACGTGCATGGCAACACCGCCTCCCCTCTGGTTTCTAAATTCGTCCCCACTAAAGATTGGTTTTTCCCAAAAATAAAGAAGTTTTTTTTTGTAAAAAAGGGAAAAATTACCCTTTACATTTCTAAATTATACTCATTTTACATTTATCCCTTTAAATTATCTGAATGCACACTCAATTCCCCTAAACAATTATCCGTGTAACACTTGCCACATTAGACTATAAAAATACACACTTACCCTCCTAAACTATTATTAGTGTAATACTTTGTACGCCCCCATCCCATGGGTAATTGTTTAAGAAAGTAAGTACATATTTTCATAGTTTAGGAGAGTATTAATTAGGAAGCAAGTGTAAAAGTAGGTATAGTTTAGGTGGGTAAGCGTGCATTCGAATAGTTTAGGGGAGTAAGTGTAAAATAGGATATAGTTTAAGAAAGTAAAGTATAATTGTCCTGTAAAAAACTAATAGATTATTTCTATAAAAAAAAACTAATAGATTATTAATATTATTATTAATACTATTGCCTTATTACTCTTTTTATATGTAACTCATTAAACTAAATCATATTCAAAACATATATTCCTAAAAATGGATAAATATATTTATTTAATAAAACCTTCTTTATTTTTCCAATAATAAAAACATCCCAATTTTATTTTCATTTTTTATAACATTATATTTTGCATTTGAGATATTAATCAACAACAATAGATTGAAAGAAAAGTTAAGGAATAATTTCACAGTGTTATAGAATCACATGAAAACATTTTTCTTAATGATTGATTCATACCCAAAGTAAAACTTGGTACGACTAGTTCTCAGGCTAACAACCCCCAAGATTAGACTATATCATCAACCTTTGTGTTGGACACACTTCAACACGCAAAGGTTGAAGAACAACTTTCAAATACCTTTCTTTCCAATCAATGAGATAGAATACCATTTGCACAAGAGAAAATATGTGGGAAAGGAAGAAAACTTTCAGGAAAATAAAAGAACAATGCTATTGTTCTAAATGAGAGAGTGCAATTAATTTTGATGGGAAAGTATTTTGATAGTATGTTAAATAAGCCACTAAGTTGGTCAAAAGTCAAAAAAATAATAAATTAGCTTACAAAGGAAGCTAATCTCCAAAGGCTGAAATCAACAGTCACAAACAGCTCTAAAATTTTCTCTAAATGAGAAAAATAAAAGTCCAAATGTCTAATATAGATAATGCCCAAGTACACTAGGTTCTATATTTTATGATATCAAAGTAGGTTCACAAGGGCAAATAACAACCACCCCCCCCCCCCCCCCCCCCCCCCCCCCCCCACACAAAAAAAAAAAAAAAACTCACTCAAATCCAATGTTAGACTCAGAATAAAAGTCAGTATTTGGAAAACACTCACCAATAGTAGGTATAATAATATATTATAAACAGTCAGGTTACTAGTGAAAATGAACAACATAATTAATTTGAAAACAAAATCAAACATAAAATATTAAAATAAAATTTTTAAAATGGAATAGATCAAAATAAAAACAATCCTACAATTTAAGGACAAAAAAATGTACTTTAGTATCATAATAATAATAATAATAAATTATGGCGTTCAGTCATCAGTGTCCTTTTGAACTCAAAGCCTATATTCGTTTTCCTTTCTGTTATTTTCATCCAAAAGTAGGAGAGTGGGCACTGCTTGAAGTTCTGAAAACACTGATGCATGAGTCAGCATGCAATAATCGTATGGTAAAGATCTCAAAAAAAAAGGAGATAGTTGATAAATTATTAAACATTTACCTTAGCACTGGTTTTTTAAAAGTCGCATTTGCCTTATTATTGTAAACTAAACTCTTTATATCCCGTTATGATAAAAATAACTAAAAGAAATGTGTCTCTCTGCAGACAAAATCCTCAAATTTTAGTTTGCGTATGAGCAAGTTTTGACAACTTGATCATGATGGGAGGAGCAATGGATGAAAAACTAGACCTTTGTTGGGTATGTAAACACACCACTATTGGACTAGCTTTGGCTGGCAATACATCTTCTCTGAGAATGTGCATATGCATGATTGCATACGTACATGCTTGTTTAGTACACAGCCATGCACGAAAAAATAATTGCAAGATGAGTAGGTCTCTCTGTCTTATTTAGTGCATCTTCATTTGATGTATTAGAGCTGTTATTTTATATATGTAGCTTTTCTGTTTCTGCTATTCTCAAACTAATAAGTTGTTTTCTCTCATCGCAAAATAGAAGGAAAATTCAATATTTTAAGCTTAGATAGTATCATATGGAAAGGCCAAATATCATTGACTGTTTGTGTACTTGATTAATCATGGACGTACTAAGGCAAAAACAAAGATGGATAAAGCTAAATCAATAATAACTGTTTTCTCTTTTTCTTTGTTGGGTTTTGCAATCATTATCTGCCATTCCTGTAATTAAAGAAAAGATGATCTGTCACGCCAATGAAATCTTATCAAAATATCATATATATTATCACATTCTTTGATTAATGGAGGGGGTTAACTTTGACTGATTTGAAGAACTTCCAAACAAGAAGATCTTGTTGAATATTTTAAAGTATGATGCACATAGGATTCCAAAACTTTTTAAGCTAAAACCTTTCATGGGTTCCCTCATTGACCTCAAGGTCATGTTTAACTGCAAATTTTATTGGTCAAAAAGTAACCACACATTCATTAGTGTCTGCTACTACACTCCATTATTTAGCTTTTAGCAAGATTCTTTGTTTCACTTTGAGCATAACTTTATGTTACTTCATTTGCTTTGTTGGTGTTTGTGCGGTGAACTCAACTGAGTTAAGTACCTCCCGCTCAATCATATCACGTGGCTTCGGAGTTGCTTATAGAGGTGCTTGTGCAATTTTCAGTGCATTGCTATAATTGTTTCGGTTTGTCTTATCGTGAACAAATTTTTTTTAAACCACATAATTAACTGTTGGTTTATACTGATCACAACGAGATATGGGAAATTGATCATCAGAAATAATTGAAAGAAATCAATTTTTCATGATTAATTAATTTGATTCATCATTTCAAAATTAAAGTCACTAACTTTCTTTGAAATTGCTTGGAGAAATTATGGTAATAAATAAATGTAACATATTCGGAAATGACGGACGAAGTAAGTTGGGATTCTGATATGGACTTTAATTTTTAAAGCTAAACTCAAAATGGTTAGCCAACATGATTAAGCAATTTATATGTGAATATATAGGTAGTGTAATGGTTATTCAAATGGATGGTGGAAAAAACTGTGAGCCCAAAATTTTATGTTACATAACTTAGACGTGAGGGCTAAGAGTCTATTTAGATACCGCTTATTACTGAAAACTAAAAATTTATTGCTAAAAATAGTGTAGCAAAATAATTTTTAAACTATAAATAGTACCCATGGAATCCCGTTTTAAAGTTACAAACGCATTTTTCCGTACAAGCTAGTCCGTAAATAGTGCATGGGACTAGAAAAAAACGCAAACGCAAACACAAAAACGCTACACAAATGCGCACTAAGGGAAATTCTTTTTGAAATTCAATTATGGAAAATCATAATTATTGTCTTGTACATTTTGTGCTTCTCAATCTAACAAAGAAAAGACACATGACAGACCCTTGCTCATGAAAGAACAACATGAACATCTTTAATCATGATTTTAATTTTAAGTCGGGGCCCAAAAGCTATAGAACCAGACAACTCATTTTTATTAAGTACAAGAGTTGAAAACTAATCAACACTGTGATGGTCAATGGTAGCAAAAACAAGAGAACTTTTTATCCAATTCAATGCACGAAAAAATTACTTAGGCTTTTTAAAGTTTTTTCCTTTTCTCATAAAGCGAGCATTTTTTTTTTTAACTTTTTAAAACTTTTTTTTTCCTATTCTTTCTGTTTTATACTAAACAGTAAACACAAATTAACCTTTAAAGAGTCAAATTAAACATTTATTATAGTTTGATGTTAGGAATATATATAAGCATGTTCTCACAAATAAATTAATTATTTTTCATGTATATCTCTTGGTCTCGTAATAAAATGAAGGGTTGTAAATGAGTCAAGTATTAAAAGATGAGTTGAGCTCGAGCTAATCACCAAAAAAATTACATGTTAAGTTTGATTCATTTTATTGTCGAACAAACTCAAGTTTATTTACGAATCACTTTTCTTGATTAACTTATTTTTTCCCATATATAGTGAAACTATAATTAAAAGTTTTCAACCCTTCACAAATAGATTAATTTTTACTACGAATGAATTGTTTATATCAACAAACTGCAAATAATATTTTGATATCATATGAACTTATTTACAAACATATACAATCCAATTTCAATACTATATAAATATATTTTTACAAATGTATATATATATATATATTATATTATATATAATAAATTAAGTTTCATGTTCATGAGCCTTTTCTCGAACACATTATTATATTTGAGCTTAGCTTGTTTAGGCTCGAATTTGACTTATTTGCTAAACAAACAAACATAAACAAACGTCTTTCTGAAACCAACTCAAGATGTTCATAAACAACTTGATTCACTTAGGTCAACAATGATATAAACATAATTTGCACAGCTAATGACAACGAACCTAGCTGCTTCCTACATCCTCTAAGGCTTTAATCCCTGCCAAACTGCTCCACATTTTCCCATATATTGCTTGTCAATTCGTAGAAACCATAATATGAGTTGTCTACCGTCTACCACAAACCAAATACTTGTAATGAAAAACTAGAATAGTGGAGAACTTCTGGATAACAAAAAGAGAGAGTGAACAACTAAGGTTTCTCTCCATGGTGCATGTACCAAGCTATAGTGCAAGACGGAGCCAGAATTTAGTTTAGGGGGGCAAGGTATGAACCAAAGAAATTTAGAATTTAAGTATAAAAATATGCTAAAATTGAAAGACCATATATACTATGAAATAAAAAACTAAAACTAGTATCCATGTTCACAAAGTTTTTAATAAAAAAATACCAAAATATTTGTTTCTTTTTACTATTTAAATTAATTATTTATCAAAATTGAATTTGACATTATTTTAAATCATGAAAATCATTTATGATTTCTTTTGCACTAAATTTGCAGTAATTTTTCTTTCACGGTACGAAATTAAATAATTATTAGAAAAAAATATTCAATTTTAATCTAAAAATAATTTTGATTTTTTTTACTCATTTTATTGTTGTAATAGAAACAAAAAGAATAAATACAAAATATAATCTGTCTATAAACAAGTTGGCAGGTTGTTGATATTTTAATTCTTGAACATTTGACACAGTTCAAATTGTAACACTAATATCACCTTTTTTTTTTTTTTTGTGAACAAAAATAAAGAGCTTTATTAACACAAATCAGCTAGTTACATCAAAGCAATTTGGTTATAGAGGAAGCTTGGGACATCCTCCATCCGTACAGTAATTTCTAAAATATGTTGGCCATTCATAGTTAGTAGATGGACTGCATGATTGGCATTGCATATGACATGGTTTATTTCCCAATGGACAAACCTATGTAGAAGGAAAAAAAAAATCAAATTTTTACATTACTTAGCTAGACATCAATTTTGCATCACTTAGACCATTCATTGTACATAAAGTTATGGTTTCTGAAAGTTGGCATCTAAGATGGATTCAAACCTGGGAAGCATGGGTGCGGCTCCAGGGCCGCCGCACACGCACTTGACTAGCTTCGACACGCCGATTTGCACTCGACGCGCCAATTTGCCACTTCTTCTTTCTTTTTTTTTCTTGTTCTCCGATTCGTGCCGATTTGGATCCAAAATAGGCCGAAATCTGCAAAAACTAGCCAAGAAACTAGTCGAAACACAAGTTAAAAAAAATAAAAATAAACTTGAGTTGATTTCTTATTTAGTTATTAACTTATTATATATTTGTCAAATTATTTGTAGGTTAAATAACTTAAATTGAAATTACTGAATTATTTGTAGTTATTATTGCTCTTAAATTGGTATATGTGTACCATTATATGAAAAGATTTATAATAATTTGTAAATAAAAATATATTTAATAATTTATTAATAAACTTATCTTGCCGCATCCGTACCCTACTTTTTAAAAATTGCCGAGTCACTGCACCACACCCACACCCGAACCCAAATCCACACCCGTGCTTCCTAAATTCAAACCTAGATAAAATCTATCTTTCCAATATATATTGACCATTTGGTTCTCTACCTTCCCAGCCTCAATCTTGCCCTAACAAGGTGTGGTTAGAAAGCTTTTGACACCAACTTTTCATTCTTATGAGACTTGCAGCTTCATGAATTTGAATTTACATTATGGAGTTTTCTTACTCGGTCCCTTGAATAGAAGTTTGTTTAGTGCTCTCTTCTACAATATCTCATTTACCTAGATTTTGACGTTGTTTGGTCCTAATTCAACGAAGATCAAACTAATGTCAAGATTTTCTAGAGAGTCAATCTCGTATCGGAGGCTGTATCGATTTAGCCAGTGGAACGATATATTTCGGTACCGGTCAATACCAGTGTACCGTTTTAGGTTTACCACTATTTTTATTTTTATAAATATATATAAAATAAAAATAAAATTTTAACATAAAACATCACCTCAATTTAAAACAATTTATTCATGGTTTTAGACTTTAGCATCAACTAAAAGGAAAAAAAAAATATATATATATATATATAAAACAAAAAGTTTAATTTGTAGGAATGATAGGCCTAGTAGTGTGTGTGTGTGTATATATATATATATATATTGGGCCGAGGGCCCGGTCTGTGGATACCTATTAGTCCAAGGACGGATAAACGCTGTCATGGAGATTCGCATTAGTGAATGAAGAAAGGGGTTTGGTTGTGAGGGTCTAGGAAGGTGGTCTGAGGAAGAATGCATTCTCGGCTGAACAAAGCAGAGGTCAGAAGGTGTGGTCAGACATCCAAAGCAACGTTCCGGAAGATTCTATTGATAATGATACACATCATGAAAGCACAGGACAAAGTGAAGCTATGAAATATCTCAGAGAAAGCTGTTACCACCGCATTGAATGCTCTACAATTAACTCTCTAGTCGCATTAATGTGAAAGTGATACTTGAACAGTAATTTTCAGCCTTATAGCTACTCCTAGAAACTCCAGGAAGGTGTTGATGGGATAGGTAACAACGCCAGTAACCTGATCTACACGTGGAGGGTGGATATGAAAGAAGAGAGATAGTATAAAAAAGAAAGGATACCCTAAGGAAGGGGGATCGAAAATTAAGAGAAAAATACTGTAGCAACAAAAACTATACCTGTAACCAAATTCAAAAGAAATATATACAAGAACTAATCTACTCGGATTATGCCGAGGACGATTTTCTTTGGATAAAACTAGTCTATCTTTACTTTCTTGTCGTCTAGATCCATTATAATTGTTACCCAACTCATTAGAGCCTAGTTTTCTAATCCACTCTCTACAAATTCATTGTATTGGGCTCTTTGGGCCTAGCTCCTTTTACCTTTTGGGCTTAGGAATCAAATTGTGGCCTTACATAATTGTTCATTACATACTAAGAAAATAAATAATACAAATAAGTTACCATTCTGCCCTTACAAAAATTCGAAAATTACAAAGCTAAAAAAAATCCTGTACAGGCCAGTAGGCCCAATACTGCCCGAAATGGGCTGGTAGGACCGATATTTAAATCGGTACAAAATACTGAAGTTTCAGTACTATGCACATACTGGTACAGTAAATACCTGCCGTATTGGCCGGTATGGTACGGTATTCTCTTCCTTAGTTGGACCAATTTCATGCTTTTGTAACATCTCACTCGTTGAAGCCAATTTTGACATGCGAGTAGCCAAAATGAAGGGAATTTCATACTATTTAAAATGATGTCTCATTCACTCCAGTTGAACGGTCCAATTTCCAATCAAGATTGGTCAAATTTGATCAAAATTGATCTCTTCCCATAAATTCTTGAAATTCTTTGATCCTTTGTCCGTTTGAGGTAATATGGATTGAAGGGCTCATATGTGGTTGGCGATCCGATAATATCTCCATCAAAGATCGAAATCATACTTTTGAATTGGGAATTGCATACAAAGAAAGTGAAGAAAGAGACATTAACAGACATTAAAAGCACTTTGAGTTCTGTTTAGTAACTATGTGAGATTGAGATGAATTGGCTTTTTAAATTGATTTGACAAGTTTGATTGGACCATCTAGAAATGTGGTAGAAAATTTTATGTTTGTACATTGCAAGGAATATGCTTCCCCTACCATGTTAACAACCTAGCAAGGTCTTGGATAGAAAATTTATGTCTTTACCTAGGGTGTGGCTTACCTTCAATGCTCCTGTGCATTGGATGGAAGCTTGACTCTATGTTAGTAGATTCGGTGGAGCATACTTTTCAGTGTTCTGATGTCTTCCATTATTGGTTCATTGCCTGGTTTGCTGAGCCAGCCTATTTGGAGGACTGTAGCTCCCTGCTTTGATCTGATTAGCATAATGACCTCTCTGAATATCCTAGCTTCCAGGTTGTGTATCGTGCATCTCTTGCTGTTAATAGTAGGGTATTTTCCTCCTCGTTGATTTGCAATTGTTTGTGTCCAATATTATCAATGCTAGCCAAGTTAAACATTGAGCGAAATTTTGGTAATCTGTAGCGTTTACTTCTATAGAACATCCTTGATCATCTTCATCACTAGGCTGATACCATTCAGTTCAGTCCCATATCTTCCAGCTGTGTGGATGGCTTGATGGATATCTGGTGTTAGGCCTTCAAAGATTACCTTGTTTTGTGTCGTCCAGATTGTCCACATGACAGCATCATTCATGTGGGCACCAGTTAAGTGCATGTGACTGATGTGAGCGTGACCACTATCATGCTCAATAAATTTTTAAATTCGTTTCCCCCATGAACCATCCAGTTGCCATGGTGGAAAATCAACGAGATAGATGATTAATATTGCAGCAATGTTGGGTTAGAAATGAAAATTTCTCACAATGTCAATGTGGTTAGAAACAACAGGATGTGCTAATTGAACCTTTTGGCATTTTCCTTACATTTCAATATGTATCAATGCGCTCTTCTGCTTGGACATATTGGAGAAACAACTGAATTTTAAAAAACACAGGCAATAAAATTCTTCAGGATAATTTTTGGCAGGAACGTGTAATGTTTGAAATAATTAACATGAAAATTTCAACTCATTAAGACTTGAAATAATTAACATGAAACTTTCCACAAAAATTAGAAGCACTACATTTCAATTCATTTCAGCTTAGATTTTGACGAGCTCTGAAGAGGCTTTGCCACGGGCCGCGGAGCAGCGCTTCTAATAACCTTCTTCACATCATACTTTACAGATGAGAAGGCACAGATCAGACCAAGTAACATTGTTGGATAGACATATACAGCTTTCGTAGGATCTGTGTTTACAGGCCTTCCCAAAATGCCTTCCTTGACAAGGCCCCATACTATAAGAAGCATCCCAAACATGCTCATCCTCCCTGGTTTTAGAAGGCCCACAAATGCTCCTGCCACAGAGAAGTAGCTTCCTGCAAGAACCTGGAAGAAACCACAAAATTAAGACGATAAAACTGACAGTAAAATCATAGAAGAAATCCTATTCCTGAATGAGCCATATTTATTATTTGAAATTAGACTTGGATGTTGATTCAAGGATAAACATGGTAGAAATGAATTAGCAGTAATTTGGAGAACAAAAAATGAAACCACAATTAGTTGGTAATCTAAATTCAAAGCCATCTGAAAATTTCAGTTGCTAAATCACCATCAAGCTAGTAAGCATAAAGAACTCAATTATCTAAGTTTCTTCAATTTAATCAGCAACCACACGATGAGGCTGATTATTCAAGGAGGACAGAGAAATGACAAAGGATATTGCTTTAGACAAAGGCAGTTCATGTGGTCCACCAGAGGATTTGGATAGAGGCAAAGCCAAGTTGTAGTGAATCTAAAAATGATTCAAAATCCAGAAATTGATGGGGAAATAACAACCAGTTATACTTAATTAGACAAGACTTCCAGGGAAGAACTCAATATACATGTGATAAAGAGTGTATATGAGTGCATGCACTCAATTTACACAAATGCACGTGTCTATGTCAAGCTTGCTATGAAGTACCACAAGCAAAATTGGCTGCCACCTTGATGTTACTCTTAATGATTGAAAATCTTGGCAAATGATATGGAATCATTGTATCAATGACAAATAGACCATATAACAGGGTGAGCAGGCGAAATTAAGCACACAAAACAGAAAATATTTCATGATCAGCGAAATGTCATGATCATGTGCGTTTTGACAAATTTATTGCCGTTTTAGACATTAACCAGACACCTGTATTGAGGGACCCTTAATAAGATATTAGGAGCCTCCTTCCCCCAACTCTAGTCTTACTCCAAAAAATTAAATATGCATTAACACAATCAAAGGGCAATAGAACCTCTAAGCGTTGGAGATCAGTTACTGCAGAAGCTCCCTTCACACTAGTCAAGTTATAGATGTCTAACAGGCTATCCCAGCTTGGAACAGCCATGTTTTTCACAAGGCCATTTGCGACAGCTCCTGGGTACAAAAGTGTCTTCACAACAACAACAGGAAATATTTCACTTGCAATCAATTGGGAAGATGTGACATGCAACGGTGTTGAACACATACCCGATCTGCATGGGACCCTGTCAAAGTAAAAATATTAATCCACATTTTAAATGCAGCAATGAAGCAACACATTTTCTTCAGTAATTGGTATATTTTCCTAATCAATACAGCCACAGAATGAGAGGATCTTTGGTCAATTTACCTTTGCTATTTTAATCTAGAAACACTAGTGTAATAGACAGAAACCAACATAGAATAACTTCTAGAAAATGCAAAAAGAATTTATGAGGCTAATATAAAATGAAAAAACCATTACAGATTTCAAACAATCCAGGGGAAAGCAAGCTTAATGGTATGTGATAAGGGAAGTTTTGTAGCATTGATGAACTCGTCCATATTAGGCAAAGGCGACAACCCTAATAAAGTCGTTAGCCTCACCAACACGACCATAGCCCGAGCGACGAAAGGACAAGATCGACAGTCCCACCTTAAAGCAGACGACTGCACCTTTTGGTCAACCAACACCTAAAGGTGACGACTTGAATATGTAGATGGGGATAAGTAGCTGACGGAACGCACCAAAGGAAGTTGAAGGGAATAATAGAACCTCTGACAAGTCTGACATGGCCTTACTTGGCCTCCACGCATAAGTATATAAGGAAATATCTCGTGCCCCACGATTACTCCTAATTAAGGAGAGTCCTATAAGGAAAGGACTCCGCAAAATACGCAAATTAAAGAGGATCTCTCCTACAAGGAAACATCTTCTTAACCAAGGCACGGATGTCAACCCTACACTACTATAAAAACCTCGAGACCCTCACAAACCAAGGTACGCATAATTTGCCCTAACTCTGGCACTCTAGAGTTGTGAAGAGTTCTTAGACTTAACCTTCGGAGGGTCTTTGGCCAGTACCGCACCGGTACTCTCCTAGGGTTTTTTTGTTTTTGTTTCGCAGGTCTTGTTTCGAGCATGTGGGTACCGTGTGGCTTACTAACGATTTCCGGCATCATCAGTATGTATTATGGCAAGTATACAAGCGGGGATGCCACAACAGCACAACAGCACAACATTGTTTTATAGTACAACATGCTGGTGGCAAATTGGCAAGTTTTGTAACACGGCCATCCTGGAGGTTGTGATTTTAAAATATTTCCATGAAAAGTTGGAGTGTTAAGATAAAATGACCAAAAAAAAAAAGGCATTGCTGCAAAGAGTTGCAGTGTACTTTGATTGCCATAATACCTGCAAATTCATTAATATCTAAAAAAAAAAAAAAAAACTGAACTAGAATACTTTTTTTACAAAATTAGTTTTTGACTTTACACATGCACCTAGTGGATGTTGAACCCAAGACCTTACCCTGCACCCTTTCTTAAAGGGGGAGGTGGTTTTGTTTGAGCTAGAGTTCATTGACACTAGAAAACTATATGTATATGATTGGATTTTGTTTTAGTAACTATTTATTGCAAACTCATGACATTTAGTTCCTAATTCTTTATTGAACTTGTAATTTTATGAACCCAATTTCAATTATAATTGCAGAGCAGGCTGCTATATTGATATATACATCTTTCAGGAAATAAAGGTCAATACTGCTGGAAGTCTAAATTTGATAACAATACATGCTACATTTTTTTTTTTAAATGACAGTTAATACACATGCTACAAAATTACAAGATACAAATAGAATGATTACTTATAATCAGCTGAAAATAGCAAAAATTGGATTAATGATCAAAAAGGTTACAAATTAAATAAGCTCAATAAAAATAAAATAGTAATTTCTTTCTACAAGACAAAATAACATGATATACTATTGATTAAATTGAGATTTGTGGACAAGGATTTAAGAAGTGCAAGAATTCTACAGTACATGCTTGTTTCTTTGTATGTATTATACTAATCTAATCTAAACCGTTAATATAGGGTATGGTACATACAAAAAAAGTGTGTACTATAAAATGACCCGAAAAAATGAAGCCAAATGTATACTGGATAGAAATATAGAAATTTTAAATAATAAAACACACACACACACACACACACACAACCAGCAGATTGCGCTTCAATTTAATGATTACGGTTCTGAAGTAACAACTAAAACATATAGATAATGGACCTTGAATACTAAAAAATATGTAAAGCTCAATCCCAATACAATGCATTACATCATAATAATAGGTAAATGGATTGATCTAAGATTCATAAAGGTCACAATATAAATAAATAACAAATAATTAAAGGTCACAATATAAAGAAGAGGGCATCAGGTGCCAAGCTAGCAGCCTCTGGGAAAACATTGAGCACTTCCTCAACTTGAGGGGCCTCTCATCATTTCACAATTTATACAACCCATGCCATCCCATTGTCATTCCTAATTCTGAACTTTCCTAGCAACTACCCAGATGCTAAAAAAAAAAAAAAAACCACTAACTAATCTATATAATAAAATAAAGCCAAACTTCAATAAAGGATCCAAAATATATTTTAACTGTACTCTAATTTTTTGCCGCATTCCAATTAGATTTTACATACACTTTTGTGCCATACTTCAAGGCTATTTTAAACTATTTCAAGCTCATTTAAAAACTACGCCAATCCTGTCTAAAAACTACTTCTAACCCATTAGAAAATAGAAACTAATCTGAATTCCCTTACCAAAATTTATCAATAACTCAAGCATAAATTTCAATTAAAATTCTATGATGTTCCAAAAAAAAAAAGTTTTCCTTTTCAATAGATTTTCACAGTGACTAAATTTGCATAAATTATTTGAAATTTTTTATAAAAAATTAACATAATTCATCGCATTACCAGTTATTTTAAAAAAAAGTTATGCTAAAAGGAAAAACTACATTTTTTCTTACTAAAACAGAGCAATCAATAATGAGCAATTTGCATGCTTTCACAAATAAAATTTTGTTTCAAGAATTGACCAAAAAAAAACAGAGCATCAGTAGTACTAAACTCAGCACAAACATTTCATATGTATCTAATTGTAACTATTATTAAGTGCACCGTGCATATGCCGGGGTTACATGCTAGTGTTCTATGAAGAGCATATTGCCTGTTAACATTTTGACATAGACCCAGGAAGTAGTCTAAATCAATTTAAATCTGTGTAATTCTTAGTCTATGAAGAGCATATTTCCTCTTACAAAGTGCACGTGCTACTTTTCTAAGAAGAGCATATTGCCTTTTGACATTTTGACAAATACCCGACAAGGAATCTAATTCAATTTAAATCAAATTAATTCTTAGTTTATCAAACACAATACCAACAGATGAGAATGATAGCATATCTTTTTCTTTTTCTGGGTTCACTACTTTGAAAACCCTCACATCTTTTTTTCTTTAATAATTAAAATTACACCTACTATTAGCATGAGATTTATCAGCTATACCCAGATGACAAAAACAAAAAAGACACAAATTTTGAGAGAAAAAACAAGTTGGGCAGTGAAGAATTAAAGAGATCAGAGTAATGGAAATGAAAAAGGTAGAAAGTTTGAAAGAATAATTGTACCTGAAAAGAGGGATCTGAAGTATGATTAGGAAGAAGAAGATGCGAGCTGCTATTGATGAGATATTGCTCACCCATCCCTTTGACGAAGAAGAAGGATTTGCCATTATTGACAGGAAGGATCTGGTTGTTCTATACCAGCTGGGACCCCGAAGAGACTATATTTAATGGGATGTTTCGGCTATGTTCAAAAGCCGGTGTTAACTGTTTTAGTGTTAACGATACACATATGAAGTTCAGAAAACGACTGTGCATTTTGGTTATTAGAAATATTTAGGAACAGTCATTTAGGGGCAGTTCTTAGCTTCTACTTTTAAAATTCAGTTAATATGATTATTTAACTAAAAAATATATTTTCATTAAAAAAAAAACTAAAAAATACACTTTTATTCCATTAAAAAAAATTCATATGTAAAATCTTAAAAGATGGACTTAAGAAACAGCACATAAGTACTATATCTAAATGCATGTTTGATAGACTGTAATAGACGCTGTAATGTAATAGTTATTGCTAAGATTTAGTTATTCTTTAGTTTGGTTATGTTTTTATTATAAGGAATAGTCATTCCTTATGAATAGCTATTCTTCAAAATGAAGAATAGTTATTCCTCTTTAAATATTAGTTATTTCTTAGTAATGCAATAATTTCAAAACTTAATATATTTTCAAATAAATAAACTTTCCATATACATCTAATAATTATAAAAATAAAAAATCATAAAAAATAACACAGATTTCTCTTAAATTTAAAAACAATAATTTTTAAGGAGATATAATTGTATGGGTAAGATATTTCTTAAAATAAATCTTAAGTTTCATTCTAATATTATTACATTACAACATATTTTATTTCTAGTAATAAAAATTACAATTTTTGTTGTAATCCTCATTCATTATATCAAACGTACCCTAAGTCTTACTCTTTTAGTTAATACAAACTGTAAAAAAACAAAATGAAAAATCAACCCTTGAGAAAAATCTCAAATCTAATCCAACCCATCACATGCATAAAAACCAACCCAATTTAACTGACATGGATGGGGTTTATAGGTTTTTCCTACATGGCCTACATATTCCATATCTTGTAAAAATTGAAATACGAAAAAAAAAAAAAAAAAAAAACTAATATAATGGCAGGACAGTGGATCGAATGGGTTGAATAAACTATTGACCCAACTTAGAGACTCAAAATAAAATTTCAACCCCGCCCAACCCACTAGCCAAGGCATCAGTTTAGCTTAGGTATTAAAATACCAAAGAAAAAACAAACTAATATAATGGTAGGTCAAGTTGGGTCAAATGGGTTGAATAAACATCAACCCAACTTGAGACTCAAAATAAAATTTCAACCCAACCTAACCAATTAACTGAAGGCATTAATTTGGTGTAGGTTAGATCAATTTCGTCAAGATGATAGTTAGTTACACTCTTAGTATCGCATTTCAATGTTAAGTTTATGGGCATCTTCTCTCGTATCTTTTATCTATGACACGTGGTTTTTTTTGGGGGGGGGGGGGGGGGAATGAGCAAGGGTGAAGCCAAGCAAAAAGACTCAATCCTTAGGAGAAATTGAGGAAGGGGGATTGAACCCAACCTGGTTCTTAATGAAGAATGGTGACACGAAATTCTTGAGGGAGCAGGGTTCTCTCCTTGGGGAATCCTGGGAAAGGGAAAGCCACAGGGTTTAAGACACTCACCAACTAAGAATAGCTTGCTAGAGCTAGAGGGGGCCACATGTGTAAAGGGGACAACCATCACTTTTGCGTTAATTTTTTTTATAGGTAATAAATTGTAAATTCAAATTAGGACTAATAACAACTTACCGCTTATAATTTGTTATGAAAATATTATAGACGTAGCAGTCCTCTAATACTTTATGCAAAAAAAACAATGGATTTATTTTATAGCTTTTTTCTACAATAGTTTTAACCAAAATTGGGGAAAAAAAAAAGACACAATTTTTATTTAAAACTGTGCGTTTGGATGAGGCAAATGGAGGCTTTTAAACTTAAACCCTCCTTTGTCTTTGGGTTTGTTTGAGAAAAGAGACAATGGGTTTTGCTTTATCGGCTCACAGTTCCATCATGGCGCTTCAAATTGAATGCTTCTCATCTTCTCTCAGTGACCGCCTTCTCGTGGGCCACCCTAGTAGACCCATCCATCTTAATCTGCCACGTTTCCCGCCCTCCCGCCGCACCGTACTTGCTCTCGCTCGCCGCCGAAACCCCACCTCTCCCTCCTCTTCCAAGAAAAACAAGGTGAGGTTGTAACTTTGAGCTTGTTTGGTTCCTCACTTTCTTTCTATTCTATTCATTTGTTGTGTATAATAATTCTTAATCAAATGAAAAAAAGAACACTCACCCCAACTATGATACAACCGCTCTGAATTGTAAAAATCCTTAATCGTTGCTAGCAGGTAGCAACTAATGGTTAAAAGAATTTAATAAATTCCCACGAGAGAGAGAGAGAGAGAGGTTTGCATAAAATTCTTGGTAACTTGTAAATGGTTGAGGTTGGTATCGTGTTAAATTTCTGCTACTCTTTAGCTTTAGGTTGAGTTTGTATAGGCTATTGCAAAGCCGTGTTTTGAGTTTAAAACGAGCGTTTGTAAAAAAGCTATTAGGAGTTGTTGTTGTGAAATAGAGTTTTGGGTTTTAAAAACGCCCTTTTAAGCTCCCAAAATACCTAACTAAACGGACCTTTCGTGCCTGTTTGGTATAGCATATTTTTCAATTTTTATTTTGTAATGGGGTTGTTTGAATAAGCTGGTACCCTAGAAATAAGTCAAGTGTTTTGAAAAGAAAAAAAGGTACTTGTGTTAGCAAACAGGGACTTATTAAGGTTGTTGCTTTCCAAGTCCATTTTGGTTCTTTATTAATTAATTTGGTTAATATTGGGTTAACACTCAAGTGTGCGCAGCACAAATTTCTTATTCCCATGGGTCTAGTTTTTTATCCAATTAAATTCAGCATAAGCTATAATCATTGTTTCAGAAATTTGCAATTGTTATGGTGTATAATGTAATATTCTAATGCAATAACTTTTTGGCCCAGAAAAGTTTGCGTCATAAGGAACCTGCGAAGGAGGATGATATAGATGAGGATGCCTTTGAGGCACTCTTTAGTCAACTGGAAGAAGATCTGAAAAATGAAGACCCATCCCTAGATGGTGGGGATGATGAAATTAGTGAAGAAGACCTTGCTATGCTTGTACAAGAGTTAGCAGAGGCACTAGGAGATGATGATATACCGATGTCCGACTCATCTGCTGATGATACTGAAAGTGGGAATATTGCTGAAGAGGATGAGGACAAAGAAGAAGAAGAGGAAGAAGAAGAAAGGCCAGTGAAGCTTAGAAATTGGCAACTTCGAAGATTGGCATCAGCTCTAAAAGCTGGCCGACGTAAAACTAGTGTACGTATGTGAAGTTTGATCTATGTTATTCAAAGAAATGTGGTTCTTTCAAAGATAGGCTTAATGATGTCATTCATGTTATTATCTGGAATATTTTGCAAAACGTTAACCTTTTAGCAGCTGGAAGGACTTTTTCATTTGCTGTTGTCTCTAGATGTATGGTTGATGCATATGCAATCATGCTATCTATATCTCTACCCTAGTATCCCCAGTTTTGAATTTTGAATAAAGAGATAATTGTGGTGATGTTTGTTTTAAGATTTATCATGTCAAATGGAAACTGCTTAAGTGGCCTGTTATTGACCTTGGGCTTTTCTCAATATATGTACTCTTTTCCAATTTCCTTTTGGCTGAGTTAGTGAGGTGCATGGACAGTGAAATTTGTCTGGCTGTGCTCATATATTTCAGGCAATTGTGACAATATTGTATGGCAAGCAAGTTGAGTTTACTGCATGTCTAATAATTTTATAGAAAAAGGCAAGAAAATTGCATC
Source organism: Quercus aquifolioides (assembly GCA_019022515.1). Lineage (NCBI taxonomy): Eukaryota > Viridiplantae > Streptophyta > Magnoliopsida > Fagales > Fagaceae > Quercus > Quercus aquifolioides. The sequence goes on from CM032327.1 coordinate 81,932,763, forward strand.
GAATTGTTTTTTGCTAGAATGGGCTATCATAATGAACCCTAGTTTTTTTCAGCATTAGTTTTGTTCATATTCAATCATTTTAGAAGCTATTAATTGGTCTGTAGTTATAAAAAAAAAAAAATTGGTCATATTTTGCATGAAGGTATTGCTTAAGTGTTCAATTGGGGAAAAAAGTGGAAAGCCTTGAAGCTGAATTCTCTTTGACATGCATGTTCAGCATGATAGATACGTCTTAGTCTGTGCTTGTTATGTGGTTTCTCTATATATATTTATGACAATTAAGTCCCTGTAACTAAGCTTTCTTGTTTTGAATCCCTAATTTTCCCATTTCGCAGATCAAAAATCTTGCAGCCGAGCTTTGTCTTGATAGGGCTGTTGTTCTTGAATTGCTTCGTGACCCCCCTCCAAATCTTCTAATGATGAGTGCTGCTTTACCTGATGAACCTGCACCAACCTTATCATTATCGGTGCCTGAACCCAAACCCATGGAAACTACTCATAGTGAACCAAGTGTGCATACTGAAGAATCTGGGACCAAGCTGCAAGCACCTGTTCATGTTATGCAACATAAATGGTCTGCTCAAAAGAGACTGAAAAAAGTGCAAGTTGAAACCCTTGAGAGAGTTTATGGTAGAACAAAGCGCCCCACTGTAAGGATTTTTTTTTGGTTCCTTTTGCGTCAATATTGCAAGTTGCAGTTGGGAGAATTTTGCTATTCGTAACCAATAAAAAAAGATGTTTATTATTAACTGAATGAAAAGGATGAATCAACTGATTTGATAACTGTGGTGGTCAATTTTTAATTGAAAATGTCTCTTAATGCTCACGTGTCAGCTGTGAAAATATTCAATAAATGCATGTTGATATCATTAATTATTTCAAATTTCCTAGACTCAACTTTAAGCAAAATAAATTTTAAATGAATTTTTGTTTGTTTACTTTTAAATTTAGGTCCACTAAAATAATTTCAAGGTTGTTGCCAAAGTGGCCAGTTCAAATGTCGCGTCTTCCCCCATAAGAATGTGGTGAAGGGTGACATCATAGATTCAAGACCCACTAAGTACATGTGCAACTTACCAATAAAAAATAATACTTATAAATTCAAGGTTGTTTAGTCATTCTTCAAACATACTGGTAGGCCAATATAAAGTTAGACGAGTGTTCTAACTTTCTGAGGTTCAAACTTTAGGTGTTTGGCCTAATCTCTAGATAATCACATATGTGTATACCTGCTATGTCATGTGAAAACTCCCAAAATTTAAAACTCCTTATACTATGTTGACCTGGTATGTCATGTGAAAACAACCAAAATTTAAAACTCCTTATACATGAAGTATGTTGACAATTAACAATCACACTTATACGTTATACCTTAAGTATATGCTGACAATCATTATACATTAAGTATACCTTCAAATTTTTTCTACAATTGTGCTTCCTGCTTGTATTGTCCCATGTTTATGTTTTCTGACCTTTCTAGGGTCAACATGCATGACTATCTTATTTTGGTTTCTATGATATTAATTTCTTCAGATTAGCTTGATTAGTGTGATTTACTCCTCAAACGAACTAAAATTTTATGTTCTTACACTCTGTAAGTTAAACAATTATGCAGAATGCAATGATTAGCAGTGTTGTGCATGTGACAAACCTACCCCACAAAAGAGTTGTGAAATGGTTTGAAGACAAACGAGCTGAAGATGGAGTTCCTGACCGGCACCCTCCTTATCAACGGTCTGTTCCTGAAACTGTATAGTCTCATTAAAAGACTGTAAAAGCATGTAATAAGATTTTATCTGTATTGACATCTGATAGAATATATGCATATGTATGTGTGTGTGAGATTGTCCTTGCTTGTTTTGGGGTGAGATTATTAGAAAATCTAATCCGGTTAGCATAGGGCTGTCACAGATCATGACACTCTTTCTGATGGAGACTCGAGAGTGGATGGTTCTCTATGTATTATACATCTTCCCTTCTTGTCTTTCTTAGGACTAACTCCTAGTTTCTTTGAAGACAATTATTTAACAATAAAAAACATTAGTTTTACTTGTATATATATATATATATATAACAGTAATTTCATTTAAACCTGTAGGCTGACTTTACCTCAGAGAGTCAGAGGTCATTGGATGTCCTTTGGTTCCTAAGATATTGTAGAACATTTACTTGAAAATTTGAAGGATACTCCTGCTGCCTCGTTGATATCACATTTAATCATTTTTTGACTTGTATGTGCCTTAGGGTGAATGGTTGAGGAGAGTTATTATTGCTGGAGTTTTTCTTGTTGCTTCCACAAATATTTCAAGCATGTGAAGTATTTCATCACATACAGACGTATGAGAACTCTAGAAGTAGCAAAAGCTTCTCTAGCAATAATAACTTTGGTTGGCAAGTGTTCGCAAATGCCTATGCTGTGAACTCAAAAATAAAAAGAAAATGGTGCACTTCTCTTGAATATATATAATATACTGTTAGGGAAAAAAAATTGAAGTTTTAGATTCATAATTAAATCTGAAAAAAAAAAAAAAAAAAAAAAAAAAACTAGTTGGTATCTATTCAAATGAATTTGTTGATTGGAGACCCAAAGGTGGATGGGCATTTTCCACCAATTGATGAGGAGTATTTTGCGTGGTTGAAAAGAGCCTTTGATAAGGAAAGAGATGTTAGGGGCACTTAGGGATATGAATAGTGAAAAGCCAGATGGTTTCACAAAAGCCTTTTTCCAGCACTGTTGAAGTGTAGTGGACACAAAGACACGTAAGTTTGGGTTGTCTTTGAATGTTTCTCATTACTCTAATCCGAAGAGGTCTGTAGCAATTTGATTGGAAGTGGGTATAATATGCTGGCTAAGGTTTAAACTAATAGACTTAAAAGTATGTTGGAGGATTATTGAGGAGTTGCGAAATGCATATGTTGGAGGCAGACAGATTTTGGACTCCGTTTCTAGTGGCTAATAAATGTCTAAATTCTAGAAGCAGAATTTTTTTATAGGAGTTATTTGCAAGTTGGATATTCAAAAGGCTAGGCATCATGTAAATTGTGATTGTTAAATTTATTTAATTGGAAGATTTATTTTGGTGAAAAATGGAAGAAATTAATTTCCTTTTGCATATCTGTTGTGAAGTTCTTTTCGGTGAATAATTGATGCAGCAATGGAACATAAATTTGTTTTACCTTGCAAATTTGTAAGGGTACTCCTTTAAAGGATCTTTACCTGGGATTTATTTTCTAATTGCAAAGGATAGAGATGTTTTTGTTCATTCTTATTTGGATGTATTTGAAGATAGGAGGGTTTTGTTCCTTCAATCTAAATCTAAATTTTACTGGTGCTTTTCAGGATTGAGAACCATTAGATACTTTGTTGGCTCAATTACATCTTAATCACCTAAAGGGACTACAGGTGGATTGGTTGATTTGGTAGATTAGATGTGATGGAAAACTCTATTTTTTATTTTATTTTTTTTTTTTTTTTTTTTTTTGAGGCTTTGAAATATCTAATCAGTTGTTGTTCCCTTGGAAAAAATTGAAGCAAAGTCCCTAGTCGCTTTTTTTGCTTGGACGTGCATTCGGAAAGATTGGTTTTTTGCTTTCTCTTTATTTGGAATTAGTTGAGTTACCGCACGATATGCGGTGCAACTTATTATTAGTTTTCTCTAATATTTCAATAAAATTTAGGTTAACTGGTTGGCACTTCAATTTCCGATAGAGACATTCAAAATTCAAATCCCCACCCTCAACTAGTACTATTGATGTATAAAATAAAAAAATAAAAAATTTAAATTCCTTATAAAAAATGGTAATCTTTAGTTATTTTATAGACAAAATAGAAAGACACTAAGAATAATGTAGTGATTTGATCATACTATATATATATGTGTGTGTGTTTACAAATTGAAAATGGTATAATATAGTGGCTCATATAGATAGGCATGTTTCATGCCTACTAAAAAAATGCAAATATCTTTCAATTATTTTTTTTACCTTCTTGATTTTGTATTATTAAAGTTATTTATTTTTTTTCCTTTTTGTTGGACATTGTTTCAATTGTTGCAAAAACAACTAAGTGTTTGTTTGGGATGGGTTGAAATTTTTAGCTTATTTGCAATTTTAGCTTATTTTTCATATTATTTATGGGTCTTATTGTACTTTTTGATACTATTAATAGATTTTATTATACTATTCAACTTTTTTTTACAATTTCAGCAAAAAAATTTCAGTTTTAGTTAAATAAGCTGTTCTCAAACGGATCCTAAATTTGAGTAAGAATACTATATTTCAAATCAATTGTTCCACACATTAAAAAAAAAAATTTAATTAATTGTTTCTCATATAAATCTTAGAAAAATGACATTAAAATTTTATTATGCTTAAAATAATTAATATAACAAAATAAACATATTCAATCTATTAGTTATCTTTCTAATTACATAGAATAAATACTAAAATAGTAGTTCCACATACACAAACAAAGATTAATTTTAGTGAATTCACAAATATTTAATTTTTTTTTTATGGTTTTTGTGTCAATTGTTGCCAAAGCAACTAAACATGAGAAAGAATGTCATATTGTAAATCTAATATTATTATTCCAACTAAAAATTATTTCTTATATAGAGTTTATAAAAATAATCATATAAATTCATGTAATATTAATTAAATTCATTTAATATAAATAATTAATGCACAACTATAGATAATTAATCAATGAACTAATAATTTGATATAAATGCAAAATTTGTTGAAGTAGAAGCCTAAATAAAAGAAAACTTCAAGGAATGCATTACATGGCACAATCTCATGCTCGCCAACATGAGCTTTCTACTTTTATATATATGGATTGATGATTGATTAGTCAATTGATTGATTAGTCAATTAATTGATTGTGCTTTTGAAGGCTAGCTATCAATGTGTTCCTTTATTTATCCAGTAGACTGTTGGAGGAAGTGGAACAATAGAAAATTTTAACGACATTTTGTTAGGGATATTATACAAAATAATAATGGAAGAACAAGGTTAACACAAAAGACAAACAGAAAATAGATAACTTGGAAGCACAATATCATTTTCCTTAGACAATATTTGCCCCCCACACTATTGTTGCTAAAGGATTATCACAAATTTGTCCTCGGGATACAACTAAGATGTTGGATTTTACAGATAGCAATTCTGGAGAATAACCACAGGATTTCTTGTGTTTCTTTCGATCGATCGAATGTTCTTTTCGATCGATCGAACAAGAATCGAATAGCGATCGAGCCATCCAGAAACTCCAGGATTTTTTCTTTACCATTTCGATCGGTCGAAGATCGATTGAGCCAAAGTTTCGACCGATCGAAAATGCTTAATTCAGAATTTTCACTTAGAAAATTCCAGAACCTGAATTTTCACTCAGCACTTACCCCCACACTCCACAAGCACTTTGTGAGAGTGCTTTTTTTTTTTCTTAGCACACAGGCCCGAGTAGAAACAAGGATCCTGGGCCCTTTACTTGTTGTTTTGGTGGACTAGGCTTGGTTCACCGCAGCTAAATAGGGGCTGATTACGAACCAAGTTGTGCGCAAGTCACATAAATCTCCTCAAGGCAAAAATTTGATTCCTCCTAAGTAATAAAATACCATTATAAGTGTTTTAGTATCATAAAATGACCATTTATGCTTACGAAATAAGTAAAATAAGTATTCGTAATATTCACAATTAGAAAGAGATTGAAATAGAATATTTAAAACTTATCTTTTATTGTATAAACATTTAAAAGAGTTCATTCACTTGGTACCCTGGGCGTACTGTCGTGGGATCTTAGGGCGTACTAGGCCTATAAGAACCCAGAATACTGATTCTCTGAACTATATGATCTTTCTCCATATTTATTATGCAATAGAGTTTTTTCTTTTCCCTTTACCTCTATAGGTGCTACATAAAAAAACACACTATACAATACACATATCTTCAAATAATTGTTAGTTTCTTAGATTAGGATATACATATACATATATGTATGAATTTCATGAGAATAATTCAGCCACGACGATCCTGACCCCAATTCTCACAGACTTAGTGTTTTTGCACAAGACTTGTGAGATTTGGAACTCAAGTCCAAGTGGCTTTGCTTGGGCATTGCCTTCCAAGATAGTTAGGTGAGAAGGATTTTTGTGGGAGAGAGTGATATCTAATGTGTGCATGTTTTGACATATGTTTCTTTGGAGGCTAAGTGTGTCTAAGGCCCAAGTTGAAGTGAGGACCCCAGTAAAAGGATTCAGCTTTTTGGCTGAGTAAAAGGAAAACTAGCAAGCAAGAATATATGTGTTGAACAACAAGAAAGCAGCAAAGGAAAACAATGTAATAAAGAAACACACGAAATAACTGTTAAGGACCCTCCAATCAGTATGAAATATTTCATTATTTTTCTTAATTGTGGATTACAATATGCTCACTAAGATGTGATACAAGGTCTAAATAAACTCAAAAATTATAGACTTAGATGGCTATCTAAGCCTCTAAGACTTGCAAAGTTTGAATCCAAGTATGTACTAGTGGTTGTTTCTGGGATACCGGGAGATATTTCCCTACTTTCTTTGAATTTTGACAGAGTTTTCTCAATGATTCTATTATAATTTCACTATTGCTGAATCCCCCTTCAATGTTGGTTGCCTTCTCCTTTTATAGTGTCATATTAGGGTTCGGGGTACCACTGATTCCCCCCCTTTGGACTCCCTAGGTACCAGAGCTCCTGTTATGCCAGCCATTCTGACTGCTGATTCTTTCTCTGTTTCTCATAGTTTTCCTCTTTTAGTCTTGTTTTCCTAAAAGCTTTCCATTCCGAGGTGTGCTTGGAGAGCTAACCTTCACCTTCTCTTCTTTCAAGGCTTTTTACCTTTTAGACTCAGCTTTTTGGCTGTCCTTCTTGCTGTCATTTTTCCCAAGTGAGCAGAATCCATTCCTGCTAGGTTGAAGGTTTTCCCAGCCACTTCCCCTTATAGTTCTTCATTCTGGGTTTCCCAAGGTACCAGCCTTTTGTTCATGAATTGTCACTCTCCAAGCTTTCTGGTTCTTTGCTGTACAACTGGGTGCTTGAGAAGGACATATCTGTTCTTTGTTTCTTGTATTTCGTGGTACCCCTTTTGAGCCGTCTCAATCCCACTTTAGCTGTGCTGCACGTCCCGAGAATCTCGAGCCTCTGGCAGCCTCTGGGTATCTTGACCCAGTTCTTTCACTAGATTTTGCTAGATTTTTAATGGCTTTTTTGCTGGAAATTTGAATATACATAGGGCCTTGATGTTGATTCTTAGTTTCATGAATTGGGTCTTCTTTTGTTAAGGCCTATGGTCTTTCCTTACTTTTCATGGAATGAGCTTTTTGTGAAATTTTGGCCCTCAATACACTTATACTTGTGGAGTGACCGTCGCACCAAGGTGTGTGGTGGAGCTGTGAAGAATTTTTGAGTTCAAAAGTCTATGCAAAACAATCCATATGGGCCATTAAATAATAATTTCAAAGTTTGACTTTAGTGTGCGTTTGGCTCTAAATTTACAAGCTAGCTTATTTTACTATTCAGTTTTTTTTTGCTATTATTCATGGCCCAACTGCACTTTTTGGTACTATTCATGGGTCCCACTGTACTATTTCAGCTAATTTTTACCTTTATCTACAGTACTTTCAGCAAAAAGTTTTCAATTTTAGCAAAATAACCGAATCCCAAACAAACCCTAATGTGCGTCTGGCATGGCTTAGAAAACCAGTTTTTTTTACTATTCAGCTTATTTTTGGTACTATTCATGGGTTTCGTTGCACTTTTTGGTACTTGTAAGGACCAAAAGATCCAACGGCCCAAGCCCACTTTGAGCAATGAGTTGTACAGTCCAGCCTTGGCCCAAATAAATAAATTTGTAAGAGAGGGAAACAAACAACAAGAGGGGGCTCTGCCTGAGGATGAAAATAAGTTAGAAACGACTTATATTATTGAATAGATGAGCTAATCTCCTCCTTTAAGTTAGCCCGAGGAGGTCAATGCTATGCAGAAAAATGGCCCTATTCACTCTCTCCTCTCTGTGTTCTTCTTATCTCTTTTCTCTTTTTTGATACTTGTGTCTCGGTCCTTTTTCCAATGCACCATCTTTTCCTTATATACGTTTACCTCCATCATATCTCAACCATCCATTCTCACCTAAAATCCCTCCTCTCATGACACTTGTTGCTTTTAACATCTAAAGAAGATGGTGGAAGAAATCTGCTTAGCTGTGACTTACACTGTTCAGGTCACTTCCTCATCAATGCGACTGATAAAGCTGCTGCCCACCATTTAATGCGGATGCAACAAGCTATACTAGACCAGAAGCTTCCCTGATGTCCACTGACTCTCTCTCTCTTCAGATTCTAACTCCCACTTAGAATGCCTTAGAGTACCTTGACTCACTTCTTCCTTTCCTCGAGCGGCTTTCCTCCTCGGGCTCGTGGCCCGTGACATTCCCACACCAATGTTGTAACTCTTTAACTTTATCCTCGGTCCTCAGGCACCCACAGTACTATTCATGGGTCCTATTATATTATTTCAGCTACCTTTTAGCTTTATCTACAGTATTTTCCGCAAAAAATTTTCAGTTTCAACTAAATAAGTTATTCCCAAACAAACACTTAGATTCAAAGTAAATTTTCAATTTTCAATTAATTAAATATTTACTCCGTATATATATAAAACAAAGTTTCTCTCCAAAACTAATTTAAAGAGAAACTCTTCAAACCCTTTGTTGAGGTTCAAATTGGTCACAGACTAAGGCCCAAAGAAATAAAACGTTGGGCTCACTTCACAAAAAAATAAATAAATAAACTAAGAGAGAAAAGGAGGGTTGGGCTTACATAATGAAGGAAAGAGAAGAGAAAGGAGAAAAAAGGGCAAGAGGCCCAAAGGATTGGGATGCAAAGACCCATGAAAGAACAAAGTTTAAAAGACATAAAGCAAGGGAAAAGGGGCCAAACCGGCCAGAATCAATAAGCCAAAGGGAGTCCAGTAAGAAGAACTAGATCGGGATCCCAGAAGTCACCAGAGTCCGGGGATCCCTGGGCGTGCGAAGTAAGATTGAGGCAAATTCAAAAAGAGATAAAAGACAAAGAGCATGCGGGTCTCATGCTTCAGACATGCAGTGGAGCCAGAAGGTATGGAGCAAAACGCAAGAGCCGTGGTTCCGACCATTCGGAGAAAGTGACAAGGAAAAGTACAACTGAAAAGGTTGGAGTGCTGAGAAGAAAAAGCCAAATATCTTCAGACCAGCCAACGGAGAAGTCTGGTAATAGAAAACTAGCTAAGAGACTTTCATTTGGTCGCAACAAAAGCAAGAAACTATGAGAGAAAAAGGAAACGACATAACCCTGAGCAACCTAGCACGACACGAACTCTAAGGGGCAAAAAGGAGAAATCGCCAGTACCTCGAAGCCCGAGCTGTGCTATAAAAGAAGAAGGGGGTCCATGCTACGAGGGGCATTCAGATCCGGACATAGAAATTCATTTTCGATTAGATCATTGAGGCATTCATAGTCGTTTTTCTAAAGTCTCATAAAATTATAGAAAGAGCTCTGTAAAATTAGGAGAAAACAGAAGAACCGTTCCCGGTATCCCAGAGACAGCCACTATAGTACATGCTCGGATCCAACAAATTCAAACTTTGCAAGTCTTTGAAGCTTGAATAGCTATCAAAGTCTGCAACTTTTGAACTTAGTTGAACCTTGTATCACGTCTTAGTGAATACTGTAATCATAACTAAGGGAAATTAATAAAATGCACCTCACTAATTCGAGGATCCCTAACCTTTTCTTGCATTGTATTTCACTTGTTGTGCATTCCTTTGTTGTCAAAATATCATTCAATACAGATATTTCTGCTTGTTAATTATTTGTATTGTAGGAAGTTTGTTTTGTGCGCCACTCAGTTTTTAAAAAGCCCTTTTAGCTGCGGTGAATCGAGCCCAGTCCACCAAAAGATATTTATTTGGCCCAGGATCCTTGGGCCACTGTGCTGAGAAGAAAAAGACACTCTCACACCCTTCAAATTCTTCATATAATTTTATATTTAGTGTGAATTTTATAAATCTAGCCGTTGGATTGCATGTTCTTATTGTATTCTTCATACTTGCAAAATTTGAAGAATATCAAAAATAAATTGCTATGTCATCAAATAAATGTTAAAAGGGAAAGGTTTTGAGTTTTTTGAAATCTAAAGTTGTGTATAAAAAATAAGTTTATTAATTGAAAAATAAATAACATCCAAATTGAACAAAATGTGATGTACATGTTAAGAATATAAGCAACATGAAATTTAATGGTTAGATTTCTAAAATTCACACCAAACAAAAAGATATATGAGAAGATTGAAAAGTTTCTCACTAAACTAGTTTGAAAATAAGTTTTGTTGATATATATATATATATATTTATTTATTGAATTGCTACTCTAAAGTTTTAAACTATAGGTTTTAATTGGTGACATCCCAAACAAAAAATGAAAATATTCCCAAGATTTTTGTTTACGCAATTGAGATTTTTTTCGATGTTACAAATATCTTGTATGAATTTCACGCGGAAATATTTATAGTGCCTAAATGGTCTCCTTACTAAAATATGGCTTATTTATTGGGGGGAGGGAGTGTCACACCGCAGGAGAAAAAGAAGAGGGGGGACCCAATTCAATAATGAAAGCAGCACAAATCAGACGGTACTCAACACTAACAGCTCTATTATTTCAAAGAAGATGAGATATGTTAAAAGAAGGATATTAATATTTAATGGTCTCAATAAGTGGAGAAAGTATACTATATTTCGATAATACCAACTCAGCATCTTACATTCTTTCTTGTGATTGCCTACCTACACCATGACATTCCATCAACATCGTTGCAAGTTGCAACCACTACAATAGTACAATGCTGTCATAAATGCATGCCTCAGCTTCACTTCTTCTCAATATTCCAACTTATTGCATTCAAATTGTTATAGATAGAGAGCAAAATATGAAAAAAAAAAAAAAAAAAAAAGAAGAAGAAGAAGAAGAAAGAGAGATGTAAATGATGATATAGTGGCTTACGTAATTGAAATACTATTTCAAAGCAACCATCAAGACGAGTACATGACAGTAAAAAAAACAATTAAAATCGTCACTTATCGGAGAAAGTATACCATGTTTCTATTGTACTAACTCAACATCTGTTTTGGTATTTTTTACCTAATAAATGAGTGACACATGTTTCAAAAAACCACATCAAACTACTCCAATAAATTAATCACAATCTTCTATACTATCGAGAAGATAAATTAATAATTTATTAAAGTAGTCTGATGTGATTTTTTTAAACAATTGTCACTCATTTATTGGGTAGAAAATACAAAAACAGATACTGAGTTAATATTATCAAAATATGGTATACTTTCTCCAATAAGTGACGGTTTTAGCATTGTTTTTTTTACTGTCATGTACTTGTCTTGATGGTTGCTTTGAAATAGTATTTCAATTACGTAAGCCATTATATCATCATTTACATCTCTCTCTCTCTCTCTTCTTCTTCTTCTTCTTCTTCTTCTTCTTCTTCTTTTTTTTTTTTTCATATTTTGCTCTCTATCTCTAACAATTTGAATGCAATAAGTTGGAATATTGAGAAGAAGTGAAGCTGAGACATGCATTTATGACAGCATTGTACTATTGTAGTGGTTGCAACTTGCAACGATGTTTAGGGAATGTCATGGTGTAGGTAGGCAATCACAAGAAAGAATGTAAGAGGTCTGATGGGGAGGAGCTGAGGAGGTGGAACTTATGGAATGTATTGATAGGGTTGCTCAAGCAACTGATCAATCCGTCTAACCTGAGCTGACCTATTCCATTTTGAACAATTTTGAGTTTGGACCAATGCTTCGGTCTAAGTGTGATTGTCCGCCATTAAACTTGATCCAACTCATCCAGACATCGAGGTTAGGTCAGACTTAGAAAAACTGAAGAATCATGGTGTTGATTGTGGGTACAATATAATAGATCCCACCATAAACTATACAAAATTTTGACTTGGATTGAGATTCGGGTGCAATTGCAATGAAGGACTCTGTGTCTATTTGGCTAGCTTAGTTTTTGCCAACTTATTTTACTATTCAACTTATTTTTGCTACTATTTATGGTCCCATTGCATTTTTTGGTACTATTCATAAGTCTCACTGTACTATTTCAACTAACATTTACCTTTATCTACAGTACTTTTAGTAAAAAGTTTTCAGTTTCAGCAAAATAAACGGATCCCAAACAGACCCTCAGCCCTTCAATTAGAAAAGTCAACTTTTAATCGCAGTCATTGAATCATGAAAGTTTTTAATTTTTAATTTTTTTAATCTAAAGATGGAGTAGAAAGAATTTAAAACTTAACTTTTAATCTCAGCTCTCGATTGCAATTGCACCCCCAATCTTAATCTATTCCCACAAGGAGACTTACGATATTTATCGGATGACCAAGTTGTCAAACAAAATGCAACCTATACTAATTTAGTTATAGTGCCTACATTGCATCACAGTACTTTTTTAAGTGGTTGTTTGTTTGGGACAAAATTAGGATTTCATCTTTGGGGGTCAAGTATGAAACAAAATTTTTTCACAATTTAATAATTAGAATTATATAATATTTCAAGAATAAATTATTAAATGAAAAAAAAAATTGACATCAATTCAATTTCTATTTAATGTTAACAAAACATGGATAAAATAAAAAGTAAAATAATTGTTTGTTAATACATTTCAGGTTAATTATCAATTAAGGTGTACTAATTTTGTAGAAGTTTCTCTTAACTCTAAACCTAAAGGCTACCCTAAATTATTTTATATAAATAAAATTATGTAGTCATATCCTATTTGGATCTTAATTCCAAACTCGAATAATATAAAAATATAAAATAAATAAAATAACTAAGAACAAAAAAATTGATAAATTGATCATTACAATGATGAGAGAAAATGCCAGAACTTTGAGAAATTGCAAAACCAAAAAATTTGACACGAAAATAACACATTCAATTCAACTCTATAAAAAATATTGAGCATTATGTTTTACTCTCCAAAAATACATTAAAAAAATAAATTTGAAAATTTAATTTATTCTTTTGTTTTCTTAGCCATATCAAGTTATCACCCCTAAACATACAAACATAATTCGCCTACATTTTCTTTATTTTCTTTTAATTTTTATTTTTATTAAATAAATTAGTAAGTTAACTAGGCAAAGATAAAGAAAATGAAAAGAGGTGATATATATTTCAATCCCAAAATTTAAGTATTTTATATTCTATAAATTAAATCTTTGTTTAATTTATCATAAATTAAAATTTACCCCCATGTATTTTAATTCTATCATTATTTAGTCCATAAACTTTCAATTGCTACATTGAAACTCTTAATTTGTAAAGTCTATGATTTTAATGGAATCATAATGATTTAATTTTAGTCAAAATCATAGAAGAGCTAAATGTATAAATTGAAAATTTATTAACTAAATTGTGATAGGGTCAAACTACATGAGGTGAATTATAATTTCCCTTACCTAAAAATAAACTTATCATAATATCAAAAAAAATTATTTTTGTATATCATATACTAATTGTGGGGGGTCCGAGGACCAAGGAATCCCGGCCGAGGATTAATTTGCCCAAACTAGACCAAGACGAGTAAGCAAACTTCGAGGATTCCACCTACCCGAGAAGAGCAAGAGAATCAGGACAACTGATACCCCTTAGAAGCCCAAGGATAGGAGAAGAGATAACAACTGAAACAAGGTTAATGGGAGGAAGTTTCCTAAAGAAGACACCTCCCACCTTCGCATTGAATGCCCAACACCAACCTCATCAGCTACATTAATGTGGAAATAACCTCTGAACAGTAACCTTACAGCTAGCAATTCCTTCTACCACCTCCAGAAAGGTCCTGATAGGACAAATATCCTAAGAAATGCTCTGAGACGTATAGGTGGAGGGTTGGGATGTAAGGGAATGGACTATAAAAGGAAGGTAACCCCCCATAAAAAGGGGATGAACAATTTCTAAGTGAAAAGAAACCAGTGAGGAGAATTGAGAATGACCTTGTAAAGAACCAGAACTAAACTTATATACAAGAAATTGATCCTCGAATTTGCCCGAGGAGGATATTATCTTCAATTGTTGTTCCAATTGCATTTATCTGCTACTTTGGATTGTTCGGTCTAATACTTGGACTTAACCTTGTATTGCACTTGAGTTTATGGCCCACTCTCTTAAAAATTCTATTATTTAGGCTTGATTTGAAGGATAAGGTACTGCTGTTCTAGGTGGGCTTGGGCCTTTATTTTCCGAGTCCTTACAATTGGCACCATCTATGAGAATCATCTGCAATCTTTTTTATCCAAGCTATGGCCAAGTCCAGACAGAATAGAGAGGAGTCTGTTGGCTCGTAGCGTGTGGATCATTTTGTTAGTCTAGAGCATAGAAAGAGCATAATCAATCTCCAAGCGTTAGGGTGGAAACGCAACATACAGAGCACACTGATAGGAGTCAGTCAAGGACTGGAAGTCACACATTTCATAGAATTCTCACCCAGGGGTATTGGTGGCTTAGCATGCAAACGGCTGCTCAAGACTATGTTAAGAAGTGTGACCAATGTCAAAGGTATGCTCCAAACATCCACCAACCAAGAGGAGTCTTGAATCCTCTCTCCAGTCCTTGGCCATTTGTTCAGTGAGGCTTAGACATAGTTGGACTTTTCCTGAGAGCAGCTGGAAACCGAAGATGGCTCCTTGTCGGAACAGATTACTTCACAAAATGGGTAGAGACTGAGCCCCTTTTCAAACATCAAGGATGCAGATGCGAAGAGGTTTGTTTGGAGGAACATCGTTACCAGATTTGGAATCCCTCATACATTGATTTCAGACAACGAACTTCAATTTGATAGTAAGGCCTACAGAAGATATTGTGGAGAACTGGACATTAGAAATAGATATTCCACTTCTGCCTACCTGCAGGGGAATGGACAAGCCGAAACTGTCAATAAGATCATAGTTAATGGATTAAAGAAAAGGCTTGATGAAGCGAAGGGGAGATCGGTGGATGAGTTGCCACATATACTGTGAACGTACCGTACCACACCCCGAAGATCAACTGGGGAAACTCCATTCTCAATGACCTATGGGTCCGAAGCAGTCATCCTTCTTGAGACGGGATTCCCGACATTGAGGACTAGCCAATTCAATATTGAAGAGAACGACAGTTTGCTCTCGGCAAGCCTAGACTTAGTAGACAAAAGAAGAGAAATGGTCATGGTACAAATGGCACATTATCAGCAGAAGTTCAGGCAAGGATACAACAAAGGGGTTAAGACAAGGCCGCTGGCACCTAGTGATCTAGTCTTAAGAAAGGTAGTAGGAACTGCCAGGAACCCATCATGGGGTAAATTGAGACCTAACTGGGAAGGTCCATATCGTATCACATTAGTAGCTAGGATTGGGGTTTATTACCTAGAAGATTTGGATGAGAATGTTGTTCCATATCCCTGGAATGTAAATAATCTGCGTAGATATTATTATTAATAATACTTTGAATTCTGTTCAATTCTTTGCTTGCTGTTTGGTGCTCGGTTTTTCCAAAGTTAATCATTACGCCTTGTCTTATGTGAAATTGGTTAAGCGTTAAACAGAACCTCGGCCATGTTCAACTTCTCGAGTCATAGGCCTTGGGTAAATTAACTCTTCTGTGAAATTGGTTAAGTGTTAAATAGAATCTCGGTGATATTCGACTCCTCGAGTCACAGGCCTTGGGTAAAATTAACCCTTATGTGAATATGGTTCAGTCCAGAAACATAGCCATAGTCACATCCGGTTTCTCGAACCGTATTGTTAGATTTAAACCAAGATTTTGGTGACTGAACATGCTTTGGGTCATACATTTTGGTCAAGAGAGTGTTAAGAAAAAGCTGAATTTAATACAAAAGAAAAAATAGTGATATATGTATGCAATGTTTTGAGAAGTGAAAAGCAAGTTCTTGAATATCATAAAATTCGGATCTATTCATTCAAGCTAGGTAAAATGTTTACAAAAAGGGTAGAACAAAAGAAAAAGAAGAAAAGAACAACTACTAAACCTAGTCCGTTACAAAAATCTGCCTATGTATCAACCTAACGGAGCTATTTTGCTGCTTCTTTCTCTTTTTCTTTGCTTTTCTTCTTCAGTTGCTCGACTTCTTCAACCTCCTCTGGTTCTAATTCCACCATTAGGGCTAGAACCTGCTTCTCCTTAAAGTAGAAGGTTCAGAAGTTAGAGTCACTATGGACTTAGGCGCCGAGGAGGCAGAGCTTGGATCTGGCGCAGGAAGAGCAGAGCTGGGAGCGATGCGAAGGGCACAGGGGTAGTAAAATTTGCTGGGCTTGTGCAACATCTCTAAGTTGGGTGGTTAAGCTCTTGGTGGTTTTTGTTATGCCCGCGTTGTAAGCGGCCTGTTCAGCCTTCGCCTTTTTAACTTCCTTGCCTTCTAGGTCTTTGAGCTAGAGCTTGATTTGCTCTTTGGCCAAAGCTAACTGCGTCTCGGTTTTCTTCAGTGAAACCTGCATCTCCTCAGCTTACTTTTTAGCCCCTCCCAAAGCAGCTTCAGCGCTCTTGCGCCCCTTCTCAGCCTCGGGTAAGTGGAAGAGAGAGTCTTTATACTTCTTCTCTACCTCGTCCAAGGCCTTATCCAAATTTGCCAGTTTATTTTTCGCTTCTCGGGACTTTGAGAAAGGGTGGTCGACCCATTCCTTGGCCACAAAGGACGCTTGCACAGCTTGTTAAAAAAAAAAAAAAAGTGCACATGTTAAGTTCTTAACACAAAGGATATGAGCAAGTCATATGGAAATTTAGGTGTAACAAGCAAATCTTTGCAAGGTCCCTCTTCAGTGAAAGGAATACTTCACGTTTCCTCATATTCTTTAGCTCTTGCATGTCTCGAGGAAGGAACAAGGCTTGTTCAAGGCACCCGGACCTGCCCTTCTGGGCATCCCTCATGGTCGCCTCAGATGTGATAGGGTCTCCTGTGATAAGCATGAATGCCGGGTTCCAGAAGGAGGCCTTGGTGCGCTGCTCCCCTTCAGCGCTTTTACCGGCCCCTTCAGAAGGCCCCTTCTTTTGTTGCGCCCTCGTAATTCTTGGTTTCTTAGAAGGTGGCTGTTGAATGGACGGAGGTATCTCCCCCTCCTCAGAGCTCTCCTTCCTAGTTTGTTTCCCCCTCTTCCTCTTCTTCCCAGCTGCTTCAACGACAGAGGGATGAGTTGGGATGGGAGTAGAAGGCCAGGGAATAACTGGCACTACAGGAGCATTCCCCCCAGTATAAGCTGTAAGTAGGGCCAGTAGGTCGAACGTCTTTTCCTCGAGCACCATTCCTTCAGGAATATCAGAGGCTTCTTGACTGGTATTGATCTGAGCAATAACACAAGGACGATTGCTTAACTCGGGAGTGTCCTTAGAGTCAGCTCGGTAGAATACCTCGAAGTATTTCTCTACATCAGCTTGAGTGGGCTTAGATATTGGTTCTTCCTGCTCCTCGTCAGAAGGGATTGTCTGCTCATGTGAATAGAGGAGCTTGGCTGCAAGTTGAGCAGGCAGCCCAGCGTCTTGGGTGCCGGAAGGAGGAGGTTCAATCAAAAATCCAGGGACAGCTACGTCAATTATTGCAAGCCTCAGATCTTTGGCTTTAATCACGTGTTTGGGGGATTGGAAGTGTTTGGAGATGGGCTTAAACCCAAGGATCACGTGAACTGCCCAAAGTTGCCTGTCTCGATGGAAAAAGATCTCAGATTGTAAAATCTTGTTAAGATCCACGAAGTTCACCAAGTTAAGATTTGGAGTAGTGTGAAATTCATCTGTAAAGGAAACAGAGAAAATAAGTTAGTTAAGACAAGAATTGAAAGCAAAGGAAGCTAAGATGAGGAGAGAGGGTACTCTAAGTTATTCTAAGTCCTCGGGTACCCCACCTAGTTCCCCATCTTGGGTAGAGCAATGCAAACCATTGTGCCATTCACCCAAAACGATGAGGAAGTCTTCGTCCATACCCTTATTAGAATCGAGAATATAGGAAATCAATCTAACAGTGGGAACTCTACCCCTAAAATAGTAACCTGTTTCCTTCCCCTTTTGGCAATTGTAAACCCAATTTACGTCATGCTAAGTGAAGTTGGTCCCCATGTTTTGGTTTAGCATATCTATGCTACCAAGGACCCTAAAAAGGTTAGAAGAGCACTGGGTAGGGGAAAGCCTAAAGTTAATAAGGAAGTCCCTAGTCACTCTACCCATGGGAATCTCCATTCCGCCTTCAATAAAGGCAATCATGGGAATAACTACGGTCTCGGGTGGTTTATTCACAAGCTACTCTCCTAGCTCACAGTGTTAAAGTTCTACGTTTTCAGGGATTCTATACTTGGCCCTAAAGGTGGCCATACCCTCGGGAGTATCAACTAACTTAGCAAATCTACCCATGTAATCTTATTAGGTAAAAATAATAAGGGAAGAAAGAAAACAAGTTCCTTTTATAATAATGGGTGAAGGGCCAAAGGCACTTACGAGCGTTGATAGAAGATCTCCTCAGACTGTTGCTTCGAAAGAAAATTGTAAAGAGTGTGTTAATGGGAAAAATTACTCCCACTCCCCTTTATATAGGGATGGGAAATGAGCGGTAAATTTCCCGCTCATTAATCCCAAGAAATTTGGGCCGTTAGATCACCATCGCACCGTAGAACGTGGGGGAACAGACAACCTCTTAATGCAATAGCTGCAGCAACATGGATACCAAAGCGTAAGGAGCGTTCACAAGATAGGTGAAACGACGTCGCCATGTGGGAACGCGTTTAACACATACCAACTCTCCCACTACTACTAAAACCTCCCCCTCAAAGTATCTCTTGAGAGCAAGGTTTTAGGGGGCTATTGTGGATAGTTCGAGGACTGAGGAATCCTAGCCGAGGATTAATTTGCCCAAACCAGACCAAGACGAGTAAGCAAACTCCAAGGATTTCGCCTACCCGAGGAGAGCAAGAGAATCAGGACAACTGATACCCCTTAAAAGCCCAAGGATAGGAGAAGAGATAGCAACTGAAACAAGGTTGATGGGAGGAAGTTTCCTAAAGGAGACACCTCCCACCTCCGCATTGAATGCCCAGCACCAACCTCATCAACTGTATTAATGTGGAAATGACCCTTGAACAGTAAATTCACAACTAGCGACTCCTTTTATCACCTCCAGAAGGGTCCTGATGGGACAAGTATCCTAAGAAATGCCCTAGGACTTACAGGTGAAGGGCTGAGATGCAAGGGAAAGGACTATAAAAGGTAGGTAACCCCCTAGAAAAAGTGGATGAACAATTTCTAAGTGAAAAGAAACCAATGGGGAGAATTGAGAAGGACCTTGTAAAGAACCAAAACTAAACTTATATACAAGAAACTGATCCTTGGATTTGCCTGAGGAGGATATTATCCTCAATTGTTGTTCCAATTGCATTTATCTGCTACTTTGGATTGTTCGGTCTTAGACTTGGACCTAACCTTGTATTGCACTTGAGTTTGTGGCCCACTCTCTTAAAAATTCTATTGTTTAGGCTTGATTTGAAGGACATTGTACCACTGTTTTAGGTGGGCTTGGGCTTTTATTTCCTGAGTCCTTACACTAATATAATATAAGTTGTGACAACTAGATTCCTTTTCCTTTATGTCATGTGTACAATAAAAGAGTCTCTCTATATAATTTATAAATTAATTATGAACTAATTATACTCAAGATGAGATTATTTCACAAAAGTTCTAATAAATTTAAATTATTACTTTATAACAAAGTTTTCAGAAACTTAAATTGTATTTTGATTAAATTAATATTATTAAAAAAATTAAATTTATTTATTTTCATATATTATTTTATTGTGGAATTTTATTACTTATCAAAAGAAAATTTATTTTGGGATTTATTGATATTTGTAACTTCTTTTGGCTAAATTACAAATTGTGCACTCTAACTTGACCTTAAATTCAATTCAGTCTTATAACTTCTACTTAGTTCAATACAGTACTCTAATTTTTAACTTTATTCAATTTAATCCTACTCTACCATCCATTAAGTATCCCAAAATGACATAGTTTTGGTTTTTTTTTTTTAAATTTATTTAATTTATAAATCCAAAAAACCTAATGATTTTTTTCCAAAAGAAAAAGAAAAAAAAAACTACTAAAAAAATTAGTTTATTTTCAAGTGAGAAGAACACAAATCAAGTACAAAGATATTCGATCAAAATTTTCTTTACACAGATCATGAATTCAACCAAATTTTTTTTGCACGGATCACAAATTCAACCAAAAATTTCTATCCAAAAGAGAACAACTCAAATCTAAATTTCCGCTATCATAAACAAAACAACTCTCTCTCACTCTCTTCTAAAGCTCACAAGTCACAACCAACTCTACTTGAAACGGATCCAAAGAAATTCTATCATATTTGAAGCTCATGACCAATGCTTTGAAAAATTGAAGAAAAACAAGCTAGAAATGGAAGAAAGTCACAAATATAAAGAAGTAGACCATAACAATGATGTTTTGTTGCCAAATCTAAAGAAAAAACAAACTTGAGAGCTTTCCATGCTTATTTGGTACCGAAGCAATAGTGCTTCTCACCAGAGATAGGATGTTGTTGTTGGAACCTGCGTCAAGCATCGTTTATTCAAGAGAAAAGTGATTTTTATGAGACTAGAGGAGAAGTAGAGGAAGCTTGAGATAAAAAATGTGATGAAGATTTTTCAAAGAAAGAGAGAGAGAGAGGGGGGGTTGGTGATAGATAAAGTGGTGCTAGGGGTTGACATGTGTGTGATTTGAGAAGACTGGTTGGAGGTTTAGCTAAAAGGAGGCTTTAATCAGCGGAGATAGTTTGGTTTTGGATTGTGATTTAAAACTGAGATTGGATTAGGGTTTTGAGTTAAGAGGATGTGATTTTTTATTGCGGGTTTTGTGATTTGGGTTTAAAATTTCAAATGAATTTGATTTGTTGTGTTTTCTTATTCATTTAGGATGAGTTTTGATTGATGGTTGTTTTCCTTATTAAAGAAATTTTTTTTCCCTTATTTGGTTACTAGGAAAGTTCTAGGATGTGTTCTTCCTCAATTTGATTTTTTTTTTAATTATATTTTTTTAAGAAAAATATAATTTTTAATAAGTTTTCTAGAATTAAAAAAAAAAAAAAAAAAAAAAAAAAAAAAAACTAAGAAGCTTAAAAAATTAAAACAATGTTCTTTTTTGACACTTGACAATCAACCCATTTAAAAAAACTTGATGGAATGAATAAATTGAATAAAGATAAAATTTAAAAGAATGAATTGATTGAAAATTAAGTTACAAAACTCAATTGAACAAAATCAAAATTATTAAGTAAAATTACAAGATATAATTTGTAATTCATCATTTTTTTTTTTTTGCTTTACATATGTACTCTTGAAGAAAGTATACTTACACAAAAAATTTAACAACTATTTTTTTTTTTTTTTTTGAGATAACTGATAGAAATATTATTGATGTAAAATCTGAAGTATTACAGAATTGGCCATTAGCATCCTGGGCAAATCAGGAGGGCCACATTTAGATAACATACATCAGGGAAATAAAACTACATCAAAATAATTAGTCAGGCCTAGACCAAAAAACCAAAACAAAACTAACCATAAGCCTGACAAAACACTGATTGTAGAGCTCAGCAGAACACGGAAAGAGAAACCAAAACATTCTACACTTGTGCTGCGTTTAGTCTCTGGTACTCCACTTAAAAACCAGTAGCCTCTCGTAGAATTTGTTCTGGATGCCGTTGGGTTTTTTCAAAACAAAACTTATTTCTCGCGTTCCAAATCGCCCATGACATCGTAGCCCACTGCTCCAATTCCTGTGGAGTAAGTTTGTCAATCAACAACCTGAATAGGGAGTAAAATTCTGGAGCCTCATTCGGGCATTTCTGGATTTTTCCGCTGCTTAACGCCCACACATTCCTGGCTAACGGGCACTCCTACAGCACATGTTCAACAGTTTCTGTACACTAGCAGCACAGCCCACACGTTGGCTCTACCTGCACCTTGCGCCTATGCAGATTTCCCCTTGTAGGCAGAATATTTGAGCATGCTCACCATAGAAACGTACGTACCTTTGGAGGGACATTTAGTTTCCAGATTTTCTTCTATATTGGCCGATCCATCCTAGCCCTTGAGTGCTCACTTTGTGCTTGATCCTTAATTCGCAGTGCTACCTGGTATGTTGATTTTACCATGAATTTGTTGCTGCCATTTTCCTTCCAAATTAGGTTGTCTCATGCTGTGTTATTCTGCAATGGAATAGACAGGATTTCCATTCGAGTTCTATACGCAAACAAGTCAAAAATTTTGTCCCTATCCCACTGCATTGTCTCGATGTCCAACAGCTCACATACAATCATTTTTGGCCGAGCCTCCCCTAGAAACACAAGTTTGTGGGACAACCACTTATGCATTGATACTTCAATATTTCTGCCATCTCCCACCTTCCAACATGCTCCCTCCCTAATAATCTCCCTTGCTGTCAGCAAACTCCGCCAAACATAAGAGGGATTGTGGCCAAGAGCTGCATCCATGAAAGAGCAATTTGGCAAGTATCTTGCCTTATACACCCTATAAAACAGAGAGTGGGTATTATGGATTAGGCACCAAGCTTGTTTTTCTAGTAAAGCTAGATTAAAAGCTTGAATATCCCTAAAGCCCATGCCACCCTTATGTTTAAGAGTGCATAACTTCGCCCAATTGATCCAATGGATTTTCTTTTCCTCCTTTGTTTGCCTTCACCAATATTTTGCCAAAGTAGAGTTTATGGTATCACATTAGGACTTTGGGATTTTGAAAATTCCCATAGTGTATATGGGTATTGCTTGAGCCACTGTTTTGATTAAAATTTCCCTTCCTGCCTTTGAGATGTATTTTTCTTTCCATCCCATGACTCTCTTTGAGATTTTCTCTCGAATCTCCCTAAAATATTCACCTTCGACTTGCCACCAACCATTGGGAGACTCAAATACTTTTCACAATCCTCCATAATTCTTGCCCCCATCATTCTCTGGATATTTCTTTTAACATCAGGCCTTGTATTACGGCTGAAAAAAATAGAAGTCTTCTGCTTATTAATTGCTTGGCCGGATGCTTCTTCATAAAACTGTAATAATCTAAGGAGTTGTTGGCATTCCTCCACAGTAGCTTGGCAAAAAATGAAGCTGTCATCTGCAAACAGAAGGTGAGATATGCATACCCCATTATTGCTGGATAAAATCCTATGAAGATTTCAAGCTGCAACAGCGTGTCTAATCAAGGAGAATAGGCCCTCTGCACATAATAGAAATAAATAAGGGGACAATGGGTCTCCTTGCTTTATACCCCGAGATGGATTGATGTATCCTTTAGGCTCTCCATTAATAAGCAACGAATAAGAAGCAGTACAAACAGTCTCCATAGCTAGCTGAACCCATTGAACATCAAAACCCAATTTGAGCATGATGTTCCTGAGAAAACCCCATTCCACCTTATTGTATGCCTTGCTAATATCCAGTTTGATGGTCATCTGCCCCTTCCTCCCTTTTCTTCTATTTCTCATCTTGTGCAAAACTTCAAATGCTTCTGTAGTATTATTAGTAATTAAGCGGTTAGGCACAAAAGCACTTTGTGAATCCGAAATAACATTTGGCAAGATCAATTTCAGCCAATTTGCTAATACTTTTGAGACCAATCTAGAGATAACATTTGCAAGGCTAATTGGCCTATAGTTAGCAACTGTTTTAGGCTCATTTATCTTAGGTATGAGTACAATGTGGGTGTAATTCATTTTTCTTAAGAAATGACCCGAGTTCAAAACAGACAACACAGCTTCTATGATATCACTCCCTACTATATTCCAATATTTTTGAAAAAAGAAAGGAGACATACCATCTGGACTTAGAGACTTTGAAGGGTGCATTTGGAAGAGAGCCCGCTTGATCTCATCAGGTGAATAAGGTTGGAGAAGTGTTTGATTCATAGCAGGAGTGACAACCCGATCCACCTTGTCCAAAACTGCCCCCATCACATTCGGATTTGTAGTGGTGTAAAGCCTCTGAAAATATTCCTCCTCCACCCTCTCCTTCTCTTCATTTGATGTGCACCACCACCCCCAATCATCCATGAAACCCTCAATGTGATTTTTTCTACGTCGTTGAATGGCTCGTTGATGGAAATATTTTGTGTTTTTGTCACCCGCAGGTAACCATATAGCACGTGATCTTTGTCTCCAAGAGAGCTCCTCCTGAAATAATAGGGCATTATCTCTCCTTTAACTGCTTGAATCATGTCTAAATTGCCAGCATCATTCCTTGCCTTAAGTTGCTCTAAGACCCTTTCTTTTTCTTCTAGCCTTGTCTTAAAACTTCCCATATTCCTACTCCATGCTACCAAGGCTGATTTGCACACCCTTATTTGAGAATAGCCTAAACATGGGGTTGCCCGAATAAGCTTCTCTATTCCAAGCTTCTCATATGATACTTTCACACTCCGGATGTGTAGCCCATCTTTCTTCAAATCTCTTTGGAATTTTTTTCCTTCTTCCATTGTGTGTATCCCTCTGCAAAGTGAGTAAGATTGGATCATGATTTGAGTATGATGCTTGGAGGTGCCTTACTGTTGCCTATGGAAATAATTCCCTCCATTCGATTATTGCACAAGCCCTATCAAGCCTCTCTTGAACAAAAGCTTCACCTCGTCTACCATTTCTCCATGTAAAAATATTACCTTGGTAGCCAATGTCCATTAAACCACAGTGTAGCAGCGCACCCTGAAACTCATCCATGAACCTAGGGTGTCTTGGATGATGGCCATGTTTCTCCGATGAACTCAAAATTTCATTGTAGTCTCCAATACATACCCACGGCACTGTATCTCTAGAGTGTAGATGTTTCAAAAGACCCCATGATTCATGCTTCCTTTGTTCCTCCGATTTGCCATAGAAACCCCTAAGTCTCCAAGGGGAGTTTGGGTCAGTCAGGATATGAGCATCGATGTGGTTCAAGGAAAAGTTTTGGACATCTAGCCTCACCTCATACTTCCAAAGCATGGCTAAACCACCTGCCCTCCGAACACAAGGAACAACAAGCAAGTTATTGCATCGTAAATCCACTTGAACTTTTCTCATCTCATCCTCCGTTTGTTTTTTCTCCATCAGAAACAAAATGTTGGGAGCTTTCTCCCTCACCAAGTGAGAGAGCACTGCACCTGCACAGGGCTTCCTAAGCCCTTTGTAGTTCCAACTCATAATTTTTATTGTGCTCGGCGGGGCTGGACATCAGCCTCCACCGTTGTGCATGATTGATCATTGTGTTGACCCTTTGTTTTTTTTCTCCTAGCTGTGTTACCCTCCTTCTGCTCAGCCCCAAGCCTTCGTTTTTTCCCCACTACTTCACTCCTTTCTTTGCTTGAACACCCTTGGGTCGGTTTGTTTTGTTTCACGGCTCTATCTATTTTTTTCCACTTTCAAATTTCAGCTTCTTAGTTTTTTTGAATATCATGTGTGAGGCCACGTGACACATTAAAATCTGCCCCAGCTGCTAAGGTTTCAGAGTTTGATGTGCCACGGGTCTCCTTATTATTTTTCTCCAAATACGTAACCGACACAGTTACTAGACTTTCTCCTAAAATCTCGGTTTCTTGTTCCCCTTCTGCTTTATCTGTTACCATATTTGGATATTTAATTGAATGATCCACGCTATTATGATTTTCAACGCTTGCATTTACTCATTTCTCCGTGCTGTCAATTACAGCTACTTCCTCACTTGTAACGGTTCCTCGGACTGTATCAATGTCGTCAGCCTTAGCCATCTATTGATCTCGTGGTGGTTGTGGCTGATCCCTTGCTCGTTCATTGGCTCTTTCTGCCTTATGCCATGGTGGGCTTGCTTGCTTCTTCCCTCGTGGATCCTTCGCCCCTCTGCTTCCAGCCCTGAGCCACTCTCCATAAGGCTTGTCTTCCTCAATGTTTGATATTGGATGGTGGCACTCCCTAACTTCATGTCCAAATTAGCCCACAATTGAAACACAATCCAACCAATCGCTCATACTGGAAAGCAATCCACACTTTATCCCCCTCCGGACTTAGAACTGGAGCCCCTCTCTTGATTGGCTTCTTCAATGGCAATTCCACCCGAATGCGAAGAAAACGGGTTTGGTCGGCTGCAATAGCCTTACAGTCAACCTCCAGTACCTTCCAAATGCTCTCTCCAATATCCTGGCCAGCCTCCACAGTAATCAAATCGAACGGTAGTCCCCACACCTGTACCCAGATTGGTATGCACTCAAACTCCACTGAGTAAGCCATCATCCCTTTTTCCCATCTTCGTAGTAGCAATATATGGTTATCAAAACTCCACGGACCATTTTTTAGGACCCAATTCAGTTGGATTTCTATAGCAAATTTAAACTGAAACAAGCCGTCGCCAACCTTAGTGATCTTCAAGTCTTGACCATATTTCCAAACCGACCAAAGAAGATTCTTAGCAGCTCGAGTATTTATTGGTCTCGTCATATGAAAATGACCCATCAGGCTCAAAGAGCATTCTTCGAGTACTTTCGCATGATTGTCTGATCGAACCTTTATGATTTCCCCCTCCTCCTCTGTCAAGATTATCGGCTGGATTCTATCTATGAAATCTGAATCCATGTGAGTGGAAATAAATTCGTATGGCCAATTAGAAAATGTGTCTGGTATTTAAACGAAAAAGAAAAAAAAAAAACTCAACTCCCACTCACCACAGTATGTAGTGATGGGAAGGGAATACCACTGCTCCTAATAAGTGGAACAAAACTCACCCACGATGAGAAGAAAAGCTCCTACCGAGAGGAGAGACAAAAAGTCCTATTTAACAACTATTAATATAACATATTGTTCAATATTGTTAGTAGTCAGTAAATAAATATATATAAAAAAGGGGGTAAGCTTAATAAAAGTTTGCCACTAAAGTTTGTCAATTCCACATTTGTCAAAATATAAAACTTAAATATAGTACCTTAACTATTGTTTTTTAGATTTTCTTCTTAAGATTTAGCCATGTAGTTATTTTAATTAAAAAATATATTTTTTTTCTATGAGAAAAAATTCACATAACAAAATTTTAAAATAAAAACAAAAAAAAAAAAAACAGTACCTAAGTCTTGCTCTTTGCCAAAAATATCATCAAATTTTTGTCCTTGCATTTCACCTTTTTTTTTTTTTTTTTAACTAAGTTTTCTAATTTCCATGGATCAGCACCAAATCTGCACGTGTATTGGCACTAGCACTGAAAAGTTGTAATATTCAGAACAAAGGGTAGTTTAGTAATTGCACATAACTTTGCAAAATCGAGAAACACCAGCAATTTGAGGCTGCCAGCGCATAACGTGGTCCCAATTCATTGCATCTAATTTTGAACTTCCTTCCCAACCGTCGATCCACCCCTAATCCAACGACAGTAAAACTTCCACGACTTTTCACTGCAAACCTTTGATTAACGCCACTCCTCATGGCTCATGTCTCTCCACGATTCCACTTTCAGAACCGTCAGATCGATACAGATCCAACGGCTATAATCTCTCTGAGCTCACACTCTGCGTTATTTACTCGCTGTAACATTCATGTCCCGCTCTTTTTCTCTGGCTAAATCTAAAACCCAAAGAGAAAATTGCCGTTGTTTTTGTTGTAGACGCAATGCAAGACCAAGCAACGAGTTCAATTGCAGCGAATTCTCTGCCTTCAAGCAGTGAAATATCTTCAAGCTCTGCCCTTCAACTTGAAGCCAAGGAAGGTCCAACTTTGTCACTCATTTCCTTAATTTTTTCTGGCAAAAATTTTAACTTTCTGTACCTGTAAGATCTTTTTATTTTTAAATTTTTATTGTCTCTGCGATTTCAATGATATTTTCCAATTTCCAATCTGGGTTTTGTTGAAATGTGAAAACTTTCTTCTGGGTGAAGTTTTCTTCATAAAGTTTGTAGCTTTAAAAAAAAAATCCCATGTATGATTAGCTTTCTTCTTGATGATATCAAAAGAAAAATAGGAATTTCCATCTGGGTTTTGTAAAACTCGAGGTTTCCTCAAGTGGGTCGATCTCTGTATATTCCCGGGAATCACTTTCACCGAGAAAAACCTCGAGTCAAAAAATCTTCACTATTTCCACCTCTTGCATTTTGTAATAAAATTTTGTATAAAGTCAAAATTTGTTTGTTGCAGTATTTAATAATATAAATACATAAACGGAGATTTTGCTGTGTATGTGTTGTTTTAGGTATGGAGAGTGATGAGGAGATCAGGAGGGTACCGGAGATAGGAGTGGAATCAGCGGGAACCTCAGCCTCGGGAAGAGAGACCGGTTCGGTGGCCGGTCCAGGCCGGGTTCAAGTATCAGGCGAAGGTCAGAGAAAGAGAGGCAGAAGTCCAGGTGACAAAGAAAGCAAGCGGCTAAAGAGGTTGGTTGGACTTGGACCCCTATCCATGCTAGCATTTCTATTATTATAATAATAATTACTATTTTTTTTTTTTTTGTTCAGCACCTTTTCTAGCTACTATCTTAAAGCTAGCTAGGCTCTAGTCTTTTTTTTTTTGGTGGTGTCAGTAGCATTTCCATTTTGGTGATTTTTTGTTTTTGTTGTGGTTGGGAAAAAAGGTTGCTGAGGAATAGAGTATCAGCACAACAAGCAAGGGAGAGGAAGAAGGCATACTTGAGTGATTTGGAAACGAGGGTGAAAGAGTTGGAAAAGAAGAATTCTGAGCTGGAAGAGAGGCTGTCCACCTTGCAGAATGAGAATCAAATGCTTAGACATGTATGTGCCAATCACCATCTCACCCTATCCTATCATACCATCATAATCTCATTGCTTTAAATTAGTTTTTCTTTTGAAGGGCATTTTGGGTATTTTGTATAATTCATTGCATTTGAAGTGTTGATATTACCAACCTATCATTACATGTGACATGCCTACTAATTAACTGAATATAATTGGAATTGGAAAGAAGAATATTTATGCAATGTAATTGAAATGCAATATTCAAGGATGCTTAATGAGTACCATGGCTTTTGAGTGGAGTTGTGGTGTGCTTTTGTGTTAGAACCCATTTCCCTCTCCCTTGTGTGTGTGTGTGTTTGTTTCTCCAAAAAAAAAAAAAAAGATGCTTAATGAGTAAGGAATATATGGTTAATCATCAAATATGATTGGTAAGGGTCATGGAGGACAGATCTGTAGTCTTATCATTTTCCATCAATAATACATTATAGTGCATTGCCCATAAGCTTATTATTGACAATAAGAGCTAATCGGGTCAGCCAGGGGGTACCTGACCATCCACAGGCCCATGACATGTCCTTTTCTGCCCTTTTGGGATGGGGATGTTACATTTGTGATTTATATTCTTTTTTCATTGTTTGCTATTCAAGTTTAGGTATGGGATGGTCATATTCATTAAAAAAAAAAAAAAAAAAAACAGATGCAATTGTAGCAGATTTTCTACATACCCTTTGTCATTACCCAAAAAATAAAAGGCTAATGGTCATAGTGCATAAACTCATGTTCATCATCGTTGTAACCCACCATATGCATTGGCAATTTCATCCCTTATAGTTAACCATGTGCAACATAGTTTTTCTTTTCCTAGCATGAGGGGTGGTTAATGCCTTTTCAATCAGGATGGGTTACAAGGGGATAGCCAGATATTCATGTGTACTTCATATGGTGTAATTAATAATCATGTGACTTGTTAAATAAATTCATGTGGATGGTGAAATAGTCATGTCATGAGTTGGTGGAGATTCCTTCAACTCAATTTGGAAGAAAGTTTTTTACTTTTGCATCCTATTATGTCATTTTATTACTAAAATTTTCATTTGGTCATTGGTGGAGCAGTTCAAACTAGTGTAATCTACCTTTATCTCAATGCATGACATCTAATTATTTGCAATTTATCTATTTAATTTGCAGATATTGAAAAACACAACAGCAAGCAGAAGAGGAGGAAATAATGGTGCTAGTAATGCCAATGATGGGTCCTTATAAGAAAAGATGAGAGCAGAGATTGTAAGAGATATAAATATTGAGAGGATGAGTGGTTGTACTTAATAATTATAGGTGTATTATGAAAATATCAGGACGAGAGAATCTTGACGCCCTTAATTCTAGATTAGTGCTTTACACAGGATTTCTTCGTTTGAATATCTTTTTCTTACCACATTTTCATTTTAATACTCAAAGCTGTGCTCGCATGCACATTGCAAAGCCAAAAAATTATCTCAAGGGTTGGGAAAATCCCTTGAGAAAATTATAGAATATTTTGGCATACTCCCTTTCTCACATGAATTGCAAGTCTATCATGAATTTAATTAGTAGAATTTATTGTTATATGAGAGAAAAAGTACGTGTTTACCGTGCTTAGTAGTATTTTATAATTACTGGTGGGTGGTGGTATTGGTTTTTTTTTTTTTTTTTTTTTGATGGGAGGGTTGTGGTATTGGTTGGGGTACCCTAGTGTAAAATTGCTAATTGAAGGGGTCAAGTCATGGTTGTGATGATGTTAGAGCCAATAGTTATGGCATCAAGGCAAAGAACAAAATGTCATTTGCCTTAAAATTTTCTTAAGTTAGTTTTAAAAATATTTAGGACTATACTATTTTGGTCATAATTTGTCAAACTTATCTTTATGAATTGTAGTTATTTATATAAATATTATGATAAATTATTTACTGATTGCGATTTTTTTTTTTGGGTTTATGGTTGGTAATACTGTAGAATATGTATATATTTTGTATGGTATGCTTTTTTTTTTTTTTTTGGTTATGTTTTGCATAATATGTTTTGATTGGAAAGTACGTAAACTAATGGGTATGTATGGATGTATTTTTTAGTATGTATGGATGTATTTTTTAGTATAAGATACATGTGTATGTCGTATAATCATATTGAATCATTACATTATTGATTTTTTTTTTTGAGTAATATATATATATATATATTTTCAATCAATGTAAATTCATAAAGGTCCTTTTGGATATACACTACTGTCAGTTTCTTTAAAACCTTCTTCCCTCTTCTCTATGTGTGCGTACATGTTAAAATATTTGGTTCTCAACAAAAAAATTATATAAATTCATGAGATTGGGTTAGAAATTGTTGAGCTTTAACATCTAAAAAGAATCTAGCTTTTTAATTGTAATTAATAGAGAATATAGGCTTAATAACACATATTATATATATATATATATATATATTTTTTTTTTTTTTAAGTAGTCATTTTGTTTTCCTTGCTTTATCTTTTTTGTTTGATTGTATCCTCCCTCTTCTCTTCTTAATTTTATGATTTTTGTTTGTAAAAATCATAGGACCATAACACAATTCAAACGTAACTATTACGATTGTATATATTATAAATATGTTGTAAAATAAAAGAAATACTAGGATGAGATAAATAAATTTGAAGATAAGAAAGTACAGAGCTTCTCTATTCAAGTGGCCGACCACATATATAACACACATTATGCATAAGTCGATAGGGGAGGGATATAAAAGAAGTCGATTTGTTACTGGTCGGAGAAATTGCAATTGGATGTCGTGTAAGCCAAAGGTGATACCTACGCGTAGCACTTTACCATGGACGATCACTTACTAGGGGTGTGTTTGGATACTACTTATTTTGTTGAAAACTGAAAATTAAAAACACTATAACAAAATAATTTTTAAATGTGTAAATAATGTCGTGAGACCCATTTTTAATGAAAGTTTTGGTGAAAAAAAAAAAGGTTTATGAGTCCTGTGCACTGTGCACGGGACCCAATAGAAAAGACAGAAACGTGCTTCTAAAAAAAAAAAAATGCCAAAATGCAAACGCTCAACGTTATCATCAGTATCCAAACGGATACTAGGAAGACGCCTCATTGAAACCTTACAAAGAAAAAATCTAGTGGGAAAAAATGGGTAGGTTGCGAGTGGTGGGTCTTTGTGTAAGAACCTAAGGAAAAGTCTAACCACATTTATGTGTACATCTCAAAATGACTAGTCTAGTTGCAATTTGCGCTCCTCGCAATCACTTATAAACCAAGATCTACCTAGTAAACATCCAATGTTGGACCCAACACACATTTGCACAACTTACACTTAGACAGTCTAATCTAATCAAATCAACACAATTTGGGGTATCAAAATCGGGACGGGCTCCCCTCCCGTTTATAACTCTCCCGTTTACTCCCATTTTAATTTAGATGGCTGACACGTAGCACACAAAAAATCCAAGGGTTTAAAAATGTCCACCTCATATTAAGCTTTTTCTCTCACTTTTTTTTTTTTTTTCTCTTCATTGCCTCGTTCTCTGACCAGGATCATCATCCTCAACATCTCTTGCTCACTCGCTCATTTTCCAAACCTCTCATTATCAGAAAGAGAGTTATCAGAGATCATCATCCTCAACATTTGGTGGACTTCTAGACGGTGGAAATTTGGACTGAAGCGGGATTCACTTCCTTTCCTCAAAAAATAGAACATGAATCTTGAGTTCCCATTGTTATGACTTCTCATTTCCCAGAAAATAAAAAAGATCAATTAGCCAATGATAGTGTTTGCAATGAAGTAAAAAATTGTTAACAGATAAATCCAAATATGCCTCTTTCTCCGACCAACATCATTACTGACACCTGCGTTTAGATCAGAGCAAATCACTTATAAGACTCTTTAACTTACAATCTCAACACAGTTTCTCTCTTTGTATCACCGCGCCACAACAGTAGCAAATTAACAATGGCCTAACCCCAGCTCATACCAAACTTGCAACCCATCGAATTTTTTGCAACCACTGGCTGAAGAAAAAAAAAAAGTCACCTGTAAGCCATTAATCATACACAGCGCCCAACCCATATTCATTCAATCAGTATCTGCAAATCCCAAAGAAACCAACTCATACCCATCTACCCAGCTGGAGGACCTCCCTGTTTAGTTTCGCATCGCCACCAAACCGAGTCTTGATGCTCTCAGTCATTAATCTCACCACCGCTTCAGTCCAAACTGCCACCGTCCACCAAAGGATGAGGGCGATGTTGCTGATCGGAGAAAGAGGTAGATAAGAGAGAGAGGGAAAAAAAAAAGAACAAAGGGAGAGAGAAAACTTAATTTGTCATGGACGTTTTTTAACCCTTGGATTTTATGTGTGCTACGTGTCAGTCATCTAAATTAAAATGGGAGAAAACGGGAGAGTTATAGCCTGCCCCATCAAAATCTCCTCAACTTAAACTCCTACCATCCTATTCATGGTCTTCGTTATGCCGTAGTGCCTCCAAGCCATATACCATTACCAAGTTTTCTTTGATATCATTTGTAACCAATGTTATCAATTTCATTCCGATTTGTCTATTATAAAGGAATATTTCGGTACCGATTAATTACAACATATCATTTTGGGATTATCACTAATATATATATATATATATATATATATACATATGTATGTATGTATGTATAGGCACAAATACATATTTAACACTCATATTCACTCATCATCAATGAAATAATAAGAATCAAATCAAAACAACGTAGTTTTTTTTTTTTTTTTTAAAGAGCAAACCATAATGATAAACATGAATTGGTTGAAATGACTATAAATGATCAAAATGGCCCAAAATTTAACCTAAGTTGGAACAATGGAGTTTCTCGTTTTGGTTTGTATATTGTAATGTTATTTTTTAATTGTTCCAGTTTCAGCCAGAACGAAACATAATTCATAACAACATTTGTGATGAGTCAAGGAAAGAGTTGGCCACATATGTGCTTACACCTCAAAAGGATTAGTCAAGTCGCAATTGTGGTTCATCGCAATCAAATTATATTTGAGTAGCTCATGCAAATATCCTTTTTGTGCATGTGGCCAACACAAGGGTTCTTTAACGGCTCTCTGATTTTACATATGTCACCAGCCCACTTTGTAAGTTTTATAATCTGAGGTCCATGTTAATCCCAAAATAGGCCCAATCTTTATCTTATATACTTCAATCATTTTTTTCCCCCATTAAAATACCTAGACTTGGGCTAAACATGGGATTAAAATATTACTAATAAAGGTAATTGGTCCCAAGAGCGTGGGCCTTGCTTGACGTGGGCCTGTTAGGCCTTTAACAAAAAATGGGCATTAACAAGTATTAGATCCCAAGATTTCACCTTTTTATGTCCACTAACTTATTATGTTTTTATTTATCTATTTATTTTTTTTAAGAACTAACTTATTAACTTACACAATGTGTCAATGTCATTCATGAAAATTCAAAGAATAACCCTTAAAAAAAACTTACTTGAGTGTAATTAACATTTTGTAGCGTGAAATACATAGAATTAGTTTAGCTCTAAGCTTAAACTAAAAGACAGAGGAAATCTCTCTGTAATTTATATATTTCATGCCTAAGCCCTATGTGCTGATGTGCATGTTTCTTCGGTGAATAATTCTCCATTTTGTATATTTATGTACTAAAGTTGCCTGCATTTTTTGGGTTTCTTTTTTTGATAGAACATTTTTTGGGTTTCTTTAACAAAGATCATGATATGAACCATATCAAATCAAACCAAAAAAACAAAAAAAAGATAGGAACAATATCAATTTAACAAATGCTAATAAAAAACTCTCAAGCTTAGCTAAAATTAGAATATCTTCATGTTCAAAGCACTCGATGCATGTGCATATTAGCAATGGCAACTTGCCTATTGCCAGAGCTCACCATGATAGACAAATTTAAATTGTACTACTCCTATGTCCTACAAGGAAATGCAAATGTAGTTCTTTGAATCTTTTTACAAAATAATAAATGATAATAATAAAATATGTAGTATTAATGGTCCTTTTTGTTGACACCGACAGAGTACATCTTTAGCTGCGCGCAAAATATATAGGAAAAATTTTATCAAAAAAGAATAGCACCATTTTGCATGCACTAGCTAGTTTGTACTTTGAACCTTTGTAGAATGTGATAAATAATAAACATCTCTTGAATATATGCAAGATAAATAAATAAATAAAGTTTGCAAGTGTGATTACTAATTTCAACCCATTTAAACCTACTCATAAGACTTATCACTGCTAAAATTTAAGGGCATGTTTGGGTTGAGGAGAAAGAATAGAAAGTAGAGTAAAGTTAACTGAAAATAGGTTAATTTTAGGTTAATTTTATTCTACTCTCCATCCTTCCATTCAATTCAAATGAATCATAAAATTTTAGACACGCAAGATGACAAACTATGAGGATTTCCTACCACAACCCCACCTATGCGAGTGGCATTTAAATTAGAGTAAGGTAGTGTGTGTAGCCAAACAGACCCAATTATAAAAATAAATAAAAGAAAAAAGAACTGAGTGACTTGTAATTTTCAAACAATGATATGAATTGGATATATTTATACATCATTAAACAAAAGAATTGAATATTTATACATCATTAGAAAAAAGAATTAAAGCATGCATAATTCGAGTCCACCGACAGCCACCTTGAGTAGAAAATAGGAGCTACCGACAATAACCGGTAAGCCCAAAGGACAGGCTGTTCACAGCAATTATTAACACTCACAAATATTTGCCGGTTGCCCCTTCCGTCCCTGCCTTGACAGAGACGGCTTAACAGATTAACCAAGGTACGTGTCCTAATGTTATTGGGTGACTTTGTCCAGCACCAATCTGTTCTTGACACGTCATAAACTCAATTCATTTGGTCCTGTGAAAAGCGAGACTGCGAAATGTGAATCGTGAATGATACCCTATGCAAGTCGTTTTGTCCCATTGTTTAGCTCAGCTCACGGTTGGCTCGAGCTCGACTCCAAAATCCAAATGTCTTCTTCAATATACTAATGGTTTTAAATTCTTGAAGAGATATTTATTATTTATTTATTTATTACCTTGTAAGAAGATTTTTAAAAAATATCTCATTTTACTATTTTAAAGATTATTTTATCTATTACATCATATTATTTTACAATACACATCACATTTCAACTTTTATTTTATCATACAACACATTAAAATAATATATCTATACAAACCACTGCACACCCTTGATGCGATGGTCACTCCACAAGTATAAATGCTTGTGGGGTGTGAGGGGAAAGGGTTAGGGTTTAAATCTCCAGGAGGGAGCTTCACACACATATACACTTAAATTAGGCTAGAGTAGAATTTTATCTTGTATATATATATATATATATATATCTACACAATAAAATAATAAAACCCAAAACCCAATAAAATATTATTTAAAAAAAATACCATCTAACTATAGTACCATCATAAAAGTAGGACGGTACTGTAGCTCAATGGTAAAAAATTTTAGAATTGGAAGTGCGGGTAATGCAAGATTTATGGGGTTTGATGCTAAATTTTAGCATAATTGGAGTTTTAGCAAGCCAAATACTGATGCTCTTTTAATAGTTGGAATTCTGGATAGAGTAGTTTTTTTTATCTCTCTCTCCAAAAAAAAATTATAGAATACTTACTTATCTTTCTCTCAAAATAAAATTTGTTATTAGATAAATAATGTTTTTTTATATTATATTATATTATATTATATTATATTATATATATATATAATGATTAATGAGTTTATATTCAAACTGGATATAGTGTAAACCGACTTATTTACACCCTCCAATACCAGTGCAGGCATGCAGCTACCTTAGCTTTTACAAATTAATGATAAAGCCCTTGTACACATAATCACATCTCAATAAAATCTTATTTACATAAACTAAAATCTAAAAATAAAAAACTCACACTCAACTTGGACTAACAACCACCACAACGAAAAGTCGCCGAAAATGTTGCCAAAGACATAGCTAGAACCACAAATTCTTACTGCAATTACAATTCAAACACAACCCAAAACCACAAGTGTGATTCACAACCACCACACGTACCTCAATACCAACCAAAATTCCAAGCACCACCCAGAGACAAAACTCATTTTGGGGTACAAGAATTTAAAAAGTCATT
Organism: Quercus aquifolioides; assembly: GCA_019022515.1. Lineage (NCBI taxonomy): Eukaryota > Viridiplantae > Streptophyta > Magnoliopsida > Fagales > Fagaceae > Quercus > Quercus aquifolioides. The sequence continues at coordinate 81,969,794 of CM032327.1, forward strand.
TGCGCCATTTGTCATACCCATGGCTGAGGAGGCCACCGTCTTGCCGAAGAGGTCACACGCTCGAACAATAAGGCCATGTCAGTGGCATGTTACCAAAGGAGGTCATACTGTGGAGAAAGAGTCTCGAGAAGGGGGTTAGCACTGACATAACTGAAGGGATGGTGGTTGCCACCACATTTAATGCATCCCACCAAACCTCCTGGCTGCATTTATGTGGAGAAGACCCCTGAACAGTGTTGTCTTGGTTGCCCCAACTCACAAGGGGCTTAGGAAGGTGTCTGATGAGATAAGCACTCAAGTAATGGCCTGGACAATCAACAAATGAAGGGCCAAGATCATCTAAAGGGAGCTATATAACGTAAGAGACCCTATAGGGAGAGAGATCAGAAAAATATGTAAAGAACACACTGTAGCAACAAGAATTGAAATTGTATCCAAGTCCAAAAGAAATAAATTCAAGAATCATTCTCCTCGGACTTTGCCGAGGAAGGATTTCCTTGCTTTAAATTTGTCTTTCTTTGCTGTCTTAATATCTTTGATCCATTATACGCGTTGCCTGATCCATTGAGGCCTAGCTCTTAAGCCCACTCTCTATAAATTCTTTGTGTGGGGCTCTTTGGGTCTTAACCCATTCATCATTTGGGCTTAGGAGCCAAAACCTACCCTTACACCCACCATACTCGCCTCAGTTCGAGCCAAAAAGCTTGCTACCTTTGAAGTCAATGTCAGAAATTTTCCTCCCACACACCACCAAACTAACTTTAGGCACCGATCTGGACAAGGAGGGAGAGAGTGATGACTTAGGTCTAGGTCAACTCAATTGAAGAGAGAGAGAGAGAGAGAGAGAGAGAGAGAAAATGATATGATTTATAAAAAGAGGAGATGATTTAGGTTTGAGAGCTATTCAATTTTAGCCATAGAGATTTAGAGATAAATTTCTCTAAATGATTTGATTTAGATAGAGGATATGTGTGAGAGACCTCGAAAAAAGTGTCCCTCAAAAAAGAGATTCGTGTACCTTTTGGCGCACCTCTCTTTTTGGGTAAGTGGTGTGGAGTCGCCACTTATTTTTTATGCAAAAACATAAGAAAAAATAAATTTATACAAATACATGACTGAATTGTTCTCTTCATTGATTGAATAAAAAATTACATATCTTGAAAACTTGAAAATTACATAGCTTTGGGTCCTAGTTACAATCTACCAAAAATACATGGCTTGTTGTCCTAGTTACATTCTACCCAAAATAAAAAAGTAAAGACAAGGCTAGATCTACTTAACCTATGACCTAAATCTGGAGGCTAGGTTATAGAATGGGAAGGTGTTAGACACCCATTTCGCCCAGACAGAGTCTGGTTTTCTAGACTTTTGTGACCAATGTACCATTTGATGCATGTCATGAATGATATGTTGAACATGTGAAACAAATATCAAATCACATAAATTTATTTATGAATGAAGTCTCTTCTTTTGTTTTAAAAAATATAGATCTGTTTTGATTGGTAAAATTGATTTTGATTTGTCAAAATACCAAATCTATTTTGTAGTGTGTAGAAAAAAGTGGTTTTTGATGATAAAAATTTCAGATTTGTGTTTATCACATAAAATAAAGTCTTTTGGTTTGAAAAGTATTGATCTGTTTTGTGATGATAAAAAAAAAATGGTTTTTAATAACAGATAAAATCGGATTTGTTTTTATATGTTTTAAAAAGAATGAAAAATATATATATATATATATATTTTAAGAAGAGAGATTCACTCATAATATGAATTTATGCAATCATGAATTAAACAAAACAAACACAAACACAAACACAATCATGATTTATCTTTTTCTTTATTTCAAAAAATCTGCATGCATTAAAAAATCAGATCTGTATCTAAGGAAGATACAAATCAGTTTTGATTAAGGAAAATTCAAATCTACATCTAAGGAAGATGCAGATCTATTTTATTGTGAAGAAAAATTCAAATCTACATCTAAGGAAAATGCAGATCTGTTTTATTGTGAAGAAAAATTCAGATCTACATCTAACAAAGATGTAGATCCGCTTTATTTGAAGAAAAAAAATTAGATCTACATCTACTGAAGATGCAAATCTGTTTTTATTTTAAGAAAAAGAATTGGTTATATGCAGATTATTGAAATTTAAAAAAATAAAAGATCATAACAATTATAAAATATTTAAAATCATGCTTTAAACAAAACAATAATTAGCAATTCATATTATAGATAACTAAACAGAAAAATACATGCATCATCACAAAAGAGAAGAATAAAGAAAAAGGGTTAGAAAGCAACATCTTGCATGAGCACTCTTCTTCTTGAGAGGATGTTTTAGGGTTCAAAGAAATTTATGCAATTCTCTTTGAAACCTAAAAACCCTAATTTAAGCAGCAACACTCAGAGAGGAGATCATAAAATACGAGCAATTTGAGAGCCTAAAACATATGCCTCCCAGAGCATTAAAAAAAAAGTGCTAAATTATGAGATTTAGTCCCTATTTATTGAGGCCAGAGGACTCTAAAAAATAGGCACGGATGATTAAGGTGTGAATCCGGACACATCCTTTTGCGAAAAGATCGAAAATGGTGTACCTTATCGTCACCCAAAGGCCGTTGGGCCAAAGTCCAACAAAGGAAAATTCGGCCCTTTTAGAGTGCTGTTGAAGTGCCGAATTGGCCTTTGGACACCGAACACTCTTTCATGTTTAGGTGTCGTTTGGACTCCTCTTCTTAGGTTTTTTGACCGGTCCTTGTACCTAGACGTGTTTTCATCCTCTGTCTATGATTTTTCATCTATTTTCTGGATAATTCAGGCTATTCAAGAACAATTATCTTGTAGATAAATACTCTTAAATAAATCTTGATAAAGTTTAGATTATCCACAATTTTATTGTTATCCAATCATCCATTTTATTCCTATGCATGCAATCCTATTTTAAACACTAATTATCAACCAATCACAGAATTATTTAATTAATTTTAATGGTTTAACCAACCAGAATTAATTTAAACTAATATGTGTGGTCGACCTTATTTAGATGCAATGCATGTTGACCGTGCAAACTTGATCATGCGATCTTTCAATCCAATTGTCCGATTTGAGAATCGGAAACACTGTTGCGACCGTTAGAATCTCAAGATCATTTTTATGATATGCAATGAATGAATTAATGCATGTAATGCAAGAACCAATTGATGCATGTGATGCAATCATGATTTTTGAGGCACATGGATGGTCATTTAAGTCATTCTCCTTGATTAAATAATGGGTGAAAAATTGAGTGTCTACAATATGATTTTGAGCCGTCGCTTGAATTGCCCAAGCCAAGTTCGAAACCCACCAACATCACCTCCGTTGGCCTCCAATTCTAAGAACTACGCCATAAGCCCCACAACTTCTCTCACTCTCCCAAGCCCCATCCCCCTACACCAATCATGTTTCACTCCTTGTTTATTTGTGGTTTGTATGCATATGTGTTGAATTTATGGTTTCAATAATGTCTTTGGTGGCATCTCTAGGTGGGATTTGGGGCAGCCGGTGCCGTCGAACTTGTCCAAGACCGGCATCTTGACCTCTGAGGGTAACCTTACATCTGGGAAAAAAGAGGGTGACTGATAATCCATGAGGTCTTCCATCTTGCGTGCCGTTTTGATCATCTCCTCCGTCTTACTTATCTTTTCATTAATCTTCTTCTCACTCTCCGAGATAAGGGAAGTTTGATCGATCATGTTTTCCTCTTGGCTACCCTTCATGTTCTGAAACTACTGTAACATAAGGTTCATGTCTTCCCTTAATTGAATTTGGCTTGCTACCATAGTGTTTAGTAACTCTTGAGTGCTCGTTAGCTCTTCAGTGTTTTGGTGCTCCTTTCCCTTTGCCATGGTGACAGAGTCCTCAGATTTCTTGTGGTTTGGGCTATCTTGCAAGTTGAACACGGGGTTGAGGTGTTGTAACTGCGGGGTGCCTTCTACACTTAAGGGCTTTAGTACTGTGATAGGCTTGGAACTAGAATTGCTGGCTTGGCTATTGTTCTTGGATTCTCTTTGGAGTCTTTCCTCTGATCTTGACCAAATTCTTTGCCTCAATGCATGTCATATTTCTCCAAAACACAAAATCATGTTCATACAACACACAACATTCAAACAATTATGATGGGTCCAAGTATTGAACTTAGGCTCACCATGGCTCAAACAATGGTCAAACACACACCATATGCAATGCAATTTTAACATGAACCGGCCCAAGGACAGGTTGTAAGTCATTACATTGTAGGGTGGGTTTGTTGTTTTATTGTTTCTCATAGCTAGGACATTACACCTCCCACCTTGTAATGTAATGAACATTACGCTGGTCCGAACGACATGATCTATCCTTTTAGTTAACAAGAAATGATCCAGTGACTTTGGGTTATGAGTTGGTGAGTTCACCACTGGGTACTCGAATCTAATGAAGACTGGTGATCCATGGTTACTATCACCATATGTTGAGATGGTACATGCATATTTGTTGTTTGATGGCACACACTATGACAGTTAGGGAAAGCTTTTAACAACCAACATGGCATTTTCAAATAAGATATTATATAAACAATACACAGACATAAGAATCTAGACAAACAAAAACATCATACAAAAACAAGGGTATTTAATTGGTCATTTAAAGTCTAATGTGAAGCTTAGCTCTCGACATCTCCAGTGGAGTCACCACTGTGTGAGACCGGAAAACTAGGGAGCTCTCAGAAAATGGAGTAGGCATCGGCACCTTCCATTTTTCAGGATTCCATGGTGTCGCCGCTTATTTTATAAGTAAAATAAGAAAACTTTACAATTTACAATATATCTTGAATAGTATGCATCTTTATTGATTGGAAACAATTTACATCTTGGTCGAAAGAACTTTACATTACTTTGATTCCTAGGTACAATCTAATAAAAAGAAAAATACAAAACTTTGTTTTCTAGTTACATTCTACCAAAAATAAAATAAGACACTAAATCTATCAACCTAAAATCCTAAGGTTTAGGGGCTAAGTTATAGGATGGGAAGGTGTTAGGCATTCACCTTGCCTAGACAGAGTTTGGTCTTCTAGACTTTAAATGATCTTTTAAATACCCATAAAAAATGACATGCAAACTATTGTGTCAATATTCCTAGATCTAAAATTGGTTAATATGCAAAATACTAGATCTGTTGCATTTATGAAAAGAGAAATTACATTTGAATTTTATTTGTGAAAAGAAAGATTTTTTATGAGAAGTTTCAAATTAGCAAAATGAAGTTTGTGATAAAAATTTAGATCTATTTTTTAAAATAACATGGAATGGATTTTTTTGAAAAGTTCCCAAATTTGATTTCTTAATTAAATAAGAGAATGGATCTCCAAAAGGAAAATCCAAATCTGATTGTTTAATCAAAAAACATAATGGGTTTTAAAAGAAATTTTAGATCTAATTTTTTTTAAGTGAAAAGAATGAATTTTTTAAGATAAAATTCAGATCTGATTTTTGTTTAAAGAAAACAATGGGATTTTGGAAAAATATTTTAGATCTGATTTTTGTTTAAGGAAGACAATGAGGTTTTGGAAAAATATTTCAGATCTGATTTTTGTTTAACAAAAACAATGAGATTTTTGAAAATATTTCAGATCTGGTTTTTGTTTTAGGAAAACATGAGACTTTGGAAAAATATTTCAGATTTGATTTTTGTTTAGCAAAAACAATGAGGCTTTGGAAAAATATTTTAGATCTGATTTTTGTTTAACAAAAACAATGAGATTTTGGAAAAATATTTTAGATCTGATTTGTGTTTAAGGAAGACAATAAGATTTTGGGAAAATATTTTAGATCTGATTTTTGTTTAAGGAAATAATGAGATTTTGGAAAAATATTTCAGATCTGATTTTTGTTTAACATAAAGCAACAGACCTAATATTTAATGGTATGCATTACATCATTACATAAATACATATGCTAAAACATACATCACTGTGGGCGCATTTTTTTGCCGAGGAGACCAGGTGTTGCACTTGTAGTCTTTTTGGCTTGTCCCACATTGAAAGAATCTCCCCCCACTTTCTGCCTTATAAGCTTGTGAAGCAAGGAGTAGTGTACCATTAGTTATTAAGTTACGTCTGAAGACGTTTCTAGGACCCTTTTTTTTATTTTATTTTTATTTTTTTAAGTGTTAAAGATATCTAGTCCCATCCATCTCTTCCTTGGAACCATTCTTCATCAACATCATCATCCGGATCATGAAAAAAAAAAAAAAAGGTCCTAGAAACGTCTTCAGACGTAACTCCTTATCTTCAACAGTCCAATATCTATAACTTTGTCAGAAGCATATCTGAGGCAATCTACTCATGCACATAGGCCCCTACGTGGGATGACACCTGTTGATCAGCTCCAAGCATCTAATAACCAGGCCTCTACTCTTCAGAATCTTATCCTGACATATGAATTAATATGGTGGCAGATCCTTATCCGGTAGAAGACTCTTCACAAGCCAGGCCCTCTTTTTTGACACTTGTAAATCCATAAATTACCTACTTTTCTGATATGTATAATGTATGTTGTATTGCCTATAAATAGAGCCCTTGTAAGCCAGAGAAGGCAAGGGAGAGAGTGAAGGAAGCCTTCATAGCTAGACTAAAAGTTCTCTGAGTCTCATATGTCTGATGTAAAAAAGGTTCTAAATCTAATAATATCTTTTGGTTTATTGTATCTTGTTTTGTGTTCTATTTCTTATGTTCATACTATCTTTTATACTTTCTTTGAGTTTTTGCTAGGAAGATTTCTTCTTTCTTCTTGAATTATCTTCTTCAAAAGCTTCATCCTCCTGGCAGTCAGCACAATTGCAAACATCCCACCATATGTGACCAGAAGGTGATTTTCCTTCATAACAAGCCTTTCCGTTTTCACAAAATGCCTTAATTTTAAGACCATCTATGAAACCGGCTGGAGCATTGCAATTTGAGTCGGGAAGACTGTTACATCTTTCTTTTCTGGAGGAGCCGTTATAAATCTTGTCTCCACTTCACCATTTGCTTTTCTGATAAAGAACGGTTCATTTGACTGAATTGGCTTAGTTGCTTGATGAAGCATCTCATATCTTGTAATCCATGACTCTGGGAAGATAGAAGTCATTTGTTCCCTATTCAATTGTCTAGGAACAAATGTACACATTGGTGTCATCCCTGGATCAACTTGGATCAGTAGAGCATCATTGGACTGAGCTAGATCTGGTACTGCCATATCGAAAGCATGATTCTGGAGTCTATAGGCTAGCTGATAATGGAGTGTGGCAGCAAATGTATCTTGCACCTAAGAAGCTCCTGTAATCTGAACTTGTACTTTAAGAGCATCACAAAGGTGAGGATCTTTGAGGGACATGTTAAAGTTGGGAAATAGGGTTACAAAAACTGTTTCTGCATTGAGAGTGGTTTGAACAATTCCAATGACTGCATTTTGGTATTCTAGAAATCTAGAATCAAGAAGTGAAATTCTAGAGGCTAAAGGAAGTCCCTTTCTTCCGTGGAAGGTTAGTGCCAGCCTTATTGCACCAAAATGAAAATGGGTGTACCCTTATTTTTGCCATGGAATCACAAACTCTTTGGGAAGTGCAAGAGTGATGAAAATTTCTGTTTCACTTGCTGGAATATTAAACTGGTCAAACTTAAAGGCTTGGACATATTCTTTTACAGCAGAAGGACGAGAAGGACCTAACAACTTTTTTATAGATTGTTTGAAAGAGGTTTGGGGTTTATCAAATACAGTATAGGGATTTACAATAGGGAAATCAGTAATAGGAATCTTACTATCTTCAGGAATATGAGAAATTTCATATAGGTAGTCTAACCTATTTGCAGTAGATTTACGAAGAGAAAGGTCAAAGACAGGGCTAGTTGTATCAGTGATTTCTGAAGATGCATTTGCCATGATAGTTTCTTTTGGAAAGAACTGTTTACCAAAGGCCTAACAGGACTAAACACCAACACAGGCTTAAACGTCCACAAGGTAACTATGGGAAACAAGGTTCTTTGAAACTTCTAAGAACAAACTCCTTAGTGTTCTACTTGATTATCAAATCTAGTGTTCTGATGTGACTTATACAGAGGATCCACGTATTGTGGCAACTGTAAATCACAGAACATACTAATCAGGACAATAATCAAAGTATACTAATCAAAGGAGTGAGAAACAAATCATATGGCTCTGATACCAACTATAACTATAGTGTAAAGCACACAGGAGAAACAGGGAGTGTAAGAAGATTATGGAATAGAGAAATTATAGAAACTGGTAAATAACGTAGACTACTAAGAAAGTATAAAAGATAGTATGAACATAAAGAATAGAACACAGAACAAGATACAATAAACCAAAAAATATTATTAGATTTAGAACCTTTTTTACATCAGACATATGAGACTCAAAGAACTTTTAGTCTAGCTATGAAGGCTTCCTTCACTCTCTCTCTTGCCGAGGAGACCAAGTGTTGCACTTGTAGTCTTTGGCTTACCGAGGAGACCAAGTGTTGCACTTGTAGTCTTTTTGGCTTGTCCCACATTGAAAGAATCTCCCCTCACTTTCTGCCTTATAAGCTTGTGAAGCAAGGAGTAGTGTACCATTAGTTATTTCAGCAAAAAAATGCGCCCACAATCACATAACCAAAAAAGAATCAAGGCAAACAAAAGGAAGGACGTGTTAAGAGCATGAAGAATTGAATCTGTTATATGAACATGTGAAGAAAAAGAGATAGAAACTTACTTGTATGAACGTGTCCCACAAGGAGAGAGTTCTTCAGAAATCAAAGAGAATTTTTTTTAAAGATCTATAATAAGAGCCACTTAATTAAAAAGAAATTCCTAAAGCAAAGCTTCCAGAATTTCTTTAACGTAAGAGGAGAGAAAGGTAAGAAAAGGGGGTCCTGAATGTTGGGACGCCTCCCCTATTTATAGAGTTATTAGTTGCTTAGAAAATAAGCTAGGTTTGCTTAAAAATTAAGTCTAATCAGCATAAAAGATAAGCAAAAAACGTATGGGAAAATCCTAAAAAAAGGAGATTTGGATAAGAGTTAGCTGATTTTTCAAATCATAACAAGTTTCAGTATTTTGGTCATATCTTTTTATTCAAAATTCAGCTTAAGCTGAAATTTTGATAAATGAAGGGAAATTCGATTCTCTATAACTTTGCTAGAAATAGCCTAGTTCGAATTTGGAGTTATACTATGCCAAAAGTTCCTTGGAACGTGAATCTGAAATCTACTACTTTATTAGCACGTTTTTAAAGTGTTTTCCAAGTCTAAAACCGTATTTGGACATTTTAGAGTTATTTTCATGATAAATCTCATCCCAAAGTGATAATTAGGATTTTTAAAAGAATTATTTTGAATATAATTATTCCAAAAGCCTAATTATTTACAGTCTTTAAATATTATCAGCTTATTTGTTTTAATCTCAGGCAACAAATCTCACTTCAAGAAAAATACTTAACCAATCACAAAAATTCATTTAATTAATTTTAATCCTTAACCAATCAAAATTAATTTCAATTAATTACATGTGATCAATTCCACCCAAATGAATACATGCAGACTGTGAAAACTGGATTTTGTGATATCTTTCAATCTGACGGTCCGATTTGGGAACCGGGCATATCGTTGTGACCGTTAGAATCTCAATATCATTTTTATGTCAATGTGATGAATGATTTAATGCACAAAATGCAACTATGATTTTTGGGTACTTGAAATGGTCAATTTAGTCATCTTCCAAAATTAAATTAGGAGTGCAAAATCAGTCTACACCAAGCCTGAACAAAAAGGGCAGTAAACTCCAATGACATTAGTTTGAGAAAACAAAATTAACTTAATGTTAAACATTTTGTAGACTAACCTGCCCCTTGGTTTTAGGTTCATTATGAATTTTTTTTTTTTTTTTTAATGTTTCCTACGTCTTTGCTAAAACATATTTCAAGAACCTCTTTTTTTAAAAAAAAAAAAAAAAAAAAACTAAACTTTAGCGACTTAATTGCAACTTTCCAAATAATGCTTTGAAATTGTAAACTAAATACACAATGTTCCCTGTTCTCTTGGCTGGGGCATATTTTCAAGGATGCTAGTTGCTTACTCAATGGTCTCAGATGGGTGGAGCTCAAATGTGTAAAAAGAAGTGCTAATTTAGTGGCTCACTCGCTTGCTAGGTATGCTAGAGAAGTGTCGGATGAAGTTATTTGGTTAGAGGACTCTCCTCCTTCGGCTATGGAGGTTTTGTATTTGAATTCTATTTCTATCCAATGAATGAAAGTTTGAATTTTGTTTCACAAAGAAAAAAAAAACATTGAAATTATGAGGAGTATCAATTGCAACTTGACAATGAATTTTGGTGTGTCAATACAGATCTGACTAGTACTTTTCCTTAGGTTGATATAATTGGTATCGTAGCTGACCCGAAAATTCTATGTGGTCTTGGAGACATTTCCTTACAACGTGGGTCCTAAAGACGATGTTAAGAATTTAAGTGGGAAAATTGTGATACCTAGAAAAAAAAAAAAAAAATGTGTGGGCATCCACTTGGTGCAATCACACCATGGAAGATATAATTTTTATCTATATAATTTGGACATTAACTTATATAAAATGTAGTGCATCATATTATATAAGGAGAAAAAATGAGGGAAAAAAAGGGCGAGGACACCAATTTGTGCGATGGATCACTTTGAGGAGAAATTACGGCGAATAGTACTTGTGGAGTGACTATCGCACCAAATATGTGCGGTGGTAAGACCTAACTCTTTACCACAATTATGACTTATAAGACTAACTTTTATTATATGGTATATTATTTGACTTAAAAAATGAGTTAGATAAACTCATAAAAGTATAGATGAAATTTAAAAAATAAAGTCTTAAAAAGTTGTATACAAACCAAATAATAGTGAACAAGCTAAAAATTATAATTTATTTAATAGGATTAGTAGTCATAGGTTGGATTAATAAAAAGATAAAAACAGTATATATTGGTGATAGAGTAAAGCTTAACATGGACTAATGCTGTACACACCACAATATTTTGATCTTTTTCATTGGTTAAGGTGGTAAATTGATATTATTAGTTTTCATGTTGGTCCACGGCTAATGCTACTTTTTGTCACTTAGCTAAGGTGGAATTTAAACTTAATGGGTTGACTTAGTAGTTCTTAAGATCTCATGATATTTATAAGATCATGGGTTTGAAACTTTTTGCTAGCGTCTTGGGGCCACACTCATAGGGTTACTCTATATAATAACTTGGTGAGTGAGATGGTAAGATTACATTCACTCGAGAAAATAGTTAGATTAACTAAAGTGGAAATTAAGAGGTCGTTCGGTACATGTGTTTAAACACATGTTTTCAGTGTTTAAATAACATTACAAGTATTTCTATACTTTTTTTTCACTTACACATATTATTAAAAAATATAAACAATATTATTAGATCGTCATTACCAAATGGCGATGAATATCTTATATTTTGGATAAAAAAAAAGCAAAAAAGGAAATATTTTTAAAATAAAGCCGGAGCCGTTGCTGACTAACTTGGTCAGCAATGGGCGCAGAGCCGCGATGGGTTAGGTATACATGCAACAGGTCCAGCCGGTGGATCATTATTATTATTATTATTGTTTAAATAAAAAATCGAACAGAGAGAGAAAAAGACAATAAAGAGACAGCTTAGATAGATGCGTGGAGAGCTGGAAGTGAAGAGACTGTAGAGCAAACAAATAAAGACTGTCGAGACTTAGAGAAAGAGAAATGGCGTCTTGAATGGGCGAAGAATTCACAGCCTTAGGCTCTCTCTCAAACCCACTACGCATACGGATCTGTCTGTATGTTCTGATTTTTGAAAACAAAAAAAAAATAGCATTTTGAGGAAACAAACAACATGGAAGCTAATGCGGGAATGGTGGCTGGGTCACACAAGAGGAACGAGCTGGTCCGGATTCGCCACGATTCCGATAGTGGGGTCAGTGATTTTTATACTTAACCATTTCCGATTTTCACTCCCATATTAGTCTAATCCATTTACTGCACTGTGGTTGTGTGTGTGTGTGTGTGTGGATGTGGGTGTTGACTGTGTAGAAGTGAGTGGAAGCATCAAAGTTGATGCTTTTTCTCTAATGGGTGGTGGCATTTTTGGTTAGTTTTGGGGATTTGTCATGTGGGTCTCTAAATTTGAACGCTGTTTTGATTTCTGTTAGATAAGACTAAATTTGATGTTTGATAGCTGAATTTATTTGGGTGAAAATTTAATTAATTGCTGATTTTGATATTCAATAAGACTTACTATGGGCTGGGTGGTTTCAAAATATTGACAGTACTTTGATTTGATTTGTAATTGTTCAAGCTGATATCTTGATAGTTCAGATTCAGTGAAATTTAACTCCATTTTTGCTAATCTTCGATGAGATCACCCATTACTCACTAGACTCTTGTCTTTATTTTGTTAGACTTCCACTCACTTATTAACTCACTGATTCACTCTTTCAGCTACATACCCAAGATCTAATCTAGCTGTGTTGATCTGGGAGGAGGATATACTTATGTGGTTTACATGAATTTTGTTCTGTGAAACATGAATGTGATTATTCAGTCGTAATAATTTTTTCTCGAAATAGTATTCTGAATTAAGCAATGAATACGGAATACCATTGTGAGTTGCTGTGGCAAATGGTGTGCCATTTCATTTTCATCATCAGAAACTATTATTGAAAATAGAGCTAGTTAATTAAATCATAACTAGATTGTAAAGTTGCTATAGTTGCTTTGTGTTGTACATTACCCTCTTTTGGCTTATTTTTCTTTTCTGTAATTCTGATTCTCACATTGTTTTTGTACAATGCAGCCCAAGCCCTTAAAGAATTTGAATGGACAAATATGTCAGATCTGTGGGGATTCAGTTGGCCTTACAGCTACTGGTGATGTCTTTGTCGCTTGCAATGAATGTGCCTTCCCTGTTTGCCGGCCTTGTTATGAGTATGAGCGGAAAGATGGGAACCAGGCTTGTCCCCAGTGCAAGACTAGATATAAGAGGCACAAAGGTTAGCTTGCCGCAAGTCCATTGTTAATTTATGATTGTAGGTTTTGGAATGAAAGTTGATAAGGTCTGTATTTCAGGGAGTCCTCGAGTGGATGGAGATGATGATGAGGATGATGTTGATGATCTAGATAATGAGTTCAATTACACCCAAGGAAATAGCAAGGCAAGACGCCAGTGGCAGGGGGAAGATGCTGAACACTCTTCTTCCTCAAGACATGAATCTCAACAACCGATTCCCCTCCTCACCAATGGGCAGCCGGTAGGCAATTCAAACAATCCCTGACTCTTTTCTACATTCACATCTCTGATGCTTAATTTCTGGATTTGCATCCTAAGGTTTCGGTGGTTAAATTCCATCTCTATTATTTTGAAAATTTATCTTAGAACTTCCGTAAAATATCATAATTGTAAAGGAGAAACATAGACAGAATCCTTGCATGTAAAAAATATACCGGATTAGTCACTTGCACTAATTGTTACAAGTTTGCAATTACAATTAAAACGTTCATGTCTAACATGCTTTTTGCAATTGATCATGCCGGTGATATAGTTTTGGAACCTTCTCTTTACTAAAATGTAAATATGTTTTCAGATGTCTGGTGAAATTCCATGTGTTACACCTGACAACCAATCTGTGCGAACCACATCAGGTCCTTTGGGCCCCTCAGAAAAGAATGTTCATTCGCTTCCTTATATTGACCCAAGACAGCCAGGTAGACAAGTAACTTAAGTTTATTTATTTAGAAATCCTCAAACAAGCTTCTATATCACTTGTATGGACTTTATCAAATATCATCTGTTTCTACAGTTCCGGTGAGAATAGTGGACCCATCAAAGGACTTGAATTCTTATGGCCTTGGAAATGTTGACTGGAAGGAAAGGGTTGAAGGTTGGAAACTCAAACAGGATAAAAATATGATGCAGATGACCAGTAGATACACTGAAGGGAAGGGAGACCTGGAAGGCACTGGTTCCAATGGGGAAGAACTACAAATGTTAGAATCCCGTTTTTTTAAAAGCTTTATTTCTCATGCTCTCTTGGCTGCTATGACTTCATTATTTACTGTTAATATTTCCTTGACGCATGGTTTTGACTACAGAATACTGATTGATAATTTTTGACACCACATTGTATTAATGGCCTTTTCTTTTGGCTTGAGTAGTATCTGAATCAAGTTTCCTATATCTAATGCATGAAATTAATTTTAAGATCCTCTATTGGTCTTTGTTATCATATTTGATTATATCCTGTACCCCTCAAATTTTCCCACCATCAATTACTTTATATATACTAAATATTTATAATATTATGCCATTATGTTTAATGCTCAGTTAGTCAGTGACATAATGTTGAAGCATGGATTTATGCATTTTGATTCTGTAGATTGACAATGGAATGGCTTCTTCTGCCAATGTAGTTGGTTAACATTATTTTGTGTGATTTTTTCTTTTTTGTTGAGCTGATAGTTTCATTTGTCACAGGGCTGATGATGCTCGGCAACCTTTGAGTCGCGTGGTGCCCATCGCTTCCTCTCACCTGACACCTTATCGTGTCGTCATCATATTGCGGCTTATTATTTTGGGGTTTTTCTTACAATACCGTGTTACTCACCCAGTGAATGACGCGTACCCGCTGTGGCTAACATCAATTATCTGTGAGATATGGTTTGCTCTATCCTGGCTTCTGGATCAGTTCCCAAAATGGTTTCCAATTAACCGTGAGACCTATCTTGACAGGCTTACATTGAGGTTAGTTAACTTCATTCTAGTTAGGATGGTGTTTGAACACGAGGAAGTAGTCTGTTTTTGTTGTTAATCATTATTTATGTTGCACAGATATGATAGGGAAGGAGAACCATCGCAGCTGGCTCCTGTAGATGTTTTTGTTAGTACCGTGGATCCCCTAAAAGAGCCTCCTCTTGTAACAGCAAACACTGTTTTGTCCATACTTGCTGTGGATTACCCTGTTGACAAGGTCTCTTGCTATGTATCAGATGATGGTTCAGCAATGTTGACCTTTGAATCCCTTTCTGAAACTGCGGAGTTTGCAAGGAAGTGGGTGCCCTTTTGCAAGAAGCACAACATTGAGCCTAGGGCCCCCGAGTTTTACTTTTGCCAGAAAATTGATTACTTGAAAGACAAAATACAACCTTCATTTGTGAAAGAACGCCGGGCGATGAAGGTGAGTGCATGCTGCCATGTTGGCTATATATCTTTCTATTTTTATGTTAACTTGCTGGAAATAACTTCATTTTCCTTATCATATTACGGGGTGCATGGTTGATATGCAAACTTTATGATTACTGTGGTGTGGGGCTTTTGAAGCTGTCAAATTTTTTTTTTTTTTTAAATGATAAAAATTGCTGATGAGATCAATGTGTGATTTGAAACATCTCTCAAGCTTAATGGTCTGTTTGGACTGAGGGGGGAAGGAGAGGAGTTGAGTAGAGTAGCCCACAACAGATATTAAGGCCTTCGGATACTGTATAAGGAAATTCTAGAGAAATTCTGGAGAATGTTTGCTACCCTGAAATTTTTGTCTTTCCTAAATGATAAGGAGAAAAAAAAAAATTGGGTCAGAAGAAAATGCCATTTTGGAGTTTTGCCTTTATGCCTTGTGTTAGAATGTAGATGGTTTAAATAAGAAGATTATACTAACTTCACTGTTTTTGACTTTACAAACCATTTTATTTCACAGAGAGAATATGAAGAATTCAAGATACGGATCAATGCCCTAGTGGCCAAAGCACAAAAGACACCAGAAGAAGGTTGGACAATGCAAGATGGCACTCCATGGCCTGGAAACAATCCTAGGGATCATCCAGGAATGATTCAGGTATCATAATTTTTTCCAGGTGATATATTTTTGGACTTATTTATATTCTTGCTGTGATTTAATTTTCTATTGACTGGAAGAACAGGTGTTCTTAGGCCACAGTGGCGGGCTTGATACTGATGGGAATGAGCTACCACGACTTGTTTATGTTTCTCGTGAAAAGCGACCTGGCTTCCAGCATCACAAGAAGGCCGGAGCAATGAATGCATTGGTATGTCTACTGCAGGCTTTAAATGTAGTGATTTGATGGTTACAGTACACATTTTGATTAGTAAATTATACATACACCCTAATAGGTTTAGAACTCATGACCTAGCCCTCCGCTCATTCGTATGGGAGGAAGTACAAATTTGATGGTCAGTCATCTACAACCATCAAATTATTCCTTTGTAGGTGGTGCCGTCTTGTGATTTGTAACTCTTATGACTACACTAGATTTCAATTATCATAACTTAAAAAAAAAAATTAATTATCATATAATTTTTAAGTTTAGCTGTTTATGGACTGCCTTAGACATTTACAGAAACTGTCCATTGGTTGGATGTTGCATATAGATTGCATACGTATGGAGGCTAAATAAGCCCATAAGAAATTTTATTTAAGTACGAGCCTCATTATTCCGTTGACCAATTTCAACTTAGCTCATATGCTATGTAGTAGATGCTGATGTTAACCAAAATGGAGAACAAACTAAATGAAAAAGATTTCTCTTACATCATTAGTAAATAGACATCCCACCAGTCTGTATCATAGTTTGCCAGTGATGTGATTGGTTGCCTGATGGATATGGAGGTTTGTTGTGATAGGAAGGATGTTTAATCCATGTTTTCTGACTTGGTTATATCTAATGTTTTTCAGATCCGAGTTTCTGCTGTCCTAACCAATGGTGCATATCTCCTGAACGTTGACTGTGATCACTACTTCAATAACAGCAAAGCTCTTAAAGAAGCCATGTGTTTCATGATGGATCCTGCTTATGGAAAGAAGACATGTTATGTACAGTTCCCACAGCGTTTTGATGGCATTGACTTGCATGATCGATATGCTAACCGCAATATCGTCTTCTTCGATGTAGGTTCCACTGGATGTTTGATCGCAAATTCTTTCTCCATAGTGTTTTACTGTGCTTGTGCTTGGTTAAGTATAATCTTGTATTCGTTGTATTTTGCAGATCAACTTGAAAGGGCTGGATGGCATCCAGGGTCCTGTCTATGTGGGAACTGGTTGCTGTTTCAACAGGCAAGCTCTATATGGGTATGATCCAGTTTTAACCGAGGAAGATTTGGAACCAAACATTATTTTCAAGAGTTGTTGTGGTTCTAGAAAGAAGGGAAAGAATGGCAATAAGAAATACATTGACAAGAAGAGGGCAGTGAAAAGAACTGAATCCACTATTCCCATTTTCAATATGGAAGACATTGAGGAGGGTGTTGAAGGTCAGTTTTCTTTAGAAGCTATTTTCCCTAATTTGACAAAAAATATTGTCAATCCAATAATCCTTGCTTTGTAATATTAACTCCACGACCACGTTCCCTTTGTTCTGCAGTGTATGATGATGAGAGATCGCTTCTTATGTCTCAGAAGAGCTTAGAGAAGCGTTTTGGTCAGTCTCCAGTTTTTATTGCAGCCACCTTCATGGAACAAGGAGGCATTCCACCTTCAACCAACCCTGCGACCCTTCTAAAGGAAGCAATCCATGTTATCAGCTGTGGATATGAAGACAAGACTGAATGGGGAAAAGAGGTAAGTATATCAATATACAACCTAGCAGTTAGATACTGATTCGATGTTGTTGTGCTTATGCATTAATTAATTAGGCCTTTTGTTTTACTGTCAGATTGGATGGATCTATGGTTCTGTCACAGAAGATATTTTAACTGGGTTTAAGATGCATGCTCGTGGTTGGATCTCAATCTATTGCATGCCTCCCCGCCCGGCATTTAAGGGGTCTGCTCCAATCAATCTTTCTGATCGGTTGAACCAGGTTCTTCGATGGGCCTTGGGATCAATTGAGATTTTGCTGAGTAGGCATTGCCCCTTGTGGTATGGCTACAATGGGAGAATGAAGCTTTTGGAGAGACTGGCATACATTAATACTATTGTGTATCCCCTTACCTCAATCCCACTTATTGCGTACTGTATGCTTCCTGCGTTTTGCCTTCTCACTAACAAATTCATCATTCCTGAGGTAAGTGATGGTTCGGCCTAATAACAAATTAATGAGATGAATCTCTCAAAGCATCACATTTGTTTATTTCTGGTATATCTGCATCCACTGACTTGGCTGGGAGATAATTTGGGAAGTTAAAATTTTGTTTGATTCTGTTGCCTATTTTATGCAGATAAGTAATTTTGCTAGCATGTGGTTTATTCTCCTCTTTGTCTCCATTGCTGCTACTGGAATTCTTGAGCTTAGGTGGAGTGGGGTCAGTATAGAGGACTGGTGGAGGAATGAACAATTCTGGGTCATTGGTGGTACATCAGCTCATCTCTTTGCAGTCTTCCAAGGGCTCTTGAAGGTGCTTGCTGGGATTGACACTAACTTCACCGTCACTTCAAAGGCATCTGATGAAGATGGGGACTTTGCAGAGCTTTATGTGTTCAAATGGACATCACTTCTCATCCCTCCAACCACAGTCCTTATTATCAACTTGGTAGGTATTGTTGCTGGTGTTTCATATGCCATAAACAGTGGATACCAGTCTTGGGGTCCCCTCTTCGGCAAGCTGTTCTTTGCCATATGGGTCATTGCCCATCTGTATCCATTCTTGAAGGGTTTGTTGGGCAGGCAGAATCGTACCCCAACAATTGTAATTGTCTGGTCTATACTTCTTGCTTCCATATTCTCCTTATTATGGGTACGGATCGACCCCTTCATCTCCAGCTCAGCAAGGGCTGCCGCGAATGGTCAATGTGGCGTTAACTGTTAGTTCATTTCAAGACCATTTTCTTGTCGTATATGCCATCTCTCTTATTGAAGCTCGCTGTGTATATAACAAGAAATTCAGGTATCAAAATCTTCAACATATTCCCCTCACGATAAAAGAAAAAAATGTGTCTAAGTTATGTTCTGTAAGGGAGTTTGATAGAGCATAACCTGAGAGAAAACCCTTTTGTATGTTGTCTGATGTTGTCATTATTGTGTAGTATTGTGATGAATTCTGTCAAGAGCATATAGAAACTATTTATGCAAAGTGCTTACAGTACTTCAAAAGAAACAAGTTTGTTATTCTTTGGTGTCTTAGATATTATTATTTGGTATGATGGTGGAATAAAAATTAAGTTATGAATTATTCATCCTATATCAGAGTAAAGAGATTGGCTTGAAGGGATTATTTTACATCATCTTTCTATTTTGTCATTGTATGCAATTCGAATTTTACCAGGGTGTATTAGCACTGAATTTTAATGATGCTTAATTTAGGCTTTTGCTGTTTACTTGGAGAAGGCTCTTAATATGTTGACATGAATATCAAGGCTGAACTACCATTTTGTATTGATACTGAAGCATAGTTTTAGAGATTGGTCACCAGGAATTGGGAATTTTGCAGGACAAAATTATGATACAGTTCCTTAGGTGTGTGTTCATTAGAATTCTCAATTATATTGAAACACATGGTTGTAATAATCAATAAGCACGATGTTATAGTTTTCAAGGATAATTCAATATAATGTAATTATATGCTTAAATTTGATGAACTGCACCTACAGAACTGTATCTAAATTTTACTCAATAATTTACCCTATTGAGAGCCCTTTTATATTCAGACCAAATACAGTTAGCACTAAAAATCCTATGCATGCATAGGTGTATAATGTATGAGATAATTCATCCTCGGAAGTATTGACGACAGCTTGATCATGTATGCAATATCCTCAGTCCTCACCAACAGGTAGATTCTTGGAATATTCCCAGATGTTGATACTTGTTGCTATTGCAGTAAACACTGCTTCAAGAAACTGAAAGCCCACATACAAGATACAGGATTTTAGAAATTTCCTATACCTTAATTGTTAAGTTTAAAAATACTGAAGATTTCGCCACATCAAAACGCAATGTGTTGGCTTTTCTAGGAAGTATGAGCTTGGGGAAGTTTTATTAAAACTAAAATTTTTAGAAATGGTGGTCATTTTAGTTAGAGCAGCGATTGTTGCATATTGTATATGGACACCCAGGTGTGCAAACAAACAACTAAAAATGTGAGTTAAAGACACAATTTCGAACTTATGGACGCTACTCATAGATGTGCAACAAGAATTATCGTTTTAATTATTTAGTCATTGAAAAGCAAATATATCCTTTTGCCTTTTGAGAGTCATTTAGAGCCATGTGAAACGTATATGATTAACTTAAAACACTTAATTGGATGGTAAAGTGCATAATGACATATTTATTAGAACTATGTTGCTGATTACAAGATTTCAAAGTTTGGGATGTAGTATAAGTATCACATAGTTTAGGTTGGTTTTCTGCGGTTCACTCTAAATATTTCTATGTCAAAATTTTCATTTTCCCCTTGTAATTCACTTTTGTAATTACACTTTTAGATAATTCCAAAATTTTAACAAGTGAATTTCTAAAATAATTTTTAAAATTAAGAAAAAAATTATTGGAAAAAAAATCATATTGGCCAAAAATGTTAGAACTTAAACATTTTTTTTTTGTTGCCAAGAGCCTTGCTCAGTGGTATTACCCAATATTCCTATAGAAGAGAACTTGGGTTCAAATCTCCTTTCATCTAACTATCAAATTATAAATGAATAAAAAAAAAAAAAAACGCTCCTCCATTTTATGTGAGCCAAAAAAAAAAAACCCTAAGACAATCTTACAAAATATTAATACCATATCTTGAAAATAAAAATGTGTATTAAAGAAAATAATCATATTGCAATAATAAAAAAAAAAAAATCATATATTTAATATACATGTGGATATAAAAAATGTACTCATGCACTCTTATGTTTTAGCAAATCAATTTTCACTTTTCAAAATTTTAAGTAATTTATTCTTGGATAAATTACACCAATTTCAATGCCTCAAAATATTGTCATTGTTAGGAATTTTCACTCTTGAGGATTGTGTGAATACAAAAAATAAAGTAAGGCCCTCTCACACCGTCATTTTTCTAACGAAATATTTAGTTTTTAAAAGATTCACATCAATCAATAATTCGACCTGACCAAACTCATATTAATAATAATTCAAAAAAAATATTTTGGATTATGAGCCTTAATTTCATTTGTTAATTCAAATTATTTTGGTATTTTAAGATTTAGTTTAAATAAAGTTGGAAATGTTGTCCAAATGTATAAATTATAATAATTTATTTAATAATAGATAACTATGAAATTGCCATATTTTTCTTAGGCTTAACAGAATAATTTCAATCCACGACTCTACTCAATCCCAATAAGTTGAGTTTGATTGATTTTTGAGAACTACTATGAGTTAGATTTGTGTTTTTCTAGCACAAATAAATCAAATTTGATTGAAAACCTAACCCAACGATCAACATCAATTCTTCTAAGACGCATGTGATGAGCGGTGAGTTGGTGACCATGTTTGTGGATACAACTTATCCATTAGAGAGGACATAACCCAATAAAATTTAAGTCACTTGAAGAGGTGACTTAGTGGTAGGAAGCTCTTGTGACTCATCACACTTATAAGCTGTAAGTCCAATTAGTACCTAGGTGGTCCATGCCATAATACAATAACAAGGATTTGAGCGGTGGCAGAAGTAGGGACTACCCTTGTGAGCCCTTTTTTTTTTATAGTTATATAAAAGAAAAAGAAAAAAACCAATGAAATTTCAATTGAAAGGGCACAAAAATGAGACAATCTTGCTAATATGATGTATTAAATTTCAATCTTGCATTATCCCATGCCATAATGCAAGATTTATGGCGCTTGATGCTAAAATTTTTAGCATATTTGGAGTTTTAGCAAGCCGAATATTGATGCTCTTAATAGTTGGAATTCTGGATAGAGTAGTTTTTTTTTATCTCTCTCTCTCAAATTTTTATTTTTATTTTTTATAGAATACTTACTTATCTTTCTCTCAAAATAAAATTTATTATTAGATAAATAATGTTTTTTTATATTATATATATTTATATATTTATATAATGATTAATGAGTTTATATTCAAACTGGATATGGTGTAAACCGACTTATTTACACCCTCCAATACCAGTGCGGCACGTTAGCTTTTACAAATTAATGATAAAGTCCTTGTACGCATAATCACATCTCAATAAAATCCTATTTACATAAACTGAAATCTAAAAATAAAAAACTCACACTCAACTTGGACTAATAACCACCATAGCGAAAAGTAGCCAAAAACGTTGCCAAAGACATAGCTAGAACCACAAATTCTTGCTGCAATTACAATTCAAACACAACCCAAAACCACAAGTGTGATTCACAACCACCACACGTTCCACAATACCAACCAAAATACCAAGCACCACCCAGAGACAAAACCCACCATACTCACCTCAGATTCGAGCCAAAAAGCTTGCTACCTTTGAAGTCAACGTCGGAAATTTTCCTCCCACACACCACTGAACTACCTTTAGGCATTGATTTGGAGAAGGAGGGAGAGAGTGATGACTTGCGTCTAGGTCGACTCAATTGAAGAGAGAGAGAGAGAGAGAGAGAGAGATGATTTGGGTTTGAGAGCTATTCAATTTTGGCCATGGAGATTTAGAGATAAATTTCTCTAAATGATTTGATTTAGATAGAGGATATGATTTTGGACCCTCACTTGAATTGCCCAATCCAAGTTCGAAACCCACCAACATCACCTCCATTGGCCTCCAATTCTAAGAACTCCGCCATAAGCCCCACAATTTCTCTCACTCTACCAAACCCCATCCCTTCGCACCAATCCTATTTCTCTCCTTGTTTATTTGTGGTTTGTATGTGTGGTTTCGACAATGTCTTCGGTGGCATCTCTAGCGACTTTCCGATATGGTGGTTGTTGGCCCATGTTGAATCTGAGTTTTTTATTTTCAAATTTTAGTGTATTTAGGTATTATTGAGATGTGATTGTGTGTGTGAAGGCATATTCATTAACTTGTAAAATTTTGACGTGGCACACTGGTATTGGAGGGTGCAAATAAATGGGTTTACACCACATCTAGTTTGAATTTAAAATCTTTTATAATTGGTGATATAGTTTGTTATGATTGGAATAATTTCCCTTTCAAATAGGTCCACCACTCACAACATTTTTATTGTATCCCTTGAGGTATGGGGGAATAAAACTCTACCCCAAGCCTGAACAAAAAGGGCAGTAAACTCCAATGACATTAGTTTGACAAAACAAAATTAACTTAATGTTAAACATTTTGTAGACTAACCTGCCCTTTGGTTTAAGGTTCATCATGAATTTTTTTTTTTTTTTTTTAATGTTTCCTCTGTCTTTGCTAAAACATATTTCAAGAACCTCTTTAGAAAAAAAAAACTTTAGCGACTTAATTACAACTTTCCAAATAATGCTTTGAAATTGTAAACTAAATACACAATGTTCCCTGTTCTCTTGGTTGGAACATATTTTCTAGGATGCTAGCTAGGGTTGTCCAGCGGTTTACTGACCCGCCCAAACCGACTGGGTCCGACCGACCTGAAGCCCAACGGGTCAACCTGAAACCCATGGTCGGTCGGATTCGGGTCTGGCTCTTTAAAAAACTGACGATTCGGGTCGGGTAGCAGGTTAAGGAATTAAAAACTTGTACCGATGGTTTCAAAAAAAAAAAAAAAAAAAAAACATTGGTTATTTCTAGAACACATGAAGATTGAAGAGAGAAGAGTACTAATTAAACTAAAGCACTAGGTTGTTTAGTGCTACACGCTAACTTTCAAATCAAAATCCCTGAGTTGCTAAGAGTGATGGGACTAAAAGGCTAAAAGCACTAAACTTACACAGTTTCCAAGCAAAAGAGAATCTTCATCAAAAGATTTAGAACGGCTACACCTCAAATCAAAATCAGATTTACACTTCCCCATGCCCATGCCCATGATTAATCCTCCTTACTCCTTACTCGGCTTAGCCTCAAGGTTTCAAGACTCTCAATCCTCATCTCTCTCTCTCTCTCTCTTATAAATCAGTCTTCTTTAAGTTCTCTCCGTTCTCTCTGCTCTCTAGTCTCAAGGGTTGATTTCAAAATCTCTCTCTTTTATTTTGAAACAAACAAAGTCCTCTACATCAAAATCTTTCTTCACTCCACCAGATCAAACCCTAGTTGCTGGTTGTTGCTGCTGCCACCTCACACCACACCTGGGTCCTGACACCGCCGCTTCACTTTGTTTCCATCATGGGTCTTCTTAGCCTCTCAGTCTCGGCTTCCTAGTCTCAAATTAGGTAAATTTTCTTCCTTTTTCATCCCTCTTTTTCTGTACTTTGTGTTTGTGATATGAGTTTATCATTTTGTTCAAATGATTTTTTTTTTTTTGATAAGTAATAAGAATCATATGAAAAGCAACTTAAGGAATCTTGTTTAAGTGATTTAAAACTTAAAGATTAGGGACCAAAACTGACCAAAGGTTTGGATTCAAAGATGAAACCCTAATTTTTTTGATTTGATTTGTTGGGTCAAAGAGTTGATTTATCACTTTTCAAAGATGGAACCCCTAATTTGAGTATGTTTGTTTGTGTTATCATTTTTAAAGACTTGAATTATCACTTTTCTGAGTGTACTTTATGTTTATTTTTGTGTTTACTCTTTACAGACAAACATTATAGTTAGTTTGATTCATTATTTTAGTGTGCTCTGAGTGTGATTTGTATCTGCCCTATTTTATTCCTTGTTTTGTTTTTTTTTTCTATGATCAATATACTTGTATCTTCACTGTAAAAAAAATGAAGAAGATGAACCCCTATCTTAAAAAGATGAAATCCAAACACATTTTTATTTTCTTATCTGTCTGTTTAATTCCTTGTTTTGTTTTTTTGTTTTTTGTTTTATGATCAATATACTTGTATCTTCACTATAAAAAAAGAAAAAAGAAAAGAAGATGAACCCCTATTTTAAAAAGATGAAATCCAAACACATTCTTATTTTCTTTTCTGATTATATTTTATTGCTCATTTGTTTGATTCATTTTGCTTTTTTTAGCTTAAAAATTTGAAATCCTAATTTTATACAGGAGTTGAAAGTTGTTCAAGTAGGCTACTCTTTTTGCTTCCTTTTCAAGGTCGAATCCCTAACAGCTAAGAGTTCTTTGAGGTATCATTTATCTTATGTTGTTTCTCTTTTAACTTCTTGTTATTGTTTGTTTGTTACTTTTGTTGTAGTTTTTGTTGTCGCTTTGACCTGTTGTTGTTGTTGTGTCACTTGTGTGTCAGGGATGGCAATGGGGCAGGGCGGGGCCAAAGGATGGGGTCTTCATCCCCGCCTCGCATGGTTTTGTCTTGTCCCATCCCCGCCCCGCATGACGGGGAAAACTTTCTAACCCCATCCCCGCCCCTTAGGGCCTCGCGAAGGCCCGCCCACCCCGTAAAACTCTACTTTTTGTTAATTTGCCCTACAACTAGTATAATTTTTTTAATGAAACCTATTTCATTAATAAAAATATACTTGAAATTAAAACTAAATTTATCCCATCAAATCAAATCAATTTATAGAAAAAAATTGAATAATATATCCAAGCATTTAACAAGATAATCACAAAAACAAATCTCATAATATAACACATAACAAAATAAAGCAGAGAACCACATTGGGTAGAATAAAATAAGTTAATATTGATATGTTTGTTTAAATAGTAGGGTTTTAGGGTATGAAAAATTTATAATTATAACCCTTAACAACGCGGGGCGGGGTGGGGACGGGGAGGGGTGGGGCGGGGACGGGGAGGGGTGGGGCAGGGTGGGTCTAAAAGGTCTAAACCCATCCCTGCCCCACCTCGTGGTGTGGGGCTAAAATCTTGCCCCATCCTCGCCCCACCACCTTTGCGAGGCAGGGAAAACCCGCGTGGGGTGAAGCGAGGAGGGGCAGGTTAAGCAGGGCGGGGCGGGGCAAAATTGTCATCCCTGTGTGTGTGTTCTTGTTACTGGGTTAGTAGTATCATTGTTATGGTAGTTTGCTAATGCTTAAATTTGATGTCCTTAGGTTATGGAACCCTCTAGTGATGCACCCCCTTCCCAAACAACACCCGCTGCCTAAGCTGAACCCGCTGCCACTCCAACTAATGCTGAGGCACTTCCACCTAAACCTAATGGTAAAGCCAAGGTGAGTGAGATAGTTGCTAATTGTGGTAATGATAGGAAAAAGTCTACTGCTTGGGATCATTTTGAAAAAATAAAGATTAGTGAGAGTCAATTTAAGGCTATTTGCCATTATTTCCAAAGAACTTATCATGTTAATAGTAAGGGGCATGGTATTACTAATTTATTGAATCATGTGCCAAACTGTGTTAAGAAACCCTAATAAAGATGCACTTAAAGAGCAATAAACCTTAGCATTTGAACCCAAGATGAATGGGGAGGAAGGGTTTCAACTTGTACCAACAGTCTTTATTGTTGAGGCTTCTAGGAAGGTACTCACTAAAATGATTATAATAGATGAGTTGCCTTTTAGGTTTGTTGAAGGGTATGGGTTTCAAAAATATTCAACTACCTTACAACCTAAGTTGCAAATTAGGGATATCCCATCTCGTCAAACTGTAGCTAGGGACACATGGACTAGTATTCAAAATCTGAATTATATGTCCTTCACATGTCATTTTATTGATGATGATTGGAACTTGCAAAAGAGAATTCTGAATTTTTGTCAAGTTGAAGACCATAGGGGGGGAGACTATAGGTAGAAAGATTGAGATGTGTTTGTGTGAGTGGGGTGTTGATGGCATATTCACCTTGATAGTGGATAATGCTTCCTCTAATAGTGCTACCATTAAATTTTTACAAACAGTAACTAAAGATTGGAAAGTGACTGTTTTAGAACATGAGTTCTTGCACATGAGGTGTTGTGCACATATCTTAAATCTGATTGTGGAGAATGGTTTGAAAGAAATTGATGTGTCCATTGCTAGGGTGCGTGAAGCGGTGAGGTATGTGAATCTAGGAGTTTTAGGAATATGCGTCCATTGCTAGGGTCCTCACCAAATAGAAATCAAATTTTTAGGAGTTTTATGGAGAGATTAGGTATTGAATCCAAGTGTTTACTAAGTCTAGACGTACCTATTAGGTGGAACTCTACCTACCTCATGTTAGATACTGCTGAAAATTTTGAGAAAGTGTTCTTAAGACTTTGAGGATGATAGCTATTCTTCATACTTTATGAACAAGGAAAATAGTAGTGGTTTGGGATCTCTTTGTGGGGTTGATTTTCAAAATTGTAGGACGTTTGTGGGTTTCTTGAAACTTTTTTACAATGTAACAATGAAGTTCTTCGATTCTTTGTATGTTACTTCAAATACCTTCTTTGATGAGATGTTTGTGATTCAAGAGAATATTGCTCATTTAATTAAATCTCAAAATCATCTCTTGAAAAATATGGCAACTAAAATGGAAGCTAAATTTGAAAAGTATTGGGAGAAAGGGGATAAAATTAATCAGCTTTTGTATGTGGTTGTGGTTCTTGATTCAAGAAAGAAAATGAGGTTTTTGGAGTTTTCTTTTTATGAAATTTATGGGGATGAAGTGGCTGATGAGATGGTTGATTTGGTGAGGAAGACCATGGATAGGTTGTATGATTATTACTCTTGTGTTGATTCACCAAATGTGGCAGTACCAACAATGAAGTTCTTCGGTTCTTTGTATGTTACTTCAAATACCTTCTTTGATGAGATGTTTGTGATTCAAGAGAATATTGCTCATTTAATTAAATCTCAAAATCATCTCTTGAAAAATATGGCAACTAAAATGGAAGCTAAATTTGAAAAGTATCGGGGGAAAGGGGATAAAATTAATCAGCTTTTGTATGTGGTTGTGGTTCTTGATTCAAGAAAGAAAATGAGGTTTTTGAAGTTTTCTTTTTATGAAATTTATGGGGATGAAGTGGCTGATGAGATGGTTGATTTGGTGAGGAAGACCATGGATAGGTTGTATGATTATTACTCTTGTGTTGATTCACCAAATGTGGTAGTACCGACAATGAAGTTCTTCGGTTCTTTGTATGTTACTTCAAATACCTTCTTTGATGAGATGTTTGTGATTCAAGAGAATATTGCATATTTAATTAAATCTCAAAATCATCTCTTGAAAAATATGGCAACTAAAATGGAAGCTAAATTTGAAAAGTATCGGGGGAAAGGGGATAAAATTAATCAGCTTTTGTATGTGGTTGTGGTTCTTGATTCAAGAAAGAAAATGAGGTTTTTGAAGTTTTCTTTTTATGAAATTTATGGGGATGAAGTGGTTGATGAGATGAGGAAGACCATGGATAAGTTGTATGATTATTACTCTTGTGTTGATTCACCAAGTGTGGCAGTACCAAGTGAGAGTGAGAGAACACACATAGAAGATGATACAATTGGTTGCACTAATCCATATGCGATGGTTAATTCTCGATATGAGTGTTTCTTAGAGGTTGAGAAGTCTATAGGGTGTAGCAATGAGATTGAAAAATATTTGGCTGAAAATTGTGAGGGTGGAAGGGATGTGAAATTTGAGATTTTGGGGTGGTGGAAAGCCAATTCAGATAAGTACCAAGTGCTATCCAAAATGGCCAGGGATGTGCTGGCTATACCTGTTTCTACAGTAGCTTCTGAATTGGCATTTAATACCGGAAGGCGCATAATTCATCCATTTCGAAGTTCACTCTCACCTCTCATGGTTCAAAATCTTGTTTGTACTCAAAACTGGCTGCAAGCCCATGTACCAATTTCTTTTCGCAAGTCAAAGGACGAGATGGAGGTCTTAGAGGATGAATTTCATGACTTAGGTAATATGTTTAACTTCCAAACTTCTTGTCTATTAAGTGTTATTAAATGTGTCATATACTTGAGCAAAATTTAATCTATTGCCTCAAAATTTTCTTTTCTAGTTTTGAATCAAGCAACAACAGCAGCAAGTTCTAGTTCCTACTCAAGCAAAGGTGGTACTCGTACCATAGTTAGTATTGATGAATAATCACTGACCAGGTATGTTTCTGCCCTTGTAATTTTTGTTGATATTGGTTACCTATCTTTTGGTCATTCTTTAGTTTTTGTTGTTTGTCTTTATATATTATTGATAAATATTTTTTCCCTTTGTATCGTAGGAGGAAGGAAGGTCGCATTTTGTATAGGAGGCAGTTTTTTGGATATATTTTGGAAGCTTTCTTGGACAGATGTATAGCTTTTCTAACTATACATGAACTCTTGCTTATAGGAAGGAAAACTTAGCATTTATGTAGGGTTTCCTTTCTATGAGTTATGGACTTGTTAACTATAAATAATAGAGTAGTTCTTTACTGCTTTAGGAAAGCTATTTTTTGGAAATACTTGTAGTATTTCATAATTGTAACTAATTATATATACTACTGGGAATATTGCCTACTACCTTGGTGGTTTACTGCCTTACTGACTTGTGCAGTAACTGCCTTCTTTGCTGCCTCTATGGCTTACTATATATATATATGGAATTATGAAGATGTTCTAGTATTTGTAGCAATGTTTGCTACTGTGTGGTTCTAGAATATTACTTGATGTGTGGAATGGTTGGCAGGTTTAATGTGTTTAGATTGACTTTTATATGCTTGAGTTTTCTTGAGGCAATTTTGAGATACTGCCCAGTGCCTAGGCCTTTAGGCTTAGGCAATTTGGAAAATATTTGTTGTAATGTGTGGATGATTAATAGGTGGTAAAAAAATGGTATTTTGTGCGTTTTTATTTGTTTGATTAATGCCCAGGTTTTACATGCTATTGATGTTTAATAGGTGGTAAAAAATGGTATTTTGTGTGTTTTTTTTTTGTTTGCTATTGTGCCCAAGTTTTACTTTGTATTTTTTTTTGTTCCCAAATGTCAATTCTTTTACAGTAGAAGGATGAGAAGGGCCTAAAAACTTTTTTATGGATTTTTTGAAAGAAGCTTAGGGTTTATCAAACACAGTATAAGGGTTTACAATAGGAAAGTCAGTAATAGGGATCTTACTATCTTCAGGTACGTGAGAGACTTCATACAAGTAATCTAACCTATTTGCATTAGATTTACGAAGAGAAAGATCAAAGGCAGGTTTAGTGGTATCAGTAACCATTGGGAGATGAAACTCTTTGTACGATGAATCTCCAAAAAATAACTTTGCACCAAGCCTCCTTGGGAGAAATTTATCAGCATGTGCTCATTGCCCTAGAAAAACTCTGCAATCAGAGAAAAATTCTTTCAGAAATTGACAAAGTTCATAGCAAACTCAAAGACAATTACAAAAGGAAAGACCTGCAGATAAAGTGCTATGAGAAGAATTGTGCCTGTCCGACGAAAAGAAGAGTTCATTTCAAGAAACATTCTTGGAAGAAAAGACACTATGCAGGTCAAAAGAAAAAAAAAACCTTCAGGAAGAAAAAATGGAAGTTTCTTAGAAGGAAGCAATTTAAAGGAAAAACTTCAAAAGTCTATTTTGTATGCAGAAGACCAGGTCATTTTGCAAAAAAATGTCCAAAAAAGGAGAAAGCAGCAAAGCTTCTTGAACAAGCCCAGATCCATGCAGATGATACTCCCTTCTCAGATGTAGAATCACTCTTTTCTCTGGATGACGATTGTTCTCCCCAAGCTTTGGTGGTTATGGCCTATTCCACTTCAGAAGATAATTCAAACTCAGACAATGTTGATGACTCAGATCCAGAAATCCAAACAATCTATACATCCCAGCCTATTATAGCCCCTTTAACCAATTCCACTCCTATAGCCCAAGTACATATTCTTCTAGACACTTATTCCAAACCCATCCTAGTAATAGCTTTGCTTGACATAGGAGCAGCAGCAGCAATTCTCCATCCCAAGATTTTACCTGCAGAATTCTGGTTCCCTCATAATCAGATGTTTAGAGCAGCAAATGGTGAAACATTCCTAATCACCCTGAAAAGTAAGCCTATTTTCATCAGAATCTTTCCAACCTTTACCATCAGACACCAAGTCCTTGGATCCCTTCTTACAAGTAGAGACCTTCTCATAGGATTTGATCTTCTACATCAAATACCTAGTCTTAGATGGTCTTCAAAAGGACTTTTGCATAAACAACACCTTTTCACATGGACCCAAGTACCTCATTTATTCACAGTTGACCCTTTTGACTCCCTAAGACTCCAGATTATCAATGACAGTTGTGCAAACTGTTAGGTTCTAAAGACTTATGATTTAATGTATTTAGAACTCTAATTTGTATTGTTGGCAAACCAAGATCAAAACAGGTCATTTAGTCTTGTTTAGACGTGCTCAAAGTTGTGTTGTTTATGTAAAGTTGGAATCGAGCTGATGCAGAGTTTAATGTGCATCTCGGCCTGGCTCAATTGATCGAAGCTTAGGCTCGATCAATCGAAAATCGGGCAGATGCATTTTTCTGCAGAATTTCCAACTCAGCCCTAACTCCTAAAACGTTTAGGGTTTTATGTTTTTGCCCTAGGTATATAAGGCAAAACCTAGCCACGTTTTTATGTTGCTCATATTGCTGTTTGTGTGAATCTCTTGTGAGATCTGAGAGTAGCTTTCCTTCACATAAACTTAGGATTATCAAGGAGGAGATTTATTCAAGAACTTGATGATCATTCAGTTGCTGCACTAAAGAGCTTAAAGATACACAAGCGGGTGTGCTTGTATTTGCTGGAGAATCCGAGAAAGAAGGAGTCCGTGGTCTCGGAGCTTGCACGTGGTCGTGTCAGTAAGTTTCTACTGGTGGGTAGCAATAAGATGTTAGTGGTCTAAGTCTTATTGTAAAACTTCAATTCTTTCTATAGTGGATTCAAGTTTACCTTGAAGATAGCTAAGTTAAATCCTCCCCAGGTTTTTTTACCGGTTTGGTTTTCCTGGGTGATCATATCTTTGTGTTATTTATATTTCCACTGCTATATACTTGATATGATTGTTTGATTGTGATAACCTAGATTTGCATAATTTGACTAAGTTAATCACTTGGCTAATTAACTAGGTTAATCCTGTTGTTGTTTAAGAGGTCTAAAAACAAACAAGTGGTATCAGATTAGAGACAAGTGGTAAAATAAACAAGTGGTATCAGAGCGGGTATCTCTTTTGTTTTAGATCTTTTAATCTAAGAGCTGATCCTTGATTTAAAAATTGATTGATTAATTTTTGAGTTATGTACTTTTAGTATATGCTATTTTTATGTGTGAACTGCAGAAAATATTTTTCTTAAGAGATATGATGGATAATCAATGTGCCAATATTTTCTCAACTCATGCAACTGTTTATGGGTCACATAGTGTCAAGTTTGCATTTATTGAAAGAGAGACTATTTTTCTTCATGCGTATCCTCAACTTAGTTTTTAAGTTTTGTTTGTCTTTTTATTCCCCCCCCCCTCCCTCCCCTCCCCTCCCCTCCTAATTTTTCCCCAAAACAGTTTTTCCCAAAACTTGTTTAGTTTTTCCTATTTTTATAGGGGGGAAATGTTGTTTTTAACCTTTGTTGTTCATAGGGGGAGTTGTCTCTATTTTCTATAGAGATGAATTGTTTTGTGTTCCCTTGATTGTCTTTTTCTCTTATCTTTGTTACGTATGTTGACTGTTTACTATTTGTATGAGATGTCTTTGTCAATACGTGACAAAAAGTGGGAGATTTATTTGAAATGTGGGAACATGTGTGGAAAATACAAGAATGTTCTGTTTAAGGGGAGTTAACATTGTTTTTGATGTATCTAACTTAGAGGGAGAGTTAGTTTGCATATTTGTTGATTTACTGTTTTTCTGTCACACATGCGTTTGTGCGTTTTGTTTAGTGTTTCAAGAAAAATACAGGTTGATTCAATTGAGCTGCTATCGACACTTGCAACTGATGGATAGTAGTTATGATTGGATTTATTATAATGAGCATTTTTTTTGTAAAGGGCTTTCTTTGTAAACTTTGAGCATTTAGTTGTGTTTTGTCACGAATTTCCAAAGGGGGAGTTTGTTAGGTTCTAAAGATTTAGGAATTTATGTATTTAGAACTCTAATGTGTAATGTTGGCAAACCATGATCAAAACAGGTTGTTTAGTCTTGTTTAGGCTTGCTCAAAGTTGGTTCTCTTATGTAAAGTTGGAATCGAGTGGCTGCAAAAGTATTAGTGACTTTCGGCCTGGCTCAATCGATTGAAGCTTAGACTCGATCGATCGAATATCGGGCAAAACGTTTTTTTCTGCAAAATTTTCCAACTCAGCCCAAGCCCATTAAGGATTAGGGTTTCAAATCTAATTCTTCTAGTATATAAGAGAAACCCTAGCCACGTTTTTAGAGTAGCTCTTGTTGCTCATATTGCTGTTTGTGTGAATCTCTTGTGAGATTTGAGAGGAGCTTTCCTTCACATAAACTTAGGATTATCAAGGAGGAGATTTATTCAAGAACTTGATGATCATTTAGTTGCTGCACTAAAGAGCTTAAAGATACACAAGCGGGTGTGCTTGTATTTGCTAGAGAATCCAAGAAAGAAGGAGTCCGTGGTCTCGGAGCTTGTACGTGGTCGTGTCAGTAAGTTTCTACTGGTGGGTAGCAATAAGATGTTAGTGGTCTAAGTCTTATTGTAAAACTTCAATTCTTTCTATAGTGGATTCAAGTTTACCTTGAGGATAGCTAGGTTAAATCCTCCCCAGGTTTTTTACCGGTTTGGTTTTCCTAGGTGATCATATCTTTGTGTTATTTATATTTCCACTGCTATATACTTGATATGATTGTTTGATTGTGATAACCTAGATTTACATAATTTGACTAAGTTAATCACTTGGCTAATTAACTAGGTTAATCCTGTTGTTGTTTAAGCGGTCTAAAAACAAACAAGTGGTATTAGATTAGAGACAAGTGGTAAAATAAACAAGTGGTATCAAAGCGAGTATCTCTTTTGTTTTAGATCTTTTAATCTAAGAGCTGATCCTTGATTTAAAAATTGATTGATTAATTTTTGAGTTATGTACTTTTAGTATATGCTATTTTTATGTGTGAACTGCAAAAAATATTTTTCTTAAGAGATATGATGGATAATCAATGTGCCAATATTTTCTCAACTCATGCAACTGTTTATGGGTCACACAGTGTCAAGTTTGCATTTATTGAAAGAGAGACTATTTTTCTTCATGTGTATCCTCAACTTAGTTTTTAAGTTTTGTTTGTGTCTTTTTCCCCCCCCCCCCTCTCCCCTCCTAATTTTCCCCCAAAACTGTTTTTCCCAAAACTTGTTTAGTTTTTCCTATTTTTATAGGGGGGGGGAAATGTTGTTTTTAACCTTTGTTGTTCATAGGGGGAGTTGTCTCTATTTTCTATAGAGTTGAATTGTTTTGTGTTCCCTTGATTGTCTTTTTCTCTTATCCTTTGTTACGTATGTTGACTGTTTACTCTTTGTATGAGATGTCTTTGTCAATACGTGACAAAAAGGGGGAGATTTATTTGAAATGTGGGAACATGTGTGGAAAATACAAGAATGTTATGTTTAAGGAGAGTTAACATTGTTTTTGATGTATCTAACTTAGGGGGAGAGTTAGTTTGCATATTTGTTGATTTACTGTTTTTCTGTCACACATGCGTTTATGTGTTTTGTTTAGTGTTTCAGGAAAAATACAGGTTGATTCAATTGAGCTGCTATCAACACTTGCAACTAATAGATAGTAGTTATGATTGGATTTGTTATAATGGACATTTTTTTGTAAAGGGCTTTGCTTTGTAAACTTTGAGCATTTAGTTGTGTTTTGTCACGAATTGCCAAATGGGGAGTTTGTTAGGTTCTAAAGATTTAGGAATTTATGTATTTAGAACTCTAATGTGTAATGTTGGCAAACCATGATCAAAACAGGTTGTTTAGTCTTGTTAGGCTTGCTCAAAGTTGGTTCTCTTATGTAAACTTGGAATCGAGTGGCTGCAGAAGTATTAGTGACTTTCGGCCTGGCTCGATCGATCGAAGCTTAGACTCGATCGATCGAATATCGGGCAGAACGTTTTTTTTCTGCAGAATTTTCCAACTCAGCCCAAGCCCATTAAGGATTAGGGTTTCAAATCTAATTCTTCTAGTATATAAGGGAAACCCTAGCCACGTTTTTAGAGTAGCTCTTGTTGCTCATATTGCTGTTTGTGTGAATCTCTTGTGGGATCTGAGAGGAGCTTTCCTTCACATAAACTTAGGATTATCAAGGAGGAGATTTATTCAAGAACTTGATGATCATTTAGTTGCTACACTAAAGAAATTAAAGATACACAAGCGGGTGTGCTTGTATTTGCTGGAGAATCCAAGAAAGAAGGAGTCCGTGGTTCCGGAGCTTGCACGTGGTCGTGTCAGTAAGTTTCTACTGGTGGGTAGCAATAAGATGTTAGTGGTCTAAGTCTTATTGTAAAACTTCAGTTCTTTCTATAGTGGATTCAAGTTTACCTTGAAGATAGCTAGGTTAAATCCTCCCTAGGTTTTTTACCGGTTTGGTTTTCCTAGGTGATCATATCTTTGTGTTATTTATATTTCCGCTGCTATATACTTGATATGATTGTTTGATTGTGATAACCTAGATTTGCATAATTTGACTAAGTTAATCACTTGGCTAATTAACTAGGTTAATCCTGTTGTTGTTTAAGGGGTCTAAAAATAAACAAGTGGTGGTATCAGAGCGGGTAGCTCTCTTATTGTAGATCTTTTGATCTCTGAGCTGATCCTTGACCCATTTTGTCATGGATTCTTGAAAAATCTTTTTGCTTATATGTCAACTTGTCTACTTGTTGTCTTTGCCCCTTGTTGTTTTTGTTAAATCTTTCCTTAAGTATCTTGGTATAATCACATGTGATAAGAATTATGTATGTTATACTGCTTTAACTGCCTTAAAGGCACGTGATTCTTGTCTTTGGTATTTGGATAGTGGTTGTTCCAGGCATATGACAGGAAACAAAGGTTTATTCAAGACACTCTTTGAAGGAAAGATTGGAACAATCACTTTTGGAGATGGAAGCAAATCTGTGATCAGAGGCATTGGAACTGTGGACATTACAGGATTGCCAGTTTTCGAAGACGTTTGATATGTTGATGGATTGAAGGCCAACTTACTCAGCATAAGTCAGATTTGTGACAATGGATTAAATGTTCTCTTCACTTAGTATGAATGTGAGATACTTGATGGAGGAGGTGACTGTATGTGTGTTGGTGTAAGGACAGCTGACAACTGTTATGACATAACACCAAGTATAAACAACAAGTGTTTTAGTGCAAAGATTGATCAAGTTGATTTATGGCATCAACGGTTGGGGCATGCCAGTCATCAGCTAGAGAAGATTTCCAAATGTGAGGCAGTTATTGGTTTACCTAAGTTTGAGAAAATAGATAAGTGCATCTGTGGACCATGTCAGATAGGTAAACAAGTGAAATCTAAACATCTGTCTGTAGCTAGTGTTCAAACTTCAAGACTTTTAGAGCTATTGCACATTGATCTCATGGGTCCTGCCAGAGTTCAGAGTTTAGGTGGAAAGAAGTATATTCTAGTTGTTGTGAATGACTTTACTAGATATACTTGGGTTGTGCTTTTGAAAGATAAAGCTGAGGCTATTGAGAAGATGATACATTTGTGCAAGAAATTGCAGGTTGAGAAAGATACTGTGATAGCCAGAAT
Organism: Quercus aquifolioides; assembly: GCA_019022515.1. Lineage (NCBI taxonomy): Eukaryota > Viridiplantae > Streptophyta > Magnoliopsida > Fagales > Fagaceae > Quercus > Quercus aquifolioides. The sequence continues at coordinate 82,006,419 of CM032327.1, forward strand.
CAGAAGTGATCATAGAAGAGAATTTGAGAATACCAAGCTGGCTACTTTCTGCAATGATCAAGACACACATCAAGAGTTTTCTTCACCCAAGACACCTCAACAGAATGGGATAGTGGAAAGAAAGAATAGGGCCGTTCAAGAGATGGCATGTGTCATGCTACACAACAAAAAGTTGCCAAAATCCTGTTGGGGAGAAGCAGTTAACACTGCTTGCCATACACTCAACCGGGTATATTTCAGACCTGATTCCAAGAAAACTCCCTATGAACTCTGGAGAGGGAAGAAGCCTGTTGTCAAATATTTTAGAATATTTGGCAGTGACTGTTACATTCTACGTGACAGAAAGAACCTAGAAAAGTTTGATGCAAAAAATGATAAAGGATACTTTCTAGGATACTTTCTAGGATACTCTTCCACTAGTAGAGCTTATAGAGTGTACAATCTGAGAACCAAAACAGTCATGGAATCTTCAAATGTTGTGATCAATGATGAAGTATGTTCAGAAGCACATTCAGAAAGCACTACTCCTACTCAAGATAAGTCTATAGAAGTTGATGATTCACTTCCTGCTGATTATGTGGGGAAACATAGTGAAGAAGAGTTATTGTTGTTGAATGATACAGTTTCAGTACCATAAAGTTTAGAACCATCCACTCCGGTTCATGACACTCAACAAGCACAAAATGAGCTTAGTCCTCCATCTGAACAGAAAGGTACCTCCACATCTCTAGTTAAAGGTCCATCCTCTAAAGTTAAATTGAATCATCCTGCCATAAATATATTAGGTAGTCTGAATGATAACATGAGATTGAGATCAAAAGCCTTGAATGTGATTACTCACTCATGCTATCTGTCCCAATTTAAACCGAAGAAGGTGGATGAAGCACTTCAAGATGCTGATTAGGTAAATTCCATGCATGAAGAACTTCATCAATTTGTTCGGAATGATGTGTGGGAATTAGTTCCTAGACCAAAGAGAGTAAATGTGATTGGAACTAAATGGATCTTTAAGAACAAGTCAGATGAACATGGCACTGTTATCAGAAATAAATCAAGACTTGTTGCTCAAGTGTACAAACAAGTGGAAGGAATTGATTTTGATGAGACCTTTGCACCAGTAGTAAGACTGGAATCCATCAGGATACTTTTGGCCATATCAAGTCATCTAAACTTCAAGTTGTATCAAATGGATGTCAAGAGTGCTTTCTTGAATGGGATGCTGCAAGAAGAGGTATATGTTGAACAACCTAAGGGCTTTGTTGATCCTCACAGACCGGATGATGTCTACAAGTTGAAGAGAGCCCTTTATGGTTTGAAACAAGCTCTTAGGACTTGGTATGATAAATTGACTGCATATCTCACTGAGCATGGATTCAAAAGGGGATTTGCAGATACTACTCTCTTCATAAGAAATGATAAGAATGGTTTTGTTGTAGCTCAAATTTATGTTAATGATATTGTTTTTGGTGCTACTAATGATTCCCTTGCTCATTCTTTTGCAGATGAAATGAAGGCGATGTTTGAAATGAGCATGGTTAGTGAACTAACGTATTTCTTGGGATTGCAGGTGAAGCAAACGGATTCAGGGATCTACATCAATCAAGCAAAATAAGCAATAAATCTAGTCAAGAGATTTGGACTGGATAAGGCTGCCCATGCTAGAACACCAATGGTTGCAAATGCAAAATTAACAATTGATCCATCAGGTGAGTCTGTTGATATTACATTGTATAGAAGCATGATTGGATGTCTTTTGTATTTAACTGCTAGCCGGCCTGACATCTCCTTTAGTGTTGGTGTTTGTTCTAGATTTCAATCTAATCCTAAAGTTTCACATTTAAATGCTATTAAAAGAATCATAAAATATGTAGGTGGAACTTGTGATTATGGATTATTTTATAGCAAAGAGTCAAATTTGTCTCTTGTTGGTTTTTTATTTTATTCTGATTGGGCTGGTAATGCTGATGACAGAAAAAGCACCACTGGTGGTTGTTTCTATGTTGGAGCCAATCTTGTGGTTTGGATGAGTAAAAAGCAAAATTCTGTCTCTTTGTCTACTGTTGAGGCAGAATATATTGCTGCTGGGAGTTGTTGTTCTCAGCTTCTTTGGATTAAAAAGCTTTTTAGTGATTATGGGATTCCACAAGACACCATGGTTGTTTATTGTGATAATTCTAGTGCTATAGATATCTCTAAGAATCTTGTTCAGCATTCTAAGACCAAACACATAGAACTTAGGTATCACTTCATTAGGGATTTGGTTGAAAGGAAGATTGTGGTTCTTGAGTATATCCCTACCGAACGTCAGAATGCTGACATCTTCACCAAACCTCTTGATGGAAGTAAGTTTGAGACACTTCATCAAGTTATTGGTGTGATTCGGTGTCCCTAGTCTCTTTTGGCTTCCTTGGTCCTTGTGCTTCATTGCTCTATTCTTTGTGACCATTGTTCTTTAGTTTTTGTTGTTTCTTTTTGTCTCTAGGATTTGCATTGCATAACATTCATGCATTTCATTTTAGGATTGTTTTTGTTTGTCTCTTCTTTTAAAAAAAAATAAAAAAAAGGAAGAAAAAGGGAAGCAATTTGTGTTTTGTATTCATTCTCTTGGTTTTTGAAAACAAGGTTGGTCAATTTATTTTCATATAACATGTCTTATGTACCTTGTTTAGCTTTGATAAGCTTATTTATTGCACTTTACTAGTTGAAGCTTTGTAGTGCATATTGTGTGGGAAAGATGTGTATAGTTTTTGATTACTTTGTCTTGATCTTGAAGTCACATGTATTTGACTATCGAACTTGAACCTTTTGAGAAAGGCATAAATAACCATCTCACCACTGTTCACTAGCCAATCATGAACACCTTAATGCATATCGTAGGATTCTGTGCTCGAGAAAGTATAGCACATGCACAAAAAGAACATAAGGTGTAGCCTTGGTTTAAATGCTTAAAATTGGTGTGTACATTATTGGACTTAAAGCTAAATCAAATAATTAAAATTGGTGTGTACATTATCCCAGCTATTTTATTACGTTTCTGAACTACTAAAATTGGTGTGTACAATATGAGGCAAATTCAAGAAACTTACATGGTTGCAAGCTTATGATTTAGGAGATGTGGGAGTTATATGATGTAACTCTTTAGGTGATAGACTATTTCAAATTCTATGTGATGAATTTTGTAGACTTTGTGTTTGATTTCTATTTACATATCACCTCACATGTATCTCAAGTTTTTACTAATTGTACACACTATACAAGTTACTCTTTGTTAAACTTGGTACATTTTATTGTGTGTGATCTTGTTGTGGCCATCCAAGATTAAAAGTTCCTTGATCTTAATGCAAAATGTGTTTAAAGTTTGAGAAATTGAAAATTCTAGGGCTTGAATGTACCCGAATTTGGGATTTTTGTTCAAATTGAGTTTAATTGATGAAATTGGCTTGTTTAATTGATGTAATTGATCATTATAATCTGTATTCTAACTTGTGTGATGATCAATTGGTCAATTTTTTATAAAAACGAACAAGTGGTTTTCAAATTTTTTGGGGTTTTTGTCAGAAACTCTATGCTCAAGCAAATTTTGTGAATTTGAACTTATATTGAACTTAGTTTCACTGCATTAGAGCATGCATCATGACATATTTTTTCATGCATTGCATTGTTTTCTGTATCCATCTTACAGTTTTGCAGTCATATCTCTCATTGTTTTCACACATAACATGCATACATTTTGCTAAATTGGGTACTCAACTTGATTTAAAAATTGATTGATTAATTTTTGAGTTATGTACTTTTAGTATATGCTATTTTTATGTGTGAACTGCATAAAATATTTTTCTTAAGAGATATGATGGATAATCAATGTGCCAATATTTTCTCAACTCATGCAACTGTTTATGGGTCACATAGTGTCAAGTTTGCATTTATTGAAAGAGAAACTATTTTTCTTCATGTGTATCCTTAACTTCGTTTTTAAGTTTTGTTTGTGTCTTTTTATTCCCCCCCCCCCCCCTCCCCTCCTAATTTTTCCCCAAAACTGTTTTTCCCAAAACTTGTTTAGTTTTTCCTATTTTTATAAGGGGAGAAATGTTGTTTTTAACCTTTGTTGTTCATAGGGGGAGTTGTCTCTATTTTCTATAGAGTTGAATTGTTTTGTATTCCTTTGATTGTCTTTTTCTCTTATCATTTGTTGCGTATGTTGACTGTTTACTATTTGTATGAGATGTCTTTGTCAATACGTGACAAAAAGGGGGAGATTTATTTGAAATGTGGGAACATGTGTGGAAAATACAAGAATGTTTTGTTTAAGGGGAGTTAACATTATTTTTTATGTATCTAACTTAGGGGGAGAGTTAGTTTGCATATTTGTTGATTTATTATTTTTCTGTCACACATGCGTTTATGTGTTTGTTGAGTATTTCAGGAAATACAGGTTGATTCAAGAATGTGGGAACATGTGTGGAAAATACAAGAATGTTTTGTTTAAGGGGAGTTAACATTATTTTTTATGTATCTAACTTAGGGGGAGAGTTAGTTTGCATATTTGTTGATTTATTATTTTTCTGTCACACATGCGTTTATGTGTTTGTTGAGTATTTCAGGAAATACAGGTTGATTCAATTTTGCTGCTGTCTGCACTTGCAACTGATGGATAGTAGTTAGGATTGAATTTGTTATAATGAGCATTTTTTGTAAAGGGCTTTTCTTTGTAAACTTTGAACTTTTAGTTTGTGTTTTGTTACGGATTGTCAAAGGGGGAGTTTGTTAGGTTCTAAAGACTTAGGATTTAATGTATTTAGAACTCTAATTTGTATTGTTGGCAAAACATGATCAAAACAGGTTATTTAGTCTTGTTTAGACGTACTCAAAGTTGTGTTGTTTATGTAAAGTTGGAATTGAGCTGATGCAGAATTTAATGTGCATCTCGGCCTGGCTCGATTGATCGAAGCTTAGACTCGATCAATCGAAAATCGGGCAGATGCGTTTTTCTGCAGAATTTCCAACTCAGCCCTAACTCCTAAAACGTTTAGGGTTTTATGTTTTTGCCCTAGGTATATAAGGCAAACCCTAGCCACGTTTTTATGTTGCTCATATTGCTGTTTGTGTGAATCTCTTGTGAGATCTGAGAGGAGTTTTTCTTCACATAAACTTAGGATTATCAAGGAGGAGATTTATTCAAGAACTTGATGATCATTCAGTTGCTGCACTAAAGAGCTTAAAGATACAAAAGCGGGTGTGCTTGTATTTGCTGGAGAATCCAAGAAAGAAGGAATCCGTGGTCTCGGAGCTTGCACGTGGTCGTGTCAGTAAGTTTCTACTGGTGGGTAGCAATAAGATGTTATTGGTCTAAGTCTTATTGTAAAATTTCAATTCTTTCTATAGTGAATTCAAGTTTACTTTGAGGATAGCTAGGTTAAATCCTCCCCAGGTTTTTTACCGATTTGGTTTTCCTGGGTGATCATATCTTTGTGTTATTTATATTTCCGCTGCTATATACTTAATATGATTGTTTGATTGTGATAACCTAGATTTGCATAATTTGACTAAGTTAATCACTTGACTAATTAACTTGGTTAATCCTGCTGTTGTTTAAGGGGTCTAAAAACAAACACAAACACAAACACCCATTCTGAATTCCTCCTTAAAAATCCAAATTCTTTGTGGAAAAATCCAAACTTTTTCATACACCTTCCCTTTAAGAAAAATGAAGATGTCAATCCCACAAAAACCAATCACAGAGGAATGAATCCAGAATATTTAACCTTGGCCAAGCAAGAACTATCTACCCTCCTTTCAGAAGGCCTAATTGAACCCACAACCTCTCCCTGGGCATGTGAAGCTTTCTATGTCAACAAACATGCTGAGCAAGTTCGAGAAAATCTCAGATTGGTAATCAATTACCGGGATCTTAATCATTTTCTTGCAGATAATAGATTCCCCTTGCCAAACAAGAGTGCTCTCTTTCAGCATCTTTCAAATGCAAAAGTATTCTCAAAGTTTGATCTTAAAGCAGAATTTTGGCAATTAGGAATCCATCCAGAAGAAAGATACAAGACAGCATTTTGCATCCCAGACCACCATTACCAATGGATTGTCATGCCTTTTGGCCTAAAAATGCTCCATCCCAATTTCAAAAAGCAATGGTAACGTTGTTCCAGCCACTCTTAACCAATGCATTAATCTATGTGGATGACATCCTCCTGTTCTCAAAAAATGAAGAATCCCATGGCAAGTTGCTCACTGAATTTTATAATTTAGTGAAAACTCAAGAGATAATGCTTTCAGAAAAGAAAATGGTCATAGGACAGTCTTCTCTAGACTTTTTGGGAGTAAACATTTCAGATGGAAAGTATACTTTGCAGCCTCACATAGCCGTCTCTCTTGGTGAATTCCCAGAAAAGCTTACAAGTGCCAAACAGATACGACAGTTTCTTGGGATTGTAAATTACATGTCAGATTTCGTTCCAAAAATCTCCTGATACAGGAATTGTTTAGCTCAATTGCTAAAAAAAATCTCTTCCAGAATGGAATCCTATTCACACAGAAGCAGTCCAACAATTGAAAAAATTAGCAGAAAAGCTTCCCTCTTTACAGATTTCAGGACCAGGCAAACGGATATTGCAGACAGATGCAAGTAATGAATACTGGGTGGCAGCTCTCTTTAAAGAAATTGATGGCAAAAGGAATATTTGTGGTTATAAAAGTGGTGCATTCAAGCCTTTAGAACTTCACTACCACTCTACTTTCAAAGAAATCCTTGTAGTCAAACATGGGATTGAAAAATTCCAGTTCCATCTCCTTGGGAATAATTTTTTAGTAGAAATGGGCATGTCTCCCTTTCCCAAAATGCTCCAGTTCAAAAGGAAAATGCTCCCACATCCTCAGTTACTCAGATGGGCAAATTGGTTTTCACAATGGTTTTTCCAAGTCAAGCACATTAAAGGAAAAGATAATCTTATCACTGATTACCTTTCCAAAAAACCTTCAGTTCTAAATACTACAATTATTCCTCCACCTCTATGTGTATATCCTATTACAAATCCATCCTCCTCCTCAGGATCTTCTTCTGCAAATCCTGATGATATCCTTAAAATGATAGAAAACCTTCCCCCAAAAATAAAAGACCAAATAAAGACCTTGACCCTAGAAGCCAGATCCAAAAGAATCATTAGAATTCTTCATAATTATCTCAAAGACCACCAAAGACTTTTCCTTGCTATCTTTCCTGATATAGACCAACCATGGAAAACTCCTTTTGCCTTCTGGATAACCCAATGGACTATTGCACATTATCTCTACATATGGTATTTACTCAATGAGTATTGCCTGTGTCTTCATTTTGAGTCAGAATTTTACAGATATATTTTCCCACGTGGAAATAGATATTTTTGTAAATTTTGGCTTGAAATTTTGAAAAATGATGATCATGAAAGAGAATGGATAAAGTATCATAAGACAGAACATCCAAGATTTGGCTGTAAAATTACTTCAACGTGTTTAGTTGCAAAACTCAATTCCAAAAATGATATTCGTGCAGAAGGAATCTTTCACCTGGCAGAGATACATTGGATCACTAATCCAGATGGCACTTTCCACACACATATGGACACCTCTTGGGTATCTTGTCACCATGCTCTCACAATGACAAAATCCCTTAATAAGGGAATCTTATTTGAAACAGTACCAATGGATCCAGAAGTCTGTAGACAGCAGTGGCCACATGAAGATCATTGGGAAATGCCCAATCCTCTTATAGGATATGATGATCCTTATTATCATAACCATGATCCAGATGCGGATGTTGATGAAGAATGGTTCCAAGGAAGAGATGGATGGGACTAGGCATCTTTAACACTTAAAAAAAAAAAAAAGGTTAGCACCCTTATCTCCAAATATCTACTTTTCAGAAACATATCTAGATAAGTATAACCATGGAGCCAGGCCCCCTACCTGGATTGACACATGTTGATCAGCCCCAACATTGGTCAGCCAAGACCTCTGCTTCCCTGGACAATTGTCAACACGAAGACAGCCCCTACCGTCCTCTCTGGAAGCTCATTATACTCTGAATGTAAATTATTCCTGTAAGATTTTGCCTATAAATAGGGCTCTGGTGTCTTTGTAAAGAGTAGAGTGAAGAAAGAAAAGAAAGCCCTTGTAAGATGTTCCTCAGTGTCTCTTATGTCTAATGTAAAAAAGTTGTTGAATCTAATAATATCTCTTAGCTTGTTGTATCTTGTTCTGTGTTCTATCTCATATTTTCATGTTATCTTTTATATGTTCTTAGGGAACCAAAAAAAAATACAAGTAAAACCTAGGCACAATAGCAAACAAATAATATCAGTCCAAATTTATACTTCCCAGTGGGAAGTATAAATTTGGACTGATATTGCTTCAAGCAGCTTGAAGGCCCATTTTAAAGGGTACTGGTCTACTAGGAAATATTAATTTGGACAAATTCAAGCTCTTGAAGGCCCATTTAAAAGAAATGAAGTAAAAAAGAGGCCAAATCTGATATGACAAGATTCAAAAACTTTTTAAATCCTTGTAATTTAGAAAGCCTAATAATATTTGCCAAAAAGACCCAAAAAAATTAAATCCATGAAAATCTACAAATTTTGCCCAATATGTGGTCCAAAACCGCCAAACCGTTGAATCCAACCCACCCCAACCGATGACCCGACTTGGCAAGTCCGACCCGTATTTCGGGAGAGTGCGGGACAATTTTCCAGTGACCCGACCCAATTGGGTCAAGTGCGGGTTAGGCCCAAACCCGATCCGACCCGACCCGTGGACAGCCCTCATGCTAGCTGCTTACTCAATGGTCTCAGATGGGTGGAGCTCAAATGTGTAAAAAGAAGTGCTAATTTAGTGGCTCACTCTCTTGCTAGGTATGCTAGAGAAGCGTCGGATGAAGTTATTTGGTTAGAGCACTCTCCTCCTTTGGCTATGGAGGCTTTGTATTTGAATTCTATTTCTATTCAATGAATGAAAGTTTGAATTTTGCTTCACAAAGAAAAAAAAAACACTGAAATTATGAGGAGTATCAATTGCAACTTGACTACTAATTTTGGTGTATCAGTGCAGATGTGACTAGTGTTTTTTCTTAGGTTGTTACAATTGGTATTGTAGCCGACCCGAAAATTCTGTGCGGTCTTGGAGACATTTCCTTACAACGTGGGTCCTAAAGACGATGTTAAGAATTTAAGTGGGAAAATTGTGATACCCAATAGAAGAAGAAAAAAGAAGAAGAAGAATAAAGAAAGAAAGAGAGAGAGGGCGGCCACTTGGTGCAATCACACCATGGAAGATATAAATTTTATCTATATAATTTGGACATTAACTTGGCGAGGACATCAATTTGTGCAACCACACCATGTAGCACACAACTTCTAATATAAGTATATGATATGATATAACTAAGAAATTAACTTATATAATATAAATTTTATTGTGAATGTTATGACTGCAATAAATAGATGACTGATTATTATATAGTTTTATTATTTTTATATAGTATGCAGAAGATTTTATAGTTTCACTTGGAAGGATGATTTTGCATATAGATAGGTTTTTTTATTTTTTTATATTTATATACAAATTATGTGAATATCTGTACTTTAAGTTAATAAGTTATGGTTAAAAAAAAATACAGTTTTAATGAAAATATATTTAAAATTTAGGATATAATTTGAAATCGTCTTGAATTATATTAGAATTATATGATTTATCCAAGTTTTAATTAAAGAGTAGTCACTTGGTATAGAGAGAAAATAACTCTTTACCACAATTATGATTTGTAAGACCTAACTCTTATTATATGGTATATTATTTGACATAAAAAATGAGTTAGATAAACTCATAAAAGTACAGCTGTAATTTAAAAAATAAAGTTTTAAAAAATTGTGTACAAACCAAATAATAATGAACAAGCTAAAAATTATAATTTATTTAATAGGATTAGTAGTCATCACTTAGGTTGGTTTAATAAAAAGATAAAAACAATATATATTGGTGATAGGGTAAAGCTTAATATGGGCTAATGCTGCACACACAATATTTTGATCTTTTTCATTGGTTAAGGTGGTAAATTGTTATTATTAGTTTTCATGTAGGCCCACAACTAATGCTACTTTTTGTCACTTAGCTAAGGTGGAATTTAAACTCAAGGGGTTGTCTTAGTAGCTCTTAAGGTCTCATGATATTCATAAGATCCTCAGTTTGAAACTTCCTGCTAGCATCTTGAGGCCACTCTTACAGGATTCCTCTATATAATAACTTGGTGAGTGAGATGGTGAAATTGTATACACCCAAGAAAATAGTCAAATTCTCAAGGTTGGGACATTTGTAAAAAAAAAAAAAAAAAAAAAAAAAAAAAAAAAAAACTAAGGTGGAATTTGAATATCTGATATTTTGGTTAAAAGAAAAAGCAAAAAAGGAAATATCTTTAAAATAAAGCTGGATTGGGAAGGAGCCGGTGTTGACTAACTTGGTTAGCAATGGGCGCAGAGCCGAGATGGGATAGAGCATCTAATTTGGTGGAGCTATAAATTTAGCAATATAACTTCACAAAAAGTTATTTTATTTATTTTACCTTCTCACTTTTCAATACATCCAACATCAATAGATCTATATTTTTAGTTATTTGATTAAAATAATATAAAAAACTTATTAAAATAAAATAAAAAATATTGACCACAAAAACTTTTCACCCAACTACAAGCCCCTCCACCACCACTCCACTAGCAACAACCTCAACCACAACCCCACCGCAAGAAAAATAAAAAAAATCAAACCACCACCCAACACAGCCACAACCACCAAAACCATGGCGACCATAACCACAGCTACGAAACCATCATTTCAACCGCAACCTACAGTCATAACCTGGGATGCACGAACGCAACAAAACGGCCGCCGCACCCGCATCCGATGCGGCGACGCGCGAGCGACGCCGCTGCTTGCGTGTCAGTGTCGTGTCCTTTTTTTTTTCCCATTTCCTGACTCGGGCCGAATTGGTCTATATCGGGCGAAACTACCGAAATACATCGGTACCGGCGCTGAACCGGTTGATTCAAGCCGAAATTCAAAAAAAAAAAAAAAGTGCAAAATGCACTGTTTGAACTTAATAACAAACCCTAATAACAATCACAAATGGCACCACCAAGCTCTGCTGATCTGCATCTTGGATTCTTTCTAGGCAAAAAATTAGAGCACCACCACAGTCACAGTGGGTTTCTTCTTCATCCTCTCTCTCTCTCTGCTGCTCTACTTTGGTTTTTATTTTTTCTTCTTTTCTTTACTTCTTCGTTCAGTCCACCAGTGGTTTATTTGTTCAAATAAGATTTTCTTTACAATCTGCTTTTAAGTCCTACACGTGGTGGGTTGCACTTCAAGTTGTATTCTAAAGCAAAGTTATACTCCCCAACCTACACTTCAATTTAGATTACAGTTTGCTACAAGTCCTACACGTGGGACCCTACGTGTGATTTTTCTTACTTTGTTATTGGTCATTAAATTAATTAATCTATTATATGATATGTAAATATAATAAACTATTATTAAAACTGATACAAATATTATATATAAAAAGGAAAATTATTGATAATTTTATTTCTAATTCAATACTTGACAATTCCCTCTTAAAGAGTATAGATTACAATTTTGAATAAAAATATTTAACTTTTTATATTATCGCTTGTTTTTGACATATTTAGATTACAAGGCCATAGTAATGTATTTTTTAAGAATATTTTAATAGTAAAAATATATAGAAAATATAAAAAAAAATATTTTTAATAATTTTTTAATTGCCGCACCTGCACCTTATTTTTTCAAAAATTGCAGAGTCCTGCACTCTCACCCGCACCCGAATCCTGAAACGCACCGTGCTTCTTAGGTCATAACCAAACTCACAAAAAGAAAAAAAAAAAACCAAACCACCACCATAGCCACCATCCTACCACCACAACCACCATCACCACCACCACAGTCCACCAAACCCACAAAAAAAAAAAAAAAAAAAAATCAAACACCAAACCACCACGATGAGAAGGCAACATCAAGATCAGCAATCTAAGGTTTTCCATGAGCTATTAGTTCTGGTTCTTAATATTCTACGATTTTAGCTGACGCCGATCCCATTCTTTGATGACTTTTCGGCACTGATGACCACAGCGTCGGCGTCGAGACAGTCGTCGACGAAGGTGGTAGTTGCGCAGATAATGTCGATGGGGTTTGCGTCTTTGATGTTGGGGATTTCGTTGGCTCTGATGCTTTGTGGATTGGTCACTTTCTTCATTGGGTTTTTGTTGATGCAATAGGTTCTGGGTTTGATCATGGTTTTCTATGTAGCTGGGATCGTCACCACGATTTCCATGTTGGGTTGCTCTCTTCTTTGTTACTCCACGTCACCACCCACGGCGAGTTGAGGAAGAAAGATGGTCGGAGCTAGGCAAGGGAGATGGAGGAAGAGATAACCAAAGATGAAGAGCTTGGGAAAAAAGAAAGATGGTAGTCACATTTTGATATATGGTGGTGCTAAAAATAGCAATATAGCTTTTTAGCACCACCAATACTAGTACTCTTAGAGCATTCTCAACAGTGAAGTTAAATAGCTATATAGCTATTTTAGCTTCACCAAAACACAAAAAATGCTCTATATCAATGTATGTAAAGCTAAATTTTTTTAGCTTCAAGCTTCTGTACGAAGCTACTTTTGGCTTCGTATGAAAGGTGAAGCTAAAACTTTAAAATATTTTTTTTAATTCCTACACATATTAAAATAATACTTCTTCACTTATATTTTTATTCTTTATTTCTTTTCTTTTTCTGCCTGGAAAAACAAGAATCAACTTGTGCGAACCAAATTAGAGATCGTCAGCCTTGGACATGACGAAGATTCGACTTGGCGTGGGCTCAAAGTTGGATCGCCGGCGAAGCTGATGCGAGGATGGGCGGATCAGAGCTGTCAAGGCTCTCTTCACCCACTCTCCTTCCACGCCTCCGATTCGAACTAGTGAGTTCTTCATCGCAAATCTACGCATGTTGAGCTGATTCTGCGAAAATAGTGCGTTGTGGTGGGCGAACACATACATGTCTTCTTCGGGGCTGGGATAGCTCTGGTTTGGTGACTTTTTGATATATTATTTTATTGTAGTAGATATATTATTTTATTGTGATGTTTATATTATTTTATTGTATTGAAAACTAAAATAGATTCACGGTTGCTGGATGTTTTGTAAAATAAGTAGGTAAAATAGATAAAATAATTTTTTTGTGGTGTTCGGGGCTGGGATAGCTCTGGTTTGGTGACTTTTTGATATATTATTTTATTGTAGTAGATATATTATTTTATTGTGATGTTTATATTATTTTATTGTATTGAAAACTAAAATAGATTCACGGTTGCTGAATGTTTTGTAAAATAAGTAGGTAAAATAGATAAAATAATTTTTTTATAGTGTCAAATAGCTAAAAAAATAGCTTCACGTGGATGCTCTTAGGTATACATGCAACAAGACTAGCTGGTGGATCATTATTTAAAATAAAAAAAAAAAAAAAAATCAAAGAAAGAGAAAAAGACAATAAAGTATGCATTTGACATTAGCTTAAAAAATTAATTTTTTTACTATTTAGTTTATTTTTTCTGTTATTTATAAGTTTTATTATACTTTTTTGTACCATTTATAATTCTGGCCGTAGTATTTTGCTGGAGTGTTTCAGCTTTCTTTTTAACTTTTAGCAAAAAAAAGTTTTCCTTTTTGCTAAATAAGCTTTCCAAACAAAAAAAAAACCAAAATGATAAAGGCTGGGACTTTGAGAAAGCGAAGAGAGAGAGAGGAATGGCGTCTTGAATGGGCGAAGAATTCACAGCCTTTGGCTCTCTCTCAAACCCACAACACTAAGGATCTGTCTGTATGTTCTGATTTTTGAAAACAAAAAAAAATAGCATTTTAAGGAAACAAACAACATGGAAGCTAATGCGGGAATGGTGGCTGGGTCACACAAGAGGAACGAGCTGGTCCGGATTCGCCACGATTCCGATAGTGGGGTCAGTGATTTTTCTACTTACCCATTTCCGATTTTCACTCCCTTTTAAGTCTAATCCATTTACTGCACTGTGGTTGTGTGTGAGTGTGTGTGGATCTGGGTGTTGACTGTGTAGAAGTGAGTGGAAGCTCAAAGTCCATGCTTTTTCTCTAATGGGTAGTGGCATGTGGGTTTCTAAATTTGAACGCTGTTTTGATTTCTGTTAGATAAGACTAAATTTGATGTTTTGATAGCTGAATTTATTTGGGTGAAAATTTAATTAATTGCTGTTTTTGATATTCAGTAAGACTTATTATGGGCTGGCTGGTTTCAAAATATTGACAGTACTTTGATTTGATTTGTGAGTGTTCAAGCTGATATCTTGATAGTTCAGATTCAGTGGAATTTAACTCCATTTTTGCTAATCTTAGATGAGATCACTCATTACCCACTAGACTCTTGTCTTTATTTTGTTAGACTTTCACTCACTGATTCACTCTTTCAGCTACATATCCAAGATCTACTCTAGCTGTGTTGATCTGGGAGGAGGATATACTTATGTGGTTTACATGAATTTTGTTCTGTGAAACATGAATGTGATTATTCAGTCGTAACAATTTCTTTTTTGAAATAGTATTCTGAATCAAGCATTGAATACGGAATACCATTGTGAGTTGCTGTGGCAAATGGTGTGCCATTGCATTTTTATCATCAGAAACTATTATTGAAAATAGAGCTAGTTAATCAAATCATAACAGATTGTAAAGTTGCTATAGTTGCTTTGTGTTGTACATTACCCTCTTTTGGCTTATATTTCTTTTCTGTAATTCTGATTCTCACATTGTTTTTGTACAATGCAGCCCAAGCCCTTAAAGAATTTGAATGGACAAATATGTCAGATCTGTGGGGATTCAGTTGGCCTTACAGCTACTGGTGATGTCTTTGTCGCTTGCAATGAATGTGCCTTCCCTGTTTGCCGGCATTGTTATGACTATGAGCGGAAAGATGGGAACCAGGCTTGTCCCCAGTGCAAGACTAGATATAAGAGGCACAAAGGTTAGCTTGCCCTGAGTCCATTGTTAATTTGGTTGTAGGTTTTGGAATGAAAGTTGATCAGGTCTGCATTTCAGGGAGTCCTCGAGTGGATGGAGATGATGATGAGGATGATGTTGATGATCTAGATAATGAATTCAATTACACCCAAGGAAATAGCAAGGCAAGACGCCAGTGGCAGGGGGAAGATGCTGAACACTCTTCTTCCTCAAGACATGAATCTCAACAACCAATTCCCCTCCTCACCAATGGGCAGCCGGTAGGCAATTCAAACAATCCCCGACTCTTTTCTACATTCACATCCCTGATGCATAATTTCTGGATTTGCATCCTAAGGTTTCCGTGGTTAAATTTCATCTATATTATTTTGGAATTATCTTAGAACTTACGTAAAATATCATAATTGTAAAGGAGAAACATAGACGGAATCCTTGCATGTAAAAAATATACCGGATTAGTCACTTGCACTAATTGTTACAAGTTTGCAATTACAATTAAAACGTTCATGTCTAACATGCTTTTTGCAATTGATCATGCCGGTGATATAGTTTTGGAACCTTCTCTTTACTAAAATGTAAATATGTTTTCAGATGTCTGGTGAAATTCCATGTGTTACACCTGACAACCAATCTGTGCGAACCACATCAGGTCCTTTGGGCCCCTCAGAAAAGAACGTTCATTCGCTTCCTTATATTGACCCAAGACAGCCAGGTAGACAAGTAACTTTAGTTTATTTATTTAGAAATCCTCAAACAAGCTTCTATATCACTTGTATGGACTTTATCAAATATTATCTGTTTCTACAGTTCCGGTGAGAATAGTGGACCCATCAAAGGACTTGAATTCTTATGGCCTTGGAAATGTTGACTGGAAGGAAAGGGTTGAAGGTTGGAAACTCAAACAGGATAAAAATATGATGCAGATGACCAGTAGATACACTGAAGGGAAGGGAGACCTGGAAGGAACTGGTTCCAATGGAGAAGAACTGCAAATGTTAGAATCCCGTTTTTTCAAAAGCTTTATTTCTCATGCTCTCTTGGCTGTTATGACTTCTTTATTTACTGTTAATATTTCACTGATGCATGGTTTTGACTACTGAATACTGATTGATAATTTTTGACACCACATTGTATTAATGGCCTTTTCTTTTGGCTTGAGTAGTATCTGAATCAAGTTTCCTATATTTTTAATGCATGAAATTAATTTTAAGATCCTGTATTGGTCTTTGTTATCATATTTGTTAATAGCCTGTACCCCTCAAATTTTCCCTTCATCAATTACTTCATATTTACTAAATATATATAATATTATTCCATTATGTTTAATGCTCAGTTAGTCAGTGACATAATGTTGAAGCATGGATTTATGCATTTTGATTCTGTAGATTGACAATGGAGTGGCTTCTTCTGCCAATGCAGTTGGTTAACATTATTTTGTGTGATTTTTTCGTTTTTGGTGAGCTGATAGTTTCATTTGTCACAGGGCTGATGATGCTCGACAACCTTTGAGTCGCGTGGTGCCCATCGCTTCCTCGTACCTGACACCTTATCGCGTCGTCATCATATTGCGGCTTATTATTTTGGGCTTCTTCTTACAATACCGTGTTACTCACCCAGTGAGTGACGCGTACCCGTTGTGGCTAACATCAATTATCTGTGAGATCTGGTTTGCTCTATCCTGGCTTCTGGATCAGTTCCCAAAATGGTTTCCGATTAACCGTGAGACCTATCTTGACAGGCTTACATTGAGGTTAGTTAACTTCATTCTAGTTATGATGGTGTTTGAACACGAGGAAGTAGTCTGTTTTTGTTGTTAATCATTATTTATGTTGCACAGATATGATAGGGAAGGAGAACCATCGCAGCTGGCTCCTGTAGATGTTTTTGTTAGTACCGTGGATCCCCTTAAAGAGCCTCCTCTTGTAACAGCAAACACCGTTTTGTCCATACTTGCTGTGGATTACCCTGTTGACAAGGTCTCTTGTTATGTATCAGATGATGGCTCAGCAATGTTGACCTTTGAATCCCTTTCTGAAACTGCGGAGTTTGCAAGGAAGTGGGTGCCCTTTTGCAAGAAGCACAACATTGAGCCTAGGGCCCCCGAGTTTTACTTTTGCCAGAAAATTGATTACTTGAAAGACAAAATACAACCTTCATTTGTGAAAGAACGCCGGGCGATGAAGGTGAGTGTGTGCTGCCATGTTGGATCTATATCTTTCTATTTTTGTGATAACTTGCTGGAAATAACTTCATTTTCCTTATCATATTACGGGGTGCATGGTTGATATGCAAACTCTATGATTACTGTGGTGTTGGGCTTTTGAAGCTGTCATTTTTTTTTTTTAAAATGATAAAAATTGCTGATGAGATCAATGTGAGATTTGAAACATCTCTCAAGCTTAATGGTCCGTTTGGATTGAGGGGGAAGGAGAGGAGTAGAGTAGAGTATATTTGGCCCAAAATTAGCTTATTTTCAGCCAACTCTACTCTACTCCCCTCCCCTCCACTCCCCCTCCTTCCCCCTTCTGTCCAAACGGGCCCTAAAAGTTTTTCAAAAGGTGATAAGGACTAACACTTTTTAGAAGGAGAATGGGTGCTAGCTCAAATGGCTCCTTCCCATTGGCCATGATAGTGGGTGGGGAGTATAAAACTTTTGACATGAACATATGTTATAATGACAATGTGCGTGAGTGTATATTAAATTCATACATTATTTACTCATCATTTGTATTCTGGAGCAAAATTTGAGTGGCCCACAACAGATATTAAGGCCTTCGGACACTGTATAAGGAAATTCTAGAGAAATTCTGGAGAATGTTTGCTACCCTGAAATTTTTGTCTTTTCTGAATGATAAGGAGAAAAAAAAAAATTGGGTCAAAAGAAAATGCCATTTTGGAGTTTTGCCTTAATGCCTTGTGTTAGAATGTAGATGGTTTAAATAAGAAGATTATACTAACTTCACTGTTTTTGACATTACAAACCATTTTGTTTCCCAGAGAGAATATGAAGAATTCAAGGTACGAATCAATGCCCTAGTGGCCAAAGCACAAAAGACACCAGAAGAAGGTTGGACAATGCAAGATGGCACTCCATGGCCTGGAAACAATCCTAGGGATCATCCAGGAATGATTCAGGTATCATAATTTTTTCCAGGTGATTTATTTTTGGGCTTATTTATATTCTTGCTGTGATTTAATTTTCTATTGACTGGAAGAACAGGTGTTCTTAGGCCACAGTGGCGGGCTTGATACTGATGGGAATGAGCTACCACGACTTGTTTATGTTTCTCGTGAAAAGCGACCTGGCTTCCAGCATCACAAGAAGGCCGGAGCAATGAATGCATTGGTATGTTTACTGCAGGCCTTAAATGTAGTGATTTGATGGTTACAGTACACATTTTGATTAGTAAATTATACATGCACCCTAATAGGTTTAGAACTCACGACCTTGCCCTCCGCTCATTCGTATGGGAGGAAGTACAAATTTAATGGTTAGTCATCTACAACCATCAAATTATTCCTTTGTAGGTGGTGCCGTCTTGTGATTTGTAACTCTTATGACTACACTAGATTTCAATTATCATAACTTAGAAAAAAAAATTAATTATCATATAATTTTTAAGTTTAGCTGTTTATGGACTGCCTTAGACATTTACAGAAACTGTCCATTGGTTGGATGTTGCAAATAGATTGCATACGTATGGAGGCTAAATAAGCCCATAAGAAATTTTATTTAAGTACGAGCCTCATTATTCCGTTGACCAATTTCAACTTAGCTCATATGCTATGTAGTAGATGCTGATGTTAACCAAATTGGAGAACAAACTAAATGAAAAAGATTTCTCTTACATCTTTAGTAAATAGACATCCCACCACTCTGTACCATAGTTTGCCAGTGATGCGATTGGTTGCCTGATGGATATGGAGGTTTGTTGTGATAGGAAGGATGTTTAATCCATGTTTTCTGACTTGGTTATATCTAATGTTTTTCAGATCCGAGTTTCTGCTGTCCTAACCAATGGTGCATATCTCCTGAACGTTGACTGTGATCACTACTTTAATAACAGCAAAGCTCTTAAAGAAGCCATGTGTTTCATGATGGATCCTGCTTATGGAAAGAAGACATGTTATGTACAGTTCCCACAGCGTTTTGATGGCATTGACTTGCATGATCGATATGCTAACCGCAATATCGTCTTCTTCGATGTAGGTTCCACTGGATGTTTGATCACAAATTCTTTCTCCATAGTGTTTTACTGTGCTTGTGCTTGGTTAAGTATAATCTTGTATTCGTTGTATTTTGCAGATCAACTTGAAAGGGCTGGATGGCATCCAGGGTCCTGTCTATGTGGGAACTGGTTGCTGTTTCAACAGGCAAGCTCTATATGGGTATGATCCAGTTTTAACCGAGGAAGATTTGGAACCAAACATTATTTTCAAGAGCTGTTGTGGTTCTAGAAAGAAGGGAAAGAATGGCAATAAGAAATACATTGACAAGAAGAGGGCAGTGAAAAGAACTGAATCCACTATTCCCATTTTCAATATGGAAGACATTGAGGAGGGTGTTGAAGGTCAGTTTTCTTTAGAAGCTATTTTCCCTAATTTGACAAAAAATAATGTCAATCCAATAATCCTTGCTTTGTAATATTAACTCCACGACCACGTTCCCTTTGTTCTGCAGGGTATGATGATGAGAGATCGCTTCTTATGTCTCAGAAGAGCTTAGAGAAGCGTTTTGGTCAGTCTCCAGTTTTTATTGCAGCCACCTTCATGGAACAAGGAGGCATTCCACCTTCAACCAACCCTGCGACCCTTTTAAAGGAAGCAATCCATGTTATCAGCTGTGGATATGAAGACAAGACTGAATGGGGAAAAGAGGTAAGTATATCAATATACAACCTAGCAGTTAGATACTGATTCGATGTAATTGTGCTTATGCATTATTTAATTAGGCCTTTTGTTTTACTGTCAGATTGGATGGATCTATGGTTCTGTCACAGAAGATATTTTAACTGGGTTTAAGATGCATGCTCGTGGTTGGATCTCAATCTATTGCATGCCTCCCCGCCCGGCATTTAAGGGGTCTGCTCCAATCAATCTTTCTGATCGGTTGAACCAGGTTCTTCGATGGGCCTTGGGATCAATTGAGATTTTGCTGAGTAGGCATTGCCCCTTGTGGTATGGCTACAATGGGAGACTGAAGCCTTTGGAGAGACTGGCATACATAAATACTATTGTGTATCCCCTTACCTCAATCCCACTTCTTGCGTACTGTATGCTTCCTGCGTTTTGCCTTCTCACTAACAAATTCATCATTCCTGAGGTAAGTGATGGTTCGGCCTAATAGCAAATTAGTGAGATGAATCTTTCAAAGCATCACATTTGTTTATTTCTGGTATATCTGCATCCGCTGACTTGGGGGGAGATAATTTGGGAAGTTAAAATTTTGTTTGTTTCTGTTGCCTATTTTATGCAGATAAGTAATTTTGCTAGCATGTGGTTTATTCTCCTCTTTGTCTCCATTGCTGCTACTGGAATTCTTGAGCTTAGGTGGAGTGGGGTCAGTATAGATGACTGGTGGAGGAATGAACAATTCTGGGTCATTGGTGGTACATCAGCTCATCTCTTTGCAGTCTTCCAAGGGCTCTTGAAGGTGCTTGCTGGGATTGACACTAACTTCACTGTCACTTCAAAGGCATCTGATGAAGATGGGGACTTTGTGGAGCTTTATGTGTTCAAATGGACATCACTTCTCATCCCTCCAACCACAGTCCTTATTGTCAACTTGGTAGGTATTGTTGCTGGTGTTTCATATGCCATAAACAGTGGTTACCAGTCCTGGGGTCCTCTCTTCGGCAAGCTGTTCTTTGCCATATGGGTCATTGCCCATCTGTATCCATTCTTGAAGGGTTTGTTGGGTAGGCAAAATCGTACCCCAACAATTGTCATTGTCTGGTCTATACTTCTTGCTTCCATATTCTCCTTATTATGGGTGCGGATCGACCCCTTCATTTCTAGCTCAGCAAGGGCTGCCGCGAATGGTCAATGTGGCATTAACTGTTAGTTCATTTGAAGACCATTTTCTTGTGGTACATGCCATCTCTCTTATTGAAGCTTGCTGTGTACATAACAAGAAATTCAGGTATCAAAATCTTCTACATATTCCCCGTATGATAAAAGAAAAAAATGTTGTCTACAGGATCTAAGTTATGTTCTGTTTGGGAGTTTGATGGAGCAAAACCTGAGAAAACCCTTTTGTATGTTGTCTGATGTTGTCATTATTGTGTAGTATTGTGATGAATTCTGTCAAGAGCATGTAGAAACTATTTATGCAAAGTGCTTACAGTACTTCAAAAGAAACAAGTTTGTTATTCTTTGGTGTCTTAGATATTATTATTTGGTATGATGGTGGAATAAAAATTAAGTTATGAATTATTCATCCTATATCAGAGTAAGGAGATTGGCTTGAAGGGATTATTTTACATCATCTTTCTATTTTGTCATTTTATGCAATTCGAATTTTTCCATGCTGTATTAGCACTGAATTTTTAATGATGCTTAATTTAGGCTTTTGCTGTTTACTTAGAGCAGGCTCTTAATATGTTGACATGAATATCAAGGCTGAACTACCATTTGTATTGATACTGAAGCATAGTTTTAGAGATTGGTCACCAGGAATTGGGAATTTTGTGAGGGACAAAATTAAGATACAGTTCCTTAGGTGTGTGTTCATTAGAATTCTCAATTGTATTGAAACCCATGGTTGTAATAATCAATAAAGCATGATGTTATAGTTTTCAAGGATAATTCAATATAATGTAATTATATGCTTAAATTTGATGTATTGCACCTACGGAACTGTATCTAAATTTTACTCAATAATTTACCCTATTGGCCCTTTTATATTCAGACCAAATACAGTTAGCACTAAAAATCCTATGCATGCATAGGTGTATAATGTATGAGATAATTCTTCCTCCGCGGAAGTATTGACGACAGCTTGATCATGTATGCAATATCCTCAGTCCTCACCAACAGGTAGATTCTTGGAATATTCCCGGATGTTGATACTTGTTGCTATTGCAGTAAACACTGCTTCAAGAAACTGAAAGCCCACATACAAGATACAGGATTTTAGAAATTTCCTATACCTTATTTATTAAATTTAAAAATATTGAAGACTTTGCCACATCAAAAAGCAATGTGTTGGCTTTCCTAGGAAGAATGAGTTTGGGGAAGTTTTATTGAAACTAATTTTTTTTGAAATAGTGCTGTCATTTTAGTTAGAGCAGCGATTGTTGCATATTGTATGGACACACAGGTGTGCAAATAAACAACTAAAAATGTGAGTTGAAGACACAATTTCAAACTTATGGAAGCTAGGCATCGATGTGCAACAAGAATTATCGTTTTAATTATTTAGTTATTGAAAAGCAAATATATCATTTTGCCTTTTGAGAGTCATTTAGAGCCATGTGCAACTCATATGATTAACTTGAAACACTTAATTGGATGGCAAAGTACATATTGACATTTTTCTTTTTCTTTTTTGATTGACATATTTATTATAACTGTGTTGCTGATTACATAGTTTTCAATTTCAAAGTTTGGGATGTAGTATAAGTATCACATAGTTTAGGTTGGTTTTTTGCTGTTCACTCTAATATTTCTATGTCAATTTTTTCATTTTCCCCTCATAATTCACTTTTGTAATTACACTTGTAGATAATTCCAAAATTTTAAAATTTTAACAAGTGAATTTCTAAAATAATTTTTAAAATTAAGAAAAAAATCATTGGAAAAAAATCATATTGTCCAAAAATGTTAGAACTTAAACATATTTTTGTTGCCAAGAGCCTTGCTCAGTGGTATTACCCAATATTCCTAAGTAAAAAATTCTATAAAAATTTTACTCATGCACTCTTATGTTTTAGCAAATCAATTTTCACTTTTCAAAATTTTAAGTAATTTATTTTGGAATAAATTACACCAACCTCAATGCCCCAAAATATTGTTATTGTTAGGAATTTTCTCTCTTGAGATTTGTGTAAATATTTCTATGTCAAAATTTTCATTTTCCCCTCGTAATTCATTTTTGTAATTACACTTATAGATAATTCCAAAATTTTAACAAGTGAATTTCTAAAATAATTTTTAAAATTAAGAAAAAAAATCATTGGAAAAAAAAATTCAAATTGTCTAAAAATGTTAGAACTTAAACATTTTTTTTGTTGTTGTCAAGAGCCTTGCTCAGTGGTATTACCTAATATTCCTATAGAAGAGAAGTTGGGTTTAAATCCCCTCTCATCTAACTATCAAATTATAAATAAATAATAAAAAAACCCTCCCCCATTTTATTGTGAGCCAAAAAAAAAAAAAAAACACTATCCTGCAAAATATTAATACCATATCTTGAAAATAAAAATGTGCATTAAAGAAAATAATCATACTGCAATAAAAAAAAGAATAAGAAAATAATCATATATTTAATATACATGTGGATATAAAAAATTACTCATGCACTCTTATGTTTTAGCAAATCAATTTTCACTTTTCAAAATTTTAAGTAATTTATTCTTGGATAAATTACACCAACCTCAATGCCCCAAAATATTGTCATTGTTAGGAATTTTCACTCTTGAGGTTTGTGTAAATACAAAAAATAAAGTAAGGCTTCTCTCACATCGTCATTTTTCTAAAGAAATATTCACTTTTTAAAAGATTCACATCAACCAATAATTTGACCTGACCAAACTCATTATTAATAATAATTCAAAAAATATATATTTTGGATTATGAGCCTTAATTTCATTTGTTAATTCAATTTATTTTGGTATTTTAAGATTTAGTTTTAATGAAGTTGGAAATGTTGTCCAAATGTATAAATTATAATAATTTATTTAATAATAGATAACTATGAAATTGCCATATTTTTCTTAGGCTTAACAAAATAATTTCAATCCACAACTCTACTCAATCCCAATAAGTTGAGTTTGATTGATTTTGAGAACTACTATGAGTTGGATTTGTGTTTTTCTAGCACAAATAAATCAAATTCGATTGAAAACCTAACCCAACGATCAACATCAATTCTTCTAAGATGCATGTGATGAGCAGTGAGTTGGTGACAATGTTTGTGGATACAACTTACCTGCTAGAGAGGGCATAACCCAATAAAATTTGAGTTATTTGAAGAGGTGGCTTAGTGGTAGGAAGCTCTTGTGACCTATCACACTTATGAGCCGTGAATCCGATTAGTACTTGAGTGGTCCCACATCATAATACAATAGCAAAGATTTGAGCGGTGGTACAAGTAGGTACTACCTTTGTGAGCCCTTTTTTTTTTTTTTTTTAGTTATTTAAAAAAAGAAAAGAAAAAAACCAATGAAATTTCAATTGAAGGGCACAAAATGACAAAAACGAGACAAGTCTGGCTTATATGATGCATTAGAAAACGGCGTCGTAATCTATTTGAAAAACCCTCGAACCCAGAGCTGAGGTGTTCCAAGGGTTTTTGCTTGTGAGCTTTTTTTAAAACCCTTCTTCTTCGTCCCAATCTCTTCAGCGATATAATAATAGAGAGAGAGAGAGAGAGAGAGCAAGCGAGTTAGAGTTAGTATTAGGGGTTAGGGTTAGGGTTTTTCTCTCTCTAGAAAGCTAAAAAAATCCATACGAAACCAGAGACAGAGAGAGAATGGAGGGAATCACGGAGGCAGTGAACAACCTCAACATCACCGATTTATCTAACAAGAAGAACCGCATCCAAGTCTCCAACACCAAAAAGCCCCTCTTCTTCTATGTCAATCTTGCCAAGGTAACTCTCTTTCTCTCTCTTATGTTTCTGTTTGGTTGCTGAGAAAACATGCAATTGAGGACAAGGAAATAATAGAATAGAAGAACATATAAGAGAAGATTTCTGATTTCTTTCCCTCTGTAGCGTTTCTCTCTCTCTTTTTCATATTCGTTTTATAGGTTTTATTTGTTCGCTTCCATTTTGTTGCTGAGATTTCTCAACTAAAGCATAGACCATTGTTTTGGTTTTTCTTATTGTGCTTTGAAAATATAAAATATATAAGAGGAAATATTAGTTTTTTTGTGTGTATATATGTTGCAGGAAAAAAAAAAGGGTGTTATGATTTTGTGTTTCTGAGATTGTGAAAGTTGGAAATTGGAAATATAGTTGTGTAATGTGTTGGGCTTAATTTATTTCTAAAGCTAGGAGCCATTTAAAGAAGAATTTAATTATTGCAGGACTAGTTGATAGTTGATATAGCATGTGCAGATTAATCTTTCGAAAAAAAGAAATACCCAAATTATATTTCATTTTAGTTCAGTTGTATTTGAACTTTCTGTCTGTTCATTGTATGTATGTATGTATGTGTGGATTTGATATAAGAGGGGGTGGGTTTATGTAGTGGTGGTTTGGTGCTTGTCCTTGTGTATTTCGGTGTTCTTTTTTTTTTAATAATTTTGTGATTGTTAATTGTCGTTGCAGAGGTACATGCAGCAGCACAATGATGTCGAACTCTCTGCTCTTGGAATGGGTATTCTCTTTGTTAACGTTTTCTTGTTTCTTAGTATAGTTATATAGTTCTAGCAAAAATGATATGAATGTCGTTGTTTTGATTTTGATAGTTGATACCTTTTACATGTCGGAAGAATATTTCTTCTCTCTCCTTTTGCATTTAATATTTTAGAATTCAGCTCTTTTCTTGCTGGTAACTGGAGTTTGGTGATGGATGGTTGAGTTTGCTAAACGCAAGTTAGGAATTAAATTATCATATTTACTATGTTCTGTAAAACTTTGAACATATGATAGATTCTTCCGTTCAGTTTGTATGGTTTAATATATACTAGCTCTACCATCTGTAAGATGTTCATTTGAAGCATGGATTGACTATTGTACTTGGAGAATAGTAGAAGGTTCTCACTGTTTGTATTTATTGTGCAGAGTTCGTGTAATTTTTAAATCACATAAGTGGGGAAATACACTCATTGTTTGTATTGTTGGAAATTTTGTTTTTGAAATGATTGACTTTTATATTATATCTACAGCTATTGCCACGGTGGTTACCATTGCTGAGATCCTTAAAAACAACGGATTGGCAGTTGAGAAGAGTGAGATTCTTGCACCTATTCCACTAAACCTTTTTCTTTAAATTACACTTAGTATACTTAATCTAATTATGGTAAAAATATAACATATACAGAGATCACGACTTCCACTGTTGACATGAGGGAGGATGCAGGAGGGCGACCCATTCAAAAAGCAAAGGTATATTGTGACTATAATATATGCCAGAAAACTTTAAAATATATTGTTAGAATCACTAGTAATATTGCATGACAGAATAGATCCACACAATATGAGGTCATCCATTCCTTCATTGCCAACCATAAGATCTTTATGGCTAATCCTTGCTATTGACTTGCTTGGAGTATGTGATAATTCAGTTACATTCCAAGCAATGTCACATATGGTTTAGTCAACTAATTGGATTGCTATGATTCCAAAAGAGGGTGTTAATGACATAATGATTGGCAATTGTCAAACCCAAAAAAAAAAAAAAAAAAAAAAAAAGATTGGCAATTGTGGTCTTATTCTCATTCATTGCTGGACATGTTGTCTTCTCATAAAGCGGCCACTCCGTGTCTAGAGGTTTGGGCTTGGATTTAGCGTATTGATAGGAGGGCTGCTTCATCTCTTTTCTAGTCAATCGTCATAGGTTGTATTTGGTAACTCTACTGTCAAAATGCATTTAAGTAGAATGAAGTCTAGTAAATGTATTCTAATTAATGCATTATGGCAGAATGTATGTCTCTAAAAAATTTGCATTTGATATTATGATGAAAGTTCTCATTAAAAAGTAATTATGCTGAATGTATTGTGTTTGATAATGAATTAATTTAAAATGCCTTTGGATCTCATTGGGCTTGGATTTGACTCAAAGAGATAGGGGTTGAGTTTAGTCAGGTTAAAACTTGGGTTGTGTGGGTTTAGAGCTTACCCATTTCTTATCTACTCTCTCTCTCTCTCTCTCTCTCATTTTATCCTAAAAATATCCCTACTAATTCATCTTCTTTCTCATTTTCTCTCTTTGCAATTTATTGCCCTCTCTCTAGTTCTCTCTTTTTGCCTCTCTCTCTCTCTATAACACAATTTCTCTTTCACCCTCCCTCTTTTTGGGTTGGTTCTGAGCGAGTTTGGCCATGTATGCTTTCACTTTGGCCTTGGCCTTCGTATTTGTTGTTATACTGATTGAGTGGCTCTCTAATGAAATGCTGATTGAAAAGACCCCACAAGATATGCATGTGGTTTGGGGTTTTGGCCCAAATCGAACAGAGGTGTAGGAAACCCAGAGAGAAACAAAGAGAAAGGAGGAAAAAAAAAAAAAAAACCATGTGCTATTTGGCCTCAAAATCTAAATGGGGCTCACATGTAAGAAAAATTAGAATGAGAATGCAATATGCATTTCACAGATTTTATTGCAAACTTGTTGAACACACTCAAGAATTGAAAAATGTATTTTACTTATAAAATTTTGTGAAATAGAGATATCAAGTTGTCACCAAACTACACTTTAATTCATTTATGAAATAGTAACACCTGTAATTTTCTGACATTAGTGTCATCTTGTTTGGTAGATTGAAATATTGCTGGGGAAGTCAGAGAAGTTTGATGAGTTGATGGCTGCAGCTCAAGAGGAAGCAGCTTTAGAATATGAGGAGCAGAACTGAAGTGAAATGTTCCTGCAGTTTAGCTTTGGTGCACTTGCTGTTAAGTTGGTTCTATCATGGACATTATAGTAGTGTTTCTTAGATTGGCTTACTGTTTTGTGAAGTTAACTAGCTGTCATCATATTTATTCTAGGAATTTTTGTGAACTACTTCCTCCTTACTATTCAAATTCAAATTTGTTTCCGAGTTTACTGTTATCACCTCCTTGTTTTGGAATGTTTGGATGGTTTTGTCCTCTCTTTTATATCATCAAACTGCGTGTTTCTTATCTTATGTCCTCCGTGGTTACTGGTTGCAATGGAGATTGATTTAGAGTACTCTTGAGTGGTGCGATTGGTTTAAACGTAATCTGGGACCCTAGATCCATAATAGACGGTGCTGTTAAACTGAAAATCGGAGCTGAACTTTTATTCAATTTTTACTGTTAATTTACACTTGCCAAAGACAAATTTGACTTAAGAAAAAAGAAAAAAGAAAAAGGAAATGTGCCAAACAGCATGCCGATGTTGAACTAAAGAATGAGGTCTTCAAAAATGAAAGAGAATGTTAAGGTCAGCATGACATCTAGCTAACGTTCAATACTTAAAGTTCTTAGAGCACTAGCAATAATGGTGCTAAAAAACTACAAAGTTATTTTTAGCACCACTATATATTAAAAAGAGTGTTACTGCACAGCCAGCTGTGTACTGTAGCTAAGAGCTAAAAAAAATACTTTTTTATTCTCCACCCAACTAAAATACTCTTTGTTTGTTGATTTTTTTTTTTTGAATAAAGTTTTTTTTCAAATTAGTTTGGAGAGAAATTCTTCAAACTTATCATATATTTTTATAGGTGTAAATGCACTTTTAGTCCCTATATTTTGACTTTTTTTCCATTTTAGTCCTTACATTTTATTTTTACCACTTTTAGTCCCTAAACCAATTAACGCGGGACATTTAAGTCTTTGAAGCACTATTTAGTCAGCCAACTAACGGGAAAAACTGACGTTGTTGACGTAGACATTAAAATATTATTAAAAAATTTATTTAGCATTTTTTAAATGCCAAAATTAAATTAAAAAAAAAAAAACAAACAAAAAAAATTATTTTCTTTCAGTAAAAAAGAGGGTTTCTGAGGAAGTTGGTGAAAGCGTGTGAGAGGGAATAAATTGGGTTTGGAAATCGGAGGTTGAGGTTGAGTCTAGTGAAGATGATTGAGGTGGTGCTAAACGATCGGCTAGGGAAGAAGGTGAGAGTGAAGTGCAACGAGGACGACACCATCGGAGACCTAAAGAAACTCGTGGCGGCGCAAACGGGTACCCGGGCCGACAAGATCCGGATCCAGAATTGGTACAACATCTACAAGGACCATATCACCCTTAAGGACTATGAAATCCACGACGGAGGGACTTCCGACCAAGTAAGCAGATCGGCGGCGGTGGATATCGCCGATCGCGACTAGTCGACCTGTTGACATGTTGAGCTTGTTGTGGGTTTTTCCATTGTGAGATTTTTTTTGTAGTTTAGGTGTTTGTGTTTTTGTCTATGAGAGATTTGGGGGCTTTGGAATTTATGATTTTTTTTTAATGGTGTTTTTTTGCTGAATTTTCTGGGTTTGTGAATTTGGTTTATGGGTTTATGAATTTTATTTGCTGGAGGTTTCGTTGTTGATTGAAAGATGAGAAAATTTGGGTTTGAGTTGAGATTTTGTATATTTGGGTTTTGTAATTTGAGAAAATCTGAGAAGATTTGCTGCTAGGTTTGTGTTTGTGTTCTTGCTGGAGATTGATTTGTGTTTGTGTTTGGTTGACAAGAAAGGGCAAGAAAATGCAAGAAAATCTGGGCACGTGTTCTTATGTTTAAATTCTGGGTTTGTGTTCTTTAGTGTTCTTGTTGAAGATGAACATAGATCTGGACAACTCATATTTTTTCTTTTGTTAAAATTGAAAAATAAATATTTTAAATTATAATCTGATGTGGCGTGCTACAGTAAATTTTTTATTATTATTTTATTGATCCGTCAGTTTTCCAGTTAGTTGGCTGACAGAATAGTGCTTCAAGGACTTAAATGTCCCGCGTTAATTGGTTTAAGGACTAAAAGTGGTAAAAATAAAATGTAGGGACTAAAATGGAAAAAAAGTCAAAATATAGGGATTAAAAGTGCATTTACGCCATTTTTATATTGAGTGCGAAATTTAAAAATCTAACCCGTTGGATTGCACGTTCTTATTATATCCTTCATGCTTGCAAAATTTCAAGAAGATCAAAGATCAATTGCTATGTCATCAAATAAATGTTAAAATTTCAAATTTTTGTAATCTAAAATTGTGTATAAAAAATAAGTTCATTGATCACATAGTAAATAAAATCCGATTTGAATGAAATTTGATATGCATGTTAAAAACGTAAGGAACATGAAATTCAACGGTTAGATTTTCAAAATTCACACCTGAAAAAGAGATATATAATAAGTTTGAAGGGTTTTTCTCTAAACTAGTTTGGAGAGAAACTTTGTTTTTGTTTTTTTTTTTTCCTATTCTTTTTATCCAACTGGTTTCTCTCTCACTCTCCCCTGACCGGTGGTCCTCCCACTCTCTCCCCCGTGACAGATCAGTACTCTCTCTCTCTTTCTCTCCCTCTCCCCAGACCGTGAAACACCTTCTTCTTCTTCTTCTTCTTCTTTTTTTTTTTTTTTTTGATGATCAGTACTTCTCTGATTAGTACCTGAGAAAAGATAAATCTATACTTGGATAAGAGTTTCACTTCTTCGGTTGATGAAGTGACAACTAAGCCTACTATAATTTCAGCTTCCTCAAATTTTAGCTCTGTTTGGTATACATATTCAAATACATATTTTCAATTTTTAAACAACATTACACATATTTTTACATATGTTTTCACCCACACGTATTTTCACACATGTTTTCAAACACATGTTTTCAATTTTTAAGTGCATATACCAAGCACCCTCAAATTTTGTGAATCCACAACTGATGTGATTTAATGCTCATTGCTGCTTTGTTATTTGTTAAAATTTTTAAATATAAGTACTTTTTGTTTGTTGGGTTGCTTAGGAAATAAAAGAAAACATTATAATTTTTCAATTTCACAAATAATGATTCTCATTTTTCCACCACTTTACTTAATTCAGGTCTTCTTCTTTATAGGCTACGTTTTTTAGATAGGTGACTTTTAAGTTGGTCCCCTTTACTTTGTTGGTTTCTATACTGTTTTAACATGAAACTAAGGCTATCATGAAGATTGAGAAATTTTTTTTAATCAAAAGATAAATTTGTATATATATAATTTGGGGTTAAAACAAAATATTATTGTTACATTAAATGATTATTTGCTATCATGATGTTTGAGAAATTGTTTTTGTAAAAAAAAAAAAAATGTATAAGTATAATTTGGTGTTAAAAAAATCACTTGTTAACACTAGACGATTATTTACTATCATGTGATCATGTGACGGTAGCGGCAGCGGTGGGGGTGGTGGTGGCGGTGGCGGCAGTGGTGGCGGTGGTAGTGGCAGCGATAGCGGTTGCGATGGTTGTAATTGTTGTTTATTGTAGTGGATATATTATTTTATTGTAGTAGATATATTATTTTATTGTGATGTTTATATTATTTTATTGTGTTGAAAGCTAAAATAGATCCATTGCAGCTGGATGTTTTATAAAGTGAGTAGTTAAAATAGATTAAATAACTTTTTGTGGTGCCAAATAGCTAAAAAAATAGCACTACTAATGTGGATGCTCTTAGAATGCTATAATAGATCCTGATTATTACACAACCATGCATCACATCAGTTGAAATCATGTTTATAATGAAGAAATTGTTTTTCATTTTAGTTTTCAAAGTATGATTTTAACACTCATGCATCACATCAGTTGAAATCACGTTTATAATGTTGAAATAGTTTTTCGTTTTAGTTTTCAAGATATGATTTTAAGTGACTGTGTATATGGATGTCTGCAACTAGTCGTGTACAACAAAGATTAATTTTTATAATATATGGAAGAAACTTGGTACGTTTATTTATTTGAATATATGGGAAACCTAGTATGTTTGTTGACCTAAGATCCTTTATAAGAAAATTTTTAAAATTGAGGGTCAATAATTAGTTTTTTTATAAAAAATTTATAGGTGGACTCTGTGTTTTCCCTTCCACATAAGAAGGCTCTCAAAATTGGGTCTAAACCAATTGAAATCATAAAAAAAAAGTTATGATTGTCATCTCATATTACCTCATAGATTCAAGTTTTCCTACGATTATTAATAAATAAATAAAATTTCCTACGTAAACTAATAAACGAAATGTTCAGGTTGAGCTTTGAACTAGATTTGACATCTATTGAATGTCACAACTCACAAGAATGAGTCATTGTCAATACTCTTTTAGTTTCACATCCTTCTTAAGGCACTCTTCCTCTTTAAAAATGCACAAATATAGTCTAGGATAAATTTTACTTTCGACTTATTGGCATAGATGTCTTTAAGATTGCTGTTGGTTGTTGAACTGCTATAAGCATGTGCTTCTCTTTGTCTTGGATCAGCATATGACATTTAATTTAAACATACGTACTGTATCATCCAATAAAAAAACTGGAACTTAAAATGCAAAATCCCTCTCATATAAAAAAAAAAAAAAAAAAAACAGCATGTTTTGAGAATCCCTAACGAATGTGCATTAGCTGTTGGCAAACCTAACATTCAGCAGCAGCCATCATAACGGTAAGATTTTGGGATTGAATCTAAGGAGGTTTGTCAATACTTAACTTTCAATTTCATTATATACCTTTTCTGTTGTAGTAAAAGAATCGGTTACCTAAAAACCTAGACATATAGGTATGGCTAGTTTGCAAGTCCCATATAAATAAAAATTGTTTGATTTTGCTTTTGTCATTTTTTTTTTTTTTTTTAGTCACTGTAAATGTAATTATTTTCACCATAGCTTGCAGTGGGCTCCAAAATTTGGTCAGGGAAATGGGGGTATAGTATGTGGGGGATTTGAAAGTTAAAACTATAGGAACCATATTACCCCAACCTGTTTAAGCTAGCACCAAATTATAATGTTTGTTTTAAAAATTTGTTTCTATCAAAATTCTTTGAAAAATATTGGCTACCCAAATAGCTACAAGTTATTGTGAGTGACCTTAATTATGATTGATTTTAATCGTTTACAAAGAATTTGTAGTCTAACTCTAATATTGTGCTTCTCTTTCTTGAAAGTTATAATGTTAGCACAAAAATTGTAAAATTTATGCGACATGTCTGTTTGGAAAAAGTTTTAGCTTTTAGCTTTTTATCTTGGTTATTTTGTTTTATTTTATTATTATTTTTTAAATTTAATAAAATTAGTTATTTTGAAAATAAGTTAGTTTCTAGCTATTTTTTTGGTTGCACATTTAACATAAAAGTTACCAATACATATATAAAATATAGTATAATATAAATACTATGCAAATAAACTACTAAAAACTACAGAGTTCACAAATAAATTATCTGATTATAGTCTAAAAAAAATCTTATTATAAAAGAAGAGATCCTATAATGTGTCCCAAAAATAATAACATCTTCTATATCTTGTGGTCTAAACATTTTAACTTAGTTCCCTCTTGATTTAGTAGCTCTTAATTTCATTTTCTTGTTTCTCAAAAAAAAAAAAAAAAAAAAAAAAACCATTTTCTTTCCATTAATTAACTCTTACAACTGGCAATGGGCTGTGGAGTGTGGAATTAAAAAATACATTATCTGTTTAACACAATGGACATTCGGTTTGATTTGAAGAAAGAGAAGGAAACAATAGGGTCAAATTATTTTTCAAGTTTTAATAAATTAGAATAAATTACTATAACTTATTTAAGTGGTGAGTTATGAGTTGTGAAAAATAAAAGTGATGTCAATAAAAGGTCAATAGAAGGTCTATTTAAAGTATATGCTGTGTATCTAAGAGTTAGACCTTTTTGGATATACACCACTGTCAGTTTCTTTAAAACTTTCTCCCATCTCACCGTATGTGTGTGTGTGTTAAAATACTTAGTATTCTTAAAAAGAAAAAATAGTGGGTAAATTTTACATTGGAAAATGAGTGTGAGTTAAAGAAGTTTAAAGTCTGTACTGTGTATCCAAGAGTTAGACACTTTTGGATATACACCACTATTAGTTTCTTTAAGACTTTCTCTCCTCTCCCCAATGTGTGTGTGTTAAAATACTTAGTATTCTAAAAAAAAAAAAAAAAGTAAACGTAATTGTCTAAACCTCTTCTTCTTCTTTTTTTATTTATTTATTTATTTTTTTTATAAATTAGATACAATTTTTTTTATCCATGGCATCAGATCTATAATGATTTAGTTTTATTATTAGATTAAAATACCAACTCATTTTTAGTGTAGGTAGAGTTTGAGCTCTAAATCTCAAAATACCTTACTTGTTGAGCTAATTGGAACTCATTGATTATCCTTCATTCACAACTTATCATCTCAACAAATTGTAGAAAAAAAATTATGTTGTTAACAAAGTTTTTAACTACCGCACACCTTTGGTACGATGGTCACTCCACAAGTATAAATACTTGTGAGGTGTGGGGGGGCAAGGGCCGGGGTTCAAGTCTCCAGGAGGGAGTTTCACACACATATACACTTAGATTAGGCTAGAGTAGAATTCTATCTTGTAAAAAAAAAAAAAAAAAAAAAAAAAAAAAAAAATTGTTAAAAATAAAGAAAAAAGAAAATTTAGTTTTGCTATTTCTCTTCCCTAATTTTCTTGACAAATTCAAGATGAAAATATTTATTTCCCACTCCGTCTTACCGTTACAAAACCAAGTAGGCAATTACTTTTTTTTTTTTTTTTGATAGGAAGTAGGCAATTACTTGAAAGTAGAAATGAAGAGAACATTAAATTTTATTAATCTAACAATCTTTACTTTTCTGTACTAAAATATCAATTTTGTCATCAAACTCGTATAATTACAAATCAATTTTGTCAATTCTTCTTATAATCAGGAAAAAAAAAAAAGTCAATCAGGAAGTAAGATTTAAAATTTGAAAATAATTAATTATTACAAAAAAAATGAACCTTGGGTAAACTTTTGGTAGGACAGCTTTGGCCAGTTTGTAGTCTGAATTTAGTCTCAAATCATGTCCATGAGACATCAGGGAAGGCAAATGCAAAAATTGTTTGTATCTGCATTGCAAACCAATAGCTTCCTTCCAAATAAAGAAATTTACGACCAAATTTCCAAGAATGAAAAAAAAAAAAAAATTGCAGTAGCAACTATAATTGTCAAAACGTGAATTGATATTTTAAAATAGAAAGATGCTACGTTTACAACATTTTTACAACAAATCATAGGTGGTAAGTTGTTATTAGTTTTAATTTAAATTCACAATTTAAATTACTTTTTTGCCCACTTATAACAACAACTAACAATCTGCCACTTATGATTTGTTGTAAAAATATTATGATCATAGCATTTCTCTTTAAAATAATATCATATCATATCATATATAGTAAGATACATAAAGACTTTATAAAATTAAAAAAAAAAAAAAAATATATATATATATATATATACATAATTACATATATAAAAAGATATACTTATTAGAAATTTGGAATATATTCAATTAATAACTAACTTAATCAATTATGTAATAATATTTAACAAAACTAACTAAATATATCAAAATAAATTATATTTAATATATCCACGCTCAAAAGGGTCAAATAGAAAAGTGATAATATATGATATATGTAATATGATCTAAAATAATAATATTTTATTCATTATTTTACCTAATCAACGAAATCTCCATAGTCCAAATTAATATTATAATCAATTTCATAATCTTTTTAAATCTAATAATTTTTTTTTAGAAACAATTTAAATCGTATCTTCATTAACATCTTTATCCCCAAAATTTACTATTTCTTCTTATTTTTCTATTTCAATAAATTATTTGTTACATTTCTTCTTGGCACTCAAGAATTTTGGAGTTATAACAAAAATAATAATTATTATATAGTCATTTAATACTTAACTTATAGCATAGAAAAGAAATTTGCAAATATGAAAATAAAGTGTCAAGTTTATAGTCTAAATTTTGTAAGAGAGAGAGAAAGGGAAAAAAAAAAAAACTCATGAACATGGTATTTTATTGTAAAGTGCCTAGTGTCTGGTCTAACAACTTGTTAGACTAATAAGTGAAGTCAAATTGCAAAATTAAAAAAAAAAAAAAAAAGCCCATATATCTATATGTATTATCATGTTTTTTTTGCTTCAAATATGTATTATGATGTTGAATACAAATATACAATACAATACAATACTATACTGAAATCTTGTGTGATTTTTATTTGTAAATAGTGACAATATATTCCTTTGCTTCATTCCACAATAACCACAACAACCTAAACGCCACCCCCCCTGCCTTTCTCCCCCCCTCCCCCCACCCACCCAGGCACCCACCCACCCAAGAGAGACAGGAAAAACAAAGCAAAGTTAAAAGCAACCTAAAACAACACTCTCCTTCTATAGGCTATAATATTAATATATAAAAACCCAATAACATTTTAACACAGAAACAGAGAGAGAGAGAGACACACAGAGTTTTCATCACTTACCTACCCTCTCTCTCTCTCTCTCTCTACTTGTTTGTTCTAGTTTTTCCTCCTACCTGAGACTTTGATTTCCCTTCCATCTCACACTCCCTTTCTCTCTTTTTCTTTGTCTCCAAACCAATAACATAACCATTTCTTCAAAAACCCTCTTTCATTGCTTTATTCTCTTTTTGTTTATATCAGTTTCTCTCTCAAAATTGAGAAAAAAAAAAAAAAATGGAAGTTTTGAATACCCACTTGGCCAAAATCGAATCTTTCCCTCCCAGCAAACGCTTAAGCTCATGAAAACAATGGCTTTAGCTGCTGTTGTTGGTTACTAAAACCCCAAACAAAAAAGGCAAAGCAAACCAACAATTTTCTGATTATAAATGGGTAGGAAGAAAGGAATCCAACTGTTTGATGATAGACGAGATGGGTTTTTCTCTGTTTGTGATTTGGGTTCTCCAAGTCCATGGAATCTCCAAGATGGGTCTACTTACTTTCATCCAGGAGGCTTATTCGCCAGCGTTGGTCAGGTCGGAATGGGTTTCGGCGTTTCGCCGAATCCATCAGATTCCCGAGACAATGGCGGCGTGAAAGTGCCGCACAGGGATATGTACGCCAAATACATGTCATCCATTGAAGGATTTCGGATTGTCAAGGAAGAGGTGGTGGAGCTTGAGAAGAATAAGAAGAAGGGTGGCCTCAAATTGAAAGTTAAGGTGTCAAACCCTTCACTTAGGCGGTTGATAAGTGGCGCTATAGCTGGGGCAATATCGAGGACCGCCGTGGCGCCATTGGAGACTATAAGGACTCATTTGATGGTGGGGAGTAGTGGACATTCTACTACTGAGGTGTTCAATGATATTATAAAGACTGATGGGTGGCAGGGCTTGTTTAGGGGTAATTTGGTTAATGTCATTCGGGTTGCGCCTAGCAAGGCCATAGAGGTACTGATTCTAATTGGGTTCCTTTTAATCTTAGAGCTATGTTTTACAATGGTGTTTTTTGTGGTGCTTGATTGATTCTTTGGTTTGCATTTTGCTGTGTTCATTTGTTGGTTTACTTAGTTTGATTTAGACATGGATTCCCATGTTGGTTGGTTAGTTTGCTTATACATTTTGCAACTATGTGTCCTTTTTGTTTATGCCATGCAGCCATGAACTTTAGGATCAAGTTAGGCATATATGCTCAAGCTAGCTGTTTTATATTTTAGTGTTTTACTTTAGCTCTTCCTTGATATCATTATTTTGTTTGTATAACTCAGAACATGAAAATAAGATGACTGGATTCGGGAACTGCATTGATCGCCCTTTTTCTTTTGGTAGTTGCTTATCAACTTATTGCTAGAGGTGGTGACTGGTTTGGTAGTTTCAGTTTTTTTATTTTTTTAACGATATGTTTTAAAATAAAAGAACACGAAACAAATGGTGTTACCAAATCCTTATTGCATTTGATCA
This sequence comes from Quercus aquifolioides, assembly GCA_019022515.1. Taxonomy (NCBI): domain Eukaryota; kingdom Viridiplantae; phylum Streptophyta; class Magnoliopsida; order Fagales; family Fagaceae; genus Quercus; species Quercus aquifolioides. The sequence continues at coordinate 82,044,282 of CM032327.1, forward strand.
CAACCAAGAAGCATTTAATGATTTTTCGGTCAATTTGGGATTAGTCAAAGTGTTATACATTGAAACTATATCAATTATTGTCAAATGCTCAGCTCCTTATTTCTTGATAAGCAATCAATTATCTTCAACATATGAACTTGCTATTGCTTGAAGATATCTCTAATTCACTTATGCTTTCATTTCGCTTAACATTCTTTCACAAGATGTGGTGTTTTTGTAAACTTGTCCATTTCATATATGTTTCATCACATTATGCACATTTCTGTATGCATCAAAAGAGCTTCATTAACCCTGGGGTAGCACAGTTGGTTGGGGGCCACACCTCATGAAGCAGAGGTCATTAGTTTGAGTCCCTCCTTTTCCCCTTTCCCCCTTCCCTTGGGACCAAAACTTATTAAAAAAAGCTTTAAGTTCCCACCATTTTTTATTTATTTTTTTAAATATCTTTATCTTTTCAAAAGATGTTTTGTGTCTAAAGCTGCATGTTAGTTGTTATGATACTTTCATAGTTAATATGTCATAAGGTTAACTTATATTCACTTTGAAACAAGTTCTATGTTTTTTGCAAGTCCTGGCTGTCTAGGAAATTATGAATGTTTATAATTGCATGTGTTCTCAGTAAAATTTTAATATCATCCTTGCTTTCCAAGCTATTTTAAATGAATTTGATGCTTATATATATATATATATATATATAAGCTTTGGCTCAAACGGCACTTATAAAAATCATGTTGAAGATGAGGTCATGGGTTCAGAACTTACTGGATGTGTGTGTTTCTTACTAATCAAAATAAAAAATTATCTACTTTATGTTTGACATTTGAAGGTCATTGTTGATTTGAAGGTTACCTTGTATGCTCTTTCAGCCCCTGTGGCATGCATATCTTTGACAGTTTTTCATAAATAAACAGAATTCGGACTTAGCGGACCTTAATTTAGTTTTGCTTCTGTAATCCAAATTTGACTTCTTGATGCGCTTATCCTGCTGTAGTTTTAATTACACAGAACAGAAGAATTGGTTGCCATTTTGCCTGCCTTTCTCAAACCCCATGAACAAACCATGCCATTTCCTTCATCATTAGCGATTAATTTGTCCCTTTATATGTTCTGCTATCTCATAGCTCAATGGTGGTAGTTTCGAAAACTAACTTCTTTAAAAAAAAAAAAAATAGGGTGCCAATTTGTTTTGGACTCAATTCACACCTTTTCTTTTTTTAAACTGATGATATTGGGAGGATTGCAAAACCCAGGCACCTCTGCCCTAATAATGTTGTCCCTATAGCTGTGACCAAACCCTTCTACATTACCAATCTGGAGAAGTAATTCTTCATTTCATTCTAATTATCCAAACTCTCCTCACTGGGGAATTAATTGTGTTTGTCATTCTGAAAATCAATTCTCCTAATTTATAGTGTGATGCTTTTGGCAGGACATCACACGGTCCTCAAGAACAAGCTTGGGTTGTTCAGTGAAAACTGTTAATTTCTTTTTGTATGGTAAACATCATTTTCAATCTAAAGAAGATGATTGCATAGTGCACTTCTGAGGGTAGAAACCATGGGTGGTTGCAGTTGAACACTGACACACCTCCTAGAATCATAAGTTTTTCAATTACTATTACTATTAGTTATTTTACCATTACTATTAGTTTTTCAATTAATAACAGCCTGTTGTACCCGTTCCCCCCCCACGGCGGGCGGGCATTCTCCCCTTTTTTTCTCTTATTTCTGAATTGGTATTTCCTGGATTTGTTGAGTGAAAACCAATTGTAAATAGTACATCCTTCTGTGGTACTTTAGTAATCCAATTGGGAGAAGTAAATTAGGACTTAAACCTGCCCCTATATATGAATATGAAGGGTATGATAAATTTCCAAAGACGTTATTTTTTTTCCTCTATATCTAAATGTTTGTAGTACTCTGTGTTTGCCAGCTTTTTGCTTATGATACAGTCAACAAGAACTTGTCACCCAAACCTGGGGAACAGCCCAAACTGCCAATTCCTGCATCATTAGTTGCTGGAGCCTGTGCTGGAGTTAGCTCAACTATATGCACATATCCTCTTGAGTTACTCAAGACCCGACTGACCATAGAGGTACACAGATCTAAACTAGAAATTGTTTTTCTATCTCCAGTATGAATGTAGTTGTTAATTTAGTGGTCTGTTATGCAGAGGGGTGTTTACAATGGTCTATTTGATGCATTTTTAAAAATAGTGAGAGAAGAGGGGCCTGCAGAGCTGTACAGAGGCCTTACACCTAGTCTTATTGGGGTAATTCCATATGCTGCCACCAATTACTATGCCTATGACACACTAAGGAAAGCCTATCGTAAAATTTTCAAGCAAGAGAAGATTGGCAACATTGAAACCCTTTTAATTGGGTCAGCTGCTGGGGCTATTTCGAGTAGCGCAACTTTCCCACTTGAGGTGGCTCGCAAGCACATGCAGGTAGGGGCTCTCAGTGGAAGACAGGTATACAAGAATGTCCTCCATGCACTTGCAAGCATACTTGAGCAAGAAGGGATCCCAGGTTTATATAGAGGGCTTGGTCCTAGCTGCATGAAACTGGTTCCTGCCGCTGGGATTTCTTTCATGTGCTACGAAGCATGCAAGAGGATACTGGTAGAGGATAACGAGGAAGCATAGGAGTTTTTCTGAAAGTAGCGAAAATTCTCACTTTATTTCTCTCTTGGAACAAAGGGGGAAGAGAAGAACCGAGAGAGGCTTTTTATTTTTTTATTTTTAAATACACTGGGTTAAGTTATCTTGTGTTTTTATTTTTTCTCCAATTGGTTTTTGCTTGCTACTCAGTTCAGGGAGCCTTGTTTGTGTGAGGTTAGAACTGATGTTTTTGGAAGTCATTTTAAATGGAATTGGTTTTCCTTTTCAGAGGTTACAATTTGAAAATTATATAAATTTTAGTTAAAAGAATGTTATGTTAGACTGAAATGGCTGAGGGGAAGCTGCGTTCAATTTTGTCACCCTGGACCCAATTTCTTCCAGCGTTGTCATGGACGTTTCTTCTAATTACGCAACTATATTCTTTTGATCTCTCTCTCACATCATCTGGTACCTTCGACATTTTCAGACTAATTTACTGTTAAAGGCTTAAATTTTCCAGTTGCTTTCCTCAGCTTTTAAACCATAAAAATTGGAGGTTCGTTATTAGGCACTGACAGCAGATCGAGGAGAGTAGCAATTTCCACAAGACATTATGACATCAATACTAATACTAAGGAGATTATGCCTCGTTAAACCTTGCAAAAAAAGAAAAAAAAAGAAAAAAGAAAAATCCAATGGAAAAAAAAAAAACTAGTGGCGAAGGAAAAAAAAGTATAATATTCAAAAGAATCCTTCGTTCTTAATGGAAAAACTCCATTTAGTCTAAAAAATCATGTTGATAGTGATTTTTATGAGTATTTCTCTTGATACTTGGTTGTGCTTTTGACACGGGATCATCGCACTTTTTATAGTTAACAATCGGAGTGCAAAAATTGCACAATGATATAGGATCAACTTTGCACTTGATTTTTAGAAGAATTTTAGATAAACAACTCTACCAACTTTTTGCCTTGTATGCATAATTAGACCTTTTTATTTAATTAATAATTTGAAAATTTTTGAATTTTTATGTATTGTTTGGCCATAATATTAGTAATGGGTCCCTTGTTTGTTGTTATTGGGAATAAAGACTTAAGTTATATTGGCGGGGTGTCTACAATGAACATAACATTACATAGGCATACTACTAGTCTTTTTTTTGGGTTGAGAATCAACATACTACTAGTCTAATTATGTGGTTTGGATGTTATATTGTTATTGATTTTCACATTGTCATGTTATTAATACTTCTTTATTATTTGATAAGAGTCTTGTAACTTAACTAGCACCTCTTAATATTTCCAACTAAGATGTTTAAAGTTTAAATTTCCTATTTTCAATTATCGAATTATATAATAAAAAATCACTGTATCATCTTTCATTAATAACTTACTAAATAGTTGTGAAAAGATTTATGAGAACAATTGTTGTTCTTTCTAAAAAAAGAAAAAAGAAAAAAGAAAAAAGAAAAGAAAAGAAAAGTTGTGGTTCTTAACTTATTATTCTTAGAAATAAACTAATTTATTAATATCCAAATTCAACATTGGATAAATATAATTGTACTTTTACATAATTTTAGATTTATTTGAACAAAAAAATAAGTTTAATAAAAATGCTTGACTCTTTTTCCCTAAAATAAAATATAAAAATCCAATCCTACATCATAAATATCGTTCCCAAATAAAACAAGCAACCTCGTTCCTCATTCTGTCTCTTCAGTTCTCAAAAAACCCAATTAGTTCATGTTTTTCTTAACCTTGGACATGGCCACAATATCTGACGATCTCCTTCCTGAAATCCTTTCACGTTTGCCAATCAAACCTTTGTTCCAGTTCTAGAGCGTAAGTAAGCGTTTTGATCAAATCATCACTTCCATTATCTCTGATCCCAAGTTGTTGGCTCTCGAATCCGTCCGTGGTTTATTTCACTTTTCGTATCGTAGTCCTTAGAACATAAGGTACCTTTCTCTTCATCCTCAACACCACCCAGTTGAAAATTCTACACAACCAAAAAAAAAAAAAATTATTAGATTATTCACAACTTAGAAATCAAAACGAAACAAATGAACACCCTAAACCTAATACTTGCACCACCAAATTCAATAAAGGAAAACTGTGTCACATGTCATGAAAGAATTCAAACATTTTAAGTTTTCAATTTCCGATGGAATAGTGCCCCGAGCCTATAGCTACCGAGTATTAACCTGTACAAGTTTGTGCAGTCCTATATCAAAGCCAAGGAGATTATTGGAAAGTAGCAACACCTTTGTAAGATTTGCCAATGCAAATATCTGCATTGATATTGGATCAAACAAATTGTTATAAGACAAAGATCAAGTGACTGAGAAGTTCCTGGCAATCAGAGAGGCTCTCTGGATTATTTCCAGTTAGCCTATTTTCTGCCAGGCGACAGATTGTGTTAAGCTCTTTAGATTGTCAATACGAACACGAATCTAACCACTAAGCTCTTTAGATTGCCAATACGAACAAGAATCTAACCATTGCTTTTTCAAATTTTCTTTTGCAATTCATTAACAGAATGACCTGATACCATACTAGAGAACAAAATCATCTCATATGATATATATACTGTAATTGATAAACTTTAGCTATAACATTGGTTGTTGCTTTTTTTTTTTTTTTTTTTTTTTGAGAAACCAGACATCAAGCCTGGGCTTTTATTGAAAAAGGAAAACAAAATCAATGAACATCGAACAAGACTAGGGGTTGAATGTCTTCAGGGAGGTCATCCAACCAAACCCGAACCCCCAACAAATCCTTAGCTTTTTTGGCTAACAAATCAGCTACCACATTACATATTCTTTTAACATGATTAAACTCACACAACTGAAAATCACCAGCAAGGACTAAGATGTCATCAATGACATTCCCATATGAAGAGAGACAACCAGGCCCTTGTGAAAGGGCGTTGATCACCACCAGCGAGTCGCCTTTGATAACCACTTTCTGAAGATCCAGCTCCTTAGCAAACTAAACCGCTTTCCGGCATGCCATTGCCTCCATTTCGTTCACTGTTTGGGAGAGGGAAATGGGCATGGACATGGCTCCAATCACAGCTCCGTTCCAGTCTCTAGCTATAACACCGATGCCTACCATATTTAGTGAGTTGAACACTGCTACGTCGAAATTCAACTTGACATGCTCAGGCTCCGGAGGTCGCCACTACTGCATCACGGTAGGAGGAGAGGGAATTGGTTCAAGATCTTGGGCATTGAGGTACTCCTGCAGCAAGCCTCCCGCCATGGAACAAAGCTGTCCGAAAGGGTGCACAGGTCGGCCAAAGTGTTGAGTGTTTCTCCAGTTCCATAATAACTACGCTGTGATAGAGAAAATTTCAGCGTAAAACTCATCTTGTACCTGCAAAAAACTAGAGAGCAGGTTAGTGAAATCAGATGAGGGGGAAGTGACTGCATTATGGAACCATGTAAGTGAGTTCCACACGCAGGCAATCTCCCCACAGAACCATATAGCGTGCAGTGTGTCTTCCCCATGAGTTTTGCACAGTGCACACACCGCTGACTCGGTAATTTGTCGACGCCGAAGATTGGCCATGGTGGGTAATGCATTGTGGCAAGCTCTCCAAATGAAGAGCTGAATTTTCCTGGGTACTCGGAGCTGCCAAATACCTCTCCATAACTTCCTGGTTGGGCTAGAGCTGGAGCTGCCTGCACGCTCACTCGAAGCATACGCAGCCAGCATTTTGTAAGCGCTGCTTGTGGAGAATTGGCCAGATGGGGTAAGGGACCAAGTGATGCGGTCAGGGGGGGCTCTTTCACTTAAAAGGATGCTTAGGATGGCCTCCGCTTCATGTGGCAGAAAGTTTGTCTGAATCACATCAGTCTTCCATTCTCCATTTTCTTGGTTTATAAGACTACTAACCTTAGCCTCTAGGGGCAAGTCTGGAAGAGTAGAAATGGGGGTTTTGCTAGGTTGGTTAGGCAGCCACTGATCTTGTCTAATCCTCACTGAATTCCCATTGCCAATACGCCACACCATGCCTTTTTGGATTACATCATGGGCATTGATAATACTTTTCCAAGCATAGGAGCCACAGGTAGATTCCCTTGCCTCAAGAATTGAGCTATCCGGAAAAAATCTTGCTTTGAACACCCTATGACAGAGAGAGTTTGGATTATTAATCATACGTTACACTTGTTTGGCAAGTAAAGCATCGTTAAATTTTTCAATTTCCTTGAACCCCAGTCCTCCCACCTCCTTGGCCTCACAAAGTTTGTCCCATTTAACCCAATGCACCTTTCTATTGTCTCCATTATATCCCCACCAGAATTTCCGTATAAGAATCTCCAACTCCTTAATCAACCCGTTAGGAAGTTTAAAGCAGCTCATGGTATAAGTCGGAATGGCTTGGATTACTGACTTGATTAGCACTTCTTTGCCTGCTTGCGAAAGTAACTTCTCTTTCCAACCTTGGAGCTTCCTCCACACTCTCTCTTTGATATAAATAAAGGATTTTTTCTTAGCTCGACCCACTAAGGTTGGCAACCCCAGATATTTCTCATACTGGCGGATGGTTGGAACCCCTAACAGCTAGTCTGAATTTGGGGAGAGGTATTTGAGCTAAAAAATAATTTCATTTTTTCCCTATTCATTTTCTGCCCCGAACCACGCTTATAGATAGCTAAAATATCAAGAATCTTCTGGCACTCCCCTTCAGTGGCCCGGCAAAACAGAACATTGTCATTTGCAAAAAATAAGTGGGAAATTCTGGGTCCGTTACGACATATAGCTACCCCTTTTATATCTCCACTCACCTCAGCTTTCTAAATCAAACATTGCAACCCCATGGCACATAATAAGAATAAGTAGGGAGATAATGGATCACCTTGGCAAAGCCCCCTACCTGGAATAATATTTCCTACAGGTTGTCCATTAAGCAAAACAGAATAGGATACAGATTGCACACAAGACATAATAATTTTAATCAACCTCTACCCAACTGATACATTACTCTCTCCAAAAAAGCCCATTCCACCCGGTCATAGGCTTTACTCATATCCAACTTGAAAGCCATAAGACCCACCTTCCCCTGTGTTTTTCTTTTAAGGTAATGAAGAGTTTCAAAGGCCACTAGCACATTATCAGTGATGAGTCGACCCGACAGGAAGGCACTTTGCGAATCAGGGATAATGAGAGCTAAGAATTTCTTCAAACGATTAACCACAACCTTAGCAATTAATTTGTAAATCACATTGCAAAGGCTAATAGGTCTAAAGTTTGACACTTTATTGTTGAACTACATTTTCTTTATGCTCTTAATACTCATGTCAAATTTTGTGTCAATTGAATATTATTTACAATATGATTTGTAAGTTTTTTTTTTTAATGGATAATTTTAAATTACAAAAACTTGCAATTTAAACAATTTATTGATGACATAGGTATTGATATTTAATTTTTTAGAAATTTTGCAAGCATGAAGGATATAAGAAGAAATTGTAATTCAATGGTGGATTTTTCAAAATTCACCTCTAATAAAAAGATATTGAATAAGGTTGTAGATTAAAGTTACAACCAATTTTGTAGCTAAATTTTATCTTCCTGTAATTTCAAGTTCCAAATTTAATGTTTGTTTCATTTGCAATTTCCATTAATTTATACGAAACAATCAAGCTCGCATAAACCCCAACCCCTAAAATTATCATCAAGAAATTGCAAACCCATCTAAAATCACAGCAAACAACCAAAACCCATTAGAACGCTGGCCGTATCTCTTTAAGGCATTTCTTCAAACAACTATATAGCATACTCATAACTAGTTTTGATCAAATGAAAATTTTACCACAACCAACTCTACCCAATCCTCCAAAGCCCTTAAAACACTTACCAACTCAGTCAATTGTTGTTATTGTGTTTTATTTTAGTTCTTTAAGCACAAACCAATTAAGTAGTTGTGAAAAAATTTATGAGAAAATTTGAGGATCTAGACTCAATCTTAGAAATATATTCTTTTTCAATATGCAAATTCAACCTTTTACAAATTTTTTTTTTAACAAAAATAAAATAATAAAAATACACTTATCCAAACAAGTTCCTAACTTTTTTATTTTTGGATAAAATACTATTTTGGTCTCTAAAATTTGCTTTTCAACCCTAAGCTTAAAAATTTTTGTTTTTTTTTTTTGTTTTTTTTGTCTCTAAACTATTGAAAAAATCATTTTTCCTCTTTAAACTATTTAAAATGTTTTACTTTCCATTCTTAAATTTTTTAAAAAAGATTTTCATCCCTAAGCTATTGAATTTTTTTTTTCATCTATATTTTTGTCTCTAAATTATTAAAAAAAATTTTTTTACAAAGTTTAAGGATAAAAAAGTATTTTTAAAAGTTTAGTGACGAAAAAAAAACTTTTGATAAGTTTAGGGACCAAAATAATATTTTACCTTTTTTTTAAATTAAAAAAAACTAAAATAAAATGCTTTCAACAACATTCAACCCTAGTTCTTATTTTCATAAAAAAAAAAAACCCTAGTTCTTAATTATCGTTCTCAACCAAAACAACGCCCTCCTCCTCTTCTTCTCTCAAAAACCCATTAGTTCCACACAAGGATTTTCAAAAAATCAAGAACATGGTCATAACATGTGACGATCTCCTTCCTGACATCCTTTCATATTTGCCAATCAAATCTTTGTTCCGTTTCAAGTGCGTAAGTCAGCGATTTAATAAAATCATCTCTGATCCTAAGTTGTTGGCAAAAAATCAAATTCATGCTCTCCAATCTGTCCATGGCTTCTTTCACTTTTCGTATCGTAGTCCTCAGAACATAAGGTACCTTTCTCTTCATCCTCAACACCACCCTGTTAACAATTCTGGGAGGCCTATTTATTCCTATCAAATTCTTGATTCTTGTAGTGGCCTTCTTTTACTCAATCTTGTCAATGATTTTAGTCTTTATAACCCCACAATCAAGAAACACCGATATATTCTAAAACCAATAAATTGGTCCCCAAGTCCTAAGCAAAATATTGGGTTGGCTTATGATTCCAGTGCTTCAATCTCCAACAATATTTGCAAGTTGGTTTTTGTTTATAAGAGTGTTCAGAGGTACGGAGTTCCTGGAGTAGAAGAATATGAATTTAGGATATTCTCACCTAATGCAAATGCATGGAGAGTAGTGGATATGGCATTAGAGTGTATATCAGGTGAGTTTGTTAAACAAGGTCAAGCTGTGTATTTTAACGAATCTTTGCACTGGATAAGGGAGTCCGGTGATATTATTGTGTTTGATACGAAGGAAAACGTTCCAAGATTCATCAGGAAGCCCATTTTCCTCGAAGAGTTCAAAGACAACATGTGGTTTGGAGTTACAAACGGTTCACTTGGTATCCTATATATTTCAATGACAGAGGTGGTCATTTTGGTGCTCCATGATTACCTAGAAAATTCTTGGGGGCATGTTATAATCGAAATAAATTTTTGGCCACAAAAGAAAGCATTTTCTCCCATCTTTTTTGATGAGGATTTGATTGTTTTGCAGAGCCAAGGAGAAGAGAAAGAAATTCATTTGTATAATATGAGGTTGAAAGAATGGAAGAAGATCGGAGTTATTCTAGATTCTAAGGATGGAGTGCACGAGTACATTCCTTTCATACCTTGTTTAGCATGGTTGTACGACAGTGCCCCATTGAATAATAATTATCTAGAAGAAAATTACTCCAATAGCGGATTTGAACACTTTTGGCCTATGGATTTAAGCACAAGAAAAAGAACGAGAGCCATTCTCAAGTGCCATCAGAGAGTAGATCAAAAAGAGTAAATCCGAAAACCTGCAAGTTTTAGTGATCTTCTCTAAGGTTGAGTAGTGTAATATGTTGATCCGTGTCTTTAAAATCTCATTTTGTTACATGTCAAACTAGTATGCAATGAAAATTAGGAATATTGCATTATTCTGTGCAAGTTTGAAATTTGTTCTTTTCCTTTTGTTTTATGTGTGCTGTTTTAAGGTATAATAACTTAAACAAAGTTAAGCTGAACCTCTTTTTATATATAAATATTAATTAAATAATATAAAAAATATTATAACTATTATAATGTATTGATAAGTGTGATTGTATGTTATATAGGGTACTCGACAATCAAGTATGGGTACTCAACAATCAAGTCAAAGTCGTACAAAGAAAGATAGTGCTAGTGGAAGCAAGAATGACAAGGCAAAGCCAAAGGCCAAGGCCTAGTGCTAGCGAGAAGAAAACTAACCTTTTGGTTTGATATTTTGTTTAGTGATACCCATCCTTTAAGGATAGCGATGGACCAATAATTTATATATATACTGTTGTAAAAGTGTAATTATTGATTTATTGGGCGTCATAATTCATGGTAGCTGAGGAGAACAATTTACTATTTGTAAAGTTTTTGATTTGGTATTTAATCTCTTAATGTAATATCGAAGTGATCGAATAAATTAATATTATCTATATTAGTTGAGGAGAATGATAGTCTCCAATTTATACAACTTGTAGTGACTTAGTACAAGCCATGAATTTATATAACTTGTAGTGATGGGCCAATATACATTTTTTAAAGCTTAATGTATGAATCGAAGGGATCAAATAAGGTAATTTTGACTTGTGCACAGGTTAATTGAAAAAAGGCCACAAAGTATTGTAATTAGAATAATTGGGCATATATATAATTTTTTTTTTTTGAGAAAGAGTAATTGGGCATATGAACCCTTGTAACTATGGATTGTTACATTGCTACTTTCAGCTATAAGCTTTCTCACGAACTCATAGAATGCCATCAATTTCATATAAGTTGAACATTACATAATTGTGAACATTTTTATTACATTACATCTAATTTAAACCCATTTTCTTGAGTGCTTCTACTTAAATAGTTACGGCATGTAAAGACAACTTCAACATTAATACTTGAAGCCCATACAAAAAGCTATTACAATCCCACTATTGATTTAAGAAACTACTAATAAACACCAAAGCCACTAAGAGATCTTCTTATACTTGTAGCTTCGTTTTGTGAATTCAATGTCATGCCATTCAAACAAACTTTTATTTATTTTCTTTATGTATGTGTGTGAGGCAGTGTCTATTGATACTATCACACACTGCATACATACAATACTACGAGGCCGAAAATGGGTTTTGAGTTTGGTGGAGAAAGACAATAGGAGAGATCTGATTGGGCTAATAGACCGGACACTTTCAGCCTTCACAGGCCCAAGTTAAATTTTGTTGTTGTTCAACTTTAGAGGGTCATTAAGTGATAGGTCCACTCTTCTTTTTATTTTTATTAATTTTTCTATCGTAGGTGTTCAAACTTCTTTGAGCACCTGATGTGAGTAGTCCAATACATAAGCTAATTACAACTTACTAGAAGCTGGCTAGACATTGGGAACGCAAATCTTATGGATCTCATGAGAACTTAAGAGTTGTTATGTTATCGGCCCGCTAATTGCATTAGGTTTGGAAGATGTAACTGTTCTCCAATCACCGAAAGATATATTTGAGGCTATTAGTGTGGACAGAAGATCCAAAGAAATAGGACCACCAAAACTGATGATGGCTTTCATGAGCTTAGTTACCTATTTCCAAAAAAAGAATGGATCGCTCTGTGCTTTTGGGCCATTGTAAAGCTTTTTCTCTGTTTTTGGGCCTAAGCCACATTGCCAATCTTTTCTTCTAGACCGTGAGAATCAGCCACGTTTCCAACTTAACTATGGTGAATCAAAGAATGGATTGCTAAACTTATAAAAAAAACAACGGATTGCTTTGTGATCATTGCATGCATCGGCCTAACGATCACAAACCTCTCCTAAATTACATGATAAACCCATGCTTCGAAAAGATAAAAAGTTATGTCTTACTCAGTTACGGCTCTAAGAATTTTTTTTAGAGTGGTTACTAAGAAATTTAAGTTATACAAAATCTAATAAAGAGACAATTTAAAGATATCAACGTAAAAAAAAATCACACAAATACATGAAATATTACAATTTTTTTTTGTACTAACAAAGTGAAAGAAAAAAAAAAAAAGGACTAATAAGAAATAAAGTGGAAATTGAAAATTGAAAATGCTGAAATGAGAACAATTAAGTGACCACAATATTTTTATAACAAATCTTATGTAATAAACTGTTATTGGTAGGTAAAACATGTCAATGTTGAGCCCAAAATAGAATTAGTAACAGCTTACCACATAATATTTATTGTGAAAATATTATGGATGTAACATTATTCTTATTTTTATTGAACTCAAATTCTTGTGATTCTCAGGTCAGGGTGTTTAAAACTTTTATTAGGGTAGTCAAAATAGGTTAATTTAGTGTATAATATTTTTTTGTAAGTATATATATACATTTTTTTTTTCAAGTCAGGGTGGTCATAGAATAGATTAGTTTAAACTAATTATTTATATAATTTTTTTTGCTAAGTATAAATTTTTTTTTGGCAAGTGCCCTCACATACAAGTGGAGCTGCCACTGGTCTCACTCGTGATCAATCATGTAAATCATGTACAAGCTATTGTATATTTATCATACATACATTGTCACGTGGATTAATTGTAAAATCATGTTTTAAAAACAAAATTTTATATGAAGTATGTATAAATGTACAATAAAAAGTGTGTAACAAGATTTAGGGGGTGAGAAAAGGATAATAATCAATAAATAATTAATACATAATGCTATGACTAGATTACTTAACTAGGTTGGACTAGTAAATTTTCACATGATTCATGCAGGGCATGGCGGCTTCCTTAACGCATTGGATATAATAAAGCCTTCTAACAAAAAAATGCACATGTATAAGCATGTCATCTTAAAAAATAAAACCTAGCTAGAAAGTGGTAAATCATTTGTATATATAAAAAGCGTCAATGCGCAAACAGTGTCTCTTTGGTTTGTTCAATAAAAAGTGTGTAACAAGATTTAGGGGTAAGAAAAGGATAATAATCAGTAAAGAATTAATACATAATGCTATGACTAGATTACTTAACTAGGTTGGATTGGTAAATTTTCACATGAATATTCATGCAGGGCATGGCGGCTTGCTTAACGCATTGGATAGCATAAAGCCTTTTAACAAAAAGATGCACATGTATAAGCATCTCATCTTAAAAAATATAACCTAGCTAGAAAGTGGTAAAGCATTTCTATATATAAAAAGCGCCAATGCGCAAACAGTGTCTTTTTGGTTTGTTCAAGTGGCATAGTAGCTATAGTGATTTTTTTTTTTTAATATTTATATGAACTGACATATATATTGTTATACTGACACAATAAATTTCACAATATTTTCACAATTATTGAGGTGTCAATTTCTTATAGCTCGAAATAAAATAATAAAATATGAGAGCATTTCCATATATAAAAAGTGCCAATGCACAAATAGTGCCTCTTTGGTTTGTTCAATAAAAAGTGTGTAACAAGATTTAGGGGTAAGAAAAGGATAATAATCAGTAAATAATTAATACATAATGCTATGATTAGATTACTTAACTAGGTTGGACTAGTAAATTTTCACATGAATATTCATGCAGGGCATGGCAACTTCCTTAACGCATTGGATAGAATAAAGTCTTTTAACAAAAAAATGCACATGTATAAGCATGCCATCTTAAAAAATAAAACTTAGCTAGAAAGTGGTAAAGCATTTCTATATATAAAAAGCGCCAATGCGCAAAAAGTTCCTCTTTGGTTTGTTCAATAAAAAGTGTATAACAAGATTTAGGGGTAAGAAAAGGATAATAATCAATAAATAATTAACATAATGCTATGACTAGATTAATTAACATTGTTTAAAGTAAAAAACACATGGTTTTACCAACAAAAAAGAGTTAAGGAAAAAAGTACTTTCCCCTGGGGTTGTTTCATTCCCTCCAATTTTAAAGTTGAATAATTTCCCCCTTTATATTTTGTAGACAAGTATATAGTTCCTACTATTACTCTCTTAGTTAAACCCTAACAAAATCTTATGATTCCTAGAATATTTCATTGTGCAATAACTAAAATGCCTCATTAAATTTTAATGTCCCAAAATTTTTTTTCATGTATTTTGAGTTTTATATGTTAGTCATACTTAGAAAGTAAAAATGATGATGCATGGTATTCTATTTGTTACAGAACACTAATTTATTAGTGGTTTAAATCTTCTAAATTCATAATTTTATCTAATATATACTTTAATGATATATGTCTTTTGTTATTTTGTTCTTTTTTAATTTGTTTTCTTTCTTAAAAAGGTGTTCATTAAAAATTAAGTAAGCTAAGCATCGTAGTTAGGTTCATAAAATAAAATGATAAAGAAGGAGGTATGAATAACAAAATATTCATTGCAAATAATTGTAGGTATTTAATTTGATGAAGAGTTTCAATTGTAGCATGTCATCATTTATTGCGAAAATTTAAATATTGTGACAATGTTTTATCAAAACTTAGTAATTAATTGTTGAAAGATGACGACATTTGTTATCATTCTTAGTAGTTTTTTTTTTTTTTTTTGGAGTAGATATTGTCTTTAGTAAATAAGTTCTAAGAAATGAAAAAGTATTTTGTATCAAATGATACTAAGTCATCCATATCAAAATTCAATAAACGAGAGACATGTGTGAAAAAATAACTATCCACTAACACATCATGTCTTTCAATTGTTAGTGGGTTAATTATTTTTTACTGACATGTCTTACACTTATTAGATTTTGATATTGCTAACATAATATCATTTGATACCAAATACTTTCTCCTAAGAAATTATCATACTAAATAGATAGCCATATGTTAAATAACTATTTTAAATTTAAATACATGGTTTGATACTACAAAAAAAATTATATCTTATATTTTCTCACTCATGGGCAGCACGTGCAACCCTTACTAGTGAATATAAAAGTGTTCTTACGTGTTCCATCTAAAAAGTGGTAGTGTCATTACTTTTTGTGATTTAATTAATACTTACTAAAAGAATGATATCACTGCATACATTTGGTGCGATGATCACTCTATAAGTATAAGTATTTGTGGGGTGTGAAGGGCAAAGGCCGGATTCAAGTTTTCAGGAGGGAGCTTTCACACACATATATACTTAGATTATTCTAGAGTAAAATTTCTATCTTGTATAAAAGAAAAAAAAAATACTAAAAGAATTATAGAATCCACTACTAATATCTAATTAAATATTTAGTCGGCTCTTGACTCTTGAGGTTGTGGACACTCTATTTTGTAGCCTCCATTTAACCTCATCACAAAAGTGAAACAATTATTTTGCAACTTAAGGGAAAAATCATAATTTTGACTGTTTGATCTTCCTATGCATCATTTTTAAATCTTGAAGTTTTAACTATCAAAATGATATATTGCGCACACAAATCCGGCCTCCGGAATAAAAGTTATAATTGGATAAAGTTTTGATGGTTAACATGCAATTTTTAGTGAATCAAGGTAAAACACATGTGATTATAACTAATAAATTATAATTGGTGTGTAAAAAGATTAAAAATAATTGATTACATGGCATAAATTGATTGGAGTTTCATGAAAATAATCGTAGAACTGCATGCATGCAATAAATTTTAAGAGTGTGAGATAATTATAAAGTCCATGAACAAAACTATAAATTATATCTAGTTAATTAAGTGTTTAAAAGTGAAAAATATTTTTTCTACCGTTTATCTCGAAAAAAAAAAAGTGAAAAATATTCTACAAAATAAATTTGGACTTTAAAAGAGCATTAGCATTTGGACTTCTAAATAATATCCCATTTTACACTCTTAAAAGCTAATTCATCTATTATACAATATCATTTTACAATATATCCAACATCCCAATTTTTATTTTAACATACAACACATTAAAATAATATAAATTATACAATAAAATAATTTAAAATTATCTATCTCTCTTCTATTTCTAATTTTTGTTACTTTTGTCACTGCCTCATCTCTCAACCACACCACCACCAACGACAAAGGCAACACTACACCAAAAACCTAGCCAAGATTTTTATATTAAAAAAAAAAAAAAAAAAAACCAGCCAAGAACAAAGCAGCAAACCCACCATCACAACAAACCCATTGTGACCCAAGAACCAAATAGCAAACCTACCGTGACCCAATACCCAAATAAAACCCAAAAACCACCTACCACCACCATGAACAACCCCAAAACCCCCAGCAATAGAAACTAAAACAAACTGGAGGAAACAAGCTAGCACCGCAAACCCATAGTGAAACCCACCCCTAACACCACGGCAACCCCCCATTACCACCACCATATCAGTCAAAAACCCAGCCACACCCACACTCATCAAACCCACCATCGCCGTAGCCACCCAACGCCACCACACAATAAAACCCACAACCTAATCAAATGACCCACAAAAACCCAACCTACTGCCACCACCACCTCCGCCAACCAAATGACCCACAAAACCCCCAGCAATTGAAAATCAAACAAACCCCTAGCAACAACCATTGAAACTTAAGGAAACTAGCCTAGCAACTAGCTGATTTAAACCTATAACCATTGATTCAAGCCCACCACGCCTTCACATTTCATCCTCAAAGTTGCTGCTGCCTACTAGAGAGAGATTTTTGTTTGGCCAAGAGAGAGAAGCAATAGAGGTCAAGAGAGAGAATTGAAGCAACAGAGGAGAGAGAGAGAGAGAGAGATTTGAATAAATTATAAGAGTTTATGTTTAGAACACGTGAACAATGAGTTCTATAAGTAAGAGATCAATGTAGGAGTGTTACAAAATTTTTTAGGTTTACAAGCCCGGGTAAAGGTGAGTTTAGTGTTTGTGGGTTGTAAAATAGCAATTTGGGGGTTTTACAACCCCCAATACTAATGCTTTGAGAGGATAAAATTTAGGATTAAAGTAAAAAATAATTCTAAAAACTCATCCACAAGAGAAATTTTTTTGTCAAAACTTGAATTCTAAGCTTGAAGGAAGAACACGTTGCACACAATTTAAGCCTAAAAAATGTTCAAAGCCACCCTTGAATCCAATATCGCATGAAGGTATAAACTTATAACAGAGTAGTTTAGATCCTAGAAATTTAGATCTATGATATACTATGTTGTTTGTGATTGATGATATGGGATGAAACCTTCGAACATGCTAGATTTACCTAGGGTATATGAAATAAACTCACATGCTTAAAACTCTCACTCTCTTCCAAAAACCCTAATCTTTCTATTTGTTTTCATACAATAACATGCTATTTTCTTATTTCTATGACATGCTTGGATGTTTTGATTGCATGACATGAATACATGGCTGCTACATTCTTGAAGATTGGTCCATCGGACAGGGTGAGTGTCTAACACATTCCTACTCCGTAACTTGACTTCGATCTTAAATCAATGGTTCATAGATCTAGGTTTATCCATGTAATTTTCATGTTTTAGAATGTAACTAGGAATCAAACTCATGTATTTTCTTAGATTGTATTTAGGACCAATGCGATGTATTTATTTATTTATTTTTTATCTTCCTATCAAATGTAAATTTTCAATTCAATTAATAAAAGGTCTAATTTATTTTTCATTGTGGGTTTCTTATTATTATTTTTTCTTTAATTAAAATAAGTGGCAACTCCAAATGTAAAACCCTCCATTTAGGGGGAACGGTAGCATTATTCGAATTGCCATTTTGAGACAATAACATGGTTTCACTCATTCACGTGGATTTGGCCAATGAAACCTTTAGTTAGCTGAGGTTGCAGTCTCTCACAAACTCCTAAGGAACAAATTTAAGTATGTCCTTATACAATCAAAAAATCAATTAAATAAGTTTATTTAATATTAACAAACCCAATATTGATTTCATATAGTGAATCAAATATCATCACTGTCTCAACAAGCTAATTTTGTGAAGTATTCAGTTTAAACCTCTTTACTTGGTTTTAAAAAAAATCTCTTTACTTGGTTTCAAAAAAAAGAAAGAAAAAGGAAATGCATGGACAAGTAAAGTTGTAATCTAATTTTTATATTTTATTTTGGTGTTAAGAGAGATATAGATTATTTGGTGTGTAGTCATGTGGGAGAGTAGATGGCTAATTTTGACAATCTACCATGTAGGATATTTGTGGGGCCCGTGGGCCTGGTAGCCTCGGCCCATCTTGCATTTGGCCCAAGGCCCATGCCGAAGAAGGGTGATCGTCCGAGGATGGTGTATGAAGACCTATGCTTTTTTGGATCCACGCCGAGGACATCCTTGTCCTCGACGTACCGAGGCTGATTCCAGGTGGGGACAGACCCAGGACCGGTTGTCACCTCCACACTAAATGCACTCATCTAACCCCCTGGCCGCATTAATGGGGATGTAACCCCTGGGCAGGGTAACATTGGTCATTATGAACCACTCGAGTACTGATAAGGCCTCTGATGGGACGGACGGTCAGAGGAAAAGGCAAATGGATGATCAACAAATGGAAGAAAGAGATAGGAGGGAGAGAACTATATAAGAAGGGCAAGCAAAGCAGTAAAGGGGGGTGGGGGGGGGAGAACCTCCTCGGACGAGTGCCGAGGAGCTACCCTTAGGAATGAATTGGGTTCATTTCCCTTCAATGGCGAAGAGTACCTGGTGCATTGTTGTTAGTTTGTTAGGGCCTAATTCTTCAACCCACGCTCTAAAAATTGTATTGTTTGGATCCAATCCAAATTGAGTCCCTACAATATTGATTTATAAAAATTAAAATCTGAAGTTGTTAGGGGAAGTTGATCATCGTTGATGCTACACATTTACAATATTTTTGTTAAACAATTTGTGGTTTCAATTTTGTTGAGTTTCTATTGGTTTAATATTTTAGAGACCTTGCAAGAGATAGGAAAAATAGTGTATATATAATTTATTTTTTTTAAAACAAATAAATAAGGATGATATTAAAAGAAAGGAGAGGGTGATGAATGGAATGGAATGATCATAAGGAATGGAAATGAATGGAATGAAATGAAATTAAGAAACCTTGATTGGATGTTTTAAAATAAAGGAATGGAAATGAATGGAAATGAATGTAATGTAAATAATTAATCTTGGAATATTTTATGACAATAATACCATTAGACCCCTATTTTAAAATAAATGGTTAAATATATAGGGATATTTTGGGAGTTTTAGTAAAATATTCATTAAATCTAATTTCATTCCCTCTCATTAATTCCTCATAATTTCGGGGGAATGAAAATTTGAGGTTTTAAGGGAATAGAGAGGAATGAGTGTTCCCTCCTATTTATTCCATTCCCTCTCACTTAAACTCCTAAACAAGGGAATGAACTTTTCATTCCCTCTATTAAAACTCTCAAACAAGAGGAGGGAAGAATATTTTAAAATTATCATTTTCATTCATTTCCATTCCATTCCATTCTCTTCTTCCAAATGAGGGCTAAATAATGGGTAAGAGAACCAATTAGGAAGAGAAGAAATGACTATAGGCTCATCCCATTTACAAAAGCAGCCCAATAAGCTAAGTTGTGATCAAATTAATTAAGGTCTTTGAATACAAAGCATAATTCCTAAGTAAAAAGGGATTTTAAAGAAGAAGTAAAGGGCATAACTTTCAATAGGAAATTTGGGATAATGGGAGGAAGGTACTGCAGATCTGTCAATCACAGTTTTTAAATCTCCTTCAAATTAAACAAATGAGAGATTATGATGAGGGCCAATTTTACAGCTAAGAGGGTAATCATTCACAAATTCAATATAATTCTTTTTAGAAAAAAATTATTTTCAAAAAATTTTGAACAAAAGAGGGTGGAGTCTATTCATAAAGGTACGTGGAAAATTATTTAATTAATTGTAAGAGCCCCTGACCCCTTTCAATGCTTATCTTAGAAGAAACTTTAACATGTAAAAAGTAAAATATTCGTGAACCTCCTTTAACGAGAACTAAAATAAGCTCTTCAGATCTCAGTAAAAAAAAAAAAAAAAAAGGCTCTTCAGACGGAGAGAGAAACTTCAATCCCAGCAGCTATATAAATTTGACACGAAGCAATTGTATTGTAGAGCAAAACTTATTTGGTGTTTTCCTTTGCTAATTATATATGGGGTTCTTAGTGATCTTGGCAATTGTAGTGTTAGGCTTAATAAGCCTAGTTCTTGGGGACATATGCACAGCTGCTTCTTATGGTCCTCCATATATGCGTAAGTATACTATGCAGTTTTTGCTCATATATATTTTTTATATAATATAATTTGATAGTTGTAATAATAAGAGAGAGATTTCAATTTTGGTTCACTCATAAAGAAGAGCAAATAAAGCCACTAAGTTACTAGGCTCTTGATGCTTCATACATCGATCTCAAGTAGTACATAATGGGAAAAGATTTTAGAACTTAAAATTTTTTCTTTTTGGAAACTCGCAGGGATAAACTTTTAGGAGTATTGAATGGGCAATACCTTTTGCATTTCCTTTAGGTCGAAGCATGCGCGTAATGCCTAGTTTGCTTTGTACAGCTAATTAAAATGCTCATTAATTAGAATCTCTTAATGCAGCCACAAGGTGCAATGGAAATCAACAAGAACAGTTCCCTCCGGGAAATCTTTTTGTGGCAGTGAGTGAGGGATTGTGGGATAATGGTGCTGCTTGTGGGAGGCGTTATAGGCTGAGGTGCTTAAGTGGAAATAACAAACCATGTAAGGACGGTACCATTGATGTTAAGGTGGTGGATTACTGCCCACAATCGCCGTGCCCTTCTACCCTCCTCATGTCGAGTAATGCTTTTGCAGCCATCTCACACTCTCCGAAAGCAAAAATTAATGTCGAATATATCCAGTAAGTATGTTGTTACTCTTCTTCTCGTTCGTCTTGTCCTTCTTCTCGTTACTTATTCTATTTTATCTATGCACTTATTCTGAATCACATGCAGGATATAACATTTTTATGGACCAAAACTCCTCTGCGTTTCATATCGTTAGAATGATTGAATCAACATATAGTTTGCTCGAAATTCTGAAAGGAGTATATGTACGGAATGTAACTTCGGATGTTAGAGAATGATTGTTGCTTGATTGTGTTGTTAACAGTCTATATCAATGTTATGAATTTAATATTGTGATTTAAAAACAAAATTTTAATAAAGGGGATTAGACTGTTTATTTTTTTTAAAAATTCAGATTTAAGTTAATCATGAAGCTTCTAGGAAGCTCCACTCCCACCTACTACCCATTACCTACGTGATAGACCAAGAATGTATTGGTCATTTTGGTAAATTAATCAATTAATTAGTTAAGTTAATTAATTATATTCAATTACATGCAATAAGCGTGGTAGCACAAACAAATCATCAAATAAACTAAATGCAGCGGAAATTAAATTTGACACGGATGATTTGTTTACAAATGGAGAAAACCACCGAGGCAAAACTCCACCGGGTGAATTTAAGGTCACTACTCCCGAAAATCCATTATAATCAAAGCAAGCGGTTAAAAGTAAAGGAATCTCAATACCTTATATCAACTTACAGTTGAACCCTAACCCTAATACATAATTGGACTTGTAATGTAATGACAATATTTCCTTTTCAATGCACGGCTCCCAGTACGTGACTAACCAATTGATGCACGGATCCAAGTATGTGACTAACACACTAACTTGAGAAGGATGTTGGCTACAAAGTTCTTCAGTTCATCCACATGATGAAGATCAAGAAGCTCATTGGTTACAAAACTCTACGGCGTACAAACGCAGCAGCTTATTCAAGAGAAAGGTGAATTAGGGCATATGTCTCCGGTCACAATATGCTTGCATAAAACCTTTGCATCAAGTTTCATCAAATGAGACGGCCCTTAAAATAATCCTTATATATGTCTAGGGTTATGAGAAAAGAAACCCTATACAAATACACATGGATATGCGTGAAATCATATTTGAAAAACTGATTTTCGTAATTCTCGATAGATATAGCTGTTGAGCTTCACATTTTAAATATCGATAGATACATCTGTCGAGTTTTAAAGAACAACGCTTCTTGACTTGATTCTTGGACAGATTTGCAATGACTTCAATACTTGAACTTGAACTCTTGTTCCTTGAAGTATTAAACACATCCTAGATCTATCAAATTACAAGTAAATGACATTTTGTCAAAGGATTAGCCAATTCTAAATGATATATGTTCTAAACATGTTCCACATATGTCCTAACAATCTTCCCCTTTGGCAATTCGTAACAAAACCACAACAAACAAATAAAATATGAGAGAAGTCATAAATCACTTAACTTATATTCACTTGTTGAATACAATAAAATCTATCCTAACACAAACTCTTGAAAAACTTTGCAAGAAGAAAGTTCATGGCATGGAAGACTTTGACAACCTGTATTTCTAAAACAATTTAAACAAAACTCATCACAACATCTTAGTGTGAAACAGAAATAAAATATTGCATACAATAAATAAGAAGCATGTGCATAAAGAGAGAAAAGAAACAACACATGAAGAGATAGGTGAAAGAATGTTATAACAACCTCATCAAATGTTAGGATTAGTGCCCTTAAATTCTATTATATGATGCTATGTATATTATTATATATGACATTATGTATGACTTAATGTTGTGATTAATAAAGTTCTTTTATTATTATATAAAATAATGGTAACATGAATATTTGAACATTATCATATAGTCCATGAGATGCATTGTATGTGATTTATGTGAAAAGTCACAGAAGATATAAATCACAAGTTTTTTGTAAACTTAGAATGTTAGTTCTTAGTTGGTGATGAAATTGGGCATTTCATTAGCGAAGACTATAACATATCAACTAAGATGATTTGTTTTGATCATGGAAGTGAAAACTTTTAGTTGATGTGTTGATATGTTTTAAGAGTTAAAACATATTGAACTGGACCGCTGTGAGATTTATTATTCTCCTAACGACTGTCAAATGAATAATAAATTTCACAACTTATATTTACATGAACTTTTAATCCTGAGAGAATAATGGATCTGATCATGGAATGTAGGTTGTTTTGATATATCAGGAGTGAGATCTAAATTAATGGTCAAAACCTCAGTATGTTGGATAGCCACATTTAGTGTTGATCGAACATATATTCTCAAGAAGGAATTCATAGTCTCTTAATGGAGATATAAAATATTCCCTTGAGATAAGTTTAATAGGTTCAGTTATTCAGAGAGTTAGGCCTAACCACTTTAGCAAGAATTACTAAAGTATATATATATTTATGAAATTGGATTTCATAAATATATGATGAATAACTTAGAAGGATTAAACCGGGTACTTAAGGATTAAGATGTAGTGATCTACAAAGTAGCAGTCTTCATTTATGACTTTGTATTACTACGAATATTTTATGAAGGGGTTGCATGTACAATAAAGTCTTGGGATATAATTTATTAATAAGGCTTAGAGTGCAATTATATTTATAAAGTGGTATTAAATATAATTAATGGTAACTTTGGACTTGTCAAGAGTTGACAGAAAAGCCCAATGCCCATTGGAGTTAGAGTCTTATTTGTTCCCTTTTGATCCCACTCCAAGCCACACACCAAAGCCCAATTAGAAAGGCCCAAAAGGCTAGCCCAATTAGATAATCAGTTATGTGGAGAAAAACATACAGAATTTTGGAGTAACATGAAATGGTATGTATGTGAATGTTAGACATTCATTCATTCTCTCTAGAATAGACTTATATAACTGATTGAGAGTCCACACTTCTTGGGCAACAAGTGGAATTGGAGTGAAAATTGAAAGTGTTCTCAAGAACTTCTGATCTTTGGTTTTGAAATTCATCATACCAAGGTACACTCTCTTATTCCTAAATTCTGAAACTTACTTAGTACATGTTATCAATTACGAATGAAGTAGATCCATTAATTTTCCGCTGCGTACATGCATATTTCCATCATCAAATATATATATATATATATATATATATATCTCAAATAAATACAAAGTTTGCTATCACTAAGTGGTCACAAGACCGATGTACAAAAATAATGTATCTAAAAGAGAAAGAAAAGAAAAGACACAAAAAGTCCTCACTACATCCCTCATAAAAAAAATAAACACTTCCCTTAACAAAAATCTCCTATACTAACTCTCCCCCTAAGTACGTGATTACTATCATACCCAAAACTACTTCCCCTTTTTGTCACGAATGACAAAGGGCAAGTCACTCAAGCAATTATCTCTTTGTCATTGGAAGAGCTAGCATCCTCACCCTCATCATCATCATCACCATCGGAGTCACCGTCATCGTCCTCATCCTCAGATGCCTCGAGAGAAGGAGAAGGAGACTTTACGAAGCCACCAAGGCGAGCCTGTTGTCTTGCAATATGACTGACATGGGTGTTCACTTGACACAACTCATCACTGAAAGTGTCAAGGCGAGCATCCATGTGCTGAAGCTGCGCCATGACCGCCTCGAGGGTCACACCACTCGCGGAAGTAGAAGGAGCGAAAGAGGCTGGAGAAGTTGCCATCTTGGTCTATGGCCGCTTCGGTCGAAGCTGGGTCTCGCTCCATCTAACGGACGCGCCGCTGATGGCACCTATGATAGAGAAGTGAACAGACTCTAGATAGGAGACAGACGCATGGCAAATGATTCTCGTGATAGTAGAAGGAAAAATAAGCTTATCACGGGTCGCCGTATCTTTATGGACATCCATGAGAAAGAGAATGAAATGAGAGGGAAAATCTATAGTAAGGTCCTTAATGAGGGAAAGTAAAGAGCAAACACGAGGCTCGGTAATAGAGTTATAATGAGACAAGGGATAAAGAACAAATGTCATCACCATATTAAGGAATCTCAGACCTTTTGCAAAGCTCGAGTAAGGGGTGTTTTGATGGTCACCCAAGATGCAGGTGTCTTGCAAAAGAGAGACGAGAGTTCGTCTTTGGACACAGTCCGCAGACAATGGCAATCGAGGTAATCAGGATGCGATACTCTCGGGACGTGTAGCACATTGAAGATAAGCTTCGGAGTGACTACAATACAAGTACCTCGAACAGAAGTGAAAGTTCAAATAGCGTTGAAAACACTCTTGAACGTTTAGACCCCTAATTACAAATTACCAATTCAAGCTTATAATCAAACAATTAATGTGCGAAACATGAATATAAGCCAAACACAGAATTAATAAACAATCTAAGCCAATTATAATCACATCCATAATAGAAAATAAAAGGCAAAGATAAAGGGAAGAGAGATGCAAACACAAGGATAACACGCGATGTGTTATCGAAGAGGAAACTGAAGCCCTCGGCGTAAAACCTCTCCGCCGCCCTGCAAGTGGTCAATAATCCACTAGAAAATGTAGTTGGGATACATGAATAACAATAGACCCTCCAAGCCTAATCTACCTAGGTACCTAAGCCCTCCAAGCTTCTTGCTCCAACGAGGTTGCTCCGAACCTTTTTCTTCTCTAGCTTACCGGATTCCGCTATAGCCCATAGCATCAACCAATAACCATTGGTCCCTTCCAAACTGATTCCTTTAGCATTAAAAGATCTTCTCACAGACGTGGGTGTGGTGAAAAAAGGATTTGGTCAAGAATCTCTCAAGGATGTATCAATGGAGAGAAAGAGAGTAGAGGAATTTGAAAAGTCTCTTAGTGAAGATTGGGGATGAGGCAATCTTATTTTTCTTTAAGGTTTCTCTCTCAAAATTCTCTCTGGAAGCTCTACATTTCGTGGGTATAAGGGTCTATATATAGTGGGGTGAGAAAGGAATGCGAAAATTCAGTTTTTCCTAAACAGGGCAAGTTGGTGGCTTGGCCTCGCGACTGGTCTAAGTCGCGAGTTAACGGCCCGGCCAGCCTGGGACTTTTGTCCTGTAGTGCGACAGCTGGCGTGACCCTTCACCTCCCCTCATGCTTCTCACGTGTGCTGCAGTTGGCGGCTTGCAAGTCGCGAGTTAGCCGCGAGTCCCTGCTTCTTTGCACAATTTTGAGCATTTCTTCACACTCTCTCACACTCTACCCTTACATGAATCCCACCTAAATACAGGGTTACTAAGTGTTGAAATACAAGCAAATTGGCACGAAATAAAGCCAACAAGATGGTTGATAAAATTCAACCTTACAATCTCCCCCTTTGGCTATTCCGTGACAAAATCCTACAATAAACTCTAGACTTAACGCGTAAGTTGGGAACAGTTGGAAAACTCACTCACACCTAACTCTAGAATCTGTGAAGCTCTTGAACCATAAGAACAGGTATCTCCTGAAAGACACAACACAATCTGATCATTGTATGCAGAAAACTTGTAATGCAAATGGAGCAAGCATAATGCGATCAAGCAAAATGGAATAAAGCAATAGACCATGGCATGACCAAACATTCAATCACTATGCAATAGTGATCACAATGCTC
This sequence comes from Quercus aquifolioides, assembly GCA_019022515.1. NCBI lineage: Eukaryota > Viridiplantae > Streptophyta > Magnoliopsida > Fagales > Fagaceae > Quercus > Quercus aquifolioides. The sequence continues at coordinate 82,071,217 of CM032327.1, forward strand.
ATTCTCTCAAGGAATGAACATCCGGACATGCAAGCAAATAAACTCAATTGCAGAGTATCATTTGCATGTCCAACACTCAACCAATGCATAAAACATATATGCATCTAGGAATAAGCTCCTACAAGGGCACAAGAGTGAAGTACTTAAAAGAAAATGCATGACATTTAACAGCAAGTACTTAAAACCTTAAAAGCTTACAGAAGCAACGGTACAAACATAAACTAAGAACCTTAAAAACCTACAAAGGTAATAGGTACAAAAAAATAAAATAAAATACTGAAAAAATTCTGAAATAAATAAATATACCAGTGAACCACAAGTTTTCCCAAAAGTATTAAACCCATATCTACACAGGAGTTTATAAAAACTAGCAAACAGAATACAATAGACAAAACAAGTGTATATGCGAGAGTGTATAACAACTATAATAACTCCCCCTTTCAGTATGCACACACCTTTTCATTCTTATGCTGCTCTCCCCCTTTTTGGCACGAATAGCTAAAGTCTTTCTTCCAGCTTCTGTTGATAGCATCTAGTTGTATCTCAATGGTTGCGAGACGCATTTGATTTTGATTGTGAAAGGAGTGAAGGAGCCGTTCCAAATCAGAAATCCGATGAAGCACATTTTCAATGAAGTAACTTTGCTTGGGTGTTTGAAATCCAGGAGGAACAGATGGAGTGCCAGTTGATTGTACAGGTGTAACTGTAGCATGAGCTGATGGAGATGCATGTGTGAATAGCTCACTCTTAGGTTTTATGGAGGAGTGACTCTTGCTTGCTTGGAGAGTGTATATGGATATTGGTCGAGGACGAGGCAAAATTTTTCCATCTGATGGAGGACTAACACCTTCACGAAGGATGATCTTTATGATGAGACTACAGAACGGAAGATTTGTTCGTGTTGTTGATCGAGCCGCTGTTTTCTCAATGATTTGAAATATGTGGGCATAGATGTCAATCGGGACATCAGAAATGAGGTCACACAGGAATTTAGCCCTTCCAAGACTGATGAAAGCAGTGTTTGACAATGGGTAGAGGTTGGAGAACATGATCAGCTTTAGAGTTGTCAGTTCAGGCGAAAACTATGCAATGCCTATAGATGATCCTGTGCTTCCCACTTCATGTTCATTCCCAAGAACTTGAAGAATGTCTTGTGCCTGAAGTACTCTGTCATCATACGAAGTTCGATCCACATTTTCTGGTCTGGTGATGCGAAGAACCTAAGCAATGTAGTCTGCATTGATGGAAAATTCTATTCCTCGTACCCAGCATTTCAACTCTACCCCTGTATATCTGGCATTAGAGTAGAATTCCTTAACCAATTCTTCAATTGGATCCTCAAAATTCCCAAAAAGATCAGCCCAATCTCTTTCTTCAAAAATCTTAGGGATAAACGTTGTCCCTAGGGTATCAAACTTGACAATTCGTTCCACAATGGGAGGAGCCTCTCTAAAAGTGTCTATGTAGGTCTTTGAGTCAAGAGGTGTCCTGAATCTCTCAATGGTAGAGTCTCTAGATGACTTAGACGAGAGTCGTGTTCGTTTAGCAACCGGGGTTGACGGGTCATCGGTTACAATGTCTTTGCCTTTGGAGGAACGACGAGTCATCTGCAAAAGAACAGACATATAGCAGAGAACCAAATACAATACCATAGGATACAAACATCAGTTTGATTAGATTCAGATATAAGAATTTGGAACAGAGAGATTTCACTTAAACACAAAAACATGAACCAGGTTAGCACCAAGAAAACATAAGCGACACTGACAAAATTAGTGAAATAGGCAAACAAATATGATGATGATCAGTAATAACACAGAATCAAGTGGGCAATGAGCATCACAAAGTCACAAGTGACAAATATTGTGACAAAATACCAAGAACATGATATGAATGGAGCAACACATTCATGAAACACATCACAGAGCACAGACTCTCTATAAGCACCAGTAAAATAATCAAATGACCATAAAAAACGCTAACACTCAAACAAAGAACACTCAAAACAAAACAAACCCCCATAAGAGCATGATATTTCTCAAAGCATAATGACAACAACACACTCACATATTCAAGAAAATAATGTTCAAATCATGAAATATGAAGTGAGGGAAAGAAAACCCATACCTTTTTCTTGAAGATTGGAGAAGAAATGATGTAGAAATGGAAGATTTTCGAAGAAATACTCGGAGTGTTTGAAAGAGAGAAATGGAGAAGACAATGAACAGTCACAAAAGTATGAGGGAAAAACTAAAAATGTTTTTAAAAACTGACTTTAAAACGCAAAACACGCATTTTTCGCGACTATATCAAGTCGCTAGTAAGTCGCTAGGGTAAGCCGCGAAACACTGTGAAACCAAGATTCTTAAAAAATCTTCTAAGTGTTTTTCGCGATTGGAAGGTCTACCCGCGAGAGAGTCGTGAGGTGAGCCGCGAAAATCTTTGAGTACCCCTCATGACTGGACCCTCCACCTGCAAACAAGTCGCCACACTGAGCCGCGAAAGTCACAAAAACTCAAATTTTGAAAAATTTTCTAAGTATTTTTCGTGGCTGGGACATTGACTCGCTAGTGAGTCGCAAAAATCTCGGAGTGGACTTGCGACTGGAGCATGCGGCTGGGACAACCTACGACTGAGTCACCAAAATAGGACAACATTGTTTTTGAAATTTTTGACATTTTTGTAAAAACAAAATACTTTCCAAAAACAAGCTAAAACACTCAAAAATCTTTTTGTGTTTGATCAACAAAGATTGAGCATGTGAAAACACATTTAAACAAGTACAATCACACAAATGAATATGACATTCATTGAACATAGACTTGTGTGTTGTGTGTTAATATCAAAAATGAGATAGTCCTTAGTCTAATGTGAAGCTTCAATGATCAATTCAATCAAGGCATACACAACTAGTACTAGATAATGTGACCTATCTCAATTATAGAAGTATGCATATATGACCTCCCACATAAACTTGAGTACATTTCTTTGAAACTTTTCATTTGGCTCCATATACATCATATCATTTGGTTTTTTTGAATCAACACTTCTCATTGAGAGATCGATGCCTGAAATTTTTAATATTTCAATTTGATGAGTTAGCCTTTGGCTTTTTGGGCATCATACATTTTATTTTGGCCGCTTTCCCTTTTTCCTAGTCAAATACTAGTATGTGCGACAGGCTTTTGCAGCTCAATATCTCTTTTCATTTGGAGATTTACATTTGGAGAGCTCTTTAATTAAAAGCGATAAAATAAAAGTGGGAAGATATATAGGCACAAGTCTATGCATGTCTCAAGATCAACAAAATCATTCACTAATCATTCATGACAAGGATGAAGATCTATTTACATCAGTCACATAGATTTCATGATTTCTCCCATAATGATATGAGTGCATAAGAAACAAGCTAGGCTCGTAGATGCACAAGGCCATTAGTACAACAGTACAAGACAAAACTCAACAAAATCGATCAAACATTTTGGATTTTCTACTTTTTATGAGTTTTTGGATTTTTGACAAAAAGTAAGAAAAGATTGATAAAAAACTATGTAAAAACATTTAAACACGAAACAAATAAACAACCAAACAGATTACAAAACAAACAAGCATATTCACAAAGCATAGGAAGAATTAATGTATGAAGATGTTGTAATGCTTATGCATGAGTACCCCTCTTCATCCACACGTCATGTGCGTTTGAGGTGATATCCTTGACGGATTGGGTACAAGAGTTAGAACTTTCAAACCTTCTTGTGAAGCTTTCCAAGCAATTGGTGAAGGCACCGATCATCTTCATCACGTCCATCATTCCAGGATCATGATTTTGACTTCTTGGTTGCTCACCACCCTAAGACCTCTTGTCATTTCTTCTTCCTCGTGATCGAGGAGTGCTTGCATTGTTTAACGCTCTCAGCTTATGACAGTTGGGTTTGGTATGCCCTTGCAATCCAAAAAAGTGACAGAAATGATTCGTTCTAGGACCCCATTGTGATCTTGGAAGTGATCTTCCTCTAGCTTCAATTCTGGCTTCTGATTGATTACGGGATTTATTTAACACCCGTTGATCAGCCACATTCTTCTTCTTCTCAGCCTTAACTATCTTAGGAATAGGCTCTTCTACAACTGTATCTTTGGCCTTCACAAACTTCACTTCTTTGGTGACATTGGTTGATAAGCTACTCCCTCCAGTATATCCCAACCCAGACTTGTCTGAAAAAGGTTTTTGAGATGAAATAACATCTTCTAACTTCTTGGATGAGATCCTCTCTATCTTTGCATGAGCTTGCACTACCTCTTGCTCAAGAAATCTCACTTTTGTGTAAGCTTCTGATAGCTCAGCATTAAGTGTTTCAATCTCACACTTCGCCTCCTTGTATTGTACCAGAAGACTTTTGTAATCTTCCTCAGCTTTCTTCATCTTCTTCACAGCTACCTTTGCCACCCTTGCATACTCACCCCATTTCTCAAGAAGTAAGGCGTAATTCTTTTGAAGACCAGATGTATCTTCATCCTTTTCAGCCTCCGATTCTTCAACAATCCCAATAGACTCCAAATCAGAATGCTCACCAAGCTCCTTCACAAGTGAACCCAAATCATCTGAGGATTCTACATGTGCAATGGTAATGAATGCGGAGTAATTTCCTTCTCCGTCACAGCTATCTTCAGAGTCAGTGTTTGATGAATCCGTGTCACTTAAAGTGGTAGCATAGACCTTTCCTTTCGACTTCAAATAGTTGGGACATTCCTTTTTGAAGTGTCCATGTCCATTACACTCGAAGCATGTGATTCCTTGAGAAGACTGGGAATCTCTACCATCTTTCCTTCAGAATTCTTTCTTCTCCTTTCCGGAACTCTGAAATTTTCCTTTGTCACCAAATTTCCCTCTGTTCTTGAGTTTCAAGAATTTTCGGAAGTTCTTTACAAGGTATGCCACATCTTTATCTACTGCATCCTCTTCCAAAGAGTCATGAGATACCACTCTCTCATCAATTGTTTTAAGAGCAAGAGATTTGCTCTTCTTTTGCATGGGTAGTGACAATTCATATGTTTGTAATGAACCAACCAACTCTTGAACTTTAATGTCGTCAAGGTCCTTGCTCTCTTCAATAGCTGTTACTTTGGCACGGAAGCTTTTCGGCAGTGACCGAAGGATCTTCCTTACTATTTTAGAATCCTCCGTCTTTTCCCCCAAATTGAATTTGCCGACAACCACCTTGTTCAGCATACTATAGAAAGAGTCAAAAGACTCATCCTCGCTCATCTTGAGCTCCTTAAAACAAGTGGTCAACATTTGTAGCTTGGTGTCTTTCACTTTCTTTGTTCCTTCATAAGTAGTCTCCAGAATCTCCCATGCTTCCTTAGCAATAGTAATATGTGAAATCCTGTGAAATTTTTCTGGAGAGACACCACAGAAAATAGCATTCAATGCTTTACTGTTAGCATTAGCCGCCGCAAGAGCTGCCTTATCCCAAGTGGATTTGGCAGCCTCCAGCCTAGTCCAACCAACTTCAACTGCATCCCACACAGCATCATCAATAGAACACAAAAATGCTCTCATTTGGACTTTCCAAAATGCATAATTATTACCATAAAAAAATGATGACACATTTAGAGATTGAGACCTATACATCTCAATACGGGGTCAGGGATTGCACTAAGGTGTTTAAACCACAGCAAGTGTACCCGCTCTAATACCAATTGAAAGTTCAAATAGCGTTGAAAACACTCTTGAATGTTTAGACCCCCAATTACAAATTACCAATTCAAGCTTATAATCAAACAATTAATGTGCAGAACATGAATATAAGCCAAACACAGAATTGATAAACAATCTAAGCCAATTATAATCACATTCACAACAGAAAATAAAAGGCAAAGATAAAGGGAAGAGAGATGCAAACACAAGGACAACACACAATGTGTTATCGAAGAGGAAACCGAAGCCCTCGGCGTAAAACCTCTCCGTCGCCCTCCAAGCGGTCAATAATCCACTAGAAAATGTAGTTGGGATACATGAATAGCAATAGACCCTCCAAGCCTAATCTACCCAGGTACCTAAGCCTTCTAAGCTTCTTGCTCCAACGAGGTTGCGCCGAACCTTTTTCTTCTCTAGCTTACCGGATTCCGCTATAGCCTATAGTATCAACCAATAACCATTGGTTCCTTCCAAACTACTTCCCTTAGCACTAAAAGACCTTCTTACAGATGTGGGTGTGGTGAGAAAAGGATTTGGTCAAGAACCTCTCAAGGATGTATCAATGGAGAGGAAGAGAGTAAAGGAATTTGAAGAGTCTCTTAGTGAAGATTGGGGATGAGGCAATCTTATTTTTCTCTAGAGTTTCTCTCTCAAAATTATTTTTGGAAGCTTTACATTTTGTGGGTATAAGGGTCTATATATAGTGGGGTGAGAAAGGAATGCGAAGAGTCAGTTTTTCCCAAACAGGGCAAGTTGAAGCTTGGCCTTGCGACTGGTCTAAGTCGCGAGTTCAAGCCGTGAGTTAACGGCCCGGCCAGCCTGGGACTTTTGTCTTGTAATGCGACAGCTGGCGTGACCCTTCACCTCCCCGCGTGCTTCTCACGTGTGCTGCAGTTGACGGCTTGCAAGTTGCGAGTCCTAGCCGCAAGTCCCTGCTTCTTTGCACAATTTTGAGCATTTCTTCACACTCTCTCACACTCTACCCTTACACGAATCCCACCTAAATACAGGGTTACTAAGTGCTGAAATACAAGCAAATTGGCACGGAATAAAGCCAACAAGATGGTTGATAAAATTCAACCTTACAAGAAGTGATGAAACGAGGTATAGACGAATTGAAACCATGCATATTGGAGTAGAACTCTTGTATGATCATGGTGGGACAACTCACTGGGATCTCACAAAGAGACTCCCATCCCTGCTTGTGAATGACAATAGGTAGATCAGTATCAGAAATATCTGATAGAATAACGTGACGTTCCAAATGAATGCCACATTTGGAGAAGTTCTTCGAAAAGTCTTGACGGGCTTTATCATCACAGAACCTGACGTGAGAGGGAGTAGGATCAGAAGAAGAAGATGCCCCAGAATGAAGAGGGTTTCGGGACGGAGTAGTTTTGCACTTGGGTGCCATGCACAGATTATCCAAGAGAGAGAGAGAGAGAGAGAGAGAGAGAGAGACGCAGAAGAGTACCAATCAATAACAAAAATTAAAAGAAAGAAAAGAAAGGTATGTATGCATGAAAAATGCATGAACATGTGACATGCAACAAAATAAATATCATGGGCTCAGCCCAATCCAAACCTACTAGCACACAAGGTTTCAACATATGAAACACACATCTAAAATGCATGAAATATTGTGAAAATGCAAATGTAATGCAATGCATGAGCATATAGGATCATTTAAACATAACCCAACCCAGAAAATTTTAAAAAAACCTCATCAATTTTGAAAAACCCCAAAAAGTTTCAAAGCCCCCAAAAACCTAGGTCTAAATGAATGAAATGCATGATAAAAGAGAGAAAAGAGATCATAACAAATGAAGAACACAAGGTTTGGGCCGAAAAACAAGTGGGGAAGGTGAAGAGGTTGAGTGAGAAGTGTTTGGGAGAGCGAAAAAAGTGTTTCTGTCGAGAGAGATCAGAGAGAAATGAAAAAAAAAAAAAAATCGTGCAGAAACTATATATAGAAAACCGAAGCTCGATGGATCGAGAGCTATCGAGAATCTGTCGAGTACTAATTCTTAACAGATAAATCTATCAAGGTGTTGTCGAGAATCTGTCGACGGCCAAAGAACCTCAATCGATCGAACAGCTATCGAGTAGACAGAAACTTTCTTGACGGATCGAGAATCTGTCGAGTAGCTATCGAGAAAAATTCAAAAAATCTTTGATGGATCAAGATTTCGTTAACTTTTGTTAAGAAAGGAAGATCAAAGATCTCGATGGATAGCTAGTTGTCGAGAGCTGTTGAGAAGCTATCGAGATGTGCAAAAACAGTTTTTCAAAGAAGAGAAAAACATAGAAATGAATGCAATCAAACAAGCTACTCAACCAAAGATCCAACCAAAATTTCAAGCTCTCAAAAACATCTTTCAACAAAAAAATGTCAAGCATTTAGATTCACACACACACACACACACACACACACACACACACTAAACAAGTCTAACCAATTTTATATTTTAAAAACAAGTTAAGACAGTTTAGTGAGCATACATTAACACATGTATTCCTTGTGATGGTCAAATCACATTGTACTTGCACATGTATCAAAAGTAGCAAAGAATTTTGAGTGTTATGTGTGAAAATATCGCAAGATTGCATAAGTGTCTACATGTTATGACGATTTAAGATATGAGAAAATCAATTTAACTCACACACGATAATAACTGCTTGATGGGGACTATCACTTTTGAGGTACATCCTATAACTCCTATATCTCTTAGAAGACACGCTTGCAATCATACATAAAGCATTTCGATTCTTTTTGTTTTTATTTTTCTTTGCATATTTTTTCTTTTGAGCATATCATGCATGGGCATATAAGAGAGAGAAAAGAAATACCCAATTATGTTAAGTTTTTGACATTGCACTTTTGCTATGCAGAAGCATACAAATGTCATTTCATAATTGGCGGGCAACAGTGGTGTGATGGTTATTTATGCCTTTTTCTTAGGATTTTTTAGTCCTTTCCGTTAGAAAAAGTGATATGAGTGTTAAGTACAAGAAATTACTTAATTTTACTCATCACACACACGAGTCACAAAGCTCACTTGCTTAGTTGTGCATAGAGATGCTTATCTAAGCTACAAGAGATACAAAGTTTAGAAAACTTTGTTTCAATGGCCATCCAAGGTATACAAGTACCAAGGTACACAAGTACCAACGTGCATAAACACACATTGTTTTTTTATTTTTTGAAGGAATTCAAACCATTTGCTATCAAGAGGTTTGATGAACAAATCAGCATTCTGATCATCAGTGTGAATAAACTCAAGAGTGAGAGCACCATCTTCAACAAGCTCCCGAATGAAGTGATGTCGAATCTCTATGTGTTTGGTTCGAGAATGTTGAACAGGATTCTTAGAGATGTTAATGGCAGCGATGTATTGTCACAATAGATGGTAAGATGTTCGTAACGAATACCATAATCAAGAAGAAGTTTTTGCATGCATAGAAGTTGGGTGCAACAGCTACCGGCAGCGATGTATTCAGCCTTTGCAGTGGATAAGGAGATGAAATTCTGCTTTTTTCTCATCTAGGAGACAAGATTATTACCCACATAAAAACAACCCCCCAAAGTACTCTTTCTATCATCAGCATTCCCAGCCCAGTCTATGTCAGAATACCCAGCTAAGACATCATTGGTGTCCTTGCTATACCATACACCAAAATCAGCAGTGGTTTTGACATACTTTATGATTCTTTTCAAAGCAATCACATGAGACTCTTTGGGATTAGCCTGATATCTAGCACACACTTCCACACTGTAACTAATGTTAGGTCTACTAGCAGTAAGGTAAAGAAGACTACCTATCATGCTTTTATATAGAGAAGAATCAACACTTTTTCCCAACAAATCAACAGTGAGTTTAACATTTGGGCTTATGGGGGTTCTAATAGAACTAATAGATTCCAAAACAAACTTTTTCACAAGATTTTTAGCATATTTGGATTGAGATATTAATATACCTGACTCTTGCTGACGTATCTGCAACCCAAGGAAGTGATTTAACTCTCCAATCATGCTTATCTCGAACTCGACTTGCATGAGTTTGGAAAAACTATGAGCAAGTTCATCATTTGTCGACCCGAAGATGATATCATCAACATATACTTGAGCAACTATCAACTCGCCATCTTCCCTTTTGATGAAGAGAGTTTGATTAGCTTTTCCTCTTGTGAAACCATGTGAGACCAAGTATTGTGTAAGCCGATCATACCAAGCTCTGGAGGCTTGCTTTAAACCATAGAGTGCCTTCTTGAGGTACAACACATGATCTGGAAAGTGTGGATCAATGAATCCTTTTAGTTGAGCCACATAGTCATCTTCTTTAGGGAACCCATTCAAGAATGCAGTATTCACATCCATTTGGTAAAGCTTGAACTTCAAGTAACATGCTAAGGCTAGAAGAATCCTGATGGACTTCATACGGGCTACAGGAGCAAATGTCTCATCATAGTCTACTCCTTCCATTTGAGAGTATCCTTGAGTCACAAGACGAGCCTTGTTGCAGATCACATTACCCTTTTCATCAGTCTTGTTGCGGAATATCCACTTTGTGCCAATGCTGTGCTCACCTTCGTGTCTAGGTACTAGAGTCCAGACATCATTCCTTTGAAACTGAATCAGTTCATCGTGCATTATGGCAACCCAACTTTCATCCTGAAGGGCTTTCTAAACCTTGGTGGGTTCAACCTGCGACAGATAATAAGAATAAGATACAAAGTTAGCAACACATTTATCAACTGTATGCTTTCTTAGTGTAAGTTCATTCATATTTTCCACAATAACTTCAAGAGGATGATTCAACTTGATCATTGAGAAATGTCATTTCTCTTCATGAGATTTAGAATCAGGTGAGGTAGGTATGTCTATTGAACCTTCTACACCACTTGGAGTACCGGGAGTACTTGGAGATGCGGGCTCTTGATCAACAATTTCTTGAACATCCTTAGGCTCGGGAGGAAGAATTTCTTTGGGGATTTCCTCACTAATTTTCTCAGAACCGGACTCTGAAACTTCATCGATAACAACATTAACAGTTTCCATCACCTTCTTTGTTCTCTTGTTGTATACCCGATAAACCTTGCTTGTAGAGGAGTGTCCTAAAAATATTCCTTCATCGCTTCGGGAGTCAAATTTTCCCACATTCTTTCTATCATTGAGAATGAAACAAGTACTTCCAAAGATTTTGAAATACTTCACATTTGGCTTCCTTCCCTTCCATAACTCATAGGGAGTTTTCTTGGTATCGGGTTTGAAATACACCTTGTTAACCGTATGACACGCAGTGTTGATGGCTTCTCCCCACAAGTTTCTAGCCACATTCTTGTTATGCAACATGGCTCTAGCCATCTCCTGAATAACCCTGTTCTTTCTTTCTACTACACCATTTTGTTGATGAGTAATAGGAGTAGAGAATTCTTGAGATGTACCTGATCTAGTGCAAAAGGACTCCATGTATAAGTTCTCGAATTCTTTACCGTGATCATTTCAAATTCGATCAATCTTTAAGCTCTTCTCATTTTGCAATTTTGTGTACAAATTTTCAATGTGCTCAGGAGCATCTAATTTGGATCTTAGAAGAATGACCCAAGTGTACCTAGTGAAGTCATCTACCATAACTATGATGTATCTCTTTCCACCAAGAGACTCGGTTCTAGTTGGACCTATGAGATCTAGATGTAGTAGCTCCAATGGTCTAGATGTACCAGATGTCTGAGTGCCCGGATATTTAGCTTTTGTTTGTTTCCTAAGCTGACATGGTCCACACATAACATTGTTCACTCTACTGAGCTTTGGTATCCCTAAAACTGATTCATGCTTAGATACAATTGAACGATGTTTGTAACTAGCATGTCCTATCCTTTGGTGCCATAGATCTTCATTTGGCAAACGAATGCTATTGCACACAATATCAACATAGAGGACCAATCCATAACAATTGTTTAGAGTGCGAACACCACTTATGAGTTTCTTTCTAGACTCATTCAACACAAGGCATTTCCCTTTTGAGAATAGCACCATAAAATCTTGATCACATATCTGACCTATGCTCAACAAGTTCACTCTCAGACCTTCTACATATAGCACATTTGCAGTGTCTGGCAGTCCAGGTAGAGAGACGGTTCCCTTTCCTTTAATTTGTGATTTGCTCCCATCACCGAAAGTGACATTACCACCTTTCTTTGACTCGAAAATCTTAAAGAGAGATCGGTCTCCAGTCATGTGTCTTGAGCAGCCACTATCAAGGTACCACAAACACGTGTCCATAACCTTAAATGTGGACTTCATCATGAAGCACACCTCATGCTTAGATGACAAATTAGTAGGAATGGTGTTTTCTCTCATCTTCCATTTACGAACAAAGTTTTTAACTTTCACTCTTCTCAGACGAAATCCTCTGCACATTTTCATTCTGAGATAGTCCAATTTCTTCTTTGTCATGCTAAGATCTTTTCCAATAATCATCATGATAGATTTCAAATAACTTTTAGACTTGCATTTTCTGATACACTCAATCAAGTAGCAATTAGAAAAACAAGATGTATTTGAAACAAAAGATCTTTTCGTGCTGGTTGCAGCCATGACAACAAGGGTCAATGGATCACACAACAATGATTAAAACATAAGTAGAGTGTGCCTGCTCTGATACCACTTGATAGGCCAAGAATGTATTGACCCATTTGGTAAATTAATCAATTAATTAGTCAAATTAATTAATTAGATTCAATTACATGTAATAAGAGTGGTAGCACAAACAAATCACCAAATAAACTAAATGCAACAGAAATTAAATTTGACACGGATGATTTGTTTACGAATGTGGAAAACCACCGAGGCAAAACCCCACCGAGTGAATTTAAGGTCACCACTCCCGAGAATCCACTATTATCAAAGCAAGCGGTTACAAGTAAAAGAATTCTAGTACCTTATACCAACCTACAGTTGAACCCTTACCGCAATACACAATTGGACTTGTAGTGTAGTGACAATCTCTCATTTTCAATGCACGGCTTGCAGTACGTGACTAACCAATTGATGCACGGATCCAAGTATGTGACTAACACACCAACTTGAGAAGGATGTTGGCTGCAAAGTTCTTCAGTTCATCCACACGATGAAGATCAAGAAGCTCTTTGGTTATAAAACCCTACGACATAAAAACGCAATAGCTTCTTCAAGAAAAAGATGAACTAAGGCATATGTCTCCAGTCACAATATGTTTGCATAAAACCTTTGCATCAAGTTTCATCAAATGAGACAGCCCTTAAAATAATCCTTATATATGTCTAGGGTTGTGAGAAAAGAAACCTCATACAAATACACATGGATATGCGTGAAATCAGATTTGAAAAATTGATTTTCGTATTTCTCGATAGATGCAGCCGTCGAGCTTCACATTTTAAATCTCGATAGATATATCTGTTGAGATATCTGTCAAGCTTTAAAGAATAACACTTCTTCACTTGATTCTTGGACAGATTTGCATGACTTCAATACTTGAACTTGAACTCTTGTTCCTTGAAGTATTAAACACATCCTAGATCTCCCAATTACAAGTAAAGTGCATTTTGTCAAAGGATTAGCCATTCTAAATGACATATGTTCTAAACATGTTCCACATATGTCCTAACACTACGTGCTTGAGCCATTGACCCTTAACATCACTTTTCAAAACTTTTGTCATTCTCAAGTCTTATCTCTCTGGAAGTTCCAAGTCTTGAAGAAGAGAGTTTCAAATGGTAAGCAAACTTGAGCTTCGTTCACAACTTCACATAGCTTGGATTTTTGCTTTCTTTTTCTTCTTTGGTTGTTTTCCCCCCTTAATAAATCATTTGATGCCAATCTATTGTCTTTTCTCTGGTTTTTTTTACCCTAACAAATCATTTGGTACCAATCTTTGTTGTCTTCTTCTCTGTTTCTTTTTCCCCTAAAAATCATTTGGTATTGATCTATGTCAAGCTCATGTTTGAACTTTGAAATGAGATGTAAAAATTTAGGAAAAAAAAAAAAAACACCGAAAGTGCATTCCGGCCGGTATTGGCAGGCCAGCCTAAACCTTTCGGAGGCCGTAGGCACATGAGCCCTTTATGTTATCACTTAAATAGTATTTAATATAATTTTTTAAAAATCCATTCTTTTTAATTTTTAATATTTTTTTTTTTGAGAAAATGCTAAATTTATAATAAATTTTACTACAAACTTATGTTGTTGTGGGTGTGATCAGTAACATGAGGCTTACAAAAATGCTTGAGATATTATAAAACTTACAACATGAAAATTACAAAGATATATCACCAATTACAAAAATTCATTCAAAAATGTATTCAATATTTTGTTAAAGTCCAACTATCATATTCATCGTCACATCAAATTATAAAAGTTATGTAGACCATCACACACCTTTGGTGCAGTGGTCACTCCACAAGTATAAGTGTTTGTGGGGTGTAGGGGGTAAGTTTCTAGGAGGGAGTTTCTCACACACATACACTTACATAGGTTAGAGTAGAATTTTTATCTTGTATAAAAATAAATAAATAAATAAAAGTTATGAAGTAAAATTGATAGTATTTTTAACATTTTCCTATTTGAATTACTTGTGATTAGTAATACGCCTATTTGTAAGATCTATATATTTAAATTTGTCTTATCTCTATCTTTAGCATTACTTAATTCTTTGGACCTTCTTAATAGTGAAAAAAAATGTAAGCTAAAATTCTTTTAATATCTCCCAAAAATATTTAAAAAAAAAAAAAAAAAAAAAAAATTGCCCCCCAAATTTGGGGCCTTTCTCTAGTAGGGGGGGCTCTAGGCAATGGCCTAATTGGCCTAGGCCTAGGGCCGACTCTGTGTATTGGCCAAAATTCATTGGAACGGCTGAAACACCCTAAGACAGGTTGAAATTCGATCCGAGGTGGAACAATGGGTATTCCGGTTCCAGATTACATACTGGTACGAGAAATTCCATCTGTTCTAGCCAGAACGGAACAAAATCCATAACATTGGTTTATATATCTTGTAACATGTAAATTTGTGATAATGATCGGGCATTGGATGTAATTTGATATTGATGTGATCAACATGATTACTACTAAACTCCAAAGTAGCCTTATAAAACAAGAGTCACTAATTCGAATCTTCACCCCCCAAAAAAAAAAAAATTTGTTTTGATGATTCCATATTATATTATTTTGATGTCTATACAACTTTACATATAGAGGTTTATGAAGATTCAAAATAATTTGAATCTATTGGTATTGGTTCCTGAGAATGTGAGAGTAGAAATCATATGCAAAGAGTTTCTTTAGATATTTAATTAGTGGAAATTGAGAATATTTGAAAATCGGTCGAATCGGTCAAAATTTGGTCAATTGGGAGCATTTTGGTCATTTTGCCTCTCAAACTGAAAACAAAATGGGTGAAAAAAAAAGGTGAATCAACATTTAGATGGGACAAATTAAATTATTTTATATTCCCATGATTTCGAGATCAAAATATGAATTTTTGAAAATTTTGGAATTTAGCACGTAAATTGAGAGTGCACCAAATTTTGTGTTGACATCTACAAGGTGGGCTTGGACTTATTATGATCGAATGACCAAGATTTCAATCAAAATGAGGTTTGACCAAGTTAACTGTGGTCAAACTTGATTAAACTTGTAGAGAGTGTTTGGAAATATGTATTTTTGATGTAAAATAATGGAATTTGGTGGTTGGTTGAAATTTTGAATTTATTTGACCACTGTCAACTTGGTCAAAATTTGGTCACCAAAGGGCGTTTTGATTATTTTGACCGTTGAATCATAAAATAGGTTAATCTTATGTCCAATTGGCTATAATTATTATTTTTGGGTAATTTTTAAAGTAGAATCAGGTTTTTTACACTTCAAATAAGGATGAACAAAATATGGTATTAACAAGGCTACAAAAATTGATATAGTAAAATATATTAGTAAGTCAACCAAAAGTCACACTTTTGGAGAGAGAGAGAGAGAGAGAGAGATTTTTAAAGTTCTTGATGATATCTCTATGCATCATTACTAAAAAAGAGAGTGGCTTGAGAAGAAAAGCCACCACCGCACACCCTTGGTGCGATGGTCATTCTACAAGTATAAGTGCTTGTGGAGTGTGGAGGGCAAGGGCTAGGTTTCAAGTCTCCAGGAGGGAGCTTCACACACATATACACTTAGATTAGGTTAGAGTAAAATTTTTATCTTGTAAAAAAAAAAAAAAAAAAAGAGAGAGATAAAGGAAAAGCCTTGTATAAAGTACTAATTTATTTATTTTAGCATCATATAAAGGACCAAATTGAATTTCTGCCTATTGCATATAATTTTGATTATGTTAGCTAGTGTTGATCAATTAAGGATTATATACGGATATATTGGATTGTGTGTATGAATATGTTAGGTTCTAAAGACTTAGGATTTAATGTATTTAGAACTCTAATATGTATTGTTGGCAAACCATGATCAAAACAGGTTGTTTAGTCTTGTTTAGACTTGCTTAAAGTTGTATTGTTTATGTAAAGTTGGAACAAGATGATGCAGGAATTAATAGTGCTTCTCGGCCTGGTTCGATCGATCGAAGCTTAGGCTCGATCAATCGAAAATCGGGTCAGATGCGTTTTTTCTGCAGAATTCCAACTCAGCCCTAACTCCTAAAACGTTTAGGGTTTTATGTTTTTGCCCTAGGTATACAAGGCAAACCCTAGCCACGTTTTAGAGGTTGCTCATATTGCTGTTTTGTGTAAATCTCTTATGAGATCTAGAGGAGCTTTCTTTTACACAAAGCTTAGGGTTTTCAAGGAGGATATGTTATCTACACCTTGATGATCAACTCAGTTGCTGCCATTGGAACTTAAAGATACACAAGCGGGTGTGCTTGTACTTGCTGGAGAATCCAAGAAAGAAGGAGGCCGTGGTTTCAAAGTTTGCACGTGGTCGTGTTAATAAGTTCTACTGGTGGGTAGTAATAAGAAGTCGAGTGTGGGGGCTTGTAAGTCTTATTATATGAACTTCGATTCTTTCAAGATAGTGGATTCAAGTTTACCTTAAGGATAGCTAGGTTAAATCCTCCCCAGGTTTTTACCGTGTGGTTTCCTGGATCATCATATCTTTGTGTTATTTACTTTTCCGCTGCTATATACTTGATATGATTGTTTGATTGTAATAACCTAGATTTGCATAATTTGACTAAGTTAATCGCTTGACTAATTAACTAGGTTAATCCGGTTGTGTTAAGGGGTCTAAAAACCGTTCAAGTGGTATCAGAGCGGGTTGCTCTCTGTTTGTAGATCTTTTGATCTCTAAGCTGATCCTTGACCTCTGTTGTCATGGAACACGGACACTCTCTGGTTATTCCTCCTCACTTCGATGGGAATAGTTATGCTTATTGGAAAGTAAGGATGAAAGCATTCCTGAAATCTATTGATGAGAGAGTCTGGAACTCCGTTGAATACGGATGGGAGAAGCCCACTACTCCTGTGAGTGAGTGGCAAACTTCTCAAAAGAAGCAGTTGGGTTCAATAGCAAAGCTATGAATGCCATCTTTAACACTGTTTCTATGGAAGAATTTAAGAGAATCTCTAATGTTGAGGTTGCTCACACTGCTTGGAAAATCCTCCAGACTGAGCATGAAGGCACAAAGGCAGTTAAAATTAATAAGTTGTAGCAGTTAACATCTAAATTTGAAAGCAATAGGATGTCTAATGATGAATCTTTTGATGATTTCTATGCTAAACTGAATGATATTGTTAATTCTACATATAATCTGGGTGAAATCTATGATCAACCTAAAATTGTTAGGAAGATTCTTAGATCCTTGACTGAGGACTTTAGACCCAAAGTAGATATGGACTCCATCCCTGTTGATGAACTTGTAGGATCTCTTCAGTCCTATGAGTTGGACCTACCAAAAACTAACAAATCCAAGTCAATGGCTCTTAAGTTAGTTGATGATGTTGATGTTGGTGGATTTAATGATGGACTCTCTGCTACAGAGATTGCTTACCTTGCCAAGACCTTTAGAAACTTTCTTAGGAATAATAATAGAAAGGCAAGAGGTACAAACACTGCTGAACCTAGAAACTTTAGGAAGAATGATCCCACTAAGGTTAATAGCAATGAAAAACCTAGAGAACAAGTTGGTCAATCTTTAAATAATTCTATGGGTATTTAGTGTTTTGGATGTCAAGGGTATGGTCACATGAAATCTGAATGTCCCACATACTTGAGGTCTAAAGGGAAGGCTATGGCTGTAACCCTTAGTGATAATGAAGTTTCTAATGATGAGTCTGGATGTGACGAGGATGGAAACTTCATTGCTTTCATTGCTACTGCTGTAGTCAATGAAAGTGTATCTGTTGAAGAGAACCCTTATGATGGGGAACTCTCTGAGGATGCAGATCTTCAAGAAGCTTACAATAAATTTTGCAAAGTTGCTGCAAAGGATGCTACAAAGGATGCCATGAATGTTGAATTAGGCTTAAAGAAAATTGCATCTCTTGAGCTTGAAAAGAAAATTTTGCTTGTTAACTTGTTTGATGCTAATGAACTTTTGAACAATGTGAAAACTGCTAAACCTATAGAGGTCATACCTCCTAAGAAGATTAGGGTTGATATGAAAGAGTCTAAACCTAAGGAGTCTACCCTTTCTAAGGACAAGATGCATGGTAAACCTGTTTGGGTTTGTCATTTTTGTGGAAAGTTTGGACACATTCGTGCAAATTGTTATAAGCTGCAAGCAGCTAAGCGAGCAAATAAGCTGAAAGTGTCTATGCCTCAAGCATAAGATCCTATGACACTTATTGGTGAATTGGTAAAAGCTCTAAACCTTTATTCCAATCCTGGAGTTGGAAATCACTCTAATGTGAATATGAACTCCAATGCTCATAATGCATCTAAAAGGTTTTGGATGCAAAAGGCTCGATCTAATTGAGTCTTTTTGACATGGTCCTTATGCTTCATTGCTCTATCTTTTGTGACATTTGTTCTTTGTTTTTTTTTTACCTTTTTTGTTTCTAGGATTTGCATTGCATATCATTCATGCATTTCATTCAAGGTTTGCATTTATTTCTTCTTTTCAAGAAGGAAAAAAAAATGGAGAAAAAGGAAAGCAAATTGTGTTTTGTATTTAATCTCTTGGTTTTTGAAAACAAGGTTGGTCAATTTATTTTCACATAACATTGTGTACTTTGTTTAGCTTTGATGAGCTTATTTATTGCACTTTATTAGCTGAAACTTTGTAGTGCATGTTGTGTGGGAAAGATGTTTATGGTTTTTGATCATTTTGTCTTAATCTTGAAGTCACATGTCTTTGACTGTCGGACTTGAACCTTTTGAGAAAAGCATAAATAACCATCTCACCAATGTTCACTAGCCAATCATGAACACCTTAGTACATATTGTAAGATTCTGTGCTCGAGAAAGTGTAGCACATGCACAAAAAGAACATAAGATGTAGTCTCGGTTTAATTGCTTAATGCTTAAAATTGGTGTGTACTATTAGGCTTGATGTCAAATCACATAATTAAAATTGGTGTGTACATTATCCTGGCTTTTTAATAAGTTTCTGAAAAAATTAAAATTGATGTGTATATTATGAGGCAAATTTCAAGAAACTTACATGATTGCAAGCTTATGATTTAGGAGATGTGTGAGTTATATGATGTAACTCTTTAGGTGATAGTCTCTTTTGAATTCTATGTGATTAATTTTGTAGACTTTGTGGTTGATTTCTATTCACATATCACCTCACATGTATCTCAAGTTTTTGCTAGTTGCACACACTACACAAGTTACTCTTTGCTAAACATTGTACATGTTATTGTGTGTGTTTTTAGTCTGACCAACCAAGTTTGAGAATACTTTGAGTTTTTATGCAAAATAGTTTTATTGCTTGAGAATTTAAAGGGAGATTGGTTTGCAAATCTTAAAATTTTGGGAAAACTGGGTTTAAAAATTGTGTTTTTTAAAAAGCATTTTATATCATACTCATGCATTTTGTTCATCTATTTCAATGCTTTGAGGAATTTTGTGCCCAAAATGTGTTTTTTGTTTTTCAAAAACTGTGTTTTTCTCTCAAAAATTAAGTGAGCCTCTGTCTGTTTTGATTGATCCAATCTGTTTTTCGATCAATCGAATTTATTTTAAAAATTCTTTATGAAGTTTCTGTCTGATTCGATCGATCGAAACTGTTTTTCGATCAATCGAATATCGTGAATCAAGTTTTTTAAAAACTCAGTTTTGACTAGTTCAAACATCTTTTTCAAACACTTTTCAAAACTTTTTCTCTCTCTCTGACTCAGTAAGGCTTCACAGCAAATTTTTTGTCATTTTTCTCCTAATTTCTTGCAAGGTTTCTCTCTCCATAAGCCGGTATGTCCATATTACCCTTCCTTTTGCATTGATTTTCATGTTTCCATGCATTTTTTCATGTTTTTTGGGTAAAATTTTGGACTATGCTTAAATTGGGGTTTTTGATTAATCAAGCCTTATTTTGTGAAATTGATCAATGGGTTTTGTTGCTATATTGATATATTCATGATCTATGATGGTTAATTTGATCAATTTGGGGTTTTATGAAAAATTAAAAATTCTAGAGTTTGTTTTGAATCCGATTTGGGGCTTTTGTTCAGTTGGGTTAAAATTGATGAAATTGGCTTGTTGGATTGATATAATTGATTATTCTAATCTATTTTTTAACTCGTGTGATGATCAATTGGTCAAATTTCTTTGAAAACATACAAGTGGTTTTAAAATTTTTTTGGGGTTTTTGTTAGAAACTCTATGCTCAAGCCAATTTTGTGAATTTGAACTTAAATTGATCCTAGTTTCACTGCATTAGAGCATGCATCATGTCATTTAATCTATTCATGCATCATATAGATTTTTGTTCTATATCTGTGTTGTGCTAACTTGCAGTCTGCCATTGGTTTTTTCTTTTTCTGTTCTTTCTTGGTTCTGCTGTGTGTCCTTGTTCTTTCCTTAGCACCATGCCTAGAAAAACTAGAGCCCATAGGACTCCCTCCTCTTCTTCTGAGTCTCCCTCTAGGAGTGAGTTGTTTAAGGATGCCAAGAGTAGAGAGGCCTTTGATAAGCTGAACAGTAAGAGAAAAATTTGGGCTAAGCGTTCTATGCTACTAGATGAGTTAGATCCTGCCATTAGGGCAAACTTTGAGAGTTGAGGTTGGTTGCCCTTGTTGGAGATAGATCATCCACCTCCGACCGCCCTGATTAGAGAGTTCTATTTGAACATCTCTTGCCACGTCTATGATTCCAACACCCTTGTTAGGAGTTGGATATGAGGTGTTGAGTTCACCATTACCCCTAGGGTAGTGGCTGAGGCTTTTGGGGTCCCGGTCGTTCGGCAGCCTGACTATCCTTATAAGGAGTCTCCACCCCTTGATGATGTCATGTCATACATCACTGGGTCTTCTATCCAGTGGGGTTTTGATCCTCGAATCACGTCCGCTGAGCTCCCTGAGACTACCTATCTTTTTCTTAGGATAGCGTGTCATTCTTTGTGGCCTATCTCTCATCTCCACACCATCCCCATTGAGAGATGTGTGTTTTTGTATGCACTTGTGTCTGGTGCTTCTGTTTCTTTTCCTCATCTGTTTCTTCGTTCTTTGAACGAGATTCATAGGAGTAGCGCTGTTGGTCATGCTCTTGTATATCCTATCTTCATTCATAGGATTTTGTTGTTTTTAGGTCTAGATGGTTTCCCCGCTTTTGAGCCTGTTCATATTACTGGTCCCATAGGTGCCTCTTTTCTTCGTCTAAGGGTTGCACATTTGAGGCCTCCTCGTGTTCAGTCTTCTGGTGTTGCACCCCCTCCTTCCTCTTCTACAGGTGATGCATAGGCTGAGGCGTCTGGTGCTACTGATGTTCCTCCACCGACTACTTCGGATGATTCAGACATTCGATGTACGTTGGATCATGTCTTGACCGTTCAGGCGGCTCATGGACAGATTTTGGTGGACTTGCTCGATGAGGTTCGTGTTTTGCGTGCAGAGTTGGTGCACTTTAGACGATCTCCTTCGCCACCTCCTTTTGATTATGGATTATGATTGCCCTTTGGCATTCCGTCACAAAAAAGGGGAGTAGTTTTTGGATTAGCCTGTAGAGTTTTTGATGATAGGGGGAGTTTTTGTTTTCTTTGGAGCCTATGGTGTTTAGATTGTATCTAGGAGTTGTATCTTGTATTTACATTCTTTTGGCTCTTGATGTATTTTTGTTGGGCTTTTCATGTTAGGGGGAGATACATTTATTTTGTTTCTTGTTTCACTGCTTTTTGACTTATATTTTGTGTGTTATTCATTTGATATATGTCTTTATTTTGTGTTTTTGTGAAAACAAGAATTTATTTTGTTTACTTGTATTTTCCACACATGCGTTTATGCGTTTGTTGAGTATTTCAGGAAATACAGGTTGATTCAATTAAGCTGCTGTCTACACTTGCAACTGATGGATAGTAGTTAGAATTGGATTTGTTATGTAAAGGGCTTTATTTTGTAAACTTTGAGCTTTTAGTTGTGTTTTGTCACGGATTACTAAAAGGGGAGTTTGTTAGGTTCTAAAGACTTAGGATTTAATGTATTTCGAACTCTAATATGTATTGTTGGCAAACCATGATCAAAACAGGTTGTTTAGTCTTGTTTAGACTTGCTCAAAGTTGTATTGTTTATGTAAAGTTGGAACAAGATGATGCAGGAATTAATAGTGCTTCTCAGCTTGGTTCGATCGATCGAAACTTAGGCTCGATCAATCAAAAATTGGGTCAGATGCGTTTTTTTTGCAGAATTCCAACTCAGCCCTAACTCCTTAAACGTTTAGGGTTTTATGTTTTTGCCCTAGGTATATAAGGCAAACCCTAGCCACGTTTTAGAGGTTGCTCATATTGCTGTTTTGTGTAAATCTCTTGTGAGATCTAGAGGAGCTTTCCTTTACACAAAGCTTAGGGTTTTCAAGGAGGATAAGTCATCTACACCTTGATGATCAACTCAGTTGCTGCCATTGGAACTTAAAGATACACAAGCGGGTGTGCTTGTACTTGCTGGAGAATCCAAGAAAGAAGAAGTCCGTGGTTTCGGAGCTTGCACGTGGTCGTGTCAGTAAGTTCTACTGGTGGGTAGCAATAAGAAGTCGAGCGTGGGGGCTTGTAAGTCTTATTGTATAAACTTCGATTCTTTCAACATAGTGGATTCAAGTTTACCTTGAGGATAGTTAGGTTAAATCCTCCCCAGATTTTTACCGTGTGGTTTCCTGGATTATCATATATTTGTGTTATTTACTTTTCCGCTGCTATATACTTGATATGATTGTTTGATTATGATAACCTAGATTTGCATAATTTGACTAAGTTAATCACTTGGCTAATTAACTAGGTTAATCCGGTTGTGTTAAGGGGTCTAAAAATCGTTCAGAATAGACTACGTAAATCATAATTGCTTGATGCAGAATCAATAGGCCTCTTTTCCCTCTAAAAGAGATGGTGTAATCAATTCAAAATATTCGATGAGGACTTAAAAGAAAATTGGTTGATAAATTTTTTTTTTTTTTTGAAGTATACGTGTGTTTGTTTATAATTTATTGAAAACTTTTAAGAAGTCCAATAGAATTACAAAATCAAGAAATTAAGATTACTAAGAGTAAATTTCTCATATTCATACAATCTCATATACATTAATTTATACTCCAATGGTTTAGAATGTCAAACTGAATCATCTTTATATACAAAAATTAAAAGCCCTATTTATTAAATTCAAAAACTAGTAACTTGGGATAGTTTTAACTAATTTTGGTCTAAGTAGCCATGTACATTCATAATACTTTTTAAAATTGCGAAAATATTAAAGTTGTAAAACTATTTTTGTAAAATAGGTTTTTAATGCGTCACATGTAAAATAAGTCAATATACTGATAACATGTTACTCAAAGTGTAATCAACTTTGAGAAAGGATTATTAAAAAAAAAAAAAAAAAATCATCTTTGAGAAGGAAGACGAATTGAATGCTTGAACTCATTATCCATGTTAGCATATAAAGTGCTTGAACTCAATAAAAAAAAGTAAAGAAAAATTGTTATTTTGTAAAATAAGTTTAAAATACTTTACCAAATAATTTTTAAAATAGTACAATTCATTAAAAAAGACAATTAAAGGAAAAATTATCCTTTACAACCCAATACTGCGTCTCTATGGGAAAAGATAATAAGAATGGATTGCATGTTGGTATTAATTAAAATCAACATGAACAATAGGACATACTAAACCAGGGTCATAGAACTAAGAGAGGGAACGAGAGAGAAGACAGACAAGATAGCAAGTTTTAACAATGTAGCTGCAAGTGTGCACCTACAGAACTTGAGCAATAACACAAATGTTAGACACCCTTATTTCTATCTCCAAGAAGTGCCAATTTTATTTTGTTAACCTTAGCCACCACGTCTTTGAAGTCGGGTCTTGCACCTGCAATTCTTCAGAGCACCTCAAGCCTAATTCTAAGATAGATGAAAGAATAGTTTGTGTGACTGTCACATCTCGTCTATCTTCTCTCCTAAGTAAACTATGGTCCACGAATTCCATTTTGTCAAGAAGTGATGCAATCCATTGTCTCATACCTAGTTCTCCAACAAACATTTCATCAGTGGGTTTCTTTCTTACTATCATCTCCAACAATATTATCCCATAGCTATATAGATGTCGCATTTGGTAGATACTCTCCCTTTAGAACCATATTTTGCCACACTCACATTTGTCAAGAAGTCATGAAATTAGTGATCCACATGCTTGTAAAAAAAACACTTTTCAAAAATATCTTTTTATTATAAATTGAGTTTAAATTACACCTAATTTAAGTTTAGTAATATTATATCACTTAATATTTATTAATCAATATATATTATATTATATATAATAAAAGTTGGGCTTAGACGCCGTGGTTGCGCCACATGGCTTCACCAAATTGCAGAAATTTTAATAAATTTTTAGATTTTAAGAATAGATATATACATATTTTTTAGATAAATATGACAAATTAAGTAATGAAAGAAAGTAGTATTTGATTTACAACTATAACAGTTGTGTCTATCTAAAATATTATTAAATATATATTATTTTCATCTTGATGCTTTTTAAATATATATTATTTTTCTTCTCCTATAATTTCTAAATTGATAAAAATCATAATTTGATTACAATCTAAATTCTTTATTTGATCCTTTTAATGTATAAGTTGATAAGAATCTTAATTAAAAAAAATCAATGTAGTACACGTAAAAAAAGGTCCATCTAATCCTTCTTCTTTTTGTTATTTAAATTATATTTAAAATCTTCAACAAAAAAAAAAAAAAAAAACCTTACTACACGTAAAAATTGCAGAAAAGTTTTTAGATTTAAAAAAAAATAGATATAATTTTTCTTCTCCGATAATTTCTAAGTTGATAAAAATCTTAATTTCATTATAATCCAAATTCTTCATCTAATCCTTTCTTAAAGTACACGTTAAAGTCCATCTAATTTCAGCTTCATACACCTCTATAAATTAGACTGACATTAGACCTTTTGTTCATATCAACTTCTTCAATGTGGAGTGTATATATATAAGATAATTCATAATAAATACCTACCATACAGTTTTTTTCCTCTATTATTCCCTTCTTCTCCCTACAACCTTACACCAACCTTACAAATATGTATTTGTTTACTCTAATTTTTTTTAATGTATTTGTTGAATTTAATTTTTTTTTTGCATCAAATTGAATAGGTTTTTTTGTCTTTTGTTTAACCTAATTTCCTAAAGTTTTATCCTATTTATTTGGTTATTGTTTGAGCATCAATCATTAAATAGAGTTAGACATGAATTTTTATTATTTTGTATATCATATATGAATTACACTCAACAATAGCACACTTCTATTTTCGTTTAGTACAGTTTCATTTGAAGTTCTGCATAGTGGACAAACTACTTCAACATAAACACCACGCCTAGATAAATTGTCCATTGCAAGTAAATAATTACTCAATGATCTCCAAAGAAAAAGTAAGACATTTTTCCCCTTCACTTATTTTATTCTATTTATGCCTCAATAATTTTTATTCTGTTGGTCTTTTTGCTTCTTCTTTATTTATTTTTATTTATCCGTATTGCTCATATTGTTAATTGGGAAACTATTGTCTACCATTCTCTTTGTAGTTTAAGCCTTATTTGAAAAATCTTTCATGCTAAGTAGGTTTTATTTTTATTTTTATTTTTATTTTTTTTGTGCTACTTATTTTGGTTTGTTAATAATAGAGAGAGAGAGAGGTTGAGATCAAATAATAGAGATTATTGTTCACAACTAAAGGCCAAAATGGATGTTACTATTGAAAGGCATCACTTCTCAATTCTCATCATATATCAATGCTAATGAATTTATTTATTTTATTTATTTTTTTGGTTGGGTGAAAATCACTCAAGTTTCAGTGTCTTCTCCCATGCTTTCAAGGACAAAAATTATATTTTCATGTATGTCTCTCTACTTTATATTTTTAAATGTTTAGTTATTTAGATTATTCTTAATTACTGAATTGAGGTTTCCACTTAAATATGCTTTCAATCATTTTTTTTAATAGCTTTTAATTATTAAATTCAAGGTTTTTCCATTTAAATATTACTTGAGCCTTAAATCTCAATATATTATGAAAAATCCTTTTATATTTCTTTTATGTATCTCATTTTATATTAGTTATGTAGTTATCTACCATCTTTCATTCAACTATTTTAGACATATATATATATATATATATATATATATATATGCTTTTAAAACACTTCAGTCTCACACAATAAGCATTCATTATATAACTTAAAAGTAAAATATTCATTTATTTTTTATTGTTTATTTTATTATTTAATTTTAAGGAAATTAATAAAAAAATTGTTTACATTTGAATTTTAATTAAGTCGTGCATCGCACGGGCATAACACTAGGGCTTAGAAGCCGTGGTTGCGCCACATGGCTTCACCAAATTGCAAAAATTTTATTAAAGTTTTAGATTTTTAAAAAACTAAAAAAGAATAGTATACTACCAAAACTCTAATTTATTCTTATCATTAAATAAAATTAGATTAACATTATTTTTTTATTTGTTAGGATATATTTCTTAAATTAGGGGATAATATTTAACATACAAAAATTTAATTTAGATAATATTTATCATCTAATTAACATTATTTTTTTATTTGTTAGGATATATTTCTTAAATTAGGGGATAATATTTAACATACAAAAATTTAATTTAGAGGCTTCACCAAATTGCAGAAATTTTATTAAATTTTTAGATTTTTAAAGAACTAAAAAAGAATAGTATACTACCAGAACTCTAATTTATTCTTATCATTAAATAAAATTAGATTAACATTATTTTTTATTTGTTAGGATATATTTCTTAAATTAAGGGATAATATTTAACATACAAAAATTTAATTTAGATAATATTTATCATCTAATTAACATTATTTTTTTATTTGTTAGGATATATTTCTTAAATTAGGGGATAATATTTAACATACAAAAAATTAATTTAGATAATATCTATCATCTAAATTTTCAAAATTTTAATATTATTAAATTAATATTATTTTATCAGAATATCAAGCTACAAAACTTGATTATTAAGGGATAAGCACAATCCAAATTCTTCAAGAGGTGATTAATATAAATCTATCCCAAGAAACAATATATATCTCCAATAATTTAATAATCTCTATCTATTCCAAAAAACAGTGTATATCTCCATTAATTTGATAATTTCTACGTTGATGACATTTAATATATATATATATATATATATATCAAAATGCCTTTTGTTTAAACTAATTTTCTTAGCTTTGATCTAATTTACATGCTTAGGGTTAGGGTCTTAGATTTAATGATTAAATATGGTTAGAATTAATAGATTAATTTTAACAATTTTCTTATTTGATTTTTATGTTACATCAAATTATCAAGATGTTCTACACGTGTATTC
This sequence comes from Quercus aquifolioides, assembly GCA_019022515.1. Taxonomy (NCBI): domain Eukaryota; kingdom Viridiplantae; phylum Streptophyta; class Magnoliopsida; order Fagales; family Fagaceae; genus Quercus; species Quercus aquifolioides. The sequence goes on from CM032327.1 coordinate 82,098,942, forward strand.
TTGAATTATCAACTTTAATTTTAATTTATAATATTATCAAGATTGTATTAATTTTAGATTTATCAATTGTTTAGTACGTTTTTTTTAAATAATTATCAATTTAAAATTCAATTTGGAATTATCAATCTAATTTAGTTTTAGGAAGAAATCATACCCCTTATTTTAGTGAGATAATTATTTACACTTGATCATTTTTTTTTTTTATCTTTATTGAATCTATTAAAACATATAATTATTTATACATTTATTTTATAAGCTTTTTCATAAAACCGTGCAACGCACGGGCCTATAACTTGTATATATATAAAACCGAAACTTTTGAAGCACCCACAATTTTTCACGTCAGCATAATATGAAAAAAAAAAAAAAAAAAAAACTTTTCTAAAACCAAAAATAAAAACATAAACGCAAAATACTTTTCTAAAGCCCGATAAACTGCTCTGCCATTCTCCCACACGCAGCCTTCTCCTTCCTCTGCCTTCTCCTTCCTCCAAAACGCAGACCCACGCTTTGCCGTTCCCCCACACGCAAAACGCAGCTCAACGGCTCCACCTTCAGTCCAAAACGCAAGCCACCATCAACCCTTCCCTCCCACAACTCAACGGCTCCACCTTCTCCGACACCACCCTTCTCCAGCTCTACATTTGTCGGCGCTACCCATCTCTCACTCACAACAGTTTCTCCTGGGGAAACCCTATAGAAGATCAAATTCTACATGGGCTTCGTCTCTTGGAGTTTTAAAGAATGGTTAGTGATGTTTTTATTTTAATTTTAGGTTTTCCCCCTGTTCTCTTAATTTGGAGTAAATTTGTGGTTTTTAAAAAAAAAAAACAAAAGAGGCTTACATTATTATTGTTCATTGAGAGCGTCAATCAAGGACAGAGAGTAAGAGAGGGAGAGAAAAATCTGAGGGACTTTATAATTAAACCAGAACTTCTTCGAAAACATTACCGGTAAGTTTTTAATTTTGTTCTATTGTTTTTGGCTGTTAAGTATGGTTTAAGGTTACAATTGGGAGTGTTTCTTTTGAATGATTAGATTAGATTGATGAGTTTGGAGATTGTAGTGGAGTTTGCTAATTTCAATTATTGGCCACATTGCTTTCTCTTTCACATTTTGTCTCAATTATATATGCCCATGCTGCAGTTTCAAAATCTTTAAGGCAAAGCTCAAATAATGTCACAATAACAATTGATTTAGATATGTGCATCAAATAAGTTGGCAAATTTACCCTTTTACCTTTTTATGTACTATCATTATTTGCTTCAAGTAAAGAAACAATCTTGAGCTCTGAATCTATAGAGCTATTATTTGGAAATATTTATATGTGATTGCGTGGCTTTTTGCAATAACTAACTATGTTGCAAAATAGCAGCAGGCCAGCAGTACACTCACTGCATTAAGAAACGGTATGTTAAGAAAATTTTAGTTTTGTTCTAACAATTCCATAGTATTCTCTTACAAGCTTTATTCTGTTACATGATGTGTCTTCTTTCTCCATGTGTTTAAACTGCGTTCCAACATTTTCATCAGGCAAGAGTATCCTGTGAGGTGTATGTAAATACGAACAACCAGACAATTGTCCACCAAGATTGCTACCCTGAGGTGAGCTTTTACTTATATAAAATTGCTGTTTCAGTTGCACACATTAGGAAACTTTTCTGTCATATCAAAACTTTTCCAATTTGACTTTGAAAATATATAACAAACTCTTGGAGAAAAAACACCGTTGTCTGATCTTTTAAGAAAATATAGATTCTAATTTAAAAATATATAGATTCTAATTTAAAAGCAGTTTGCACATTCCAGTCATTTTAAAAGGGTGTTGGTGATTTGCTTTAAATAATTGGGATTGTTGTTCTAATTGAAGGGGTTGCTGATATTTTCTAGAGGTATGAAAGGCTTGGTTTAGAATAGACAAAAAGTAGATAACTCCATTCAATTATAATCCTGCTTTCATGGAGGAAATGAGGACAAGAAGACAAACATCTCCTGTTTGGTTGGTAAGGCTATTTTCTTGCAACATAGACAGTTTTATATATAATGTTCCTTTTCTGCATTGATATATATATATATATATATTTTGAAAGACTTTTCCACTTTGAATTTCACTTTTAGTCATACTGTAATAAAGGGATAACTGCCTTACTAATAATTTATTTTTTTTGGCTTTAATTTCGAGGAAACCTTTTTAATGATTTTATTCCTCATACTTTGGTAAATTGCTTATATGATTGATGAAAATGTTATGAATTAAACTCAATAGAGCTTTGTTCTAGGCTTCTAATTACTTTGGGTGTGGTGGTATTAATATTGTTGACGAAAAAAAGAACTTGAAATGGTGACTCTTCTAATTGCAGAATAAAGATGAATTGAGTCTATGCAGACATAGTAATGTTTTGCAATGTTAAGGCTGAATTGCATGAGATAGGGATTGAGTCTATTGATGGAACTAGAGAAGTAGAGAGAAGCAGAAGAATGCATTATTATAATGGTTAGCACTCTCTAATGTTCACAGCCACTATTATATAAGCAATAAATCTTTTTGATGCCAAAATTTAATGGTTGTTCATGCTTAGCAATTATACTGTTGATGTAAGTAGTGTAGATCCAAACCTTATAGAAACGAAATAATTTTGAGACGCACATAAGTAAATGATATAATAGTTCTTAACTCTCTCTATTTCTTTGAGCATTTAGATTAATGAAAATTCCGTATTTTTGTTGTGTATTGAGGTAGCACCATGAAAGGTTAATTAGCAAATACAAGATTCTCTTTCTATGAAACATGTTTCTCCAACTTAGTTAGCCTAATTTGTTTATTGATTAATTTAAACCCTTTTCTTTTTTCCTTTTTTTTTTTCCTGTTTATTTATTATAGATTTTATGCAAAGATGATTCATACTGCATTGATTCAGTATCAGTTACCTAAAATTGTCAGATTTACAAGAACTATGATTGCATATTAAAAGTTTGTTGCTTTGAACTATTTGATCATTTTTGGCAAAAGCACTTTAGCCATCAGAAGCTCTTGTGATTCAAAATGCTTTAAAACAATTGTGCTCTAGATGATATAGAGGCATTTACCTCACTTGGTATATATCATTAGATACAAGTTTCTGTATTGGTTAAAAGCTTTAGGATGTTCACTGTAATTTAAAAAAAAAAAAAAAAACGTTGTGTAACAGGTCACCATCTTTGCATTGTACCATTGGGACCCAAATATTGGAAAGATGCTTCTTATGGAGTCTATCTTTTAATGCCTCAATCCATCGTTAACAATTGCTGGTTTTCTTGCACATAGTGACCCATTTGTGCTTCCAGTAATTGGAAAGAGAAAGCTGATGAAGAAGATCCTTTACTGGTGATTCTTGCAAGTTTGATTATTAAGCTAATCCATACTGATCATTTTTATGGAATTTGCAGGTTATTTTTAATGATTAATGTTAATTCTATTACTAATTTTAAACTTGTGCACACATTCTTTATGCAGTGACCACAGAGCACTTCTTAAACTTTATTAGGATGAAAATATGCAAAGCGTAATGGAAAGGAAAGAGCGTTCTATTAGGAAATTTTTTTAATTATATCCAATTTACTTGCAGAAGATGGAGGATATGAGAATGCAATTTGTAGATCTATTATCAAGTACTAAATTTGTAGATTTTCAATTTTTCTATTTTCAAGTGTAAGTATTCCTTCCCCTTTCTCAGTATTTTTTTTTTCCTTTTATTTTTTATAACACTTTATAACACCATTTTATTTAAAAGAAATCTAATTTAGTTTGTGGCTGGTGCAACTTTTCATCTCTATTTCCTTTTTAATTTAACCATTTGAATAATTGTATAATATATTTATCCAAAGTAGGATTTACTCTTTCATCGACCATAGATTGTTTTATTATAAAAGTGAAAATGACCCATTTGTTATGCAAACAAATGTGCAGGATAACATAGATTATATTGGTAGTGAATAGTAGATTTAATTGCAGTTGAGCATTGCATGAAGACATCACCATAGCATTTTTTTTTTTTTTTAAAGCCAAGTTATAGTAGCAAAATAAATATTTTTATTTTTTATTTAACTATCCCGTGCATCGCACGGGTTAGCGACTAGTAAATATATATTTTGAAAACTCTACCATGGAATTTCATTTTGACAAGTCTCCTTAATTTATTGTTGGATCAATACCTTCCATGCTTGCAATTACAACTTTTGATGTGTTCATTTACTATTATGCCCTTATATTTACCTTTTTTTTATGGAAGTGATTATCAGGTTTAACACACAACAGAAGCATTATTTTTTTTTGGGGACTGGGGAGGAGGGAATTTTGAAATAAAAAAGCTTTGAATACGAAACCATCACCAAATGGAAAAATTCCAACCTGAATTTGAGAGATTTGAAGATGTATCTAATGTGTTATTGTGGGACAGGGAAGATAAAAAGGAAAACGGAAAAAGAGTCTCTTAACGCTGTTTATTGAAATATTTAATTAGACAAGTGGCTGAAAGTTAAGAAGGTGACTTAAAAAATAACATACAAGACATTGTATCTAAGCTTTTCCCTTATTGAAAAATGCCTAAAGTCTTGAATTTATGTAATTGTTTTAATTTGAAAACTTTTGTCCATCTCCTTTATTCATTTCTATCATATTTGGTAGTAATGAAGCAATATGATGTTTTCTAGCAATGGGCAGTTAGGCAAATGAAGATTAAATAGCAAATTCATATTCATTAGATAAGATATTTTTTTTATCTCTTTTTAGTGAGGACAAGCAGATTGGGACGATCAGGTCGGTTGAGGGCAGCAGCACACCAATAGGTGGATTGCCATTCTTGTACTGTTTGGGTAAAGGGCAGGAGCGCTCTTTCCCTTTCACCAGTACTTACTATAAGGGGTGGGGCGGAAGCGGTTCAAACCAAATATCCAACTGCCACTTTCCTTAATGGCTACCCGCTTTCGAGTGAACTTAACTCTTGGACTGGCTAAAAGGGAAAAGGGAAACTGTAAAAGGAATTTTCCACTTGTTTACGGGACCTATGTCAAAGGAAAGGATTGTTGCACTCTCTTGCTTGAATGAATTGACATTTGTGGATGGTTGTTTCTTTGGGATTCTTTTATCTATATTTAGAACTACTAGATCAACTACTTCGGCTTTTAGCCTTTTGAACCAGTGGAACCCTAAAGTCACTCGCCCGTTCAAACTCTTCTGTCCATCCCATCTAAAGCCTTTCATCAGTGAATCCGGGGACAGCCGCTGCTTTATTTAAACAACTAAGATAAGGTCTAAGACTGTCTCTTTTTTTCCACATCCTTATTCCTCCTTATTTCAGGATACTTTTTTCTTTTAAATGCTATGGAACTAGCTTTCCCAATCAATAAATTCAAATTAAGGGGGCGCTCCAGGGGTCAATTCCCTCGGTGCAATGGGGGAATTTGTTCCTCTCCCTATGGCCCGGATCGTCTAAAACGAAGTACGATCAAGGTCACCTCTTAGGGGACCTGACCGGTTAAAGCGCTTCATTTAAATGCTTTAATATGGTTAGGTTTACCTAAAGTGAGTCTCTTGGTTTGAGATGCTCACTACTTAGAAACAGCTGAGTGCCCTACTAGACACTCCTTCGTGGGGTGGCTGTGGTCGAGTCTGATGTTCTGTTCTGTCACAGTGTGACTTATTTTATCGAGATCTCTGTTAATTTCTGGATCTCCTGATGAGGAATCGGTGGAGAGTCCAGCCCCAGCAATGTGGTTGTGATTCCCTATCGATCGCTTCCAAAAGGGGTGAAGGGCGACCTGAAAGGAAATTAGTTATGAGAACTTTATTTGATAAGTTACTTACTTTGACACCCATCCGGTGGCAGAGAGTATTGGAAGACTCTTGGGTGATGGTGACTATCTTGAAAAAGATGGTCCTCCTCACCCTGGACAGCTATACTAAGGAAGTTTGCATAGCAGGCTACCTTTTCTGCAAGAAAGTTCGACATCTGGTTAAGGGATTAGGACTTCTCTTCACCACCTTGTATTTGAAGCAATGTAGTTCATTGTTCCAAACGTACTATGGCGGTTGTAAGAAATCTCCTGAGCTCTTGCCAGTGCCGATCTCTCTCACTAGGTCCGGGTGCCCTCGCATAATCCCGTCCTTTCATAGGAGGATGGTTTATAAGAGGGATGAGAAAGCCGATCTGTTGGTTAAATTATACTTGTCTTTCTTCACACTTAGTAAATTGATTAAGCTGTGTCCAAAGATAAGTAAGAAGACTTTTCAGTCTATAACCCAATCGGATCAAGTTGCGAGTTTTATTGGTATTATTAAGGAGAAAATACCTGATCTCGTCAACTGATACCTGCCCGGAGTCTCCACCATTCCCTTAAACCAAGGGATGAAGTGGGTTCTGACTTGGAAGTCATTACCAACATTCAAACAAATGAATGACTTGCTGAGACAGAACGCTAGAGAGCAAGGAATTGGTTTCCCTTTCAAGGGTAGTATCAAGTCTTGCTTTCTTGTCGTATTCTTTAAATTATTAGCTTATACTTTCCTCCTTGAGTTTATACACTCTCGGGGGGAGCAGTGGTCATTAGGTATTCTCTGGCCTGAGAGAACTAGGTTCGCATTGGATCGTCAGAATAAAATCTTCTCAGGATTTGATTTAGTTCAGTTTGAGAAGACATGCGGTCCACAGCTGCCTAGCTATTGAGACCTGAGGATACCTCCTATTACAGGAAGGCTGGGTTGTACTATTGAGGGAGGGGGTAAAAGGCGGATTTTCGCCATTGGGAACTATATCAATCAACGGTTGTTGAAGCCAGTCCATGAATGGTTGATGGATGTCTTGAGGGGGGTGCCCATGGATGGTACCTTCTGGCAAGAAAGACCTCTTGATAGATTGGTTGACTCGAAGTCTTGCTAGTCTTTTGACTTGAAGTCGGCCACAGATAGGTGTCCACTCTTGTTAATGTTTGAGCTTATGCAGCACTTCTTCGACTACTCACTCCTTTGCATCGGCAATAGTGAATTCAGCGCTGGCGATGAATCTCTTTGAGATACCATTTGCCCATCAATTTTTTCTTTTGTACCAGGGCAATATCTTTTGCAGAAGTAGAGCAGGGAACAAGTCTGAACCTCTAAGTTGAGATCAGTAACTGGGGCTTTCGGCGTGGAATTTCACTCGTCTGATTATTCCGTGTTTAGGAGTGGGAGTCTTTTCTAAAGAGTGAAGCTCCTCATTCAAAGAGGGGCAGGTGGTTCTCAAGGTTTGCAAAGTCTAAAACTTCAGCATGTTGGATGCACCCAAAACCCCGTTAACCAAAAGGCGAATAGTTAGCCAAGGAAGGGCCCGAATAAGCTTTTTCATTGATTGAGTCCAAAAGAACGGGGTTGGATGTGAGATTCGGTGATTTAGAGTAGAAGTTCAATAACCCGCTTAAATGCTTTTTGAGTTCAAAAGGGGATTGGTTCTTATTCTTGAGAAATAGGAATCATAGCCTATTCTAGTAGCCCAGCAAAGAAGTAAACTTCTGGGATGGCGAGAAAGAGCTATTTTCAGGTTTTCATTCCTATTCTTTGCTTGTAAGCCGCTCTCTCCCGAGTGTAAGCAAGCCTATAAGTATTCATCATCTCTTCCGACTCTTACTATAAGTGCCTGTTATTCCTCCTTTTCTTTGAGCAAGGAAGACTAGCAGAAAGCTACCTCCCTGCGCGTCTATCTGATTCTAAGGCTTTAATCAAGAGTGATGTAATGTGCCGAAAGCAAGAGTTCATGGCTCGTCATCGCAAGGAAGAAGGAATTCCTTCGCCTAGCTCTTTGTTTAATCGTGATCTAAAGTTCTTGCTGTAATGGGAATCTTGCCATAGTTCCTTAGTTATCATGTATCTGAGTTGAAGTAAGCTTGAGATAAGGAATCTTCATATGTTGAAAGCGAGTGCTTATTTCCGTCTTCTTATTGCTTTCATGAGGAATGAAGTAATCATACTAGAAGTTGATTTCTGTCCTTTGACTCAAGTTCCTATCCCCAGCACGAGATTCAAAAGCTATAATGCATTAATGTTCATATAATTGGAATCCCTTCGCCGGTGTAAAGCCTACGCTTACCTTCCCCTATTGCTAATTCCTTTTAAGTCAGCTTGATATAGTTACTAGGAATCAACAAAAGAGGGCATCGACGTAGTCTTCTCGTATGTGTCTCCTCTCTTAGGTAGGCGCCTTCCTTGTTGACTCTTGGCAAGTGAGTTCTTTCTTCTCTTTTTTGGCCCCCTGTGAACATAGGAATTGAATGGATGACTCACTCTCTCTTGAATGAGATGTCAAACTGGTCCTCAGAGCCCCTCTCCTTTGGATGACTGATCAACACCTGGTACTGACGAGCTACCCCCTGACGAAAGCACAGACCTATCCCCGGCTGGCTCTCCTGGTCACCGAAACACAGACGAGGGCTTCTCTTACCTCATTCACCCCCTTCTGTAGGTCAGGATCAACAGGATTGGTTGGGTGGCTGGAAGCTGACTGATCAGCTCGAAAGAAGAACGCAACGAATTCTGAATGATCAGGAAGGGCTGGACCTTTCTTGGTTGATCGAAGGCCCTACTTCTCTTCCCGAGCTCATGGACTCTGTTCATGGAGGTACTGAGCGAATCGACTACACGGAACAATCAAGCCCGAATTCCCCTGGATGGAAGGGAAGAATGTGGACAGATGGAACCAAAGAGGAGCTCCCCCTGCTTAGCGCAGGCTACATTTGACCCCTAGATCATGAAGAAGGTGTCCCCTACACCGGACCGGAATCTCCATCCCAATTGGGAACCACAAAAGTGATTATCAATGGCTGGTTGAGCTCAAGCTCCTGCTTCTTGGTCACCACAGAAGCCCTGCTGAACCAGAAGGAGCCCAAGAACGGCAAAGAACTAGATGGAGGGAAGGCCGAACTGATGGCTCACAAACAACTGCGGAATAGAGCCAAGCCAATCTCTGGAACTGCAACTGAAGCTGATAATGCTGGAACCAACACTGGCCAGAACATGTAGGGAGCTACCTGAAGGGGGAACCCAACTGGGGACTCCAAAAAATAGCTGGAAAGATTCATGCATGTCCGGGGTCTTCGACAAGAACTGGAGCACTGGGACCATCAATGTGTACGAATCTCAACGGTGCAATAAGGAGCTGGAGTCAAGCACGTGAGAAACTACCAGGTCAAGGAGCAATGATGACTCTTTTTGCCTGATCCGAGGTGACCCACCAATGAGGTAAATGGGACCAAGGTAGACCCTATAGACTAAACCCCTAGAAGAAAGGTGCTTATGTCGATAGGGGAAAGTCCGCAGGAATCAAGGTATAAAGGGACCCTTGAAGACCAGCACGAGGTGCAGTATACAATGTAGCAAATGTGACTGACTGAGACAACAATGGGTGTGGAAGGCAATGATAGATGGACTACTGATTACTTCCCTTGTTCAGAGCATAATGGCAAGGTTGACCTAGCAGCAATGGAATACCACTGGGGGATTCATGGCCAAGATTGAAGCAGAAGGACAACATGGGACAATTAATAAGGTAGACACAACTGAAGGCCAGGACTCAACAAGATAAGATCATAGAGGCATAGGAACTATGACACGACTCAATGGGGGTACAGAAACAAATAGATTCCAAGACTCAAGAAAGGGTGGCTTAACGCAGATGCTCTGAACAAGGACAACAGGGGGTGCAAAGATATCATATAATATGAGTGTGCTGAATAAGCACAATCTAATTGTCCCAAAGGAAGGGATGGCTTGTAATCAAGGAGATAGGTGCCCCAGCATGCAACCAGATGGTGAAAATGGTAACAGTAGATGAAAGTAACCAGGGGGTGTGGGCTGGAGAACTAGAAAATGGATGGCTGTACAGGACAGTGGCTGCCCAATAGCATAAACTCCATGAAGTAGTAATAGCAGATTCTTTCTGTTAGCTGAACCGTGGGAGGCAAGAAAGATTGGAATTCCCCTTTAGTAGTTGGCTCGGCCAGAAGGATTGTTCGAAGGGAAGGAAGGTCGGATGAAAGTAACAAAGGAAGGATGGTCGGACCAGAGAACTATCTTTCTATCTTGTCGGAAGGAAGCAATATCAACGACAACCGGAAGGAAGGGGCCCAGTTCGAGAATTGTCGAAGTTAGGCTAGGCTAGCTATACTACCTTTCTTTAGCCTAGGGATAGCATCAGCATCCTATAAATGCATTACCCATCCAAGGAGATAAGGTTAGCCGGTGGGGTGGCCAGGTATTAGCTCCAGCAGTTCAGGATGGAGAACCACAGCTGTCGGGATCTACTTCTATTGTCCCCGGTGGGCGGGAAGCTATCCCGTCCTGCACCCCCGGTTCAGGATGGCACGAGCACGAACTTGATATATTAACCAGCGACCCCAATGAGCAGGTGTGGAAGCTATGAAATTAGATCGACCGTAATGGAAGCGGCCAATTCGCGATAGACGAGTGGGTGAGTGTCACGGGGAGTAGGGGGGGCCCATCTGTTTCAGAAGGTCCGAAGATTCATTTCAAAAAACAGGAATGTCAGAGCAGTTAGTCCGCATGTCCCTAACTACCTTGTTCCTGATTGGATTGCTTTCTTAGTGTGGCATCTTATCTTTTTGTTCGCTGTCCACTGGTGATATTATAAATATAGATAGAGAAAGAGGCTAAGCTAAGCCTACGTAACGCTATGGGAACAGCTTTTTTTGTCCGATGATCAGGTCGGTTAAGGGCAGCAGCACACCAATGGGTGGATTGCCATTCTTGTACTGTTTGGGTAAAGGGCAGGAGCGCTCTTTCCCTCTCACCAGTACTTACTATAAGGGGTGGGGCGGAAGCGGTTCAAACCAAATATCCAACTGCCGCTTTCCTTAATGGCTACCCACTTTCAAGTGAACTGAACTCTTGGACTGGCTGAAAAGGAAAAGGGAAACTGTAAAATCATAAGTTTGTGAATTTAACTGACAAAATTGTAAACTTGAGACCTAATTTGAAACATTTTATATGCTCTATGTTTTTTTTTAAAACTAATTTCCTCATAAGTGGGCATAAGCAAGGAAGACAATATTGTACCGGTATCGGCCGTACCGAGAAAATATACCGTAATGACCATTAAACTAGTTTTAATACTTCTCTAAAATGTATAAAAAAGAATACTGGATTGTATCGGCCTGTACTAGGCATATCTTGGCATTTCAGTTGGTACAATAAAAAAAAAAAATTTTAATTTAAATTTTGATTTTTTTTTTTATTATATAAGAAACACATAATTTAAGCTAATATATTGGTTAATGTACTTAGGCTAATATTTAGGCTTATAAAATATGTGGATTTTAAATTTTTTGTTGATAAATATAAAAATTAATAAATTTATTCTTACATAAATAAATACAAACAAATAAATACAAACGCCACTATAGGTCCTATTCTTACAAGGGCCTATAGTGGCGTTTGTCAAATGCCATTATAGGCACTTTTTATTTTATTTATTTATTATTATTTTTGGTTGATTTTTTTATTTATTATTTTATTTATTTTTTTTTTTAATAAGAGCTAGAAGAGAAAGAAGACCTATAGTGGCGTTAGGCCCTTGTAAGAGTATGACCTATAGTGGCCCCCAACAATAACAACTGGTAACAACTTGTCACTTAAGAGTTATTGTAAAAATGTTGTGAAAATATTGTGGACATATCATTTCTCTTTATATATATATATATATATATATATATATATATATATTATATAAGAGATGTTACGTTCACAATATTTTCACAATAAATCATAGGTGATTAATTGTAATTAGTTCAAATTTGAACCTAATACTAAGATTACTTTTTTGCCATAACAATAATAATCAGTAACAACCTGCCACTTAAAATTTATTGTAAAAATGTTGTGAAAGTATTGTAGACTTATCATTTCTCTTTATATATATATATATATATATATTTAAAAAAACATTAAAACCCCCCACCTACCCCCACTCTCCCATATTTCTCCCTTATCTCCACACCAAGCCTCAGACTTCCTTTCTCTTTGGTTTTTTTTTTTTTTCCTTATCTCTACGCGCCAAGTCTCAGACTTCCTTCCCCCCCCCCCCCCCCCCCCACCCCCCCCCCCCCCTTTATCTCCACTCCTCTATCTTTCTTCTTTTCTTCTTCTTTCACTCTTCTTTCACTTCACACCTGAATTGATTCTTTTCTCTTCCTCTCCATTTTGATTTTATTTCTTATATTTTATTTGTGGTGGTGTTAATGTTTGTGGGTTTTGGATTTGCAAATGGTGTTGCAGCTTACTGATTTTGTTCAAATTTGTAAATGGTTTGATGCCATTAGTTGTATAGTTGCAGGTAAGCAATTTTTTTTTTTTTTTTTTTAATTTATGATTGTTTTGGTCTATTTATTTTTTGATAATAGTTTTGGTCTGTTCCTTGTTTGTTTGCTGTCAACTTTGCTTCGTGGGTCTCTGAGATTTCTGATTAATTTTTGTGAATTCTTTGGCTTTTTTATTTATTTTTTTTATTATTGATAGGTCTATCTCAAGTGTGATAATATCTTTGTTAATAGAACCAAGAAAGTAGTGAAAAATTCAAAATCAATTTGATGATTTCTTTTTGCAGGTTGATCTATGGCGGCTAAATGTGTTGGGGTGGAGTTGCCTTTTTTTTTTTTTTTTTCTTTTTTTTTTTTTTAAATTTTTTGGATGTGAGCATGTTGTGTTTGATTTTGAATTTTTTTAGGCGGGTTTGTGTTTCATTTTGAATTTGCTGGGCTAGCGGTAGTGTTTGTATTTTGTTTTATTTATGTTTTTTGTTTTGATTTGTATCTTTTAATTTAATTAAAATTGTAATTTTAATTTAATTAAAATTGTAATTTTAATTTAATTACAATATTAATTCAATTAAAAAAAAACTTTCACGTAAAAAAAAAATATATTTGATTACCAAAAATTAATTTTTGGTAATTAAATTTTTTTTGGTGGCACTACTATAGCCCAAATGGGCCTATAGTGGCGTTTTTAGTATCGATAGTGGCATTTCACAAACGCCACTATAGGTCCAATTTTTTGTAGTGTATCTATATGTATGTATGTATGTATGTATGTATTGAAATATATAAACTCAAAACAGTCCACCAGCATCAACTGGCACCAAAATATTTCATTCTCTTGACTAAACCAAAATAACTTTCAGTACAAGATTGACTCCCTTAGGCATAAGACAAACCAAACCAATACCATATGGTTACACCAACAAGATGAATATTGAAACTCCAACTAATTGATCTAATTGAATTCATTCACATATGAAGTGAGTATGACTCATAAAATAAGCAGCCTTGATAGTTGATATAACTTTAAAAAAAAAGAAGAAGATAAATAATAATAATTTTGTAGAATAATTATTCCTAGTGAGCACATAGGAGAAACGAACAGGTAATTAATTAGTTATTAATTGAACCAAACAAATGTCAGTTTAAATGAATTGAACATAGTGTATATTCATATGAATAAAATGCAGCTATAAAATTAAACTAATGAAAACACTAATCATTCAAAAAACTAGTTTGTAACCTATGCATATACATGAAAACGCTTAAAGATATATAATAAGATGCATAATATAATTCCTATATATATAATTTAAATGCTATTGATAGCCATTTTTATATTTTGTTAACTCTTTAAAAAATTTTGTAAGGATATTATTAGGTATAAAATGTAAATTGTTCATTTAAAAAAAAAAATTATTATGAAGCACCTTTTTTTTTATTTAAGATTCATTTATTCTAGACTCTCTAGTTTTTGTACTTAATAATTCACTTGAAAGAATATTTATGATGTGGTCCCACATTTGATTTTAAAATTAAGAAATAAAACTCTTTAAGAATAAATAATTTATGACACATGGCACAAAGTTGGAACTCTAATTTGGAATTCTAATTTAAGTTTCTCTTAACTTCACCTATTATTATATATATAGATTAGCCATTATTAATGTTATTCATGAAATTAACCTATTAATTAAATAAATATAGATGAATTCATGTATACCTGATGCGATGTAGCCAATTGTTCCAATGGTTTTGGTTTGGGTTGCATCCTTGTTTTCAACTAAAATCTTTGCAATGCCAAAGTCACCAACATGTGCGACCAATTCCTCGTCTAAAAGGATAGTACTTGGCTTCAAATCACAATGCACCACGGATTCTGATTGTCCATTGTGTAGATAATCCAATGCTGATGCAATATCAACCATAATGCTTACTCTCTGAACAAGATTCAAGTAGTAGTTGTAAGAGTATAACCACTTCTCAAGACTACCATTTAGCATGTACAATAGCACCAAAGCTCTAAACTCGGGGTTGGAGCATGTACTAATAATTTTAACTAGATTCTTGTGTCGGATTGCCGCATTCAACATCAAAACTTTTGAAAGCACCCTCTAATTGTAGGTTTAGAACTTTGATAGCAACAATGATCCTATCAGATAGTATTCCTTTGTAGATAGAAACTAAACCTCCACTTCCAAGCAAGTTGCTTTCAGAAAAGTTGTTTGTCCCATGATAAATCTATTGAAAAGATATCATTCTATGATCCAATTGAAGCAATGTGATAGGTAAACCTGGATTCTCCATGTTAGATTGCGGATGCCTTCTTAGCATAATGACCAATGCTACAAAGATTATTATTGATACAATGGCATAAACAATATATCTAAGCAAAAGTTGTTTCACCATTGATCCTTGAGATATCAGACTTGTGCAAGGTGGAACTCCAAAAGTTGAATTCCCACAAAGTGCTTCATCACCTAAAAATGATTCTGCTGTGAAGTTTGCAAAAGGTCCACCAAATGGAATCTCTCCCGATAAATTGTTGAAGGAAAGATTCAAAAACTTGAGATATTGAAGTTCCTCAATAGACTTAGGAATTGTACCAAAAAGATTATTGTTTGAGATGTCTAGTTGATCTAATCCTTTCAAGTATCCAAAAGATTGTGGAATGTCTCCTTGGAATGTGTTCTTTAACATGTTTAGATAACTTAGGCTTTCAAAGGCATCAATGACACTCAGAATGTTTCTAGTAATTTGGTCATGAGACAAGTCCATGAATACAATAACAACCAATTTTTTCATGTTTGGAGACAAAGATCCAGCGAGAAAATTTGATGATAGATCCAAGAACAATAAATTCTCAAGGCTCCACACATTCAGTGGGACTGGTGATGTTAGCTTGTTGTGACTCAGGTTCAATCTTAGCAAAAGATTGAGGTTTCCAATACAATTTGGGATGGATCCAGAGATTTTGTTATTTGAGAGAAGTAAATCTCCCAACTTCCTTAGTTGACAAAGCTCTTGTGGAATGTTTCCACCTATATTGTTGCGTCCAAGATGCAATCTTTGCAACCCCTCCAATCCCCCTACTGTTGACGGTATATTTCCAGACAAATTGTTATAACTCAAATCAAGAAATTTCAAGTTTTTCAAGGAACCAATTCCTATTGGAATTTGACCATTTATTTGACTTTGAAATGCAACAATAGTTGTAAGTGAAACTGAAAAATTTCCAATGACATCTGGAATTGTAATATTCAAGGGATTGATGGCTATATATAGCTCCTCCAAAAATCTGCAGTTAGTTAAAGATCAAAGGAAACTATGTTCTTGATCTCCAGGCTCCTCGATTAGCCGATTTTGACTCAAATATAGTGTTTGAGATATTTTAAATTGTTGGGAAATTTAGACCCCGGTTGATAGAATTAACAAGTTTTAAACCCAATTTGTTAATTAGATTAATTATGAATAAACCTTGTTAAAATATACAAACATCAATATCATGTCAAAATCATGCTGCAGAAAAATAAATAAGACAAGAAATGATGACCCAGGAAAACCAATGAAACAAACTAGTTTCACAGTAAAAAACCTAGGGAGAAACCTTCCCGAAAAGCAATCCACTATAGTAAAGAGAAGTTTCAGATCTAGTACAAAACATTCGTCCCTAGACTCTACAATCCATGTAAATGAACTCATAGCAGAAACCTTCTACCGCTTTAGAACCTCTGAACTCTTCAATATATGAACGCCACCCTTTGATGATGCACGAATCACAGTACGTGACTAACCAATTGCGTGGATCCCAGTACGCGACTTAATCACCAACTAGAAGAAGATTGTTGGTTGCAAAGTTCTTCACTTCATCAACAATAAAGATCAAGAAGCATTTGGTTACAAAACCCTAAGGCGCAAAGACGCAGTAGCTTCTTTCAGAGAGAATAAGGCATCGGTCACCTTTTTCATATGTTCTCCTTGTATTCTCTTATGTGACGACCTCTAAAATAAGCCTTATATAGGTCTAGGGTTGTGAGAAAAGAAACCCTACACAAATACAAAAACTTGGCCCAAAAATCAGATCTGAAAATTCTGATTTTCGTAACCTTGATAAATAGCAAGTGTCGAGAAGGTGTCGAGCAGGTGTCGAACTTTAAACTTTGACAGATACAACTATCGAGAAGGTGTTGAGGGGACAGAAGCTTTCTCGATCGATCCACAAGCTGTCGAGAAGGTGTCGAGATTGCGATAATAATCAACTGAAGAGCTCGATAGATAGCCTAGCTGTCGGGAGATGTTGAGCAGCTATCGAGCTATCTGTCTGTAGGTGTCGAGCTATCTGTCCAGCTTTATTGAACATCTTTTCTTCACTTGTTTCTTGGTCCAATCTTCATGGCTTTAATACTAGACTTTAACAATATGTTTCTTGAAGTATTAAACACATCCTAGATCTACCCAATTACAAGTAAAGTGCGTTTTGTCAAAGAATTAGCTAACTACATAAAATATTGACATATGTTCTTAACATGAATCATATATGTCTTAACATAAATTTCCAAGACTTCTGGGTATAGGTCCAGAGAGTAAGTTTGTAGTAAAATCTATGTCTATGAGGTTGGAACAATTTGAAAGATATGATGGGAGAGGACCTCTAATTTTGTTACTATTAAGAAACAAAGTTTCAAGATTAGTGCAAGTGGTCCTATTATTTAATGGAAGATTTCCAGAGAAGGAATTAATGGTTAACATGAGATGTTTTAGAGATGCAACACTGAAAATATTTTGGGGTATTATCTCTTTGAGATTATTCGTTGCAAAATTCAATCTAATCAGATTTTGGAGACTCCATATATCATTTGGAATGCTTCCTCTGATGTGGTTATTTGCAATGGAACACTCTTGTAACATTGACAAGTTGCTTATGATAGGGGGTATATTTCCAGTTAAGTTATTACTTCCAAGAAATAGCACTTCGAGCTTTTCTAAACTCTCAAAACCTTCTGTAATACTTCCATCAAACTTATTGTCTGACAGCTTTAAGACTGAAATCTCTCTTCAGTTATTAAGCTATGAGGGGAGCTTACCGCTGAATTCATTGTGGGAAATATACAGTCCTTTAAGATTAGGACAATGGGTGCAAAGATCCATTGGAAGGGTTCCTGAGAAGTGATTATCTGTGGTAGCAAGAACCGCTAGAAAAGAGAAGTTAAAAATAATGGGAGGAAATGGACCAGTGAGGCAATTGAATTGTAAATTCAAAATCTCTAGTGACGAAATACCTAGGGACGATGGAATTGTACCCATAAGATGATTTTCACTAAGATGTAATTCGCGAAGCTTTGGTAACATGCCCAAATCTTTTGGTATGACACCGCTGAAATTGTTTCCTATAAGAAATAAATATTCAAGCTTGTGGCAATTATGTATAGTTGGAGGGATACTACCTTCCAATAGGTTGTATGACAAACGAAGTTCCCTCAGGCAGTGTAGATGACTTATCTCAAGTGGTAGAACACCATAGAAGCTGTTGTTAGTGAGATCAAGTGAGACTAGGAAGGACAGGTTGGCTATATGAGGGGAAATGGTGCCTTGGAGACCCACGTTGGAAAGGTTCAATGCTGTGACTCTTTGTCTGCGTCGGCTGCAAGTTCAAAGAGTCACAGCGTGGATGGCCTTTCTATAAGCATCATGAGTGTGCATAGAAGGCTCTTTAGAGTATGGGGTTGGAACTGGATGGTCCTGCCTTTTTCTCAGCTTTTTATGACAAAATCATTTTGGATGCTTGACAATATATAGTCACACTGTGGCCTTCTTGAAAAAGAGAGATAGATGTGGGATAATCATGAATGATAAATGGGTTCTATGACCAAGTCTATAAACATAAAAAAAAATTCTATCTTTTTACGATTCCTAAACGGAATTCTAAGCATTATTGGCGTGAAATTATGGAGGTTATTCATTGCACCCTAAGCTTGCCCAATGGACAATGAGATTTATTTGTCATAATAATCTCCCGTCTATTTTGGTCACTTAGTGGTTGGTTGCTGGCAAGAGTGTCAAACAAGAAAACAAATTCATCAATAAGATCAATAGGGTTGGTGTTCCAAATTTCAATTGCGTAAAAGAACTGGTCACTCTTCTATATATTTGTGGTTGTAACTTGTAAGTTCTTCCTCTGCGCAAGGCGTAACTCGTAAGGTTCCACTGCCTTCAATGTAAACGAAAAGACTTCCACCCCGAAATTAACACGGCGTCGAGTAAAGGAAAAATACAGAGAAATGGTCAAGTAATTGTCAAAGGTAAGGTAGGTGAGGACAAAGAATTCATAAACATAGCCGATCGAGAAAGAGATGGCCATGGAAAATATCTATGTTGCACTGGTACTGAAAAGGCTATTCAGAGATACGACATTTTAATTAATATTTATTTTACAGTATATTTTATATATTTTTGGACATAATTTATGTTTATTTTAAAATTAAATAACAACAATATAATGTTTGAAAACATATTTAAAATTAATTCAAAGGCAAATCTAAAATTAATTAATTAAAATAAACTTTTCTTACTTAAAAATAAATAAAACCATATATAGGCCTTTTTAAAGAAAAAATTATATATAAAACGATAATAAAAATTGTGTTAAGGCTGAAACATAATAGATATAAAAAGTTAGGGTATGTTTAACAACTGTTTTTTCTCCTTATTTTCTGTTTTCAAAAATAATTTTCTATTTTTGAGACTAAAAAACTTGTTTGGCAACTCAAAATAGACAGAAAATAAAAACTGTTCTCAAAACTCAATTTGTGAAGGAAACTGAAAACATGCAAAAAACTGTTTTAAGTTTGTAATTTTCAAAAGTCAATGAATAAATGCATTTAATTTAATAAATTTGTCTCATTTAATGAGTTAGTATTAGAGTTCAAATTCTAGCAACAATATATTTTAGTATTTTCTATTTTTTTCTTCAAAAACTATCTTTTTAATTTCAACTAACCAAATATGTTTTTGATTTCAAAAATACAAGAATTTTTTTTTTATATTCCCAAAAACAAAATTTTAAAAATAGAAAATAAAACTGTTACCAAACATAATCTTATTTTTTCCTTGAGAAACTAATAAATATAAAAAGTATATCAGGCCAATACTTAAAAATTTTTATTTTAGACTTTCAGTATCTATTGATACGGACATGAGTGATGATAGTGCCATCTTTTTGAAAAAAAGAAAAAGAAAAAAGAAGATAAAGATATAAATAATTAAATGTACTCCTTGGAAATAGGTTTAACAGCTGGCAAGACTTCTATTATTAGTAATCTAATCCTATCTATTATATTTAGTTGAAAAACACTATTTTGGTCCTTGTTACTTTTAACTTGCAGTTAATTTGGTCACTATCATTAACTCACTGATGGAAAATATCTACGTGACAAACAGTTTGCATTGTTGGCATGTCTAATATTTAAATATTAAATAAAATACTGACATGACAAAATTTTAGTGACTACATTAGGGCTTAGATGGTAAGAAAACTCCACATCAGTTTTTTTAAAAATAATTTTCTTTTCTTTACCAATTTTGTTCCTATCTTTATTTTTTTCTTTTTAAATTTTATTACAATTTCTTTTAGCCAAACACCCATTCGCACCACCAATCTTTGATAAACAAGTCCTTCGTAGCACCTAAAAATCTCCTCCATCATAGATCTAGGAAACCCATGTGAGAGACAGAGAGCAGGAGCCTTGTGTTTGGAGAGAATTAGAATAAGTGAAAAAGGGTTAGATTTAAGTTTGATTGTGAGAATTTAGGGTTTATTTGAGGAAAGGGGAAGAGATAGAAGCCACTGACGTTAGCGGTGGTGGCGGTGCAAATCTAGCCATGATGGCTGGTCGAGAGAGAGAGAGAGAGAGAGAGAGAGAGAGAGAGAGATTAAAAAATGAAAAAGGAGCTTCAGCGGTAGCGAGATCTATGTAGATTAGTGGACAAAGAGAGGCGGATGCTTGTGCTATGATGGCGGCGGTAGTGGCGACAATGAGTGTTATTGGGAGGCCGATGCTTTACTCTCTCGTATTCTCTGTTGCTGTCACCGCGTGATCTGCAAAATGGGTACATGGATAATGGATTTGATTGAAATGCGTTTCAGTTTTGGGTTCTCTTGTTGTTTATTCTTTTATAGATGTAGTGATTTTGGGGTACATGGATCATTTGACCATCTTCTTGATCTGTAAGCATAATTTTGATTATTGGGATTACTAGGAAGTGAAGATTGGGTTTCAAAATGTTGCTTCAACTCTGGGAAATGTGGTTCAATTCTAGTGCAGTAATCTATATGGTAAATGGAGGCATTCTCCCATACCTGTTTAGAATTGGTAAGAGGTGTGTCATGCTGTCATAAGAGGAAATATTCTTTTATAATTCATTTCTAGAAGAAAAAGATTTTACCCAAGTGTTGCAACTAGACATAGCCTCTCATGGTGACCCGTTTCCAAAATAATGAATGACCAGTTTCTAAACAATGAATGGTTAAAGAAATTGTAATAAAATTAAAAGAAAAAATAAAGATAGGGACAAAATTGGTAAAGAAAAGGAAATTATTTTTTAAAAAGCTGATGTGGATTTTTCTTGCCATCTAAGCACTGATGTAGCCAATAAAATTCTGCCACGTCAACATTTTATTTAATATTTAAATATTAGACATGCCAACAATGCAAACTGTTTGTCACGTAGACATTTTCCGTTAGTGAGTTAACGATAGGGACCAAATTGATTGTAAGTTGAAAATAACAGGGACCAAATTGACTACTACCAAAATGTAGGGACTAAATTGATTATGACTTCAAAATGTAGGGACCAAAATAGTTTTTTCGCCTACTATTTATAAGATGTTTAAAAAAAATTATTTATAAAAAGATTTCCCTCTGTGGACTAGACTTTTATATGGTTTAAAAATACCCCTAAACCTTACGTTTAATAAGAAAAAAAATATGAGGACAACCCGGTAAAAATATACCTCCAACTCCACTTAAAATGCTTACAAAATAGGATACTCTTCTACTAATCCATGTCTTCAAAACAAACTTATCCAAAAAAAATTTTAAAAAAAGGAAAATTATGACACTAGACCAAAAAAAAAAGAAAAAGAAAAAGCCTCATCAGAGTTATATAATTATCTACTCTTTTCCAAGAGTTTTATCGTTCAATTGCTTAACACTTTTTGGTATATTCAATTGAGTCACTTAAGATTCAAATCCACGCCTTTCTCCCATTATAAGAACTTGTAACTATCAAATTATAGTTCTTGTGTTTGACATTTCTAGGTTTGTACGTTCATGTGTGTTCATGTTCAAGATGAACTCATATTTGAATTTATGTGTTTTTTAGTTTTTAATTCTGTTTTTTTGGTTTTGTTAAAATTATAAAATAATTTTTTTAAAATTAGATGATGATGTGGATTTTGATGTGATATTTATTGTTATTATTTTATTAGTCACATTAGCGTTTGATGTGCCAGTTATACATTGAGTGCAATTTTTTTTAGTGAGATGATGGTAGGGACTAAAATGAGAATGATTTTTCATTTTTGGAACCAAAATAGGAAAAGAAAAAATGTATGGACCAAAATGGAAATAAGCTGAAAATATAGGGACAAAAATGGTATTCACCCCTCATATAAATTGCCTCCACTGATGACACACTCATGATCACGAGTAAAACCTCTGATTGACTTCAAGAACTTCTTAAAAGTTTGCTACGTAGCAGTAAGTTTGTGATGGTTGTTATGACTTCAATTTCTTCACTAAGTGATGGTTAAATCTCTTTGAAAGTCTTCGATATGGTGAAAATGAGGGACACTTGATCACACAAATCCTAGCTGCACAAATGGCTTTTTCCCCTTCTCTATAAAGCCTTTTTAGTGATGGCTTATAACGTCCTCTAAATAATGCAACAAACGAATCTCAAATTGGATTTGAAACGAACAAGTTATGAGTTTTTTTACGTTGTTGATTTTTTGTTGAATTCTATGTCTCAATAAATTGAGAGGAGTTGAGCAAGAGAGTTGAGGTGGAGACGAGAAGAATTAAGGTGGAGTCAAGTAAACAAAAACCTCACATTTTCTTAAGTAGTCTTTGGGTCTTCAACTAAATACTCAGTTGCCATTTTAGGATACATCAAAACTCATCATTTGACTCCCAATTTGACACATTTGTTACGGTTTGCAAACGCTAAAAAATATGGACCTAACACTTAAAAATATGAATTTTCTAAAAGTGCCTAACAAATGGGATAAAAGCAGTAGTATATTTTATATAATAAAGAATTGTTATTTTACATGTTTGAAAATCATTATGATAATTTTCATTGTTATCTTTAAGTGGTATCATTTTATTATCTTAAATATATATATATATTATGAATTTCTTGTTCATTTTGTATTTGTTGTTATATTTTTATATTGCTAATAATAAATTTATGGCAAAAATACAAAACTGACCCTCTAACTTTCACTCTTTTTCATTTCAGTCCTCTAACTTTCAGTTTTGTCAATTCGGTCCTCTAACTTTCAATTTTTGTTAATGCAGGATTCCGTTAAACCCCAGTTAAGGCTGCCGTTAACTTTCAGTTTTTTTTTTTTTTTTTTTTTTTTAAAAAATTTTAAAATTAAAAGAAAAAAAAAATCTGTAAAAAAAAAAAAAATTTAAGGGGAACGTCGACGTCGTTCCCCTTACCTTAAATGTTTTTTTTTTTTTTTTTTTTTACAGATTTTTTTTTTAATTCCGAAATTAAAAAAAAAAAAAAAAAAAAAAAAAAAAAAAACTGAAAGTTAACGGCAGCCCAGTTATGGAGTTTAACGGAATCCTACATTGACAAAAATTGAAAGTTAGAGGACTGAATTGACAAAACTGAAAGTTAGAGGACTGAAATGAAAATGAGTGAAAGTTAGAGGGTCAGTTTTGCATTTTTGCCTAAATTTATTAAGAGATCTTGTTTGAGATTCACTTAATTATTCCATTCTTCATTTTCTCTTAAATAAAGTTTTTATATTCAGGTTGATCATTTTTATTAGATATTTAAAATTAAAAAAAAAATATATACAAATAAAAAAACTATTTACAATATATAAAGTTATGGTATAATTTTATGATAAGCATTTTTTATTTATTTATTGTTTTTTAATGTAGCATATCAGGGATGGAAGGGCAGAGGCCTCTTACGTCCCCTCTAGTCAAGAATTGGGAATCTCAGAATCACTAGCCAATATACATTTCTCTTACCTTATCTAATCTTAAATAAATAAATAAAATATAGAGATCGAAATTACCCTTACATCAAAGTGGTGTAAGATAGATTCATATTAGCTCAACTAGAATAGTATTTTGTTATCAAATAAGATAAGGGTTCAAATCTCACCTACACCAAAAACCAATTGATAGCTTAGCAAAATGATAAAAAAAAAAACATCATTAAGTGGACTCATAATTTTAAATTCTATTGTATCTATTAACAAAAACTAAAAAAAAAAAAAAAAAAAAAATCGAGTAAGCCCTAAAATGACATTTATAAACGTATAATAACTCAACAAGTTAGTATTTCTTTCCTACTGTTTTCTAGGAAGACATCCATAATTCAAATCTCTAACAATCAAATTATCTCTTCTAAAAAAAAAAAAACAAATTATCAAAAAAATAAATATATCTTACACTTACAGCCTGACAGAGACAGTCAAAGAGAGATCTGACTGGGCTAGTATATCTTACACTTACAGCCTTTATAAACCTAAATTAAGCAATGTCGATATTCAACTTTAGAGGACCATTAGCATTAAGTGACAGGCCCACTCTTAATTGCACTTTAAAATTAGGTTCGGAAGATGAAACTGCTCTACAATCACCAAGAGATATCTTTGACGCCATTAGTGTCTACTTTAGATCCATAAAGATAAGACCACTGAAGCTGAAGATGACTATCATGAGCTTATTAATCACCTATATATCTACAAAACCCAAAAAATTATCGCAAACCGATCTCCTAATTAATTCGTAACAGAGGCCAAAGGCTCCAACAATTTAGACTAATGGCATACTTGGGATCTTGTAACTGTGGCTAGTAGTTAATTACAAGGGAACCCTGATAACGCCTTAAAATGTATACTTGTTATATATTTAATTATATGGGTGTTATCTCCTTATTACTATGCTTAATTTATATAATTAAGCCATAATTTGCATTAGTCCCTATTATTTATCTTTACATAATTTTTTGAATAAGATGCTATTCATTGTGTGTAATTTTCTACTTTCAGAAAATCATGTGAGAAAAATGAGTTTACAAGAATTTGTGAGAGAATTGAGGCCAAACTAGAATTAAAGTGGAGCCAAATGACCATGCTTAAATGTCTAAGGAGGTGAAGTTGGAGTGCTTGGATCATCTACCATGATTGGAAGCTTCAAATAAGGAAAGAAATCAAAGAGGCAGAATCTGAAAATGAAAAATTTGATTTGAGCACTGATCAGTATTTTGGGCGTATCTCTTTTCTCAAAAATCCAATTGATACAAGACCAAATGGGTTGGAACCGTGACTTAAATATCTATAACTTTCTAGTTTTGAGTTTTCCGAAATTCTCAATTTTTGAAGGCCGTAATTAACTCAAAAGTTACTGCTGTAAACTTGGACGGATATTAAAATAGTAAAAGTTTTATTTTCTTTGGACACTTAGACGTTAGGGTTTTGGAAGGGAGGCTGGGGAGAACGAATTTTAGGAGAGAAAACTTTGTATTTTTCTTTCTCTAATGGCAGCCTAAACTCTTTGCTAGGGGCCAGGGGTTATGTTTCTTCTATACGGTATGAATATTCAATGTGATTCTTTCTAGAATTTTATCAACGACATATTTGATTGTTCAATTAGATTTCTTTTGATATATTAGTTCTTCCATGCTTTCAATAAGTTCAATCATGTTTTTCTTATTGTTTAGATGAATTTCTAATAGTTTCAAATAGATATCAAGTTTTAAAGTGAATGAGTTTTTCTGAAAACTTTTCTAACCGTATTATTAATCGAGGTTATCATGCGTTCTTGAATTGTCTCAGTTCAACCGAATCATAAGTTTAAATTATTGATTTAAATCAGTATTTATTATTATTCTTGTTAACAATCATCAAGCAAAAGTATTTTTCTTCTTTACCCAAATTTTTGTTTAATTATATTGTTTTTGAATTTACCTTGCTTCTTGTGGTTCGACCTCGGTACTCCGAGAATTATATTGCTACGATCTCCTGCGTTTGGGAGTGAGCAAGCAAACCCATTGATTTGAGTGGCACATTTGGTGGAACAATTAAGCTGAGCTTATTGAGAGGAAAAACAAAGGAAAAAGAAAATTACATGGGAAACCCGTGGCTTTGAAAAGCTAAATAATCATATCCAACTCGTGATCAATCATGCAACATTTTGCGGCAATGTTATCACCTAAGGAAAGGATAACAATCAATAACTAATGTATAAAGTGGTGTTTATTTTAAACAAACTAGTGTATACAAAGTATACACACATAATTTTGTCCTGAACTCATGACATTAAGTCACCATTTATAGTGCAATAGTGTGTGCGCATTGTTTATTATCCTAATAATCGTACCTATCTGACAATTTTTTCATATAAAACTCACAACTGAGACTAGAATATATAATATATGCAGGCTTTGGATAAGAATAGAGCCTTCCGGTTACGGCAAATGCTTATACACGTGACATGCATAATAAGGCTATGAGCATATAACTTTTTTTTTTTTAAATTCTATAAATTAAGTGGTATAGTGCCTTCGAATATCAAAGTTTTCTTGCGTGTCTATCTAAAAAGTGGTTCATGACTCTTATTCTTTACTTTTTTTTGTGATTTAATTTCTAAAAGTTAGATAGAATCTATACGTTTTAGTAAAGCTTGTATGAACCCCGTGACATTATCAATGCTTATCTAGAACTAGCTAGAAGCAACTTTAGACATTTAAATGGAGTAAAGTATTAGTGAAACTTTTCTTTCTTTTCTCGGGAACTCCAACAAGCTCTTGCGGGCTCCCAACTATATAAATTAGACACGAAACAAACGTATTGTAAAGCAAAACTTATTTCGTGTTTTCCTTTGTTAATTATATATATGAAATGAGGTTCTTAGTGATCTTCGCAATTGTAGTGTTAGGCTTAATAAGCCTAGTTCTTGGGGACATATGCACAGCTGCTTCTTATGGTCCTCCATATATACGTGAGTATATTATGCACCTTTTGATCTAAATTATTATTATTATTATTATTTTAATTCAATAGTTAAAACACTAAGGATATTTCAATAAAGAAAAATAAATAATGTCACTGAATTAATAGACTCTTGATGCTATTGGTACTAAGTAAATCTCAAGCAGTAATAACACAGATTCCATAACATTAAAATTATTCCTTTTGACAACTCGCAAGCATATTGATTAGGCAATCCTTTTTGCTTTTCCTTTAGGTAAAAAATAGTATAGTATAGTATAAGCATACATGTAATGCCTAGTTAGGTTTTGATAAGCTAATTAAAATGCTCATTAATTAATTAGAATCTCTTAATGCAGCCACACGTTGCAATGGAAACCGACAAGATCAGTTCCCTCCAGGAAATCTTTTTGTGGCAGTGAGTGAGGGATTGTGGGATAATGGAGCTGCCTGCGGGAGGCGTTATAGGCTGAGGTGCTTAAGTGGAAATAACAAACCATGTAAGGACGGCACCATTGATGTTAAGGTGGTGGATTACTGCCCACGATCGCCGTGCCCTTCCACCCTTCTCATGTCGACTAATGCTTTCGCAGCCATCTCAAACTCGAATATATACAGTAAGCATATGTTGTTCCTCATCTTTCTGTTCGTCTTGTCCTATAACTTCTTCTCGTTACTTATATTCTATTTTATCTAACTTGTTCTGTATTACATGCAGGATATAATAATTGATGTACTGTACAGAAACTGCTTTACGTTCTGTTCTGGACAGAGTATTAGAAATTTAGAATGAACATATTGTTAAGCTGTGTGTTTTGTCTCAAAGGAAAACACGTGTGACAGTCTTAGTTCAAAAGCCTCACGTGTGTTCACTTAAAGCCAACGACAACATTTTAGTCTTCAGACTCTTCCCTCTTTCATCAGCTCCAAATATCTATTATAACCATTGGATTCAGTTGCAACATATTCTTGCCAGGTTGTACATCTAGATATTTTCCTTTAGATATTTTATTGATTCCCAATACGTGTATAAATACTCAGACTGTGTAATGTATTAGTGAGTTGAGCAAATACAGAGGTTGATAATGACCCATTTGTAAATTATATTTTAAGTCTTATTTCATCTTGATCATTAATTAGGATGCTAAGAAGAGTTTTTTTCTCAAAGAAAATTTTTCAAGTTAACATAAGTTCTCTTTAAAGATGAATCTTGCAGTACTCCTGATTTCCTTATTAGAAATTTATACATAGTATACTAGTAAGGGAATAAAGGATATAAACTATAAGTTTATGGGGCATATTATTTCTTTGAAAATATTAATTATTGTTGCTAAAATTAAATTGGAAATCATCAATTGTCTCTTACTATGATAAAGTTATTAATTATTGTTGTTAATATAAATTATTATTGTTAAGTAGAACTTTAATTATTATTGC
Organism: Quercus aquifolioides; assembly: GCA_019022515.1. Classification (NCBI taxonomy): domain Eukaryota; kingdom Viridiplantae; phylum Streptophyta; class Magnoliopsida; order Fagales; family Fagaceae; genus Quercus; species Quercus aquifolioides. The sequence goes on from CM032327.1 coordinate 82,126,954, forward strand.
TTAGAACACTTTAATTTATTGTTTATTAGTTTTTGTCTATACTCTTTTCAATTCTTTTATTTAACAATTCAACTCAACTTTAACAACTTTTTAGTCTTTATAATTCATTAAGAAAATTTATTTGTTTTACCTTTTGCATTACTCTATTAAGAATTCAACACAACAATGCAATCATTAAAAAAAATGTGTCTTCATTCCCCATTATCTCACACTTCATTTTCACTACCTCACATTTAATTGTCTTTAAGTATCTACACTTTATTGTCCATATAATTGTCTTTTTTTTAATAACTCTCTCAAAAAAAAAAAAAAAATTCGAATCTTCCCACTAAAAAGATATTTTTTATTAATAATTCTCTACTCTCTAGTATTTTCATTGATGTCTGTACAACTCTATACATAGAGGTTTACAATGATTTGAAATAATTTGAATTTATTGACTCCAGATAAGATGAAAATCCCATGAGGGTAGAAATCATAGGCACTGAGTTTTTCTAGAAATGAGCGGAGCAATGACGAAATGGCCCGAAAACTTGGCGTCTACATGTAGACATTCTTGTATCCTTAATTATATGAAGAGTTATACATTCTTGAAGAGTTGTAAATCTAGGAACAAACGCAACCTTCTATAGAATCATTTTCATTCATTAAGTTATCCACTTAGTTTTTCTCAAAAAAAAAAAAAAAAAATTATCCACTTAGTCTCAGCCATTAAACCAACACACACGAAGTAGACACTCAAAACAGTTTGTGTGAATCCAATAAACACATCACAATGCAAACATGCACAAGAAACACAAAGCTTGTGGGAAAACTCCTAACCTTTAGTTACTTTGCCTCAAAGAACAAAGTAAAGACAAAGGCTTTTCCCCACCAAAATCTACGTTAGTCTAAACACATAGCCACCAAGGCTTTAAACCCCAGAGAGTTACAATGTTTTCCCACACAATGCACACTTTGTTTTTGCCTAACATGCAGACCCACATATCTTGTTGACATCCCCAAAAACTTAGGTTTATAATTTGCAAGAAATAACTATTGCCCCTTGTCTTGCTGTCACATGGGAACTGCCTAAAGGACAAACAGCCTTGTTGCCTTGGAGCCTTTACATGTTGTCTTGGCCAGCATTTCCACAAAGTCTGTCACGGCAAGAATTGTTTAGTAACTGTCACACCAAGTTGCCGCCACCTATTGGACACGTGCACAGCTTGTTGCACATGTTTTTATCCGCCACAAGCCTTGCCGATCGAGCAACCTAGCAGCCCAAAATATATTGCCCTACGTGCATCCTTGTCCATGCACCACCATGTGGAGGGCTTGGTTCGTGCCAGTGCCACCTCCAAGTCTGTCCAATATAACCCACAAATCCTAATAGCACATCTCCACCCATATATTTAGGCTCACAATTGGTCACGCAAAGCCACAACCCAATTTCATATGCTACACACTCAAGCAGCTTAACCCTTCCTTGCACTCACACAGCCAATCCACTGCACAACAAGAAATGCATGGCCAAGCTGACGCAAGGTTCCTTCATGTGTCACCTCATTGCAATAAATGTTTGAAATGCACGGAATGCAATGGAACAAACACCTTTGCAAAGCCACCATCAAACTACCTCTAAACCAACTTGTGTAGTCATGCACCCAAATGAGGCTGCATAGCCTATTGCTGCGTAGAGAAACCTTGCACAGTCCATGACATTCCTCTCACACCCATGGCTTGTATGAATGACATGTGCAAGGTGCTACCACATGCAACAACTTCTTCTCGAGTTTTATTCAGCAAAAAAAAAAATCTTCTCGAGTTTCAAGAGTCTTAATACTAAGATATAAAGTAGGAAATCTATTGTGAGTAGGTGCACTACTGTTTTAGTGAGATCCTATAATCAGGGACGGACCCACGTTGGGGCAAGGGGGGCCATTGCCCACCCCCCCCCCCCCCCCCCAATTAAAAAAAAAAAAAAAAAACAAAAACAAAACTAGTATAAAAAAAATTAAGACTTGCCCTTTAATATATATATATATATATATAAATATATTTGTCTCTCTTCTAAAATATTTAGATATTAACCTACAAGAAAATAAATAAAATCCATGTCCCTTTAACTACAAAAACAAAATAAAAAAATAAATATGGACTAAACAAAAATCGCGCACAAAATAAGAAATAATTATGTTGTATGTTATACTTTGTTGATATGCTTTATAATATGAAATGTTTAAGAAATACTTATTTTGTATGTAGTATTTTGTTGAATATAAAATAGATATTAGTTTTTATTTTCATAATTTTTTTTTTTTTTTGGTTTTAAGCTTTGGCCCCCCTCAAGTATAAATCCTGGTTCCGTCCCTGCCTATAATAATATCTCTCATTTCATTCAATTAAGAAAATCGTTTCAATGGTAGGGTTGTGGGTCTCATCTCAGATACGTGATTAGATACACTAGAACAATAACCAAGACTTAGAAAGCCACACAAACCTCATGAGTGGAGGGACCCACGTACATGCAGGATATTCCCCTATCATGACAGGTCCACTAAGAAAATGGTATAAACCAAAGGTGAGAAGTGAGGGTCGGGGGTTGGAAAATTGGCGAGGAGAGAGAGAGAGAGAGAGAGACCGGTTGACGCTTGAGAATCATTATCTAGCTCAGGAGACCAAAAGGCCACCTTGGCTGTCTAAGAGTTTGATTGGAAGTTTAAAGTACCTCTCAATCACAAGGCCAGACATTGTTTATAGTGTTGGTCATTTGGGCAGATATATGGGGAAACCAAAGGAATCTCCCTGGCTTGTAGCAAAGAGGATCCTAAGATATATGTTAGGACATATGTGGATCATGTTAGGAACATATGTCAATATTTTATGTAGTTGGCTAATCCTTTAACAAAACACACTTTACTTGTATTTGGGTAGATCTAGGATGTGTTTAATACTTCAAGAAACATGTTGTTCAAGTCTAGTATTAATGCCATGAAGATTGGACCAAGAAACAAGTGAAGAAAAGCTGTTCATTAAAACTAGATAGATAGCTCGACACCTGCGGACAGATAGCTTGACAGCTGTTCGACACCTCTCGACAGTTGGCTATCTATCGAGATTCTTAAGCTTTTTCTTATCGCAATCTTGACACCTTTTCGATAGCTGGTGGATCTGTAAGGTTGAAATTTATCAACCATCTTGTTGGCTTTATTCCGTGCCAATTTGCTTGTAATTTAAGCACTTAGTAACCCTGTATTTAGGTGGGATTATTGTAAGGGTAGTGTGTGAGAAGATGTGAAGAAAAGTTCAAGTATGTGCAAAGAAGCAGAGCTTCGCGGCTAGGACTCATGGGTGGCTCGCGGCTGCAAGTCGCCAACTTCAGGCACGTGAGATGCACGCAGGGAAGCTGAAGGGTCACGCCAGCTGTCGCACTACAGGACAAAAGTCCCAGGCTGGCCAGACCGTTACGTCGCGACTTGATTTCACGACTTGGACAAGTCGCGAGACCAAGCCGCTAATCAGCCCTGTTTGGCAAAAACTGACTCTTCGTATTCCAAACACACACCACTATATATAGACCCTTATACCCACTAAATTGAGAGAGCTTCTAGAGAGAATTTTGTGAGAGAAAACCCTAGAGAAAAACAAGATTGCCTAATCCCCAATCTTCATCTAAGAAACTCTACAAATTCCTCTACTCTCTTCCTCTCCATTGTCATACCCTTGAGAGGTCTTTTACCAAATCCTTATCTCACCACACCCACGTCTGTGAGAAGGTTTATTTGGTGCTGAGGGAAGCAGTTTGGAAGGAACCAATATACATTGGTTGATGCTATGGTCAAGTAGCGGAATCCGGGAAGCTAAAAGAAGAAATAGGTTTGGCGTAACCTCGTTGGAGCAAGAAGCTTGGAGGGCTTAGGTACCTGGGTAGATTAGGCTTGGAGGGTCTTCTGCTGTTCATGTATCCCAACTATATTCTTTAGTGGATTTTATCACCACTTGGAGGGCGGCGGAGAGGTTTTACGCCGATGACTTCGGTTTCCTCTTCGATAACACATCGTGTGTTGTCCGTGTGTTTGCATCTTTCTTCCCTTTATCTTTGCCTTATATTTACTGCTATGGATGTGTTTATATTTGGCTTAGATTGTTTATCAATTTTGTTATAAGCTTATTATCATGTTCCGCACATTAATTGTTTGATATAAAGCTTGAATTGGTATTTTTGTAATTTGGGGTCTAAACGTTCAAGGGTGTTTCGTACCCATATTGAACTTTCAATTGGTATCAGAGCGGGTACACTTGTTGTGGTTTTAATACTTAAGTGTGATCCTTGACCCCTTGTTGAGATGGATAGGTCTCAATCTCTCACTTTTCCACTATTTTTTTATGGTAATAATTATGCATTTTGGAAAGTCTGAATGAGGGCGTTTTTGTGTTCTATGGATGAGGCTATGTGGGATGCTGTTGAAATAGGTTGGACAAAGCCGGAGGATGCCAAATCCACTTGGGACAAGGCAGCTCTTGCGGCGGCTAATGCAAACAGTAAAGCATTGAACACCATTTTCTGTGGTATCTCTCCAGAAGAATTTCACAGGATTTCACATATTACCGTTGCTAAGGAAGCATGGGAGATTCTGGAGACGACTTATGAAGGAACCAAGAAGGTGAAAGACACCAAACTTCAGATGTTGACCACTCGTTTTGAGCAGCTAAAGATGGATGAGGATGAGTCCTTTGACTCTTTTTACAGTAAGCTAAACGAGGTGGTCGTCGGCAAATTTAATTTGGGGGAAAAGACGGAGGAGTCTAAAGTTGTAAGGAAGATCCTTCGGTCACTACCAGAAAGTTTTCGTGCCAAAGTTACAGCCATTGAAGAGAGCAAAGATCTTGACGACATCAAGGTTCAAGAGCTGGTTGGTTCTCTGCAGACATATGAATTGTCCTTGCCTTCTCAGAAGAAGAGCAAATCACTTGCTCTTAAAACAATTGATTAGAGAGTGGCATCTCATGACCCTTCGAAAGAAGATGCAGTAGATAAAGATGTGGCGTATCTTGTAAAGAACTTCCGAAAATTCTTGAAACTCAAGAATGGCGGGAAATTTGGTGACAAAGGAAAATTTCAGAGTTCCGGGAGGGAGAAGAAAGAATTCCGAAGGAAGGATGATAGAGATTCCCAATCATCTCAAGGAATCACTTGCTTTGAGTGTAATGGACACGGACACTTCAAAAAGGAATGTCCCAACTATTTGAAGTCCAAAGGAAAGGTCTATGCCACTACTCTGAGTGACTCGGAATCATCAAACTCTGACTCGGAAGAGAGCTGTGACGGATAAGGAAATTACTCCGCATTCATGACCATTGCTCATGTGGAGACCTTAGATGATTTGGATATTCTTGTGAAGGAGCTTGGTGAGCATTCTGATTTGGAGTCTATGGGGATTGTTGAAGAATCGGAAGATGAAGAGGAGGAAGATTCAACTGATCTTCAAAAGAATTACGCCTCACTTCTGGAAAAATCGGGTGAGTATGCAAGAGTGGCAAAGGCGGCTGTGAAGAAGATGAAGAAAGCTGAGGAAGATTACAAAAGTCTTCTGGCACGATATAAGGAGGCAAAGTGTGAAATTGAAACACTTAATGGTGAGCTATCAGAAGCTTACACAAAAGTAAGGTTTCTTGAGCAAGAAGTTGTGCAAGCTCATGCCAAGGTAGATAGGGTCTCCTCCAAGAAGCTAGATGATGTTATTTCATCTCAAAAACGTGCCTCAGACAAGTCCGGGTTGGGATATACCGGAGGAAGTAGCTTATCAGCCAATGTCACCAAAGAAGTAAAGTTTGTGAAGACCAAAGAGATGGTTGTTGATAAGCCTACTCCTGAGATAGTTGAGGATGAGAAGAAGAAGAATGTGGCTAATCAACGGGTGTTTAACAAGTCCCGTAATCAATCAGAAGCCAGATTTGGAGCTAGAGGAAGATCACTCCCAAGACAGCAGCAGGGTCCTAGAACGGAGTATGTTTGTCACTATTTGCGGATTGCAAGGACATACCAGACCCAATTGTCAAAAGCTGAGAGCAGACAACAATGCAAGTGCACCTCGGTCATGAGGAAGAAGAAATGATATGAGGTTTTGGGGTGGTGAGCAACCAAGGAGTCAAAACCGTGATCCAGGAATGATGGACGTGATGAAGATGATCGGTGCATTCACAAATTGCTTGGAAAGCTTCACATGAAGGTTTGACAATCCTAACTCTCGTACCCGATCCATCAAGGATATCACCCCAAATGCACGTGACGTGTGGGTGACGAAGGGTACTCATGCATAAGCATTACAACGTGTCCATGTATCAATACTTCCCATGTTTGTGTATATGCTTGGTTGTGTGCTTCTTGCTAGTTTTTAGATTTTTTTTGTGTGTTTGTCTTTGGTTAAAATGTTTTACATTGTTCTTTATGTTATGTTTTTGATCATTGTTTTACTGTTTTTGTGTCAAAAATCCTAAAACACATAAAAAGTAGAAAATTCAAAAAGTTTGATCACTTTGTTGAGTTTTGTCTTAAAGCATATTTTGCTTTGTACCTTTGTACTTATGGCTTTGTGCATTTAACGAACTTAGCTTGTCTCTTATGCACTCATATCATTGTGGAAGAAATTCTGAAATCTATGTGATTGTTGTAAATAGATCTTCAACCTTGTCATGAATGATTAGTGAATGGTTTTGTTGATCTTGAGACATGCATAGACTCATGCCTATATATCTTCCCACTTTTTATTTTTATTTTTTTGCTTAAAAGAGCTCTCTAAATGTAAATCTCCAAATGAAAAGAGATATAGAGCTGCAAAAGCCTATCGCACAAACTAGTATTCGACTAGGAAAAAGGGAAAGCGACCAAAATAAAATGTATGAATGATGCCCAAAAAGCCAAAGGCTAACTCATCAATTGAAATATCAAAAATTTCAGGCATCTATCTCTCAATGAGGTTTTCTTTGCTCAAAAATTGCAAATGATATGTTGAATATGGAGCCAAATGAAAAGCTTCAAAGAATTGTTATCAAGTACTTGTGGGAGGTCATATATGCATGTTTCTATAATTGAGATAGATCTCATTATCTAGTGCTAGTTGTGTATGCCTTGATTGAATTGATCATTGAAGCTTCACATTGGACTAAGGACTATCTCATGTTTGATATCCACCCACAACACACAAGTCTATGTTCAAATGAATGTCAGATTCATTTGTGTGATTGTACTTGATTAAATGTGTTTTCACATGCTCAATCTTTGTTAGTCAAACACAAAAAGATTTTTGAGTGTTTTGATTTGTTTTTGGAAAGTACTTTGTTTTTACAAAAATGTCAAAAATTTCAAAAACAGTGTTGCCCTGTTTTGGCGACTAAGTCGCGGGTTGGCCTAGTCGCATGTCCCAGTCACGAGATCACTCAGAGATTTTTCGCGGCTAACTGGCGAGTAAATGCTCTAATCGCGAAAAAGACTTAGAAAATTTTTCCAAAATTTGAGTTTTCTAGTTTTCGCGGGTCAGTGTGGCGACTGGTTCGCGGGTGGAAGGTCTAGTCGCGAGAGGTACTCAGGGAATTTCGCGGCTATCTCGCGGGTAGACCTTCCAGTCGCGAAAAACACTTAGAGAAATTTCTCAAGTTTCTTCTCTTCACAGTGTTTCGCGGCTTAACCTGGCGACTTACTGGCGATTTGATCCAGTCGCGAAAAACGCGTGTTTTGCGTTTTGAAGACAGTTTTAAAAACTGTTTTTCAGTTTTTCCCTCGAAGTTTAGTGTCTGTTCATCTTCTTCTCAAAATCTCTTTCTCAACACTTCGTGTTTCTTTGAAAAAGCTCTCAAATTTTGCATCATGTCTTCATCAAACATCAAGAAAAAGGTATGGGCTTTCTTGTCTTCACTTCATTCATCATGATTTCATTATTGTTCTCTTGAATCTGTGTGTTGTGTTGTTGGGTTGTGTTTTTGAGGGGCTCGAACATGGGTTTGCATATATTGTTGAGATTGGGTGTGTGATGCTATTTGCTCTTGTTGCAATGACTGTTTAGGATTCTTTGCTTACATCAGGTCATTTATCCTTAGTCTGAGCATTGATATTTGTCAGTTTGTTTTTAGGCATATGAATGTGGGGTTTTCTACAATTTTTACTGTGGTTCTAAATTTATCTGTTTGGTTGTGGTTTTGGTGATTATGGCTACCATTTGTTTTTGACTCTTAAGTCACCATATCTTGTAGGTGTTGCTACATTTTTTTCTGCACTGTTCATACCAAATGGGTCTTGACTCACTGTTTTTGAACAAATTTATCTGAATTTGTCTGCATATTTCAGTCTAAACTTGGTTAACTTGTTATATCCAATGTTTGGTTATCAACTGTGCTTATTCTGTGTTTGTGTCTGGTCACTCTGTTTATCACCGTGTAACTAACTTGTTACTAATGTGTGTGCATTTCCCCATTCTGTGCTATGTCTTGTTTGTGGCCTTTTCTGCTTGTTTACAGATGGCTGCACTTCCTTCAAAGAAGAAGACAACTGCTAAGAAAGCTGACAAAAGAATGAAGATGGACCCTAATCTATTTAGGTCTGTCAAGCACTTTGAGAGATACAGAGATTTCTTCATGAAGGGTACCATTATCCAGGAGAGATTTGTTGACTTACATGATTTGAAGGACACTTTCATTCCAGGGTGCTTTGAGGGAAGAGGATGGGAGAAGTTGTTGAGTGATCTACCTACAGTCTATGATCCCTTGATAAGGGAATTCTATGCAAATGTAATCATAAAGGAAGAAGAGATGAACTGCTGGGTCAGAGGACATGAGTTCACCTTAGACGCACATGACATTGATGAGGTCCTTGGTCTTGAGGGTTTAGAGGAGTATGAATTCATCAACTTCAAAGACAGGATGATGTCCCTAGATACGGTCCAGGCTCGAATTGGTGGTACTAAGGAAGGGAAATGTCTCAACACTAATGCCTTTCCTGCAGACATGAGATGTTTGACCACCATCATGATGTTCAATTTGTATCCCATAAGAAAGATGACCACTCTTACTAATTCCAGAGCTATATTTCTCATGGAGCTCAAGGAGAAAGTCATCATTGACATCAGCTCACACATTTATGACACCATCTTGGACGAGACTAAAACTACTGCCAGGGCAAAGTTGGTCTTTCCTAGTCTCTTCATGAGGATCTTTAGAGCGAAGGGTGTTAGAATTCCTCAAGATATCAGTCCCCTGACTCCACTGTCAGTAATAAACAAATTCACCATCACAAGGATACAAAGTCGTCTTCCGGGTGGTGAAGAGCAAGGGGATCCAATGGAGACTGAAGCAAAAGATGCAGAACAAACAGTCACACCCAGGAGCAGAAGAAAGAGGAGTAAAGCCTCAACTTCATCAGCAGCACCTCCTCCTGATGCATTTCAAATCATCATGGAAAGACTTGATGGACTTAGAGAAGTTCAAAGTCAGCAGACTGAAAGGATGATAGTAATGCAGGATCAGATTGATGTGCTTTCAGCTAAGATTGACAGCCTCTCCACCAACCAGGAGCAGTGACCCTTTGGCCATTCCGGTCAAAAAGGGGGAGAACTTTTGAGGGCAGTTCTTGAGGGGGAGTGCTTATTTTGAGGGAGAGTCTCACTATTATACACTGTGTTTATGTTGTTTGTGCTTATAATTTTGATACTATGCTTGGATAACTACTGTTGTTATAGGTTTGATACACTGTGGTTTAAGTTTGGTTTAAACTCATAACTCTTGAATGTGTTTAATCCTTGGTTTAATTATTATATATTGATGTTGTTTTTTTCAGTAGTTTTTCAGCATATATAATTTGATGTTAATCAGCATTTTTTTCCTTTTTGGTGTGTACCCATATTGCTTCTGTAAGCTTTAAGGGTTTGTTTCAATGCACGTTTGTAGGCCTTTGTGGTTTGTGCCATGCTTTATGCAGCCTTTGTGCTTTGTTAAATCAGTACTTCCAACTAAATGTCTTGCATTTTCTTCTAAGTACTATCACTCTTGTGCCCTTGTAGGATTTTTCCTAGATGCACATATTTCATGTACTGTGCATTGGTTGAGTGTTGATCATTCAAGCGATTTACCTTGTGTTTATTATCTTGAATGTCCAGATGTTCATTCCAAGTGTGAATGAGCATTATGATCACTTGGCTATAGTGATTACCTGTTTTGGTCTTGCTATGGTTTATTGCTTTATTCCATTGTGCATGATCGCATTGTGCTTGCTCCATATGCATTACAAGTTTCTGTATACAATGAACTTATTGTGTTGTTGTGTTTCAGGAGTTACTTGTTCTTATGGTTCTAAAGCTTCGCAGATTCTAGAGTTAGGTGTGAGTGAGTTTTCCAACTGTTCCCAACTCACGCGTTAAGTCTAGAGTTTGTTTTAGGGTTTTGTCACGGAATAGTCAAAGGGGGAGATTGTAAGGTTGAAATTTATCAACCATCTTGTTGGCTTTATTCCGTGCCAATTAGCTTGTAATTTAAGTACTTAGTAACCCTATATTTAGGTGGGATTATTGTAAGGGTAGTGTGTGAGAAGACGTGAAGAAAAGCTCAAGTATGTGCAAAGAAGCAGAGCTTCGCGGCTAGGACTTGCGGGTGGCTCGCGACTGCAACTCGCCAACTTCAGGCACGTGAGATGCACGTAGGGAAGCTGAAGGGTTGCGCCAGCTGTCGCACTACAGGACAAAAGTCCTAGGCTGGCCAGACCGTTACGTCGCGACTTGATTTCGCGACTTGGACAAGCCGCGAGACCAAGCCGCCAATCAGCCCTGTTTGGCAAAAACTGACTCTTCGTATTCCAAACACACACCACTATATATAGACCCTTATACCCACTAAATTGAGAGAGCTTCTAGAGAGAATTTTGTGAGAGAAAACCCTAGAGAAAAACAAGATTGCCTCATCCCCAATCTTCATCTAAGAAACTCTACAAATTCCTCTACTCTCTTCCTCTCCATTGTCATACCCTTGAGAGGTCTTTTACCAAATCCTTATCTCACCACACCCACGTCTGTGAGAAGGCTTATTTGGTGCTGAGGGAAGCAGTTTGGAAGGAACCAATATACATTGGTTGATGCTATGGTCAAGTAGCGGAATCCGGGAAGCTAAAGAAGAAATAGGTTCGGCGTAACCTCGTTGGAGCAAGAAGCTTGGAGGGCTTAGGTACCTGGGTAGATTAGGCTTGGAGGGTCTTCTGCTATTCATGTATCCCAACTATATTCTTTAGTGGATTTTATCACCGCTTGGAGGGCGGCGGAGAGGTTTTACGCCGAGGACTTCGGTTTCCTCTTCGATAACACATCGTGTGTTGTCCGTGTTTACATCTTTCTTCCCTTTATCTTTGCCTTATATTTACTGCTGTGGATGTGTTTATATTTGGCTTAGATTGTTTATCAATTCTGTTATAAGCTTATTATCATGTTCCGCACATTAATTGTTTGATATAAAGCTTGAATTGGTATTTTTGTAATTTGGGGTCTAAACGTTCAAGGGTGTTTCGTACCCATATTGAACTTTTAGGATCGATCAAGAAAGTTTCTGTCTCCTCGACACCTCATCGACAGCTTCTCGATAGCTGTATCTGTCGAGGTTTAAAGCTCGACACCTCCCGATCGATCGAGGTATTTATCGAGGTTACAGGAATCAGAATTTTCAGATCTGATTTTTGGGCTAGGCTTATGTATTTGTGTAGGGTTTCTTTTCTCACAACCCTAGACCTATATAAGGCTTATTTTAGAGGCCGTCACATAAGAGAATACAAGGAGAACATAAGTAAAAGGTGACCGATGCCTTATTCTCTATAAAAGAAGCTACTGCATCTTTGCGCCTTAGGGTTTTGTAACCAAGTGCTTTTTGATCTTCATTGTTGATGAAGTGAAGAACTTTGCAGCCAACATTCTTCTTCTTCTAGTTGGTGTTTGAAGTCGTGTACTGGGATCCGCACAATTGGTTAGTCATGTACTGGAATTCGTGCATCATCAAAGGGTGGCGTTCATATATTGAAGAGTTCAGAGGTTCTGAAACGGTAGAAGGTTTCTGCTATGAGTTCATCTACGGGGATTGTAGAGTCTAGAGACAAAGGTTTTGTACTAGATCTGAAACTTCTCTTTACTGTAGTGGATTGCTTTTTAGGAAGGTTTCTCCTCAAGTTTTTTACTGTGAAACTAGTTTGTTTCATTGGTTTTCCTGGGTCATCATATCTTGTCTTATTTATTTTTCCGCTGCATGATTTTGACATGATATTGATGTTTGTTTGTTTTTACAAGTTTTATTCATAATAAATCTAATTAACAACTTGGGTTTAAAACTTGTTAATTCTATCAACCGGGGTCTAAATTTCCCAACAATATATAAAAGGTACCATGGATTTTGGTCTTTTATATTCATATAATAATGATGCCGCATTATATGGATATTCAGATAGTGATTGGGGAGGTGATCAAGATGAAAGGAAAAGCACTACTGGATATGTTTTCTATCTTGGATCAACAGCTTTCACTTGGTTGTCAAAAAAGCAGAGTATTGTAGCTTTGTCAACATGTGAAGCTGAATATGTAGCAGCATCCTCTTCTGTTTGTGAAGCAATATGGTTGAAGAATTTATTAAAATAATTTGATCATCCACAAGAAGAATCCATAATTATTTATGTGGATAACAAGTCTACCATAGAACTTTCTAAAAATCCAGTTCAACATGGAAGGAGCAAACATGTTGACATGAAGTATAATTTTTTGAGAGATTATGTGAAGCAGAAAGTTGTGAAGCTCCAGTATTGCAATACAGAAGAGCAAGTAGCAAACATTTTTACCAAAGCCATACTAGTTGATAGATTCAGAAGATTGAGGACAATGCTTGGTGTGAAGATGCTTTTGGTTTAAAGGGGAGTGTTGGAAGTGGTAAACCAAAAGGTGCCTCGTGATATTTCATAACAGATTGTATTTTTTGTTTTTCTATAACTGTTTGTGTCTTTTGTTTTTCCATAACTGTTTGTGTCTATTGTCATTCCATAACATTTGTGTTTTTGAGTCTTCCACATTCTAGAGTTTTTTGTTATGAAAAAAAGATTCATGACAATAATGATAGCTCTTGTAACTTCACCCTATAAAAGAGGATAGATGTATGATGTGAAAGTGTGTGAGAGAAAAAGTTGTAGTGAGTTCTTAAGGCAGCAGCCTAATCTCTTTGTTTGTGAGTTTGAAGTACTCTAATAAAATTTTCATTCCTTTTGAGTGCTTTGTTGAAATTTAAGTCAAGGCCTTGTAAAGCCAACACGTACTAGTCATAGCATTAGAATGATTGAATCAACATATAGTTTGCTCGAAATTTTGAAAGGAGTATATGTAAAGAATGTAACTTCGGATGTTAGAGGATGATTGTTGCTTGATTGTGTTGTTAACAGTCTATGTCAACGTTATGAATACAGTCTATATCAATGTTAAGAATTTAATATAGTGATTTAAAGATAAAATTTTAATAAAGGGGATTAGATTGTGTTAGGTTCTAAGGTCTTAGGATTTTATGTATTTAGAACTCTAATTTGTAATGTTGGCAAACCATGATCAAAACAATGTATTTAGTCTTGTTTAAGCTTGCTCAAAGTTGGTTTATTATTGTAAAGTTGGAATCGAGTGTCTGCAGAAGTACTTGGGACTTTCGGCCTGGCTCGATCGATCGAAGAATAGACTTGATCGATCGAAAATCGCACAGGTTGATTATTCTGCAGAATTTCCAACTCAGCCCTACTTCATTAAACGTTTAGGGTTTTATGTTTTTACCCTAGGTATATAAACTAAACCCTAGCCACGTTTTTGAAGGTTGTCCATATTACTTTGTTGCTCATACATTGCTGTTTTGTGTGAATCTCGTGTGAGATCTTTGAGGAGCCTTCATTTACACAAAACTTAGGGTTTTCAAGGTAGAGATGATTTCAACATCTTGAAGATCATTACAATTGCAACCATTGGAACTTAAAAGAAAAGCAAGCGGGGAGCTTGTAGCTGATTGAGGAACTCAAGAAAGAAGGAGTCCGTGGATTCGGAGCTTGCACGTGGTCGTGTCAGTAAGTTCTACTGGCGGGTAGCATTAGGAAGTCGAGCGAAGAGCTTGTAGTCCTTTTGTAAGAACTTCAATTCTTTCATAGTGAATTCTGGTTTGCCTTGAGGATCGGTGGGTCAAATCCTCCCCAGGTTTTTACCGTGTGGTTTCCTGGGTGATCATATCATTGTGTCTTTTATTATTCCGCTGCATTATTATTTTGATATGATTATTTGATTGCTTTAACCTAGAATTGCATAATTTGACTAAGTAACAAATTGGCTAATTAATCTAGGCTACGCAATCTGGTTGTTTAAGGGGTCTAAATTTCCATCAAGTGGTATCAGAGCGGGTAGCTCTTTTGTTTGAGATTTTTTTATCTCTGAGCTGATCCTTGACCCCTGCTATCATGGATTCTTGGAAAATCTTTTTGCTTATTAGTCAACTTATCTACTTGCTGTCTTTGCCGTTTGTTGTTTTTGTTAAATCTTTCCTTAAGTATCTTGGCATAATCACATGTGATAAGAATTATGTTTGTTATACTGCTTTAACCGCCTTAAAGGCACGTGATTCTTGTCTTTGGTATTTGGATAGTGGTTGTTCCAGGCACATGACAGGAAATAAAGGTTTATTCAAAACACTCTTTGAAGGCAAGATTGGGACAGTCACTTTTGGAGATGGAAGTAAATCTGTGATCAGAGGCATTGGTACTGTGGACATTCCAGGATTGCCAGTGTTTGAAGATGTTTGGTATGTTGATGGATTGAAGGCCAATTTACTCAGCATAAGTCAGATTTGCGACAATGGATTAAATGTTCTTTTCACCAAGTATGAATGTGAGATACTTAATGGAGGAGGTGACTGTATGTGTGTTGGTGTAAGGACAGCTGACAACTGTTATGGAATAACACAAAGTGTTAACAACAAGTGCTTTAGTGCAAAGATAGATCAAGTTGATTTGTGGCATCGACGGTTGGGGCATGCCAGTCATAAGCAGCTAGAGAAGATTTCCAAGTGTGAGGCAGTTATCGGTTTACCTAAATTTGAGAAGATAGATAAGTGCATTTGTGGACCATGTCAGATAGGTAAACAAGTAAAATCCAAGCATCCGTCTGTGACTAGTGTTCAAACTTCAAGACCTTTAGAGTTATTACACATTGATCTCATGGGTCCTGCCAGAGTTCAAAGTTTGGGTGGAAAGAAGTATATTCTAGTTGTTGTGGATGACTTTACTAGATATACTTGGGTTGTACTTTTGAAGGATAAAGCTGAGGCTCCTGAGAAAATGATACATCTGTGCAAGAAATTGCAGGTTGAGAAAGATACTGTGATAGCCAGAATCAGAAGTGATCATGGAAGAGAATTTAAGAATACCAAACTGGCTACTTTCTGCAATGATCAAGGCACTCACCAAGAGTTCTCATCACCCAAGACACCTCAACAAAATGGGATTGTGGAAAGGAAAAACAGGGTTGTTCAGGAGATGGCACGAGTCATGCTACACAATAAAAAGTTGCCAAAATCCTTCTGGGGAGAAGCAGTCAACACTGCTTGCCATACACTCAACAGGGTGTATTTTAGACCTGACTCCAAGAAAACATCCTATGAACTCTGGAGAGGGAAGAAAACTGTTGTCAAATATTTTAGGATATTTGGCAGTGACTGTTACATTCTACGTGATAGAGAGAACCTAGAGAAGTTTGATGCAAAGAGTGACAAATGATACTTTCTAGGATACTCTTCCACCAGCCGAGCTTATAGAGTGTACAATTTGAGAACCAAAACAGTCATGGAATCTTCAAATGTTGTGATAAATGATGAAGTGTGTTCAGAAGCATCTTCAGAAAGCACTGTTCCTGCTCAAGATGAGTCTTTAGAAGTAAATGATGCTCTTCTTACTGATTATGTTGTGAAACATAGTGAGGAAGAGCTGCTGGTGTTGAATGATACAGTCTTAGTACCATCAAGTTCAGAACCATCCACTCCGGTTCATGACACTCGACAGGTACAAAGTGAGCTCAGTCCTACATTTGAACAGAAAGGTACCACAACATCTCTTGTTAAACGTCCATCATCTAGAGTGAGATTGAATCATCCTTCCACAAATATATTGGGTAGTCTGAATGATAGCATGAGATTGAGATCAAAAGCCTTGAATGTGATCACTCACTCATGTTATCTGTCCCAATTTGAACCGAAGAAGGTAGATGAAGCACTTCAAGATGCTGATTGGGTAAATTCCATGCATGAAGAACTTCATCAATTCGTTCGGAATGATGTGTGGGAATTAGTTCCTAGGCCAGAAAATGTAAATGTGATTGGAACTAAATGGATCTTTAAGAACAAGTTAGATGAACATGGCACTGTGATTAGAAACAAATCAAGACTTGTTGCACAAGGGTACACACAAGTGGAAGGAATTGACTTTGATGAGACCTTTGCACCAGTTGCAAGATTGGAATCCATTTGGATATTGTTGGTCATTGCAAGCCATCTAAACTTCAAGTTGTATCAAATGGATGTCAAAAGTGCTTTCTTAAATGGGATGTTACAAGAAGAGGTGTATGTTGAGCAACCTAAGGGATTTGTGGATCCTCACAGACCGGATGACGTCTACAAGTTAAAGAGAGCTCTCTATGGTTTGAAACAAGCTCCTAGAGCTTGGTATGATAGATTGACTGCATATCTCACTGAGCATGGATTCAAAAGGGGATCTGCAGATACAACTCTCTTCATAAGAAAGGATAAGACTGGTTTTGTTGTAGCTCAAATTTATGTTGATGACATTGTTTTTGGTGCTACTAATGATTCTCTTGCTCATTCTTTTGCAGATGAAATGAAGGCAATGTTTGAAATGAGCATGGTTGGTGAATTGACTTACTTTTTGGGATTGCAGGTGAAGCAAATAGAGTCAGGAATCTACATCAATCAAGCTAAATATGCAAGAAATTTGGTCAAGAGATTTGGACTGGACAAGGCTGCTCATGCTAGAACACCAATGGCTGCTAATGTGAAATTAACAATTGATCCATCAGGTGAGTCTGTTGATGTTACTTTGTATAGAAGCATGATTGGTTGTCTCTTGTATTTAACTGCTAGTCGTCCTGATATCTCTTTTAGTGTTGGTGTTTGCTCTAGATTTCAGTCTAATCCTAAGGTCTCTCATTTAAATGATGTTAAGAGAATTATCAAATATGTGTGTGGAACCTGTGATTATAGATTGTTTTATAGCAAAGAGTCAAATTTGTCTCTTGCTGGTTTTTCTGATTCTGATTGGGCTGGGAATGCTGATGATAGAAAAAGCACCACTAGGGGGTGTTTCTATGTTGGAGCCAATCTTGTGGCTTGGATGAGTAAGAAACAAAATTCTGTTTCTTTATCCACTGCTAAGGCGGAATATATTGCTGCTGGGAGTTGTTGTTCTCAGCTTCTGTGGATGAAGAAACTTTTGAATGATTATGGGATTCCTCAAGACACCATGGTTGTCTACTGTGATAATTCTAGTGCCATAGATATATCTAAAAATCCTGTTCAGCATTCTAAGACCAAACACATTGAACTTAGATATCATTTCATTAGGAATTTAGTTGAAAAGAAAATTGTTATTCTTGAGTATATCCCTACTGACCGTCAAAATGCTGACATCTTCACCAAACCTCTTGATAGAAGTAAGTTTGAGACTCTTCGTCAAGTCATTGGTGTGCTTCGGTGTCCCTAGTCTCTTTTGGCTTTCATGGTCCTTGTGCTTCATTGCTCTATTCTTTTGTGACCATTGTTCTTTGGTTTTTGTGTTTTTTTTTTTTTTGTTCTAGGACTTGCATTGCATTACATTCATGCATTTCATTCTAGGATTTATTTGTTTCCTCTTTTAAATTAAAAAGAAAAAAGAAAAAAGGGAAAGCATAAATTATGTTTGACACTATTTTTCTTGATGTTTGAAAAACAAGGTTGGTCTATCTTTTTACACATGTCATGTCTTGTGTACCTTGTTTAACTTTGATGAACTTATTCATTGCACTTGACTAGTTAAAACTTTGTAGTGCATGTTGTGTGGGAAAGATGTGTGTGGTTTTTAATCACTTTGTCTTAATTATGATGTCATATGTTATTTGACTGTTGGACTTGATCCTTTTGAGAAAGGCATAAATAACCATCTCACCACTGTTCACTAGCCAATCATGAACACCTTAGTGCATATCATAAGATTTTGGCTCGAGAAAGTGTAGCACATGCACAAAAAGAACATAAGGTGTAGCCTCAATTAAATTAAAACTGGTGTGTACTATTAGGCTTGATGCCAATTCACTTAATTCAAACCGGTGTGTACTATTAGGCTGAATGCCAATTCATACAAATAAGAGGCATAAATGCAAGAAACTTACATGATTGCAAGCTTTTGTTCTAGGAGATGTGGGAGTTATAGGATGTAACTCTTTAGGTGATAGTCTCTTTTAAATTCTATGTGATGAATTGTGTAGACTTTGTGTTTGATTGCTATCCACATATCACCTCACATGTATCTCAAGTTTTTACTAGTATCACACACTATACAAGTTACTCTTTGTTAAACACTGTACATGCTAGTGTGTGTGTTTTTGGTCTGACCAACCAAGTTTGAAAATATCTTGAGATTTGTGCACAACATATTTGTTGCTTGAGAAAATTCAATGGGAGAATGATTGAAATTTGTTTTGAGAAAATTGGGTTTAAAATTTTGGGTTTTTGAAAAAGTACTCCATCTCATACTCATGCATTTTGCTTTCATTGGTTAATGCTTTGAGGAGTTGTTTTTCAAAATTAGGTTTGCGTCTTTCAAAACTGTGATTTTTCTCAAAATTTAGTGAGCCTCTGCCAATTTCGATCGATCCAGTCTGATTTTCGATCAATCGAAAAAGTGCTTTCATTTGTCTCAAAATGACTGTGTGTTTCGATCAATCGAATCTGAATTTCGATCAATTGAAAAAGTGTTTTAAATTGTCTTAAAATGACTGTTTGTTTCGATCGATCGAATGTAATTTTCGATCGATCGAATATCGTGAAAAAGCCTTTTTAAAAGATCAGATCTGACTTTTTCAAACACTTTTCAAAACTTTTTCAAACTTTTTCTTTCTCTCTCCGACGAGGCAAGCTCAATAGTTCCATTTTTTGTCATTTTCCTCCGAAGTTTTTGCAAAGAATCTCTTTCCTCAAGCCGGTAAGACTCTTTTGCCCTTCTTTTTGATTTTATTTTCATGATTTCATGCATAAATCCATGCATTTAGGGGCGATTTTCGGACTTTACAATTTTGGGATTTTCTATTGATTCAAGTCATATTTTATGCAATTGATCATTCGGTTTTTGTGGGGACACATCATAAACATGATTCTTACCTGTTAATTTGATCAATTTTGAGTTTGGTGAAAAATTGAAAATTCTAGGGTTTCTAATTGATCCGATTTGGGGCTTTTGTTAAATTGGGTAGAATTTGATGAAATTGACTTGTTGTGTTGTTGTAATTCAGCATTATAACCTATGAGATGTGTTTTGTAATGCTCAATTCATCAATTTGTTTAAAAAATTTCAACAAGTGGTTTTCAATTTTTGGGAATTTTTGATGGAAATTCCTTGTTCAAGCCAATTTTGTCAATTTAATCTCAATTGAACTTAATTGCTTACTGCATTAGTGCATGCATCATGGCATTGTATTTGTTCATGCATCATATAGATTTTCATTCTATTGATTTTTGTGATGATTTGCAGTCTGCCCTTGGTTTTGTTTTTCTTGTGTTTCTTTTTGGTTTTCTCTTTGTGTCTCTGTCCTTTCCTTAGCATCATGCCTAGGAAAACTAGAGCCCATAGGACTATTCCCTCCTCTTCTCCGTCCCCTCCTTCCTTTGACCGTGAGAAGTTTCCTAGTGAGAAAAACCAAGAGATTTTTGAGAAGCTTAACCTTAGGAGAAAGATATGGGCTGAGCGTTCTGTGTTGTTAGATGAACTTGATCCTGCCATTAGGGCAAATTTTGAGCGTCGGGGCTGGTTACCTTTGGTGGATGTTTCTGATCCTCCTCCACCTTCTGCCTTGATTAGAGAGTTCTATTCGAACATCTCTATCCGCATCTATGATTCCAACACTTTAGTAAAGAGTTGGATACGAGGCGTAGAGTACACCATTACTCCTAAGGTAGTGGCTGATGCTCTAGGGGTACCTTTGGTCCAGCATCCTGTCTATCCATATGATGAGTCTCCCGAGCTGAGCGATGTTTTGTCTTACATCACTGGGACTACTGTCCAGTGGGGTTCTGATCATCGAATCACTTCTGCTGAGCTCTCCGGGTTACACTATCTATTCTTTAGGATAGCTTGTCATTCTATCTGGCCCATTTCCCATGTTCACACCATTCCTCTTGAGAGGTGTGTATTTTTGTATGCCTTGGTTACTGATGCTCCTATTAGTTTTCCCCATCTTTTTCTTCGTTCTTTGAACGATGTTTATAGGAGTTCATCTACTGCTCATGCTCTTGTACATCCTATTTTCATTCATAGGATTCTTCTTTATCTTGATCTTAGTGGCTTTCCTTCCTCTGAGCCCGTTCATGTGATAGCTCCCATAGGTGCGTCTTTTCTTAGACAGAGGGCCGCTCATCTTCGAGCTGGTTCTAAACACCCTAGGTCTGAGCCGTCTAGTAGCGCACCTCCTCCTTCTTCTTCTACAGGTCTTGCTGGTGAGGATGTTCCTGATCCAGTTGGTGATGATGCTGCTGCTGCTTATGTTCCTCCACCTCTTTCAGCCGACTTCAATGTTTGTCGTACTTTGGAGACTGTCATGACCGTTCAGGCGGCTCATGGTCAGATTTTGGTGGACTTGCTGGATGAGATTCGTGCTCTCCGAGCCGATTTTGCGCGTCTTCATTCACCCTCACCACCTCCTTTTGATGGCGACTTGTGATTGCCCTTTGGCATTCCGTCACAAAAAGGGGGAGTGGAGTTTTGACTTGTAGAGGAGTTTTTGTAGTTAGGGGGAGACTTTTTGAGACTTTTGAGTCTTTTTGTTTTCTTTGAGGAGCTTGTGGAGTTTTAGATTGTATCTAGGTGCTTCACTTTGTATATCATTTTTGGGGATATTCATGTTAGGGGGAGTAACACTGTTTGATATACATGTTATTTTTTATTGATTCTTGTTGCTTTATGATTCACTGCATATTGATTTATATTTATGAGTTGATCATTCATATATGTCTTTATTTTGTGTTGTGTGAATCTTACAAGAATGTTATACCTGTTGTTTTACTCCTTTCTGTCACACATGCGTTTATGCGTTTGTTGAGTATTTTAGGAATATACAGGTGGATTCAACTAAGCTGCTGTCTACACTTGCAACTGATGGATAGTAGTTAGGCTGAATTTGATTTTATGAGCATTATCTTTGTAAAGGGCTTTTTACTTGTAAAACTTTGAGCTGTTAATTAGGGTTTTGTCACGGATTGCCAAATGGGGAGTTTGTTAGGTTCTAAGGTCTTAGGATTTTATGTATTTAGAACTCTAATTTGTAATGTTGGCAAACCATGATCAAAACAATGTATTTAGTCTTGTTTAAGCTTGCTCAAAGTTGGTTTATTATTGTAAAGTTGGAATCGAGTGGCTGCAGAAGTACTTGGGACTTTCGGCCTGGCTCGATCGATCGAAGAATAGACTCGATCGATCGAAAATCGCACAGGTTGATTATTCTGCAGAATTTCCAACTCAGCCCTACTTCATTAAACGTTTAGGGTTTTATGTTTTTATCTTAGGTATATAAACTAAACCCTAGCCACGTTTTTGAAGGTTGTCCATATTACTTTGTTGCTCATACATTGCTGTTTTGTGTGAATCTCGTGTGAGATCTTTGAGGAGCCTTCCTTTACACAAAACTTAGGGTTTTCAAGATAGAGATGATTTCAACATCTTGAAGATCATTACAGTTGCAACCATTGGAACTTAAAAGAAAAGCAAGCGGGGAGCTTGTAGCTGATTGAGGAATTCAAGAAAGAAGGAGTCCGTGGATTCGAAGCTTGCACGTGGCCGTGTTAGTAAGTTCTACTAGTGGGTAGCATTAGGAAGTCGAGCGGGGAGCTTGTAGTCCTTTTGTAAGAACTTCAATTCTTTCATAGTGAATTCTGGTTTGCCTTGAGGATCGGTGGGTCAAATCCTCCCCAGGTTTTTACCGTGTGGTTTCCTGGGTGATCATATCATTGTGTCTTTTATTATTCCGCTGCATTATTATTTTGATATGATTATTTGATTGCTTTAACCTAGAATTGCATAATTTGACTAAGTAACAACTTGGCTAATTAATCTAGGCTACGCAATCTGGTTGTTTAAGGGGTCTAAATTTCCATCAGATTGTTTATTTTTATTTTTTAAAATTCATATTTAAGTTCTTTTGTAGATAAATGAATATCTTGGGAATTTGAGATATTTCATGAAGCTTGTAGGAAGCTCCACTCCCACCTACTACCCACTACCTACGTGCTTGAGTCATTGAAGTTCCAAGCCTTGAAGAAGAGAGTTTCAAATGGTAAGAAAACTTGAGCTTCGTTCACAACTTCACATGGCTTGGAATTTTGCTTTCTTCTTCTTCTTCTCTGGTTTTTTTCCCCTAACAAATCATTTGATACCAATCTGTTGTCTTTTCTCTGTTTTTTATTTTACCCTAACAAATCATTTGGTACCAATTTGTGTTATCTTCTTCTCTAGTTTTTTTTTCCCTAAAAAATCATTTGGTATTGATCTATGTCGAACTTATGTTTGAAATTTGAAATGAGATGTAAAAATTTAGAAAAAAAAAAAAAAAAAAAAAAAAAAAAAAACTCAAAAGTGCATTTCATTCGGTATTGTCAGGGTCGGCCCAAACGTTTCAGAGGCCTAGGGCGAAATCTTCAAATGGGGCCTTTATGTTATCACTTAAATACTATTTAACTAGCATTTTATATAATATTTTTTTTATATAAAAAAAATCCATTCTTTTTACTTTTTAATATGATTTTTTTGGAGAAAATGTTAAAGTTATAACAAATTTTACTACAAGCTAATGTTGTAATGGATGTGATCAGTGACACGAGGCTTACGAAAATGCTAGAGATATTATAAAATTTATGATATGAGAATTACAAAGATGTATCACTGATCACAAAAATTCATTCAAAAATGTATTCAATAGTTTCTTGAAGTTCACCTATCATATTCATTGTCATATCAAATTATAAAAGTTATGTAGATCACTGCGCACCCTTGGCATAGTGGTCACTCCACAAGTATAAGTGCTTGTAGGGTGTGGGGAAGAGCCGAGGTTCAAGTCTTTAGGAAAGAGTTTTACATACATATATAGTTAAATAGGCTAGAGTAGAATTTTTATCTTATATAAAAATAAATAAATAAATAAAGGTTATGTAGTAAAATTTATAGTATTTTTAATATTTTCCTATTTGAATTACTTGTGATTAGTAACATGTCTATTTGTAAGACCTATATATATTTAAATTGGTCTTGTCTCTATCTCTAGCATTACTTAATTCTTTGGGCCTTCTTAATAGTGAAAAAAAAATGTAAACTAAAATTCTTTTAATATCTCCCAAAAATATTTATAAAAAAAAAAAACAATTTTTGCCCCCCAAATTTGGGGTCTTTCTCTAGTAGGGGGGCCCTAGGCACAGGCCTAATTGGCCTAGGCCTAGGGCCGGCCATGGGTATTGGCCGAAATTCACTGGAACGACCGAAATAGGCTGGAATTCGATCTGAGGTGGAACAATGGGTATTCCGGTTCCAGATTACATACTGGTATGAGAAATTCCATCCACTCCGATCGGAATAGAACGAAATCCATAACATTGGTCTATATATCTTGTAATACGTAAATTTGTGATAATGATCAGGCATTGGATGGAATTTGATATTGTTGTGATCAACATGATTACTACTAAACTCCAAGGTAGCCTCATAAAACAAGAGTCACTAATTCGAATCTTCCCACAAAAAAAATTTGTTTTGATAATTCCATGTTATATTATTTTGATGTCTGTACAACTTTACATATAGAGGTTTATGAAGGTTTGAAATAATTTGAATCTATTGGCTCCTGAGAAGAAGAAAATCTCGTGAGAGTAGAAATCATATGCAAAGAGTTTCTTTAGGTGTTTGATTAGTGGAAATTGAGAATATTTGACAATCGGTCAACTCTTTCAAAATTTGGTCAATTGGGAGCATTTTGGTCATTTTGCCTCTCGAGCTGAAAAAAAATGGGTGAATCAAAAATTAAATTATTTCATATTCCCATGATTTCGAGATCAAAATATGAATTATTGAAAATTTTGGGATTTAGCACATAAATTGAGAGTACACAAAATTTTGTGTTGACATCTACCATGTGGGCTTGGATTTATTATGATCGAATGGCCAAGATTTCAATCAAATTGAGGTTTGACTAGATTATTTGTGGTTAAACTTGATCAAACTTGTGGAATCTATTTGAAAATATGTATTTTTGATGTAAAATAATGAAATTTGGTGGTTGGTTGAAATTTTGAATTTATTTGACCATCGTCAACTTGGTCAAAATTTGGTTACCAAAGGGCGTTTTGATTATTTTGACCGTTGAATCATAAAATCGGTTAATCTGACATCCAATCAGTTATAATTTTTATTTTTGGGTAATTTTTAAAGTAGTATTAAGTTTTTTACACTTAAAATAAGGATGAACAAAATATCGTATTAAGAAGGCTACAAAATTGATATAGTAAAATATTAGTAGGTCAACCAAAAGTCAAACTTTTGGTTGAGAGAGAGAGAGAGAGAGAGAGAGTTTTAAAAGTTCTTGATGATAACTCTATGCATCATTACTAAAAAAGAGAATGGCTTGGATAAGAGTAGAGATAGAGGAAAAGCCTTGTATAAAGTGTTGTGTTAAGATAGCTTGACTTCGGTTAATTAATTCAATTACCTAAGTTGATTAATTAGGTTAAATTGCATGCAAATCGTGGAGGCACCAACAAATCACCAAATAAACTAAATGCAATGGAAATTAAATTGACACGGTGATTTGTTGATAAATGAGGAAAATCTCTCGCAAGGCAAAAACCCCCACTAGGTGAATTTAAGGTCAACACTCCCAAGAATCCACTAATCAATAATCAAGCAGTTACAAGTATAAGGAATCTTATCACTAGCTTAGCCTATCCCAAAATATCAACCTACAATTGAACCTTCGCTTCAATACCCAATTGAACTTGATATTGTAGTAGCCATCTTTCCTTTGTTGCACAAATCTCCAATTTGTGACTACCTCCTTTGCATGGATCTCAGTACGTGACTAACTTCACAACAACCCTTTGATTGTTGTAGTTGATTTGCAACAGCTTCATATAGAAACACCAATAAGATCTTCAATGTTGGTGCTAGAGATTTTGCTTACAAAACCCAAAGGTGTACAAGAAACACAACAAGAACTCTTTCTTCTATAGGAGGAGGCTAAAATTTCAAAAAGAAAACCTTATGAAGCTTTCTAGGGTTAGATTTTTCTTTCTCCACCTCCTTATTTAAATAGGAGCTTAATGGGCCTTTTAAATAGGATCTCCTATTCCAATTAGGTTTACACAAACCACTACAAGAAAATGTATTTTTAGTGACGAAAAAATTCGTCACTAAAAGTCCAGTTTTTCGTCACTAAGAACCTTTAGTGACGAAATTGGACTTTTAGTGACGAAATTCGTTTCGTTGCTGTAGCCCGTCGCTAAAAGTCCTGGCGACGAAAAATTTCGTTGCTAAAAGTCCGATTTGTTTTAAAAAAAAACTTTTAGCGACGAAAACATTTCGTCGCTAAATGTTTTCCTCGCTAAAAACAGTATTTAGTGACGAAAATATTTCGTCACTAAAACCATTTCAGTTTATTAAATCATATTTAGTGACGAAAAATTTCGTCACTAAAACTATTTTCAGGTACATATAGTGACGAAAAAATTCGTCACTAAAACTATTTTTAAGAAAATCCAGACACATATAGCGATGAAAATTTTCGTCACTAAAACCATTTCTTACAAAATTCCACTGCATTTAGTGACGAAATATTTCGTCACTAAAACAATTTTTTGTTGCCATATTTGTGACGAAAAAATTCGTCACTAAAGCTTATTTTCTGTTTTTATTATTTTCATGACGTTGATATTAACCTGTAACCTGTCATTACATTATTAAAACCTCACATTTGATTAACACATTTATTTCAACAACACATTTATAAAAAATCGATCCATACATTCCACAAGTTAAAATTAAAACAAGTATCAAATTCAAACTCCTTCCATACAATAATTGTTTGCAACACATACAATAACTTACGATGTTTTATAACAATACAAAAAATGTAGCACAATATAATTAGAACCCCCTAAAGCCAAAAGATGTCCTCATATGTCTTTAAATAATGCCAAAAGTAAATCGCCTAAAGCCACCAATAAGAAATTTGCACAAATATAGAAACACTACTACATTAAAATCATAAAGTAAAAACATTAACTATGTTATAAGAAACATTTTTAACAATTAGTTTCAAATGATACATAAAAAATGAAGTGTTTTAACTTAAAGATAAAGTACTAACCAATAAGTGATTTAACTTGAAAATGAACCACCCCCATAGGTAAAAGTGTCATCATTACCCTTGCCCCTCAAAAAATTAAGAATATTCTTTTGGACCTCATCTTGCTACTAATCAACAAGTTTCATTCACATCTGCAAGAAATTAACATTTGCTACTAATCAACAAATTTCATTCACATTTGCAAGAAATTAAAAATACTCCCAATATGAATTTAAACCCACCACAAAACCAATCACAAACATCACAACTATAATGCTTACAAGTATTGAAATTGAATAAAGGAACACAATTGCTACTAATCAACAAGTTTCATTCACATTTGCAAGAAATTAAAAACACTCCCAATTTGAATTTAAACCACCTTATAACACCATGCAAGCCACCCGTTTGCTCCAACATAACAACCCACCACAAAACCAATCACAAATATCACAACTATAATGCTTACAAGTATTGAAATTGAATAAAGGAATACAATTACTACTAATCAACAAGTTTCATTCACATTTACAAGAAATTAAAAATACTCCTAATATGAATTTAAACCACCTTATAACACCATGCAAGCCATTTGCTTGCACCAACACAACAACCCACCACAAAACAAATTTCCAACATCACAAGTATATATAGAGTTTTATAAGTTTTTAACTAGAATTTACTTACTTTGCTCAAGCTAAGTTTACAACTTTCAGAAAAAATCCAAAGTTAACTTGTGTTCTTCACAATTTCTTCAGCCACAAAAGAGAAAGAGAGCTGGAGATAAAAGAAAGATAACTTTTAGTTAGCTTTAGCCCACATACAAAAGAAAAAAAAAAGAAACCAATATCTAAAGCTTCAAAAAACATATATATATATATATATATATATATTAATAATCTGGTTATCTTCTTCTTTCTTTTCTTTTTTTACATTCCATTATAAATAATCAGCATCCCAACACCCCCAAGAATGACCACATAGTTACAAAGAGGTCCAAGACTAACATAATATGAACTAATCAATCTTTATATGAGCATACGCTAAACAAAGTTTGAATAAGTAGATGGAAGGGACCAATTGCGATCGATTTTTAAACATAGGTACTAAAAAGTAGGCAAAATGTAGAAATGATCGTCATTCATTAAAAAGGGATCTGTTCAATTCATTAAAAAGGGCGCTGATAAGGGATTGAACCCATGACTGCACTCCACCACTAAGGGTGGAATGCTTCAGCCCATTGGTGGTTGTCCAATCAATCTAATCAAACACAAGACACCAAACAGAATGAACAGTATGAGAAACACTCAACGTACACCATAAGAAAAATGAAATTAAATGTTACTAAGAATCAATTAACATCATCTTTTAGATTAAAAAAAATTCACTCATCTTAGAAAGAAACACATCTAAAAAAAAAGCATTTTTCTTTCACCTTAAGCATAGTAATAAGGTACTTTAATCATCCTTTTGTGAAGCTCAACGATTAAGGGCAGTGGAGAAGGATCTCAACGGTGACAATGGGTGAGAAGCTCACGGATAGAAAAAAGCATCTCTTACCTTCCATGTTGTCAATAGACATCACCATAAAACTTTTCAAACCAAGACTCCATTTGTTTCATTATGAAACGTTTTCTGTCAAAAAATATTTTCATCCCATGCAAGCTTGCCAACAAGAAACCATTCCATTGCTCAACCATAGGTGCAAATCAAATCTAGTGGACTAGATAACGGAGGTGGGGTTGTACACAGGTAGCAATAAGATAATAACAATGCTTATGAATAATGGATCCTAGCAATAAGATATAATGAAATATAGCTTAAAATTTAGTCCTAGCAATAATGAAAAAAAAAATGGGTAAACTTCTAATTGTTCATATACACTCAATTCTTATGAATCAAACTTTAAAGAGCCCTGCTATTGCCAAAAAAATCACACCTTCTCAATTCTCAATTCTACAGATGCTATTAGCAGCTTCAGACTTGAATTGTCTTTTTTTTTCTTTTCTTTTTTCCACATAATTACAATCCTTAATCTAAATACATTATCACTAATATAACACAATTAATAATTAAATTTGAAAAAAAAAATAGAATAGAGAGATTGAGCCTTTATTCCAAACTTGTTCAAAAAAAGGCCGTAAACAGCTTTCAAAATCAAAACTTTCAATTTGATCACTAAGCTCACAGCCGCACTTGAGTTGAAACTGAAATTAAAAAGAAGAAAGAAAATCAAGTTCAAACAGATTTAAATAAAAATCAAATTTGTAAATTGAAAAAAATCAGGTTTAAACATATGTGAAGGGAGGCGAAAGGTCACGATCAAAATCCTAGATCGCGAACAAATTGCTTTGAAAATGGAGAGGAAAAGTTAGCGATTCAAAAATTCGATGTTGCTTCTTTCTCGAGAATTTCTCAAGAACCAAACGAGGCCTAAAAACTAACATTTTGTTAAATTTCCGTTCTGAAAAACCTTCGTGTGGAAACAAAATTCACAGCCTTAAAGTAAAGATGCGGATAGGTGAAACTGAGTATGAGAGAAAAATAATACCTCGGAGGCGATCCATGGCGTAAAGCTCGAAATCTTCGAGTCTGACTTCGAGCGGCAGAGCGGAGCAGTAGAGAGGGAGAGTGGGAACGATGTCGTTGTGCTTACACAGTGACTCGACTCGGCGAAGGGAGGCGAAAGGTCGCCGATGCGAAGGGAGGCGACGGGTCGCCGGGAAGGCGAAGGGTCGCCAATTCGAAGGAAGGCGATGGGTCGCCGGTTAGAAGGAATGCGAAGGGTCGCCGGTATCGGGAAGGCGAAGGGTTGCCGGGAATGCGAAGAGTCGTCGGCGATTTGGAGTGGGTATGAGAAAGGCAAAGGGTCGCCGGGAATGCGAAGAGTTGTCGACGATTTGGAGTGGGTATTGGGAAGGCGAAGGGTCGCCGGGAATGCGAAGAGTCGTCGACGATTTGGAGTGGGTATTGGGAAGGCGAAAGGTCGCCGGGAATGCGAAGAGTCGTCGATTTGGGATTTAGGTATCGGTGTGAGGGAGAGAGTGTCGACTTGGGTTTTAAGGGAAAAAATGAGCTGAGTAAAATATATATAAAATCTATAGTGACGAC
The DNA here is from genome assembly GCA_019022515.1 of Quercus aquifolioides. Classification (NCBI taxonomy): domain Eukaryota; kingdom Viridiplantae; phylum Streptophyta; class Magnoliopsida; order Fagales; family Fagaceae; genus Quercus; species Quercus aquifolioides. The sequence goes on from CM032327.1 coordinate 82,156,707, forward strand.
TTGGGTTTCGTCACTATTCCTTGCCTTTAGCGACGAATCCGAGTTCATTGCAAATACTTACCTTTAATTTTTGTTTTTCTTTTCAGTGACGACATATTTTCGTCGCTAATTGTCTCCTTCAGCAACGAAAAGGGATTTCATCACTAATAGTGTTCTCACTAACACCTTTAGCGACGAACATTTTCGTCGCAAAAAATTAAACTTTTAGTGACGAAAAGGTTCGTCGCTGTAGCTGAATTTAGTTTGGCACCAACATTTTTCGTTTGGCGCCTGAGTTCATATTAGTATAAAACTTTTAGTGATGAACTCGGATTCGTCACTATTGGCTACCTGTAGTGACGAACTTGGATTCGTTGCTGATAATGTACTGATATTTATGATTTTATTTTTAGCGACGACTTATTTTCGTCACTATATGTTATATTCAGCGACGAAATAGTTTTCATCACTAATAGTGTTCTCACTAACACCTTTAGCGACAAAATTTTTCGTCGCAAAAAACTTAAACTTTTAGCGACGAAAAATTTCGTCACTGTAGCTGAATTTAGTTTGGCGCCATCATTTTTCGCTTGGCGCCTGAGTTCAACATAACATATAGCGACAAAATCTAATTTTTGTCGCTAAATATTACTAATTTTTTTATAAATAGCGACGAAATATAAATTTCGTCATAGTACTTTTTTGTGAGGAAAAAATTTTCCTCACTAAAATTCGTCACTGAAACTACATTTTGTTGTAGTGAACCTTAGGCTCTCCTTGTCCTATAAGAATTATGCAAACCCATAAACAAATAGCCTTTAGGAATCAAAATGTTGCAGGTTATATCAGAAATCCCGTAAGCTCAATAGATCGAGAGGTATCGAGCTTTAATAAATCTTGATAGATCGACAGGTATCGAGGAGGTATTGGGACCTGCTGATTCAGTTTTTCTTAAGAAGTTCTTGAGTAATCTTCATATCTTCAATGTAATCACTTGTAATGATCATCTTGAACCTACTTAGATTTACCCAAATACAAGTAAAATGCGTTTTGTCATAAAATATGCCAATTACATAAAAATATGAACCTAACACAAAGGACTATATATATATATATATTTTTTTTTTTTTTTTTTTTGAGTATCATATAAAGGACTAAATTGAATTTCAGCCTATTGCATATAATTTTGATTATGTTAGCTGGTGTTGATCAATTAAGGGTTATATACGGATATATTGGATTGTGTGTATGAATAGACTAGGTAAATCATAATTGCGTGATCGATGGGCCTCTTTTCCCTCTAAAAGAGATAGTGTAATCAATTGAAATATTCGATGAGGACTTAAAAGAAAATTGGTTGATAATATTTTTTTTGAAGTAGACGTGTGTTTGTTTTTAATTTTTTGAAAAATTTTATGAAGTCCAATAGAATTACAAAATCAAGAAATTAGGATTACTAAAGAGTATATTTCTCATATTCATACAATCTCAGATACATTAATTTATACTCCAATGGTTTAGAATGTCAAACTGAATCATCTTTATATACAAAAATTAAAAGCCCTACATATTAAATTCAAAAACTAAAAACTTGGGATAGTTTTAACTAATTTTGGTCTAAGTAGCCATGTACGTACATCCATTTTGTTAAATAATACATTTTAAAAAGTATTTGCGAAAATATTAAAGTTGTAAAACTATTTTTGTAAAATAGGTTTTTAGTGCTTCACATGCATCCTGCTAAGTCAATATACTGATAACATGTGACTCCAAGTGTAATCATCTTTGAGAAAGGATTATTAAAAAAAAAAAAAAAAATCATCTTTGAGAAAGAAGACGCGAGTGCTTGAATTCATTATCCATGTTAGCATATAAAGTGTTCAACTCTATAAAACAAGTTAAGAAAAATTGTTATTTTGTAAAATAAGTTTAAAATACTTTATCAAATAATTTTTAAAATAGTACAATTCATTAAAAAAGACAACTAAACCAGGGTCATAGAACTGAGAGAGGGAGAGAGAGAGAAGACAGACAAGATAGCAAGTTTTAACAATACTGTTTCTCTATGGGAAAAGATTATAAGAATGGATTGCATGTTGGCTATCGACATATTAATTAAAATCAACATGAACAATAGGACATACTAAACCAGGGTCATAGAACTGAGAGAGAGAGAGAAGACAGACAAAATAGCAAGTTTTAACAATGTAGCTGCAAGTGTGCACCTACAAAACTTGAGCAATAACACAAATATTAGACACCCATATTTCTATCTCCAAGAAGTGCCAATTTTATTTTGTTGACCTTGGCTACCACGTCTTTGATGTCGGGTCTTGCATTTGGCATTAATTCTTCAGAGCACTTCAAGCCTAATTCTAAGATAGATGAAATAATAGTTTGTGTGACTGTCACATCTCGTCCATCTTCTTTCCTGAGTAAATTGTGGTCCACGACTTCCATTCTGTCAAGATGTGATGCAATCCATTGTCTCATACCTAGTTCTCCAGTAAACATTTCATCAGTGGGTTTCTTTCTTGCTATCATCTCCAACAATATTATCCCATAGCTATAGATGTCGCCTTTGGTGGACACTCTCCCTTCAGAACCATACTCTGCCACACTCACATTTGTCAAGAAGTCATGAAGTTAGTGATCCACATGCTTGTAAAAAAAAAAAAAAAAACACTTTTCAAAAATATCATTTTATTAGAGATTGGGTTTAAATTACAGCTAATGTAAGTTTAGTAATACTATATCAATTTTAATAAATATATATTTTGAAAAATCTACCATGGAATGACATTTTGACTAGTCTCCTTTATTGTTGGATCAATACCCTCCATGCTCGCAATTACAACTTTTGTTGTGTTCATTTACTATTATGCCCTTATATTTACCTTTGTTATGAAAATGATTATCAGGTTTAACACACAACAAAAGCAATTTTTTTTTGGGTAGGGGAGAAGGAGGGGATTTTGAAATAAAAAAGCTTTGAATACTGTTAGGTTCTAAGTACTTAGGAACTAATGTATTAGAACTCTAATTTGTATTGTTGGCAAACCATGATCAAAATAGGTTGTTAGTCTTGTTTTAGACTTGCTCAAAGTATGTCGTTTTATGTAAAGTTGGAATCGAGTTAACTGCAGAATTGAGTGTGCAATTCTAACTAACTCGATCGATTGAAAATTAGACTGATTGATTGAAAGTCGTGCATATTGTTTTTTCTGCAAAATTTCCAACTTAGCACTAAGCCCATATAACGTGTAGGGTTTTATGTTTTGCCCTAGGTATAAAAGGGAAACCCTAGCCACGTTTTAGAGTTTGCTTTATTTGCTGTGTGTGTGAATTTCTTGTGAGATCTGAGAGGTGGCTGCCTTCACACATGCTTAGGATTATCAAGAAGGAGATTTCATTGAGAGCTTGATGATCATTCAATTGCTGCACAAAAGAGCTTAAAGATACACAAATGGGAGTGCTTGTACTTGCTGGAGAATCCAAGAAAGAAGGAGTCCGTGGTCTCGGAGCTTGCACGTGGTCGTGTCAGTAAGTTTTTTACTGGTGGGTAGCAATATGATGTTAGTGGTCTAAGTCGCTATTGTAAAACTTTGATTCTTTCATAGTGGATTCAGGTTTACCTTGAGGATAGCTAGATTAAATCCTCCCCAGGTTTTTTACCGGTTTGGTTTTTCTGGGTGATCATATCTTTGTGTTCTTTATATTCCGTACTTTGCATTGATATGATTATATGATTGTGTTAACCTAGATCTGAAATTTGGACTAAGTAATAACTTGGCTAATTAACTAGGTTAATCCAGTTGTGTTTTAAGGGGTCTAAAAACAAACAAATACGAAACCATCACCAAATGGAAAAGTTTCAAACTGAATTTGAGAGATTTGAAGATGTATCTAATGTGTTATCGTGGGACAGGGAAGATAAAAAGGACAATGGAAAAGTTTTTAGATTGACAATCGAGAAGTTTTTAGATTCTCATTCTCACTTAATTAACACTGTTTATTGAAATATTTAATTAGACAAGTGGCTGAAAGTTAAGAGGATAACTTAAGGAACAACATACAAGACATTGTTTCTAAGCTTTTGCCTTGTTGAAAAATGCCTAAAGTCATAAATTTATGCAATTTTTTTAATTTGAAACCTTTGTCCATCTCCTTTATTCATTTCTATTATATTTGGTAGTAACGTAGCAAATAAAAGTAAGGATCTTTGATTAAACTCTATGTTTCACCTAATTAATTTTGTTTATAAATTAAATTGGAAACCATTGAGCAAAGAGAGTAGAGAGTGAAAGATCCATTTAGAGTGAGAAATTTTTTTTTGGAGTGAGAAAGTGAAAATGGATCTTCTATACCATAAAATTGAAGTTGGCTACCTAGGTGTGGGAGAGAAGGAACCGAGTATGAAATAGGAACTGTGGACCCGGCTCAAGGAGGAAAAAAGTTCTACATGCACGTCAAATCTTGGCCCGACCCATGGGCCTGAGCCCAAGAAGGAAAGATAAAGAAGCCAACCTCCCGAGGATCCCAAAGAGCAAGCACCCCTCGGGAATTCCCAAGCAAGCCGATGATGCTATGAGACAAGAAACCAAGGGAGGAGGGAGGGACAAGTGAACAAAGAAGAAAGAAAATATCTAAATAAAGTAGTCATTACCTCCACATTTAATGCACAACACCAACTCAGGTGGTCACATTAATGAAGGAGTGACCCTTGAACAGTGGCCTCACAGCTTGTAGCACAGTTTACCCACCTCCAGCACAGCTCTAATGGGACAAGCATCCAAAGGAAGGACCCTGGCTGTACAAGTGGAAGGCTAGGATGTAATCCTAAGGACTATATAAAGGAAATGAATGCCTCTAAAAAGAAAAAGGAGGTGGAGTGAAAATGGATCATCTTGTATCAAACCTTTAAGCAAATCCTTATGAACCTTGCCTCCTCAGCCAGACTTGAGGAAGTGTTTTATCCATATTTCGTTCTTCTCTTTATTACTTTACAAGCCTTAACTCCACTGATTTCGTATTTGGATCACAACGAAGCTCTAAAGTTGACTTTGCAAACCCACCCTCCAACAAATTAATTGTATTGGGCTAAATGAATCTGAGCCCACTATTCTAAGTGGGCTTTGCATCCCAGGACCCCCACACTAGGTAAGAAATAAGTTTTATGAATAGTTTCTTGTTTTTCTATGCTTTGTTATTGTTCAAAATAACGAAGATGGACAAAACTTAAAATTGAAATGTTTCATAAATTTGTGAATTTAATTGACAAATTGGAACATTTTATAAGCTCTATGTTTTTTTAACTAATGTCCCCATAAGTGGGCATAAGCAGGGAAGTCAATATCATATTGGTACCGGCCATACTGTGGAAATATACCGTATCTGCTATTAAACCAGTTTTAATACTTCTCAAAAATGTATCAAAAAGAAAACTGCGTTGTATCGACCTATACCAGGCATATCTCAGGCATTTCAGACGGTAAAATAAATTTTTTTTTTTAAACAATAAAATTTTGAATTTTTTATATAAAAAAACACATAATTTAAGCTAATATAGTGGTTAATGTACTTAGACTAATATTTGGGCTTATAAAATATGTGGATTTTAAATTTTTTGTTGATAAACATAAAAATTAGTAAATTCATTCTTACATAAATAAATACACACACACACACACACACACACACACACATATGTATGTATGTATGTATGTATGTATGTATTTATGTATGTATGTATGTATGTATTGAAATATATAAATAGCAGTAATCTCAAAACGGGACACTAGTATCAATTGGCACTAAAATATTTCATTCTCTTGGCTAAACTAAAATAGTCTCCAGTACGAATTGACTCCCTTAGGCATAAGGCAAGCCAAACCAATACCATATAGTTACACTAACAAGATGAATATTGAAGCTGCAACTAATTGATCCTAATTGAATTAATTCAAATATGAAGTGAGCATGACTCATAAAATAAGCGGCCTTGAAAGTTGATATAATTTTTTTTTAAAGAAAAATAATAATAATAATTTTGTAGAATAATTATTCCTAGCGAGCACATAAGAGAAACAAACAGACAATTAATTAGTTATTAATTGAACCAAACAAACGCCAGTTTAAATGAATTGAACATAGTGTATGTTCATATGAATAAAATGCAGCTATAAAACTAAACTAATGAAAACACTAATCATTCAAAAAATTAGCCATTATTAATGTTATTCACGAAATTAACCTATTAATGAAACAAATATAGATGAATTCACGTATACCTGGTGCGATGTAGCCAATTGTTCCAATTGTTTTGGTTTGGGTTGCATCCTTGTTTTCAACTAAAATCTTTGCAATGCCAAAGTCACCAACATGTGCAACCAATTCCTCGTCTAAAAGGATATTACTTGGCTTCAAATCACAATGCACCACGGATTCCGATAGTCCATTGTGCAGATAATCCAATGCTAATGCAATATCAACCATAATGCTTACTCTCTGAACAAGATTCAAGTAGTAGTTGTGAGAGTATAACCACTTTTCAAGGCTACCATTTGGCATGTACTGTAGCACTAAAGCTCTAAACTCGGGGTTGGAGCATGTACTAATAATTTTAACTAGATTCCTGTGTCGGACTGCCCTTAACACCTTGCATTCAACATCAAAACTTTTGAAAGCACCCTCTAATTGTGGGCTTAGAACTTTGATAGCAACAATGATCCCATCAGATAGTATTCCTTTGTACACAGAACCAAAACCTCCTGTTCCAAGCAAGTTGCTTTCAGAAAAGTTGTTTGTCCCACGATAAATCTCTTGATAAGATATCATTCTGTGATTCAATTGAAACAATGTGATAGGTAAACCTAGAATCTCCATGTTAGATTGTGGATGCCTTCTTAGCACAATGACCAATGCTACAAAGATTATTATTGATCCAATGGCAGGAACAATATATCTGAGCAAAAGTTGTTTCACCCTTGATCCTTGAGAACTTAGACTTGTGCAAGGTGGAACTCCAAAAGTTGAATTCGCACAAAGTGCTACATTACCTAAAAATGATTTTGCTGTGAAGTTTGCAAAAGGTCCACCAAATGGAATCTCTCCTGATAAATTATTGAAGGAAAGATTCAAAAACTTGAGATATCGAAGTTCCTCAATAGATTTAGGAATTGTACCGAATAGATAATTGTTTGAGAGGTCCAGCTGATCCAATCCTTTCAAGTCTCCAAAAGATTGTGGAATGTCTCCTTGGAATTTGTTCTTTGACATGTTTAGATAACTTAGGCTTTCAAAGGAACCAATGACACTCGGAATATTTCCAATAATTTGGTTACAAGATAAGTCCACAAATACAATAGCAGCCAATTTTTTCATATTTGGAGACAAAGATCCGGCGAGGGAATTTGATGATAAATCTAAGAACAATAAATTCTCAAGGCTCCACACATTCAATGGGATTGATGATGTTAATCTGTTATGACTTAGGTTCAATTTCTGCAAAAGACTGAGGTTTTCAATGCAATCTGGAATGGATCCAGAAATTTTGTTATTTGAGAGAAGTAAATCTCCCAAATTCCTCAGCTGACAAAGCTCTTGTGGAATGTTTCCACCAATATTGTTGTCTCTAAGAAACAATCTTTGCAACCCCTCCAATTCCCCTAATGTTGACGGTATATTTCCAGACAAATTGTTATAGCTCAAATCAAGAAAGTTCAAGTTTTTCAAGGAACCAATTCCTATTGGAATTTGACCCTTTATTTGGCTTTGAGATGCAACAATAGTTGTAAGTGAAACTGAAAAATTTCCAATGACATCTGGAATTGTAACATTCAAGGGATTGATAGCTATATATAGCTGCTCCAAAAATCTGCAATTAGTCAAAGATGAAAGGAAACTATGTTCTTGATCTCCAGGCTTATCTATTAGCTGATTCTCACTGATATACAGTGTTTTGAGATATTTTAAATTTCCAAGACTTCTGGGTATAGGTCCGGAGAGAAAGTTTGTAGTAAAATCTATGTCAATGAGGTTGGAACAATTTGAAATATATGATGGGAGAGGACCACTAATTTTGTTACTATTAAGAAACAAAGTTTCAAGATTAGTGCAAGAGGTCCTAGTATTTAATGGAAGATTTCCAGAGAAGGAATTCATGGTCAATAAGAGATATTTTAGAGATGTAACATTGAAAATGTTTTGGGGTATTGTCCCTGTGAGATTATTCTCAGCAAAATTCAATCTAATCAGATTTTGGAGACTCCATGTATCACTTGGAATGCTTCCACTGACGTGGTTTTTTTCAATGGAAAACCTTTGTAACATTGACAAGTTGCTTATGATAGGAGGTATATTTCCAGTTAAGTCATTACTTCCAAGAAGTAGCACTTCAAGCTTTTCTAAACTCCCAAAACCTTCAGTAATACTTCCATCAAACTTATTTTTTGACAAAGATAAGATTGAAAGTTCTCTGCAGTTATTAAACTGTGAGGGGAGCTTACCGCTGAATTCGTTGCGGGAAATATACAGTCCATTAAGATTAGGACAATGGGTGCAAAGATCCATTGGAAGGGTTCCTGAGAAGTGATTTTCTGTGGTAGCAAGAACCGTTAGAAAAGAGAAGTTAAAAATAATGAGAGGAAATGGACCAGTGAGGCTATTGTACTGCAAATCCAACATCTCTAGTGATGAAATATTGCTGAGAGACGATGGAATTGTACCCGTAAGACGATTATCACTAAGATGTAATTCACGAAGCTTTGGTAACATGCCCAAATCTTTTGGTATGACACCGCTGAAATTGTTTTCTATAAGAAATAAATATTCAAGCTTGTGGCAATTATGTATAGTTGGAGGGATACTACCTTCCAATAGGTTGTATGACAAACGAAGTTCCTTCAAGCGGTGTAGATGACTTATCTCATGTGGTAGAACACCATAGAAGCTGTTGTTAGTGAGATCAAGTGAGACTAGGAAGGAGAGGTTGGCAATATGAGGTGTAATGGTGCCTTGGAGACCCACGTAGGAAAGGTTCAAGGCTGTGACTCTTTGTCTGCGTTGGCTGCAAGAGACCCCAAACCAGTCACAGAAGTTTGTTGTGATGGACCAGTTACTAGCTGCGAATACAGTATCGTTCGGACCAAAATTGATATTAGATTTGAAGGCAATGAGAGCCGACTGATCGGTAGAGTTGTTGGAAGACTGGGACAACTGAAGTATGCATGGCTGCACTAAAAGAAAAGCTAAGAGCAAGAGAATAGATGGCCTTTCTATAAGCATCATGAGTGTGCACAGAAAGCTCTTTGGAGTTTGGAGTATGGGGTTGGAATTGATGGTCCTGCCTTTTTCTCAGCTTTTGTTAAACTTGAAGAAGTGGATAATAGTAGCAGTTTTAGGTGAAGAAGAAAGTAACAGAAAGAGATAAGACAGTACACGTGTCAAGGAAAGAAGAGAGAAGAAATCAGTGACAGCTGCCAAGCACTGAAGAAAACAAGTGTCAAACTCTAATTGGTTGTATTGTTGAAAGTTTGTTAGTTATTTAGGCGGGAAACTAAGTCTCTGTTTTAGTGTGTATATATAGAGTAGGTACTAGTTATTTTGTAACCACTTTTACATACCAGAAGCTAGTGATAATCAATAAGAGTTTTCCTATTCTCTTCAATTTTCTCTCTGTTTTACAGCTTTTTATAACAAAATCATTTTGGATGCTTGACAATAGTCACACTGTGGATTTCTCGAAAAAAAAAAAAGAGAGGGGATAATCATGAATGATAAGTGGGTTCTATTACAAAGTCTATAAACATAAAAAAAAAAATTCAATCTTTTTATGATTACTAAACGGAATTCTAAGCATTATTGGCGTGAAATTATGGAGGTTATTCATTGCACCCTAAGCTTGCCCAATGGACAATGAGATTTATTTGTCATAATCTCCTGTCTATTTTGGTGACTTAGTGGTTGGTTGGTGGCAATAGTGTCTGATGAAGTCAAGAATTTCACCAATGAGCCACACGATACTTATGCGCTTGAATGCCAACCTGCACAACACAAAGAAGGGGAAACCTTGCAGAGAGCACCGGTGTGGTGCCGGCCGAATACCCTCCGAAGGTTAAGTCAGAAAATATGCTCGAAACTCTAGAGTGCTAGAGAGGGTAAAATTATGCGTACCTTGATTCTCGAGGGTATTGGGGCTTTTATAGTAGTAGAGAGTGGACTTCTCTTTCTTGGAGTAGAAGTCCTTTCCTTATAGGATTCTATGGAGTGTGTCGCAAGTATTTCATATAAGGGCCTCCCTGCCTTTCTTTACGGGCCTCAGACCTGCTGACACTTCATCTTGGGCTTAGTACCGTGAGGTTGGCAGACTATGGGCCCGTCCTTTATCGGACCGCGGATCACACCCGTCAAGCCCACTCTGAACCCAAAATTATCCTCTTCAGTGTCAAACAATAAAACAAATTCATCAATAAGATCAATAGGGTTGGTGTTCCAAATTTCAATTGCGTAAAAGAATTGGTCACTCTTCTATATATTTGTGGTTGTAAGTTCTTCCTCTGCGCAAGTCGTAACTCGTAAGGTCCCAGTGTCCCACTGCCTTCAATGTAAACAAAAAGACTTCCACGGTTCCACCTCGAAATTAACACGGCGCCGAGTAAAGGAAAAATACAGAGAAATGGCAAGTAATTGTCAAAGATAAGGTAGGTGAGGACAAAGAATTCATAAACATAGCCGATCAAGAAAGAGATGGCCACGGAAAATATCTATGTTGCACTGGTACTGAAAAGGCTATTCAGAGATACGACATTTTAATTAATATTTATTTTACAGTATATTTTATATATTTTTGGACATTATTTATGTTTATTTTAAAATTAAATAACAACAATATAATGTTTGAAAACATATTTAAAACTAATTCAAAGGCAAATCTAAAATTAATTAATTAAAATAAACTTTTCTTACTTAAAAATAATTAAAACCATATATAGGCCTTTTTAAAGAAAAAATTATATATAAAACGATAATAAAAATTGTGTTAAGGCTGAAACATAATAGATATAAAAAGTTAGGGTATGTTTAACAACTATTTTTTTTCTCTTATTTTCTGTTTTCAAAAATAATTTTCTATTTTTAAGACTAAAAAACTTATTTGGCAACCCAAAATGGACAGAAAATAAAAACTATTCTCAAAACTCAATTTGTGAAGTAAATTGAAAATATGCAAAAAACTGTTTTCAGTTTGTAATTTTCAAAAGTCAATAAATAAATGTATTTAATTTAATGAATTTGTTTAATTTAATGAATTTGTCTAATTTAATGAGTTAGTATTAGAGTTCAAATTCTAGTAACAACATATTTTAGTATTTTCTATTTTTTTCTTCAAAAACTATCTTTTTAATTTCATCTAATCAAATATGTTTTTGATATCAAAAATACAAGAAAATTGTTTTTTTTTTTTTTTTCCAAAAACAAATTTTTAAAAATAGAAAATAAAAACTGTTACCAAACATAATCTTATTTTTTCCTTGAGAAACTAATAAATATAAAAAGTATATCAGGCCAATACTTTAAAATTTTTATTTTAGACTTTCAATATCTATTGATACGGCCATAAGTGACGATAGTGCCGTCTTTTTGAAAAAAAGAAAAAGAAAAAAGTAGATAAAGATATAAATAATTAAATGTACTCCTTGGAAATAGGTTTAATAGCTGGCAAGACTTCTATTATTAGTAGTCTAATCCTATCTATTATATTTAGGTGAAAACACTATTTTGGTCATTGTTATTTTTAACTTGCAGTTAATTTGGTCACTACCGTTAATTCACTGACGAAAAATATTTACGTGACAAACAGTTTGCATTGTTAGCATATCTAATATTTAAATATTAAATAAAATGCTGACATGACAGAATTTTAGTGGCTACATCAGGGCTTAGATGGTAAGATAACTCCACATCTATTTTTAAAAAAAATAATTTTCTTTTCTTTACCAATTTTGTTCCTATCTTTATTTTTTTTCTTTTTAATTTTATTACAATTTCTTTTAGCCAAACACCCATTCACACCACCAATCTTTGACAAACAAGTCCTCCGTAGCACCTAAAAATCTCCTCCATCATAGATCTAGGAAACCTATGTGAGAGACAAAGAGCAAGAGCCTTGTGTTTGGAGAGAATTAGAATAAGTGATAAAGGATTAGATTTAAGTTTGATTGTGAGAATTGAGGGTTTATTTGAGGAAAGGGGAAGAGATAGAAGCCACTAACGTTAGTGATAGTGGCAGTGCAGGTCTAGCCATGGTGGCTGGTCAAAAGAGAGAGATTAAAAAAATGAAAAAGGAGCTTCGGCGGTAGCGAGATCCATGTAGATTAGTGGACAAAGAGAGGCGGATGCTTGTGCTATGATGGCGGCGGTAGGGACGGCAATGAGCGTTGTTGGGAGGCCGATGCTTCACTCTCTCATATTCTCTGTTGCCATCACGATTTGCAAAATGGGTACATGGATAATGGATTTGATTGAAATGTGTTTTAGTTTTGGGTTCTCTTGTTGTGTATTCTTTTATAGATGTAGTGATTTTGGGGTACATGGATCATTTGACCATCTTCTTGATCTGTAAGCATATTTTGATTATTGGGATTACTAGTAAGTGAAGATTGGGTTTCAAAATGTTGCTTCAACTCTGGGAAATGTGGTTCAATTCTAGTGCAGTAATCTATATGGTAAATGGAGGCATTCTCCCATTCCTGTTTAGAACTGGCAAGAGGTGTGTCATGCTGTCATCAGAGGAAATGTTCTTTTATAATTCATTTCCAGAAGAAAAAGATTTTACCCAAGTGTTGCAACTAGACATAGCCTCTTGTGGTGACCCGTTTCCAAAATAATGAATGAACAGTTTCTAAACAATGAATGGTTAAAGAAATTGTAATAAAATTAAAAGAAAAAATAAAGATAGGAACAAAATTGGTAAAGAAAAGAAAATTATTTTTTAAAAAGCTGATGTGGATTTTTCTTGCCATCTAAGCACTGATGTAGCCACTAAAATTCTACCACGTCAACATTTTATTTAATATTTAAATATTAGACATGCCAACAATTATAACTATTTGCCACGTAGACATTTTCCATTAGTGAGTTAACGGTAGGGACCAAATTGATTGTAAGTTGAAAATAACAGGGACCAAATTGACTACTACCAAAATGTAGGGACTATATTGACTGTGACTCCAAAATGTAGGGATCAAAATAGTGTTTTTACCTACTATTTGTAAGATGTTTTAAAAAAAATTATTTATAAAAAGATTTCTCTCTTTGGATTGAACTTTTATATGGTTTAAAAATACCCATAAACCTTACATTTAATAGGAAAAAAATATAAGGACAACCCGGTAAAAATATACCTCCAACTCTACTTAAAATGCTTACAAAATAGGATACTCTTCTACTAATCTATGTCTTCAAAACAAACTTAACCATTTTTTTTTAAAAGGAAAATTATGGTACTAGACCAAAAAAAAAAAGCCTCATAAGAGTTATATAATTATCTACTATTTTCCAAGAGTTTTATAGTTCAATTGCTTAACACTTTTTGGAATATTCAACGGAGAAACTTAAGATTCAAATCCACCTCTTTCTCCCATTATAAGAACTTGTAACTATTGAATTATAGTTCTTGTGTTTGACATTTCTAGGTTTGTACGTTCATGTGTGTTCATGTTCAAGATGAACTCATATTTGAATTTATGTGTTTTTTAGTTTTTAATTCTATTTTTTTGGTTTTGTTAAAATTATAAAATAATTTTTTTAAATTAGATGATGATGTGGATTTTGATGTGACATTTATTATTATTATTTTATTAGTCACATTAGTGTTTGATGTGCCAGTTATACACTGAGTGCAATTTTTTTTAGTGAGATGATGGTAGGGACTAAAATGAGAATGATTTTTCATTTTTGGAACCAAAATAGGAAAAGAAAAAATGTATGGACCAAAATGGAAATAGGCTGAAAATATAGGGACAAAAATGGTATTCACCTCTCATATAAATTGCCTCCATTGATGACACTCATGATCACGAGTAAAACCTCTGATTGACTTCAAGAACTTCTTAAAATTTTGCTTCGTAGCAGCAAGTTTGTGATGGTTGTTATGACTTCAGTTTCTTCACTAAGTGATGGTTAAATCTCTTTGAAAGCCTTTGGTATGGTGAAAATGAGGGACACTTGATCACACAAATCCTAGCCGCACAAATGGCTTTTTCCTCTTCTCTATAAAGCCTTTTTAGTGATGGCTTATAACGTCCTCTAAATAATACAACAAACGAATCTCAAATTGGGTTTAAAACGAACAAGTTATGAGTTTTTTTACGTTGTTGATTTTTTGTTGAATTCTATGTCTCAATAAATTGAGAGGAGTTGGGCAAGAGTTGAGGTGGAGATGAGAAGAATTAAGGTGGAGTCGAGTAAACAAAAACCTCACATTTTCTTAAGTAGTCTTTGGGTCTTCAACTAAATACTCAATTGCCATTTTGGGATACATCAAAACTCATCATTTGACTCCCAATTTGACACATTTGTTACGGTTTGCCAACGCTAAAAATTATGGACCTAACACTTAAAAATATGAATTTTCTAAAAGTGCCTAACAAATGGGATAAAAGCAGTAGTATATTTTATATAATAAAGAATTGTTATTTTACATGTTTGAAAATCATTATGATAATTTTCATTGTTATCTTTAATTAAGTGGTATCATTTTATTATCTTAAAAAAAAAAAAAAATTCTTATGAATTTCTTGTTCATTTTGTATTTGTTGTTATATTTTTATATTGCTAATAATAAATTTATTAAGAGATCTTGTTTGAGATTCACTTAATTCTTCCATTCTTCTTTTTCTCTTAAATAAAGTTTTTATATTCAGATTGATCATTTTTATTAGATATTTAAAATTAAAAAAATATATACAAATAAAAAAAAACTATTTACAATATATAAAGTTATGGTAGAATTTTATGATAAGCATTTTTTATTTATTTATTGTTTTTTAATGTAGCATATCAGGGATGGAAGGGCAGAGGCCTCTTACGTCCCCTCTAGTCAAGAATTGGGAATCTCAGAATCACCAGCCAATATACAGTTCTCTTACCTTATCTAATCTTAAATAAATAAATAAAATATAGAGATCGAAATTACCCTTACATCAAAGTGGTGTAAGATAGATTCAAATTAGCTTAACTAGTAAAGTATTTTGTTATAAAATAAGATAAGGGTTCAAATCTCACCTACACCAAAAACCAATTGATGGCTTAGTAAAATGATAAAAAAACAACATCATTAAGTGGACTCATAATTTTAAATTCTATTGTATCTATTAACAAAAATTTAAAAAAAAAAAATTCAAGTAAGCCCTAAAATGACATTTATAAACGTATTATAGCTTAACTCATTAGTATTTCTTTCCTACTGTTTTCTAGGAAGACATCCATAATTCAAATCTCTAGCAATCAAATTATCTCTTCTAAAAAAGAAAAAATAAATCAAATTATCAAAAAAATAAATATATCTTACACTTACAGCCTGACAGGGACAGTCAGAGAGATCTGACTGGGCTAGTATTACACTTACAGCCTTTCTAGGCCCAAATTAAGCAATGCCGATATTCAACTTTAGAGGACCATTAGCATTAAGTGACAAGCCCACTCTTGTTGGGAAATTTAGACCCCCGTTGATAGAATTAACAAGTTTTAAACTCAAGTTATTAATTAGATTTATTATGAATAAAACTTGTTAAAACAAATAAACATCAATATCATGTCAAAATCATGCATGGCGAAAAATTAAATAAGACAAGATATGATAATTTAGGAAAACTAATGAAACAAACTAGTTTCACAGTAAAAAACCTGGGGAGAAACCTTTCCGAAAAGCAATCCACTATAGTAAGAAGAAGTTTTAGATTTAGTACAAAACCTTTGTCCCTAAACTCTACAATCCCCGTAGATGAACTCACGGTAGAAACCTTCTACCACTTCAGAACCTCTGAACTCTTCAATATATGAACGCCACCCTTTTTGCACGAATCCTAGTACTTGACTAACCAAAAGATGCACAGTTCCCAGTACATGACTAACACACCAACTTGAAAAAAATGTTGACTGCAAAGTTCTTCACTTCATCAACAATGAAGATAAAGAAGCACTTGGTTACAAAACTCTAAAGCGCAAAGACGCAATAGCTTATTTCAGAGAGAATAAGACATCGGTCACGTTTTGTATATGTTCTCCTTGTATTCTCTTATGTGACGGCCTCTAAAATAAGCCTTATATATGTCTAGGATTGTGAGAAAAGAAACCCTACATAAATACATAAGTATGGGCTGAAAATCAGATCTAAAAATCTGAATTTCGTAATTTTCGATCGATCGAGAGGTGTCAATAAGCTATCGAGACTATCTGTTGCGAGCTATCGAGGGGACAGAAAGTTGCTCAATCGATCGACCTAGCTATCGAGAGGTGTCAAGATTGCGATAAAAAGAAAGCTGAAGAGCTCGATAGATAGCCTGCTGTCGAGAAGTATCGAGCAGCTATCGAGTTTTAAAAATCAGCGTTTTCTCATTTGATTATTGGACAGACTTGCATTGCTTTAACGCTTGAACTTGAAACAAGGTTTCTTGAAGCATCAAGCACATCCTAGATCTACCAAAATACAAGTAAAGTGCATTTTGTCAAAGGATTAACCAATTACATAAAATAGTGACATATGTTCCTAATATGTGAAACACATATGTCCTAAAAACTCTTAATTGCACTTTAAAATTAGGTTCGGAAGATGAAACTGCTCTACAATCACCAAGAGATATCTTTGACGCCATTAGTGTCTACTTTAGATCCATAAAGATAAGACCACTGAAGCTGAAGATGACTATCATGAGCTTATTAATCACCTATATATCTACAAAGCCCAAAAAATTATCGCAAACCGATCTCCTAATTAATTCGTAACAGAGGCCGAAGGCCCCAACAATTTATACTAATGGCATACTTGGGATCTTGTAACTGTGGCTAGTAGTTAATTACAAGGGAACTCATTGACTTGAGTGGCACATTTGGTGGAACAATTAAGCTGAGCTTATTGAGAGGAAAAACAAAGGAAAAAAGAAAATTACATGGGAAACCCGTGGCTTCAAAAAGCTAAATAATCATATCCAACTCGTGATCAATCATTTAACATTTTGCGGCAATGTTATCACCTAAGGAAAGGATAACAATCAATAAATAATATATAAAGTGGTGTTTATTTTAAATAAACTATTGAATACAAAGTATACACACATAATTTTGCCCTGAACTCATCATTTGAAGTCACGATTTATAGTGCAACAGTGTGCGCATTAGTTTTTATCCTAATGTTCCTACCTATCTGACAAATTTTTCATATAAAACTCCACAACTGAGACTAGAATATATAATATATGCAGGGCATGGAGGCATCTTTTAAAGGCACTGGATAAGAATAGAGCCTTACGGGAACGGCAAATGCTTATACACGTGACATGTATAATAAAGCTATTAAGTATATGGCTTTAAAAAAAATCCTAGAAATTAAATGGTATAATGCATTCGAATATCAAAGTTTTCTTGCGTGTCTATCAAAAAAGTGGTTTTATGTCCCTCATTCATTACTTTTTTTGTGATTTAATTTGTAAAAGTCAGATAGAAATCCACACGTTTTAGCAAAGCTTGTAAGAACCCCGTGACCTTATCAATGCTTATCTAGAACTAGAAGCAACTTTAGACATTTAATTAATGGAGTAAATTATTCGAGAACCTTTTTTTTTCTTCACGGGAACTCCAATAAGCTTGGCTCCGAACTATATAAATTTGACACGAAACAAATGTATTGTAAAGCAAAATTTATTTCGTGTTTTCCTTTCTTAATTATATATATGAAATGAGGTTCTTAGTGATCTTGGCAATTGTAGTGTTAGGCTTAATAAGCCTAGTTCTTGGGGACATATGCACAGCTGCTTCTTATGGTCCTCCATATATACGTGAGTATACTACGCACCTTTTGATCCATAAATTATTATTATTATTATTATTATTTTAATTCAATAGTTAAAACCAAGATGGTCGATACCGCACCATACTGGCCGGTATAGCTGGTATATATTGATAGGAATGACGAATCTAGTGACATCGTGACAGTGAAGTCTTTCAGTGACGATGATATACAAGGCAGACGAAGGCATGCTTGGACGAGCATATCTTATACCCACGTCACTGACGAGGAAAACACAATACATTCATTACAGCACAATTAAGTTAAGAACGGTTATAGGGCCAACTGTATGAGCCGTTGTAGCACATTAAAGTCACATTACAACCAGACCAGACGTTACGAGGAGGAGCATTAAGACCTCCATAACTACTCCAACGGCTAGAAGCCATGAAGGTATGCATATAAAGCCCTCCCATTATCAAGAACAAGGTACATACACAAACACACGAAGAGAGAATTATTTTTTCTTGCATTCTCCAATTTCTCTGAGATTTCTTTGCATACTAACTTTGGCATCGGAGGCGTGGTGGCAGGCACCACACCGGTGACCCTTCCAAGAGGCTGCAGGTTGGCTTCATCCGACCACATTGACTGACGAGTTCACACTCCATCAGTTTGGCGCCGTCTGTGGGAAACGACATTTTTTCGCATTTAGTCGCGAAAAGGTAGTTTCCTCTCAAATACTTATTTCAGATGGAGTCCAATCAAGAATCCGCAGCCTTGTCGCAGCAAATTCAGGCCCTTGCAGCTACCGTCGAAGAATTGTCCAAACAAAATGAGGAAATGAAGCAGAGACTTCAGCAGGAAGAGAATAGGTCCAAGGGAAATCGGGATGACGAAGGGGATAGCCATAGAAGAATCGACCATCGAAGGCCTACCACTCCAACCGAGCAGAACTCGGATCTACTCCAGGAGATGAGGAAGGAGATGGACGAGCTTAGGAACGCCATCAAAGAAAAAACTGAACGAAGTGTGGACCGACTGGTCAGGGCAACAGATTCGCCATTCACTGTGGCCGTCCTCGACTGTCCAGTTCCGTCAAAATTTCGGCTGCCTCAACTTGAGCCGTTCGACGGGTTAAAAGATCCCCAGGATCATCTTAACACATTTAAGACGACCCTGGGACTCCAGCAGCCCCCAGACGAGATCTTGTGTCGTTCCTTCCCAACCACTTTCAAGGGAGCCGCATGAGAATGGTTCACAAAGCTGCCCATCACTTCATTGGAGGACAACGACCAAAGAGAACCGCGGATCACTTACTCACCATCAGGCAGGGAGAGAAGGAAACTTTGAGGTCATATGTGAAACGTTTCACTCGGGAGACACTGGAAGTAGACGAGGCTGATGACAAGGTACAGCTAACGACCTTCAAGGTGGGGCTGAGAACCAGAGAGCTCGTCTCGTCACTTGCAAAAAATCCCCCGAAAACAATGGCTGAAATGCTCCTCAAAGCACAGAAGTACATGAACGCGGAAGACGCGCTGGCCGCCATCAGGGACGTTGAGAGGCCAGGAGACAAGGGTAGAAAGGAAGACGACCGTAGGGGGCAAAAACGCGAGCGTCCAGATCGCCGAATCAGTGACGGAATCAGAGGAAAAGATGATAAAAATCCTCGAATGGTAAAATTTACTCCTCTTGTTATGCCTGTTGATAAGATTCTAACGCAGATTAAGGACGAGCATTACCTGAAGTGGCCACGGCCCCTACATTCGTCTCCTAATGTCCGTGATAAGAACAAGTACTGCCGGTTCCACAAAGATCATGGCCATTACACCGAGGACTGTCGGGACCTCAAAGAGCAGGTAGAGGAATTGATACGAAAGGGGAAGTTGCAAAAATTTGTAAAGAAGGGTGAGTATAGTAAATTTCGGGAAGGGAGCAAAGGCCAGCCTGAAGCTTCGTCAAGAGGGAATGACCGTCAGTCACAACCTCCTCAAAATGTGGTCGGGGAGATACAGACGATCACAGGGGGGCCCGTCACCGGAGGTTCGTTCAGATCCCTTCAAAAAGCATACCAACGTCAGGTGAACAGCGTCCACACGATTCCCCTGTTGAAGCAGAGACGAACCGATCAAGACATGACTTTCAATGAAAACGACGCAAG
Organism: Quercus aquifolioides; assembly: GCA_019022515.1. NCBI lineage: Eukaryota > Viridiplantae > Streptophyta > Magnoliopsida > Fagales > Fagaceae > Quercus > Quercus aquifolioides. The sequence continues at coordinate 82,176,851 of CM032327.1, forward strand.
GGGAGTGAAGCAGCCTCACAATGACCCCCTGCTCATAATGCTTACCATAGAAGGGTTTAACACCAAAAGGGTCCTCGTGGACAATGGAAGTTCTGCTGACATCATTTACTTCCCTGCATTTCAACAATTGAAGCTAGACCCCAGAAGGCTTCGTCCTTTCGATTCCCCCCTCGTCAGTTTCAGTGGTGACAGGGTCTACCCCAAGGGCATAGTCACGTTGACAGTGACAGTGGGGACATACCCAAAGCAACTGACCCGTCAGCTGGATTTCTTGGTAGTGGATTGCCCCTCCTCATACAACGTCATCATTGGGAGACCTGCCCTCAATAAGTGGAAGGCATCCACATCTACCTACTGCTTGAAGGTGAAATTCCCCGTGGAGAACGGGGTTGGTGAAGTTAAGGGAGACCAAGTCTTAGCTCGGGAATGCTACCAGGCTGTGTTGGCCGCAAAGGAAAACCACACCTGGATAATTGAAGAGAAGGAGGAGGAAAAGGTAGAGGCTTTAGAAACAGTGCAACTAACCGAGGAAGAAACAGCCAAAACAACCAGGATAGGGACGACCTTAAGTCCCGAGATGAGAACAAAGCTCGTCCAGTTTCTTAAGCAAAACCTGGATGTATTCGCCTGGAGCCATGACGACATGCCAGGTATATCCCCGGAAATCATCCAACACAGGTTGAATGTAGACCCAGAGAAGAAGCCCGTTAAGCAGAGACGAAGAGTCTTCGCACCAGAAAGAGATCAGGCAGTCGCTGACGAAGTGAAGAAGCTCTTGACTGCAGGTTTCATCAGGGAAGTGTACTATCCAGACTGGCTGGCCAACACTGTTCTGGTGAAGAAAGCAAATGGGAAGTGGAGGATGTGCGTGGACTTCACGGACCTGAACAGGGCCTGCTCGAAGGATAGTTTCCCCCTTCCAAGAATAGACCAGCTGGTAGACTCCACAGCCGGGCACAAGCTATTGACGTTCATGGACGCTTTCTCAGGGTATAACCAGATAAAAATGGCTGACGAGGATGAGGAGAAAACGGCCTTTATCACCAGCCAATGCCTCTATTGCTATAAGGTAATGCCTTTCGGACTAAAGAATGCAGGCGCTACTTATCAGAGATTAGTGAACAGAATGTTCAGCAGGCAGATAGGTAGGAATATGGAGGTCTACGTGGATGACATGCTCGTCAAGAGCAAGGAAGAACTTACCCATTTGGACGACCTCAGGGAAACATTCGCCACTCTCAAACAATACCAAATGAAGCTGAATCCGAGTAAGTGTGTTTTTGGTGTAGCCTCAGGAAAGTTCCTGGGATTCATGGTATCCCAGAGAGGAATAGAAGCAAATCCGGAGAAGGTTCAGGCCATAATCAACATGGCGTCGCCCAAGACCGTCAAGGAGGTCCAAAAGCTCACGGGACGGATCGCCGCCCTCAACAGATTCGTCTCTAGAGCAACGGATAAATGCCTCCCCTTCTTCAAGACCCTGAAGCAGGCCTTTGCCTGGACTGACGAATGTGAGGCAGCTTTCCAAGAGCTCAAACGCTACTTGAGCAATCCACCTCTACTAAGCCCATCAAAAGAAGGTGAGAACTTGTATCTGTACCTAGCTGTTTCGTCTACAGCCGTCAGTGCAGCCCTGATCCGAGAAGAAAACCGAATACAACTCCCCGTTTATTATATCAGCCAAGCCTTCCAGGGGGCTGAGTCCAGGTACCCAAAAATCGAAAAAATCACGTTCGCGTTGATAATTGCCTCACGCAAGCTCAGGCAGTATTTCCAGGCAAATCCAATCTGGGTAATGACGGACCAACCTATCAAGAAGTCCATGAGCAAGCCCGAGGCAGCAGGGAGAATGGTCCAATGGGCGATTGAACTTAGCCAGTTTGATATAGAATACCATCCCAGGGCGGCGATTAAAGCACAGGCTCTGGCAGACTTTATCGCTGAGTTCACCCTTCCGGATGAACAAAACCCTGCCAGTAAGGGTAAACCTTGGGTAATACAGACCGACGGTTCGTCGGCCCAAAAACGGGGAGGAGTAGGGGTCGTCATAACCACCCCTGACGGAGAGGTATTGAAGTATGGAGTTCAGTTGAAATTCCCGGCGACTAACAACGAAGCCGAGTACGAAGGGATTCTGACAGGGTTGAGGCTAGGAAAAGTGTTTGGAGCCAAGACCCTGTTAGTCCAGAACGACTCAAAGCTAGTAATTGGGCAGATCAAGGGAGAATACGAAGCAAAGGAAGAAAGAATGCAGAAGTACCTCAGGTTGACAAAGCACTTGACTCAAGAATTCGAAGAGGTAGAGTTCGTCCAGATTCCCAGAAGCCAGAATATGGCAGCAGACGAAGTATCGAAGATAGCATCGTCAGAAGGAACGGGGTCAAATGCAGACTTGATGATGGAAGTACAGAAGAGCCCCAGCATAGAAGAAGTTCCAACCTTCGCAATCCAGAACACAAGTAGCTGGATGACGCCCATTGTATCCTTTCTTCGGGATGGGCACCTCCCTCAAGACTCAAATGAAGCCAGGAAGATCAAAAAGAGGTCTGCCAGATTCACAATTCTTAATGACACCTTGTACAAGAGGGGCTTCTCCATGCCCTACTTAAGGTGTGTGAACGAAGAAGACGCTGAGTACATCCTAAGAGAGGTCCACGAAGGGATCTGCGGAGATCACGCAGGCCCTAGATCCTTGGTAAGAAAAATCATGCGAACAGGTTATTTCTGGCCTACTATGCAGGTGGACGTAATGGAGTTCGTCAAGAAGTGTGACAAGTGCCAGCGATTCGGGAATGTTCAACGACTGCCAGCCGAAAGACTGACGACGATAGCGTCCCCATGGCCATTCGCACAGTGGGGAATTGACATCGTCGGCCCATTCCCCTTGGGCAAAGGCCAGGTAAAATTCTTACTCGTCGCTATAGATTACTTCACAAAATGGGTTGAGGCAGAGCCACTGGCAACTATCACTGAAGCAAAGATCCGGAGCTTCGTATGGAGGAACATAGTCTGCAGGTTCGGGATTCCAATGACGATCATATCAGACAACGGACGACAGTTCGACTGCCAAGGCTTCAAGGACTTCTGTTCTGGACTAGGCATCAAGAACCATTTCTCATCGCCAGGCCATCCTCAAGCAAATGGACAGACAGAAGTGACGAATCGGACTCTACTCAAAATCATAAAGACGAAACTGGATGATGCAAAGGGTTCTTGGCCAGACGAACTACCCAACGTCTTGTGGGCATACAGAACAACAGCGAGAACCCCGACGGGAGAGACCCCGTTTAGACTTACTTACGGAACTGAAGCAGTGATCCCGGTCGAAGTCGGAGTAACCAGCACCAGGCGGGAGATGTTCAGCAAGGAAGACAATGACGATCGTTTACGAGTCAACCTGGATTGCCTGGACGAAGTCAGAGATAAAGCCTGCAACAGAATGACGGATTACAAGAAGAAGATGACAGAGTATTACAATAAAAGGGTGAAGCTCCGACGACTCAACATCGGCGACCTCGTCCTACGTGAAGTAACACTGGCGACCAAGAACCCAACTCAAGGGAAACTTGGCCCCACATGGGAAGGACCGTACCGGGTTGTTCATTACTCCAGACAGGGAAGCTACCACCTTGAAACTCTGGACGGACAAAGACTCCCGAGGCCATGGAACATTGAACACTTAAAGAAGTACCATCAATAGACGTAACAATCAAATGTACTTGCTATCAAAATCAATAAAGAATCCATTCAGCTGATATTATTCTGTGAGCAGGTCTATGCAACCGAAGGTAACTGACGAAGGCAATATCCCTAACAAGGGTGTAAGCCACGAAAAGCCAAAAATGGCTAAAGTAACAAGATTCCGCCTTGACGGATGTAAGTTACTGACGATGACTAAAATCCCTAAAAACGGGTATAAGTCACTAAAAGCCAGAAATGGCTAAGTAACAAAATTCCGCCTTGACGGATGTAAGTTACTGACGAAGGAAATATTCTAAACAAGGTAACAAAATTCCGCTTTGACGGATGTAAGTTATCGACGAAGGTATCATGACGAAGATATAAAATGGCAAAATATCACGACGAAGATAATTACTTCAAAAAACAGGTAAGTGACATTAAATTAAAAGCCTGAAATAGGCTGAGTCATCATTTTCTTTTACAACTGAAAGCCCATAAACACTGGGCCAAAAATCTTTCCTGTTGTTCCCAAAATAGACAGAAGGTAAAATTGTTCAAAAATTAGATTTACATAACTGCCCAAAAAATGAAGGGCATCTCAAAAAGAAGGAAAGAAAGAAAATTTTTCTAAGTATCAGGCTCGGGTAGAGGCATCGTCATCAGGAGCATTCTCATGGGCATCACCACCAGCAGGAACCTCTCCAGGAGCTTCAGTTTGAACAGCAGAAGGAGGAGCGGCCTCGTCAGCGGCCATCTCTTGATCCACTTCCTCTAAGTCCAGAGTGTCCATGTTTACTCCGGAAGGATGCTTGGCGAGGTATCTCCTAAGGAGCTCGAAGCCTTTGAAATACCAGCTGAATAGGACGGTCTGATACTCGTCCGTAGTCTGGAAGGCCTCTACAGACCTCGCAGCAATGGTCTTCAGACTTTCTTTAGCATTCAGAAGCTGCTCGTCCTTCTCCGAAGTCAGCTGACGCTCAACCCTCAGGTCGTTGTTCAAAACTTTGACCTTCTCCTTTAAAGAGGTGGCCGCGTCCATAGAATCAACAAGGTTCTTCTTCAGCTCCGAGTTCTCCTTCTCCAAAGCTTCCATCCTAGAGGTTAAGGATGCCACCCTTGCCTCTTGTGTAAGATGCTCAGAGGTAATGTGAATGCTTTCCCCCAGCACCTGGAAAGGAATGTGAGGACGTTGTTAAAAAAAAATATATATATATATATATATATATCTTTTTAAGTACAGAGAACACTCTACCTGGACGAGTCTCTGAATGTGACGAGAGGCGACGTCATTGAAAGACACACTAGAGAAGACCTTAAAGTCATCCGCCGTCAACATCTCGTGAGCCCTGTCCACGGCCAATCTCTCGTCATCCCATATTGTGGACGACCGTGGATCAGTTTTCTCCTTCCCTGATGTTCGCCGCTTCTTCGAGGCCGGAGTAGGGATCTCTTCAATGGAGGTAGCCGGAGATGCCGTCCCCGTCGGTTCAGTGACGGGGACTATGGCGTTGACGGGGACATTGGTACTGGCAGAAGTGGTCATTCCCTTGACACGCACTGCTTTCTTCCCGATGCTGGATAAAGGCTCGTCCTTCTTATCTCTCATCTTTGCGTACATGTCCTTCTTGAACTTAGTTGTCATTTCTGCAAGAAGGGAATGGTTAGGAAAAAGTCCACATGCATAAAGGAAGTAAAGCTTGACGAGGTTAGTACTTACTTTTCTTGCCTTCAATTCCAATTGAACGAAGAATGTAGGGGGACGGATCTGGCCCGAGGTGATAAAAGGCCAAAGTATGTGGGTTAACAAGGTCGTCCCAGCTCTCTATCGTCTGGGCGTACCCAATGGCGGTCTCAACGCGCTCTTTATGCCTGCTCTTGAGCTTAGGCCGTCTCTTAACTACACACAGCAAGGTGCAAAGGGGTCAGCAACATCACATAGCAGAAAATAAAAAAAAAACAAAAAAAAAACTGAAAATGACGAATAGAAAGACTGACGCACCTAAAGCCGGGGTTCCCCACCGACGATGCAACCTTGGTACATCACCCCAATCCGCGCTGGATTGAGTCTCAAAATCGTCCCCCGACACAAAGAAAAACCTGGATTTCCAGTACCTGAAGGACGAAGGCAAACCCCTGACGATCCTAGTATCCCTCGTCCAGGGAACTAATTCATAATACCCATACTCCTTGGACTGTTTCAAACGATACAGATATGTCAGTTCGTCTATCCTGATCATATCTCCATTAGCAGCCAACCATATCTCCATACAGTTCACCACTATTCTCCACGAATTGGGCATGAGCTGCCCAGGAGCAATGCCAAAACGATCCAAAAGTTCCATCAGGAACGGATGGACGGGGAATCTAAGCCCGCAGGTAAAGGCTGACTCATAAAAACACACCTCACCCGGAAAGAAATGGCAGGCCCTATCCTCGGTACTAGGTAGACGGACACGAACCCTAGCTGGAAATTGAAACCTATCCTTAAATCTAGCCACACTATCTGCGTCCAAACCACACGCCTCCCCGAGGGCGTGAAAAGCCCTAACCTCACGAGGGGAAGAGACGACTAAACCCCCCTCCACTGGATCACCGTTTGACGATAATCCAGTCTCAAGGTCGCTAGACCTAACTTCAGACATCGTTTCTCCCTCTCTCACAAGACCCTCGAACCAATCAACCGATTGACGAAGCAAAGGCAATAGATCAGCCAATGCAACGCCCAAACAGTTACCCTCAAAAACAAAATTTTCTAAATATGGGAAATTCCCCAAAGACCCTCCTAATCGCGCAAATAGGAAGGAAATTGAGGGGCAATCTATCCTAACTTCAGAGCTATGAACCATGGAAATGCAAAAAACACAAGGGAAGATGACACTTGCTAAAAAACCCAAAAAAGAAAAACCGAGTACGTAAGAAAGGAAAAAAGAAGAATCAGAAACCACAGCAAAACAGAAGAGAAAAGGAAAAACGCAGAAAAGGAAAAGAAAAACATACCTTAAAGCAGCGGCGAATGGTGCACCGGTCTGAAGAAGAATGGCAGAAGGAAGCTCACCAAGGGACACTCAGCAGGAGTTTTTGTTTGGGAGATGAAAAGGTACGAAGAGGAGAAGTTTTTAACCCAGAAACTAAGGCAACTGAAAAACGGCGGGAAACCCAAGGGTCACAAAAATGACCCCACCAATCCACACCCAACACGTGGCAACCACGCAGAAAAAGCCATCACTGCGCAGTTAATGCGGCACAGAAGCCCAACAGGCACTTTTTGGCCCAGGAGACTCTCCATCTTCCACGGCCAACATGACATGTCATGACGACCATGGAATCCGGGGGCAACTGATAGGAATGACGAATCTAGTGACATCGTGACAGTGAAGTCTTCCAGTGACGATGATAGACAAGACAGACGAAGGCATGCTTGGACGAGCATATCTTATACCCACGTCACTGACGAGGAAAACACAATACATTCATTACAGCACAATTAAGTTAAGAACAGTTATAGGGCCAACTGTATGAGCCGTTGTAGCACATTAAAGTCACATTACAACCAGACCAGACGTTACGAGGAGGAGCATTAAGACCTCCATAACTACTCCAACGGCTAGAAGCCATGAAGGTATGCATATAAAGCCCTCTCATTATCAAAAACAAGGTATATACACAAACACACTAAAAGAGAACTATTATTTCTTGCATTCTCCAATTTCTCTGAGATTTCTTTGCATACTAACTTTGGCATCGGAGGCGTGGTGGCAGGCACCACACCGGTGACCCTTCCAGGAGGCTGCAGGTTGGCTTCATCCGACCACATTGACTGACGAGTTCACGCTCCATCATATATCGTTCCAGTAAGTGCACGAGTACTGAAACAAGGTTATTTTGTACCGGTTTAAATACTGGTCATGTACTGGGCCGTAACGGTCGGTACAGAAAAAAACTATTTTTTTTTTTTTTTTAGTTTTGCAATTTTTAAATTTTTGTAAGGACGGAATGGTAACTTATTTGTATTATTTGTTTTTTTAGTGTGTGTTTGGCAGAAATTATTTTTGCCAACTTATTTTACTATTCAGCTTATTTTTACTACTATTCATTGATCCCACTTCACTTTTTGATACTATTCGTGAGTCTCACTGTACTATTTCAGCTAACTTTTACCTTTATCTACAGTACTTTCAGCAAAAAAATTTCAGTTTCAGCAAAATAAGCGGATCCCAAACAGATCTTTAGTATGCAATAAACAATTAAGTTTTCTATTTTTTATATTGTGTGTGTGTGTGTGTGTTTTTTTTTTTAGTTGATGTTAAAGACTAAAACCATGAATAATTTGTTCTAAATTGAGATAATGTTTTATGGTAAACTTTTATTTTTATTAAATATATATATATATATAATAAATAGTAGTAAATCCGAAACAGTACACTAGTATTGACGGGTACCGAAATATATCGTTCTGCTATCTAAACCGGTACAACCTCCGGTACAAGATTAACTCCCTTTGTTAAAATACTGAGGATATCTCAATAAAGAAGAGCAAATAATGTCATTGAATTACTAGGTTATTGGTGCTAGATACATCTCAAGCGCAGTCATAAGACAGATTCCATAACTTTAAAATTATTCCTTTTGACAACTCGCAAGCATATTGATTAGGCAATCCTTTTTGCTTTTCCTTTAGGTAAAAAATAGTATAGTATAGTATAAGCATATATATAATGCCTAGTTAGGTTTTGATAAGCTAATTAAAATGCTCATTAATTAATTAGAATCTCTTAATGCAGCCACACGTTGCAATGGAAACCGACAAGATCAGTTCCCTCCAGGAAATCTTTTTGTGGCAGTGAGTGAGGGATTGTGGGATAATGGTGCTGCCTGCGGGAGGCGTTATAGGCTGAGGTGCTTAAGTGGAAATAACAAACCATGTAAGGACGGCACCATTGATGTTAAGGTGGTGGATTACTGCCCACGATCGCCGTGCCCTTCCACCCTTCTCATGTCGACTAATGCTTTCGCAGCCATCTCAAACTCTCCCACAGCAAAAATTAACGTCGAATATATACAGTAAGCATATGTTGTTCCTCATCTTTCTGTTCGTCTTGTCCTATAACTTCTTCTCGTTACTTATATTCTATTTTATCTAATTTGTTCTGTATTACATGCAGGATATAATATTTGATGTACAGAAACTGCTTTACGTTCTGGACCGAGTATTAGAAATTTAGAATGAACATATTGTTAAGAAAACACGTTTGACAGTCTTAGTTCTAAAGCCTCACGTGTGTTCACTTAAAGCCAACGACAACATTTTAGTCTTCAGACTCTTCCCTCCTTCGTCAGCTCCAAATATCTGTTATAACCACTGGATTCAGTTGCAACAGATTCTTGCCTGGCTATACATCTAGATATTTTCCTTAAGATATTTTATTGATTCCCAATACGTGTATAAATACTCAGACTGTTGAGCAAATACAGAGGTTGATAATGGCCTCTTTGTAAATTATATTTAAAGTATGTATTTTGATATCGCTTATTTTGCTGAAAACTTAAAATTTATTACTGAAAATAATAAAAAAATAATTTCTGAGTTACTATTCATTGCTAAAAACACTCTAGTTTTGTTTTAATGCACTGTTCATGTCCCATGAACAATAAAAGAGTCATTGGTAAAAAAAAAAAAAAAAACCAAAAACACAAAAACACAGACGTGATCCAAACGGACACTAAGTCTTATTTCATCTTGATCATTAATTAGAATGCTAAGAAGAGTTTTTTTCTCAAAGAAAATTTTTCAAGTTTACATAAGTTCTCTTAAAAGATGAATCTTGTGGTACTCCCGATTTCCTTATTAGAAATTTATACATAGTATACTAGTAAAGAAATAAAGGATAAACTACAAGTTTATGGGGCATATTATTTCTTTGAAAATATTAATTATTGTTGCTAAAATTAAATATTGGAAATCATCAAATGTCTCTTAATATGATAAAGTTATTAATTATTGTTGTTAATATAAATTATTATTGTTAAGTAAACTTTAATTATTATTGCTTAGAACACTTTAATTTATTGTTTATTAGTTTTTGCCTTTACTCTTTTCAATTTTTTTATTTAATAATTCCACTCAACTTTAACAACTTTTTAGCTTTTGTAATTCATCAAGAAAATTTTTTGTTTTACTTTTTGCATTACTCTATTAAGAATTCAACACAACAATGCAATCATTAAAAAAAAATTGTCTTCATTCCCCACTATCTCACACTTCATTTTCACTACCTCACATTTAATTGTTTTTAAGTGTCTACACTTTATTGTCCATATAATTGTCCTTTTTTTTTTTTTTAAATAACTCTCTCAAAAAAAAAAAAAAAATTCGAATCTTCCCACTAAAAAGATATTTTTTATTAATAATTCTCTACTCTCTAGTATTTTCATTAATGTCTGTACAACTCTATACATAGAGGTTTACAATGATTTGAAATAATTTGAATCTATTGACTCCAGATAAGATGAAAATCCCATGAGGGTAGAAATCATAGGCACTGAGTTTTTCTAGAAATGAGCGGAGCAATGACGAAATGGCCCGAAAACTTGGCGTCTACATATAGACATTCTTGTATCCTTATATGAAGAGTTATACATTCTTGAAGAGTTGTAAATCTAGGAACAAACGCAACCTTCTATAGAATCATTTTCATTCATTAAGTTATCCACTTTGTTTTTCTCCAAAAAAAAAAAAAAAAAAATATCCACTTAGTCTCAGCCATTAAACCAACACACACGAAGTAGACACTCAAAACAGTTTGTGTGAATCCAATAAACACATCACAATGCAAACATGCACAAGAAACACAAAGCTTGTGGGAAAACTCCTAACCCTTTAGTTACTTTGAATCAAAGAACAAAGTAAAGATCAAGGCTTTTCCCCACCAAAATCTACGTTAGTCTAAACTCATAGCCACCAAGGCTTTAAACCCCACAGAGTTACAATGTTTTCCCACACAATGCACACTTTGTTTTTGCCTAACATGTAGACCCACATATCTTGTTGACATCCCCAAAAACTTAGGTTTATAATTTGCAAGAAATAACTATTGCCCCTTGTCTTGCTGTCACATGGGAACTGCCTAAAGGACAAACAGCCTTGTTGCCTTGGAGCCTTTACATGTTGTCTTGGCCAGCATTTCCACAAAGTCTGTCACGGCAAGAATTGTTTAGTAACTGTCACACCAAGTTGCTGCCACCTATTGGACACATGTGCACAGCTTGTAGCACATGTTTTTATCCGCCACAAGCCTTGCCGATCGAGCAACCTAGCAGCCCAAAATATATTGCCCTACGTGCATCCTTGTCCATGCACCACCGTGTGGAGGGCTTGGTTCGTGCCAATGCCACCTCCAAGTCTGTCCAACATAACCCACAAATCCTAATAGCACATCTATACCCATATATGTAGGCTTAACCACAATTGGTCACGCAAAGCCACAACCCAATTTCATATGCTACACACTCAAGTAGCTTAACCCTTCCTTGCACTCACACAGCCAACCCACTGCACAACAAGAAATGCATGGCCAAGCTGACGCAAGGTTCCTATATGTGTCACCTCACTGCAATAAATGTTTGAAATGCACGGAATGCAATGTAACAAACACCTTTGCAAAGCCATCATCAAACTACCTCTAAACCAACTTGTGTGGTCATGCACCCAAATGAGGATGCATAGCCTATTGCTGCGTAGAGAAACCTTGCACAGTCCATGACATTCCTCTCTCACACCCATGGCTTGTATGAATGACATGTGCAAGGTGCTACCACATGCAACAACTTCTTCTCGAGTTTTATTCAGCAAAAAAAAAAAAAAAACTTCTTCTCGAGTTTCAAGAGTCTTAACACTAAGATATAAAGTAGGAAATCTATTGTGAGTAGGCGCACTATTGTTCTAGTGAGATCCTATAATAATATCTCTCATTTCATTCAATTAAGAACTCGTTTCAATGGTAGAGTTGTGGGTCCCATCTCTGATACGTGGTTAGACACGCTAGAACAGTAACCAAGACTTAGAAAGCCATCCAAACCTCATGAGTGGAGGGACCCACGTACATGCAGGATATTCCCCTATCATGACAAGTCCACTAAGAAAATGGTATAAACCAAAGGTGGGAAGTGAGGGTCGGGGGTTGGAAAATTGGTGGAGAGAGAGAGAGAGAGAGAGAGAGGTTGATGCTTGAGAATCGTTATCCTGCTCAGGAGACCAAATGGCCACCTTGGTTGCCTAAGATCCTCATTGGGCAGTCATATTTTCGTATGAAATCAACTAGTAGTCTACCCAACTCACCACCATCAAGCCCAAAACTCTCTTGGGACCTCCCATTATGGGCTAAACCCAGAACAAAATACAAATTAATTAGTAATACAGGCCCAACAAGCCCAGTGTTATTGGAATATCACCGCCACAATTGCCATTAAAAAAGGTAGTCTTGACATCCACTTGCCATATCTTACAACCAAGATAAGTCAGCAATATATAAGAGAATTTTGATAGACTTAAACATGGCTACTAGCAAATAATTTCCTCATAGTTGATCACTTCTTTCTGAGTAAACCCTTTCGGTCTTGCTTAAATGGTTTCAACCTTCCCATCTATCACTCTCTTCTGCTTGTAAATCCATTTACAACCAATAGATTTAAGGGTAAAATATCATTTTCGTCCCTAAACTATCACAAAAGTTTGTTTTTCGTCCCTAAACTTTCAAAAGTTCTATTTTCATCCCTAAACTTTTCCAAACGTATTGATTTTCGTCCCTCCCACGTCAGCACTTTGTCAAACCACGTCAGCACTCCGTCAGAACTTTTGAAAGTTTAGGGACGAAAATAGAACTTTTAAAAGTTTAAGGACGAAAAACGAACTTTTGTGATAGTTTAGGGACGAAAATAGAACTTTTGAAAGTTTAGGGACGAAAAACGAACTTTTGTGATAGTTTAGGGACGAAAATGATATTTTACCCTAGATTTAATGTCAATAGGCACCTCTACAAGTTCCCAAACATAATTGGAATAAATAGAATCCAATTAATTTTTCATAGCCTTGATCTAGTGATCATCATCTATATACTTTGTATGCCAATGAAAAAATTTAGTTCTTTTTGGGGATGACTTCATAAGTTTCTCTTAAAAACATGAATCTATGAATTGCCTTGATCATCCTCCCACTATGATGTATAAATTGGCTTGATCATCCTCCCACTAAGTGTCTTTCCTTTCGGCACATGTGTTGAACATCTCCAAATGTGAAGGTTTCTCATTTTAGGCTTTCGCCCAATCCACACTTCAACAGGTACCTTGAGAGTATACTTTGATGGGTTCAGAAGGTATATTGTTTCTAGGGCATATCCCAAAAAGAAATAGGTAAAGTAGAGTAATTCACTACTTTTTAAAAGAGTCCTATTTCTCCTCTATGCAACACAAGTTTGTTCGGGGTGTCCATACTCCATAGTGTAGACAATTGAGAGACAATCTCTGTTCCAATTCTATACATACAGATTTTCAATGATTTGATTTTTTTTTTTTTTTTTTTGAATAAAGACTTGGAATAATTTGAATCCCCACAATCACCTAATTTTATGAAAAAAATTTGAAAAATCTATCCAATACTTGCAAAATTTTAAGACAATTATATACTAATATCTATTTTATCTATAAAATTTTAGTTCTTATACTTTTTTTATGTTGTAAATTGTGCATAAAAATGATTTTATTGGTCGAACATTACATAATATCTAATTAATTAGAAATTAAATACATGTGATACAAACATACCGAATACGTAATTTATAGTTTAGATTTTCAAAATATTAACGGAATAAAAAATTATTAGGTGTTATAATATTATAAAAAAAAATTACATATAACATTACTTTTTGTAACTCATGAGATAATTGCCAATTTTATACATAGAATATGCTATTTTAATATTATAATTTCATTTTAATTTTATATATTGTAGGGTCCGGGTTTGAGCACTTCTACGGGTTAAGAGAGTGGACCCAAGTCCAGCTTGCCCCGCAATGAATTTATAGAAAGTGGGTTCAAGAACTAGGCTCTAATGAGGAATGCAACTGCCATGCATGGTTGCAGGTGGGTTTAATAACCAAAATGTGAATTGGGATGCGTAATAATGCTCCTCGGACTTACTTCCCAAAGCTTGGAGTTCTCATTATTCCTTTGAAGATTGATTACAAGATTTTCTCAGAGAATACAGGTTGCTATAGTACCTTTTTGTTCAGATCTCCGGTCTCTCTTTCAAGAGGGACTCCTTACATTATATACACTTCTCTCAATTGATCCTAGCCCTACATTTGTTGATCAGCCAGACCACCACTTGAGAGCCTGTCACATCAGCCGCATTTTCATTCCTCCTGTAGGTTGCAGCACCCAAGATAGCACTGTTCAGGAGTCCTATCCTCATTAATGCGGCCAGGACGTTAGTTGAGGGCATTTAATGTGGAGGTGACAGTTCATCCAGGACTTGCTCCTCCACCATGCTTCCGCTGCTGACGCGTTTTACTTGCTCTTTCCTCTTCGGATGCTTAGAAAGACTCTCCTTGATGGTGTGTTGGTTGTCCACTTTATGGTCTCGGCTGTCCGAGGAAGGAATTGTCCTCGGCACTGCTTCTTGGGCAACTGGGCTTTTTACTTTCATCCTCGAACATTGGACGCCTCCTCGGCGCGGGCCTTTGGGCCTGGTACAAAGTGAGCCGGGGTTGCCTGACTTGGTGGCCCCACATATAAATATATATATATATATATATATATATATCTCGAGGGCGTAAAAATTGACGTTTGTGGTGGATCATATACGAGTCTCACAAGTGGGTAGGAATCGATTAATCTGACAATTACACCAATACTTGTAGCACGTGACTATATCTCATTGAAATATTTTGAGTAATCTTATCACATAGTGACAGAATAAATATCTAGAAGCACTGGTACAAGTTCACGAATGAGTACTCCCAATGTAATGATCTTTCCTGAGCACTAAACATTTAATTATTAGAATTTAGAATCAATGACAAGGAAGGTCCATTACCTATATATAAGAAAAGACAAAATTAATAAAAGACCCATTTCTTCAGAGTAGAGTGCAAGGCGAATTTGATAGCCATCATTCCTAACTCATGCTGAACCTAATGCTACGTTTCGGGCAGTCGGTCCATTAGAGATCAACCATGAGTCTAAAGTAGCAAAAAAAATTTATAAAATATTTTACAACTGCTGAGTGTGTAGTTGTGTTAATTAAAGATGATGATAATGCCAAGATCACCAGTCAAGTTGGTTCGTCCAAATGGGTCAGCACGGGCTTCGTCTCTGTATCTGCAAGATCGAGAATGGGATCCTCTCTGAGCAGTCACCGGTGTGGTGCCGGCCATGGAGTCTTCGATAGTAAAGTTAGTGGATAGAATTGGCAGAGAGGGATTATAAGAGTTAGAGAGAATAAAGTGTTTCGGCGTGTGTGTATGTACCTTGTTTAGTTCTAAAGTGTGTCTTATATACATACCCTTTTCTTCTAGCCGTTGTACCCTATTTATGGTGGCATAAGTGCCTCCTTTGTAATGCTTTTGGACTCATTCAATGTAGGCTTTGATGGGTTTCCAACAGTCTTATTGGTTGATTTGTAACTGTCTGAGGTATTGAATGTTCCTCTTTATGGCGTTTCTATCATCGTCCATGCTGAGTAAGGGTGGACGATGGTACTTGATGGGCTCGTCTGGACAATGGTATTTATTGGGCTATCAAAAGAAATTAAGATATAAAAGTTTTGTGCTAATCAGTGGCATGAAATCACTGTCAGTAATGGTTTCCTTGCTGGAAGAAATCAATGATAGATATCAAGCTTTTTTCTCCGTCAAAATGTTTTATCAAGCTAGTCTTAAGCCAAAAAGAAACCTTAAAAATTGAGTAAAAAAACAAAATCGCTACTGATCTAATGCCATTTTGTCCCTTCAATGGATCTTACTCAACACTCAGTAAAATAATCATAACTGTAGGTAACCTAGCTAAATGGATCTTACGCGAGAAAAAAAAAAAAAGTTTACCTAAAAAGAACCCTTTAAAATAATCATGGCTACAGCCTACAAATAACCTAAATTAAAGGTTCTAACTTCACAAATCAACAAGGGGAGATATGATATGGTTAATTATATAATTTAATTATTTTAATTTTTAGAAAACACTCTCCATCTCATTGTAGTTATAGTCGTTTTTTACTAATTCCAAGGAGTTAGTTTAGTGGTTTCTAAGACCTTATGATATCTATGAGATCTTGCATTCAAAATCTCTCGCCAACATCTTGGGGTCACCTCCATAGAAATCCTCCTGTAATAATCTTGTGCATGTGGGAAGGGAGCTGCATACATCCAAGGGAATAGTTAAATACTCGAAAACGTCTTAAGGGCAGTTTGGTAAGAGTATTTAAATATGGTTTTTTGTTTTGCAATTCATAAAATGGTGGGTCCCACACTTGAATTTATTGTTTGGTTAATATTTTCTAAATACAGTTTTCAAAAAATTGTATCTTATTTTCCTGATTTAAAACATGATTTTAAAAATGACTTAGGGGGTGTTTTCAAGATACATAAAATATTTTTAATAACAGTTGTAAATAAATTGAAAATAGTGGACCCCATATATTTATCCAAACTCTTTTATCTCTTAAATTTAGGAGTTATCTTTATCACAAAAAGTATTCCCACACTTCAAATTTGAAACTTATCATTAAAAAAAAAAAAATGATGAGTTCTATTCTATTATCATTATCCACAAAAAAAAAAAAAAAAAAAAAGTATTTTACAGATTCTACACGTTACTTTTTTTAAATATTTTTTTTTAAATCTTAAAAATAGAAATGGTCTCCCAAACAATTATTTTTGTTTTTAGTATTTTGAAAATTGTTCTTAAAAGCAGGAGCCAAACACGTAAAATATAAAAATTATTATCTGAAAACTACTTTCAAATTCAATTTTTTGAAAATTGTTGTCGTACAATTTTGAAAACAAAAACAAAAATCTTCCTACCAATCAGACCCTTAAATACTCTCATTTGTCAAAAAAAAATTTATAAGATCCGGTCAGGTGCTTTTAGAGTATTTGTTAATTAATTAATTTTAAAAAATTTTAATAATACTTTTATGAGAATCAAATATATAAAAAAAAAAAATTTGTCAAAAAAAAAAAAAAAAATCAACTGTTTTTTTTCCTTTCCTAATTGACCTCTTTCAAAAGCTGCAAACCAGTTTATACGCACATGTGAGTGATAAGACATACACGCTTTGACTTCTCTATTAAGGAAGATAATCGTGACATTGCATCAACAATAAAGCTAGGTAAAGAGATTTGATAAGATAAAGTTGATAAGAAAAATCATGATTTTTTGTCACCAGTTTCCCAGAATAAATAATGATGCAACTTTCAAGCATATAAAAATGCTCAGGAACGAAAAGCTTTAAAGGCATATGTGTAAGTGCTTCCACAAGGTTTTGAATATAGAAGAACAAAATGCAGTCATGCTTAACAACACTGCTTCTGCTTTGCTCGTGCTTTGATATTCTTGGAGGAGCTCTTGGCGATGTTGGGATGACCAGGTATTATGGTCCTCCATACTTGCGTAAGTAGAAAAATAAACAATCTCCATTGTAAACTTTCTTTTAATAGAAATACCTAGGAACTCTTAAAGAGGTTCTTTAGTGTGAAAAGCAATTAAGAGGTATTAGCGACCTTTTATGGAGTAGTGGCATCTACCTCCTTGTGGGTTTAATTTCTGATCAAATCCCTTATTTACGCTTATCAATGAAAAAAAAAATTAGGAGTTAATCAAGATAGACATGACAATGCTTTTTACATAAAAAGTTTATTGTGACAGTGTCTTTTGTGTATGTGTATATATATATATATATTAAGTTCCTTCTGTGTTTGTCTTTGAAAAGGATCCTCCATGATTGTGGAAGTCACAATGTTGACACGATGGATTTGGACAAATTGAGCAAGAGAAAATTTTCCACCCTTTGATTGTCAAACCATTTTTCTAGACCGATTAAAGGTCCTAAACGTGCACTCTGATGATCCCTTCTATTATCTTTCCCCTCCATCTTATTTCATTTGCTTTGTTTATGAAGCAACGAAATGCTATGGTGACGACCAGGATCAATTCCCTTCAGATGGACATTTCGCTGTGCGGTCAGCGATTGGCATATGGGACAATGGAGCAGCATGTGGTCGGAGATACAGGAAGGCGACCGTGTAGGAATCGATCCATAGTCGTGGAGGTAGTTGATTTTTGTCGATACAACCCCTGCAGTGCAACAATGGCCTTGCCATTCAAAGCCTTTGCAGCAGGGACGGAGCCATGATTTCGAGTTAGGAGGGGCAGGACTTGGACACCCAACTTAATGTAACGTCATCGGATCTCATCTCGTTGATCAACATGATAAGTATATATTTGTCTACGCAATCCAGGATCAAGTTCTAATTGCAATGAACTCATATCAACTTTTTGAAATTTTGTTTGAGAATTTTGCTCAATAGGGACATCAAGGTTTTCCTCAACAGGTTCATCAGGATTTTCTTCAATTAGGACGTCGAGATTTTCCTCTATTGGGACATCAGGATTTTCCTCAACATTAGTGGTTGGTAATGTTGCACCACTAGTATTAGCTTCTAAATCATTTGAAACTTTTCTTTTGAAAAAATCAAATATAGTAGTTGACTTTTTCATAATCTACAAACAAAATATAATTTGAAATTATTATGTTATTATATAGTCAATAATCTACAATCATTACACATAATAGACAAATACTATGCACACAAACACTCAACAATTAATCAATAAATTTTAAAGTTGCAAATAATCTCTTTAATTATTTATCTAACTTTAATGTTTTAAAAGACACTAACTAAAAGACAAAAACACTCAAGACAAAACTACCCAAAAAAAAAAAAAATCACAAAACAAAGGCTATTCACTATTGCTAAAGACAAAACAACAACCAAAAAAAATTACAAAATATCAATGACTTGTTGACTGTTGCGTGTGTAGTTGTGTTTGTCAGATCAGATGCAACTTTTTCATTTATAAAATAAAAGAATGCTAAAGACAAAGATGGTCTTGGTTCAGTTTTTACTTTTTATTTACCTCTCTTTTAACTCTTTCCCTCTGCCTCTGGTATCAGGTCTCTTCGTCCCAGCCCCCAGCCGCTCAGCGTCCCTGTCCCTAACTGGCTGACTACCTTTGCTTCTGCCGCTGCCGCTGGCTGCTGATTTCCTCTCCTCTATGTGTAGTCGTAAGTTAGGTGTTTTTTTTTTTGAATGGTTTAAAAATCCCCTTCTTTTTTCCCTTTTATTATATGTGTGAGGTAAGTTGGGTGTTTCCTATTCCTAGGCTAGGTAGATATCTAATTAGAACCGGCTCTGATTTTTTTTTTTTTTGTGTTGTTGGGGCTTAATTTTTATTGTTGGGCTAATAATTTTTTTTTTTTTTGAAGAGGCTAATAATTTTTTTATAGCATTTAAAAATATTAATAATATTGTTAAGAGGGTAAAGTACAATTTTATAGAAATAAATTGCTAAAAATAATATATTATATGTATACTAAATTTTTTTTTGGAAATCTGGGGCAGTCCACTGCCCCCCCTTGTCCAAGAATAGCTCCGTCCCTGCTTTGCAGCCATCTGAATCCCAAGATATGGTGTCAGGATCAACGTTGAATATGTACAGTAATCGCCTTGTGTTATATTTTTTATTTGTAGGAACTATCATTTTACTAACCCAAAAAGACAGACTTACCACACATGAATTACCGTTCCGACTCATATTGTTATTAGGGATGGCAATGAGGCGGGGTTGGGTCGAAGGATGGAGTCTTCGTCTCTGCTCCGCATGGTTTTGTCTTACTCCATTCCCGCTCCGTCCCGCATGACGGGAAAAACTTTTTCACCCCATCCCCGCCCCTTGGGGCCCCACAAAGCCCCACCCCACTCCGTAAAACTCCACTTTTTGTTAATTTGTCCTACAACTAGTATAATTTTTTTAATGAAACATATTTCATTAATAAAAATATACTTGAAATTACAACTAAATTTATCCTATCAAATCAAATCAATTTTTTTTTCTAAAAATTGAATAATATATCTAATTGTTTAATAAGACAATCATAAAAAAAAAAAATAATAAAAAAAAACTCATAATATAACACATAACAAAATAAAGGCAGAGAACCACATTGGGTAGAATAAAATAAACTAATATTGATATGTTTGTTTAAATAGTAGGGTTTTAGGGTATGAAAAATTTACAATTATAACCCTTAGCAACATGAGGCGGGGCAAGGACGAGGAGGGGCGGGGCAAGGTGGGTCTAAAAAGTTTAAACCCATCCCCGCCCCGTATCGTGGTGCAGGGCTAAAATCTTACCCTATCCCCGCCCCACCACCTTTGCGGAACGGGGAAAACCCGCACGGGGCGAAGTAGGGAGAGGTGGGTTAAGCGGGGCGGGGAAAAATTGTCATCCCTATTTGTTATAATTGTAAGATTTAATTGGGGTGCATCCAAGCACCAGTTGCAAGATCCAATAAAACATGTTTTAAGATTTTCAGAATTTGTTGTAAAAACGTTGTGAACATAGTATTACTCTTCTTGTAATGTTTGGCATTATGAATCATGTCAGATTGTACTGGGATATTGTTGTAAAGAATAAAATATCAATTTTTATTAATTTGATATTTCAACATACTTTTCCATTGTTAAATTCATTATTACAAAATAGGGAAGTCCCTGTTCCTTGAAATAATCACTTCTCATGATGATGAATGAGATTGTAAGGTGCTTGGGCAATTATTTAGAAATTCTTGGTGTTGTCTCCGGAAGTATGGATGAAGAATATGGACTCCCTCCAAGTATAAAGGCGTCTGCATTTCAATCAAGCGGGAAACCTACATAGACAGCTCATTTGTTAAACATAACATTTGTAATAGTTTCCATTCTCAGTGTTTGAGTTGAGAAATATTATAATATCACTCAAGGAACTTATGGTGTTCGCTCCATAATAATTGATGCTCTTTATCATTAGGCTCAGACATCAATTAGTTTTTAGTGTATACAAGAATTGAATCAAGTATCTCTTATTTGAGAACAAATGGCTTAATCAGTTGAGATAACTATGGATGTTAGAGAAGGATGATCGTTGCTTGATTGTTTTATTTAGCATTGTATATATAATCTTGTAATTTGATCATGTATCAAAAAAATTTAGCATTGTATATATAATGTTGTAATTTAAAAATGGAGCGCAAATTTATGATCATATATATATAATTATATATAGGATCAGGCGGCATTGGATGTAATTTTTATATAGTCACTAATTCGAATCTTCCCACTAAAAAGATTTTTTTTATTAATAATTCTCTACTCTCTAGCTATGATGTCTCTGTACAACTCTATACATAGAGGTTTACAATGATTTGAAATAATTTGAATTTATTGGTTCCATATAATTAAGAGGAAAATTCCATGAGGGTAGAAATCATAGACACTGAGTTTTTCTAGAAATGAGCGGAGCAATGACGAAATGGCCCGAAAACTTGGCGTCTACATATAGGGTCCATTTGGATACAGCTGAAAATTGAAAATACTGTAGCAAAATAATTTTTAAATGTATGAATAGTGCCGTGGGACCCATTTTTAATGAAAAAGTTGCTGAAAAGTGAAATATGTGGGTCCGTGAACAGTGCACAAATACACTGTTTACCGTGAAAAAGTCAACAAATGCAGGCTGAACAAAAAAAAAAAAAAAATACAAACGCCACAATAATTTGAATCCAAACGGGTACATAGACATTCTTGTATCCTTATATGAATAGTAATACATTCTTGAAGAGTTGTAAATCTAGGAACAAACGCAACCTTCTATAGAATCATTTTCATTCATTAAGTTATCCACCTAGTTTTTCTCAAAAAAAAAAAAAAAAATAAATAAAAAAAAAAAATTATCCACTACACACACGAAGTAAACACTCAAAACAAACTAAACACTCAAAACAGTTTGTGTGAATTCAATAAACACATCACAATGCAAACATGCACAAGAAACACAAAGCTTGTGGGAAAACTCCTAACCTTGATTACTTTGCCTCAAAGAACAAAGTAATTAGTTGCACTACTGTTCTATAGTGAGATCACCTCTATAATAATATCTCTCATTTCATTCAATTAAGAAATATTCCTTGTATAAGATTTAATCATTAACTTAAATTAAAAATCACATGTTTGTATATTCACGTTTGGATGTTCACATGGTTATATATATATATATATATATATATATATATTTGGTTGTGCACAGGCTTAGTTAGGCATAATGTTTGAATTATTTATTTTTTGTACTTTATTGTCATCCCATTGCTTGGGTTCCATCCATATTTTAGAATTTACGTTTAGGGTGAGAATGTATGTTATTGGTGTCTACTTACTAAAGTCCATTTAGATGTGATCATAAACAAGTGAAACTACGTACGGTTGGGTAGTCCTTGGTGTCCAAGTCCAACCAGTGGCGGCTCCGGGATTTTTATTTAGGGGGTTCAATAATGGCAAAGCCATGAATTTATTGGCGGGGAGGCATAAGTAAAAAATAAAATGATTATTTTTTTTTGTTTTTTTTTTTTCCTGTATATATAACTTTCACATTATATACAACACAATTATATTGTACAATAATCTTAAAAAAATATTAACATTAGAAAGATCGTTAAGACAACAATCATTGGATGCGTAAACAAATAGAATTAAATAACTAATTATACAGTTTTATCAAATTAATAATAACTTATTATATAATTTATATTTATAAGTTATATCAATTGAATAAAAAATATTAAATAAATAAGAATAGCAACACACTTAGGAGTAGGGCTGGGGCTTGGGAGTAAGTGTGAAATTAAGAAAAATAATACTCCAGTAATAAAATTTTGCTTATGAAATGTATGGTTTTTTAAATATGCACGCTGTCACTCTCTTAAAATTAGAGTAAACAGTAAAAGATTTCTTGAACTTGGAAATATGTAGAGCACTTATCAAAATACTTGATCGGACATAGAGAAAAACTAAGAAAACATAAATACAAATCAAACATAGAGAAAAACTAAGGATCATGTTCAAATTTATTTCAATTGGGTTTAGCAAAAAATTTAAAGTTAGGGGGTTTAGATTTTTATTGTAGGGGTCAAAAAAAATTATATATAATTTTTTTTTTTTTTTTTTTTTTTTGAGGACCGGGTCAGGGGGTTCATTTGAACCCCCTGGGTTGGTCTTGGAGCCGCCCCTGTGTCCAACACCTTAAACGTACCCTAACTTCGGACTCAATTTGGGTTAATTAGATCTTCGCCTATGAGTTTAAAGTTGTTCTTATTGGACCTACAATCACATGGCGAATCCTTTCTCCTCCCTTGCTCTTGAGGCGTTGACATACTCCCAAGCCCATATTAAAGGGTGGAACCCAAACCAAAGCACAAAAAGCCGTGTAAGTCAACCATCGTGCCATCGACCCCAAACTCGTTGGCACTCACAAGAATACCCCTATATCATTCCCAATGAGCAGAATGCAATCAACATACAACACTAAAAATTTCATAAATTTATCTTGACATCTCTTGTATACAAAGGTTTCATCAGAATTTTGATTAAAACCAAACAATATGATTGCGTGATCAAATATAATGTTTCACGACCTAGATGCTTCCTTTAGTACATAGATGGACTTTTATAGGTTGCATACCATATGCTCTTGATTCTTTGTAATAAATTTGTTTGGTTGCATCATAAACATGTCTTCCTCAAGGTTGCTGTAAGAGGGCAAAAGCTTGGCCCATACTAGGCCCAAGTTGAGCATATTTAAGTTTGGGCTCGGCCCAAACTTAATGAACACCGAGCTACAACACAAACTTACGCATCCTTGGTAGGCGTATCCAAATAAACCCCACTATCCCCAAGGATGGAAGGTAGTGCCTTTGGGGAATCCACCTGCCAAACACAGAATTTGTCGTCGGGCACAATAGTAACTAGAAAATCGTTTCAATGGTAAGACTGTGGGTCCCATATCTAATACGTGATTAGACATGTTAGAACAGTAACCAAGACTTAGGAAGCCACCAAACCTCATGAGTGGAGGGACCTACGTACATGCAGGATATCCCCCCCCCCCCCCCCCCCCCCCCCTCCCCCCACATATCATGACAGGTCCACTAAGAAAAGGGTATAAAAACAAAGGTGAGGAGTGAGGGTTGGGGGTTGGAAAATTTGGGGAGAGAGAGAGAGAGAGAGAGAGAGAGAGAGAGAGAGAGAGAAATTGGTTGATGCTTGAGAATTGTTATCTAGCTCGAGAGACCAAAAGGCCACCTTGGCTACCTGAGATCCTCATCAGGCAATCATATTTCCGTACGAAATCAACCAGTAGTCTACCCAAATCACCACCATCAAGCCCAAAACTTTCTTAGGACCTCCTATTGTGGGCTAAACCCAGAACATAATACAAATTAATTAGTGATTTAGGCCCAACAAGCCCAGGGTTGTTGGAATATCACCACCACAAATTGCCATTAAAAAAGGCAATCTTGACATCCACTTGCCATATCTTACAACCAAGATAAGTCAGCAATATATAAGAGAATTTTGATAGAATTAAACATGGCTACTAGCAAACAGTTTCCTCATAGTTGATCACATTTTTCTAAGTAAACCCTTTCAGTCTTGCTTGAATGGTTTCAACCTTCTTATCTATCACTCTTTTCTGCTTGTAAATCCATTTACAACCAATAGAATTTACAACCAATAGATTTAGTATCCGTTTGGATACGGATGAAAAAAGGCCAGCGTATGGCATTTTGCGTTTTCCCTTTTTTTTTTTTTTTGTAATTGAGAAGCACATGAAGATGTTGTCTGTCACTGTTCACGGGACAGTGACAGACATTTGACTAGAGAATAAGCGGTGGACAATGCACACCAGTGGGTCCTGTGCACTATTCACGAAACTCACAAACTTCTTTTTTCAACAATTTTTTCATTAAAAATAGGTCTCATGGTACTATTCACACATTTAAAAATTATTTTGCTACAGTGTTTTCAGTTTTCAGTTTTCAGCAAATAAGCGGTATTCAAACGGACTCTGAATGTCGATAGGCACCTCTACTAGTTCCCAAACATAATTGGAATAAATAGAATCCAATTAATTTTTTGTAGCCTTGATCTAGTGATCATCATCTATATACTTTGTATGACCAATGAAAAAATTTAGTTCTTTTTGGGATGACTTCATAAGTTTCTATTAAAAACATGAATCTATGAATTGCCTTGATCATCCTCCCACTATGTATAAATTGGCTTGATCATCCTCCCACTAAGTGTCTTTCATTTCAGCGCATGTGTTGAACATCCCCAAATGTGAAGGTTTCTCATTTTAGGCTTTTGCCTAATCCACACTTCGACAGGTATCTTGAGAGTATACTTTGATGGGTTCAGAAGGTATATTGTTTCTAGGGCATATCCCAAAAAGAAATAGGTAAAGTAGAGTAATTCACTACTTTTTAAAAGAGTCCTATTTCTCCTCTACGCGACACAAGTTTGTTGGGGGTGTCCATTTTCCATAGTGTAGACAATTGAGAGACAATCCCTATTCCAATTCTATACATACAGATTTTCAATGATTTGATTTGATTTTTTTTTTTTTTTTTTGAATAAAGACTTGGAATAATTTGAATCCCCACAATCACCTAATTTAATGAAAAAAATTTGAAAAATCTATCCAATACTTGCAAAATTTTAAGACAATTTGATACTAATAACTATTTTATCTATAAAATTTTAATTCTTATACTTTTTTTATGTTGTAAATTGTGCATAAAAATGATTTTATTGGTCAAACATTACATAATATCTAATTAATTAGAAATTTAATACACGTGATACGAACATACCGAATACATAATTTAAAGTTAAGATTTTCAAAATATTAGCCAAATAAAAAATTATTAGGTGTTATAATATTATAAAAAAAAATTACATATAACATAACTTTTTGTAACTCATGAGATAATTGCCAATTTTATACATAGAATATGCTATTTTAATATTGTAATTGCATTTTAATATTTTATATATATATATATATATATATATATATATATATATATATATATATATATCGAGGGCGTAAAATTGACGTTTGTGGTAGATCATATACGAGTCTCACAAGTGGGTAGGAATCGATTAATCTGACAATTACACCAATACTTGTAGCACGTGACTATATCTCATTGAAATATTCTGAGTAATCTTATCACATAGTGACAGAATAAATATCTAGAAGCACTGGTACAAGTTCACGAATGAGTACTCCCAATGTAATGATCTTTCCTGAGCACTAAGCATTTCTTAATTATTAGAATTTAGAATCAATGACAAGGAAGGTCCATTACCTATATATAAGAAAAGACAAAATTAATAAAAGACCCATTTCTTCAGAGTAGAGTGCAAGGCGAATTTGATAGCCATCACCCCTAACTCATGCTGAACCTGATGCCACGTTTCTGGCAGTCGGTCCTTTAGAGATCAACCATGAGTCTAAAGTAGCAAAAATTTTTATAAAATATTCTACAACTGCTGAGTGTAGTTGTGTTAATTAAAGAAATTAAGATATAAAAAGTTTTGTGCTAATCAGTGGCGCATGAAATCACTGTCAGTAATGGTTTCCATGCTGGAAGAAATCAATGACAGATGTCAAGCTTTTTGCATGTGAGTCATGTGAGTGTATCTCCATCAAAATGTTTTATCAAGCTAGTCTTAAGCCAAAAAGAAACCTTAAAAATTGAGTAAAACACAAAATCGCTACTGATCTAATGCCATTTTGTCCCTTCAATGGAATTTGAGCCATAATTCAATCACTCTTAAAAAAAAAATAATAGTAAAATAATCATAACTGTAGGTAACCTAGCTAAATGGATCTTACGTAACCCAAAAAAAAAAAAAAAAAACTAATAAAATAGTTAACCTAAAAAGAACTCTTTAAAATAATCATGGCTACAGCCTACAAATAACCTAAATTAAAGGTTCTAACTTCATGCAAATCAACAAGGGGAGATATGATATTGCCAATTATATAATTTAATTATTTTAATTTTTAGAAAACGCTCTCCATCTCATTGTAGTTATAGTAGTTTTTTATTAATTCCAAGGAGTTAGTTTAGTGGTTTCTAAAGTCTTATGATATCCATGAGATCTTAGGTTCGAAACCTCTCACCAACATCTTGGGACCACCTCCATAGAAAATTAGAAATCCTCCTATAATAATTTGGTGCATGTGGACGGGATTTGTTAATGAATCAATTTAAAAAAGTTTTAATAGTACTTTTATGAGAATAAAATATAAAAAATTGTCCCAAAAAAAAAAAAATCAACTGTTTTTTTCCTTTCCTAATTGACCTCTTTCAAAAGCTGTAAACCAGTTTATATGCAGTACGCTCATGTGAGTGGTAAGACATACACGCTTTGACTTCCATATATCAAGGAAGATAATAATGACATTGCACCAACAATAATGCTAGGCAAAGAGATTTGATAAGATAAAGTTGATAAGAAAAATCATGACTTTTGTCACCAATTTCCCAGAATAAATAATGATGCAACTTTCAAGCATAGAAATGCTCAGGAACGAAAAGCTTTAAAGGCATATATATAAGTGCTTCCACATGGTTTTGAATATAGAAGAACAAAATGCAGTCATTCTTAACAACACTGCTTCTGCTTTGCTCGTGCTTTGATATTCTTGGAGGAGCTCTTGGCGATGTTGGGACGGCCAGGTATTATGGTCCTCCATACTTGCGTAAATAGAAAAATAAACAATCTCCATTGTAAACTTACTTTTAATTTAAGAGTTCTTTAGTGTGAAAAGCAATTAAGAGATATTAGCGACCTTTTATGGAGTAGTGGCATCTACCTCCTTGTGGGTTTAATTTCTGATCAAATCCCTTATTTACGCTTATCAATGAAAAAAAAACAAATTAGGAGTTAATCAAGATAGACATGACAAATCTTTTTACAAAAAGTTTATTGTGACAGTGTCTTATTTTTTTTAAGTTCCTTCTGTGTTTGTCTTTGAAAAGGATCCTCCATGATTGTGGAAGTCACAATGTTGACACGATGGATTTGGACAAATTGAGCAAGAGAAAATTTTCCACCCTTTGATTGTCAAACCATTTTTCTAGACCGATTAAAGGTCCTAAACGTGCACTCTGATGATCCCTTCTATTATCTTTCCCCTCCATCTTATTTCATTTGCTTTGTTTATGAAGCAACGAAATGCTATGGTGACGACCAGGATCAATTCCCTTCATAAGGGTCATCAAATAGCCTATGACCCATGGGCTGGCCCAATAGCCCGCTAGCGCACCAGGCTAATGGGCAGCCCATCCTGATAATATTGAAGCCTGTGGGAAGCCCAGTAACCCAATGGGACAGGCTATGGGTTAGTTTCTTTACCCATGGGTGCCCAGTGGGCCGGCCCATTAGCCCGACCTGTTAGCTTGACTCATTGCCCAAAATTCATAACAAAATAATTTGGGAGTTCGGTGGGTGAGGGATTGAACTTTAGACATTATAAAAACTTTAAGACCACACACCTAACCACTAAATATTTGGAGTGATTGTGATACAATGTGTATAATAAATATATATTTTTTGGTATTAGTCTAGTAGTTTTGATTTTTAAAACTAAGTTACTAAGATGATTGTTGCCCTACCTCTATGCCTCTAGAAAGAAAGTCATTCTTTCCTTTGATAAATTCTAATTCATTCCTTACAAGTTACAATTATAGAAGAAATTCTTTTATAAAAAAAAAAGCTTACCGTTGGTTGGAACTCATGGAAGAAATTCTTTCCTTACGGGAAGCATCCTTTAAGAATGCTTACCGTTTGAACAATACAAAAGTCAGTTCTCTCTCTTCTTCTTCTTCTTTTGTGTGTGTGTGTGTGTGTGTGTGTTCAAGTATCCAATCTATAAATACCTATGCCATTTCTCTCATTTTACTCAACAAATCTCTCAAATTCAAACTCTCCCTAGACTATTCTCAATTTTTCATCTCTTATTATTTTTGCCCTCTTATTTATATACTCTATAGAATAATAGTATTATATTTTTAATAGTTATAGTTATACAATTACAATTTTTCAGTCTAATATATTAATGAAAATTTCAATGTACTTATTTATTCTTATCAATACAAGTTAATTAATCTTATTTTAGTACATTTTTAAGAGGTATGTCTTAGTATTTTTTTTAATAGAATCCTTTTAATAGATTTAATTTTCAATTTGATAGTTTGTAATGATATATAATTATAATTTTTTTCGTTAAATTTTTATAACCCCATTGAAGACCCGTTAAAAATGCCCATAGGTAGCCCATTAAACCCACCTCACTAGCCCAGCCCGCTAAAGCCCAAATGGGCATTGCCCATGGGTAGGGCCATGGGCTAGGGTTTTTCCATCCAGCTCGGCCCGACCTAGCCCATTAACTAGTCAACAACTTGTTAAGCCCAGCCCATTAGACCCATGGGCCAAGTAAAAACGGGTCGGGTCGGCCCAGCCCGGCCCATTGACGAGGCTTATCCCTTCAGATGGACATTTCGCTGCGGTCAGCAATGGCATATGGGACAATGGAGCAGCATGTGGTCGGAGATACAGGATGCGATGCATCAGTGGCCCACGGCGACCGTGTAGGAATCGATCCATAGTCGTGGAGGTAGTTGATTTTTGTCGATACAACCCCTGCAGAGCAACAATGGCCTTGCCATTCAAAGCCTTTGCAGCCATCTCAATCCCAAGATATGGTGTCAGGATCAACGTTGAATATGCACAGTAATCACCCTATGTGTTATATTTTTTATTTGTAGGAACTATCATTTTACTAACCCCCAAAAAGACATGAATTATCATGCTGATATACTCATATTGTTATAATTGTAGGATTTAATTGGGGTGCATCCAAGCACCAGTTGCAAGATCCAATAAGACATGTTTCAAGATTCTCAGGATTTGTTGTGAAAACGTCGTGAACGTAGCATTGCTCTTTTTGTAATGCTTGGCATTATGAATCATGTCAGATTGTACTAGGGATATTGTTGTAAAAAATAAAATATCAATTTTTATTAATTTGATATTTCAACATACTTTTCCATTGTTAAATTCATTATTACAGAATAGGGAAGTCCCTATTCCTTGAAATAATCACTTCTCATGATGATGAATGAGATTGCAAGGTGCTTACACAATTATTTTGAAATTCTTGGTGTTGTCTCCGGAAATATGGATGAAGAATATGGACTCCCTCCAAGTATAAAGGCGTCTGCATTTCAATCAAGCGGGAGACCTACATAGACAGCTCATTTGTTAAACATAACATCTGTAATAGTTTCCATTCTCAGTGTTTGAGTTGAGAAATATAATATTACTCAAGGAACCTATGGTGTCCGCTCCATAATGATTAGTGCTCTTTATCATTAGGCCCAGAAATCAATTAGTTTTTAGTGTATGCAATAATTGATCCAAAGATCTCTTATTCGAGAACAAAAGGTTTAATCAGTTGGGCTAACTACAACCCATTGTCTCAAGTGCACTCTAAATGTGCATTAAAAAGGTCCAAGATCATAGCAATAAGTTATGACAAGGCATTCTGTTTTGAAACTGAACTTTTTTCAATGTATAGCTTTTTTAAATCCTACTTTCTTTTTCTTTTTTTTCCTAGGAACTTTTCAAATAACCCATTATGAAAAAGCTGAAAAAATAAACTGTACCAAACAGGCACTTACTGCTCGGCGGAAAGCAAACATCTCTTCTTGACCCGATAGCATAGATATAATACCCGTTGGGGCACCTCCTGAGCCAACATTGCCTTCTGCTAAGACATTTGTCCGTAGTTTAGCACCTTCTGTCTCTGTTTCAAACTGGAAACTGGAAGCATTAAAGTAGACATTGTCAGTTAACAGACACATTTTTACTCGGACAATCTAATTACCAATTATGACAAACTCATTTGTCAAGTTAAAAGGGGTAAAATAATATCAATGAGCCTACTTGGGCTTTAGGAGCACAGACTGAAGCATATGTCATGGGCTTAAGTTACAGTATGAGTGGATGACTCCCACATTTGCGGTTTTGAGTGACTATAGGTCTCGTGTTTATCAACATCTTCTCTTCTCCCAGCTAGAAGTTAATTTTCAAGTTACACAATGTGTATGTTCAACATTAAAGTACAATGGGACTTAGAAATAGAAACTACTTTTGCGATGTTGTTTCAAACAATAGGAGGTGATTTTTAAGGATACGGACACAGCATAAAAGTCAAAATTCTAGCTAAACTAGGGCCTTGCTGCTTGCCTAAGCTGTCCCTCCATGTACATGTCGTATATATAGTAAGACTTTTGTGGCTGTACTATCATAAGTCAGTATCTTGTAATGCACTTTTAGGCTGTCACATTTGTTTGTCATTAAAATATTGAAGACAAAATTCTTACAAATAAAGTTCATAAAGTACTTCAACTAAAAAAAAAAAGCACTTTTACATGCAAGGGACTTTTGGAAGACACAGTACTCAATTCTAGAAGAGATCAAAGACAAAAACTACTTGAAAAACATCTGAAATAGAAATCCAGGACTCCATGGTATTTTGTTTGAGGCATGGAAGTCTAGTGCTAACAGTTGATAATTTGGTTGACTGAACTGTTCAACAAGACTTAAAATCATGCCAAATGAATGGAGAAATCAGAAATGCCCCTCAAGTACTCTGGAAAGAAACAAGGTTATATTTGGCATTGCCACAACTATCAGAGGCTTCAGAGCATCATGTCAAAGTCATCTTCAGGAACAGAATAATTTTGGACTAAATAATATACAGTTATCAAGGAGACAATATATATATATATATATATATAATGTAGGGAACCTTTCTAAAGAAGAGCCCTTTGGACTCACTTCTAGCTAGTAAAACCTATAGACAACTAACCCTAACCGCCAGAATTAGTTGCTGGATAATCCAATGGCATTCAACCCTGATGGGCTAAGCAGTTTATGCTCATGCCCAGGAGCAAGGAGACAGAATTATTAGTGAACACAAGTTTGCCTCAATATAGAGAGGTCATTTTGATGGTGTTTGATGTAAAGGCTTTCAGTAGAGATTCCACCGTGCCCCCCTTGCTCTCTCCAATAAAAAGGACAAAATAAAAAAACCGCCATAAGAACGAAATATAATTACGCAGAATCAACTGTTTAAGCTTTGACACTTTTTTTTAATTAAAAAAAAAAATCAATTGTTACAAGTGGGGGAGGGGGGATTTGAATCTTCTTTCTCCTTATAAAGGAGACCAAGCAATGACACTAAGCTAGAAGGCTCTTGGCCATTTGGCACTTTCAATAAGGACCTATATAAAAGCATCAGGATCTTTTCGTGTGCAATGGCTCATTCAGAAACAGAATCTTTTCTAGTGGATATGGGATACTATGTGGAATCTACACTCTGCAATCAATTTATTAACAAGACTCCATGATTGCAACTCAAGTATAATTTTCACTACACTGTCACAGAAATTTGATTTGTAGCAAAAAAGTTTACTGTTCAACTACTTGCAGTAGGTATTAGAAAAATAATTGAACTGAACAAACACCTAAAGGAGCAATCATCAGATTCAAGTACGGGCCTAGAACATCAAAACTTCTCAATCTTAAGATCTCTTGAACCTATAATTATTCAATGTAGGATCATCATTCAAGTAAAATGCTTACCTCTCCAAATCAAAAAGTGTACCCTCTTCAGTCCCTTGAAATAATTCATCAATTGAAGAGGCTGATAAACAACATAGGCGGCAGTGATGATTGTACAACTCATCGATAAGGGTGATAAACCGCCGTGCCTGAGAAGTGCAAACACAATTTTGCTTAAAACAAGAAAAAGGATGTGCAGAAAGCATTTATATAACAACTCCACCATACACATGTGACTGTACATGTAATGGATAGTGACTCATAATGGCCACTAAGCTTTGATTCTAACAGGGACAGTTTAGTCAAAAGCTTTCTCCCTCTACCCTTCCCCTTTACATGCTTTTCCCAATCCTGTTTGACAGTTCATTCATATAAAAAAACTTAATAAAATGCTTAGGTAACTACAACTGAAAGATTAAAATGATAGCAAGTAGTTATTGTATTAATCCCCATACTCTTTGTTTAGTTTCATCTTATCCTAACTCAGTACACAAATGCAGATTTCTGTGCTAGGCCTATAACAAAAGTGACGAAAGGCAACTAGAAGACAATTGCATTTTAATTATTTTTTAAGTATCAGGGACAACTCTATAATTTTCTTATTTCTGGACATGGTTGTACTATTGGTCTATTGGGTCTTATTTGGGGATTTTGATTACTTTATTGGGGGAGTCGATGACTATTCATAGCTATTACCTTGACACCAAAGAAGAGTTCAACCCAATGCTTTATTTCTGTTGTAGTAGATCCTGATTCAACATTAGAAGTATATTGATTTTTACCTATAACCGAATACTTTTGTCGGTAAATACTGCATATTTGATCCCTATGAGTTTTAGTCCCAACAAGAATGCTTATTTGTGAGTTCAGTTAGTTTGGGCTTAGTTATCAAAGCCCAAGGAGTTTAAGCTCTATTAGGGTTAGGTATTAACCATCTCTTTATATGGAAGCAATGCTTTCAATTCAATAAGGGAGAGAATATGTTTTCTAAATTTTCTAAAGCTATGTAGTATTGTTCAAGGTTTGTGTGATGCAACCTTCTTTGAGGTGTGATGCCTAGAACCTTTTCATTTTTTTCTTCTCTATCCTTAAATTTCCAGCAACTTGAAACATTACAATCACACATTTTTATTTTTACTTTTTGAAAGGATTACAATCACACATTGATTTATCTTTAAAATGCTAAAATCCAAAACTTTACAACCCCAAAGCACCTATCCATCAAATAACTACAAATAATCCACAAAAGCTAAATTAATATTCTCGGGAAATTGTCCACAACCTTGGAACAGCAACCCAAACCCTAGGTTTCCCCTTTACTTCATCCACAAATCTTACTATTTCTTTTCACCATTAGAAACTCTATATTGCCTACTATTTTCCAGCCCTTTTCCCATCACCAAACACTAACCCTAATTCTTCAAAACCCTAGCTCTCCACAAAAAAATCTGGTTCAACTTCATTCCCTTTTGCGCTATGTCAAAAAGAATTTTAAATAACTCTCTGTTGGTTGAAGCTCAAACAACATAGGCGAACCTATGACACGCACAAGTAATCCTATAAGTAGCAACTGTACCTTGTCACGGATGCGCATACTCATCATCGGAATGTCAGATATGAAGACAGTATGATAATTTTCTGCAACTGCAATATAATCTGCTGCACCTACCTGAAGAGAATTGACAATGAGGTCAAATGAAAAACGCAGATATACCCCCCTCCCCCCAGACACACACCCAAAGAAAAAACACAACTTACAAAAAAAACAAAAGAACTGAAGCCAAGTTATAGACAGTAATTGTCAAAGAGTTTGTCTTTCTAACCATCTAATGGTGTTGATAGAATGTGGGGGACATCATGCCCAATTTGGATACATTCTCTGAATTTTATTTTTAAGATTTGTTTATGAAAATCAAAACAAACAAACAAAAAAAATCACAGATTGTTTTTTTCTTTTTGTAAAGAACACATTTGATAAGCTAAAATCAAAAAATGGTTTTCTGGGAACAAAAAACAATAGCTAAAAACAATACTGGAACTGTTGGTTAGATGTTATTTCCATTCTCTTTTTCCATTCCAATACATGATATTGAGTCATTCCTTTCACAATATAACCCAATCAATAGATGCATTTGATATTGAATTCACAAATTCTGCTTACTGAGTTATCTCATTAAAGTTTGATTTAAAATTTTCCAGATCCTTGAGGTCTAGTTAAATTAGAGGCTCGTAGTATTGGTGGACTTCAACTGCCTTTTTTTTTTCTTTTTTTCTTTTTTTTAAAATAAACTTCAATATTTATTCAAGAAAGCAACAAACAATCTACCTTACAAGCTGACTTGATGACAACTGGTAGATCGTATTTATCATAACAGGACTGAAAAGACTCGAGAGATAATCAGTAACATGGAGGTCAAACCTATTTACTGAGATTTATTTTTGTTCTTGGAGAATTGCTATAATAAAATCATTGGAACTTTATTTATTATCTAAAAGAATTTTCATTATTAGAAATTTTTTTGATTATATGTTAATTGAGAAAGTTATCTTGACCACTTAATTTAAGTGCTCTGACATTATGATTAATTTTTGGTAGATGATAAAAATGTTAATTATATCCTTATGGTACGCCTTAAAGTGAGGAAAATGGATAAATTGTTTAGGTTAAGAAGTGCAGCAAAATGAACAGATTGATAGCCTTACTATCCCATCATGCACCTTGACCATGATTTGGGTTTGGGTCGTGACTACATTTATGCACATTAATGGGTTAAAGCAGTCATATCCTTACAACAATCTAGTTCACAAGAGGTGGAACAATAAGTTTAGATGAATAACTACTTAATCCAAAAAATAAAGATAAAAGAATACGGAGCTTCATTGAATACTTGAGGGCAGAAAAAGAAATATCATATAAATAAAAAAAGCATATAGATAAAAATAAAACTCAAAATTAAGCTCATACAAAGGCAAGCATAATACCGGCCGACCACAAAGATACTCGAATGTGAACCTTGCCACTCCCTCACAGCTTTTAGGAACTTCCAATGTTCTGATCTAAAAAATATGTACGTCTTTAAATTGGAAAAAAGTACATGTATTAAATTAGTAACATTGCATTAATAAGTACCTGCCAAACATCACAGGGACATTATCCATGGTGATTTCTCCTCCCAATTGGTTGGTCAATTCACACCATAACTTTTCAAACTCCTTTGCAGCAATGCTATTTAAAGGCCAGAAGTAATGAACCTGAATGTTTATGCAAGTCAAATTTCAACTACTGGAAAGAAACAAGAATATGTGCGCTATAAAGTCTACCAAAAGTTTCGATAGTCAAATTCAGGAAAAAATTACAACTCGAACAAAGGAAATAATATATGGTCCATAACACAGACCAACATGGTAAAAAATAAATGAGATGAAATGAGACTGAAGTTCTTTTTGATGGGTCTATACTGTGAAGTACTTGCCAATAAGCCTATACTGTGAAGTACTTGATGGATGTAACTATTGAGGATTTGAAAGCTTGTGTGGTTGCTAAGGGGTGTACTCAGACTTGGTGTAGATTACTCTTAAGACTTTTTCTCATATTGCTAAAATTTCCAATGTTTGGATTTTAATATCCTTGGTTGTTAACCCGGTTGGCCAAGGTTTCAATTGGATGTCAAAAATGTCTTTCCCATGGTTATTTATAGGAGGTCTAAATAGAGCAAACACTTGGGTTTGTTTCAAGGGAGAGTCTAGTAAGGTGTGTGGATTATGTGAGGCCCTTAAGCAACCTAACATAGCATGGTTTCGTAAATTCAGTGGTGCAATAATCAGGTTTGGATTACACTGTTTTTGGTCTAATCACTCTGTTTTCTCTTACACACACTGAGCGAGGGAAAATCTTATTGATTGTTTATGTTGATGATATAATTATCACTAGTGATGACAAGGAAGGAATTGATAAGTTAAAGTCATTCCTCCAAAGCTTGTTTCAATCTAAGGATTTGAGAAAGATAAGTTATTTCTTGGGTGTTGAAGTAGCATGATCTAAAAAAGGAATTCGTTTGTCACAAAGGAAGTGTTTGTTAGATATTTATGGAAGAAACAGTGATGCAGGACGGCCTAGGCTTCAACACCTAGAACAGCCATGTAACCTTAGGCTTCACCACCTAAGGGTTGCTTGGATTCACAACCAAGCAAGAAAAGCACTTTCACAAAGGAACTTTTATCAATGAATAATAGTCTAAAAAACAAATTAATCATCTGAAGCCTTTTTATAGAGCTTCCAGGAGATAAAGATAAAGATAAAATCCATGAAAACTAATCCCAGCTGAACTCAACTACTAATCCTAATACATAAAGATAAAGATAAAATAATCCCCTCAGATGTGGTGTCTGTACCAAAGAGGCTTGTCAGGTTCAAACCTATAGAGACTCCTATAAATCCTAATGTCAAACTATATGTGGATCAAAGAGAGTTATTGTCCAACCCTGAGAGATATTGTCACTTGTTTGGAAAATTAAAATATCGCATCATTACATGTCCAAATATATTTTTTGCAGTGAGTGTTGTGAGCCAGAATATGGAAACTCCTCACCTTCCACATTAGGAGGCAACTCTCCAAATTGTTAAGTACCTTAAAGCACATCCAAGTCATGGAATTCTGTATAGAGCTAATGGTCACCTAAAAGTAGAAGTATTTACAGATTTTGAATGGGTAGGATCACCCTTAGACAGAAGATCATCTACTGGATATTACACCTATCAAGGGGAACACTTGATCACTTGATCTAGTGCAGAAGTTGAGTACAGAGCCAAGGCTAATACATTATGTGAGCTTATGTGGATCAAACACCTTTTTGAGGAATTAAGGTATGTGCATGACTATGTATTGCAATGACCAAGCAATGATCCATATTGCTCCAAATCTTGTGTTTCATGTGCAGAGTAAGCATCTAGAGGTAAACTGCCATCTTGTTTGAGAAAGAATGGAAAGTGGCATTATTGCTACCCCATATGTTTCTATAAAATAGGAGCTCAAACTAATGATATAGTTACTATCTTTGTGTAAGTCTAGGTTTGATTTGTTAAGTAACAAACTGGGATTATACAATATGTATTATCTCTACTATTTACTTATCAAAAAAAATTATATGATATGTATTTCCTAGCTTGGGAGGAAGTGTTATGAGTAAAATATATGTGAGGGACAAATTAGTAAAAATGAATTAGAAAAAATTATAAAAATAATGTGATGCGTTAGGGTAATTAACTTTAACCCTAAACACTTCCCAAAGACTAACAAAAATTATGCACTTGCCCTGGGACTTGACTCAAGTGGTACAAGGATAGGGTGAAGGTAGGTTTTAGGTTCAAATGGTAAAAGTAAACACCCACTTCAAATATCTATCTGTTAAGTAAGATTTCTTACCTCGTGACCTAAAAATCTACCTTGAATTAAATATTTTTTTTATAGTAAGCAAAATAGCTATTAACTACCTATCATCTATCTCAAGTATAACTAAGCAAGTACACTTTTAAAAATGAAATAGAACGTAATAGATATGAATTTGATCCATAAAGAATAAATTTTCAAAAATGGAAGACAAGTTGCACATATTGAGGTTGCCCTCACTCTATAGTTCAACAGTTTGGCATCTTAATGATAAAGCTACCTACAAACAGAAATAGAATTTAAATAGCAGGTAAGAGTAATCAGAAAAGTGCTTCATAAACTTATAGAGTCCAGATCACTAATTTAAAAACCAATTATGAGAAATCTGTTAGAGTGAGAGAGAGAGACCCTGGTTTTGGATAACTTTGAGAACACATCTTCATTTATTAATTGAAACATCAAAGCCAACCTCTGTTGGCTTTGATAATAATTTTATAATTCATTGGTTGATAATAATTTTGTCAAGTTTATCAAATGTAGACATGGAATTATGAAATATTTATATGTACCTCGAAGGAGAGAGCAAGTTTTCACTTTCGTTCATTCTCAGTTGCTCTTATGGTTCATTTAGATGGAAATATATGAAGAGAAGGATTTAAATTTCAGTTTTTAGTTTAAATGACTTAAATAAAGTATGAAAGAGAAAATTATTTTTATTAATTGAAATTTACAAATACAGTTGTGGATTTGAAATGATTAGATATAAGATAATATTTTAAATACATATACCATCAGCAGAATTTTTGTTAGAGCAAAATCCTCAAAAGTCAAAACTGAACATAATGTATTGTTAATTCATAGCAAGGAATTTATGCTAGCAATTGTTCATTAGATATCTATTATATATCCTAAATCCAAATGCAACATTAGTTGATTTTCTTCTTTCAGCATTATCACAAGAAATGTTGGGAAGAGAGAGAGAGAGAGAGAGTAATCAGAACTGATAACTCACTCACCTGATCTATTGAACTTTGCGCTATAAGACGGCGATAATCAATCTCACTTCCGATCAGAACAATCTCACAATGGTTCTTCAACTTGGCAATAAATTTTAGGAAGATCTCCCGCTGCATACCATCCTGTATGAACAAAATTGCTGGAACTAATTAAACTTCTTAGTAATAACCACCTCCAGCGAAATTTTTTGAAAAAGAAAAAAAGAAAGGAAAAATATACTAATGTGTGAGTACCAACAAATGCCAAGACATATTATTACAAAAAAAAATGTCTTCAAATTTTTTTTTATGATTTTAATTAGAATCAAACCTGATTTAACTCATTTGGTGCTCGATTGCTAGTGGCTACAAGAACAGTTCCAGTGCTCAACAGTCTGCTTAGAATTCCAGATAAGGCCACAATAGCAAATACATCAACAGTCTGTAACAGAAACAAGAAATATAAGTCACATTTGAGTTGTGAAGTCAATAAGCCAGTTCATTTAGCAACATGTACATGCCATTTATGAAAGAAACTTGGAGCAAATGAGAGCAAAATGCTCAAGTTTAAATAGCGGCTGAAAATAGATGCAACTCAACTTTATGAAGATTTTTTATTGTTAAGTTACACCTGCACCCGGTGGGTTTTGAACCCAGAATCTCACTTTTCACCCATTCTTGTGTGAGGTGGAAATGCCATTTATGTCAAAACTCATTGGCACTCAACCTAATGAAGATGCAACCTTACTAGTTCAATGTCCAACTTACAATAAATAAAATGGAATAGTAAATCAATTTCGTGATTAAATTCACCATTTCCTATTAGCTTCATCTTCTGGACAAGTGATAATTTATCATGGTATCAAAGCAAGTGGTCATATATTTAAATCCTATCTCCACTTTACCTCCCATTTAAAAGTTAAAAATTCCACATGTTACATGGGTAATAATTTTCAAAAAGGATAATCATACAAGAAATAGGTAATGACTAGTAATTGAATAACTCAAAAAGCATCTATTGTATCATATAAAAATTTCTTGGAGTTCTCAGTCATTAGAATAAAATTCATTCTAGTCAATAATAGGTCCTTTGTTGACTCTCTCTTAGAGATCATCTTCTACATATGTGATCAGCAGTAATGTGGTAATAACTTATACTGATCAAGGAGTAACAATTTCCGCCTTAATAAAATGACAAAAGATTATCAATTTGCCCCTTGCATTCTCTGAGAAACAGACAGACCTCACCCTACCCTAGTGTAGACACTAGATGCAGGCCTGGATCACACAGGTTTATGGATGTCAATACAGAAACAGCCCACCCAAAGAATGGCTGGACGATGGAGGCCTATCACCAAGCAGGCCCAATTGACTGTTTCCTATTGATTTATTTGATTTTTAAGATTTAATTTAATTTGATTTGATTGATTTATTTAATTTAATTGATTTCAAGTTATTTCCTTTCCATATTTGATGTAATCTGGAACCCTACTTAAGAGGCCCCAACTATTTGTACATTTTATTAATAACATTTTGATTGGAATTTTTCTTCCAACAGCGTGGTGCTTATTCAAAGAAATCCTGGGTGCTTACTTCTAAGTTTTATCTTCTTTTTTTCCCCCTTTTAGTCTCCCCCATGCAGGTTCTCCTACGAGAATCCCTTTTGCTGTATCACACCCAATTCCGTCTTCGCTTTTTATGACCTCTCTCAAATAACAGTTTCGCTCTACTTCTTAAGGGAAAAAATGCAGACAATTGCCACCTCTACTAGTTGACCCTTGTCAAATGTTAAAGATGAAAATTCTATATCGAAATTTGTACAAGTAAAGTTGCCTATCTCACTACTGACCATGTTATGAAGCCCCAATAGCACCCATTTAGCTGAGGAAAGGATAATAAAATCAGTTTAAATTTGCATTACAAGTCTAATCCATGAGGATCTCAAAACCAAAGCTCCAAAGAGAAATATAAAAATACACTTAACACTTTAAAAACAAGTTTACTTTATTGACTGTTCAAATATTTAGTTAATATGCAATTAACAACTGGCATTAACATGTAACATAAGTATGCAAACACACGAGCTTTGGTCAAGGCATTCACTAGGTTAAGTTCTTCAAGCATGCCAATGAATAAGTTCAACTCCAAATTTTTGCCCTACACTCTAGGAAGTTGTCATTTCAAAAATTGCAATCCATCCATCAAGGTTATGTTCATGTCATGGGAATCATTTTCACAAGTCAAGCTCAATAGTTTGGACCTCCAATTTTTTAATTAAAACCAAGTCAAGCTCACTTCTCATTTTCATAAACAATTCAAACAATGGATCACATTCACATTCACCATATAAAACCAAATGTACAAGAAACAATTCAGCTTTAAGGTAAAGATTGCAGTGACTTGTCTCTCAGAATCAAACACATTCGTTTAGCCATTTTTATTACAAGAGATAAAAGTAATAATGAAGGGTGAAACTGAGAGTTGTGATGCCAAAATATCCATAAGAACAAACTCTCTTAATGCTTATTTCATTATACCTGTATCTCATCAAAGCAAAGAATGCTAGCTCCTCTTTGATCCAATTGTTGATCAACAAGAAATTCATCTGCTACAGCAGGAAGTATATTTTTCATCTGTACCTCTTGCTTGTATCTTTCTTCTGCAGCCAACCACTCCTTAACTTTTGTATCAAAGGGAAGATTCATAATCCAACCAGAAAAGCTAGACTGCAAAGACTTCTCCTCCACCTGATTCTTCCATATCTTATGCATATGTTCATTAATTTTAAGCATAGCCTGAGGATGAAGACAATAAAACATAAGTCTGTGTGTTCATGTTTACAAGATTCAAACAAAATAGGCGCCATATCTTCCAAAGGCCAACATAGAAAGTGGTACTTTAACTCAAAAGACACTTCTTCCCTCCATTAATAATGGGATAATGGGATAGAAGGTGAGGTGGTGGGTTCAAGACCCACTGGCAATGGGAATGAAAGAAAAAAATTCGCATAATGGGGCTAAGCTAAAGATAACAGAAAATTCTAAGTAAAAAAACTATATATGTGTGTGTGCGCGCGCGCGTCTCAAGCTATCTTTTAACATTGTTTCTTTTAGTAAAATTTATATCTATTCTTTCTATGACTCAAAACAAATATTTTCTCTCATAGATAGCTTTAACTTAACAAAGTTATGTTTTATTGTTATTTTAAGGTACTAAAGAAATATATAATTGATCCCGTTCTTGTACTAAATTTCCTAGCAATCTCTTTTTCTATGTACACAGTTATAATACGTAAACAATTCTTTTTTTTTTTTTTCAATCTTATTTTGAACTTTTGTTTTGACATTAAAAATATGTCATCTCAATCTAAGATCTCATTATGAAGAGGCAATATCCATTTCCTTATGTTCAAATCTTTGGGCCTTTCTAGGGGTTCAGAATCTAAATTTCAACATTTGGGATAAATGATTAGAGAGTAACTTTTGGATCTTAAACAGTTTTTTTCCCCCTTAAAGTACATATCAATGGGGTATGGTTTTCCCATAATTTACTTATACCTTGAATCCTGAATATTAAATTTTATAAACTAATTATATAGCCAACTTAAAGAATTTGTTAAGCATAATCCACTTTTAAATTACCTTCATCATAATTAATGTTCTTCAAAAGTGGAGGCTTTTGCTTTTTGAAAATAGAGGGTTTTTTAAAGGGGTTTAGTAATCAATTTGTAGAGGCATATGTTATAAGCACCTTATTTTAGTGATGTACATATAATACAAAAGAATATCAAAAGGTGACTAAATAGCCTATTATACCTTTAAATGAGTGACAGAATTGTTTTTAAAAATAGGAGGGAGGAATTTAAAAATCCAGGGGGCATTGACCACCTCCCTCTGCCATTGTCTACAGGGTGCATTTTTAACCAAGCAATCAGAAAAATAAGAACCATAAAACTATGACCAAATGTTGTCAAAACACAACCAAGAGCTCACCTCATTAAAGTGGTGCCTTCTTCGATTTTTCACAATTCCCTCAGTGGCACTATAAAACATATCCATAAGCATTGTCTTCCCTATAGTGTCCACAATAGTTTCTTCAGTCAATTGTATTCTTATGAGCAAACTAGATTTCAAACAAGATAAATGTACTAAGAAGCTAAAAAATGATCGTAAAGGAGGAGACTGTATGCACTGAAATCTATTATTCTCTGAATGATAGAAACGATATGTTGGATGATGCAGTCAAATGAGAAATCAATACCATTTTTTGTTGGAAAATATTTTCTTTAGAGTTAAACATAATAAGATTTAGAAAAATACCACTTCCAACATTGCCGTATATATATAGTCCTTTAGGAGCCGGAGGAGCAGTTGGGCGGCGACCAGTGAATGAGTCTAATTTTCTCTCTCGATTAAGGTATGAAACCCATTTCCCCACTCCTGGTTCGACATTTTCAATTTTTTTCCTGAGTCAAGTGAAACTCCATTAATATGAAGATAATTACCTTAAACACACACACACACGTGCGTGCACACATATAGAGAAAGCATAGAGAAGAGAAAGAAATATATTTATTGAAAAAGAAAAATAGCTAAATAAATTTTCATATGCCAGTTTAAACCATAATTTCAATACAAATGATATTAAATCACACCCCCCCCCCCCCCCCTTTAAACAAAAAAACAATGAAAGGGAGGTGAGCAGATCTCACCAATTGCATCATTTGCCTGCATAAACTGTAAAATAAAATTGGTTTAAATTACACCAACGGCCAACCTCCCTTAAGAACTTTCCTTAAAATTCACAAAATAACAGTCCTCCTCAAAATATGGAAGAAATGACTCACCCCTTGACGTTTGCATAAAGGTGATACATAAGTTCATGCCCTCTCACACTATAACTTCTCTAATAAAAAAAATAAAACAAAAAATATATTTGCTCAAATTTTTTTATTTTTTCTTAGCTATGGTTAACTCTATACTTTATACTTAACCAACTGAATATACTCTCTCTCTCTCTCTCTCTCTCAATTATAGAAAAGGTAGTAGTTACAAAATTAAAAGGGGACACAGACACATGCTAGTTACACTACCCGGTACACGGGATGTGTACATGGGGCATAGCTACAAACGGTGAAAAAAAGTTTAAAAATTAAGAAACAAAGTGTACTACAGGATTAGTGAAGACTCAGAGAATCCAAGCACTATGAAATACCTACGATAGAGGACATGGGACACAGCAAATTCTATTCATATAAAGACTTCAGCAATAAATATTTCAACTTCACCACACTTAACTCCTGCCCATCAAAGGAACAAGGATTCCTTTCTCACCATAAACACCACATGGGTCACAAAGGGTCGACTTTCCAAGTACCCCCCATTACTTCTACCAAACCTCCCGATCCAACAAGACAACATCTCCTGCACAGATTTAGGCGTGACCTAGGAAACACCAAACAAGCAAAAGATCATAGACCACAACTCCCTAGCCATGGCAGAGTGTAGAAATAGATTATTCACACTCTCTCCATGAGTTTTATATATGAAGCACCACTCAAAAATAATTACACCCCGCTTACTTATATCATCAGCCGTCAGAATCCACCCTAGCACCACAGACCATGAAAAGAAAGCCACCTTCAGTGGTACATGATTTCCAAATGCTTTTCCACAGAAAATCCCTGTCTTGCCCCTTAACACGTTGTAATAATTCTTCATACTTGTTACTGTGAAGGGATCCATGTCAATCTATCTTCCTCCCCTTGCCGGAACTTTATCTCATACAAAGTGTCCAATAACTGGGCAATAGAGTCTACTTCCCAATCATGTGCAGCATGGCAGGGAAAGCAATTTAAATGAAAAGTTAATGAATTAGAGATTTCTCTATAGCTTGGTGGTAATGCCTTGGGTTTGTGTCTCATTCCCCTATTTCCCCATTATTTTCTATTTCTACCCTACT
Source organism: Quercus aquifolioides (assembly GCA_019022515.1). Taxonomy (NCBI): domain Eukaryota; kingdom Viridiplantae; phylum Streptophyta; class Magnoliopsida; order Fagales; family Fagaceae; genus Quercus; species Quercus aquifolioides. Next base: position 82,221,728 of record CM032327.1, read on the forward strand.
TGATTCTGCATCAAGGATTCAAGAGAGCATGGACTTATTTGTCTCCTTTATACAGAGAGAGGAATGTCATTTCATGCAACCGCAAAGAAAGTTGGTGTAATTTACCCAATAAAATTTAATGAACTCAAAATCTAAAGCCAAATTCAAACAACCCCATAACAGAAAATTCCTATAAAGTTACTGGTACTTAAAAAACTGACTTCCTAGCCCATAAAAATAAGAGTTTTCATATAGATTTATATATGGCCATTTAATCTTGTGGACTTAAAAATTTCAAAACTTTCTTTGATGAATGTTGTATGTGCATGGTATGAGGTTGGAGTCAAATAAAGAAGAGGTCAAAAGGTGACAGTAAAGCAGTAGCAGCAATGATGATAAAAACAAGCTTGTTGGTGCAATGCGAGTGATGAGAGCCTGTGGAATAGTAGTGGTGATTGCCTGAGGGGGGAGAGTGGCAGCACTAGTGGCAATCTTGGCAGCAAGATAGTAATGGTGGTGGACAGGTAGGGATCGTTCAAAATGGGTTGTAGAATGGTGGATACAACTATGGTGGAAAATTGAGAATGCAGGATAGTGAAATAGGAGTTTTGATGATTGAGGAGAGGGGGTGAAGGTGGTTTTAAAGATGGTAGTAACGTGGTAAAGCTGATAGCAGGAATCAGTTTGTGGCAATAGAGGGATGGGTGGTAGTGTGATTCTGGTAGCTGTAGTAATTATGCCATGTTTCATAAGAGGTATCTAACTTAACTAGTTAACTTTAAATGATCCTACAGGAATATGACAAAATTTACAAATTTCTTTGATAACAATCAAAAAATGCTGTTTCATAAAGCTATCAATATCAGATTGCAACAATCTGAAAATCTACTGTTGCAACTGTAAAAAAATAGCATTTTTAAAAAAAATGACACCAAATATGCCTGTTAGGCACTACTACTCTCATCAAAAGTTTTTATATTAATACTACTGAAGAAAATAAAATTTATCATCATAGTCACACATGCAACCACCTGCAATACATAATCCACAAATTTTTTTTCTTTCTTTTTCCATCTTTTGCTTTGACCTTTCAATATGCTCAGTTAGAAAAATTATTATGATGTTTGGGCTTCCATCTTTTTAATATATTTAGAGGGACTTAAGAAGGCTACATAGTTTATTGACATGCCACTTCGCAGTTTCTTTTTTATACAAGTCTTCCAGCCTTTGCAACACTAGTCATCAATGAGTTCATTTAAGATTTCAATAACTGATCTCATCTATGTTCTGATATCATCTGATTTGTCAATAATGTTGATAGCCCTTATTAATTTCAGTAACTAATTTGTAAAGTACTCCTATACTGCATTATGTTCAAAAAAACAGATTCATTTAATGGGCCTTGTAGATGCTCCATTAGAAAATAAAATAGAGTCTAACCTAAACAATTTTGGGATGAACAAAGTTGTACGATGTAACTTTAATTTACTCAAAAATGTTCGACTACTAGTTCTAGATCACAGCATTTCATTGTTATTCATTCTAATGTGCCTGTTCAATTTAGGTCCAAGGAGAAGTTCATGGGATTCAACTGAGAGAGAGAAGCTCATGGGAAATAGCAATCACCAAAGTGGTAATTAGTCCAAGCCATGTCTGGATAAGAATTTTAATGAGTAGTGTGCCTCACCGGAACGTCCATCTTTGAAGAAGTTCACTTCGATGCTTGTTTACTGACGCCCATATGCCCCCCTCGCCCCCCTGCTGCTTTACCTTGGCTTCTTCCATCAAAAGCCTTCGCCGCTCATTCTCCCTACTCTTTTCCCAGTTAGCTAGGTTTACCTATAAAGTTCAAAAAGAAGATGCACAATCATTCAAAGCTCAGTGTAAACAGTCTATTGTTTCTGGAAAAACAACAACTGAGACTATCATCCAATGTATTATAATATCAGAAAATATCATACATGATATTCCTCCATATCTTTCTCATACTCCTCCAACCTCCCAAGTAACTTCTCTAATTCTGAAGCGACCCTTTCCTGGTAAGGATCATGTTGTAGCTTCCCTTGCTCAACAAGATTATTGTACTGCGTAAGTGGCCCTGAAGGGAGAAACTTTCATGTCATAATCTTAATGTGTATATTTACACAATGAAAAAATTAATTCTAAGTACACTTTTAAGATCGATAAGTCATATATAGTAATTGTGTTTGGCGATTTCTAATTAGGAGAAATTTAAAATACTCCGGCCTATCTACAAGAACTTTTTATAATTTTATTATTTTAAACAAACAAACAAACAAAAAAAAAAAAAAACAATTTTAACATGGGTAAATCTTAGATACAGTATCTTAGATGTAATACATTAGGTTCTCCAATCAAATTCAAAAACATAGTTGCATTGAATTCATTTGTCCTTAATTAGAAAAGATTACACTTCTTGTGCTTTATCGGTCAATACAATCAGGTGTTTGAATTCAATTGGAGAACCTCATTGAGTATACCTAAGTTTTGCCCTTTTAACATAACCAATTCCTTTCATATGACCCTCTAACAGGTCAATATGCAATTTTCTTTCATTCTTGCCAGTAATACTCAGATTTTGGCATCTATGACCATAAACAATTCTCTCTCTCTTTTTTATTTTCTTTTCATTTTCTGGATAGATAATACCGTAGACATTAGTCATGAAGAACAAGCCACAATTTGAGAGAGAGCAGTGAACCACTCAAGTTTGTGTAATTAATCAGCATTACCATGCAGTAAAAGGCATTCTGGCAAAGAATTCAATCAAACACAGTAGCAAGTGAAGGTCAACCATATACCAATTCACAATTCATCCATCAAACTATGCCTCATGAAGAAACTCAACACCAGTACTACATACATAGAAGAATTCCATTCTCTTTCTCTTCATGAAATTGCTCTTCTCTACTTTATGAAACAGAATTAACTACCTCAACTAATAAATAAATAAATAAAAAGTGATGAAATTGAAAATGCTAAAAATGAAATTCATTTCTCATGCATTAGATACGTAAGAGAGAGAGAGAGGACCTGGACGGGTACGGGAGTAGAAGCGAACGACATTGATGCGGTGGTGAATGAAGGCTCGACGAGAAAGCGTTGTAGAGAAAAACGACGAAGCGATCGAAGAAGCTCGAATTCTCATATTTCTATTTTTTTTCACTTTGATCCAAAATTCCAAAAATTTCTAATTCAGAATCAAATCAAATTGCAGCGACGCTGTTGTCGCTACTCTGTAACTGACAAAGTGGAAAAAGGTCATGGCAGGCTGGTGACGTGCCCAAAATAAGACCAGCCACGTCGAAAAATAAATTAGGACGATGACAGGTATTGACGTGTATGTATAGAAAATCATACATTAACGCTAAATCTTTTTACTCATTTTCTATTTGTACACAAACCCTATAAAAATATGTTTTCAAAATAGAATTTTTTAGGAGAAATTGCAAATTATACTATTAAAGTTTGACGTGTTTGGATTTTACATTTTAAATTTTTAGAATTTAGATTTTACCCCTTTAAATTTTAGGTGCATTTGAATTTTACACTCCCAAGTTTCAAAAATCCAAACACCTCCAAATTTAGGGAATAAAGTCGACACATCCCTAAAATTTAGGAAGTAAAATCCAAATTCTAAAATATGAGAGTAAAATTCAAACACTCTAAACTTCAGAGTAAAATCTAAATTTTGAAATTTCATGGTGTAAAATTCAAATACTCATAAATTTTAGGGTGTAATTTGTAATTTACCTAATTTTTTTATTATAATTGTGTTAAAATAATTACCACCACACGATAGTAATTGTATGGCAATGTGTGACTCATACACACTGTGTATAAGTATAACAATCTCCACTACTAGGGGGTATATAAGATTTACTTTGAACTTACAAGCTAATGTGTCACTAATTCACTAATCATAAATACAATTGAAATATTCATTTATATAAGTATCTAGTGCTTATGGGATAGTGGACTACTCACCTTGGGACCAATCATTTTCAAAGTTCTAATGACTTTAATCAATATTTTGGAATTACCCTTCAAAAAACCATTAGACACCCCCTTTTAAAAAGGACAAATTTTGACAACAAAATTGGTAATAACTAATAATTACAACTTGTACTCAAAAAATTAACTTGACTATATATTTTAAAAATAACTGGAAAGCATGTTTTTTAGACTCTTAACAAGCATGTTAAATTTCGTATCAATTGGATTTTATTTACTATTAAATTCATTAACTTATTTTTTATGCATAATTTTAAACTACAAAAACTTGATTTAAAAAAAAAAAATTATTTGATATAGAAATCCTATTCTTGCCTAATTCAAGTATATGCGTGTGACACTCTCTTCTAAAGATTTTAACCTTAACTCGCCCCCTAACCTACAAGAACTCATATTTATAGAGTGAGCATTACACAAAAAGACTTTACATTTGATTGATAACATATCTATTAATTTTTAATTTTCTAGAAACATAAAAGATAAAAGATGGAAGAAGAAAATGATTTATCAAAACTTATATAAAAAGATAAAAGAGATTGAGGCAAAAAAATAAAAAAACAAGGAAAAAAAACAAAACAGAACCAAATAAAACAAAACAAAAACAAACAAACAATAATCAATAACCTTGATATTTGGATTTTGGAGGATAGCTGCACCATAACATGTGTGCAAAAGCCGTTAAACGGTCACCTCTCCCGCCCTCCCCAAATAACAATCTAATCCTATTCCTAATTCATAAGACTAGATGCAATCCCCAGCCACAAGAACACCAAAGCTGTTCCGCACAATCACTACAGCAACAGTCACCACTTCACTCCATAACCCACCCAACTCCCCCACCACAAGCAATAGAGTAGCAGAGCAGAGCTGCTTAGCTCTCCTTCACTCCTGCGACACCCTCCCAAAACTTTTCCAGACCCACACCTACATTCTCAAATTGGGTCTCCAAAACAACCCTCTAGTCCTCACCAAGTTCGCCTCCACATCCTCTGATCTTGAAGCCATTGACTATGCCTCATCCTTTATATTCTCACCTCGTTCTGATTCCCGGCTTTACGATACGTTTCTCTTCAATACCGTCATTAGAGCTTATGCTCAAACTACTCATTCACGGGACAGAGCTTTGTGTTTTTACCGTGTCATGCTTGGTTATGGAGTTTTGCCTAACAAGTTCACGTACCCATTTGTACTCAAGGCCTGTGCTGGCCTTGGGAGCTTGAATTTAGGTAAATCAGTTCATGGGTCTGTTGTGAAATTTGGATTTGATGATGATGTTCATGTTCAGAATACTATGGTTCACATGTACTGTTGTTGCAATGGTGGGATTAATCATGCTCGGAAGGTGTTTGATGAAATGCCAAAATTAGACTCTGTTTCTTGGAGTGCGATGATTGGAGGGTATGTCCGATTGGGGTGGTCCTCAGATGCGATTGGTTTGTTTAGGAAAATGCAGATGGTGGGAGTTCGCCCAGATGAGATCACGATGGTGTTGGTGCTCTCTGCGTGTACAGATTTAGGTGCATTTGAGCTTGGGAAGTGGGTGGAGTCATATATTGAAAAAGAAGGGGTTCAAAAGAATGTGGAGCTTTGTAATGCACTCATTGATATGTTTGCGAAGTGCGGTGATGTGGATAAAGCTCTGAAATTGTTTAGAGACATGAGTGGGAGAACAATTGTTACTTGGACTTCTGTGATTGTTGGTCTGGCGATGCATGGTCGTGGTCTAGAAGCTGTTTCCTTATTTGAAGAGATGATAGGAACTGGGGTGGCTCCTGATGATGTGGCCTTTATTGGGTTGCTTTCTGCTTGTAGTCACTCTGGATTAGTTGAAAATGGCAGAAAATATTTTGACTTGATGATCAAAAGATTTAAAATTGTACCTAAGATAGAACACTATGGATGTATGGTGGATATGTTTTGCAGGGCTGGACTTGTCAAAGAGGCACTGGAGTTTGTTCAAAATATGCACATTGAGCCAAACCCAATAGTTTTGCGAACCTTGATAAGTGCTTGTCGTGCTCATGGTGAGCTTAAGCTTGGAGAGAGCATTACTAAACAGCTAATCAGATATGAGCCTATGCATGAATCGAATTATGTATTACTTTCCAACATTTATGCAAAAATGTCCCATTGGGAGAAGAAAACCAAAATTAGAGAGTTAATGGACAAGAGGGGGATGAAAAAGATCCCTGGGAGCACTATGATTGAGCTAGATAACAAAATTTATGAATTTGTAGCTGGAGATAAATCACACGGTCAGTCCAAGGAAATTTATGAGATGGTGGATGAAATGGGGAGGGAGTTGAAGAGGGCTGGATATGCTCCTACTACATCAGAGGTATTACAAGATATTGATGAAGAAGATAAGGAAGATGCTTTAAACAGGCACAGTGAAAAGCTGGCTATTGCATTTGCCCTTCTCAACACACAACCAGGAACTCCTATTCGGATAGTGAAGAATTTACGAGTCTGTAGTGATTGTCATTCTGCTACTAAATTTATCTCTAAGATTTATAATCGAGAAATAGTGGTTAGGGACAGGAACCGGTTTCACTATTTCAAGGAAGGGTTGTGCTCATGTGGAGATTTCTGGTGAAAACTACCTATAATATTATGATTATCAACTTTTGAAATGGAAACCATTGTTGGGTTGGCTGATGGGCTGTCCTGACTCTCTGAAAATTATAGAGCAATAGATCATGCTCAAATTTTGTCATGATCATTTAGTAAATCACCAAACTGGTGCAAAGTTTGATCCAGCTAGAAATTGTAACAAATCATTTAACTGGACAGATATATACCCCAAAGTTTAACTCAACCTGATATTTCAAGATAGTAGCTGAAAGATCATCTTTCAGAGGAATATCTGATTCAATATATATAGTGTGCAATTCAAGGTGGGCATTTGGCCTAAATTCATCATTTTATACCCAGCTATGCTTCCACTGTGACTTATCCTCTGTGTGGAGGTTTGGTGTTGGTAAAACAGTCCTCGGTATCTGTATGGCTTTGTCAAAATAAGATCAAACTTGCTAAACTTATCTTACTATATATAAAAAGCAGGAGTTTGGGCGTTTGTTTATGATGTAATAAAACAACTTTGGAAAGCTTAATGGGCAGGTTGAAAGTTTTTTGTGTTGTGGAGATTGAGAGTTAAGCAGGGGATTTTTGTCTTTCCACATATATTATCTATTGCATTGTGCCTTGTGCGGGTTTTCTGCTACAGACAGGTTGAGCTGCAGAGGGCCGGAGGCACTGAGACTTGAGAGAGAGAAAAAGGACTGAGAGGAAGAGAAGAAATCATGCACCTTCTCCTGATCTGTCTAGGAGAGCAAGAGAAAGGACAGTGAGTTGGTGAGGCAGAGGATTGAAATGATGGGAGCAGAGAGTGCAAGATGGGTTTCTACCTACTTGTTATGGGGTTGTTTGTGGTTTTTTTCAACATTGAGAGAGTGAAAGTGGGAGCAGATGATAAAAGAGGATTCTCTGTGGTTCATTGGTATTTTGGCTCAGCACAACAGGTAATCTTCTCCCTCTAATTTTTTTTTTCTTCCTAATTTGTTTCATCCCTTACAAGATTTCAACTCCAGTTAGGTTGTTTTTCTTTCCTTTCAGTGTTTTGGCTCAACACAAAGCATGTACTATCTCTCTCTCTCTATGTAATCCCTTAAAAAATTTTAGCTGATTTAGATTGCTTTTCTTTCCTTTAAACCTTTTTTTTTTTTCCCTTTTATTGTGATTTAGATTTGTTTCTCGTTGTAATATAGATTTTTTGGGGGGTGAATTTTGATTGTTGTTTGAGATTTTGCATAGTGGGATGTGATTATGGACAAATGGAGTTTTGTATTGGTCTACTCAGTGTTGAAAATAGTGCCTCTCCTCGGTCTTCTGTCAACTAATTTGTTTTAGTCAAATATAAATCATGTTTGGTTGTTGAAAATCTGATGTTTTAGTTTCTTTACATCATTTCCTCTTATCACTTCAGTGCTGTGTTTGGATTAGTATTTTTTTTTTTCTTTACATCATATCTTACCATAGAGACCAAGCTGTTTGAATCAGGTTTAGCCAATCCGTTACACCTCTTTAAAAAATTCTATACACTTTGCTTCAACCCTTTCTTACAGTAGCCAAAAATCCTAGTGTTCCAAGACTTTGTTCAGTATTTTTTATTTTTTATTAATGTTTGTGTGAGAATTTACTAAGACAAGTTTTTTGAGAAATTACTTCAATTTTTTTTAAAAATAAAACTTTAGGAGCACAGGGCTATTTCTCAACTCTCAAAATCTTACTATTAAAAGCATGGATAGTGCATACACTCAATTTTTTTTAAAGCATACATTTAGATTCACCAAAAAAGAAGAAGAAGAAGGAATTGAGTGAGAAGTGGCAGCAACATGAATGGTTTCTCAAGATATGTCATAATGACAGATTTTCATGTTGTTACCAATTATCACACGCCATTATTGCTGACTCTGTAGGATATCTGAAAATTATCTACTTAACAATAGAATGGATATCTTACCCCCAAATAAAAAGGAAGAAAATCGAAAAAGAAAAGGGAAAAAGGATTTGGGGACATGGCAACATATCGCATGATTGTTGCAACGTGCAAATAAATTGCAAACAATGGATTTTCTGCCCCTAATATCAGAGAATTTGTGCTTAAAATATGGATGTCATTCATGATTGGGTGTGATTATTTTCCTCTGGATACAAATGTTAGGAATGACAAGCCACAATCTTCAAAAAGATTTGCCATGTTAAGGATGTGCTAAATTCCAAGGTTGTTGGTAAAATCCTGCCTTGACAGTGATGTATTCTTGCAGACATCTTAAATAATCATAATTTTTTGAAAATATCCTATTTTTTAATCTTATTTATTACTACAGATCTATTCTCTACACTAAAACCATTTGCAGTTATTAGCCAAAAAACATAGTTTTCCAACTTCCAAGACTCTTTGTTTGGTATTATTATTATTTTTTTTAAATAATATTTGTGTGGGAAAGTTATTAAAACAAGGAATTACTTCAATTTATTAATAAAATAAAAAGCTTTAGGAGCAGTGTGAAGGGAATAAACACGAAATTCCCAGATCTGTGAGATGCAAAAATAGAGAAAAATATGCGTCAAAGAATCATACAAGAGTGGTTCGGCAATTTGCCTATGTCCATGGAGTTGGAGTTGTAGGGATTTCACTATTCACAGGGAAAAATTACAAGATGCAGCAATACAGTTTTCTCTCTAAAAACAACACACCAAACCCTAATCTCCCATTAAAAAACCATAACAATTTTATTTCGGGTCGGGTTATAATCTGGATCAAACACAACTAAGCTCCACAAAGCTCAACATAGTGCTTGTTGTCTTGGATTTGTTAACCTGTTTGACTTCTGTGAGTGAGTGTACAACATTTGATCTTGATTTTAAGATTCTGTTTGCACCTATGCGTTAGCAAATTTGTTCTGTAATTGGATGGCCTTGAATGAGGGACTTATGGTGTGAGAGGTGTTGGTTAGATGTCTTTGTGATTGGGTTGGAAAGGCTGGTCATTGAGTTAATGTTATGAGCATTTTTACCTGAAAGTTGTTGATTAGATCTCAGAAAACATTACGAACATTTTTACAGGGCTTGTGCACAAACTGATCGACACTTCTTTTTATATATAATTTCTAATGAGAACCTTAATTTTTTCTTTTCATATCAATTTAAATTTTATTTCACAAAAAAAAAAAATGTGATTCATTTAAATAAACAATAAATAATAATCACTCATAATGTTTGTTATCTTGTAGTTTCTTCAACATTTGGATGTGATCAAATTGGAGTAATTTCAAATTCCCTAGAAGCAAGCAAGTACCAATGTACCATTTGGATTTTAAAATATTTAAGAATCGTGTTTTATATATATATATATATATATATATATATATATATTTATATACTATCCGTATGTATAGCTATAGAATGATTTCTAAGATTGCTTGTTCAATTTTTCTTGCATAATGTATACTTTAGGCAAATCTTTCTTGTCTATTTCTGCCATTTTCTCCTTTACGGAACAATTTTTTTTTTTTCATTGATGTATGTGTATATCTCAATGGTTCTTTCTTACTCTTAATTTGGTTGATATGGTCTACATATATATCCATGTCACTAGCAACAGTGGTAGCATCTTCAGATTCAATTAAGCATAGAGATCTTGTATTTGCCCTCTATTATATAATGTAAGAACTGTAGATTTCTGGTTGTATCTGTAAATTGAGGCACACCAACATCATAAAGCAATTGCAATAATACTGAAGTTACTTAAAGGTGTGCAGTTAGTGGTGCCTTTGTGCTTTATGTCTCTGTGATTAGATCCTTTATTCTCTTCTATTTAAGAGATAATATGGATTGAACTATTGGACTTAACAGAAAGTTTGGAAAGCAGATGCTTGTTGATTTATTCTGTGCAGATCTTTGCATTGTTGGTACTGCATGTACACAAATAGGTGGATTTTTGGGTTCTCTTTTATCTTTATATGCCACCAAGCTTGGATCTATAGCTATTGAAAGTCGGCATAGAACCTTTATTACTGCTTCATGAATGGGTAATCTCGGTCATTGGAAAGTTTATTTTGCCATTTTCTTGAACTTTTGTTTTGGGGTCCCCAGTAGTTGCTCTTAGGAGCAGATATTGATCCGTCACTTGTACAAGAAGCATTCTTCGGCAATATTCTCAGTGCTAATTTAGGGCAGGCTCCCATAAAACAAGCTGCATTGGTTGCAGGAAGACCTAATTTTGTGGTCTCTACCACTTTTTACATAGTTTGTGCATCAGGGATGAAAGGTGGACACCCTATCATTTTTAATGAAATCTAATGTTCTGAAAGCTAAAATATGTTTATTTTCTTATTCAATGTAAAGATTTGTTGTGAACTGGGAAATGAAAGATAATGTAATCAATTCGAGATGACTAATCTCTTGAACTTGAGAGAAGAAATAGACATTTTTGGTTAATTTTTTGCTTAATTCTCATTAATGCATTCAATGTACATAAATAGCGAAAAATAAGATAACCTCATCAACAAATTCTATCCTAAAACATAGGAATTAAATTAAATATAAATAAATAACAATACTAATCTATCTAGGAAGATTTATTCTATCACTTAACTAAATTCAAATAATTTATCCAACACTAGGGTCATAACAAGATTATGAATTTGAATGTAAAATTGTAACTTCAGTTTGTTAACTAATGGTTTGATCATGTAATGTTACATGTGCTAAAACTATATAAATTTTTTGCATATTGGTGAATCTTAAGGTGTATTTTGATACCGCTTATTACTGAAAATACTGTAGTAAAATAATTTTTAAATGTATGAATAGTGTCGTGAGAGTCAATTTTGAAGAAGTTTTTGTTGAAAAAAAATACTTGTAAGTCCCATGAACAGTGCACGGGACCCACTGAAAAATGTAGGACGTAGCTGAAAAGTGTTTTTCAGCACTATCCAAACATACACTTAGACTAATTTTGGGAATTGTGATTTGCTTGTACTTAATGCTAAGTGGTGGTAGAATGAAGTCCCCCTATAAAGCAAGCTTGTGCCTTGCACGTGCCACTAACACAGTGTTCAATAAACATGCTAAGGGCATGTTTGGTAGACTGTAATAGCCGTTGTAATGTAATAGTTATTCCTATGGTTTAGTTATTCTTTAGTTTGGTTATATTTTTATTACAAGGAATAGCCATTCCTTATGAATAGCTATTCTTCAAAATGATGAATAATTATTCTTCTTTAAAAGGTTGTATTAGCTATTCCTTAGTAAGTGCAATAATTTCAAAATTTAATATATTTTCAAATAAACAAACTTTTCATATACATCTAACAATTATAAAAATAAAAAATCATAAAAAATAACACATATCTCTCTTAAATTTAAAAATAACAAATTTTAAGAAGATATAATTGTATGAGTAAGATATTTCCTAAAATAAATATTAAGTTTCATTCTAATGTTATAACTCACAACCAAATTAATGAATATGTTTAGTTATTACATTACAACACACTTTATTACTAGTAATAAAGATTACAATTTCTGTCGTAATCCTCATTCAGTGTACCAAACGTACTCTAAGTTCCAAAGTAATAAATCTGAAATAAATGTTTTAAAATGAGTTGGTTAATGAATTGAAGATCACTGTTAATCCTGCGCCTTGTTTGAAGTTTCACGATGAAAATTTGTTTTGCACTTTTTGTTGGACATACTTCAAACACATAATTTACTGACAAAGCTGTATACACTTTTCTTATGAATGAAGAAGCCGTAGTAGTGAACTGCTTCACTGAGGAAACTCGTCTCTGAACTGTGAACTTGTTGGTCAATAGCAGACCTGAAATCTAAAACTTTAATGGGTTGAAAATCAACTTTTTAGTATATAAGCACCAATTAGACATGAGGTGTCAAATGTCAATGTACTAGTCCTTAGCTGTGACCTGTGAGGCATAGACAAATTTTGGAATATTGCCAAAAGCTTGTCGGCCAGCATTCTTTATTGGTTTAGATAAGAGGATACCTTCACAAGTATGGTGTAAAATAAGTGAGTAGAATATGTATATTTTAATTGGAAACCTTGATGCAGCCAGTGTTGTCCTATTTCAAATTGATGGAATCATGATCGGTTTGTTCTGAAATTGATGGCAAACGGATCATTCAGAAGTCAGGATAGTTGGACATTTTAATGTGAACATTACATGTCGGTGCTAAACATGTTATGTTGATTGGTGAATTTTATATTGCCTGTTGATGCAGTTGATTACACGAGTAGATCTTCACCTACAGACATTGTCGCTGGTTCTGTTTTATTGGGATTCTCTTATGCTTAAGTCAACAAAACAAATATAAAGGTTTAATGCTCTTTTTATCTGACCTTATGCAGGGGTCCGCGTGTTTGTAACAGATTATAACTTCAGCTTTTTAGTTTGGGTTATGCAAATAAATACCTTAACAATTTATTTTAGAAAAGATTTAACACCACTTTTATGAGAAATAAAAAAAGCTGTCAAAACATTAATTGCTTTTTTTTTTTTTTTTTTCTCATAAAAACATTTTTTTCTTTTCCCATAAAAACTTTTTTTAAATGAATTTGAGATTGACTCATGTATTTTACCATTCAATAAAAACATTAATTGAGCCCATGTTATGAATTATAAGTTTCATTGTTAAAGTTAGTTCTAGATTTTGGCAAACAAGCTTAATTAAATCCTGCTATTTTTTTTTGTAATTGGAACTTTTATTGGGATTTAGTCTTCAATTATGTTTGTCAAGAGCCTTGTAGCTCTTTTTACAACTCCTAGTATTTCTAACAAAAATATCCAATGTTCAAATTCTCGACCCAATATAAATCGGTTGAATTATCAAAAAAGTCTTGCTCTTCTCAAGTTATCCTGTTTTGTTTATAATTTATTGAGCCTATATTAGTAGCCACTCTATGAAGCATGTGAAAGTTAGTAGTTTTTCCTTTGAATGAATTACAAATTTTCCTTTCTTGAAAAATCGCATCCAATCAATTTTTTTTTTGTTCTATCGGTGTTTAGGAAGGTGATGATGACACTTCCACTATGTTTGGCAAAATGGAGGGGGAGAGGAAATGGAAGAGCAAAAAAAAATTTCATTTTTCATGTTGTTCAAGAGGGAAAAGTTGAAGGAAATGATTTCAAATTTACTATTAAAAAAATAAAATTTAAACTTCCTGTCTATCTCTCTCTCTCTCCAATTTGGAAGGAAAGTGAATGGTGGATTTGGAGGGAAACAAAATCCTTCCATTTCCTTTGTCTCCCCTTCACCCCTCCCCTCCCTTTTCCTCCACTCCCTTTCCCATCCACCTCTCTTCCCTTGAACCAAACATGGCGTTCTTGTGACCTAATAATGAGGTGGCCGTGCGTTACTTGCACATCCATGAAGTGTATGCTTGTTCTGTTCTCTTTCTTTCTTTTTTTTTTTTTTTTATAATCATGACATCCATGCTCCAAAGAACATTTCTTTCCGGAATTTACCAAATTATTTACTTGAAAGAAAGATGCTTACAGTCTAATAATCATTGCCAAAATTGGTATCCAGCCCAGATGTGCTTTCGATTCTTTCTTCCAAGTCTTCTCCATAAAAGTTTCGTTAACCTCCATTTAGTTCTTAGAATGTACCGAGTGAAATTAAAAAAAAAAAAAAAAAAAAAAAAAAAAACAACAACAACAACAACAACACTGAACCTCTCTGTCCTTAGCATAGACAAGAATGAGAGCTTCATACCAAAAAAAAAAAAAATGAGAGCTTCAATGCTTCATAATCAACTAGTATTCGAGGTTTATCTATCATTCGCTGTCTATTCAACATTAAATTTGTACTTGCAAGTTGCAAATCATAGCAAGATTTATAGTTATGTAAAACTTCATCTATTTTTTACTCGTAGCCATATTCAACCATATATGGTGAGCTTGAACTTCTAGCCTTTAGATTTTTTTTAAGCTAGGAACATAAAATTTAAAAAATCACTCTTTTTTTACAACTGTTAATATGACACAACTAGCATAAATCTTAATATGCCACCTCTCCACAGCTGTGGAAAAAATTGTAAAAAAAAAAAAACTCACTATTGACTTATTGTTTATTGTGTTTTATTTTATATTTTTAGAAAAGCCCCGTGAAAACTATTAAGCGAAAGCTCACTTTGGTTCCAAGACTTGACATCTACAGCTTCCTTAAAATTATGATACCCAAGAGACAAAGATTCGCTTGCAGAAATGATGGCGCGCATAATCAACTCATAGTTGGGTATGAGACAATGCTGATGAAACATGAAAGTGAAACTACTCAGGCACTCAACTCTTTGCGAAATTAGGGACCTTAACACTTTACTGAGTTGTCGGAGGAACATGATAAAGATGGCTGTCCAATGCCACAGAAGGAACATTAGGTAAGGCACTCTCTAATCCATTTGCAACCACACCACGATCATTGAATTTGATGATTCCTTGAAGTTCAATCACCTAAATTACCGCATGAGTGCAACACTACTCTTGTCACTAATTTTCTCACATCATTAAGATATTGACAATTCCCTGGTTTAAAACATAATGGACCAAAATTGAAAAATGACACACTTCAAGGATCAAAAATGGTGTTTGGCAAAATAGAAATTAAGAAGATAGAGCAAAACCCATATGGTATAGAAGATAAGTATGGCCCCAAATCAAACAGGCCAGAGTTAGAACCATGTTGATGTTATGCATAATCAGGTTGGCAAAGATAGGCCCTAGAATGGCAAAGTGACCTATCCCTCAGCTGTTAGAAACCTAGGTACGTGTGAAATAGAATAACAGCTTAGAGCTAATCTTCATTGAATGCAGGATGTTTTTGTTGCCTTATAAGTCATGCCAACCAGGACTTGCATATATGGGAACTCAGCAGGATCGATCAAGTTCAACAAATTCTTATTGTATTCAAAATTTCAAATTCACACCAATAAGAGAATAACAGCACAGTGCTAATCTTCATTGAATGCAGGATGTTTTCATTACCTTATTGTAAGTCATGTCAACCAGGACTTGCATTTTATGCGAAGTTAGCAGGATTGATCAAGTTCAATAAATTCTTCTAGTATTCAAATTCACACCAATAAGAAACGAGTATTCTATTAATTCACATATTCTCAACAGATAAGAACGCATAACCTCACTATGTAGACAAATCTTTGAGGGTTTGTGGTCATTATATAAACTGTGCAAGTTTCATTTGAATTAATGGTAGATCTGCACAGTGCATGCATGAAAGTAGTTGAATACTTACCAGAATCTGAACTCATGTCAAGGAAACCCAGCAGCTGGAATTCTTCAACTTGAACAACAGCAACATGAAGCATCACATGTGAGATCCACAATCTTTTGGTTTAACACCAACTAAAGGTTCAACAAACACCAAAGTTTCAGTTCCATAAACCTTAGATGTTATAAGGGAGTGTGTGTGCAATGCTAATTATTTGGTTTGTGGTACCCAACAACCTATGAACTTGAATTCACCATTTTACTATTATTGTTGGCTACAACAAGCATATATCTCCGATTCTCCACCTCCCTCATCCAACATCATTCTTTCCTGTTTCAGATAGAAGTGTTGTCTTTCAAAGACTTCAAGATAAAGGTCACAAAAATAAACCCCAAGATGCAAGAAGATCCCAAATGTGGGCCAAATTATAATGTGGGCAATGCCAAATCATAATACCATTAAAAAGAAAAAGAAAAAAAAAACAATTCAACCGAGTAAACGAAACAAATATGAATAAATTAGCATACTGAAAATGTCATAAGAACAACGAGCTCCTAAACAAACATAAGTAAGAAAAAAGAAGAAAGAAGGGCATTTGAGATTCTTACTCTACTAATCTAAGATACATGAATTGGCCCTATAGGCAACAGATTGAATCTCAAATCCTTAAACATTACTAAAATAAACAGCCAAATCAAATACAGGACAACATTACCAAACCCAAATCTATCCGAAGGCCCCTAGCCTCTTTCTTCATCTTCTTCTCTCTTCTTATTTTCATTACTCCTTTTCTTTTCCTCCATTTCACTTTCTCTAAAAATAAATAACTAATCCTGTGATTCACTCTTCTTTCCCATTCCATCTCCTTCCCTCTCCTCCAACAACCTCCCGGCCTCTTCATCGGCCTGTGCCGCCTTCTTCTGCGTCTCTTTCGCCTTCAAGGCCTGCAATTTGGAATGGTTATAGTACGCAACACCCAAGAAAGCAAGCGCGTACCCAAACAAATTAAGGGGTGTGACCGTGTCCTTAATAACAGACCAAGAAAACGCAATCAACAACCAATCTTTCACCACACCAGCCACATTCATGGTCAAAGCCGAAGTCTTTCCCACAAGCAAAAACACAGCAAGATTCAAAGCAAAAGCACAGAGAGAATTAGTCCCAAAGATCACGAAATCAAAATGGAAACTCGAAGACTCTCTCAAAACCGGCAATTCGACGAAGATCCATGGAACTAGCAAGAAAACGAAACAGCAAGGAGCAACATAGTACAACGAGGTAATGGGATTTAAGGTTATGCCTTTAGAGGTGAGCAAGATCTGAATCATGACAAGCCTTGTGGCCTCAAAAGCAACAGCACCCAATTGAAGGAAAACACCCCATGAATCAAACCTCGCTTCACCGTAGGCGGCGATGGCCACACCGACAGAGATCGAGAGCATGTTGGCCATTGTATCAGATTTGAAAGGGTCCTTTTTGAACAAGACCCCAATTGAATACACAGCTACAGGCATCAAAGCTTTGAGCATTTGGATGAACGAGACAGAGAGATAGATATAGGCCGAGTTGGAGAGCCAGAGAGAGAGAGAATAGAGAGCTCCGATGGGTACCACCGATGAAAGGTAGAGATCTCTTGACATGGAAACTGGTTCCACGAGACGGAAAACTCGGACAAGGCAGAAGGCGATGGAAGAACAGAAACCCATGTGGATCATGGTTAGAGAGATCGGAAATGGCCAGTTGTACATCTTCTTGTCGAGAATGTACTTGTTGTACACGATGACGGTGAAGCTCAGGAAGATCCAGATTCCTACGTAGGTGTAGGATAGGACAATCTTCTTCAGGACGCTTTCGCTCAGAGCGCCACCTTTCCCCATTTTGTGTGTGTGTGTGCTGAGAGTACTCACTGCTCTGAGCTCTGTGATTCTTTCCGACTCAAATCCGAGTCTTTGTGTGTGTGTGTTTTTGTATTGATTTATCTATACAGCTGAAGAGGTGAGAGAGGAGTTTGATGTTTTTGTTTGTTTGTTTGTTTCATGTGAGAGAAACAAACAAAGGCGTTGTGTCTATGGGGTATATGAGTCTATGACTTGTGTTAATGTATGTGGCAGTAGCCGCAGTACCGGATAGATTGTTGAATGGGCCTCTTTTATTAGGGGTATTTTACTATTTGGTGAATTGCCTTTGGAATCTTTGGAAAATGTTTTTTTTTTTTTTTTTTTTTTTTGAGAAAGGTTTAGGAAGGTATTTAATTATGAGTAATGGTTAGGGATCTTGAGTCCAAATCTTCTGTCTCATACTTTCTGCTTCGATATATACTCCACAAATAAAAATATGTCACATGTCCATCTAAGTTATTAAATGCTAAATTTATGCCTTCTATTATTTCAATTTTCTAAAATAAATAAATAAATAATCCATCATATTTAGGTAATTGAAATAATAGAAGGCATAAATTTAGCATTTAATAAATTAGATGGACATGTGGCATATTTTTATTTGTGGAGTATATAGTGGAGCAGGAAGTGTGAGACAAAAGATTTGGACTCAGGGATCTTACAAATCTACAACCTTTACCCATAAATAAATAATTTTAATCTTTATTTATTATTTTTGAAATCACTTAATGGCACCATATATATTAGAATAATAAATTGTAAAATTGTTATGCCTCAAACGATTTTTTTTTTTTTTTTTTTTTTTTTTTTTTTTTTTTTTTTTTTTTTGAGAAGATGGTAAGAATGCCTCAAAAGATTAAATATATATGGATGCACAGGAAAGTTTTAATATAATGTAATTTTTTTTATCTTTTTTTTTTTCCTAAATATGAAAGTTGAAAATAGTTTCTAATAGACATTTATTTTTTTTATTTTTTTTATAAATACAATAGTATTTTAAACTTATGGTGTCACTCTCTGATGATTGCTTTTTATCATTGGTCCAAGACATTAATTAGCTTTTTGGCGGGAATTAAACTCAGATCTATTATCAACGAGAGGTTTTACGAATTGAGCTAACTGAAACCCACTAATAATAGACATTTAATATGATTGTGTTTGTATATAGAACTAAGAGTCCGAATTTGATAAGGTTAGGGGTGTAAAACCTATGTTTTACATAATCCAATAAGAAATTGTCATATTAGTTTTTTTTTTTTTACTTAAAACTCAATATATTGTACCACATCTAATAACATTTAAATAAATTCCCAATTAAGTTGGATTTTCATATGAGTATTAAAATTGATTGTGTGTGATTGTGCCTAATCTTTAATATGTGATATGATGATGTGACATGTTGGATTGTAAGGGTTTTTATACCACATCATTATAGAATTTAATCTCTTGAACTAAATATTCTAGAATTAGGCATTTATAATGATTGTGTTTGTATACGGAAACATATATTATATATCATCAAAAGAAATGTGATGTGTCAAGATTCTAATAGATGGTTTAAATATTGAATGAAATTTTAAATTCAATAAAAAAAAATATTAGAATAATAACGTGTAAAATTGTGAGGTCTCAAAAGGAAAATATTATGAAGTCAACCAACCAAAAATGAAACGTCTTTAATTTTGTAGATTATAAATTATGAGAAAAAGTTAATGGACACTTTAAAGACATTAGTTTAGGAAATATTTTTAAAAACGTTTTATGAGAAAAGAAAAAATAATAATTAAATTTTTTACAGTGTTTTATATTTCTCATTAAAGTAGTGTCAAATTTTTTCTAAAATGGTTTATTAACATTTATCCTTAGAACACCCATTAACAAAACTCATAAGTTATAGGTAACAAGATAAAATGAGAGAAAAAATTATGATGGTTGAATTGATAAAATTTATATTTACCAAAAACAAAATTGATAAAATTTATTACCCTCAAATAAGATAACTGAATTTAATTCATAACAAAAACAAATAGATAACTGATTTGATTTGATGATAAAGAACGATAATAAATGAGACTTGTAGAGATTATCTTTTTATATTTAAAAAAAGAAAAAGTGTTCCATCCAATACCATGACCTTGAAAGTCCATAGGAAATATTTTAAAAAACGAAAAAAATAATTAAATTTTTTTTTTAATTTTTTATATTTCCCGTGAAAGTTGTGTCAAATTTTTTCTAAAATGATTTATTAACAATTACTCTTAAAGCACTCATTAACAAAACCCATAAATTATAGGTAACAAAATAAAATGAGAGAAAAATTTATAATTGTTGAATTGATAAAATTTATATTTATTAAAAACAAAATTGATAAAATTGATTGTCCTCAAATAAAATAACTGAATCTGATCCATGTCAAAAATAAATTAATAACTGATTTTTATTTGATGATAAAGAACACTAACGAATAAGACTTGTGAATATTATCTTTTTATATTTAAAAAAAGAAAAAAGTGTGCTGTCCAATAATGGCATGCCCTTGAAGGCCCATTAAATTTCAAAGCAAGCCCAATCGTAAAACGTGTAAATATTGGACTAAATTGAAATGTGATTTCAAGTCCGGAGCTTAGATTCGAATTTTACTAGGAGCATATAAAGTTCGACTGTCGACAATGAGAGTCGTCACGTGGGGCTGCAACGGCAGCTGCAGCTGCATGCGGCGTTGATGATGTGGTTACTGTGACGTGTCCCCCCCCAATAAATCACGTGGACTTTATTCTTCTTCATTGCTTCTGTGTGCAGCGCATTGCCATTGCCGCTAGACACGCATGTCTCTCCCTTCTTCCAAATATACCCAACAATCTCACCCTCTTTTTTTCATTTTTTAAAGTTATTTCAAAGTTACTTTTTTTTTTCTTTATCTCAACATTCTCCTAATTTAATTTTGGTTAAATTAGTAACTTTATTTTATTGGACTTCTATTTAAACATATTGGAATAATATCATAAATAATGTAATCAATGGTTTTTTTTTAAGACTACTAGGGGCTACGTTGGTTTCGTAAATACTATGGATTACTGTAGTTTTAGGATTAATATACTAAGTTTAGTTCGTTTGGAAATAATTTATTTAGATTTTGCTAAAAAAAATTTATTGATTATAAATAAAAAGTAAAAATTAAATAAAATAAGTATGTGATTCACGTGAGACTCGCAAAATAGTAGGAAAAATAAACAATAAGTTTGCTTATAAGTGTCTCCCTAAAAAAAAAAAAAAAATTGCTTATAAATGCATCCCTAACAAACACTAAGTGTGCACTTGGGATCTATTTAAAAAAGTTTTGCCTTTTGCTTTTTGCATTTTTTACTTTTTTCTATGCTTTTTAGCAAATAATCTAACTTTTATTTTATTTTTTAAAAATAAACTAGTTTTTAACTTTTTGTAACACATTTAACATAAAATTACCAAAAACCAAATCATTTGATAAACACTATACAAATAAACTACCAGAAATAAGCAAAAGTCAAACACACTCTTAATGTACATATGTAAACCCTATATTGTGTTTATTATAATCCTAGCTTATAAGCCAGTTTTTTGCTTTTTTGTTTTTTAGCTTTTATTTACAGTTTTTTAAAACCCCATTTTTTCTTACTTTTTTAAAGTATAGGTATACTTTAACACACTTTTAGCAAATGTTTTGTTGCAAAAATCTAGATAATAAGATGTTCCCAAACGAATAGTTGTTTATAGCCTTTTGATGTGGAAAAAATTCGTCAGGCGAAAGCATGTTAATTCTCTTGTTTTTACATCAATATATTTTCTTCTTACAATGTTAATGGGTACCATAACCAAAATCTTTAAACCTTATCAATCTTCAATATTGTTGCTTCCGCTGTCAACATCAAACCCCACACCTAAAGTCTAGATTCATGGGGATCTCATCTATAACTGCTATACTCCTTAGATATGCATACAGGTTCTCTCAAATTTTCCATTTAGCACATTGCACATTCCCTAACACACCCTACAATCCCTATTTTAAGCTTCCATGTTGTTGTACACACCACTCTCTAATTTGAAGACACCTTCCGCAACTCCTACATGCTTTTAGTAGGTGTTTGGTATTGGAGAATTCATATTATCTCCAACATCCAAATTCTTAGGAATGAGATGACTAAAAATTGTAATCTCTAGGAAAGTAACTATTATATATTTGGTTTGATTTGGAATCTAATAAGAATCCTAAGAATATGAGATGCTTATATTTGGTTTATTTTTAAGAATCTTAGAAGAATTATTTATGTTCCTAAAATACCATTTGATTCCTAAATATAACATTAAGTTTTTTTTTTTAAATCTTCTTCCAAATAATTATGAGAAACAAAATATAAACTATAAATCATGAAAAATTCAATAAAATTATAGTATAACATTTTTTTAAATGACATTTATAATTCAAAAAAAATTATTTAAATTGTCAATTTATAATAATATTTTTATTTTATTTCTATTGGTTAAAGAGTAGGGGAAATTGGTAAAATTTTCAATTATACAAAATGTAACTTTATTAAGGTATGGGGGTGTGGATACCCACATTTTTAAAAGGGTATCCGCATTCCTACAAAAATGGCATGGAGTGAAATGCAATGCTACAAGCATATGATTCCCTTGTGTGATTTGCAACAAAATATGAGAATTTTTCAACATTCCTAAAAATACTAAAACATTATCCCATGCTAAATGTCACTTTAGAGATATCACACACTAGTTTGATCTTGATTATGTGTCTTGCTTATTATTTGACTTTAATTGGTCTTTACTCTCCACAGTACATATAATATAAATTAGCCTATACATATGCTCTCATGTCAAAAACTCTTTTCACATTTTTAATGTGCATCATGCGGGGGGTGGCCCCACGACCAGCCTAGGGGTTCAAATGAATCCCCTAACCTAGCCCAAAATATATATATATATATATATAATTTTTAATTTTTAAAATTTTATTGCTTTGACTCCTACAATAAAAATTTGAACACCCTAACCCTAATTTTATTGTTTGTGCATCCAATGATTGTTGTCTTAATGATCTTTAAACTATTAATAATTTTTTTAGACTATTTACAATATAATTGTATTGTATATAATGTGAAAGTTGTATATACAAAAAAAAAATGATAATCTTATTTTTTTACTCGCTTACCCCCCTCCCCCCAACCCACAAATTGCTGGCTTCGCCATTACTGACCTCCCTAGAAAAAAAATTCTAGAGCTAGCCGCCATTGCGTCATGCACTTCTTTCTCTTCAACGATGATCTTTTTTAGGATTATTTTTTTTATTATTTATTTATTTTTTTCAGTAAGTCTCGATTCATTTGATGGGTGTTGAAACTTTCTTTCCGAACATAAGTTTTTGTTACATCTTCACCTCGAGGGAAGATGTTAAAGTATATTAGAATATTATATATCAAAATGTTAACATAAACAACATGGATTTTATATTTAAGTTGATAGAAGATACAAGAATGACATAAACTTAATTTTGAAAATTGAGGGATTAAATTAGCATCAGCCATCAGTAATAGTTGAATGATCAAATCAAACTTTACTTGGAGGACCAAAGTAATAATTTAACCTAAATATTTTTACTTTTGAATTGTTCAAAAATATTTGTCAATCTAAAATTATTTTTTCCTCATTTTTTGGAGTCTAACTACAGCTACTAGAGATCTATCAAAAAGTCAATTGAGTTAAACAAGTTGATTCTAAGCTCAAGATCCGAAAACACACCACCAGATATGTTAGTCCAAGTGATACCTCCCCCATGCACTAACTGCATGAGGGTCTAAGGGAGGGCTAGCTGGGACGAGCAGCAGAGACTGCATCATAGTGTAGATTTCTAATCATTTCCTAAAACAAATAGAAGATGATGAAATTAAAACACAAATTCAATGGTCATTTTTATTTTATTATTAGGTAAATAGAGGGAATAGGAGGCACTGTTCGAATCCTATACACTAGCTAGACACCAAAAAGGGCCACCGACAGTTCGAACTTTCGCATATTAGATCACTTATTAGTAAAATGTTCTGTGTATGTCTGTACGCGATAAGAAGTACTATGAGTCTATGAGATATATACAACACATAATTCACTTAAATAATTCACTTATGCTATTTAAATAATTCACTTATGTTCTGCTTACCCATTTTACAGGCAGAATAATCCACTTATTCCTCACCAAACCAATCATGTTGAAGCTAAGGCATATAATACATATGCTAGGTATTATTGCTATTTAAATATTATTTACACTCAAAGTGTGGGATCTACTTACTGGTTATCAAAATTGTTGGCATCTAGATTCTAGAGGTTGAGAATAAATAGAAAAGAAAAGAGACAATATCTCCTGATAATTCTGGTTGGAAATTGACTAATCAAACAATAGCATACGTAGTTTTTGGTTATTTTGCAAAGTTTGACTTGGTAGATAGAGTGGGATTTTGATAGAATATTACCTATTATCCGAGTTTTGAGATAGTGCATACGCTAAACTCGTTTATCTATTTGTTGTTTTCTCTTTGTTTTTTTGTTCATAGATAATTGCAAGTTGGGTAGTGACTACTGACTAGTGTGAAGGTGCGAAGTCAATTTTGATTCCAGCTGGCTCATAGGCTGCATCTGAATTTATTTATTTATTTTTTTTTTTTGAGAAGAAGCTTGCATCTGAATGATAATTAATGATAATATTATAATTATTATAAACATACAAAATAGATAGGTTGGTGGAATGTAAATTAGGATATTATGTCACCTCACCTAATCAAAGCTTTAGTCATGAATTATATGACTTAAAAAAAATTGTCATATTAAGCCAAGAGTCTCATGACTTAATTAATTAATATTTTTTGAAGTTTTTAATAGAGATATTTGAGATTTAAATTCGTACCCTTAAATGTCGATATATATAAAAAAAAAATTCATATTAAGAAAAAAATATATAGACCAAGAGATGTAACACTTTATGAATGTATCACATGTTCATAGATTGGTTTGGTCCAATTAGTCCAACTTGTAACCAATTATTTTTATATTGACAACTTCGATGATAATTGCCAACCCAAAAACTTCTTTCCCAATTTCTTGTTGATTTTGCTAGCCTTTTAAAATTGGATTTCACATTTTGCCAGGTAAAAAAAAAAAAGATTAATTATAATTAAATGGTAACAATAAGTCTATATTTTGTTCACCGTGCAACTTCATGTATTAGATATGCTAAGTGTAGGGACCGGTTTCGAGCGCTCTCTAAAGATTGAGAGAGTGGACCCAAACCCAGCTAACCCTGTAATGAATTTGTAGAGTATGGGTTCAAGAGCTAGGCCCTAGTAAAGAATGCAACGGCCATGCATGGTTGCACGTGAACGCTGATAACTTAAACGTGGATTAGGATGCACAATAAGGCTCCTCGGACGGGTTTTACAGAGGTTGAAGTTGTTCTTATTTCTTTCAAGAAATGTTACAATGGTTGAGAGAAAATACACTGCTACAGTATTTCTTTTTCTCTGGTTTTCCGTCTGTCCCCCTCTCAAGAGGGACTTCTTATATTATATACTTCTCTCCCAGTTGATCCTAGCCCTACGTTTGTTGATCAACTCGGCTTCCACTTGAGAGCCTGTCCCATCAGCCGCATTCCCATCCCTCCTGTGGGTTGCAGCGCCCAAGACGGCACTGTTCAGAGATCCTATCCTCATTAATGCGGTCAGGGCGTTAGTTGAGGGCATTTAATGTGGAGGTGACAGTTCACCTGGGACTTGCTCCTCCACCATGCTTCCATGTCCGGTGCTTGGTACTTGCTATTTGCTCCTTGGATGCTCAGGGAGATTCCCCTTAAGGGTATGCTGTTTGCTCACTTTCTGACCTCGGTCGCCCGAGAATGTAACCATCCTCGGCAATGCTCCTTGGGCCCTGGGCTTTACACTTTCGTCCTCGGACCTTGGACGCGTCCTCGGCGTGGGCCTCTGGGCCTAGTCTGAAGTGGGCCGGGGTTGCTTGACTTATTCTGGCCCCACAATAGCCCCTCAAAATCTTGCTGTCCACATCCTCGGGCGGAAAGGAGGATTTTGATACCCTCGGACCTGCTCCGTGTCCAATCGAGTCTTGTCCCTCGTCAGCATTGGAGCCTTTTCACCTGCCCAAGGTGCGTTACTGGCGCTTCGGTGCACGTAATGTGTCCTGCATTAAATTCGGGCGGCTTTATGCTCCCCACGTTCAACGGGCAGATGACAATCTAACGGTGGGGATGCATCTAGCATTTATGGGCGGGAAAACTCGCGCGGCTCTTCCATCTAGGGTATAAATACCCATTCGAACCGCTTTCTCCTTTTTCATTCACAATCAAGAGCTCTTGCGCCTCCATTCAGAGTCCAGCCAAATTTCCACCTACATCTCCAGCATAAAAAGCCAGTTCGAGGAGCTCCTCCTCATTTCTGTAAATCGCTCTATCCCTCTCTGAGCTTTTTTCCTCTCTACTCCTCCTTCTCTTTTATTTGCTCTCCCTTTAGCTCTCTTAGGCGTCATTTGGGATGGGTAGACTTAAGAAGTACGTCTTTACTGAGGAGGCG
Organism: Quercus aquifolioides; assembly: GCA_019022515.1. Taxonomy (NCBI): domain Eukaryota; kingdom Viridiplantae; phylum Streptophyta; class Magnoliopsida; order Fagales; family Fagaceae; genus Quercus; species Quercus aquifolioides. The sequence goes on from CM032327.1 coordinate 82,248,072, forward strand.
ATGGAGAAATTCATCGCCGATTATAAGATACCGGCCAACGTGGGCTTAAGGTATTGTGAGGAGGGGGAGTGGCACCTCCGGAGGCAGGAGGGCGAGGTGGTGATTCCCATCATCGCCTTCCTTGAAGGGGGGATGAGGATCCCCATGGGGCCGGTGACGAGGGGTTACCTTACATACTTTCGGTTAACCCCCACCCAGTGCGCCTCCAACATGTTCAGAATTCTGGGCAGTGTGGATGCTCTTAATGAGAAGATGGGTCTAAGGTTGACCTATCATGATGTGAACTACTGCTACAATCTTCAACATCTGAAGAACAAGTCCTACTACATGAGGACGAGGGACGACAGGGTCCGGCTTATCCAGTGCCTCCTTGAGTCCAACAAGGGGATGAACGAGGATTTTCTCATCGTGTCTGGAGCGTGGCACGATGGCCTTCATTGCCCGGCGACAGAGGGAACACCAGGTGGGGCAGTGGGAATAGGAGGGGATTCAAAGATTCTAACTTGTTTTCTGCATTATTTCTTTTTGTACTGTTTGGTTACTAACCGTGGATGTGTTTTCTTTCTGCAGATCCGCACTCCTTCGCGCGCCACTTCAGCTTGATCAACAGGGAAGACTTGCAGAAGGTGCTCAGGTCTGCGGCTTTTGAGAACGAAGCAGACCACCAAGTCAGAGCCGCGCACAAGATTTTGGGGTACACTCCACTCCAAAAGTCATTCGCGGCCCCAAAGCACGTGATCAAAGCAAAGGATCCTCGGCTGCAGAAAATAAAAGTGACCGAGGACGGGTTCGAGTTTCCCGAGGATCCCTCCACTTCAGAAGGCGTCACAGTAGCAGTCCCCTCGTCTTCCCACACATTCCCAGAGGCCGCGGAAGAGGACTTAGAGAGGGAAGGGGACGCTGCAGATTTTGGTCCTGCCAAGGACGATTTTGGCATTTTTGAGCAAGACCATCAGTCCGAGGACCCATCTGGAGACTTGGGTGATCCTCGTCTAACCGAAGCAGACCTCTTAGCGTCAGAGACATCCTCTCGGCTTGAGATGGGCTACAAGAAGAAGGCCCAACCCAGTCTACTCGACCTAATTGAAGGGCAGCCGGGGAAGTCCAAGCCGAGGCTTCCTCCTCCTCCTCCTCCTCCAAAGACTCGTCCTGCTCAGACCAGGTCGGCCTCAACCCAATCCAGGCTTCCTCCTCCTCCGCCTCAGACGAGCTCGCCGTCCAGGCACGAACCTGCTGATCCTAAGCCGAAGAAGGATAAGGGCAAGAGGATCCTTGAGGACAAATCTGGGCCCACGCGGGAGGGAGATGATACTCGGCGGCCTTCGAAGCAGCTGAGGATAGGCTTCACAACCCAGGACAAGCAGGTTGCTACCCCCCGCCCGAGGTTCAAGCCTGGCTCCCCGCCCCAATGCTCCGTGGGGGACCTTTAAGGGATGACTCCTCCCTCAGGGACTTTAGGGATGGCGAAGGCGCGTACGTGGCCGATGCAGTGGAGAAATGCCTGCTCCTTCCTGTGGACATGGAGCAGCTGAGGACCATGAGGAGTAGGGAGGTCTTCCTCTGCCTCAAGCGATATCTGGGGATGGTAAGATCCTTAACACTTGTGTTTTTCTCGCTTCAGTTTTTTCTGGCTTCCTTTCTTTCTTTAGACTCGGCTAATTATCCTGTATCTGCTCTGTTTGGTAGGCTGTCCAGGCCACTTTCAGGCTGGAAGAGGCGGCCAATGACCATGGAAAGGTCATGGATGCCGAGCGCGATAAACGCTTGGAGGCTACTCGGATCCTCAAGACGTCCGAGGAGGACCTTGCCAAGGCTAGGGAGGAGTTGAAGGCAATGACCCAGGCTAGGAACAGCGCGGTGTCAGGCCTTGAGGGTGCCCAGAGGCAGGCTGAAACTCAAACGAAGCGTCTGGGTGAGGTAGAGGGGCTGCTGAAGCTCGCCGAGGAACAGATAGCTGGCCTGACGAAGAAAGTGGCCGATGCTGAGGAGGCCAAGAGGGTGGCCGAATGGGCCAAAGAGGAGGCTGAGAGGGCCACGTTTGAGGCAGAGCAAGGCCGGGAGGAGGCCTGGGCCACCAAGGATGAAGCTGAAGAGGCAGCCTATGCTGCTGGGGCAGCTGAGACAGCAGCTGCCTACAAATCCCAAGTCCCTGGGGTATGTAGGCGCTACTGCTCTGAAACTTGGAGTGAAGCCCTCAAACAAGCTGGGGTGGAGGCCTTTTCTGACTTGTGGAAGGAGGAGAGCGTGTACTACCCCCTTGTCATCCACGAGGCTGCCCTAGATGGCTCTGAAGCCGAGGAGACTGCTGTGGAAACTGCTGCTACTCCAGGTGAGGAGGCCTCGGACGCTGGAGTCACTGGTGAGCCTGTCCAAGGGAGTAATCCTCCCGTGGTGGTTGAATTGAGTGATGGCTCAAACGAGGATGCGCCTTAGTAGGTTGCAAAGCCTTCCCCCGATGCCCAAGTTTCTCCTGCTGAGGGGGCAGCTATTCCTGCAGGCCATCCCCCTCAGTCAGGGCTCAGAGGACCCTGAGGCAGCTATGGGCCAACCACCCACCGAAGCGGGCAACTAAATAGAAGGACTAGGCTCCTTGGCGCCTCTGCCTGCTACACTTCATTTTTGCATCTTTTTCTTCCCTTTTTCTTTATTTGTAATGTGACTCCCTTGGTGTAATTCTTTTGGACTTAATGAAATGAGAGCTTTGTTTCTTTTTCTGTTTGTTGTGGCTGTTTGCTTACTTGCACGCTATCCGCCTTTTCTTTACTTGAATGATTTTAACTTCAATTGTATCTCGGCCAATTGCGGCATCAACTATTATAATGAGAGGGCATGTATGCTCTGGTGCATCTTTCGTTTCCTAAGGACCAGATAGAATTTCTTTGAGTAGACACTTAGGATTTCTTCAATGTAGTTAACTTCCCCATAGGCCTGAGTCCGAGGACCATGCAGAGCCTTGTTTCTGTCTAACACTTGAGTTTGGCTGTAAGTAACTAGTTTCCCCATAGGTTTGAGTCCTTGGACCATGCAAGACCTAGGTTCTGTCTAGCACCCAGATATAAGTGGTTAGCTCCCCATAGGCTTGAGTCTGAGGACCATGCAAGACCTAGGTACAATGCTACCTTCAATTTGGCTGTAAGTAACTAGTTTCCCCATAGGCTTGGGTCCTTGGACCATGCAAGACCTAGGTTTCGTCTAGCACCCAGATATAAGTGGTTAGCTCCCCATAGGTTTGAGTCCGAGGACCATGCAAGACCTAGGTACAATGCTACCTTCAATTATAAGTGGTTAGCTCCCCATAGGCTTGAGTCCGAGGACCATGCAAGACCTAGGTACAATGCTACCTTCAATTTGGCTGTAAGTAACTAGTTTCCCCATAGGCTTGAGTCCTTGGACCATGCAAGACCTAGGTTCCGTCTAGCACCCAGATATAAGTGGTTAGCTCCCCATAGGCTTGAGTCCGAGGACCATGCAAGACCTAGGTACAATGCTACCTTCAATTTGGCTGTAAGTAACTAGTTTCCCCATAGGCTTGAGTCCTTGGACCATGCAAGACCTAGGTTCTGTCTAGCACCCAGATATAAGCGGTTAGCTCCCCATAGGTTTGAGTCTGAGGACCATGCAAGACCTAGGTACAATGCTACCTTCAATTATAAGTGGTTAGCTCCCCATAGGCTTGAGTCCGAGGACCATGCAAGACCTAGGTACAATGCTACCTTCAATTATAAGTGGTTAGCTCCCCATAGGCTTGAGTCCGAGGACCATGCAAGACCTAGGTACAATGCTACCTTCAATTTGGCTGTAAGTAACTAGTTTCCCCATAGGCTTGAGTCCTTGGACCATGCAAGACCTAGGTTCTGTCTAGCACCCAAATATAAGTGGTTAGCTCCCCATAGGTTTGAGTCCGAGGACCATGCAAGACCTAGGTACAATGCTACCTTCAATTATAAGTGGTTAGCTCCCCATAGGCTTGAGTCTGAGGACCATGCAAGACCTAGGTACAATGCTACCTTCAATTTGGCTATAAGTAACTAGTTTCCCCATAGGCTTGAGTCCTTGGACCATGCAAGACCTAGGTTCTATCTAGCACCCAGATATATTTGTCGTTGGGGCGCGAGACGTGTGATCATGATAGGCAGAACATCTGAATCAAAGGAGACTTCTTTATTAATAGTAATACCTTTTCAGGTTATTTACATTCCATGGACGAGGTACAGGTTTGTCATCTAAATCTTCTAAATAGTATGCTTCTATCCCTGCCACTGAGGTAATTCGGTAGGGTCCCTCCCAGTTGGGTCCGAGCTTTCCCCAAGAAGGGTTCTTGGCAGCTCCTACGACTTTTCTCAGCACCAGGTCTCCCGGTGCTAGTGGTCTGAGCTTTACATTGGTGTCATATCCCTGCTTGAGCTTTTGCTGGTAGTGGGCCAGCTGGATCATTGCTTGCTCTCTTCGTTCATCTACCATGTCGAGGCTCCGCCCCAGCAGTTCATCATTGCTGCCTGGGGTGAAGGAGCTCGTCCTTAGCGTCGGGAAGTTGGTTTCCAGGGGGATCACTGCCTCCGCACCATAAGTCATGGCAAAAGGTGTTTCCCCTGTTGAGCGCCGGGGCGTAGTCCGGTACGTCCAGAGGACGTGGGGCAGCTCTTCTACCCATCTCCCTTTGGCATCATCCAGTCTCTTCTTAAGCCCGTTGACGATGACCTTGTTGACAGCCTCGGCCTGTCCGTTCCTCTGAGGGTAGGCTGGCGTTGAGTACCTGTTTGTGATCCCAAGTTCACAACAGTACCTCCTGAAGGCCTTGCTATCGAACTGGAGCCCATTATCCGAGATGAGGGTATGAGGGACCTCGAACCGTGTAACTATGTTCCTCCAAAGGAATTTCTTCACGTCTACATCCTTGATGTTGGCTAGTGGCTCGGCCTCGACCCACTTGGTGAAGTAGTCCGTGGCCACTAACAGATACCTCTTGTTCCCTAGTGCCTTGGGGAAAGGTCCCACAATGTCCAAGCCCCATTGGGCGAATGGCCATGGACTGGACAACGGATTGAGGACCCCTCCTGGCTGATGGATGTTTGGGGCGAACCTTTGGCATTGGTCACACTTCTTGACATACTCCTGGGCCTCTTGTTGCATTCCCGGCCACCAGTATCCTTGTGTGATGGCTCGGTGAGCCAGGGATCTCCCCCCTGTGTGGCTCCCACAGATTCCTTCGTGCAGCTCTTCGAGCAAGGATTTTGCTGCTTCGGGGTGAACGCACAGTAGATATGGCCTAGAGTAGGAGCGCCTGTATAGCTTGTGATCCTCGGACAACCAGAACCGAGGAGCTTTCCTTCGTATCTTTTCTGCCTCTAACCTTTCCTCAGGCAGGACATCATCTTTGAGGAATCTCACTATGGGGTCCATCCAGCTGGGACCCATCACAACTTGATGGATGGGGATCACTCCCTTTGGCACTTCGCTCGCCCTTTCTAGGCGCTTCACAAGTATGATCCGAGGCAGAGCCTCTGCCGAGGAGGTTGCGAGTGTGGCTAGCGAATCGGCATGACTGTTCCCACTCTTGGGAATATGGGACAAGTTGAAGAGGCCAAACTCCAACTGCAAGCGCTTGACTTGGCTCAGGTATTCTTGCATTCTCGAATCTCTGGCCTCCATCTCCCCCTTTACCTATCCTACCACCAATCTGGAGTCCGAGAACATCTCTACCGACTTTCCTCCCATCTTTTGCACCATGATCATCCCTTGCAGTAATGCCTCATACTCGGCCTCGTTGTTTGTGGCCGTGAATCCGAGCCTCAGGGATTTCTCGATAACATGATCTTCAGGGGATACTAGGACCAGCCCCACTCCGGACCCCCTTTGGTTTGCCGCGCCATCCATATATACTTTCCAACATGGTGACTCCGGGATGGAGATTGCCCCAACTGATTTCTCATCACAGCTCTTCTCCTCGGCTGTCACTTCTACGACTGGTTCAGCGAACTCGGCCGTCAAATCCGCAAGAACCTGGCCTTTTATGGAAGTCCGAGGCATGTACTTGACGTCGAAAGCCCCCAGAATTGTGTTCCACTTCGCGATTCTTCCCGTGTAGTCAGCGGTCCGGAGTACAGACTTCAAGGGCAATTGGGTTAGGACAACCACTGTGTGAGCTTGGAAGTAATGGGGGAGCTTTCTCGTGGCGTGGACCACCGCCAGTATGACTTTCTCCAGGGGTAGGTATCTGACCTCTGCTTCGTGCAGCGACTTGCTGACGTAGTAAACTGGCTTTTGAACGCCATTGTCTTCCCGTACCAGCACTAAGCTCACTGCGTGGGGCGCCACCGCCAGGTAGGCGTATAGGACCTCGTCGGGCTCAGGATTGGACATGATAGGCGGCCGGAATAGATACTCCTTGAGTTGCTGGAAAGCTATGGCACAATCCTCGAACCACTCAAATCCTTTCCATTTGTTGATCAGGAGATAAAAGGGCCTGCACCTGTCGGCCGACCTGGAAATGAATCGGTTCAGCGCCGCGATCATCCCAGTAAGCTTTTGGATCTCCTTGGGGTTCTGCGGAGGTTTCAAATTGTGAATGGCCTTGATCTGGTCGGGGTTGACTTCGATCCCACAGTGGGTGATCATGTACCCCAAAAACTTGCCAGAGCCTACGCCGAACGAGCATTTTGAGGCATTAAGGCGGAGCTTGTGCTCTCTCAGGATGTCAAATGTGCGGCCGAGGTCCTTCAAGTGCTCGGACACCAGCTTGCTCTTCACCACCATATCGTCAACATAGACCTCGATGCTCTTGCCCAACATCGGCTCAAACATTCTCGTCATCATCCTCTGGTAGGTGGATCCGGTGTTTTTCAGGCCAAACGGCATAACCTTGTAGTGGTAGTTCCCAATGGGCGTCACAAAGGCTGTCTTCTCTTGGTCCTCCAAGGCTAGTGGGATTTGGTGATAGCCCTGAAAGGCATCTAGGAAGCTCATCCGAGGATGGCCTGCCGTCGCATCTACTAGCTGGTCTATTCGTGGCATTGGGAAGGGGTCCTTTGGGCATGCTTTGTTCAGGTCTGTGAAGTTTACGCAAACCCCCCACTTCCCACTTTTCTTCTTGACCACCACAGTGTTGGCCAACCATTTGGGGTAAAAGACCTCTTTAATAGCCCCCGCGCGCTTAAGCTTATCGACCTCTTCCCTGATCGCATCAGCGTGCTCCTTCGACGGGCGCCGAGGTGGTTGCTGCTTGGGAATCACAGATGGGTTGACGTTAAGGTGGTGACAGATGAAGGATGGATCAATCCCAAGGGCATCGCAGGGGTCCCACGCGAACACGTCAAGGTTCCTTTTGAGGAACTCAAGCAACTCCTCCTTCTCCTGTGGAGGCAGCTGGGTTCCGACCTGGAAGAACTTCTCCGGATCATCGACAATTACCACTTTCTCCAGGTTCTCACATTTAGCATCGTCGGCAGGTGCATCAGGAGGCGCCACCTGGGTCTTTGATTGCTATGAATCTTCCTCGGTGGGGGCCGAGGGTTGTGCATCAAGCCGATAGGATATGGCAGCCACTGTGCACTGGCGCGCCGTGGGCTGGCAACCTCGGATCTCCAGGACCTGGTCCCCTGATGGGAATTTGCCTTCTGGTGCAAGGTGGAGGCCACGCCCCCCAAAGCGTGTAGCCAGGGCCTTCCTACGATGGCCGTGTAGGGGGAGTATGTGTCCACCACTACAAAGTTCACCTCCACCACCACTGGGCCTGTCTGTATGGGCAGCCTGATCATGCCCTTTGGGATGACGAGCTTTCCATCGAAGCTCATTAGGGGGGAGCTGTAGGGTGTGAGGTCCTCCAGTTTCAGCCCCAGCCCCTTGTAGAGGTCTGGGCACATGACCTCGGCTGCGCTGCCACCATCCACCATCACCCTTTTCACGTCATAGCCCCCGATTCTGAGGGTGACGATTAGGGCGTCTTCGTGTGGTTAGATGGTCCCAATCTTGTCCTCCTCCGAGAAACTCAATGCTGGGGGAGGATTCCTCCTGGACCTCTTCGGCCCCGTCTGCAGGTCCTCGGCGGGCAGTTGGGCTACGGACAACACTCGCATAGGGGGCGTGCCCATTCTTCTTAGCGCGGCTAAGATTATGTTGATCGTCCCAGCGGGTTGCCCCATGGCGGCGTCCCTCCGAGGTTCTTGGTAGGTCTGGCCTTGCTGGCCGCTGGAAGGGTGCAGAAGGTGCTTCAGCCTTCCATCCCAGACTAGCTGGTCTAGGTGGTTCCAGAGGTTCCTGCAATCCTCCGTGGCATGTCCGTGGTCCTGGTGGTACTGGCAGTAACGGTTCTGGTTGCGCCTATCAAGCTCTCCGATCATCTTCGTCGGCCACCTGAAGTATGGCTCGTTCTTTATCTTTTCCAGAACCTTGTGCACGGGTTCTCGGAATACTACGCCGACAGTCTGGGCATTGGTCGCCCCGGATTGCCCACCGAAATCCCTCATCGGGCGGGCGTTGCTGTACCGGTCCGACCTGAAATCCCTCCTCTTCTGAGGGATAACCTTCTCATTTCCTTTGCCTTGTAGCATATCTTCCTCCACCCGCTTATACTTGTCGATCCGATCCATCAGTTGCTGCACGCTGGTGGCGGGCTTACCGGTCAAGGACTTCCTCAGGCCGTGCTCCATTGGTAGCCCATTCTAGAATGTACTGATGGCGACGGCGTCATACTTGCCGTCCAGCTTGTTGTAAATCTCCCAGTACTTGTCTGAATAAGCCTTGAGGGTCTCCCCGTCACGCATGGATAGGGACAGCAATGCGCTCATGGGCCGAGGAGGCCTGCTGTTCGTTACAAAGCGGGAACTAAAGGCCTGGGTCAGCTGTCTGTACGAGTCTATGGAATTCGTCCTTAGACCGTTGAACCACCTCATCGCCACAGGTCCCAAGCTGGATGGGAAGACTTTGCACATCAGCGCCTCGTTCTTGGAGTGGACAGCCATCCTCTGGTTGAACTGGCTCACATGCTCCACGGGATCCGTTTTGCTGTTGTAAGCAATGAAGGTTGGCTGCTGGAACCGCCGAGGAAGCTCTGCCTCCTCTATACGATGCGTGAAAGGCGACCTGGAGAGCTGATCCAGCACCTTACTCATGGCGTCACCTCCTAAGCCCCTAGGGGTTGGGTTGGCACGCCTACGCCTTTGGTAGCGTTCCTCCTCGTGGGAGAAAGTCTCGCTGGGGGGCGTTCTTGACCTCTGCCTGTATTCATCATCACTCTCGTCGTCAGAGGGCAGGTTAGGGCTAGGTTCGGACCGTCTCCGCTGCGCACGGCGCAACTTCCTCTTCAGATCATCTATCTCGCGCTGCATGGCCACCTTATCATCCTTTCTCTGAGAGGCGTGGCTATGGGCCTCTTCCGATCGCGTGGCCTAGCCATCGTCGCGCTTCTGGGGAACGTGCCCGTCCCGGCGGGCTTGGCTTTCGCTCGCTGTTGAAGTATGCACGCTTACTTCTCGAAATCGTCCGTTGTCGTTCTGACCGCCCCCGGGGTCGCCATAGTTACCCTGATGCCGTGACTTCGCCAGTTCAGGTCGATAGGGAGTTCTTTGGTGAGGGCCTGATCCTACCATGCTTGACTGTTGTCCTTACCAACGCACAAGTTCTTCCCACAGACAGCGCCAATTATAGGGACCGGTTTCAAGCGCTCTCTAAAGATTGAGAGAGTGGACCTAAGCCCAGCTAACCCTGCAATGAATTTGTAGAGTATGGGTTCAAGAGCTAGGCCCTAGTAAAGAATGCAACGGCCATGCATGGTTGCACGTGAACGCTGATAACTTAAACGTGGATTAGGATGCACAATAAGGCTCCCCAGACGAGTTTTATAGAGGTTGAAGTTGTTCTTATTTCTTTTAAGAAAGGTTACAATGGTTGAGAGAAAATACACTGCTACAGTATTTCTTTTTCTCTGGTTTTCCGTCCGTCCCCCTCTCAAGAGGGACTTCTTACATTATATACTTCTCTCCCAGTTGATCCTAGCCCTACATTTGTTGATCAACCCGGCTTCCACTTGAGAGCCTGTCCCATCAGCCGCATTCCCATCCCTCCTGTGGGTTGCAGCGCCCAAGAGGGCACTGTTCAGAGGTCCTATCCTCATTAATGCGGCCAGGGCGTTAGTTGAGGGCATTTAATGTGGAGGTGACAGTTCACCTGGGACTTGCTCCTCCACCATGCTTCCATGTCCGGTGCTTGGTACTTGCTATTTGCTCCTTGGATGCTCAGGGAGATTCCCCTTAAGGGTATGCTGTTTGCTCACTTTCTGACCTCGGTCGCCCGAGGATGTAACCATCCTCGGCAATGCTCCTTGGGCCCTGGGCTCTACACTTTCGTCCTCGGACCTTAGACGCGTCCTCGGCGTGGGCCTCTGGGCCTAGTCTGAAGTGGGCCGGGGTTGCTTGACTTATTCTGGCCCCACACTAAGCTAGCCAATGAATTATGCATTACATTCAAAGTAAAATAGCTTCTTATGCCAAAACCAAAAAATTTTAGTTCAAGTTTATAGAGATGTAGTTAAGAGTTTTATAGTTCAATTAATTGATACCTGATGTTTTTAAAAGAGACATTCATGGTTCAAATCTCTTCTGCCCCAATTATTATTCTATTTAAAAAATAGTTGTAGGGACTGGATTTGAGCACTTCTACTGTTGAGTGAGTGAACTCAAGCCCAGCTAACCTAATACAATGAATTTGTAGAGAGCGGGTTCAAGAACTAGGCCCTAGCATGCGGACAACGCCTAATGTGGTATTCGCCACCATCGAACGTAGATGAACCGAAATTATCTTAGAAAGTCTATCCTTGGCTCAGTCCGAGGAGCTTGGTGGTAGTATTTATCCCATGAGAATGGTTCCTTCCCCTTTTGATATGTTTCTTCCCATTATATAGTCCTCCTCCAACGATCCCTTTCCTCCACTTGTTGATCATCCATGCCTCTCTCTGACAACCCGTCCCATCAGCCACCTTACCAAACCCCCTGTGAGTTGTAGCAACCGAGGCAGCACTGCTCAGAGGTCATTTCTCTATTAATGCTGCCGGAACATTAGTTGTGCGCATTTAATGTGGAGGTGACAGTTCATCCTAGTCTTGCTCCTCCACTATGCTTCCATGGCTGACATGTTGTACTTGTTCTTTCTCCTTAAATGCCCTGGAAGGCTGCCTTTGGTGGCCCGTTACTTCCTCCTCCCATGGTCTTGGTTGGCCGAGGATAGGGTTGTCCTCGGCAAGGTTCCTGGGCAATTTGGACTTTCACACTTCGTCCTCGGGCATTTCCTCCTCCTCGGCATGGGCCTTGAGCTTGGTATAAAGTGGGCCGGGGTTACCAAATTCTCCGACCCCACAATAGCCCCTCAAAATCCTGCTGTCCGGCTCCTCGGACAGAGAGGAGGATTTTGATGTCCTCTGGCCTGTACCGTGGCTTGTCTAGTCTGGTCCCAAGTCAGCGCTTAGAGTCTTTTCACCTGTCTAATGCACGTTTTTGGCGCTTTGATATGCGGTACGCACCCATATTAAATTTTGGCAGCTCCATACTTCCCACGTTCAGTGGTGTGATGGTAATCCAACAGCGGGGATCTTTCGCCATTATGGGCGGGAAGCCTTGCACAATTGTCTTTGGTAAGGGGGTAAATACCCATTTGAACCGGTTTGTCTCTTCACTTTTGCATTCAAGAGTTCTTATGCACACACCCCGAATCCGGTCAAGTCTCCAACCCAACTCGCGTATCTTCGCAGCCTAAAAAGCCTGTTCTGAGCGCCTTCCCTCATTTCTGTAAGTTTTCTTCTTACCCTATCTTGTGCTTTTCCCTTTCTGATTTTCTTCTCCATTTATTCCTCTTTTCCTTTCGCTCTTCCCTGAGTCTTTTAGCCGTTCTTCAAGATGGGTAGGTTTAAGAAGTTGGTTGAGTCTGAGGAGGCAATGGAGGAATTCATCGCCACTTATAGGATACCTAGTAACGTGGGTCTGAGGTACTGCGAGGAGGGGGATTGGTATATCAGGAGGGAGGTTGGCGAGGTAGTGATTCTCATAATCGCCTTCCTTGAAGGTGGTATGAGGATCCCTATGGGGCCAGTGATGAGGGGCTACCTTAGGCACTTCCAATTAGCCCCTACCCAGTGCGCCACTAACGTGTTTAGGATCCTGGGTTGCGTGGATGCCTTGAATGAGAAGATGGGGTTGAGGTTAACCCATTACGACGTGAATTGGTGCTACAACCTCCAGCACCTAACGGGTAATTCCTACTACATGAAGACGAGGGATGATAGAGTTAGACTCATCCAGTGTCTCCCCGAGTCTAGCAAGGGGTTGAATAAGGATTTTCTCATCGTGTCGGGGGAGTGGCACGACGGCCTTCACTGCCCGACAGTAGAGGGGGAGCCAGGTAGGGTACTCGGAATATAGGAAGGTTGATCTGCTATGTTTTCACAGTTTGCATTGCTTGGTTGCTAACAAGAACTAGCTTTTTCTTTTGTAAATCCACACGCCTTTGAACGGCACTTCCATTTGGTCAACAAGGAAGACTTGGAAACTGTACTCAGGGCAGAGGTCTTTGTGAACGAGGCTGACGACCAGGTTAGAGCCGCTTACAAGATTCTCGGGTACAAACCGATCCAGAAGTCTTTCTCTGCTCCCAGATACGTGATCAGAGCCAATGATCCTAGGCTTCGCCAAATCACTGTGGTGGAGCACGAGTTCTCATTTTCTGAAGGATCTTCCATCCCAGAGGGCGTCCCGTTGGCAAGCTCTTCCTCGTCCCACCAAGCTACGGAGGCCGAGGGAGGAAGTTTGGAAAAAGAGGAAGAAGTAGCTGATCTAGGTTCGCCCAAGGATGAATTTGGTGCATTCGACCAAGTCCATCTATCTGAGGATCCCTCTGGTGACTTGGGTGATCCCCATTTATCTGAAGCAGACCTTTGGTCACCAAGGACTGGTACTCATACCGAGATGGGTTTCAAGAGACAACCTCAAACCAGCCTGTTCGACTTGCTTGAGGGCCAACCAGGGAAGGACACGCCGGGGAAGTCACAATCCAAGCTTCCTCCTCCTCCACCCAAGCTTCCTCCTCCCCCACCTAAGTCTTTGCCTGCATAGACTAAGTCGTCTTCCACTCTGCCGACCTCGGACCCTCGGCTTGAGTCCACCGATCCGAAGAGGAAGAGGCCTTCCAAGGGCAAAGACCCAGTGGATGGGGGGAGATCTCGTTCCTCCCAAGAGGAAGATAAAGCCCGCCGACCTTTCAAGCAGCTGAGGATCAGTGGTCAGGACAAGGGAAAAGAGGTCACTCAGCAGTCCGAGCCCCAGGCTTGGCTACCTGCTGCCATGCTTCATGGGAAGCCTTTGATGGATGATGCCACCCTCAGGGACTTCCGAGGGGGCGAGGGCACTCGTGTGGCCGATGCCCTAGAGAGGTCCCTGCTTCTCTCCACTGACATGGCCGAGCTGGGGGGCTTGAGGAGGCAGGAAGTTGCCCGTAACCTCAAGAGGTACCTGGGTATGGTAAGACTTCTGATACCTGTGCCTTTGTTGAATTTTATTCCTTAGTTCCCAACTTACGGTATACTTGTTTTGATTGGCAGGCTGTCCAGGCCACTTTTAGGCTGGAAGAGGAGGCCAATAACCAGGGTAGAGCCCTGGATCAAGAGCGCGACAAGTACTTGGATGCCGCGAATACCCTTAAGAAATTCGAGGCTGATCTCAAAAAGGCAAGGGAGGACCTGAAGGAGATGACGAGGGCCAGAGATAGCGCGGCATCCGACCTAGCTGGCGCTAAAAAACAGGCCGAGGACCAGACAGGGTGCTTGCGGGAGGTTGAGGGTCAGCTGCAGATTGCCAAAGAGCATACCGCTGACTTGAAGAAGAAACTGGCTGAGGCAGGGGGAGCTAGAGGTGTTGCCGAGTACGCCAGGGACGAGGCCTTGAGGGCTAAAGTAGAGGCTGAGTTTGCGAGGACAGAGACTGAGAGCTCCAAAGAGCAAGTGGAGGAAGAGGCCTTTGCCGAGGGAGTGGCTAAAACCGAGGCTAGTATCAAGGCTCAAGTACCCGAGTTATGCAGACGCTACTGCTCCCAGACTTGGAATGAGGTCCCCAGCCAAGCTGGGGTTGAGGTCTCGTCTGAGCTTAGGAGGGCTGAGAGGGTGTATTATCCCCCTGCCATTCGTGAGACTGCCTCCGCTAACCTTGAAGCTGGCACCGCCTCTAAAGTGATGGACGAAGGCCAGGCCAGCGTTGCCAACGACCCAATGTCAACTGATAAGCCTGCTGAGGAGACTGGGCACCAAGGGACATTGGGAAAAGAGGAAATTAGTAACCCAGCAGCGCCCCAAGAAGTGGTGAAGCCTCCTACTGACTCCCAAGCCCCCCCTACTGACTCCCAGGCTCACCCCGCCGAGAAGGAGTCCTCCGAAGTTGCTCCTCCGAGCCAGGATCTCGAGGCATCAGATGAAGCTTCTCGGCAGACCCCCAAGGACAAGCTGCCTATCAAGTTGAAGAAATAGGCCATCTTGTCGGGCTATCTTATTTCGTCGACCGGGTCCATTATGGTCTCTTTTTCTTTTAGTTCCATTTTTTTTTTGTCTTGGTGATACTGTAATGAAACTATTTTTTTGGTGTAATATATCCAATCGTCTGTGTTTATTTCTTCGAACATCGCGTCCCTCTATTTATCTTGCTTTAATGCTTTGCTCAGTAATCGGTTGATCCTAACGATGTGCCAGTAGTGCTTGGATAATTGAAAACGATGGACCCGCGATACAAATTTTGCCTTAGGCTTCAACCGAAAACTAAACTGTCTCAGCAATGCAACTTGTTTCCCCTTTGGATGAGTCACAAAGGATTCTGGTCCACGATGTATACGTTATACAATCATACGTCCTTCGTAAGCTTGCCGAGCCTAAGAGAGCGTTTCAACACTTAAAGTGCTTTAAGCGACGCTCATGGGCTCGCTTTCGTTTTGCATCTTTATCGAAGTAGGCGGGGGCAAGTGATCCAAGACATTAGACTCCCCTCTGGCTGCGTTCGCAACTTAGTTGAATGCTCTCACTTCATTTTGTTGAAAGTAGCTAGTTTAGCATTTAATCTTGTGAAGTAACTAGTTTCCTCGTAGGTTTAAGTCTGAGGACCATGCAAGACTTTGGTTCTGTCTAGTACTTAGTCTTGTGAAGTCACTAGCTTCCCTATAGGTTTGAGTCCGAGGACCATGCAAGACCTTAGTTCTGTCTAGTACTTAGTCTTGTGAAGTCACTAGTTTCCCCATAGGTTTGAGTCCGAGGACCATGCAAGACCTTGGTTCTTTCTAGTACTCAGTCTTTTCTTGAAGTGACTAGTTTCCCCATAGGTTTGAGTCCGAGAACCATGCAAGATCTTGGTTCTGTCTAGTACTCAGTCTTTTCTTGAAGTGACTAGTTTCCCCATAGGTTTGAGTCCGAGGACTATGCAAGACCTTGATTCTGTCTAATACTTCATTGTCACTGTTTGATGTGAAGGAACTTGTCCTTAATGTTGGGATATTTGCCTCTAGAGTGATAACAGCCTTGGCCTTGCCTTATCAAGGAGAGGCCCTTTCTCCTTTACGTGTAATTAGCCCAACATTGACCTGGACGAGTTCGGCTTGCCCTTTCGCCCTTATGTGCGATAGTAGCCCTATTGCGCCAGCCTTTCGCCACTTCTGATTACGAGGCGTCTTTTGGCTATTCAAGTTGTGTGCTTGACGTTTCGGTGCGCGAGGCGCGCCCTCATTAATATATTCATGAGTTAACGCAGATCCAGCGATTGGTGGTCTCTTTGGAAATTGGTCAGGATTAGTGTCGCTGGTAATTCTTCCTTCAAATTCCGTGCGGATTAATTCCCACCAACCCTTGCCTTCTATATAAGGCCCTCTGGGGGGAATCGTCCTTCTACATTTTACGAGTCTGTGAGTTCAACAGGAGCTTTGAGCTCCCAATCCTCTAGGTATTTCCAAGAATTTTGCCAGGATCGCGATTAAGGCTTAGGGGAATGGGATGGCCCTGGATGAGGGCAAGGGCAAGGAAGCCAAGCCCCTTTTAGGAACCAGAGATGCCGCCTAGACCCTGGACGACGCAGTTGAGGCAAAGGGGGCGGGGGCCAAAGGTGTCCCTACCTTTTAATCGAGCAAGAAGGGAGGTCGTCCTTCTTCAATCGAGAGCCGTAGCGGTCGTAGATCGCGTCAGATTTTCAGTGCGGCAAAGCTTGGGCGTCATCATGATGGTAGTGCGTCTAGCAGTTAGGAGGGAGGTCCATGAGGAACATAATATTTTTCTCCGGTACGCGTCCATGCTTGCCTTTCAAGCTGGTAGTGATTCGCGCCCAACTTACCCGCTGATGGAGGTTTGCAAGATTACGTTACGATCGGTGCCCGGGTGTTGCCGCCTCCAATGCTTAATTATCATGAGGCTGGGGGAGCATCAAGAGAACATCCTGGGATGGGGCCGTCAGGCATTTCCACTCCTTCTCCTCTCTCGTCGCCGGTATCATCCATACGGGCTCGGGAGTTGTTGGTAGCCTTATAACAAGCCTGCCTCAGCCTCCCTTTCCTACGGTTAGCTTTAGAACAAGCCTGTCTAAGCCATTGTTTGTATTTTTAGCTTTAGAACAAGTTTGTCTAAGCCTTCGGGCGTATGATGTACTTTTCCTTCATTTAATAAAAAGGCTATACTGTTTACTTGCTTCATTCTCCGAATCTTTCATTTTTCTGCAACAACTGTTTCTTGGGTGGGTGCGTTGTTTTCTCTTTTTTTTTTTTTAACGGGACTCGGAATCGGTGTCAGTGGCGGAGACAAAAAATTTGCCTAACTTTGTGCAAGCTAGCAACGTAGGAATAATTGACCATTGCGCTTGCTAATGCACTAATTCTTCCCACAGACGGCGCCAATTGTAGGGACTGGGTTTGAGTACTTCTACTGTTGAGTGAGTGAACTCAAGCCTAGCTAGCCCAATATAATGAATTTGTAGAGAGCGGGTTCAAGACCTAGGCCCTAGCACGCGGACAACGCCCAATGTGGTATTCGCCACCATCGAACGTAGATGAACCGAAATTATCTTAGAAAGTCTGTCCTCGACTCGGTCCGAGGAGCTTGGTGGTAGTATTTATCCCATGAGAATGGTTCCTTCCCCTTTTGATATGTTTCTTCCCATTATATAGTCCTCCTCCAACGATCCTTTTCCTCCACTTGTTGATCATCTATGCCTCTCTCTGACAACCCGTCCCATCAGCCACCTTACCAAACCCCCTGTGAGTTGCAGCAACCGAGGCAGCACTGCTCATGGGTCATTTCTCCATTAATGCTGCCGGAACATTAGTCGTGCGCATTTAATGTGGAGGTGACAGTTCATCCTGGTCTTGCTCCTCCACTATACTTCCATGGCTGACATGTTGTACTTGTTCTTTCTCCTTAAATGCCCTGGAAGGTTGCCTTTGGTGGCCCGTTACTTCCTCCTCCCATGGTCTTGGTTGGCCGAGGACAGGGTTGTCCTCGGCAAGGTTTTTGGGCATTTTGGACTTTCACACTTCGTCCTCGGGCGTTTCTTCCTCCTCGGCATGGGCCTTGGGCTTGGTATAAAGTGGGCCGAGGTTACCAAATTCTCCGACCCCACAATAGTTTAGTGAGATGAAGGATAAAATTATGGATTTAAAATTTATTGGATGCATATGTAGCTAAAAGAGGCTTTTCATACCACTCAATCACTACAATATTGTATTGCTACTATGAAAACTGTTTCAACTATGTATGTTCACGGGTTGTCTAGACTCTAGACCCTTGATTTTACATAATAATATATATTTAAATATTTGAGGTTTGGTATATTTGAACATAAAATATTTTTCTAAAAGAATATATTTAGTGGTAAATGATTTCGAGAAAAATTACATGTTTTCTATTATTTGCTTGAGACCCAAAATTTTTTTTTCTAGTGTTAATGATTAGTGACAATGACAATATTAGTTGCTAATGATTAGTGACAATGGGTTTGACAACAAATGGTGATCAGAAATTGATGGCCAAAAACCAGTGGTTGTCAGCGATGGGTAAAATGGCAAAG
This sequence comes from Quercus aquifolioides, assembly GCA_019022515.1. Lineage (NCBI taxonomy): Eukaryota > Viridiplantae > Streptophyta > Magnoliopsida > Fagales > Fagaceae > Quercus > Quercus aquifolioides. The sequence continues at coordinate 82,266,131 of CM032327.1, forward strand.
GTGGTCGAGTAGAGGGAGGATCGAGTGGTAGCTAGTAGATAGTGAGGATGGTTAGCAGAAGTGGCTAGATCGATAGAGAAATTTAGGGAACAGGTAAGGACCACCAATGATGTAAGAAGGTGACAGTAGTTACATACAGAAGGGTTAAAATGGGGTAAAACCTGGCAGGCATGAATTCAACACTTTTTCTCATAAATTTTTTTACAATTTTTAAAATCGTAACAAATATTTTCAAACAATTTAGTGTAATTTTATGTGTTGACATACGAAAATGTTTTGTGTTTACTAACATTTGAAGGAATATCAAAACCCCAAAAAATCTAAGAAGCATGGGCATATATGGATACTAAAATGGCCACAGTATGATACGAGACACGGTAACACAACAATTATTAAGAAATTAAGACACGACAGGGTGGGGATACAATAATTAATTAATATATATATCTTTTAGATATATTTAATTATTTATAGGCACATTCTATATTTATTTTAAGTTTTTAAAATAGATAACAACAATCAAAATTCTTTAAGAAAATTCTACAATCAAAGGAATTTTTTATAATTTTTTTCCTTCAAATATATATTCCTTCCATCTCATTTTGTTAGGCATGTTTAAAAAAAAATCAAACTTTTTAATAGAACATCAATTAATGCATTGTTATATATATATATATATATATAGAACAAGTTTTCAACACTACCCTCCTTAATTTAAACTTTAGCGAAAGCGGGGTATTCTGGTTTTTAAAATAAATTGAAGGGTATGTTAAGAAATTTATTTGTTTTAAAAAACAAATAAAGACTATTAAAAAAGGATTTCAATTTTAAATTTCTCAAAATAGAATAAAGGATTAACATAACAATATAAGGTGAAAGGAATAATGACATATGTGTATGAGTTATTATTCAGCAAAAAAAATGTGTATGGGTTACTCAACGTGTTAAATACAAACACTTGTTGGACATAGACACGTTGAAAGTTTCGGAATCTACGTGCTTCTTAGAAATAAAAAAACATTAGTAAACATTTTACACAAAAATCAAGGGTGCCTTTAATAAATACTATTGTTTACAAAAAATTAAGTCTCTAATTCATCTTGATCTTGAAATATTTTTATGAGTAAAATCATCTTTCTGCGTGTACGGACAAATCCAACATTTTCAATTAGCGAAAGTGACGTTGTTACTTGCACAGTAAAGGAATTAGATTATTGATATGTGTTTAATAACTTTAGTAGTGTAGGTTTATGATGGGTGACGGGCCGTTGCGGCAGCACTAGGATCTGGAGTTCATTACCATATTTAACTTGAATTATTTTATTTCACTTTCTTGGTGACTCGGCACTTTCTATGTTTTTCATTAATTAGGTTTTAATAGTTTCAGTTAACTCAATTGATAAAATCTTTGATGGTTGAATAAGAGATCTGGAATTTAATCTGTGCTTATACTAAAAACCGATTAGTGTATTGATCTGATGATAAATACTATCATCAAGTACAGACGCTATAGGTCGAAACTCCACCTCTCTTTCTTAAAAGAAAAAAAAAAAGTTTTCATTTCTTGTAATTTGGATCCATACACAGTTACACGTGCTTATTAAGTACTCCCTATAACTGAAAAAGTCATAGAATATGATAATGGTATTATTTACATTATTGTTATTATTATTTTTGATAATTTGATAGTTGAAGAGAGAAGATTTGAATTCTAATTATATATGTTGAAAAATATCAAAAAGTGCTAGTTGAGCGGTATGACTCTTCACCGGTTTAAAAACAAAGACTTGATGGAATAGAAGCAAGATTTGAACAAGAAAATGTGGCATTTCTGTAATTATCACAATATTTTATGGTCATTTACTAATTATACAATATTAGAAAATGAAAAAAAAAAAAAAAAAAAATTGTTGGTTCTTCAAGATATCTATAAAACATTCCAGCCATGTCAATTCACATATCACCAATACGACTTTGGATCTAAACTTTCCATTATTTGAGTTTCATTTGATTGCATTCTAACTTAGGTAACACCTTCTATCTGTCAGTGGTTAGATTATTTTTGTTGCTAGTATTCATAACATACGAAGGGAACATTACAAGAATCTTTCAACATGAGTAGAAACAGTGCATGTGGTTCAAAAGAAAATTTAAAAATTGTGTTAAGTGAAGACTTGTTATAATAATGAAAGTAGAGAATAAACAACAATTTTCCAGGTTGTTGGGGTCCTTGTGGTGACCAAGTGTCAATTTTTAGATGGTTCATGGTTGGCCTTATTGGACTTTAGGTTTGTTTTTTAGAGCCAATTTCAAAACTCACACCTACCCAAGTAAGATCGATGCCTACCATTTTCACTTTTAAGCTGAATTCAAAAGAGAGACTCCAAAATCTAAATTATGAGGCTCATTATTTTGTTGGATATTATTAGGACATTAAAGTGGTAACATTACTTGCCATGTATCTATGGAAATAGTTGTTGCTTGAAGTTCTAGGTCAACATTTACTACTTAAAAACCAACTATTTGGACCCATTCTCACCTTGGTGCGCGTGATAACACTCAGCATCACTATATGGGGGAATCCCTAAGGTCCCTAACCTTCTCTGTCACCATGGATTTTTTTTTTTCCCTTTTTTGATGATATATTTTTCTAGTGGATAAGTTCTATCTCAGTTCCTCAACTCCTTCTTCCTATTTTTCATGATTGACGGTCAAATTTGCAATATTCACATGGTGCTAATGAGTTCATCATGTTGAATATCCAAATGATGAGTCATTCATACTCTTGGCTTTTATGAGTTGTAACTATCCATTTTAAGTGGTTGTATGCAAAACGGTCATATGAGACATTTCTTTCGCAACATATTTTGTGAGAAAAATATCTTAAAAGACTATCTCATAAGAACATGATCTTAACAATGTTCTTAACAACGTGATCTAGCCATGAACTTAAAAAATGAAAATTTTCCAACTCCAACTATTTTTAGTCGTTGTGGGAATCACTCTCATGATCATAGTTGGCTAGATTGGGATTCGCCAAGTTTTCATAAATCAATTATGCTACTTCTTTGGGGAAACAATGTGGGAAACCAAAAAAAGAAAAAAAAATTATGCTACTTCTTTGGGGATATTTTTGTTATCTTGTGATATATGCAAAAGAAAAAAAAAAATATTATTATTATTATGGGTTTTCCTTTATTCTTGCGAGGGGAACAAAATTTCATTTGAACTAGTTAGAAAAAGATCTTTTCCTTGCATTACTGATTTCACAAAAGGCTTGGATTGAATCCTAATGGAGAAAATTGCAGTTTGGGTTCGGCCATTTGGAGCTCACATGGTTTTATTTGGGTCTTGTTTACAGAGTAGATAATAACACCTTAAATCCAGCTTTTCTTAAATTCAATTCAGTTATATAAGAAAAATTATTGCTCTAGCACAACAGCAGCGTTTGTAGTCCAACGGTTAGGATAATTGCCTTCCAAGCAATAGACCCGGGTTCGACTCCCGGCAAACGCATGCTTTCAAATGTATATCTTTTTGGCTTTGAGACACTAAAATGCGTTTGTATCCTTTTGACATCTTAAAGAACCTTTGCATTACAGTCATAGATTTTACATTAAGTACAGATCTATACTTTCATTGGAGAATCGATCATGCGGAAACAAAAATATTATGTGTAAATTGTAAAAGAGCCATTATTGGACCTCATTATGTCTATGTCACAGCAAGTCATATTGGACCTCAATCTCATCTACCGATGCCACAGACGATTGAAGCAATGCAGAGCCACTGTTAGAGCCAAAATCAGTGGTTGTGGAAGTAGAAGTAGAACAATTAGAAGAGACCAATAAGTATACTCCACTAGGTCGATTTCCTGGTAAGTTCATTATGGGCTCGTTTGGGTTCATAAGAATATTCACCACTTTTCTCATCTTGGGCCTGAACATTGAATCTGGGTGCAAACATGCAAGCCCAACAATCAATGTCCTCTTCACTTGCTCCTCATCAAATTTGCCTTCAAGCTTTTGGTCCACACATTCGAGCAATACATTTTCCCCATATAAATTCCATACATGGTCTAGTAGACTATGTTCATCCATGATACCCTTTGCTCTTTTCCCATACACAACTTCAATTACTACCATGCCAAAGCTATACACATCAGATTCTGGGGTAGCCTTTCCTACGAAGCCTATTTCTGGTGCTAAATATCCTGGAGTCCCAACTAGCATTGTTGTAACTGAGGCATCATTTTGGAGCATTCTTGCGAGACCAAAATCACCAGGATGAGCATCAAAATCAGAATCTAACATTACATTGTTAGGCTTAATGCCTCGATGAACCACAGGGTTACCACATTCTTCGTGCAGGTACAGTAATGCCGAGGCCAACCCTGTCAATATTTTGTACCTAGTTCTCCAGTCAAGAAGCTCCTTTCCTATGAAACGGTCTAGGCTACCATTTGGCATAAATTCAAACACTAGGAGCAGATTCTCTCCCTCATGGCACCAACCTCGGAGTTGCACAAAATTTGTGTGCCTTATGCGTCCTATAGTGCATATTTCTGCCATGTACTCTCTTTCACCTATAGTTTTAGAGAGTTTTAAAAAAAAAATGTTAAGCACAAAAAAAAATTTAGGAATCATTTGCAAAAAATTATAGGAACTATATTACAAGTTAAATATTGTTTCAAATTACATGTGATCCACTCAAGGTGTAGCATTTTGTTAGAATCCTCTGGAGATTGTCTATTTTATGGTTAATATCTTATTTTATAAATTCAATAATGTATTAAAATTATGTGATACTAGATATATCTTTATATTTATAATATTTAATATGGACTGAAATTGATCTATTTCAAAGGGAGATGATCCTAATACTTACAAAAGCATATAATCAAGAAACAATGCAATAGAAGTGAACAAACCTTGTTTTGAGGTTTCTGAAATCTTCTTCACAGCTATGACTTTCGGAGGAACCGAGATAATACCTTTGTAAACACTTCCGAATCCACCCTTATCCAACAAGTTTTCCTTGCTGAAGTTGCGAGTAGCTTTTGAAAGCTGCTTGTACGTAAACATCTTAGGGGCATTTGCTGCATTCCTAGATCGACTTTCTATATCCAGATCTCTCTGATTTTTATTCCTTAGTTTTCTTAAAACAGATGGAAGAAACATGCAACTGATCAATATAACCAACAAAACCATGAAATTCGTTGTTACAATGATCACTATGGTCTTGATATTGTCCTTTTTTTCAAACCCTTTATTGGTGGGAAGGAATGGCAATGGCACTGATGTGAATGCCCAATCAATGACCTTATGGCTTTCTGAGACGAGCCCCGTTGAAGCCGTAAAGCCCACAAAAAGGGAGTTTGGAACTGTGTTAGACATGATTATTGATTGTTCGAGAACAGTCACTAATGGATTCCCAGAATATCCTAGTGAAATATGAAGCATATTTTTCCAACCATCGTAGTCAATTTGGACCTTGATATCTTGTCAACTTTTGAGGTTAATGTTAGTGTTGTCAAGACTCTTTGCTGCAACTGGATATGTCATGCTTGTTGTGTCAATGCCAATATGGTTTTCGTCCAGATCAAATTCGTTCTTGTAGGTGTCAAGCTCCACAGCTAGTTGCCGAACAACACCACCTACATTTCCATTTTATTTGACAAATTAAAATATGTTTTCAAATGATTTTTCCTAACAAATTAAACTGATCAATTGGCTCAGTTCCTTGTGATATAAACCTCCAAATTCGTTGTCTCTAGGGAGCTAGTATATGCTTAAATTCCAGGTCTATAATGAAGTCAAGAATTAGTTTTTGTTTTTCATCCATAGTAGTAGATTTTGGAGCTAAAACTTCACACATAAAAAAAAAAAAAACATTGTAAAAAGAGGAGATTAAATTTAATGCAATATGAATTTGAATTTAATTGGAAGACCTAATATATACAACTAAGTTTTATCATTAAATGAAATAAAAACAATGTACCAAAATTAAAAAATCCTTAAAAAAAAATCTCACAACTAATTAGTACGAGAATGTCAGTTGACATTGATTTTGCACATTCGTTAGTATATATCGTTTGTACACATCCCTTATTTTGTATGTTACGTGTAAACATGCTTAAAAATATATAAAATATACGAACAACGGATGTGAAATTATGAATATTGCATATGTAAGTGGATAATGCATAACAATATTTTCCTTTTCTATGACCTATTTACCTAGTTGTCATGTTCTTTTTATCAATTTTAGGCGTCTTTCTATCAATTCTAGGCTTGTTTGATGTATTTTTCTACTCCAAATTCATGCAAACACAAACATTAAAATAGTAAACTATATGTTTTTTTATTCTACCATATACTTACCTTCGGTTGACCGATCAAGGAGTCCAAGATAGAAGCCCTGGCTATTTGGTGGCGAGGGATCATTATTTTGTGCAAATATAAACGCCATTCCATCTCCTGAACCAGTTGAATTCGGGAAGGTAGAAATTCTAACAGTGAAAATGGTTGAGATATTGGCTGGCCATGCAAGCACGGGGTGGGAATATAGAACCCGGCCAACCTGGTTTTGTAGCTCAGGTGTAATGCTCAAGTATCCATCACCTGCAGTCACTGAACCCATGCAAATAAGCGATCCATTGCTGCAGCTTTTGGAATTGAATGAGGGGAAAGAGAAGGTGATAGGGTCCATCATGGAGCTCAAAGAAGGTTGAATAAGAAAGGTAGAGAAGAACAAAAGCGAAAGCATGGTTGTAGATAAGGGACACAGCATAAACCAAGGACAATTTCTTATGGGCATATTAAATAGTTGGGAATGTAGTTCATAATTTCTGAAAAGATGAATAACTAGGAAATCTGAATTCCATCTTTTGTATGCTTTTGGAGTATCCAAAAGTTGTTAGCTTATGAGCAAGAAATGCTATTTGTTGTCCTTATATATATAACATGCACAACACATATATACTTAATGAAAAGAAGATTATAATATGCTTGCCTAAACTAGATATATGCTCAATATCACCATAAAGTTGTTCTCAATATCGATCTCTAGTCATTTCGGCTTCATATAGTTTTGTTTTGTAATGATTCACTGCAAGATAATTTATATAATTTGTGCATTAAGTTTTGTTGAATTTTATGTTATTAGTAATATTTCCTTTCTTTCTCTATGATATCATGCTCTTAAAATGAGTAGAAATTATTTTATGTAATGGATAAATACAAGTCTTTTGTATTTTTAGAATTATTTAAGGCCAATAATCAAGGCCCAAGCCCAATTATATTTGGTGTGCAAGCAAAGTATTGTACTTGTACTAGAAATCAATTAACTGAATTTTATGTATGATTAGTCTAGAGTTTAGTTTTCTACAAATATCCATATTAGGTTCATTGTATTACATGATTTGTCCTTTACTCATATATCTAAGATGTTGTCTTTAAGGCGTTAAAGGTTTCCTCCGTAAATATAGGTCGTAAAAACTGAATCATGTAATTTTCTTGTGTTCTCTTTATAATTCTGTTCACTATAATATTTTTTGATCTCCTACTTTTTATTTAATATAGTATCAGAGTTATACATCTTGGCACCCAAAAATAAAATAAAATTTCTTTTTCTTTTTCCTTGTGCCAAATTTTCATATGTCACAGCCATCAAACTCAACTTCTCTTTTGGACTAGAAGAACCCACCTCGCCAATAATTCCATGACAAAAGACACTGTTTGATATATGTGTAAAACTCTTTTTTGGAGACTCTTAGTACAACATGACTTCATTGCCATGCCACATGTCACTTGCACACTACCTACCACGTTAAACTAAGTCATTCTCTAAATCGCTTATCCAAACCATTCCTAATCTTTACAAGTTTATTCCAAATTCAAGGCTCTATCAAGCTTCCTCCTTGAGTTTATGCTTTGAGTTTGAGGGCGATGTTAGAAATATTCTAGCCCAATAGTCAAGGCCCAAGCTCAATCCTATTTAGCGTGCAAGCAAAGTATTGTACTTGAACTACAAGCTGTCAATTGACTGTAATTAATGCATTGTTAATTAGTCTAGAATTTAGCCTCATATAAATACCCATATTAGGTTTATTGTAACACATGATTTGAACTTCATTCATATATATATCAAATATGTAATTCTTAAGAGTTTCTTTAGTGGACGTGGGTTGTCAAGACCAAACCATGTAATTCTCTTGTATTCTTCTTTATGCTTCTAGTCACTAAAATATTTTTCTATCTCCTACAATTTATTTAACACACATTAATCCATGCTTATAAACCTCACGTGTAACCGTTACATGAGGTTTCATCTCCTTTTTTTTTTTTTTTTTTTGAGAAAGAAGACTTTAAATTAATATTAAGAAATAGGCAAATCTGCCTCGTAAGCAACTAAGGTATGAGATGGGACATCTTCCATCCATACAGAGAAACCAGTGACATGAGAAAATCTAATACATTGAAAAGATGCAGCAATAACTTTCACATCTTGAATCAAAAGACCAGATGAAGCTATGGATAGCGAATCCTCCATCAATGATTTAATGAGTATTTCACAATCACCTTCCAAAATAACCGAGTCCAATCCCAGTTCTTGTGCAAATTCTAGGGCTCTTGTTGCTGCAAGTGTTTCAGTCTCCAACGCTGTGAGTGGAAGAGGTATTTGTTGAGACAAAGATGCCATCACCAAACCAGAGCAGTTTCGTATGATGACACCTATACCAGCTCTGTCCAAGGTACTGAACAACGCACCGTCAAAATTAATTTTGTAAAACCCAGCTTGCGGAGCACACCAGCGAACCACCTGTCTTGGATGTTGTTGCTAAACTGGTTTGTAGCCCGGTACTCCTGCAGTCCATCATAGGCACGTTGAAGAACCTGCTCAAGTGTAATCCCAGGTGGTGAGAAGCTTGACTTATTGCGTCTGAACCATAAAGTCCAGGCAATCATTGCAAACAACTAAGTGTTGCATTTGGAATCCATTACTATGGATAGCAGATGAGAAAAGCTCGAGTGTGATGAGCCTCTTCGAGTCTGCCATTGCGGATCTCCATCCCAAACCCGTGATACATTCGGGCAACTCCAAATGGCATGCAATACATCCTCGGTTTGAGCTGTGCAGAAAGTGCAGGTTGGGTCAGTTATAACACAACGTCTCACAAGATTTTCCTTCGTTGGTAGTGCATTGCGGCATGCTCGCCATAAGAAATTTTTTATTTTGCTTGGCAATGAAAGGCTCCAAATCTGTTTCCATGGTGGTTTTGGCTGTATGGGTTGGGTGTTTTCAGTTGTGGGCTTACTCCGCGACTCAGACTTGAGGAAGAAATAGCCGGACTTGGCTGAGTATTGACCCGATTGTACATAGGGCCAAAATAGAGCATCCTCGGCCTGACCACGGCTTAAGGAGACTTTTTGAACCAACTCTACATCCGTGGGGCTGAGGGCAGAAGCAAGAACATGAGATTTCCAAGAACGAGAAGCTGGGTCAATTAGAGAACTTACTTTTGCATCTTGGAATTCTGCCTTTAAGGGACCTTGAACACCAAAGTTGCTTGTGGTCGGCAGCCAGTTTGCACCCCAAATTTTTATTGACTCCCCATTCCCAGCTCTCCATTTTGCACCTCTTTCAATAACACTCCTCCCTTTCAAAATACTCTTCCAAGCATAGGAACCTCCATGGCCTTCTTTTGCTTCCATAATAGAGCAATTCGGGAAAAACCTTGTTTTAAAAACTCTATAGAACAAGGAATTCTTATTGTGCAGCAGGCGCCATGTCTATTTTCCTAGTAAAGCCTCATTGAAAAGAGATAATTCTTTAAACCCCATTCCACCTTCGGACTTCGGATCACACATAGCACCCCACTTCACCCAATGAATTTTCCTTCGATCTCCCCTTTGCCCCCACCAAAACTTTCGAATAAGCCCCTCAATTTCATGACAGAGGCCTTGTGGAAGCAAGAAACAACTCATTGTATAAGTTGGAATCGCTTGCACAACCGCCTTAATCAAGACTTCTCTACCCGCTTGGGAAAGTAATTTTTCTTCCCAACCTTGAAGTTTTCTCCACACTCTCTCTTTAATATAATCAAAATTGGCTTTCTTGTGCTCTCCAATAAGCGAAGGCAGCCCCAAGTATGTGTCATAGTGCAAAATTTCCGGTACCTTAAGAGCTTCCTTGATTTCTACTTTTTTTTCCTCGGTAGTGGACTTGGTAAAGAACAAAGATGTTTTCCTTCAATTTATTTGCTGCCCTGAAACCCTTTCATAAGTAGCCAATATCTCCAACACCTTATTACACTCCTGTGTATTAGACCTGCAAAAGAGCACACTATCATCTGCAAAAAGCAAATGGGTTAGTCTTGGGCTTCGTCTACTAAGGGAGTAGCCCTTAATTTCTCCATCACTTGCTGCTTTGGAAATGAGACTATGTAACCCTTCAGTACACAATAGGAAAAGAAATGGAGATAAAGGGTCGCCTTGGTGGATACCCCTAGAAGGCTGGGTTTCGCCTTTTGGCTTGCCATTAACCAGAATTGAATAGGACACCATTTTGACACAAAGCATAATCAAATTTATCCATCTCACCTCAAAACCCAATCTCCTCATAATTTCCTCCAAAAAAGACCACTCCACCCTATCATATGCTTTGCTCATATCAAGTTTAAGGGCCATGTACCCATTGTTGCCCGTTTTGTGATTTTTCATACTATGGAAAGTTTCAAAGGCAACAAGTATATTATCAGAAATCAAATGGTTTTTTTGTGAAGGCACTTTGATGTTCTGTAATGATTTGTGGCAGAATTTTTTTCAACCTATTAGCTAAAACCTTAGAAAAGATTTTGTAGAGAACATTGCATAAGCTAATAGGTCTAAAATCATTAACAGATTGTGGGTTTTTAATTTTTGGGATAAGGGTGATGAATGTATGGTTAATGGGGTGGGGAAGGGTGGCCGAATTTAAATAAGATAAAATAGTATGAGGACATCAGATACTACCAAATTCCAGTAATTTTGATAAAAAAGGGGAGGCATACCATCGGGTCCTGGAGCTTTCAGAGGCGCCATTTGTTTCAAAGCTTTTTCCACTTCCCATTCCATGAAATCCTGCGACAATACGGCATTCATCTCCGCGGTAAGGAGGTTTGGCACTGAATTCAAGGCATCCTCACACATCACCGGATTTGAGGAAGTGAACAACTCCTGATAGAACCCAATAAAAGCCTTTGCTAATTGTTCTTGCTGTGTAACCCAAACACCATTCAAGTCAAGCACCCCTGAAATCCTATTTCGCCTATGTCTTTGAGTGGCCCTACTGTGAAAATACTTCGTATTTTTATCACCTCCAATCAACCAAAATTTTTTTGCCCGTTGTCTCCACACCATATTCTCCTTAATCATCAACTCCGTCACTTCGTTTTTCAATTCTCTGACTCGATGATTATTACCCGTGTGTACTACTACCTGTTCAGCCTTCTCCAACAATTTTTTCTTCTCTTTTAGCTCTTTTCTCACATTCCCAAAGTGTCTGCGGCTCCAAAGGGTTAATTTGGATCTGCATTTATCCACCTTTTTCATTACTTGGTGACTGGCATCACATAGTACCTGATCATGCCACACAGCTTCAACAACACGCCCACACCCTTCATCAGATAATCACATCTCCTCAAACCTAAATGGTCTAGACAAAGGTGGAGGATCCATACCATTAGGAACAATCCAGAAGGGATTGTGGTCCGAAGAGCAACAATTAAGATGGAATACTCTCGTTGACCCAAACTGTTGCAACCACTCATTCGTGCACAAAACTCTATCCAGTCTCTCCCAAATTGACTGACCATTAGCATAGTGCTTTCTCCAAGTAAATTTTGAGCCTGAGAATCCAAGATCAATGAATCCACATTCGTCTATTGCAACTCGGAATAATTGCATCTGAGTATGGCTTCTTCTGTTCCCCCCAACTTTTTCATCACTTCTTGTCAACTCGTTGAAATCTCCGGCACAGAGCCATGGGATTTGGAATTGCTGTTCTAGTCTTTGAAGTAAATTCCACGATTCAATTCTGCGTTGTGTCTCTGGTTCACCATAAAACCCGGTGAATCGCCATTCATCCTCCTTATTTTTGTTGATAATTGCATCAATGTAATTTCTACTTGAACCTTCCACTGTAACGTCCATAGAGTCTCTCCAAAACAGCACCAATCCACCTCCCCTATTCTGTCTAGGGGCAATGAACATATTTTCAAATTCAATCTTTCGCAACACACTTTTTAGCCTTGCTTCATCTGCCCATGTCTCGGCTAAGAACACGACAGAGGGATCTTTTGCCCGCACCAACTCCGCAAGCTCATTCTCTGTTCATGGGTTCCCATTTAATAGACTAAGATTTAGAAAATCCAATTCAATCTTAAAATAAGGTATAGTAAGTGTGCCCATTTAAAACGCTTTTTTTCCCATGTAGAAAAACACTTTTCGCTGTTAGAATTGCTAACTCAATCGTGTGGTAAGAAAAGAATAAGTCTGCCTTTTCGCCTTAAAAGCTCTATATCAAGACGTGAGTAGGTGATGCATTTTCAAAAAAGAGATTATTTCACCAAAGCACGCTTGAATATTGATAGTATTATCAATTATGAACATTATTTCAGTATATTGTTTTGGTTAAATTGGTTTGGCATCACAGAGATTCTAAAAAATGATGGTTATGATATTGCAGATGAGGTGGTATACTAGTAAGGATTGAAGGAGGTATAACAAAAGGTAGGGATGGAGCCAGGGTTTGAACCCTAGGGGGGGCAAGCTTAATATAAACTCATGTTCATTAACATTAATATCTCATATTTGCAGATACAATTCCGAATTACGCACCATGTATATATATATATATATATATATATATTGTTGGGGATATTACACAAAGTAATAATGGAAGAACAAGGTTAATAAAAGACAAACAGAAAATAGATAACTTGGAGGCACTATATCGTTTTCCTTAGACAATATTTGGCCCAAAATGGGCAAATGTCATTTTCGTGCAAAAAAATCAGCATTTTACCCCATTTCTCAAACTAATTAGGGAAATGCCCCTCTTTTGTAACTCGATTTTCTCAAAATTGAGTTTCAATGTAAAACTCGATTTGTAGAAAATCGAGTATGGGGTGATCAAAAAAAAAAAAAAATTGCATGGAACTCGAGTTCATGGAGCTCGAGTTCCATAAAAAACGCCACTATAGGCCTCCATAAAACGCAGCTATAGGTAAAATTTAAAATAAAAACAAAATTGCATGGAACTCGAGTTCATGGAGCTCGAGTTTCATAAAAAAATGCCACTATAGGTATTTAAAACGCCACTATAGGGCTCCCTATGGAGTGATCAGACTTAAGAAAAAAACTTATAGGTTAAAACGCCATTATAGGGCCCCCTATGGAGCGATCAGACTTAAGAAAAAGCTTGCATGTTAAAACGCCACTATAGGGCTCCCTATGGAGTGATCAGACTTAAGAAAAAAACTTACATGTTTTAAAACGCCACTATAGGGCTTTAAAATGCCACTATAAGGCTTTAAAAAATTGCATGGAGCTCGAGTTCTAGAATTTTTTTTTTTTTTTTTTTTTTCATTTTCAGTTTGCTATAACTCGATTGTCCAAAAATCGAGTTTTAAATTGAAACTCGATTTTGAGAAAATCGAGTTACAAAAGAGGGGCATTTCCCTAATTAGTTTGGGAAAGGGGGCAAAACGCTGATTTTTTTCGCATGAAAAGGGCATTTGCCCATTTTGGCTCAATATTTGCTAGAACACCTTTGTTGCTAAAGGGTTATCGCAAATTTGTCCGCAGGATACAACCAAGATGTTGAGTTCTACAGATAGCAATTTTGGAGAATGACCATAGGATTTCTTGTGTTTCTCTCAAACTTTTTTTTATATTTTTAAAGTGAACATAAGTCTCTATTTATACCCATAGGGTTATGTTTCATGAAAAAACATGTATGAAAAGTTAGTTATTTTTTCAAGTGAACATAAGCCTCTATTCATACCCATAAGGTTATGTTTCATGAAAAGATAGGTATGGAGAGTTGTTATTTTTTCATAAAATGGTTAACAAAGATTGAAACCTCTTCAACCTTTTTGAATAGTCACCAGAAAATTCTAGAAAATTCAGATTTTCAAATTTTCACTTAGAAAATTCCAGAACTTGAATTTTCACTTTATGAAACCATATTCTCCAAACTCAAATATCATTATTACAACCCATCCTTGTATATACCTATATATACAACAATCCCCCACTAGGTTGTAATAATATATGTCTCACTTGATTAATATCCTATCATGCATAATGGAATGTGTCTTTCAACTTAAACCTCCCTTTAGTGTAATTGCTCAAGAAATCAACAGAGTTAATGGTGGCTTAGTGCTTAAACCAAAACTTTTATGTGTTGAAATCGGAAACAACACACTCATGAGAATACCCACAACACATTTAAAAATTCACTGTTGTTAGCACTATTATAGCCTTGTACTCTTCCTAGTTTAGTGAACATTTATAAGAGAAAACCCTTTTACTCTTACTAGAAGTGGCACCACTCCTATGTTCACAAAGGTGGAGTTCCTTCTTATGTCCCTGTTACACAGACATTTATGATTTATAAACTTCATTAAGAGTTTAAAACTCATCCTCAATTTCATCGTAACAGTCTGCACTAATCCATCCTAAATGAGACACAAATTTAGTGCTCTTACTAACGACGTATCAATAGTTTGTTGTTACCCTTTAAACCTCTTAGATATAATCAATTCAAGGTTGGGTTCCCACTATTGGTGATTCTCTTAAAAGAAGGGTTTTAGTCCCATTCCAATGGATGTTATCCTTACCAAGTCTCGAGACACACTTTAGTAAAGGAACTATTTTATATATAGAATTACGTAGGCAATGGACTAGTCCAACCACACTTGACTTGCCTTACGTATTCTTGTCTTAGACTTTTAAGTCTAAATTCACATTGTATACAACTCATGTATACTATATACATTGTGGTTTCACAATTACAGTACAAGGAATGGTTCACTATGGTCGTGGCCACGACACTTTATCAAAACCTTAGCCAATTTCTTTCCTTGCCTGTTACCATTATAATCA
Source organism: Quercus aquifolioides (assembly GCA_019022515.1). Classification (NCBI taxonomy): domain Eukaryota; kingdom Viridiplantae; phylum Streptophyta; class Magnoliopsida; order Fagales; family Fagaceae; genus Quercus; species Quercus aquifolioides. The sequence continues at coordinate 82,281,283 of CM032327.1, forward strand.
ATGCTCTCAATTTAATTCTATAGTAGAGTAAGAAATACACCTTATTTCTTTAATGCTTACACATAACACCCCCACATGTAGTGATTATCTAACTAGACATAGATATTATCACTCACATCAATAATAGAATTAAACTTGAATATTCTATATAAAAGATATTCATCACACAATTAAGTACTTTCAAGTGATCAACCTCAAGCTTTAGAAATTTTGAAAGTCTACATACTGTGAAGGCAATGTCTAGTTTAGTTTCATACATGATGCGCAACATGTACTTAATTCACTAGCAAACTCGAGCTGTGCATCCGCCCTTCTAGTAATTTCTTTATTTATTATTGGAATCAAAGTGTCTTTGCCCCTTTTAAGATATTAAAATCTAAGAAGCAAGTTCTCAACACTAATCTCAACACAATGAGATAACACAATTTCCAATAAAATGAGAAATCACTAATCTCAACAAAATGAGATAACATAAATCTCAAAATGAGATTAATATAGTGCACATCTCCACTATATTTCTTTACTTGATTCTCATTCATAAAAGTCTTTCATTTAATCAATTAAGGAAGTACAAACCCACAAGTCTTTCAAGCAAACTTCCTTACCAATATCACTTTTTTTTTTTTTTTAAAGAAAGTTACTTCACATCTATATGATGCATACTCAAATTATATGTGGAGACACAATCCAATATTTCATTATTGATCATTGAATATTCAATTAATGAACTCACTTGTACTCTCTTTATTTCACAAAGAGGTACTTCCAAAATAGGATCACAATATGTGCTTATTTAAACTCGAGACATCTACCACACATGGCAAAATTTAATCACAATGAATTTAACATCCCTCGCTGTTAATTCTCAATACCTATAACAAACACATCTTTGATACACATTAGCATTCTTATGAGTCCATGAGTCGTTTAAGGGTTATACCCCCACACTTCTTGGATATCATAATTTCACAATTTGAGTTTCTAAACCCCACAGTTTGGGTTCTCAACCATTTCAAAATTCACATATACACACACACTGTAATTACATATAATAAAAATGTAATAATAGAATATAGTGAATTTATTTAAAATTATATGAATGGTTTTAAAGATATCAAACTAATAACACAAATAGTTACTAGTATATAGATATCAAAATCTATCTTTTTCCCTTTGTTTCAAACCTTTTACTATTAACCTTAGACCAAAAGATTTTATAATTTATTCTAATACCCACTCACAATCGATTGGTTTAGAAACTAGAGGTAGATCCATTAAGACCCAATTATTATTTAATAATATTGAATCTATCTCATCATTAATAACTTTTACAATAGAAAGCTGCATCTTTTAGAAGCACAAAACTTTTTCAAACTTTAGGATCACTTCTCTCAAAGAATACGATGGGTATTTAATTAGGACTACACTTTTATTACCTTTAACAAGGTAAACAAGAGTTTCACATGAAATAAAAATTTGGATTAAAATCCTTTTTATTTCTCACACTTTGACTCCACCTTTGTTCACTTAGTGAACCATATTTAAATCTTTAATATCACTTAATGTGATATTTAACATTAGAGTCTATTACTCGTGTTTAAGGAGGCATCGGGGTATTTTTGAAATCATTTTTGAATTTAAATTCAATAAATTCAATATCCTTTGATTTCAATCTTAGATTAGACATTAAGTCTAATAAAATACATATCCTCGAATTTACTCAAAACCTACATATACACTTTATATAGCTTTTTGACTAATTAGTCCTCTTTGGTCTATCATTTACAAAAGGTTAAACACCCCCACAGTTTAAAATGATAAGCATTTGGTCACCTGCTCATTTCATAACACATATGCCATACATTTGAGATGAAACTCTATTATGCACATAGCATATACTAAACAAAGCTTCTTCCTATTTATTAGATAGGAACTTAACTTATTGCACCCAAGTTTATGGCATTCACCATATCAAATAGAATTCTCTCTTTTGACCAAACCATTTTATTAGGGTGTATAAGGGACTGCACTTTGATGTATTATGACATGTTCCTCACAAAAAATAATATACATTTAGAAATATTCGTTATTTCTAGTTAATACACCCTTCAATTCAAATCATCATGCTTATAAAAATTATATCATGCTTTGACACAAATTTCAAGAATTTGAAATTTAAAAGTTTCAATCTAGCATGCCACAAATAAATAATCAACAATATAAGCACAACCAAAACATATTGATAAATAGCACTCAATTTGAACATATCATTAGTAGCATATCCATTGCCTACTAATGTCCTATACTTGAACAAGACCATTCTTAAATAACAAATTAGTTTCTCTTGATATCAGGTATGTGAAAAACATAGCATTGGTCAAGAGAACTTCTTGCCAAAACTCAATTTCACTTCAACAATGCCAATTCCATGAACTTTTGCCTTACTGTGGATGTCCACAAGCACCTCTAGTTCTATGGAAGACTCCTTATAAGTCTTGAATTGTGTCTTGTAATTACACACATGCAACATTGCACCTGAATCAAAACACTAATCGGAAGGATTTGTAATTACAGCTATATAAAATATAATGATCTTTATTACATACATCACTCACCATAACAATAATGTCCTTAATGAAAATTGCTTCATTGGCATTTCCATCTTCATCCTTCTTATTTTTTAAGAATTTATATCTCAAAAGTAATAGTGGAAACATGACATTCTACTTGTCATTGTTGGTATCTTTAGAATTGTTCTTCTAAAACCATTCACACTTTAACATTGTTCACATTTACTTTAGAATTGGTGTTAGATACACCTCTAACCAGACTTTCCTCTTCAATTCAATGATGTGGTCTGAATTGATCTAAAGTGAGATCTTCTGACATGTTCCTTAATGTCTTCACATAGTTTAGAAAATCACTTAGGAAAATATTCATATACTTTATCACTTTAAGAGTTTGTTGGGAAATTTAGACTCTGGTTGATAGAAGTAACAAGTTTTAAACTTAAGTTGTTAATTAGATTTATTATGAATAAAACTTGTTAAAACAAACAAACATCAATATCATGTCAAAATAATGCAGTGGAATAAAGTAAATAAGACAAGATATGTAACCCAGGAAAACCAATGAAACAAACTAGTTTCACAGTAAAAAACCTTGGAGGAAAATTAGATTTATTATGAATAAAACTTGTTAAAACAAACAAACATCAATATCATGTCAAAATAATGCAGCGGAATAAAGTAAATAAGACAAGATATGATAACCTAGGAAAACCAATGAAACAAACTAGTTTCACAGTAAAAAACCTGGGGGGAAACCTTCCTAAAAAGCAATTCACTATAGTAAAGAAAAGTTTTAGATCTAGTACAAAACCTTTATCGCTAGATTCTACAATCCCTGTAGATGAACTTACAGCAGAAACCTTCTACCGCTTCAAAACCTCTGAACTCTTCAATATATGAACGCCACCCTTTTTGATGCACGGATCCTAGTACGTGACTAACCAATGATGCACGGCTCTCAATACGTGACTAACACACTAACTTGAAGAAGATGTTGGCTGCAAAGTTCCTCACTTCATCAACAATGAAGATCAAGAAGCATTTGGTTACAAAATCCTAAGGCGCAAAGACGCAGTAGCTTCTTTCAGAGAGAATAAGACATCGGTCACCTTTTGCATATGTTCTCCTTGTATTCTCTTATGTGACGGTCTCTAAAATAAGCCTTATATAGTTCTAGGGTTGTGAGAAGAAAAACCCTACACATAGATGTCAGCATGGGCCGAAAATCAGATCTGGAAATCTGAATTTCGTAAAGCTTAATAATTCTCGATCGATCGAGGAGGTGTCGAGGGGACAGGAGCTTTCTCGATCGATCCACCAGCTGTCGAGAGGTGTCGAGATTGCGATAAGACATAGCTGAAGAGCTCGATAGATAGCCTAGCTGTCGAGAGGTGTCGAGCAGCTATCGAGCTTTAAAAAATCAGCATTTCTTCACTTGTTTCTTGGACAAATTTGCATGGCTTCAATACTAGACTTGAACTCTTGTTCCTTGAAGTATTAAATACATCCTAAATCTACCCAAATACAAGTAAAGTGTGTTTTGTCAAAGGATTAGCCAACTACATAAAATATTGACATATGTTCCTAACATGATCCACATATGTCCTAACAGAGTTTAAATTCCCATCCTTTAGATTTTCTACTTCACCTTATAACATTTAAACATGTTAAAATTTCATTCTTATATCTCAATTTAAATAAATTCGCAACACATGCAAATATTTTAACAAAGAAACTCATCAATCAAATTCAAATTCAAATTTCCCATAAACAAGAAATTTGTACCTTCAATGTTCAAACTATGAACATGGCTTTTAATGCATTCATAATGTAAAAGAATCATCACCTTGTCTTGCCAACAAAGAAACTTGTTTCTTTAAGCCTTATTCCATTGAATCTTCTTTATGATCGATTCATCGTTTGAAGAACTCTTTAAATCCAAGCCAATTGCTTTTTTTATTGTGTAAAATTGGTTCCATCAAAGCGATCCAATTTCACCAAACCATAGTTCAACATCTTTAAAGTTGTGCCATCATTTACTCCTTATCTTGTAGTCAAATATTGTCTAAGATTGTTGGGGATATTACACAAAGTAATAATGGAAGAACAAGGTTAGCACAAAAGATAAACAGAAAATAGATAACTTGAAGGCACTATATCATTTTCCCTAGACAATATTTACCCCCACACTTTTGTTGCTAAAAGGTTATTGCAAATTTGTCCCCAAGAAACAACCAAGATGTAAGGTTCTACAGATAGCAATTTTGGAGAATGACCACAGGATTTCTTGTGTTTCTCTCAAACTTTCTCTCTTTTTATTTTTTATTTTTATTTAAGTAAACATAAGTCTTTATTTATATCCATAGGGTTATGTTTCATGAAAAGGCATGTATAGAGAGTTAGTTATTTTTTCAAGTAAACATAAGCCTCTATTCATACCCATAGGGTTATGTTTCATGAAAAGGCACATATGGAGAGTTAATTATTTTTTCATAAAATGGTTAACAAAGATTGAAACATCTTCAACCTTTCTAAATAGTCACCAGAAAATTCTGCAGAAAATTCTAAAAAATTCCATAAAATTCAGATTTTCGAATTTTCTTAGAAAATTTCAGAACTTGAATTTTCACTTTATGAAACCATATTCTCCAAACTCAAACATCATTATTACATCCTATCCTTATATATACCTATATATACAACATATATATATATATATATATATATAGAATTTCAAAATAGTTATACAAACAAATGAAATAATATAACAACGTAAATGTTTTATTAATACAAGTGTTTATTTTTCCATAAATTTACACCAACTTGTAGTAATATTTTTTAATAATATATGTCAAAACCCAATGACAAATTTCTTTAGCAACTTTTACTTGCAACATGACAAAAACTCTTACTATATTTATTGTACTTGTAAATTGAGAAGAAATGATGTGAAAAGATACTATCTAACATTAATAGTAGTAATTATTATAATCCAACAACTCATTCTATATGAATCCAACAGTTCCTAATTAAACTATCTCTTTATAGTGACTTTCATCTCACACTACCTTCCCTCTCTTTCATTCTCAACCATAATTAATTATCTCTTTCCCTTCCCTTTTTTTTTTCTTTTTTTTGTTTTTGTTTTTCTCAACCAGACCTAGTTCTCTCTCTCTCTCTCTCTAAAGTTCAGATTTCATTTATGAGTTTGAATATTTGTTGCTAACAATTAGATACGAGATTGCAAGAGATTCAGAGAGAAGAATTGAAGAAATGAGGGAACAAAAAATCAATTTTTTAAATATGGATTTTTTTCTTTTTTGAGAAACTTGTTATTTGGATTTGTGATTTGTTTTATTCATTTTTTTTTTCTAAAGGTTTCTCTAGGAAATTCAGCAATTCCAAATGTTTTCTTTTTTGGTTCCATGGGTCAGTTTGTAATTTTTTTGGGGAGGGAGGCAAGTGTATATATTTGGGGGGTAAAATTGTAAAACTTTTGTGCACATATATATAATAGTAAAATTTTTAAAAAAATTGGGAGGGCCATAGCCCCCCAAGACCAATACATGGCTCCGTCCCTGACAAAGGGTAGTGCAATAGCCAAGAAGGTGGAGGATAAAACAAAGAAGACAACTATTGGGTTATAGATTGATCTCAGTTAATTAATCCAATCACCCAAGTTGATTAATTAGCCAAATTATATGCAAATCAGATTAAGACACAATCAAATCATCAAACCCAATAGAGTGCAGCAGAAATTAAATTATATGATGATTTGATTATGATAGGATAAACCCTCGCAAGCAAAACCCCACCAGGTGAATTTCAAGTCACCACTCTTGAAGAATCTACTAATCAAGAAAGAAATGGCTACACGTACAAGGAATCTTACCCTATAGGCCTATTCCGAAGTACCTACCTACAGTAGAATTTACTGAGCTATACTAGTCTCAGCTCCAATACCCAATTGGACTTGATCTTATAGAAAACTTCTATGTTTCACGAATCTCCCTATCTATGACTAACTCCACAACAATATTTTTATTTATTGTTGTAGCTTTGTAGAGTTCTTCAATCTACGCTTGGATGAACTTGATGTAGCTTGGCACAAAACCCTAGGCGCACAAACGTCACAACAACTCTTGTTATGTATGTGTCTCTTTGTCTCTTTGATGACGGTTGTTAAATCTGTCTTTTAAGTGTTCTAGAACCCTAATAAACAAATCCCTAGAAAGCCTTGTCATCATGGGCAGAAAACTAAACTTGGAATTTAGTTTACCTAAGGTTTGATAGATTGAGAGGTGTCGAGAAGGTATTGAGATTCATTAAATCTTGATAGATCGACAGGTATTGAGCAGGTGTTGAGATCTACAGTTTCAACTTTTCTTGAGTTGTTTCTTGAGTATTCTTGTGTTTTCAATAATACCACTTGTTAATCACTTGTTGAACTTCATGAACACACTAAACTATTACGCAATTACATATAAAGTGCGTTTTGATTTTGAATATGCCAACACATAAAATATGACCCTTACAACAACAAAGAACAAGATTAAGGAAGTGAGGACTTTACTAATTTGGGATTAAAGGAGGCCAAGTATTTTGTGTCAAAGGTGTCTATGTGGTGACAAATAAGGAGCAAGTGGGGGAGGAGATGATTATCTTAGGGGGTGAGCAGTTAGGGGAAGAGATTTGAATATGAATGAGTGGATAGCAAATAGCTAGGCTGTATTTTTAACTGCATTTAGTACAAGTTCAAGACACATAAGAGCTCTAACCATATTTCGACATGTAATTAAGCCATAGATACCGATAGAAAATAAATAGGCACTCACAACAAGTACATGTTCAAGCATCATTGAACAACTCCTTATCAATTTTGACTCATTTCAAGATAAAAACAATTTCATGGGTTCAATTAATTAGAATATCAAAAAGTATGGAATAAGGGAATACTAGTATTGGTAATAGATCGAATAAAAGAATTTAATTTTTAGACAAAAAATCTTCAAATAAAATGGAAGTGGGGGGAAATTGATGTGATAATGTAGAACAAAGTTTAATTTGGACTTTTCTTATTATAGTAGTAGTTCGAAAGATTTATTATTGATGAGCCACAGCAATTGTGCCTGTGGGTGAGTTGGGCCTAGGCAACCATGTCGGCCCACTTGATCAAAACCCAACACAAAGCCTGAGACCCATCGGACGAATTAGACTTGGTGCGCAAGGAGACAGTTAGCCTTGGGCCTTATCACAATGGGCCCAGTCTTGAGTTCGGGACCGTAGCCAAGGGGACAACAACTTGAGGGACTCCCGAGTGGTCGGTTAAATGCTGACCGATAACGAAGGTAGTTGGGGTGAAACACGAACCAAGCGGGATACGTAGCTGAGGACTGACAGTGTCATTGGGGAACCACTCCCGAACACAATTCGGCATCTGGAACAAGTTCCAAGGGAATCCTCTAAAGTCGTGAGGATCCCTTGGGATTTTGAGGGACATAGGAATATGTGTGTGAAGTGGGGAGATAATGATTAAGACCCCACTAATGAGAGGCTATAATAAGGGGAAGAAGGTGGAGGCAAAGGGGCTAGAAAAATGGGGGAGTGAAGGAACAATAGAGAAAAAAGCACAAGGAAACACTGGGGATTTGAGAGGGACCAAGGGAAGTTTGAGGCCTCATTTGTAGGATTGAGCCTTGACCCACATATAAATAGATTATGACCTAAATACTATCACTAACATTAGTATTCGGTTGCCACAATTGGCGCCATTTGTGGGGATCCTACTCTACTCGAGGCTTTGAACAAGCTTAGTACAATCCAACTATGGAAGGTTCACATGTTGGAGAGGGTTTTGGGGGAGGAAATCAGTCAAGGGTGAAGGGCCTCCTCAAGGGGTTGTAGGAGGCAGGAAAGGGAGCGTAGAAGGGAATAATAGCACATGCGTGATGGGCAGGAGACGAGGGTAGACTCTGATGAGGGATCTTCCCATGGGGAATGAACTGTGTTGTATATCCTTGAGCGGCCACATCGCAGTGATCGGCTAAGGGAGTTTGAGAATCTGCGGAAGCAGGTCAATGATTTGGAGATTGAGCTGAGAGGACGGAATCGCAAAAGAGATCGGGAGGATTCATCTGACGATCCCAATTATGTTGCTGATGGGTTATCTCGGGGTAGTGGCTCACGTCGATTAAGAGATCGATCGCGTGAAACTATGGGGTGTTATCACGAATCCACCCATCGTGAGAGGCATGGACACCATAATGCCGCTCTGGATGCAATGAGCCGAACATTGAGGAGAGTTGCTCAATCACCTTTCACCGATGAGATCGAGCGCACAAAAATGTTGAGGCGCTTCGCATAACCTCCGCTCACCATTTACAATGGAAAACCAAACCCTGTAGAACATGTGAGTCACTATATACAGATGATGTTGCTCTATTCTCAGAATGACAGCTTGATGTGCAAAGTATTCTTATCTAGCCTGGGGCCGACAACCATGAGGTGGTTCAACGATTTGAGGAAGAGGTCCATCTGAAATTTTGGGGAGTTGATGCAAGTGTTCGGGGCCCGATTCATAACATGTAGCAAAGTTCCACAACAGATAGGTTCCTTGTTGTCCATGAAGATGAGAAGTGGCGAAACCCTCCGATCTTATATGAACAAATATTGGGAACTTTACAATGAGATAGAGGGGAGTGAGTAGATGACAGCCAGCACTTTCCCAATGGGCCTCCCCAAAGAGTCGGCATTGAGAGATTCTCTAACCATGCATCAGCTAATGAGCTAATGAGAAGAATCGAGAAGCATAAGAGACTAGAAGATGATTGATTATAGGGCAAAGGTAAAGCCCTAGCCTTATTGTAGTATCGTAAAGAATATTGTCATGAAAAATTCCAGCAGAGGACTAGGAGAAAGCTAAGAGCGTGCCGAGGGAGTTAATGCTACGTTCAAGGAACCAGTCTACAAAATCCTGGAATGCATCAAGAGCGAGCCTTACTTCCGATGGCCGGGAAAGATGGGTAGAAACCCGGCGAGAAGGAATTAGAACTTATATTGCACCTACCACAGAGAGAAGGGGCACAATACTGAGCAATGACGTGTGTAGAAGGATCACCTGGAGCAGTTGGTAAAGGCTGGGCATCTCAAAGAGTTCTCAATCGAGCAGGAAGCAGTGAATGTAGGTTAAGGGTCGAGAAGTCGAAACGATCGAACTCTCCCACCTCCTTTGGGAATTATAGAGGTTATTCATGCTACTTCTCAGGGCATAAGCTTGAATAGCCGGAGGGGATTACTTTGCGTGGTATCCCCCTCTGAAGCAAATGCCACAAACCGGCCTAAGAAGAGGCCCCATAGGATTTTTGCCCCAATCACCTTTAGCGAAGTAGATTTGGAAGGAACGTCCCAACTGCATGATGACGCTTTAGTAGTGACTTCACGGATTAGAGGTTTCTTAGTAAAGAGGGTCATTGTAGATCAAGGGAGTGGTGCTGAGATAATGCATCCCGATCTGTACAAGGGTCTGGGGTTAAAACCAGAGGATTTGAGTAAGTATGATACCTCACTCGTAGGGTTTGATGGGAGAATTGTGACGCCCAAGGGGTAAATAAAGTTGCCGGTGGTGACTGAGGGGAAGGAGGTACAAGTGAATTTTATCGTGGTTAACTCTTTCTCACCCTACACAGCGATCCTAGGGTGGCCTTGGATCCATGCCATAGAGGCAGTACCATCAACCCTACACTAGAAAATTAAATTTCCTACTGAAGACGGTGTCGCGGTGGTTCGGGCCGATTATAAGATGGCCAGGTAGTGCCCAGTGGCAATAATTAACCACGAAATTAAACAGAAGGAACAAGTTGATTACGAGCCTTTATAGCAATTAATGGAGCCCGAAGGCTCGGGAAGGGTTGACAGTGCCGAGGAGTTGATTCAAATACCAATCTTGCCATATCCCGACAGGTGGTTCCAAATCGGGAAGAGTTTGTCTACTGAAGATCGAGTAGAAATTTTGTTAACGCTAGTTTAGAACATGGATGTGTTTGCCTGGAGTCCATACAAAGTACCCGGGGTTGACTCAAATTTTATTATGCATAAGTTGAATGTAGATCCTTGGATCTTGCCAAAAAAACAGAAACTGAGGAGATTCGCGAAACCCTACGTGGATGCAGTAAAAGAGAAGGTGGCAAAGTTAAAACGCTCGGGGGCCATAAGGGAGGTATTTTTCCCTGAGTGGTTAGCTAATACGGTAGGGGTTAAGAAGAAGAATGGAAAATTGAGAGTATGTGTCGATTTCACCGATCTTAACCGAGCGTGCTCGAAAGACCCCTTTCCGGTGCCTAAAATAGACCAATTGGTAGACGCCACAGTCTGACACCAACAGATGAGCTTTTTAGACGCATTCCAGGGTTATCATCAAATAGCTCTGGCCCTCGAGGATCAAGAAAAGACTTCCTTTATAATGCCCGAGGGGAATTATCATTACACGGTGATGTCGTTTAAATTGAAGAATGCGGGGGCTACATATCAACAAATGGTTACACGCATGTTCAAGGAGATGATTGGCAAAACATTGGAGGTTTATATTGATGACATGGTGGTGAAGATAAAGGAAAAGGGGGGGGGGGGGGAGGGGGGAATGCTTGCGACCTGGAGGGTGTATTTGATATTTTATGGCAACACAAGTTATGTCATAATGTAGAGAAGTGTGCCTTTGGAGTAGGATCCGGTAAGTTCTTGGGATACATGATCACCACCCGCAACATAGAGGTGAACCCCGACCAGATAACGGCCATCCAACAGCTACGCCCGCCTAACAATCCCGAGGAGGTCCAAAAGCTTACTGGCATGATTGTCGCATTGAATAGGTTTGTATCAAGATCAGCAGATAGATGCCAACCATTTTATTAGTCGTTGAAGAAGTGGAAGGTTTTCGTTGGATAGAAGAGTGCGATTCGGCATTTAAAGACCTAAAATCCTATCTTGCCAACCTACCTATTTTATCTCGACCCAACTCGGAGGAGGATTTGTGCATGTACTTGGCAGTGTCTGATCACACCGTCAATTCGGTGTTAGTTAGGCAACACGAGGGGATCCAAAGGCCTATGTACTACCTTAGCAAAACCTTAGTGGACGCGAAAACTCGATATTTTCCATTGGAGAAAATGGCCCTGGCTTTAGTACATGCCACGAGAAAATTACCCCACTACTTTCAAGCTCACACCGTATGGGTGTTAACCGAGTACCCTTTATAATCATTGTTGAGAAGATCAAATTTCACGGGAAGGATAGCAAAGTAAGGGACGAGACTAGGGATGTTTGACGTACGCCATAAATTGAGGAATTCCATTAAGGGGCAGGTGCTTGCAAACTCTATGGCTGAATTTACCCCTCATTTCCCGGGCTTGGTGTGAATATGCCAGGTCAAGGTGGGTCAATGGAAGGTATTCGTGGATGGAGCCTCTAATGCTAGGGTGTTGGGGGTCGGAATAGTGTTGGTATCACCCGAAGGAGTTAAGTTGGAGAGGTCGCTCAGGCTAGGCTTCCGAGCCACGAACAACGAAGCAAAATATGAGGCCCTCATTGCGGGGCACTGGGCAGTGAAGAGTCTTTGAGCGAAGGAGGTAGAGATGTTCTCAGATTCAAGACTGGTAGTAAGTCAAATCGAGGGGAGCTTTGAGGCAAGCGATCACTGCATGTCACAGTATTTAAGGATGTTCGAGAGTTTGCGGGCAGATCTCCAGAAAGTTAGTATGGTTAGAGTGTCGAGAAGCCAGAATAGTCATGCTAATTCTTTGGCCACACTGGCGTCTTCCTTAGACGACTGCATACCCCAATTGATTATCGTAAAACTGTTAGAGCGACCAAGCATCGAAAAGCAAACAGTGGTAGCGGCTACATCAGAACTAGAGCCAAGTTGGTTGGATCCATAAATAGCTTTTCTATCTGACGGGTCCTTACCGAACAATACGAAAGAAGTTGAGAAGGTACGGAGAACAGTAACTCGATTCTGGCTGTCCAAAGATGGGAAGTTGTACCAGCATTCATTTGGAGGACCATACCTGTTGTGTTTTCATCCCAGCAAAACCGCCGAGTTGTTGGTTGAGCTTCATGAGGGAGTATGTGGGGGCCGCTCGGGGGGTAGGTCACTCGCACATCGAGCTATGACTCAAGGATTCTGGTGGTCGAATATGCAACGAGAAGCAGTTGACTACATTAAGAGATGTGATCGGTGCTAAAGACATGCACCTACCAGGGGGAAATCTCAACTCGATCATCAGCCCTTGGCCTTTCGCCCAATGGGGCCTGGGTATAATCGGATCGTTCCCTCGGGCTTTGGGGAATAGAAGATATGTGGTGGTAGCTACAAACTACTTTACCAAATGGGTGGAAGCCGAAGCCTTGGCAAACATTCGGGATATGGATGTAAAGAAATTCATTTGGAAGAACATCGTTACAAGGTTTGGGGTTCCCTAGGCACTAGTGTCTGACAATGGGTTGCAGTTTGGTAGCAAGATTTTCTAGGAGTACTGTGGTAGCCTCGGGATAACCACTAGGTACTCAACGCTCGCATATCCTCAAAGCAATGGGCAGGCCGAAGAAATGAATAAGAAAATCGTTAACAGTCTGAAGAAGAGATTGGAGGGCACAAGGGAAACTGGGTTGAAGAGCTGCTGAACATTTTGTGGGCATACCAAACGACCCCTAAAAGGTCGACAGGCGAGACTCCCTTCTCCATGACCTACGATGCCAAAGTGGTTATACCGGTTGAAGTTAGTTTGTCAAGCTCGAGGGTTGCAGGCTTTACGCAGAGCCATAATGATTAGTGTATGTTCGGGAATCTAGATACTTTGGAAGAGTGAAGAGATATGGTATCTGTGCAGCTTGCTGATTATCAACAAAAGTTGGCTCAAGGATACAACCGAAAGGTGAAGCCTCAGGATTTTGTTCCAAGAGACCTCGTTTTGCGAAAGGTTGTTGGGAGTATGAAAGATCAAAACGCTGGAAAGCTGGCCCCAAATTGGGAAGGACCCTACCGAGTAATAGCTACGGCCGGAGCAGGAGCCTATTACCTGGAAGACTTAGAAGAAAGACCTTTGCCCCGACCATGGAACGTTTATAATTTAAAGAAATACTATCAGTGAATGTAATGTACTGTATGGAATGTGTGTATAAATTTGTAAGTTGGCAAGAACTGTGGAAGTAGATGAATTTTAGTTAACTGATCCGATTTAAGTACGAATGAACAATGAAGCATCTGTGCATGTCCTTAATACATAGTCTTAGGGATAGAAGTCTGGTCTTGGAATGACTCCGGTCATCGACCAAATGGAAACCTTAGGGACAGAAGTCTGGTCTTGGAATGCCTAAATTATTTGTTTTATCGAACGATAACACTTAAACATTATTTGGTATGAACGTCAAAGCGTTAATACCATTACTGAGTCAATAATAGCTGGATGAAAATAAGTAGAGGGCATTATCCCTTCTCATACAATCATATAAGGATAAGGAGAAAGTTAAAACCATTAGTCTCATATAAATTTAGAAAAGGGAAAAATAGTTTAATACACGATTACTGACCCATTTAGGGAAACACATAAATAAAAAAAAAAAAAAAAAAGAATAAAAAAAAAGAACATAAAATAACAGAGTATAGATATTTTTAACAAGTTTAGACTCCGGGGGTATTGGTGGTCGGAGGAGTTGATGTGGGGGCTTCTTGGCTGACTAAAGGATTAGTGGGCGAAGGATTCAAGGTGACTACAAGCTACGCAGCATCAGGGCTCAGTACGGTGGTGTTAGCTCTCGGATTGTCCTCATTGAGCACCACCACTTGGGAGTCAATCTGCTTTTATAGCTCCCTGGACTCCAAACTTTCCAAACCCTCCTCGTCATCGTTGCTATCTTCACCCTGCCCTTTAGCTTGGGTTTCCACTACAAGGTCTTCTGGTAGTGGAACTTGGTCAGTGCTCCTAAAAGGGGAGTCCTCGGGAAGACCGACAGCGTTGACTGCAGCCATCCAACCCTCTATGAACCCAAACTTCTGGGCCTGAAAGATCACGGGTCCAACAAAGTTTTCGGCATGCCTGAAACCATTATTGTAGTAGGTCTGCTTCTGAGTCTTCTTTGCGCTTTTGAAGTTGGTGAGTTCCTTGTCCTAGGCAGAGAGGATGTTGGCTGTCTTTGCAAGCTTAAGCTCAATCTCCCTAAGCTTACTTTGAAGATCACTGGCTTTCTGTTCGGCCAGTTCTAGCGCCTTCTCGGTAGTGGTCGCCCGCCTCTCCATCACATTAAGCCCTAGAGTCCTCTCTTGCAAGCTGACCTTGACTACTTGCTTAAGGGCCTTCTTTTTGTCTGTTTCTTCCTGCACCTCCTTCAGCCGACCCTCCACCACATAGGTCAGTTGGGCAGCCTAAGTCAACAAGAAAGTAAAAAGGGGTTATTCGAGCCCGATTGGTAACACTTGTAAATTTAGAGATGGACAAAGGAAAAAGAGGGGTTAAGACAACAAAAAGGTAAAAGCTCGGATATTAAAAAAAAAAAACTTACAGCTACGGTGTGCCACTTCAGTTTGAGCACCAAGTCCTCATCTCGGCAACCTGATTAATGCTCCATATCAACATGAAGCAGTAAGGCTTGCCCAAGACTGTCCGATACATGGCCTTCCTCTCTGCTCCTCCATGTTCGCAAGCAGGAGTTGGAAGGCAGGACCTTATCCCCTAGGTGGAAAATGCACTCTCATTCAGTGGAAGAGCCCGAGGAAGAAGGCAGTACTTGAGAGCCAATTATAACTGGCTGGTTCACAGGTTATGTCTCCTGAGGAGTCTTATCGGTCGGCTGAGTGGATGCTCGACCCAAAGCTTGAGTGGGGGAGTGGACAGCAAGGGGGGTGCCATCCCCGACCGTAGCACCGTTAGTACCCTTCTGCTACTTCCTCTGTTGTTGGGAAGTAGGGGGTGTAGTTTGTTATGGGGTGGTCCGAGTAGCGGCTTGACCTCCCGAGGCTTGCGCGGCTAGAACCAACGGTCCAAGGCCATGGATCGCTTTTGAACCATTTCTTCTACCGGGTTGGGAAGGATGGGCTCCTCGGGATGCGTCTCCTCGGTGACCAGACCCTCTTCGTTAAGGTCTCCTAGGATGGGGGCTTCCACAAGGATGTGTACCACCCGACCTTGGAAGATGTTATCCCCCGAATCGTCTTGTATAGGTTCGAAAGAGTCGTGCCTGACTAGTCGGGGACCTAAGTGCCTAGCTTCCCCAGAAGTGAGCCCTGGTGGTAAGAACCCAAGCAGTCAAACGTCCAGATATGACAACAACGGGTTGCCGACCGTCAGAGTGTTTGACGAGTCCTGAAAGCTTGTATAGGAGGGCACACAGCCTAGGATTAGGTGAGAAGCCCTTAGTTGCCAATCAAAGTGAATAAATATCTCCGAGTGAAGGATAAAGTTGAGCTCCCGGACACACACAACGCTTATATCCGGCTTAAACTTCTTGGAAACTGCAATCTGCGAGGGGGGTACGAATTAGTAAGATATTAAGAAACTAGAAAAATAAAAATAGAAATAATAAAAAATGACAAGTAAATGATAATAAGCACACTAATGAGTCAAAAAGGGGAAGGGAGACACGATTCGTTCAGTGATCGGGAGAAAAGAGTATCGACCTATCTCATGAGGTGAGGTTGGGCATGTCAGCTCACCATTTAGCCGGTTACCGTTCACTCTCACATAATCTCCGCCGAGTTCCTATTAGAATCGGGGAGGCAGGATATCGACCTAACCATTGTGTTTCGGGTCTGAAGGTAATACCCAAGCTTTAGACTCCCCCGAATGGCGTACAAGAAATTGATGCCATGATGGGTAAGGCTCAGGCCATACAAACAGTTGATTCGCCCCACACAGCTGACTACCTTATAAAAGTTGGGTAAGCATTAGTCGGGGCTAAGGTCGTGAAAAACTAAAGGTCCTAAGTAATAAAAGGTCTACTAGGAACCTAACCCCGCCCTCGAGAATGGACATTAAAGGAAAAAAACACTACATGGGAGAGCCTTTGGTCTTCTATGTCTCCCTTATGACAGTACAATATTTCAATGTCATGAGGGATATTGTATTTGATTCTGAAAGATTCTACATTTTCCCTAGTTTTCAAAAGGTAAGCAAAAGGCATATTGTTGAATCTAACTAAGTTAAGAGGAGATAGTTGAAGGGAAGAAGACTTATAGAATGGTTTCTTGTAGAGGAAAGTGATCTTGTAAGGAGAGTAAGGGCTTGGGAACAAAAGAAAGGCAGTGTTTAGAACTTAGTAGAAACTAAAGAAAATGAAAAACGTAGATTATGAGTGGTATTTATAGAAACAAGAGTCATTAATTGTAATTTCCCAACTACAATTAATGTGTACCATCATTACGCTTCATGTGTGCCTCGACAAACGAAGCGTCATGCCATCTAGACAGTCTGATGTCTCAAACTCTGCCACGTATTTAAATGGACTGTCTTGTCTGTTACGGTAAAAGGTGGACTGTTGGCCTTCCTGAGACATAACTGTCGTTCCTCTCGGACGGGGATGGAGCAAATCCCCAACCGTGGGTAATAGAACCCCAATCCTATCTCCACGTTGTGGAAACAGGATTGTGGGGGAACTATGGTGGGTGAGTTGGGCCTGAGCGACCATGTCAGCCCATTTAATCAAAACCCAACGCAAAGCTTGAGACCCATCGGATGAATTAGACTTGGTGCGCAGGGAGATAGTTAGCCTTGGGCCTTATCACAATGGGCCCAGTCCTGAGTTCAGGACCGTAGCCGAGGGGATGGCAACTTGAGGGACTCCCGAGTGGTTGGTTAAACGCTAACCGATATCGAAGGTAGTCGGGGTGAAACATGAACCAAGCGGGATAGGTAGCTGAGGACTGACAATGTCATTGGGGAACCACCTTCAAACACAATTCGGAGTCTGGAACAAGTTCCAAGGGAATCCTCTAAAGTCGTGAGGATCCTTTGGGATTCTGAGGGACATAGGAATGTTTGTGTGAAGTGGGGAGATAATGATTAAAACCCCACTAATGAGAGACTATAAGAAGGGGAAGAAGGTGGAGGCAAAGGGGCTGGAAAAACGGGGGAGTGAAGGAACAATAGAGAAAAAAAACACAGAGAAACACTGGGGATTTGAGAGGGACCAAGGGAAGTTTGAGGCCTCATCTATAGAATTGAGCCTTGACCCACATATAAATAGATTGTGACCCAAATACTATCACTAACATCAGTATTCGGTTGCCACCGCGCCTATTAAAGCAGCTAAAAGAATTATCGAAATGAGTTCAAATGGAAGGAAAAAATCTGTTGATAAATGAATTCCAATTTGTTGACTATTACTCATCAAATTTTGCTTTAGAATTTGGTTTGATAGCTCTTTATCATTAGAGCAAGATGCCAATCGGTTTTTTGGTATAGGCGGGGATTGAAATTGAACCTTAGATCTTTTATTTAATTATAAGAGACTTTACCAATTGAGCTAACTAGAACCCACCTTATTTATGATTATTTAGTTCTATAGTTTGAACCTTACCTTCTACTTCCCCACTAAATACCTATAAAATAAAGTGATATTATAACATAAAAAACCAAAGACTTTATTTTATTGTTATTGTTATTTTTGATAATTTGATAGTTGGAGAGGGAAGTTCTGAACATATGTTGAAAATATCAAGAAGTGCTAGTTGATTAACAAGACTCTTGACCAATTTAAAAACAAAGACTTGATGAAATAGAAGCAAGATTTGAACAAGAAGATTTGGCATGTTTTGTAAATATCACTGTATTGTTATGGTCAATTACTAATTATACAATATTAGAAAAACTGAAAATGAATATTAAGTTCGTTCTTTGAGATATTGATAAAATATTCCAGCCATTTTAACATGGTTTTAAAAACCAGATTACGGTAAAACCAGATTTGCTTCCAGTTCTCAGGTTTTGGGGTTTTTCTCCGACTGAACTAGTGGTCGGTTCTCAGTTCAACCAATCAAACCGGTCAATCCGGTCCGTTTTTTAAAACCATGCATATCAATTCGCATATCGATAATAAGTCTTTTGATCTAAAATTTCCATTATTTGAGTTTCATTTAGATTATTTTTGCTACTAGTATTCATAACATTTGAAGGGAACCCTTACAAGAATCTTTCAACATGAGTAGAAAGTAGAAACAGTGAATGTGGATCAAAAGAAAATTAAAAATCGTTAGATTGTTGGCCTTATTGGACTCAGGTTCCTTTTTGAAAGTCTATTTCGAAATTCACTGTGTGTGGAGGATAAGGGTAGATTTGTCGTGCTCATGAAAGTAGATAAAAAATAATAATTTTTCAGATGTTGGGGTCCTTGTGGTGAACAAGTGTCAATCGTTAGATTGTTGGCCTTATTGGACTCAGGTTCCTTTTTGAAAGTCTATTTCGAAATTCACTCCACCTCGAGGAAGATCGACGCTTAACATTTTAAGTTTTCAAAAGAGACAGGCCAAATTCTAAGAAGGGGGTTATGGACAATAAAGTAACTTTAACTTAAATCCAACAATAAAGAAAGAAATAGGACAATTCAAATCCGATGGTTAGTATAATCGTGAGTCCAATGATAAAACATCAGTAAAATAGTACAAATTTCAGTAGTAGAGAGACAATAACTTGTCACAAGCCTAGCAATAAGACTTTCGGGAAATGAGAGTAAACATGACTATTTCAAGACTATGCATCTTTCATCTCCTCCTCTTCCACGAAGAACATGCCTAACGATGCTACTTAGGACGGGTGTGCTTCTTTCCAAGGAGGTGAGCCGTGAGCATCACTTTGGACATGTTTTATAGGTAGAAACATGATTCAAAACACTTTCTTTCAAGGGTGGCACATTTCAAGCAAATCTCATGGCTATCTTCGCACCACTACCTCCTTTATCACTGAGCGGTCATTTAAGGGCCTTAGATAATGATCTGAACTATTTCCTTTTCAATGTTGAAGCTTATGATCCCCCATCATCTCATTTTCAAAAAGTAATTTATTGATTCTTTCTCAATTACTTAGACCATAAGTGTGATGATTTACTTCACAAGTGAGGATCTTTGATTCACGTCTATAAGATGAAGAAAGATAATATTACCAATAGTACACAAGAGTTTAATCAAATCCTATTGCTGATTGATGATTTTGTAATTTCTCTACCTTTGATTTTGCTGAATTAATTTATTTTATTTTAGCTCAAGAAAAATCCTAAATTATATTTTCTAAAAATTGCATCCCGAGATTTTGAAAATTGTGCGAATTGATTCTTCAGATGGTAGAAGGACCAAATTTATGCCTTAAAAATGCCAAAACCTATCTCAGACCTTGTTCACCCTACTTTGACTTGGTTTAACTCAATTTGACTAGGTTAACTGAATCCACCCTAAAACATTAAATTTCGTAAGCCCACCTCCAAATCTCAATTCTAGAACATTTTGAAGGTTCGGGTTTAAGCATTATTAACCAATGTTTAAACAAAATTCGACTTATCTGATTAGGGTAAATCGAGATCCATGTGAAGAAGATGAAATTCTCTTTAAAAAGATAGCTTACAAGCACAGATCGGGCTCAAAATAAGTGAGATATTGCAGAATCATTAAAAAAAAAAAACTATCTAAACATTGGCAAATTTTGTTAAGTTTTGCAAATTAAGTTTGACCACAATCAAAGTAGAAAGAAAACATATCCGAAAATTTCCACTTCAAAACACCCACCTTCCATTTTGAATAAGTTTTCAACCATAGCCCTAAAATAACAGAAAATTCGCATAATTGGAAATTTGGCAACAATACCAATAACACTGAAAACGAAGGTCCGAAAGGCAGTCAACTAAGTGTATGAAGTTAAGATGTCAAAAAGGCAAAATGGAAAGTAAAATATGTTTAGAAGAGAGGCTTAAGGAACGGGTTCATGGTAAGCACCACTTTCCCATTGATTTTTATTTTCTAGGGGAAAATACTGCAGAGTAATAACCTTCCTCTATTCGCCTAAAACAGAAACCTCCATTTGGGATGTGAATCATGAAGCTCATTATTTTGTTGGATATTTTTAGGGCACTAATAGGCCCTTCAACAACACCGAAGTGGTCCAACGGTTAGGATAATTGCCTTCCAAGCAATAGACCCGGGTTTGTCTCCCGACAAACGCATGCTATGATTTGATTTTGTTTTCAAATTTATTTCTTTTGGCTTTCAGCTTCCCAGTATCTCACAATCATCCAAGGTTTACTGCATTGAAGACATTAAAATGCGCTTTTATCCTTTCGAAAAGTTAAAGAACCTTTGCACCACGTAGTCATACACAAGAACGGAGCTATTCTTTGGCTTTGGGGGGCAGTAGCTCCCTAAAATTTGGAAAAAATTATAAGTATATGCATATAAGTACTAATTTAGCAATTTGATTCAATAAAAATAAGCCATTAAAAATAGCATACTCCAAAAAAATAAGCCCAATAACAAAATCATGAAAGCTACAAAAACTAATAACACCTGAAAGTTAGCTGAATTAATTTTGTTGACACTAAAATTTAACCTGAATTTGGTTACAAAAAGGAGCCCAATTAATTTTGTTGACACTATAGCAGGATGTTTGTAAACATCTCATCAATATTCAATACTTCTTTTTGCTTCCTCCTTTGGTGTAATATTGGACCATTGGTGGTGAATATATTGCTAGAATTCACATTAGTATATTAGAGTATTGAACTATTGGTCGATAGAACCAGATTATATTGCTTGAATGTACATAATTTTAATATCATTACCAAGGTGTTTTGCTGAATTTACTTGTTCAATAAACCTCTTGAAACTACTAGCCGCATCTAATATCAATATTGCTTGCCAATTCTCAATCTTTGCCGAGGTGATTTGCTTGATGGATAGGAAGATGATTATTAATAGTAAGGCAATGAATGTGAGAAATTTAATTTAAATGAGTTAGACATGATAAATAATAATTACATATTAATGATGTGAGAGTCAGTCTTTTGCTGACCGTTAGATTTAATGAGAATCAACAGTCTAAAATATGTGTAACTCTAGTCAGGTTACACCAGGTGTACCTTAAACCTATCTCTTATATATACATATATATATATATATAAATATAAATAAAGTACTGTTTTGACTCCCTTGATTTGTTAATACTAATTAAAGTTTCATAATAATTTTTCTTTTATACTACAGCCCCTAATTTGGAATCCTGGCTCTCTCTTTAGTCATACATTTTAATTTCAAATTCTACCAAGTACAGCTCAATAGTTTCATGGGAGAATCAATCATGTCAAGACAAAAACATTATGTCACTACTAGTCATATTGGACCTCAATCTCATCTAGCGATGGCATAGATGATTGAAGCAATGCAGAGCCACTTTTTGAGCCAAAATTTATATCCGTGGTTGTTGTGGAAGTAGAAGTAGAAGAGAACGATACCTGTTCTCCACTAGGTCGATTTCCTGGCAAATTCATTAAGGGCTCCTTTGGGTTCATAAGCGATGCCATAGATGATTGAAGCAATGCAGAGCCATCAGTGGCTGTTGTGGAAGTAGAGGAATTAGAAGAGAAAAATACATATCCTCCACTAGGTCGATTTCCTGGCGAATTCATTGAGGGCTCATTTGAGTTCATAAGCGATGCCATAGATGATTGAAGCAATGCAGAGCTATCAGTGGCTATTGTGGAAGTAGAAGAATTAGAAGGGAAAACTACATATACTCCACTAGGTCGATTTCCTGGCAAATTCATTAGGGGCTCGTTTGGGTCCATAAGAATATTCACCACTTTTCTCATCTTGGGCCGGAACATTGAATCTGGGTGCAAACATGCAAGCCCTACAATCAATGTCCTCTTCACTTGCTCCTCGTCAAATTTGCCTTGGAGCATTTGATCCACACATTCGAGCAATCCATTTTCCCCGTATAAATTCCATACATGGTCTACTAGACCATGTTCATCCCTGACATCCTTTGATCTTTTCCCACACACAACTTCAAGTACTACCATGCCAAAGCTATACACATCAGATTCAGGGGTAGCCTTTCCTATGAAGCCCATTTCTGGTGCCAAATATCCTGGAGTCCCAGCTAGCATAGTTGTAACAGAGGCATCATTTTGGAGAATTCTTGCAAGACCAAAATCACCTAGATGAGCATTAAAATCAGAGTCCAACATTACATTGTTGGGCTTAATGTCTCGATGAACTACAGGGTTACCACTTTCTTCGTGCAGGTACAGTAATGCCGAGGCCAACCCTGTCAATATTTTGTCCCTAGTTTCCCAGTCAAGAAACTCCTTTCCTATGAAACGGTCTAGGCTACCATTTGACATAAATTCATACACTAGGAGTAGATTCTCTCCCTCATGGCACCAACCTTGTAGTTGCACAATATTTTTGTGCCGCATGCGTCCTATGGTGCATATTTCTGCCATATACTCTCTTTCACCTTTAGTTTAGAGAGTAAAATAAACAAGTGTAAGCACAAAAACTAATCCTGAAAAATTAAGGAATGAATTCGGATATAATTATTGGAACTACATGAGTATTTTGTTGTTTCAAAATAAATATGATGTACTCACGGTTTATTATTTTGTTAAGATCCTCAAATGGAGAAAGTCCATTTTATTGTTAAAGATTTTATTTCATATATAACTTCAAATTAGTAATATTTAATATATCAATTTCAAATGGATCAATCTAAACCGTGAAGAATATTATCAAGAAACAATGCAATAGAATTAGAACAAAGTAACAAACCTTGTTTTGAGGTTGCCGAAATCTTCTTGACAGCTACGACTTTTGGAGGAACCGAGATAATACCTCTGTAAACACTTCCAAATCCACCCTTACCCAACAAGTTTTCCTTGCTGAAGTTGCGAGTAGCTTTTGAAAGCTGCTTATACGTAAACTTCTTAGGGACAATTGCCGCATTCCTAGATTGAATTTCTATATCTAGATCTCTTTGATTTTTCTTCCTTAGCTTTCTTAAAATAGATGGAAGAAACACGCAAGTCAGTATAACCAACAAAACAATGAAACATGTTGCAACACTAACCAATACGGTCTTCTTGATTTTGTGGTCCTTTTCATGCCCATTGTGGATGGAAGAGGATGGCAATGGCACTGATGTGAAAACCCAATCAATGACCTTATGGCTTTCTGAGACGAGCCCCGTAGAAGCCGTAAAGCCCACAAAAACGGAGCTTGGAACTGTGTCAGACATGACTATTGATTGTTCGAGAGCGGTCACTAATGGTTTCCCAGAATATCCAACTGAAATTTGAAGCATGTTTTTCCAACCATCATAGTCAATTTTGACCTTGATATCTCTTCCACTTTTGAGCTCAATGCCAGTGTAGTCAAGACTCTTTGCGGCAATCGGATTTATCATGCTTGTTGTGTCAATGCCAATATGGTTTCCGTCTAAATCATATTCATTCTTGAAGGTGTCAAGCTCCACAGCTAATTGCCGAACAACACCTACATTTCCATTTTATTTGACACTTTAAAATATATTTTCAAATGCTTTTTCCAAACAAATTAAACTGATCAATTGGCTGATCAGTTCCTTGTGATCAAAACCTCCAAGTTCGTTGACTCTAGGCAGCTAGTATATGCTTATATTCCTGAGTCTATAATGAAGACAAGAATTGGCTTGTGTTTTTCATCCATAGTGTTAAAGTTGTTGTGTGATTGTATGTGATAATTAAATTATGAGAAGAATCATAAAAGATAGAGTGCACACAAATGTTTACGTGATTCAGTCTCAGTGGCGGCTCTAGGAATATTTTTTAAGGTGATCACTAAGAAACTTAAATTATACAAAATCTACTAATAAAAAAAATGCAAATTTCTTTCTACTAACAAAAAGAGAGAAAAAATTATCTGAAATGGGATAAAGTGGAAACTGAGAATGATAAGATGAGTGTAATAAAGTTAGAGATATTCTAAAATGATAATATAGAAGCAAAGAATGTAGAGAGAGAGAGAAATGGATGATTTTTGTTACAACTGCAAACCGAGTCACTAAGGAGAGAAAAATTATTGCGATTACAAAGTCAAAAAGAGCATAACTACCGGCACTGCCAAGAAGAACTCACTACCATAGTATTTCTCTTAATACCATTTTTTAAGGGTGAAAAAAAAAAAAGAAGAAATTATGGATTATTTTTATGTAATGGGTTGAATGAGTTACAAATTTGAATGATTCAAAATTTTTATTTTCTTGTTTTTGAATAGGCTTAGTATTGAATAATTTGTTCACCTCTTGTTGTTTGGTCTAGTTATATTTTTGTTGTTATTGGGGATAATTTTTATTATTGTTATTTAAGCCCCTTCTTTTAAGGGGTTAAGGATTATGTTTGGGGGACCAAAATTATTTTTGGAGTAATGTTACTTCCACAACATATTCACAAGAAATCTTATGCAACAAGTTTTTATTGATAGATAAAAAAGATATGTCACTATTGGGTCCAAATTAGAATCAGTAACATCTTACCACATGTCAAGGTGTTTTGGATGTAACATTATTGTGAAATTATTGTGAAAATGACTGAAAATATTTTGGATGTACCATTATTCTTATTTTTGTTGAATTCAAATTTTTGTAATTCTCAAGTTAGAGTATTCAACATTTTTATTAGAATGGCCAAAATAAGTTAGTTTAGTGTGTGTGTGTGTGTGTGTGTGTGTGTATACATATATACATATATATATATATATATATGAGTTCGGTTCAAGTTATACCTGGTATGACTTTAAGCAATATTATATCACTCAATATTTTTTAATTGGGTGAAAATTTTAACAAATCCACCATTAGATTACATTATCTTCATATATTCTCCATGCTTGCAAAATTTCAAGGTGATTAAAGATTAATAGTCATTTCATCAATCAATTGTTTAAATTCAAGTTTTTGAAATTTAAAATAATGCTTAAAAGATGAGTTTATAGATCGAATAGTAAATAACATCCAATTGACATGAATGTTAAGAACATATAGAACATGTAATTCAACTGTGGGTTTTTCAAAATATGAATTCTATAACAAGTTATTGAGTGGTGTAATATTACTTAAAATTACATCAGGTGTTACTTGAACCCTACCTTTCACACAAACACACACATAGAGTTTTTTGCAAGTTAGGAGACCACCCTAAATTAAAAGTGGAGCCACCACTATACGGCCTAACGGCCTATATCCACAATGAAAAGACTTTAGACGAATACATATTGATATTAAGCACTTGTGTTACAATAAAGTCAATGTAGGGTTTATATATTAGAGAATGATTGACTAAACCTAAGCTAACCATGGACCAACCAAAGATTAATATGCTTGCTCTACAAATATATGGGCCTATAATTGGTTTGGACCATAATATATCTAACACCCCCTCAAATTAAAGGTGAAAACTTGAGTTTGGAAGGCCTTGAATGTATAGCTTGGTGTGGCACCTCTGCTACTTGATTGACACGACAAGACCTTGTGTCGCTAACATAATACTGATGATGTAGAAGTAAGCTTGTTCAGATTTCACCCGCAGCCGACAAAATTGGCCTACACCGATCCGACACTACAACAAAATGTATTTTTAGTGACGAAAATTAGTGAGGAAATATTTTTCATCACTAAAAATACAGCTTTAGTGACGAAATATGAATTTCGTCACTAATAATGAAAAAAATTATAACATTTAGTGACGAAAAATAAATTTCGTCACTATTGTGATCTGAAAAATGGGCGCTAGTGGAGGGAAACTTTGGCGCGAGTTTAATTAATCTATAGTGACGAAATATTTCGTCACTAAAAGTTGAAATTTTTAGTGACGAAATATTTCGTCACTGTAGGTATTGTTGTGGATAGTATTAGTGACGGAAATCTTTTCGTCACTGTTGTGGGGGCCTTTTCTGCTATGTTGGGCTGGGCTGCCTTTTTGTGATCGTAGGCCCAAGTGTTCTGGGTTGCAGGAGTTGAGACCGGGCCAAATGGAACTCAACTTGGCTTGGCTTGTGCGCGAACTATGCCTCGTCTGCCAGGGGAGTGCCTTACCGCAGGTTGAGTTGACTCAGAGAAAAGCTTACGGCAAACAGAGCCCTTTTTAGAGAAAAAGTGCTTGCGGCAGGCAGAGCTGTTTCAGAAAAGTGCTTACGGCAGGCAGATATTATTGATGAATAGAAACATACATTCTGGAATGACCAGATAACTCTTTTAATGGAAAATGATAAAATAATTCATAACCATAATAACACTTAACAATCCTTAAATAAATAGTGAAGAGAATGACGATAAAATTAATCAATGGACATGGAATAAATTTGGCTTCGTCCGCAGGGGTAAAGCCAAAGAGGAAGAACACCTCTTCTCAACGCAACTAACCTCCGAGGAAAAGAAATCCTGCCGTGAAGTTAATGGGTTTGAGGGAGGTGGACCCAAATGATCAATACCCGAAATGAATATGGAAGAGAGCAAGGATTTGAGAGGGAGAGAAGGGAAGAAACCTATCGGTGCATGCCACTAGCTCTCACTCTTTTTTTGTTTCTATTTTTCCTTTCTTTTGTTTTCTTTCTTTTCGTTTTTCTTAGCGATTTCCACCCTTAGTGGCTTTTTAGTGTTGTGCTTCCCCTATTTTGCTAAGTGTGTTACAGAGTATCTTTTTTGTTTTAGTATTGCCTTGCCTTACACCCTTGTTGTTCTCGTTCACGGCAGAGGCTCCCATTTTATAGTGCCTGCCGTGAACGGATTTTACTATTCTACCCTCCAACCGTTTTTGTCTGGTCTGAGAGTACTTGCCGACATTACTGTTCCGTCTGTGGTTCCCCTGTTACGGGTACAGACATTTTTTGTCTGTTAGTCTGCTGCGGCATTCCTGCCTGCCGCGGTGATGTTTCTTCTCTCTCTATCCCTCGTGGCATGCACCTATTGGTTCCAACTCAGCGTTGCCTCTTTTGGGTGGTATGTCATCCCAGCAGGACGTATCTCCCAAAAGAGTTTGAGCAGGAACCTTAAAATAAGCCTTCCCCTCTCCCCACCTCTAAACCGTGCCCTCTTACCTCTGACCCATGACCCCACCATGTCCTGTATTGGCTGGGTACAGGCTGGTGGTGCCTGGGCCTTGCGCGTGTTTGCGTCTGAATCCTGCCTGCTGTTCATGCATTTGCCGTGGAGTGTAGACTTTGCTTGCCTGCCGCCCGTTTCTGGCTTTTCATGAGTTGCTATTCTGATTTCCCGCTCCTTTAGGATCTGGGCTTTTACTTAGTGTTTGGGCTTTGTTTTCTTTTCAGCCCAATTCGTTTAATTACCTTTGCTTTCTTTCCGCATAGCCTTTCCTGCCGCGGTGACTTCTTCCTACTGGGCCCTTTCTTAGGCCTGCCATTCCAATTCTTTCCCCCAGTGGCCCCATTAATGGTGGCCACTGGTGTCCTTGCTCATGGGCTCTCATGTCCCTTTTTCCCTTGGGCCTCTCCAGCCCATTTCTTTGGACATCTTTGGTCCGTTTATTAACTCCGCGTCCCATGAGCTTTTACTAACTTAATTGGGCTTCCCCGGCCCAATTTCCTCATTCTCATCTTTGGGGTTCATGGGCTTGCCATTATCCCCTACTTTCTTTGCTTACTTTACTTTGGGCCTGCCGCAGCCCATTCTCTCTTTTCTTCAACACATACTGCCCATGGGTGCCATTTTCTCTCTTTCCGGGCCTTTTAGGCCCACTTACTTCCTCAAGACCCATTCATTCGTATTGATGGGCCTGTGATCCATTGTTCCTGCCGCCTGGGCCCAATGGTTTTCTTACTTGGTCTGCTGCCCGCGTCGCTGGGTTGGGCTATCCTTGTCTATTTCGAAGAAATGACCCTCAACATTTAGCCCCCTGAACATATGGAACGTTCCTGCGGTCCATATGTGAATAAAAGACTTTTCTGTCCTCTGTTTCCTTTCTTTCTTTTCCTTCGTGGGCTTTTTGAAACTGTGGACCCCTTTACGTGTACTTATATTTCTTTTCCTGCGGTGAACAGTGCTGAATCTTTGATTTTCCCAGAATGGCAGTTATTCTAAGACACAACTACCGCTTCATTTATTTCATTCTTCTTTTGATGGCTGATCAGTCGCCTTCCTTCAGGCCAGTATTAATTACCCATGTATTTAAGAAGAGAGTCCCTTCGAAAATCACTCATAAACACCATCTTTTCCAAAGAATCGTGTCTGTCCCTCTTCCTTCATCGCCTTCTTCTCTTCAAACACCTTCATCTCTTTTGCTCAGATCGAACCGTCGCACAATGGCGCCGGTGAAAAGCCCAGGTTCCTCTTCTCGCCGCAAAGGGAAAGGGAAAGCTTCTGAACCTCTCGTCGGACAAGAAATAGGCGAGGAGGCTATGTACTCCGACTCCAATCATTCCGGCGAGGAAGATGCGCCGCGCGACCCCAACAGTGAGTGCGCTCTGCTAATCGACCCTTGGTATAATCCTTATCCTCTCTTCCCTGAAGTTTTCGGCGATTTCGTGCCGCCGCCGCCAGGCCGTGTGTGGCTCTCTATGTGTAGACGAAACCCCAACATTTCTTGGGCTCCGGTGTCTTCCTTCATTTCCGATTTGGTCATCCGTCAAGGTGTCTCCCTTCCGGTGCCGATTCATTTCGTGTTTGGGTCAGGAACCACCTCGGGTTGGAAGGAGTGGGTTGACCGAGAGTTATCGGACTCAGTTTTCATGGGTTTGTTGCAGCAGGCTGGCGTTCTGAAATCCATCGTTTTATCCCGGAGTCTTTCCAATTTTCGAGACACTTACAACCTCCGTCACTTGGTTCGCCGGTGGTGTGCCACCACCCACACATTCCTCTTCTCCTGCGGCGAACTGACCGTGACCCTCGAGGACGTGGCCAACCAACTACTCTTGCCAATCCTTGGTGATGTGGATCCTGCCACTATAGAGCTTTCTCCGGAGGAAGAGGCTATTGAGGCCGAGTTGAGAAAGGGGATGACAGGGAATGCTAAGTTATCATACTGGGTGAGTTCTTCCTCTAAGTTTTCCGTTGTTGCCCACCGCGCGGCCTTTGTTGCCTTTTGGCTTTGTAAGTTCGTTTTTGGTTCACATCCCCACTACGCCATCAAGCCTTTGTACTTCCGTTTGGCCATTAAGATTTCTACCGGAGTTAGTCTGCCGCTGGCCCCCATGTTTTTGGGGCATTTATATGTGCAACTGGACATCCTGCGGAGTGATGAGAGTCAGGCTGGTTCCTGCCATATAGTTGCTTCTTCTGTACACAGCACTATCCTGCAGCAGTTATTGTTTGAGCGTTGTGCTCAATACTTGGCGAAGTGTAGGCCTGTTCGCTTCGCGAGAGAGAAGTACCAATCATGTCCGCGGGTGATCACTGACTTCTGCGGTAGGTTTGAATCCGATTTCCCTTTAGCTTTTCGTTGGTCTGGTCTGAAGCCCATTGGTCACTCAGTTGTTGAGTCTTTTGATAGCGGTACTGGTTTTACTTGGAGAGCTTACAGAAATTTGGGTAGGGGTTACACATGTACTGATTCTGCTATGGGTCCGTTTGTTGATATTATTGGGACCAACACTCCTTTGACTGGTTTTGATGAGGTGGGGATCACCTATTTGGCGGCTACCAATGTTGGATGGCTGCCTTACTTGACTGATGAGGGCATCAGGTTTGTTCACTATCCTGCCAACCGTGTGAGGAGGCAGTTTGGGCTGGATCAGGATATTCCCGATGACCTTTCTTATCTCATGGAATCTCCTACTTCTGTTCGGCCTTTCCTGCGGCAGACTGCTTACGACTTTTGGAGATCGCGCTTTAGTGCAGTTACCATTCCTGGCTCGTCGAGAGAGGGTCTTTGCACTCTTGCCATGCATGGCTATTGGCAGGCAGTGATGACCTCATTCGGGCAAGAGTTGGTAGGCAGTCGTGGCTTCTCCCTTATTCCACCTGACGGGCTAAGTATGTTAGTATCTCCCAACCCTCGGTTGCTCTTGCCTTCCAGGTCAGTTTTAGATTATGTTGAGAAACAGAGCCGCTCTGCTGTCTTTGAGTGGGATGAGAAGAAAAAGGGATGGTGTTGGCTCGCAGGCGATTTTCCCCCTGGTTGGGAGAAGAAAGTTAAGGTAATCAACATTCCTGCACCAACTAAGAAAACTCCTGCCAAGCACAAGTCTGTAAGCAAGCCCAAGCCTGCTGCCCCACAGCCACCCATGGATGCTCCTTCTAGCAGGACACGGGGTAGCAAGAGAAAAACAACCCCCCATCCCATGCCTGCTGCTGAGCGAAGGGTATGTTACATACATTTTGTCTTTTGCGTCTTGATTTTAACTTGCCTGCGGTGAACCCATGTCACGCCTACTGATTCCTTTCCTTAATACTGCCTCTTGTCTCTCTTTGCAGTCTAAGCATAAGGAAGACACGTCATCTGCTCATCCCATTGACCTTGACGAGCCTGAATTTGAGGTAATCTCCTCTATTTCCTTCTTTCCTCTTCTTTATTATTATTTTTTCTTTTACATATATTTCATCTGCTACGTGCCTTCATTTGTTTGGATTAGCCGTCGGTTCCTTTATTCTTTACCACGTGTATATATGTATTTCTCTTTCTTTTGCTTTCCAGGGTCAGCCCGAGCCCCTTTCCGTCTATCGTCCTTCATCCGAGGAGCTGCCCGCCTCCATGGGCACACCCGTGGCAGATTCTTTTGACGGGGTTGGTGAAGCTTCCCAGATGTCCATTGTTCCAGCTGCTGCACCTGGGATTCCTGCCGAGACTCCTAGCCCTCCTACCGGACTGGTACCCAGAGAGGGTACTCATACTGAGGGGGTTAGCGAGGCCACTCCCTTTTCAGCCGAGATGCCTATTTCTCCACAGGGATTTGCTCCTCCTGCCATAACTCAGACCGAGGCTGTTTCACCCGTTGCTCCTCTCGTCCTCTCTATCGCTGATCCTTTTGCGACTCTGTCTCAGGCCGCGAAGGATGGTTCTTCCTTAGTAGTCACTCCTTCTTCCATTCCCAGCTCGGCCATTCGCGGACCCGATGTTGATCTGTCTTCCGAGGATGATCCCGAAGATATTGATAGTGAGCCCGTCCTGCCGAGGAGGATTTCTGAGTCCAAGGAGGAAGAGGATGCTCCTGAAGATATTGATAGTGAGCCCTTCCTGCCGAGAAGGATTTCTGGGTCCGAGGAGGGAGAGGATGCTCCACCCGAGGCTAGATTCATGGGTATGTCCCCACTCCCCTTTCTCTTGTTGGACTTGCTTCTCCTTTTTATTCACTGGGCCCACTCTTCTCTTTTTTTTTTTTTTTCATTTGCATGTCTATTTTCTTTTGTGCACAGAGACTTTTGAAGGGCTAGGCATCGCGGTCAGCGTAGGGACGCCTGCGGTAGTTAATCCTGCCGCGCCCCCATCACCCATTCCTGCCGTATTCTCTGCACCAGCTTCTGCCATACTTACAGCGTCAGTTTCCGCCGTCCCTTCTGTGCCTACTTCAGTTCCTTCCACAGCCCCCATTGATGTTGGTTCTGGTAAGCTTCCTTTCTTCCTTGTCTATATTTTTTTTTTATTTTTTTTATTTGCTCCCCGTGGGTTTGCTCCTTTCCCCTTTTCCCTTTTTAATTCCTCATTTCATGCTTTGTGTTTTCCTTGGTAGGATCTCCTCCTATAGCCCTATTCCAGTTTGAAGCGGGTAGTAGTTCTACCACCCTTCCAGGTCCCGAGGACAAGGCTGCTGCCTTCTTCACCCGTTTTGACCAACCTAAGGTCAATGATCTTGATCCTGCAGCTTTCTGGGGCTCGGGCCCTCCTTATGTGGACTTTCACGGCTTTAGAGTCCCGGAGGACTGTGCTTCTCATCTGGTGATGATCTATGGCAACCGCGGGGACTTCATGCAGGGCTTTCGACTTGGTCGTTCTGTTAGAGAGCATTTCTTGAAGATGTTGGGGAGTGTACTGAATGACATAGAGCATAGCTTTGTTGACACTGTCTTTACCGAGAGGATTTTGCAGTGGAGGGCTGCGGTGCAGGAACTTGTCAGCGTAGGCTTTGCCATGGAGTTCCTTTTGGATTACCTTCGAGAGATTGCTCAGGCTGTTTTCACGAGGAGAGTGCGACCCACTGTTGATGCTATTGACTCGCGCCTTAAGATCTTGAGAAAGGAGGTGGCAGACTTGGAGGGCCATCGTGAGCGTCTTCTTTCCAGTGTTGGTGGATCCGATCATTTTGGAGATCAGTCTCTTATTTCCGGGCTTCGTTGATGTTGTTTCTTCCTTGTTTCGTTGTTTCCTTTTGCTTATGACTCTATTTATTACATTATATTTTTGTTGTAACACTTATTTGGCTAGTTTGCCATGACCTGGGCTTGTAACTTATCTTTGTGGCGCTACACTTTACATTTTGTTATGACATATGATGATAATACTTGATGCTTTTCATTACATCCTGCCGAAAGCAAAATTACAATTTCATGTTGTGACACAGTCACTTGAAAAATGATAGAATAGAAGGAAACATAAAGGAAATAAAACAAAGGAAAGAAAAAAAAGGCAATCATGTAAGTTTTCTCCTCAGGCATAATACTGCTTCAGCCATTTCCCGTTAATCGGATCCATTAAGTCTTTGCCATCCATCTGAGTCAGACGGTAGTACCCACTTGGGTGTGCTTCCCTTATCATAAGGGGCCCTTCCCACTTTGGTGCAAATTTGGATGGTCCTGCCAGGCCTCTTCTAGCATAGTCTGCCACTTTCAAAACAAGCTGTCCTTCCACGAACACTCTTTCTCTAGTCGTCCTGCCATAAGCTTCAGTCATCTTTTGCCGATATCTACGGCTGCGTTCCTGGGCTTGTTCTCTTTTTTCGTCGAGTCCCTCCAGGTCTTCACACCTTTCTGCCGCAAAGACTTCTTCTTCCTCTCCTCCTTTTTCTTGCATTTTCATGACCCTCAGGGACGGGGTCATTACCTCCGCTGGACTCACCACTTCAGTCCCGTAGACCAAGGAAAAAGGTGAAAAACCTGTGGCTGACTTAGGCGATTTTCTGTAAGCCCAAAGGGCGTCCGGCAGGTGCATTGCCCATCCTCCCGTGTACTCCTGACTCATTTTACTTATAATTTTTATAAGGGTTTTGTTTGTTGCCTCCGCCTGCCCATTCCCTTGAGGGTAGTAAGGTGATGACCGGTGATGCTTAACTTGATAGAATTCTAACATCTTCCTTACTTCACTGTTGACAAAAGGTGTGCCATTGTCACTGATGATTCTGTGGGGTACCCCGAACCTCACGATTATGTTCTCCTTGATGAAGTTTGCCACTGCTCCTCTGGTGGCTTTGCGAAGAGGCACTGCCTCTGCCCATTTAGTAAAATATTCCGTAGCTACCAATATCCATATATATCCTCGTGACGGTGGGTTAACCGGTCCTACCAAATCAAGCCCCCAAGTGTGGAAGGGCCATGGGGTTACCATGCTGTGCAAATTCTGTGGATGGGTGTGAATTAAGTTGGCCTGCACCTGGCAACTGTGGCACTTCTTTACAAATTCTGCTGTATCCTTCTTCATGGCAGGCCAGTAGTAACCCATCTGCAGCAGGCACCTGTAGAGTCTTTTCTTCCCTTGGTGTTCCCCACACTCTCCTGAGTGTACTTCTTTCACCGTTTTCTCTACTTCTTCAGGACCCAGGCACCTTAAGGGGTCCCCATCATACCCCTTTCTAAAGAGGACCGTATTGTGCATGAAGTAGCGTGTCGCCAGCCGCTTGAGTTTATATTTTTCACTCTGCTTCCGCGGCAGGATACCTTCTGTCAGGTATTGGATAAATGGGCTTCTCCAGTCTTCGCAGGCGGACACAACGTAACTTTCTTCTCTGTCTGCCGCAAGCTGGCAAGCCCCACACTGAATTTGGGCTTGATCCGCATCTTTGCCCATGTTTGGCCAATAAAAGCCTGCCCTTTGAAGCCTGCGGTAGAGACTGACTTCTCCGCAGGATCCGCAAGTTTTGTCGTGTACTTCTTTCAGTTTCCTCTGGGCCTCTTCTGGTCTTACACATCTGGCCAAGACCCCACCTGGCATCCTGTGGTATAACTTCCCCTTTACTAATGCGTAATCTTTTAGCACCTTGAGTCCTGCGGCATCATCTTCATTCATCAAAGCTTCCTTTATGGGAAAACGCCAGTCTTCGTCGCACTGTTCCTCTTGGAATTTCTCTTTCAACGTATCAATTATCGATTCTCTCCTTTTGCTGACCTCTACTTGGGTGCTATTTCCTTCAAACATTATCTGAGATCCCAGCGCGGCTAACGCGTCCGCAAACCGATTTTCATTCCTGGGAGCGTGCTCTATGTCAAAAGTTGAAAACTTTTCCTCCATTTTCTGAGCCATTGCTCTGTACGGGGCCAAACTAGGCTCTTTCAAGGAGAAACTCCCGTTGGCCTGACAGACCACCAAATTTGAATCGCCTAACACCCTCAAGTGTTTAACTCCCATTTCGAGAGCCGTGGCTAGCCCGGTTAGATAGGCTTCGTATTCCGCGGTGTTGTTCGAACAGGGGAATTCCAGTTTAAATGACAGTGCCACTGCTTTATCTTCTTCATGGTATAGAACTACTCCTACCCCTCCAGACTGGGCGGTAGAAGACCCATCGAATTTCATTACCTATTGCTCTTCGGCTCCTTCTGCCATGGCCACTTCCCCAGGGACTTCATCATCCAGTGGGAACTCTTCCTCGCCTGGAAATTGTGCCAATAAGTCTGCTATAGCCTGGCTTTTCACCGCCCGGGGCGTCCCCATCCTTAAATCATATTGCGATAATTGTAGCAACCATTGGGATATCCTGCCAGAGAGGATCGGTTGCTGCAGCAAAGCCTTGATGGCGTGGGATTTGGTCATTAACCATACCTCGTAGGCCAAGAAATAGTGGCGCAACCTTTGTGAAGCATATACAATGGCTAAGCATGCTCTCTCCGCCCTCGGGTATTGAGTTTCTGCATCTTTTAAGGCGCGGCTGATATAATATACGGGCTGCTCAGTGCCGCCCACGTCCTCTTGGGCAATCAACGCTCCAATGGCATATGAGTTGGCAGCCAAGTAGAGCAACAGTGGCTTTTTGTGAATCGGGGCTTGCACTGTGGGGAGGTTCATCATGATCTGCTGTAGCCTTTTGAAGGCTGCCTGCTGCAATTCCCCCCACTCAAAATCATGCCCTTTTCTGAGCAGCTTGGTGAAAGCGGCAGTGATTGATGCCAACCCAGGGATAAATCTTCGAATGTACGAGACCTTCCCCAAGAAGCTTTTTAATTCCTTTGCCGTGCTTGGAGGTTTCATTGTTGCAATGGCCGTAGCCTTGGCTGGGTCAACATCTATTCCCCTACTATGAACCAAGAAGCCGAAGAACTTCCCCGAGGACACTCCGGATGCGCATTTGAGAGGGTTCATTCTTAGTTTGAAGGCTCTGCACCTTTCGAATACCCTCCTCAACACTTGGAAGTGTTCTTCTCTTTTTCTTGACTTTACTACTATGTCGTCTATGTAATCCTCCAGTTCACAATGCATCATGTCGTGAAATATGGCCGTCATTGCTCTCTGATAAGTGGCACCCGCATTTTTCAACCCGAAAGGCATTACAGTGTAATAGAAATTGCCCATGGGTGTTCTGAAAGCGGTTTTCTCTGCATCCCTTGGTGCCATCCTAATTTGGTTATACCCGCTGAACCCATCCATAAACGAAAACATGGCATTGCCTGCCGCAGAATCTATCAGTAAGTCCATGTTTGGCAAAGGAAACTTATCCTTTGGACAGGCCTTGTTGAGGTTCCTGAAGTCTACACAACATCTTATCTGGCCATTCTTCTTCTTCACGGGTACGATGTTAGACAGCCATCGCGGGTGTTGGATAGGTTTGATGAACCCCGCGGCAAGCAATTTCTGCACTTCTTTGATTATTTGCCCTTCTATTTCCGTGTGGAATGTCCTGGCAGGCTGAGCTATTGGCCTGGCCTCTGGGTCTACATTCAACGTGTGTGCAACTAGCCCAGGGTCTAGCCCCGGCATTTCATTGTATTCCCATGCGAAGACATCTTTAAATTCTTTCAAGAGTAACATCAGTTCTGTCTTTTCCGCCTCTGCCAAACTTGCACTAATCAGGATAGGTCTTGGCCCTTGGGAAACAGACCCCAAGTCAACCTCTTCCATTTCTTCTTCTGCCGTAACCTGTACTTCTTTTTCCGTCGCAACTTTCTCATTCTCTTCTTCACTACTTTCTTCTTCTGACTTTTCTTGAACCACGCAACACGTCAAGTTCTTGTGTTGCCACTCCTGGGTGGGGCCCTCTTGCATTTCACTTGTGGGCCCCGCGCCCCTTCATAACTTATACACAATCCTGCCGTCAGGACCTCGGATCCTGACACAGTGGGGTGTATCCTCTGGGTCCTCGGCTGGCGCTTCCTTCCTCTTCTTTTTTCTGGCTAGTAATTCCCTTAGGTCAGGCTCGGGATCATCCTGGATGTCTCTCCATTTAGGCACGAAGGTGCCTTGTGGCCTTGACACTGAGCTTTCCCCGGATGGAGCCCATTGATTGTAGAACATGGTTTCTACCAAATGAGCTTCTGCCTGCTCAAACGGTGAGTGATTCGCTGCTATGCGTATCATCCTGCCGTTCATCCGTCCTTTCACACATTGGTGGTAGGTGGATGGAATTAATCTGTGCTTATGCAACCATGGTCGTCCCAAAAGGACGTGGTATGAGACTTCCGTTTTTACCACGTGGAAGCGAGCTAGGGAAGCTATGGGTCCCACCTTTAACCACAACTGGATATGGCCTGCGGTGTACTCTCCTCTTCCACCGAACCCTGTCACTTCCATTGGACACCCTTGGATCTTTCTTTCTGAAATCCCCGCAGCTTGCAGAGTGCTCAAGGGGATGAGGTTTATGGAAGCGCCCGTGTCTATTAAGGCTCTCTTTATGGGGATTTGATTTATGGATGCCGCAAGATAGAGAGGTCTCCGGTGGTCTGGATACCCCACTTCCATGTCTTCATCACTGAAGGTGATTTCGGTTGACTCCTGAAAGAGAGCTTTGTCATCTTGGACTTCCGCTGATAAACATTCCACCCCTGCCCCGGAGGCAATGCTTACTAGAGCCTCGGTAGCTACTTTTCTTTCTTTTGTTGTGAGGCCTAGTTGATCAAATAAGTTTTTGAATTTGGAACTCTGTTGTAAAGTGGTAATCGCTGCGGCAGGCAAGGCCGGATTCTCTCCTTCGTCATCCCCTGGATCCGCACAAATCACCACTGCCGCTACACCCTTCCCTTTGTGATTCGGGAGTGGGTTTCTCTGGACCTCCTGCTGGGTCAGCTCTAGAGTTCCTTCTTTTATCCTGCGATGCACTAGTCTGCGGAGTGCCCAACATTCTGCGGTGGCATGTTGGACATAGTTGTGTAAACGACAAAAACGTGGGTCCCTCCTTTCTTCCTCGGTGGGCTCCCTAGCAACTTGGTTAGGTTTGAATACGCCATCTGCTATCCATTTGTCTAGCAGTACGTCCAACTCCTTTGCGGTGCATGGTATTGGCAGAGGAGTATCGTATTCTTTCCCGTCGGTTTTCCTCCTCCGCTCACCGGTGGATACCGCCATGGCTTGCAGGGCACTTCTTTTGTCCGAGCTTGGCTTTACAGACTGGGCAGTTTTTCTTGCCTTTTGTAACAGCTGCGCGAACTGGGAGATTTCAAGGTTTTCTAGGACTGCCCTGTATTCTCTGATCATATTCGTCATGCACATCTCCACCAGCGTCCTTTCCTCGCAATGGTCATAGCAGTCAAGTGCTATGTCCCTAAATCTCTTGATGTACTCCATCAAGTCCTCACCATTCCTTTGTTTAGTTGCTTGCAATGTTGCAAGTGTCACCGTTTCCTCTCCGTGAAAGTACTTGGTGCAAAATACATCCACCATATCATCCCATGTTGGGATCGATCTTGGCTTTAAGCCAATGTACCAGGTATAAGCCCGGTCACACAATGATTTGGAAAATTCTCGAAGACACAAGTCCTCGTCTGCGGCATAAGGGCCAAGCGTATCAATGAACTTGCTTACGTGTTCAACAGGACTTCCCTTCCTGCCGTCATATTATGCGAATACTCGCGGTTCATACCTCTCGGGGTATGGTTTACTGAGCACCCTTAGCGGGTATGGGGGTCTACGTGCGTAGAATCTCTCCTTTGGTCCTCTGGCTCTCTCTTGCTCCAGGAGAGCTGCCACTTCTGCCATAGTAATAAAACGTTGATCTGTATTCTATGGGACACCACCCACCAGTGTCTCTTCCGCCCCATGCTCTGGATCATGTTGGCTTCCTTTTTCCTTTGTTCTGTCCGTCTTTAGTTGACGAATTTCTTTCATCATTTGCTGTTGTGAGTGTTGCAAGGCCTGCAACACTTCAATGAAGGTGTTGGCATTGTCTGCGGGGGTCCTCGGAGGAGGTTGGGGTCCAGCCCCCATCTCGTTAGCACCTTCTACCTGATTAGGCTGGGGTTGGTGGGGCGTTGTGGGCTTGGACTCTGCTTGTGAAGGTACAGCACTCATATTGCGTGTAGTCCTGGATTTCGGAGGCATTTGTTTGCGAGGGCTCTTGTCCCTGGACTATTTCTCAACTCCCCAGTGGAGTCGCCAATTTAATGTGGGGGCCTTTTCTGCTATGTTGGGCTGGGCTGCCTTTTTGTGATTGTAGGCCCAAGTGTTCTGGGCTGCAGGAGTCGAGACCGGGCCAAATGGAACTTAACTTGGCCTGGCTTGTGCGTGAACTATGCCTCATCTGCCAGGGGAGCGCCTTACCGCAGGCTGAGTTGACTCAGAGAAAAGCTTACGGCAAACAGAGCCCTTTTTAGAGAAAAAGTGCTTGCGGCAGGCAGAGCTGTTTCAGAAAAGTGCTTACGGCAGGCAGATATTATTGATGAATAGAAACATACATTCTGGAATGACCAGATAACTCTTTTAATGGAAAATGATAAAATAATTCATAACCATAATAACACTTAACAATCCTTAAATAAATAGTGAAGAGAACGGCGATAAAATTAATCAATGGACGTGGAATAAATTTGGCTTCGTTCGCAGGGGTAAAGCCAAAGAGGAAGAACACCTCTTCTCAACGCAACTAACCTCCGAGGAAAAGAAATCCTGCCGTGAAGTTAATGGGTTTGAGGGAGGTGGACCTAAATGATCAATACCCGAAATGAATATGGAAGAGAGCAAGGATTTGAGAGGGAGAGAATGGAAGAAACCTATCGGTGCATGCCACTAGCTCTCACTCTTTTTTTGTTTCTATTTTTCCTTTCTTTTGTTTTCTTTCTTTTCGTTTTTCTTAGCGATTTCCACCCTTAGTGGCTTTTTAGTGTTGTGCTTCCCCTGTTTTGCTAAGTGTGTTACAGAGTATCTTTTTTGTTTTAGTATTGCCTTGCCTTACACCCTTGTTGTTCTCGTTCACGGCAGAGGCTCCCATTTTATAGTGCCTGCCGTGAACGGATTTTACTATTCTACCCTCCAACCGTTTTTGTCTGGTCTGAGAGTACTTGCCGACATTACTGTTCCGTCTGTGGTTCCCCTGTTACGGGTACAGACATTTTTTGTCCGTTAGTCTGCTGCGGCATTCCTGCCTGCCGCGGTGATGTTTCTTCTCTCTCTATCCCTCGTGGCATGCACCTATTAGTTCCAACTCAGCGTTGCCTCTTTTGGGTGGTATGTCATCCCAGCAGGACGTATCTCCCAAAAGAGTTTGAGCAGGAACCTTAAAATAAGCCTTCCCCTCTCCCCACCTCCAAACCGTGCCCTCTTACCTCTGACCCATGACCCCACCATGTCCTGTATTGGCTGGGTACAGGCTGGTGGTGCCTGGGCCTTGCGCGTGTTTGCGTCTGAATCCTGCCTGCTGTTCATGCATTTGCTATGGAGTGTAGACTTTGCTTGCCTGCCGCCCGTTTCTGGCTTTTCATGAGTTGCTATTCTGATTTCTCACTCCTTCAGGATCTGGGCTTTTACTTAGTGTTTGTGCTTTGTTTTCTTTTCAACCCAATTCGTTTAATTACCTTTGCTTTCTTTCCGCATAGCCTTTCCTGCCGCGGTGACTTCTTCCTACTGGGCCCTTTCTTAGGCCTGCTGTTCCAATTCTTTTCCCCAGTGGCCCCATTAATGGTGGCCACTGGTGTCCTTGCTCATGGGCTCTCATGTCCCTTTTTCCCTTGGGCCTCTCCGGCCCATTTCTTTGGACATCCTTAGTCCATTTATTAACTCCGCGTCCCATGGGCTTTTACTAACTTAATTGGGCTTCCCCGGCCCAATTTCCTCATTCTCATCTTTGGGGTTCATGGGCTTGCCATTATCCCCTACTTTCTTTGCTTACTTTACTTTGGGCCTGCCGCAGCCCATTCTCTCTTTTCTTCAACACATACTGCCCATGGGTGCCATTTTCTCTCTTTCCGGGCCTTTTAGGCCCACTTACTTCCTCAAGACCCATTCATTCGTATTGATGGGCCTGTGATCCATTGTTCCTGCCGCCTGGGCCCAATGGTTTTCTTACTTGGTCTGCTGCCCGCGTCGCTGGGTTGGGCTATCCTTGTCTATTTCGAAGAAATGACCCTCAACAACTGTAAGGAAGAATTAGTGACGAAAAAAATTCGTCACTAAAAATAATAGTAATTTTGCACTTATATATTTTTAGTGACGAAATCACAATTCATCACTAAAAGTAAGATTTAGCAACGAAATATGAATTTCGTCTCTAAAAATCTTAAGAAAGCCTGGGTCTTTAGTGACGAAACTGAAATTCGTCGCCAAAAACTTTAAAGCCTTATTTCAATATATAATACAATACCCAGCTAACCCTAAAACATTTCAACCCAAGCATTTCAGTCAAAAAAAAAAAAAAAAAAACCAAGCTGGACCAAAAAAACCCACCGTCGCCGATAAAGCTCAACGGCGACGCTTCCCCTCGCAATGCTTCAGATCGTCGAAGACACTTCAGATCGCCGAAGCTCAACGGCGACGCTTCCGCTCGTTGAAGCTCAACGGCGACACTTCAGCTCGCCGTTGGCGACGATTCAGCTCGCCATTGGCAACGCTTCAGCTCGCTGATCGTTGGCGACACTTCAGCTCGCCGGCGACGTTCAGTTCGCAACGCTTCATCCTTCAGTTCACGACGCTTCAGTTCGCGACGCTTCCGGTGACACTTCAGTTTGCAATGCTTCCAGCGACCCTTCGCCTTCCACCCAGCCGGCGACCCTTCGCCTCCCCCAAACGTGTAATGGGTATTTTTTTTTTTCCTTTTGAGTTAATTTTTTTGTTAATTTTTGTTTAATGATTCTAGTTCCTTTGGGTATTTTTGTTTAATGATTCTGTTGAGAAGGGCTCCGTTTTTTTTGTTTAATAATTGATTTCCATTTTTTGGCTTAACGATCAGGTTGAAAGCATTAATTTCGAATGCTTTTAATGGCCTATTGAACAGGTTGGGTTATAGATTTATTAGCTCTATTCCTATGTTTTTCAAATTTATTGTCAATTGGATGGATGATTGGGACAATTTTTCTTTGATAATTAATTTGTTGTCTTTTGTTTTTCAACAAGTTTAAGCTTAAATGCGGCTCTGATTTTAGCCATCAGATTGAAGGATTCAATTTTGGAAGCTATTTATCACCGATTGAACAGGTTTGGGTTCTACCTTTAAGCTCTCTGTTCCTTCGTTTTTCAATTTTTCAAATTTAATCTATTGATAATTGGTTTATTGCCTTTTGTTTTGTATAAGTTTCAACTTTAATGCGGCTGCTAATTTAGTGATCAGATTGAAGGTTTCAATTTTGGAAGCTCTTTATCACTTGTCAAACTGATTTGGGTTCTTGTATAAATATGTTTGTTTGTATAAGTACGTATATGTGTGTTTATAGCTCATTGTACATCGGGGTTAGCTCCTAGAAATTCATAATTTGGGATTATTTAGAAGTGTTAAAGCTGGAAGGCATGTTCGTCTGTAGCAGCTATGAATCAAATTGAATCTCAGTCTGTTTTTCTTAATATATTCCATTTTACAATTCTTCTAAAGAACTTCTGAAGAAGATAGATAGTTTTTCTTAATTCTTATTTTTGGATTCAGAGGCTCAGATTGTGGAGAAGCCCAGTGACCCCCACAAGAAGAAGCCTACTACTACAGACAGGTACTCTTCTTCTCTTCCCTTTCTCTGTGTATGCAATCATTTTTGGGTATAACATTGCTTTTTTTTTTTTTCTTTTCTTTTTTTGTTTGGCAGGATGAAATCAAGTTCAACAAAGCCAAAGGCAAAGAAAGCAAAAACTGACAAGAAATCTAAGGATCCAAATGTTCCCAAATGCCCACAAACTGGGTATACTATCTCTCACTCTCTCCCTTGCATGTTTGGATTATCTTTTGTGTGTGTGTGTGCGTGCTGAAACATTTTCGATTTGTGTATCAGGGATGACTTTAGGAAGACTTACAAAGAAGAAAATCCTTATTCTAAGGGTGGTAAAGAGGTACAAGTATTTATTAATTACTGCCCTTACTCTTTATTTTTATTTTTTGTTAGGTGATTAAACTTTGGACAACTTTTTCTAATCTTGTTGTTTGACTTACAATGAATTTTAGGTAGCAAAGGAGGGTGGAGAGAAGTGGAAATCTATGACTGATGACGTAAGTTTCTTAAATTTCTCTTGTTTTGAATGTTGCTGGGTTATTTTAGATGTGGTTTCATGAATTTGTTCTTACTGGGCCCTTTTGGTTTTTAGGAGAAGAAGCCTTATATGGATAAGGCTGCTGAGTTGAAGGCAGAGTATGGCAAGGCCAAATTGGAGGCTAACAATGCTGAAGAAGATGAAGATATGAGTTATTTTCTTCTTTAGCTCTGTGTGTGTGTGTGTCCGAAGATGAAGATGTAAGTCTCTCCTTTTTATTTTAATAGCTTTTTTCTTTTCTTTTCTTTTTCATAGCAATTCGACTTAAATATGCAGGGAATTTGCAGTTATTATTGAATTTTCTTTTGGGTCTGTTTAAAAAAAAAAAATATGATATATATTCTTATGTTAATATGGTTTCATGTTTAGTAAAGTTGTAATTTAGGAAGATCAATGGCTGAGGATAATGGTGGGATTGAGTTAGAGGCTTTTGAAGTTAGTGGAAAATCTAGAGTCATGGTTTTGGCAATTGATAGGACTAGGCTTAGATAGAAAAGATTTTATAAATTTTTTTAGGGCTCTAATTTTTTTTTCCCTCCGTTTATTACTGCCCTTACTCTTTATTTTTACTTTTCACACCTCAATTACAAAGGGGAGAGAAAATGAAGGGGGGATTGGGGAAAATAAGAAGAATAATTGAAGAATAAGTTGGTGTTTTGAGAGAGAGAGAGAGAGAGGATTTCGGAATCGCCTAAATGATTGAAATGCACCAAAATGTTGGGAGGGGGGGGGGGGGGGTGGGGTCCTTTGTTATATATATTATCTTTTGGGATTAGCATAGAAGGAGGATATAGACTATAGAGATATATGAATGACATTGCAGGTGAGTGTTTTAAGTATGTTGTTAAAGGTGGTTTAAACCACATCTTGAATATGCCATTTTTCGATCCTTTCAGTTTGTCCATCCATTTATTGTGATTTGTTTTCCACTCTTAGCTACCCTCAAGTGACTTCATGCTAAATGATGTTTAATTTTGCTATTATCTTGTCTAGATGTCAGAGGAGCCATGCAAGACCTTGGTTTCTATACTATGTTTCTTTCTGTTTTGTGCTTAAATAAGCAAAAATTGCTATGTGGGTCTCTGAACTTAGTTTTGATGGTAATGGTGGTTTCTATTGAATGAATTTCTTGGATGAGTTCTCAATCTTAGAAAGTTTAGGGATTGAAAACTTTTATGGGAATTCAGGATAATTGTTAAATACATGGGGTGATAGATTAGTATTCACTATTGAGGTTTGCTTTAGTTTTTCTTCTATT
Source organism: Quercus aquifolioides (assembly GCA_019022515.1). Lineage (NCBI taxonomy): Eukaryota > Viridiplantae > Streptophyta > Magnoliopsida > Fagales > Fagaceae > Quercus > Quercus aquifolioides. The sequence continues at coordinate 82,325,848 of CM032327.1, forward strand.
TGTTATGGTGGTTTAAACTAATATTGGGAGTGTTTTTTATTTATTGCAAATGTGAACGAGTATTGTTGATTAGATGTGAAAAATAGTATTGGAGTTTGATTTAAATACTTGTAAAACTCTATACTTGTGATGTTGGAAATTGGATTTGTTATGGTATGTTGTGTTGGATCAAGCGGGTGGCTTGCATGGTGTTATAAGGTGAGTTAAACTAATATTATGAGTGTTTTTCATTTCTTGCAAATGCTAATGAGTATTGTTGATTAGATATGATGAATAATATTTTATTTCATTTCAATCCTTGTAAAACTTTATATTTGTGATGTTGGAAATTGGTTTTGTTGTGGAATGTTGTGTTGGAGCAAGCGGATGACTTGCATGGTGTTATAAGGTGGTTTAAATTCATATTGGGAGTGTATATTTGTGTGTGCAATGTATATTTGTTTAAGGATTAATATAGACTTGTGCATTCATGTTAGGATATAGTATACATGAGTTGTCCTTATTTTACTTAAGTAACATTCATCTTGTAATTGTAGTCAAACATGGATAATTTATTGGTGTGGTCCAAAAGATGCACGAACTAAGCAAGATGAGGTCCAAAAGAATATTCTTAATTTTTTTAGGAGCAAGAGTTATGATGATGCTCTTACTTATGGGGGTGGTTCAACTTCAAGTTAAAACACTTTTTGGTTAGTACTTTATTTGCTTTCTATAACTTATACATTAGGAGCTGTGATTTTAATTTATTGGTGTGGTTACTCTTAATGCATTGTTAAAAATGTTTCTTATAACATAGTTAATGTTTTTACTTTACGATTTTAACAAAGTATTGTTTTTATATTTGTGCAGATTTCTTATTGGTGGCTTTTAGGGGACTTACTTTTGGCATTACTTGAAAACATATGAGGACATCTTCCATTTGTTCTAAAATAGGGTTTAGGTAGAGTTATTGTATGTATTGCAAACAATTATTGTATGGAAGGAGTTTGAATTGGATACTTGTTTTATTTTTTACTTGTGGAATGTATGGATCTTTTTTTATAAATGTGTTGTTGAAATAAATGTGTTATTCAAATGTGAAGTTTTAATAATGTAATGACAGGTTACAGGTTAATATCAAAGCCATGAAAAAAATAAAAACATAAAATAAGTTTTAGTGACGAATTTTTTCGTCACAAATTAAGCAACAAAAAATTGTTTTAGTGACGAAAATTTTCGTCACTAAATATAGCAAAATTTTGTAAGAAATGGTTTTAGTGACGAAAATTTTCGTCACTATATGTGCCTGGATTTTCTTAAAAATAGTTTTAGTGACGAATTTTTTCGTCACTATATGTACCCGAACATAGTTTTAGTGACGAAATTATTCGTCACTAAATATGATTTAGTAAACTAAAGTGTTTTTAGTGACGAAATATTTTCGTCACTGAATAGTGTTTTTAGTGAGGAAAACATTTTCGTCACTAAAAGTTTTTTAAAAAAAAAATCAAATTGGACTTTTAGTGACGAAATTTTTCGTCACCAGGACTTTTAGTGACGGGGCTACAGTGACGAAATGAGTTTCGTCACTAAAAGTCTAATTTCATCACTAAAGGTCCTTAGTGACGAAAAACTAGATTTTTAGTGACGAATTTTTTCGTCACTGAAAATACATTTTGTTGTAGTGCGAACTGCACCCTACAAAGCTCCACCGGAGGTTTATGGTGCAGTGGTTGAAGGCGATTTCCAAGTACCGACAATGGCCGATGAGGCAAGCGGTTATGGATTATGCATTCCGATGAGTAGCTGAACCGACCGCCATATATATATATATATATATATATATATATAATTTAACATATACATATATGATTTATAAGCAAGTTTTAGTTTTAAGAAATTTCTAGAGAGAGAGAGAGAGTACCTATGCAGTGTGATTGAGTTTCGTCACTAAAAGTCTAATTTTGTCACTAAAGGTCCTTAGTGACGAAAAACTAGATTTTTAGTGACGAATTTTTTCGTCACTGAAAATACATTTTGTTGTAGTGCGAACTGCACCCTACAAAGCTCCACCGGAGGTTTATGGTGCAGTGGTTGAAGGCGATTTCCAAGTACCGACAATGGCCGATGAGGCAAGCGGTTATGGATTATGCATTCTGATGAGTAGCTGAACCGACCGCCATATATATATATATATATATATATATATAATTTAACATATACATATATGATTTATAAGCAAGTTTTAGTTTTAAGAAATTTCTAGAGAGAGAGAGAGAGAGAGTACCTATGCAGTGTGATTGAGAAGAGAGGCATAAAAATAGAAACTCTGAAAGGGAGAGTGAGAGAGGCATGAAAGGTGAAGGAAGAAGAAGAGGAGAAAATTGAGTTATAAAACGACATAGTTTCATTCAATTTTATTTTATTTTATTTTTACAAAACAACATCGATTTGGAAATAATATTAATTTTAGTTTCAACTTCAAAATGACGTCGTTTTAGCTGGAGTCTAGGTTAAATTCTGAAATTTATGTTCTAGATCAATTGATTTCTCTCTCTTTCTGTCATTTGCCTCTCTCTCTCTCTCTCTCTCTCTCTCTCTCTCGTCACCACCGCTGTCTGCATCTTGATTCCACTATTTTCCAAGTTTCCCTCTCTCCTCTCTCCTCTCTGCTCTCTATCATGGTTATTATCTAGAAAATTTTAGAGAATGTTTTGAAGCTCACGTGTCAATACCTGGCTACTATGCTTTCTACCAAGTATGTGGAGTTATATAATGCTCAAGACCTAGGCTATTTATCTTCTCCTTTTGCTATGGTTTCTAGAAAATTGTAAATTTGTTTGAAAATTTTGTATGCGTATTAGAAAATATTTTGAACATGTTTGTTTGTTAATATTTGAGTTTTGTTTATATTTTTGTGTGGGTTGTTTGATGATTCTGATGTAATTTAGTTTTTTTTTTTTTTTTGCTCCGAACTAACCGCACTGCACTGCTATGGTGAACTGAACCTAGTGTAGACATAGGTGTACTGCAAAAATTCCCCCCATAACAGGCCACACCACACCGTGTACAGGCCAACGTAGAAGGTCTTGAATGTATAGCTTGGTGTGGCATTTATGCTACTTGACTAAAATTGCAAGATCTTGTATCGCTAACATGACACTGATAACAAAACTGACATCTGGTTGGCATGGTGCCCTAGTTGGCATAGTAGAAATGTTGAAACAAATAGGATCTTGTGTTACGTTACTAAAAAGACAACTTATATGTGGGAACCCAATAACACACCAAATAGCATGGGCTCATGCTCTACAAGTACATAAGCATACAATTGGTTTGGGCAACTTGGGCCATAATATGTCTACACCCCCTCAAACTAAAGGTAAAAACTTGAGTTTGGAAGGCCTTAAATGTTTAACTTGGTGTGGCACCTCTGCTGCTTGACTAACATATGGCAAGATCTTGTGTCACTAACATGACACTGATGACGTAGAAGGTCTTGAATGTATAGCTTGGTGTGGCACCTATGCTATATGTGGGGACCCTGTAACACACCAATTAGCATAGGCTTATACTTTACAAGTACATGGGTCTACAATTGGTTTGGGCTACTTGTGCCATAATATGTCTAACACCCCTTCAAACTAAAGGTAAAAACTTGAGTTTGGAAGGCCTTGAATGTATAACTTGGTGTGGCACCTCTGTTGCTCAACTGACATGGCAAGATCTTGTGTCGCTAACATGAAATTGATGATACAGAAGGTCTTGAATGTATAGCTTGGTATGACACCTATGCTACTTGACTAACATAGCAAGATGTTGTATCGCTAACAAGACACTAATAACAAAACTGACATCTGGTTGGCATGGTGCCTTAGTTGGCATAGCAAAATGTTGAGGCAGATAAGATTTTGTGCCAATGCCTTGCATAGAATTACATTACTAAAAAGACAATATATATGTGGGAACCCAGTAACACACAAAATAGCATTGTGTTTGTTTTCGTGTTTTTGTTTTTTGTTTAACCCACCCATTTATGAACTATGAAGGCCAACCAAAAAAGAACTTTGTGAACGGGGCTCGGTGAAGAGCCAAGAGAACAAAAAGACAAAATGTTCATTTTTTTGATTATGGCGGGGTGAAGAGCGCATGAGCTTGTGAATGTGGCAGTAGCTAGTTCAATTTTTATTCAAAATGAAGGGGTAATTTTGTCCAAAATGCCAATGAGCTTTTGCTCTTTATTTCCACCCTCATTTTTTTCCCAATTTGAGGAGATGAAGTTTCAGTGGGTGCAGAGAGAAAATAGCTGCGTCTCACCAATTTTCTCCCCATTTCCTCTTCCAACCAAACACCCTTCCCACCCATTTTCTCCCATATTTCTCACTTTTTTTCCATCTTTCCCGAAATCAATCCAACCAAACATAGAATTAATGTGTAATAGTAATTTTTCCTTTTCTATAGCCTATTTATTTAGTTGTCATGTTCTTTTAGTGAATGAATTTATATTTCCAGGAAAGGGTCTAAAATCCAAACAGAAACATTAAAATATTAATATATATATATATATATAAATAAATATATATATATACTTACCTTCGGTTGACCGATCAAGGATTCCGAGAAAGAAGCCATGGCTATCTGGTGGCGACGGATCATGATTTGGTGCAATAATAAACGCCATTCCATCTCCTGAATCAGTTGAATTCTGGAAGGGAGAAATTCTAACAGTGAAGGTGGTTGAGATATTGGCTGGCCATGCAAGCATAGGGTGGGAATACAGAACCCGGCCAACCTTGGTTTTTAGCTGAGTTTGTGAGGTGAAATTGCCGTGTTGTGGCTCCGGTGTAATGCTCAAATATCCATCGACTGCAGTCGCTGAACCCATGCAAATAAGCTCTCCATTGCTGCAACTTTCGGGATTGAATGTGGGGAAAGAGAAGGTGATAGGGTCCATCACGGAGCTCAAAGAAGGTTGAATAAGAAAGGTAGAGAAGAACAAAAGCGAAAGCATGGTTGTAGATAAGGGACACAGCATAAACCAAAGACAGTTTCTTATGAGCATATAAGAACTGAGTTTAGATTGGAATGTAGTTCATTATTCCTAAAAGATGAGAGGGTGTTTAGATTGGGTGAAAAACAAGTTGTATTTCATCACCCATAATCCAAAACACGTACCAAAATAAAAATAAAAAGCCCAGCCCTTAAATTCCCCCCACCCCCCAAAAAAAAACCACAACTGAGATAGAGTGAGAGATGCTGAATTGAAAAGAGAGAGAGAGAGTTTACGGTGGACGAAATAAAGTAAAAGGAAGAAGATGAAACAAAACAAGTGATGAAGGGGAAGGGAGAAATAAAAATGATTAATTGTGTGGATGTAAAAAAGGTGGAAAAAAAAATAGAAAAAGAAAGGTTTAGAAGATAAGGAATGGGTGGGGGAGAATAAAACAGAAGAAAACAAAAATAAAAATTGTGGCATGTCGGTGGGTGGAAAAACTAAAGCCAATGACCTAATTGGGATTACATTTATGGCAGAGATATAAGTGAAAGAAATAATAATGTAATTTGGTCCATAATTAATAAAAGTATAATATAATTCTAGTCAGTAGCGGCTCTAGGAATTTTGTTTAGCGGGTTCATTAAAAAAATTTAATAAAAAAAGATCTTAAATATATCGAGTTATCAACAAATAATAATAATAATAACAATAATAATATGTGAAGTTTTATAATTTTATTCTACAAGTTTTCAAATTTTGAATGTTACATGATAGTTCATTACGAGTATCTATTATCAATGTGGATAGCTATGAGCCTATGACCATTTAAAATTTGTTAAGTTTGTCTAACATTTTTTTTATACAGTTGTTATTATCTATTTGACTTTGTTTTTATAAAAATATTTTAGACTAAATGACTAATCTCAACTCATTGGCTCTGTATTAATTATTAACGCACACAATCACACTCATTCATACATAAAATTATACACTACGTGTCTACTTAACCAATCAAATACTTGAATAATCACTAACTTTACAATTTTTTCTTGAATTTTACTTACTTTATAACAAAAAGTTGTTATAATACGATAACAATACACATACTTGTAAAAAAACCCTCTCTATTATAAAGTTATATTATATTTATATTGTACACACAAACAACCACATACATCATAATTTACACAAATAATATTATAACAAAAAGTAATGTACACAATCAATATTAGACATACTCACACACATATAATATAAATTTATAAAAAAGAATTATACTTACAATTCACAAACACGTACTTTTTACTCTTAAAGTTGAAAATACTTGTAACAAGAGTGTGCAAGATTTAAGTCAGGTTGTGCAAAAAAATATTTTTAAGAATAAATTAAATATTAAACTAACAAAAAAAAAAAATTTTACATATATAAATTTTTTTTTTTTTGAAGTCAGGGGGTTCATTTGAACCCCCTGATTAAGCTATAGCGCCGCCCCTGATTCTAGTATAATATATTTTTTACTATATATATATATATATTTTTTTTATAAGTATTTTTTTTTTTACTATATATGAGCTTAATATATTGGGATTAAGTAATGTGGGGATTATATATATATATATATGACTTCCTTGATTTGTTAATACGAATTAAAGTTTTATAATAAATTTTTTTTTTTATACTACAGCCCTTAACTTGGAATCTTAGCTCTGTCCGTACTCAATTGCTCTTATCGCTCAAAATTCAAATAATTGACTTTGACTTGGAATCTTAGCTCAGCCCTTACTTAATTGTCCCTATCGCTCAAAATTCAAATAATTGACTTTGAGGGACGAAAACCAACACATTTTCGTTGGGTCAACCAGTGAATCCCAACTACATGTAAAGTCACCAACTACATGTAAAGTCTCCCAAACTTTCACTTTACCTTACCAATTTTTCCAGCCTCCATTGTTCTCTGTTTCCGAAAAGGTGAGCTGATGCTCTGAAATCTCCATGATTCGGTGTAGTGAAAGCTGATATCCCTCTTCTTCTTCTATAGATCTAGGCCTTGCTACCCATTTTCTTGGGTGAAAGCTCTTGGGTTTTCGTTTCTGTTGTGAAGCTGTGGGTCTCTCTAATGCAAGTTACTCTCATGCCGTGGTCATCCTCAACCTCTCAGTCTCGCGTCTTGGTTATAATTTTTAATTTCTATTGTTGGAGAACATTGTTGTCAGGGACGGAGCTAGTACTTGGAATATGGGGGGCGACTTTGTTGCTGACTGCGGGTAAAGATTTAGCTTTTGGCTTTGCTGCTTAACTGCTAATGGGTTTTATTTATTTATTTTTGTGTGTTTTTGATGTGTGCGTTGCTTCTACAACTCTTTAGATATCCGAGGAGAAGTTTAAATACACAGACTGATTGACTTTTTCATTCTGCTCTTATTAGTAACATACAAGTAAATAAAAACAAATCATGGAGAAGATAACACAAAGCAACCCTTCTCGCTAAATGCTAATCTTTTGGAAGAAACAACGAAAAGTAAAAGAGAGTGAAGGTAATGTAGCATAATAAGTGAAATAGATGAGCTAGGAAGCAATCGTGTGGACTTGCTTTTCAGGTCATTGCACTGCAGGAGAAGGGGACATCACTAGAGTCACCCTCTACTTTAGCGGAAGATGTTGGAAAATTATCATAGTGGGATAAAGTTGTTTGTTGAAGTGGCTCTGTATTGCTTTTGTTTTATTGAGGTGGCTTTGTTAAAGTGGCATTGTATTGCTTTTGTTTTATTAAAGTAACGATTCTAGATTAATCATGCAAGGGAATCTTTATCCAACTAGCTGAACATGATTACATGGTAGAATTGAAATAACATTAGAACTTTTTTATATTCCTAAATCTTTCGTTCCCTATTACGACAGTTTCACTGTCTTGCTTGAGAGAGCATTTTTTTTTCGGGATTTGCTATTACCCTCTAACAAAACCCGCAACATATAGTGGTAAGATAGACTAATAGCCGATATAATCCACTTCTTCATTAAACACAGTACTAGGGAATAATAACTGGAAATTAGTGCTTGCTCAAATTCTTATATGCATATAGTCCATATTTCAGCTTTGAATAAATAAAGAGTCATTTACTCAAGTTTAACCAAACAGTTCAGATAATAAGTGAACAACAAAAATGTATGTATTTTCATTTATTGGAAAATCAAAGACATATCTTTGCTCCCAAAGGGAATTTTGTGTGTGGGCATGTGCGTGCACATGCCTACGGCCCTGCACACTCACTTGCACAATCGTAGGAGAGGCAATGAGTTCACAAGAAAACATCAATAATTCAAACTTCAAAAGATCAAGTGCTTGATAGGGCAGAATAAACATACAAATTCTCAACATATTATTCCTGAGTCTATTACAATTACATCTTGACCAGCACTACCAAAAAAAAAAATGTCTATTAGCGACCAAGAATTTTTTACGGACCCAAAAAGCCCTCTCAAAAAATCTTATTTGCGATGGCAAAATAAAGACCTTGCAAATACTTGGTAAAATGTGAAATATTTGTGACTAACAAGAAAAGCTGTCGCAATTACGTATTATATATAATCATCACAAATACTATTATTTGCGAGGGACAATTAAAAATCTCTCGCAAAAAGTGTATTATTTGTGACGGTTAAAAAAAAACCGTCACTAATACTAAATTATTTGCGAGGGCTAGGATCGACCTTCACAAATAATCAATAAAATGTCAAAAATTTTGGAGGGAAATGTTCTCACCAAATTATTTCCGAGGGATAATAAAAATCCCTTGCAAAAAGTTTATTTTTTGTGTGGGTTAAAAATATGCCCTTACTAATACTAAATTATTTGCATGGGTCACAATTGACCTTCGCAAAAAATCATTAAAATGTTAATTTTTTTTGGAGATAAAAGTTATTCTAAAATTCAAAGAAAAATAAAATGAAACATATAAACATATAGCACTTTGTATTCTTTAGATGAACCTTTTGTTTACAGTCTAAAAAAACAAAAAACCTTTTATATACATCCTATATAAGAAAAGTCTATCCTTATTTTCTAAACAATTGTACCCATAAAAAAATGATAGCACTTTCAACTTCAAAATGGTAGCCTAAAATTCAAGAATTTCAGCCATTTGTACTCTCTCTCTCTCTCTCTCTCTCACTCTCTCTCTCTCTCAAAAGTGAATAAAAATTTCTTCCCATTAAAATAATGCATAAAAGATGAGTTTATAGATCAAATAGTAAATTATATCCGATTGACATGAAAATTTGCATGCATGTTAAGACCATATAGAACATATAATCCAACAGTTGGATTTTCAAAATATGAATTCAATAATAAGTTATTGGGTGATGTAACATTTTTTAGAGTTACATCATGTGTAACTTGAACCCAACTTTATATTTCTTAATTCGACGTGAATTTTGACAAATTTACCGTTAGATTACATTATCTTCATATCTTTTTCATGCTTATAAAATTTCAAGGTGATCAAATATTAATTGTCATGTCATCAATCAATTGTTTAAATTCAAGTTTTTATAATTTAAAATAATGCATAAAAGATGAGTTTATAGATCAAATGGTAAATTACATCCAATTAGCATGAAAATTGGCATGTTTGTTAAGAACATATAGAACGTGTAATCCAATGGTTGGATTTTCAAAATATGAATTCAATAATAAGTTATTGGATGGTGTAACATTTTTTTCGAGTTACGTCAGGTATAACTTGAACCCAACCCTATATTTCTTAATTCGATGTGAATTTTGACAAATCTACCATTAGATTAAATTATCTTCATATATTTTTCATACTTACAAAATTTCAAGGTGATTAAAAATTAATAGTCATATCATTAATCAATTGTCTAGATTCAAGTTTTAGTAGTTTAAAATAATGCATAAAATATGAGTTTATAGATAAAATGGTAAATTACATCCGATTAACATGAAAATTGGCATGCATGTTAAGAACATATAGAACATGTAATCCAATTGTTGGATTTTCAAAATATGAATTCAATTATAAGTTATTAGGTGGTGTAACATATTTTAGAGTTACATCACGTGTAACTTGAACCCAACTCTATATTTCTTAATTTAATGTGAATTTTGACAAATCTACCGGTAGATTACATTATCTTCATATATTTTTCATACTTATAAAATTTCAAGGTGATCAAACATTAATTGTCATGTCATCAATCAATTGTTTAAATTCAAATTTTTGTAGTTTAAAATAATGCATAAAAGATGAGTTTATTGATCAAACGGTAAATTACATTCGATTGGCATGAAAATTGGCATGCATGTTAAGAACATATAGAAAAACATGCTTATAAAATTTCAAGGTGATCAAACATTAATTGTCATGTCATCAATCAATTGTTTAAATTCAAGTTTATGTAGTTTAAAATAATGCATAAAAGATGGGTTTATTGATCAAATGGTAAATTACATTCGATTGGCATGCATGTTAAGAACATATAGAAAATGTAATCAAATGGTTGGATTTTTAAAATAAAAATTCAACAATAAGTTATTGGGTGGTGTAACATTTTTTAGAGTTACATCAAGTATAACTCGAACACAACCCTATATTTCTTAATTCGATGTGAATTTTGACAAATCTACCGTTAGATTACATGATCTTCATATATTTTTCATGCTTACAAAATTTCAAGGTGATCAAAGATTAATAATCATGTCATTAATCAATTGTCTAGATTCAAGTTTTAGTAGTTTAAAATAATGCATAAAAGATGAGTTTATTAATAAAATGGTAAATTACATCCGATTGGCATAAAAATTGGCATGCATGTTAAGACCATATAGAACATGTAATTCAACGGTTGGATTTTCAAAATATGAATTCAATAATAAGTTATTGGGTGGTGTAACATTTTTTAGAGTTACTTCAAGTGTAACTTGAACCCAACCCTATATTTCTTAATTTGATGTGAATTTTGATAAATCTACCGGTAGATTACATTATCTTCATACATTTTTCATGGTTACAAAATTTTAAGGTGATTAAAGATTAATAGGTAGGTCATCAATCAATTGTCTAAATTTAAATTTTTATAGTTTAAAATAATGCATAAAAGATGAGTTTGTAGAACAAATGGTAAATTACATCCAATTGACATGAAAATTGGCATGCATGTTAACAACATATAGAAAATGTAATCCAATGATTGGATTTCCAAAATATGAATTCAATAATAAGTTACTGGGTGGTGTAACATTTTTTAGAGTTACATTTGGTGTAACTCGAACCCAGCCCTATATTTCTTAATTCGATATGAATTTTGACAAATCTACCGTTAGATTATATTATCTTTATATATTTTCATGTTTACAAAATTTCAAGGCGATCAAAGATTAATAGACATGTCATCAATCAATTGTCTAGATTCAAGTTTTAATAGTTTAAAATAATGCATAAAAGATGAGTTTATAGATCAAATTGTAAATTACATCCAATTGGCATGCTTGTTAAGACCATATAAAACATGTAATCCAACGGTTGAATTTTCAAAATATGAATTTAATAATAAGTTATTGGGTGGTGTAACATTTTTTTGAGTTATATCAAGTGTAACTTGAACCCAACCCTATATTTCTTAATTTGATATGAATTTTGACAAATCTACCGTTAGATTACATTATCTTCATATATTTTTCATGCTAACATGAAAGCTCAAAAATGTGTTGAAAATACAAGAGCTGTTTGGACCTCCAATTAAAAGTTACCACTCAATTAATTTTACACTAACTTAATACTAAGTGCAGAATAGTGTAAAAACGAGCGGATAAACAAACAAGCTACTCTAATCCATAATCAAAGCAACACGGCAATAAAATGGAAAGTAAAAGAGTACGGAAGAAAGATGCAAACACAAGATAACACGCCGATGTGTTATCGAAGAGGAAACCGAAGAACTTGGCGAAAAACCTCTCCGCCACCCTCCAAGCGATAATCGATCCACTAGACAATCAGTTGGGATACATGGGTTAGCAATAGACTCTCCAAGCCTAATCTACCCGATGTACCTAAGCCCTCCAAGCTCCTACTCCAACAAGGCTTCGCAGAACCGTGTCTTGTCTAACTCTCCGAATCCTACAACAAGCTCCATGTTGCATCTGCCATCCTTGGCTTCTTCCAATACTTCCCAACAACACCAAAATTTCACTTGACACTTTGAAAGGGTGTGGTAAATGTTTGGGTTATCAACCTCTCAATAGTATGAAAATGGAGAGGTAGGAGTTGAGGAAATTTCACACGCACATATGTAGAGGATTGTGGGTATAACAATCTCTAACTCTCAAGGTATTTGGCTAGGGTTTTCTCTTAGAAGCACTCCTCAACTTTTGTGGGTAATGTGGGTATAAATAGTATAGGCACAGAAAGTGTGTATCAGAATGGACAGGCTGGCAGAACAGAATGTCTCACGGGTGTCTCACGGGAAGGCCTTAATCGTGAGATACTCGCGAGACACAGTTGTCTCCATCCTGGCCTGACTCTTCGCATTCCAGCATGTGCAAGGCACATGAGTCACTTCGCGGGATACTAAGTCGCGAGATACCCGTGAAAACTCTTCAGTCTTCAATTGCTTGAGTCTTCACACTCTCTCTCTATCACACAACTCTTACAATCAAATCCCACAATAAATACAGGGTACAAAAGATTGAACAATAATTACAATCAAATTTGGCACAAAATAAAAGCCAACAAAAACACATAGTTGTAAACAACAACTTTACAATCTCCTCATTTGGCTACTCCGTGACAAAACCCCTAAAACAGACTCTAGACTTAAACGTGAGTTTGGGAACAGTGGCAAAACTCACTCACACCTAATCTAGAAGCTGTGAAGCACTTGCCTGTATATACCTGTAACCTGAAGCACTTGCACACAAACAAAACTTTCATTAAACTCATGAAAAGTTGGGCACAAAGTACGTACATGAACAAGTAAAGTGCGATCAAGTTTGTAAACACTATAAAACATGTAAGTATATCTTGATCAAACAAAGACAGTCATTAAAGAATGACTACATTGAATATTTAGCAAGTAAATGCTCATCCGGACACGCAATGCAATTAAGAACAATCACAAAGGATCAATTGCATGTCCAACACTCAACCAATGCAAAATACATGAAGTATTTGCATCTAGGATACAAGATCCTACTAGGGCACAAAAGTGTGGTACTTAAGACATATTTGCAATATCTTAAAAGTACAAGAAATATGCTACAAAGCATAGAGATAATCACAAATACTAAAATAAAAAACAAAGTATTTAAAGCTTTAAACAAAAGCAGTAACAGTAAGAACTGTAAACAAAAGATATAAACTTCTAGCTACACCTCCTCCTATCACTACACTTCCCCTATTAATGACACCATCTCCTCCTTTTTATATATAAACTTCTAGCTACTCCTCCCTCTATCACTACACTCCCCCTATCAATGACACCATCTCCTCCTTTTTATCATGGACACCATCTCCCCCTTTTTGTCATGGAATAGCTAGTCTCCATTTTCTTCTAGCTTCCTTTGAATTTCGTCCTTATGAGTTTGGAGAGATGTGAACTTTGTATCAAAGCGAATGTGCTGGGAGTACATGATAGTAGATAGACCGAATATCTTGGTATTAATCTCTTGAAGTGCAGCCATGATATTTTCTAATTGTTCATCAATGGCATGGGGGGTAGAACTGGAGCTTCCCGGAGTTGCATGACTTTCTTGCTTGGTATTCTTCTTGGTGTGACTCATACTTGCATGAAGAGTACGAATGTTAATTGGACTTGGCCTTGGGTATGGACGCTCATCTTTTGAAGGATGGACACCTTTGAGATTCAAGATCCTTGAGATAAGGCAACCGAAAGGAATACAATTCCTTGAAGTAGTCCGGTCAACCGTTTTGGCCAAGATATGGAAAATATGAGAACACACATCAATCTCTTCGTCAGTGATCAGATCATGCAAGAATAATGCTCGACCAAGATTCATATACCCGGTGCTGGACAGAGGATAGAGATTGCTACACATGATCATTGTGAGCAGCCTCAATTCTGGGGAAAGGGATGTCACACTAATTGATTTCCTATTGGAGGAGAATTCCAAATTAGCTCCTAAAGCTTCTCTAAGAACCTCTTCATCTAGATTCAGCTCATCATATACCAGTGGTACCAGGAGTATTGGCCGGTTAATGTGTAGGATTTCCGCCAAATAAACCGGTGTCATTGAGAAACTTTTTCCTCTAACCCAACATTTTAACTCTTCTCCTTCAACAATGGCATTGGCATAGAACTCTTTTACCATGTTTTCGTATGCATCCTCAAGAGTTGAAAGCAGAAAGTTCCAATCCTTTGTGGCAAACCATATTGGAATATTAGTTTCACAAAGAGATGGTTGGTCAACAGCCCTTTCAACCAGCAATGGAGCATCTCGAAAATAGGTTGTATAGGTCTGAAATGCAGCATAAGATCTGAACAAGTCAGGATCATACACTTCTGTTGAAAAACGAGTCCTCTTTGACCTTGGTGACGGGTCATCAACATCAATTACTGGTTCTTTCCCTTTGCTGCTACCTCCTTTCATAGTTGAGCGCTTAAATGGAGACATTTGCACAAAAGAACACAGAACAGACCAGAAACACGTGCAAAAACATAAAACAGAACACAAAACTTGATTAGATTCAAGTTAGTTCAAAGAAAAGGTAAAACAACCTAAAAACAAAGCATAACCAACACAAAAACAACATGCTAAAATAGTTAAACCAAGTAAACAAAGACACAATGCATGAAAATAAGTAGTTGTGCATGTGTGTGCATATGTGTGCATGTGCTGATGCATGAGAGTGCATGTGTTGATGCATGAGAGTGCATGTGTTGATGCATAAGGTCTGCCTAGATTGTGCCTAGGTGTGTGCATGGCATGGCATTAAGGCACAACATGGACAAAGTGTGTAAAACATACAACCATTGACCAAAACAAAGTAAACATGATCATTCAAGATCAAAATCAAACATTGGAACTCAGTTGAGTCCAATTCAACACAGAAATGTCATTCGGACATTCTGTCAAACACCTAACATGCAGTAATGCACAATAGATATGAAAAATGCATGAACATGGTGAAAACTTGCCTCAATATATGCTAAAATGCCTCATGGGGCCAACACAGATGCACAAACAACAAATGGGACTCGGCCTAATCAAAGATTTTGAAAAAAATTTGCAAAATGAAGAACCCCAACCCAATTTCGAAAAATCCCCAAATTTTGAAACCCTAACTCAAATAACTGCATAAACGTAGAAAAACATGAAGAAAATGTTTTAGAAAACATACCTTGAAGTTGAAAATGCAGAAAATAGGCTTGAGAATGATGGGGTTTGAGTGAAATGAGATTTTGGGTTGAAAAGGGTTCGAGAGAGGCTTAGCGAGGGAAATGAGAGTGTTTTGAAAAACTGTCACATCTGCAACGTAAAACTGAAAACACGCGTTTTTCGTGGGTTAGACAGTAGCGAGGCAATCGCGAGACAGTCGCGAGAATGGCCACTGAAACACAAAAACTTTCGTGAGAAGCTTTAAGTCGCAAATCAGTCGCGAGACAGTCGCGAGAGTTTCTGTCTGAATTTGAAGAAATTCCAGTTTTTGCCTAAAACACATTTCGTGAGAAGTGTTTGGTCGCGAAA
Source organism: Quercus aquifolioides (assembly GCA_019022515.1). Taxonomy (NCBI): domain Eukaryota; kingdom Viridiplantae; phylum Streptophyta; class Magnoliopsida; order Fagales; family Fagaceae; genus Quercus; species Quercus aquifolioides. The sequence goes on from CM032327.1 coordinate 82,341,543, forward strand.
TACTCGCGAGATAGTAGCGAGAGTCTCTGTGTGAAATGACCAAAAATTTATTTCCCTTAACTCCTTTTCGCGGGAAGCTCTAAGTTTCGAGCTTCTTGCGAAACACCCTTTGAACTAATTTTTGAAGAAAAACACAAAAATGTATTTTGAACAAAAACTAAAGACACGAAAGTATAAAATCACTTTCAAAAACATATAAAACACTCAAAAAACTTTTTAGGTTTGATCAGCAAGTACTTGAGCATACACATCACATTTGAACATGTACAATCACACAAATGAGATAAGCATTAATTGAATCAAAGTCTTGTGTGTTCTGGGTGAGTATCAAGTGTGAAATAGTCTTTAGACCAGAGTGAAGTTTCAATGATCAATTCAATCAAGTCATACACAACTGGTACTAAATCAAGTGGTTTATCTCAATTATAGAAATGAACATATATGACCTCCCACAAATTGATTACAAATCTTAGAAGCTTTTCATTTGGCTTCTATATAAATCATAACATTTGATCCATTTTGGATAATACATCTCTTTTTGAGATCAATGCTTGATATTTTTGATATATCAACATTTAGAATTAGCCTTTGGCTTTTTGAGCACCGTACATTTCAAAACAAAAGTCGCTTTCCCTTTTTCCTATTCAAATATTAGTATGTGCGACAGACTTTTGCAGCTTAATATCTCTTTTCATTTGGAGATTTACATTTGGTGAGCTCTTTTGCAAAATAAATAAATAAAGTGGGAAGAGATATAGGCACAAGTCTATGGAAGTATCAAGACCATCAAGACTATTGACCAATCATTCATGACAAGCTTGAAGATCTATTTACAACAATCACACATAGTTTTCAAGATTTCTTCCACACAGATAAATGTGCATACAAAACAAGTTAAGCTCATAAATGCACTATGTCATTAGTACGAAAGTACTAGGCCAAACTCACATGTGATATACACAACACAAGCGATCAAACATTTTGAAGATTTTTAAATTTTTATGGGTTTTTGAATTTTTGAACACACTCAAAAACAGAACAAAAAACAAGAACAAAGCAAAAGCTTGTAAAAGAAACATGCTAAAAACCAGAAGCAAATGGTACAAAGTAAATCAAGCATGTAGTGATGCATGAGCAAATGTCCCTAAACATCGGAAATATTAATGCATGGACATATTAAAATGCTTATGCATGAGTACCTCTCTTCACCTACACGGCACGTACGTTTGGGGCAATATCCCTATAGGATTGGGTACGAGAGTTAGGACTTTCAAATCGTCTAGTGAAGCTCTCCAAGCAAGTTGTGAATGCACCGATCATCTTCATCACGTCCATCACACCAGAATCACCATTTCGACCTCTTGATTGCTCAACAACCCAATTCCTTTTGTCATTTTTAGGGCTTTTTGACCTCTGAACACTTGCATTCTTCAATGCCTTCAGCATATGGCAATTTGGTCTGGTGTGTCCTTGAAGTCCACAGAAATGACAGAAATGTTGAATTCTCGGACCTCTTTGTAACGTTGGAGGTGATTTCCCTTGAACCCTAGGCTTGACCACTGATTGATTACGAGGCTTATTTAACACCCATTGGTCAGCTACATTCTTCTTCTTTTCATCCTCTACTTTCTTAGGTGTAGAGGCAGCCACTACTGGTTCTTTGGCTTGCACAAACTTCACATCCTTGATGATTTTGACAGCTGAAATACTCTTTCCAGTATATCCCAGTCCGGTTTTGTCGAAGAAAGGTTTTTGATGAGAGAGGACTTCATCAAGCTTCTTGGAGGAGACTCACTCTACTTTTGCATTGGCTTAAACCACCTCAAGCTCAAGGAATTTTATCTTTAAGTAGGCTTCCGTCAGCTCTCCATTCAGCGTCTCTATTTCACATTTGGCCTCCTTATATCACACTAGGAGACTTCTATAGTCCTCCTCTACCTTCTTCATCTTTTTAACAGCTGCCTTGGCCACCCTTGTATATTCTCTTAACTTCTCAAGTAGGGAATTGTAGTTTTCTTGAAGACCGGCTGAGTCTTCATTTTTTTCAGCATCCGATTCTTCTACAATTCCCATGGATTCCTCATCACTATACCCCCCAAGTTCTTGCACTAGCAAACTCAAGTCCTCCGATGACTCAACATGAGCAGTAGTCATAAAGGCGGAGTAATTCCCTTATCCATCACAGCTCTCTTCCGAATCAGAATTAGATGAATCCGAATCACTAAGAGTTATGACATATGCCCTGCCCTTCCCTCTTAGATAGTTGGGACACTCCTTTTTGAGATGTCCATGGCCATTGCATTCATAACATACAATGCCTTAAGGAGATTGAGTATCCTTCCCTTCTTTCTTCTTAAACTATTTCCTATCACCTTTGGAGAATGAAAACTTCCCTCTGCTGAACGGTTTCCCACTGTTCTTCATCTTCAGAAATTTTCGGAAGTTCTTAGCAAGAAATGCTACCTTCTTCTCCACTCCATCTTCTTCGGAGGTATCATCCATTCTTTCGGTGATGGTTTTAAGAGCAAGAGATTTGCTTGACTTATGAGAAGGTAGCTCCAGCTCATACGTTTGGAGAGATCCAATGAGCTCTTGGATTTTAATTTCATCCAAATCTTTGCTTCCCTCTATGGCTGTGACTTTTGCTCAGAAGCTCTCTGGTAAGGACCTCAAGATTTTTCTTACTACCTTAGCATTTTCAATCTTCTCACCAAGATTGAGCTTAGCAATTACAATTTCGTTGAACTTCCCATAGAAGGAATCAAAGGACTCATCATCTCCCATCTTAAGCTCTTCAAATTTGGTGGTAAGCATATGAAGCTTTGTATCATTCACTTTCTTTGTTCCTTCATAAGTGGTCTCCAATATCTCCCAAACTTCCTTGGCTACTGTTATGTGAGAAATTCTGTGAAACTCATCTGGAGAAATACTACAAAAGATTGCATTCAAAGCTTTACTATTAGTATTAGCTGCCGCAAGAGCTACTTTATCCCAAGTGGATTTAGCGGCCTCCGGCCTAGTCCAACTTATTTCTACTGCATCCCAAACAGTATCATCAATTGAACACAAGAATACCCTCATTCAGGCTTTCTAAAAGGCATAATTACTACCATCAAAATATGGTGGAACATTTAAAGATTGAAACCGGTCCATCTCAAACGGGGTCAAGGATCACACTCAGGTAGTTAAACCACAACGAGTGTACCCGCTTTGATACCAATTGAAAGCTCAAAAATGTATTGAAAACACAAGAGCTATTTGGACCTCCAATTAAAAGTTACAGCTCGATTGATTTTACACTAACTTAATGCTAAGTGCTAGTGTAAAAGAGAGCAGATAAGCAAACAAGCTACTCTAATCTATAATCAAAGCAACACGCCAATGTGTTATCAAAGAGCAAACTGAAGAATTTGGCGAAAAACCTCTCCGCCGCCCTCCAAGCCTAATCTACCTGATGTACCTAAGCCCTCCAAGCTCCTATTCCAACAAGACTTCTCAGAACCATATCTTGTCTAACTCTCCGGATCCCACAACAAGCTCTATGTTGCATCTGTCATCCTTGGCTTCTTCCAATGCTTCCCAGCAGCACTCGATTGATTTTATACTAACTTAATACTAAGTGCGGAATAGTGTAAAAGCGAGCGGATAAACAAACAAGTTACTCTAATCTATAATCAAAGCAACACAGCAGTAAAATGGAAAGTAAAAGAGTAGGGAAGAAAGATGCAAACACAAGATAACACGCCGATGTGTTATCGAAGAGGAAACCGAAGAACTCGGTGAAAAACCTCTCCGCTGCCCTTCAAACGGTAATCGATCCACTAGACAATCAGTTGGGATACATGGGTTAGCAAGAGACCCTACAAGCCTAATCTACCTAATGTACCTAAGCCCTCCAAGCTCCTAATCCAACAAGGCTTCTCAGAACCATATCTTGTCTAGCTCTCCGGATCCCACAACAAGCTCCATGTTGCATCTGCCATCCTTGGCTTCTTCCAATGCTTCCCAGCAGCACCAAAACTTCACTTGACACTCTGAAAGGGTGTGGTAAGTGTTTAGGCTATCAACCTCTTAATGGTATGGAAATGGAGAGGTAGGAGTTGAGGAAATTCCACAAGCAAATGTGTAGAGGATTGTGGGTATAACAATCTCTAACTCTCAAGGTGTTTAGTTAGGGTTTTCTCTTAGAAGCACTCCTTAACTTTTGTGGGTAATGTGGGTATAAATAGTGTAGACACAGAAAGTGTGTATCAGAATGGACAGGCTGGCAGAACAAAATATCTCACGGGTGTCTCGCGGGAAGGCCTTACCCGTGAGATACTTGCGAGACACAGCTGTCTCCATCTTGGCCTGACTCTTCGCATTCCAGCATGTGCAAGGCACATGAGTCACTTCGCGGGATGCTAAGTCGCGAGATACCTGCAAAAACTCTTCAGTCTTCAATTGCTTGAGTCTTCACACTCTTTCTCTCTCTATCACACAACCCTTACAATCAAATCCCACAATAAATACAGGGTACAAAAGATTGAACAATAATTACAATCAAATTTGGCACGGAATAAAAGCCAACAAAAACACATAGTTGTAAATAACAACTTTACATAACAAAATTTCAAGATGATCAAAGATTAATAGGCATGTCATCAAAAAAGCCCTCTCAAAAAATTTTTGACGGACCCAAAAAACCCTCTCAAAAAATCCTATTTCTAATGGCAAAATAATGCCCTCGCAAATACTTGGTAAAATGTGAAACATTTGTGACCAACAAGAAAAGCCGTCGCAATTATGTGTTATAGCCGTCACAAATGCTAATATTTTGGAGGGAAATTTTCCCTCCATATTATTTGCGAGGGACAATTAAAAATCTCTCGCAAAAAGTGTATTATTTGTGACGGTTAAAAAAATGCTGTCACTAATACTAAATTATTTGCGAGGGCCAAGATCGACCTTCACAAATAATCATTAAAATGTCAAAAAAATTGGAGGGAAATGTTCCCACCAAATTATTTCTGAGGGACAATAAAAATCCCTTGCAAAAAGTTTATTTTTTGTGTGAGTTAAAAATATGCCCTCACTAATATTAAATTATTTAGGAGAGCCACGATTGGCTTTTGCAAATAATCATGAAAATATTAATTTTCTTTGGAGATAAAAGTTATTCTAAAATTCAAAGAAAAATAAAAAGAAACACATAAACATATAACACTTTGTATTCTTTAGATGAACCTTTTGTTTATAGCCTAAAAAAAATGTCTTTTATATACATCCTATATATGAAAGGTCTGTCCTTATTTTCTAATAAATTTTACCCATAAAAAATGATAACACTTTCAACTTCAAAATGGTAGCCTGAAATTCAAATATAGTAGCCTTTTGTACTCTCTCTTTCTCAAAAGTGAATAAAATTTTCTTCCCATCAAGGAAGGCGAGCTTGTCAATTGAAATGTAAGCCAATCACAATATAAACATTATCAAATAAGTCAAGTCTTTTTTTTTTCTTTTTCTTTTTCTTGAGCTAAAAAGGATAGAAAAGCTTTATTAGAAACAAAGAAGAATTACATTAAATAGTGCGTTTAACACGGAACCATGAAGAAATTTTTAGCAATTACAAACAAACAATCTGTGTTTCCTTCCCATTTTGTGGAAAATGCTTATTAGATAGATGTCCAACATTAGATTTGTCCTACAAATATATCTTACCCAAATGCATACTATCATGTAAAAAATGCATGCTTCAGACATTTTAAGTCTCCATGCAACTTAAACTAAACTTTGACCGTGCCTTTTTCTAAATCCGACCGTTCGATTTTGACCATAATTTACCAAAATTAACTTTTCATTACACTCTTCAGATCCAACGGTTAGATTTCAAATCTAAGTCTGGCGCGTTATAGACATGTGTTGTGTACTTGTATGGTTATGTTTTCTCAATCTAACCATCCAATTGGTCTCAAATTTCACCAACACTAATATGTCACCATACTCTTCAATCCCAATGATCAAGATTTGAATATGATTTTCACCAAGTCTAGTGGTCTCGGGACCATCTATTAAGTTTGACCGGATTTGACCAACTTTGACCAAACTTTGACCGCGACTTTCTCTAAATCTACTGTTTAATTGTGACCATAATTTACCAGAACTAACCTTTCATTACACTCTTGAAATCCAACGGTTAGATTTCAAATATAAGTATGGCGCGTGATGAACATGTGTTGTGTACCTATATGACTATGTTCTCTCAGTCTGACCATCCAATTGGTCTCAAATTTTACCAACACCAATATGTCACCATACTCTTCAATCCTAATGATCAAAATTTGAATATGAATTTCACCAAGTCCAGTAGTATTGGGACCATCTATTAAGTTTGATCGGGTTTGACCAATTTTGACTAAACTTTGACCGCGCCTTTCTCTAAATTCAATTGTTTAATTGTGAACATAATTTACCAGAATGAACCTTTCATTACACTTTACAAAAAACGTTTAGATTTCAAATCTAAGAATGGCAGGTGATGGACATGTGTTGTGTTCCTATATAACTATATATATTCTCTCAATCTGACTATCCAATTGGTCTCAAATTTTACCAACACCAATATGTCACCATACTCTTCAATCCTAATGATTAAAATTTGAATATGAATTTCACCAAATTCAATGGTATCAGGACCATCTATTAAGTTTGATCGGGTTTAACCAACTTTGACCGCGCATTTTCTCTAAATCCAACCGTTTAATTGTGACCATAATTTACTAGAATGAACCTTTCATTACACTCTTCAAATCCAATGGTTAGATTTCAAATCTAAGTATGACATGTGATGGACATGTGTTGTATACCTATATGGCTGTATATATTCTCTCAATCTGACCATCCAATTGGTCTCAAATTTTACCAACACCAATATGTCATCATACTTTTCAATTCTAATGATCAAGATTTGAATATGAATTTCACCAAGTCCAGTGGTATCGGGATCATCTATTAAGTTTGACTGGATTTGACCAACTTTGACTAAATTTTGACTGCGCATTTCTCTAAATCCAACCATTTGATTGTGACAATAATTTACCAGAATTAACCTTTCATTACACTCTTCAAATTCTACGGTTAGATTTCAAATCTAAGTATGGTGCGTGATGGACATGTGTTGTGTACTTGTATGGTTATGTTCTCTCAATTTGACCATCCAATTAGTCATATATTTTTTTTAAAAGTAAACGTAATTAGTCATATATTAAAATTCTTACATAAATATAATAATAGCTATGATCATTTTTTTTTTAATTTTTAATAAGATAGAGTGTGTGATAATTTTTGTTGTGTGGTATTTTTTTTTTTTTTTTTTTTTGAGAAAGTTGTGTGGTGATTTTTATTAAGTATATGTGATTGTTTTTTGTTTTTAAATTTTATTTCATAACTCATTAATATTAGATTCTTAATATTTTACGCTCGTTAACTCACTCAGATATATAAAGGTGTTTGATTCATCTACAATTACAAAATGCATGACAAAATGGTAATTGCCAGTCAAAAATAGTAATTAATTAAAATTGTATTCTTTTATTTTTATTTTTTCCTCAAAATAAATCTATCTTCTTTTATTTTTCCCACCCAAAATTTCCCAAAAATTTGTTTCCCTCCTAACATGTTTCACTTAGCTTCCCCCCCCCCCCCCCCCCCCCCCCCCCCTCTCTCTCTCTCAAAAAAGCAAAATCTGACTTTTTACTTTACACTATGTTTGGATGGGTGGATTTTACACTATGTTTGGTTGGAGGGATTATAGGGAGGATGGAAAACAATGGGTGGAAAATGGGGTGGAAAACAGTATTTTCCACTGTTTGGGAAGCAAAGGAAAACAGAGAGGATGGAAAACTTGGGAGAAAATTTTCCTTCCGGGCCCACCAATTTTTTTCCTCCCAAATCGGGAGGAAAACTGTGGAGAGAAAATTGCTCTTACCGTGGAATTACCCAAATACCCTCTCCCAACATCTCCAACAACCTAACGCGGCAAAATAAGAAAAAGGAAGCCGGAAATAACCACCAAACCTAGCACCACCACCAAACACCGGAACTTAGCACAGAAAACTAAAACATACCACAATCAATACAAAAACACAAAACCCAATCAAAAGATTTGAAACACAAAAACAATCTTTCTCATAAATCTAATGAAATCTGAACAATAAAATAAAACTAATCAAACCAGAAAAAAAAAAAAAAAAACATGTAGGCCAATCTGTGTAGAACGCCAATCTCCACTTCTCTGCCGGTGATCTATGTGTGTATGAGAGAGAATTTGTTTGTGTGAGAGAGAGAAAGAAAGAGAGAGCTTCTGCTCTGGAGTAGACGAAGAGAAGAAAAGAAAAAAGAAAAAAGAAAAAAAAAAGTGGAGAGCACCAGTGGAGTAGACGAAGAGAAGAAGAGAAGAAAAAAGAAAAAAAAAGTGGAGAGCACCAGCGGAGTAGACGAAGAGAAGAAAAGAAAGAGTAAAGTGAAGAGAGACAAGTGCCAGAGAACAAAAGAAAAAAAGAAAAGTGAAGATAGAGATAAGGGAAAGGTGTGGAGGAGAAAAAAAGAGAAAAAAAAAAGAAGAAGAAAAGAAACGTGTGGATAAAAAAAAAAATAAGGGAAAAATAAAATAAAGAAGAAGAAATTAAAATTGAGAAATGTCACTATAATATTTTCACAATATTTTTACAATAAATTTTAAGTGGTGGGTTGTTACTAACTAATATTGATAAAAAAATATATTTAAGTGATGTGTTCAAATTAAAATCAGTAATAACTTATCACATTTGATTTATTGTGAAAATATTGTAAAATGTTAAGATAGAGACAAGGGAAAGGCATGAAGGAGAAAACAAAGAGGAAAAAAAAAAAAAAAAAGGAAAAGAACGTGCGGATAGGAAAAATAAAATAAAGGATAAGAAATTGAGAAATGCTACTACAATATTTTTACAATAATTCTTATGTGGTGGGTTGTTACTAACTAATACGGATGAAAAAAATATTTAAGCGATGTGTTCAAATTAAAATCAGTAATAACTTACAACATATAATTTATTGTGAAAGTATTGCAAAAAATATTGTGGACGTAACACTTCTCATTGAAAAATATATTATTTAATAAGTACAAATAAATCTATTTCTTACCTATTATGTAACAAGGGTATAATAGTCAATTCATATAAACTACATTTTCTATCCTCTCACTTTTCTTTTCAACCATACAAAAGAGTTTTCCACCCTCCCACTTTTCCATCCCTCCAACCAAACACACACGAGGGAAAACTAAATATTTTCTATCCTCCCACTTTTCCATCCTCCCACTAATTTTCTATCCTCTCACTTTTCCACTCCCCCAACCAAACGGACCCTTAGAGAGGATGGAAAATTTTGGAGAGAAAATAGGAGAGAAAATGAGAAATGGTGTTGTTTGGTAAGGAGGGAGGGAGAGGAAAATTTTTGGTGGGGCCCAGGCATTTTCCACTCGGGCCCACCTAAAACTTGTATCTCCAAAATGGAGAGAAAATGGTGTGGGAGGAGTTTTATGGGTAAATGACAAAATTGCCCTTGCACTAATTTCGTCCTATTGCCTTTTTTTTTTTTCGCCTGCTTTCCTGGGCGTTTGCTCCTGGACATTAGCTGCCTTCCTTTGCTTTTTTTTTTTTTTTTTTAAAAAAAAAAAAATCCTTTTTTCTTTTGATTTTTTGGGCTATACATGTAGTTTTTTTTTTTTTAAAAAAAAAAAATTAGACATGATTTTTTTTCATGGACATAATTTTTATTGTTTAATAAATTTGGGTGATTTTTATTTTAATTGCTTGTCATTTTTTTTATTTTAATTGTGCATCATTTTTTAATAAGAGTATATAAGTAAATTTATATAAACTTACTTTTTCCACTCCTCCACTTTTTCACTCCCAACCAAACAAAAAGGAGGGAAATTAAAATCTTTTCTATCCTCCCACTTTTTCACCATTCCAACCAAACACACCCTTAGTTTTTTTCCCCCAAAATTTGTTTCCCTTCCTCTAAGTCGTCACTCTTCTTCTCTTTCTCTCCATCCTCACCGGCCATTAAACGACATCGCTTCATCCTCCAAAGAACCCGATAGTCTCTCTTCTCTTTCCCCTCACCAAACCTACTCCTCCTTCATGGCCGCCGCCGATCCCTTCAACCCTATCCCTAATCCCAAAATCTCCGCCTACTACCAGACCAAAGCCACCCACACCGCCGTTGTCACTGAAAATTTTTTGGGTAGGGGGCCCCTTAAGTCTTGTGCCTATCCATCTTTTTTATTTTATCCCTAATTGGAATTTGGAATTCCCTAAAGAGCTCTCTCTTCTGTGTTCCTTTTCTTCGATTGCAGAATAACGTTAAGAAATGTTTCAGGTAATTTTAATATTTCATCTTATCTTTATGTTTGGTTGCTGTAGGGTCAATTTTTGTAGCCCAAGTCCAACATGTATGGATTATGGGCCCACTGAACCCAAGACAATGAATTTGTAGAGAGTGGGTGAAAGAGCTGGGCTAGTAATGAACTAAACAGTAATGAGTTGTGGTGTTTGTGAGTAAATTAACATGCAATCATGCTCGGACAAGTGCAAACATGAACGTCCGAAGAGGAGTTTTATTGAATGAACGTTGGTTACAATTCTTAGAGCTACAGTAAAGATAGTTTCTTCTTCCTCTTTCTTTTTTTCCGATCCCCTTTTATCAGAGGCCTCTGCCCCTTATATAGCACCATCTCCCTTCATCTTCATCGTCCACTTGTTCATCATCTAAACACCCACTTGAGTGCATGTCCCATCATGTATCTTCTTTAACCTTGTGTGAGTGGTAGTAGCTGAGTTTGTACTGTTCAGGAGTCTTCTCTACATTAATGCGGCCAGAAAAGTAGCTGCAGTGCATTTAATGTGGTGGTTGAAGTTTGTCTTCTAGATATTTCTCCGCTCCTGCTATCCTCATGCACGCCTGAGGTTCACACTTATCATTAGACTTGTCAGGAGGATTACTTGAACTTCCCAGACGTCTGTTTGACCACGCTTCTTCGGATCCGAGGATAATGGCCTCTTCGGACAATTGAATATCTCCTCGAACTATGCTCCATTCTCATCTCTAGGTATGTTTCTTTTACATGGGCTTCTTCTCAAGTACTTTCATCTCTTCAGACAAACAGTAGCCCTCAAATAGGGCCTTAGGCCCAACATATTAGGTTGGGCTTTTCACCCCCCACAATAGCCCCTCAAAATTTTTGTTTTTCCCTCGCATCCGAGGAGAAAAAATAGGATTTTGACTTGTCACGAAATGGCAGTTTGAAACAACAAAAATATATGAACTTACACGCGTGTGGGCATAGAAGTAGGAGCCTCATAAATGCTGCTGTCGTTTCAGCATTCCCAAAGCGTTATCAATTACTCCAGGCGGCACTTTGTCTTTGGCATCAAACGGTGGGCTACTGATCCAACGGACGTGATTTTTTCCTCAGAATTTGGGCGGGATGGCCCCTGACCCTTCGCCTGTTCCCATATAAAGCCTCAATGGAGGTTATTTCTTCTTTACTTTGCAAATCCTCAGAGTGCCCAGCAAACTCCAGCACTCGAATCTTTCAAGTTCTCCCTGCCACCGGTCATAGCCTTCCTCAGAATCCATAAGAATTTCTCAACGAGTTCGAGGATCAGTCTCCAGTTTAGTTTGAGTAAGTTCTTCTCCACTAAAACACTCTGTTCTCTCTTCGGCCAGCCTCCTCGGCTTTCAAATAGTCACCTTTGAGTCACTACGTTTAGTGCTTCCTTCTTCCCAGTTAGTGAAGATGGGTAAATTTGAATATCTGGTAGATAGCCCCGCCCAAATAGAGGAGTTTAGGAGAACATACCGCATACCTCAAAATGTGGGTTTGAGGTATTGTCCTCCAGAGAGAATACTAACAGATCGAAAGATGGGCGAAGTTGTAATCCCCATCATCGCTTTTTTAGAAGGTGGGATGACTATCCCTATGGGTCCCATCACCAGTAATTACCTCCGAAACCATAGGCTTAGTCCCGACCAATGTGCGCCCAACGTCTTTAGAATTTTAGGAGCCATTGACAATCTGAACCGTCTTCTCGGATTAGGGCTCACCTGGCGTGACGTGGTACACATGTACGAGTGTCATAGCCAGCAAGGGGCGGGGTATTATCTTAAATCCCGATCCGATGTCGTTAGGCTCCTCTCCTGCCTTCCCAAATCTAACAAAGGGATGAAAGACGACTACGTGATCGTCTCGGGCGCGTGGCATGATGGTCCTCATTGCCGAACCAAGCTAGGAGAGCTAGGTGGGATATGTTAGACTTAGGTTTACTAACAGTGGGTTTAGGATCTCCTTGTTCTAACAAATTTGTTTTTTCTTTTGTATCATTATTTTCAAGTTTCTGACTGCGTTTTGTTGTGATGTTTAACAGATAGAGAACAAATTTCTCCTCGGCTTAGTCTTACAAACACTGCTGCGCTCAATTACTTACTAAGATCAGAGATCTTTGTAAGTGAGGACGGGCAACTTCGGTCGGTTCCCCTTATTCTCGGTTATAAGGCACACAAGAAGGATTTTCAGCTGGTCGGCAACGCGATAAGACAGGGAGATTATCGTCTCAGCCGTATAGACGTAGCTCAGAAAGGCTTTTTGGCTTCATACGATCTTCTACCCGTGCCACATCCCAATCCACAGGGTGTACCCCAGCTCCTTCAGCCAATTCAGCAGGTTCCTCTCGGGACAGCGGCAGCAGGAGAAGGAGTTTCCTCTTCAACCTCTTCACTTGAGGAGCAGATAGATAAATTCAAGTTCGAAGGAGAGGCTTCAAGAGAGGTTGAGGTGATACCAGTGCCTGAAACCGAAGAGGAAATTGACAGGCAGTCTAGTGCTCATCCTGTTTTAGTATCTGCTCTTCCAGGAGACTCTTCGGAAAAGGAAGACATGGCTGATTTAAGGAATTTAATGAGGAACAGAGGGAAGCAGGCTGAGCAGAAAGGGACTGGTACATCCCAACCCGTGGTGAGTCTGCCTCCACTACCATCCCAGGTTCCTGACCCCGGCCTGAAGCCCATGCAGAATCTGAAGAAGAAAAGGCCCCTCCTTGAGACTGAAGAAAGGGAAGCGCTGCCACCCAAAGGGACCAAGCAACAGAAGGTGGTGAAAGACCATCAGAACAAGAAGGCCTCGTCCACTGAGAGCCGAGATGAGGTCATCGTGGCTGATGTACGCCGAGGAGGGCCTCGCATCTGGTCTCCGAGGTTGGAGTTAGATGGCACTTCAATTCCCTGGGACACCTCCCTTAGGAATTACGACGGGGAAATGGCAGGTTATGTTGCTGAGGCCTTGCAGCAGCCACTTTTCCTCCCGCATGACATGGAGTCCTACAAGCATTTCAACCAACAGGAGCTCTTCCTATCCCTTAAGAGGGATATAGCCATGGTAAGTGAGCTTAGTCTGCTTAGTTAAATTGCTGAGCCTTTTCGCTTTTTCCCCTTTTTCTGTGCTTCACATTCGAAATTTCCATTATGTAGGTTACCCAGCAAATTTTTGTGGCCGAGGAGTGGAATAAAAAGTTCTATCTTGAAGCCTAGGCAGCGGCCTACTCTCGGACCGAGGCGGAAAAATCTCTGGGCCAGCTGAAGGAGGAATATGCTCATTTATCCGAGCAATTCAAAGACATGACCAACCAGAAGAATAGCCTCGATGCTGGTCTTAGAAATGCTGAAAAACAGGCTGAAGATCAACGCAAGCTGCTAAATATGACCGAGATCAACTTGGAAACTAAGAAAGCACTTGTGGGGCAACTTCGAGCTGAACTCCAGAAGGCCAAGGAGACTGCCAAGCTAGCTCAGAAGGGTGCTCAGCTGGCCAAGGAGGCTGTCGAGGCTGAAAGGAAAGCAGTTTATCAGCTGGGGGTGGAGGAGACCGGGGCCCAGCTTACGGAGCAATTTGCCTCGGTTAGTCGAGACTATTGCGACATAACCTGGAAAAAGGCACTTGACGCTGCTGGAGTCTCTCCTGACTCAGAGCTGAGACTGCCTGGGAACATATACTACGATCCTGAGATCCGAGAGCTCCCAGGGTCTGATCCTCTTCCTACACAGCTCCCAGAGGCCTCGGAGCAACCCCTGGCCAGCCAAGTCCCTCCTGCCAATCCTGAGGCCCCCAAGGAGTCTGATCAGCCTGGTGATCAGAGTAAGCCAATTGAAGCTCCCAAGGTATCTGGTCAGCCCGGTGACCAGAACAAACTAGTTGAGGTTCCCAAGGACAAGGGCGAAGGCTTGGGAAAAAAGAACCATGCCACAGAAGGTGCTGCAGCTCAGTCTAGTAAGGCTGCTGACCCTTTGGTCCCTCAACCGAAGACTTAGACGTAGGGGCTTTTGTTTTGTACTTGTATTAATTTTGTTCTTATATAAGGAATTGTAAACCATTTTCTTTTGATCAATGAAATAGTTTCCCTTTTGTTTCTAGTGTCTTCGTTACATGTCTTATGACTTATCATTGCTGCATATAACTATACTTTGTAATTACAATAGTACGAATAAACTCGACCACTATATCATACTGATAATATGAATAATCAAAATTGGTACTGAAAAGAACAGTTTGTATGAGAGTGATTAATAAGCAATGAATGCAGCGAGTAATTATGGAAGTTTCACATGTCTTTCCAAATATACGAAGAAAGTGTTATTACCCCTCGGCTTTGAATTAAACATAACTAAGGAAGCCAATCATAAGTTAGAGCCAATTTAAACACAATCAAGAATTTCAAGCATGACTCATTTTAACGTTAAGCCCCAGTGATAATAGCTGTGTGGGGGTGTTGACTAACCTGTGTCATTTGGTCCGAGGACTACACGAATGAACGCTTTTGAGTTTAAACACCTAAGAGAGCCATATTCCGGTCCGAGGGCTACATGCATGATTGGATTTAAGTTTAAGCGCCTTAGAGAACGGGGAATGAGTGTTAACTAACCTAAATCATCTGGTCCGAGGACTACAGGCATGATTGGATTTAAGTTTAAACACTTAGAGAACTGCAACGGAGTGTTAACTAACCCAAATCATCTGGTCCGAGGACTACAGGCATGATTGGATTTAAGTTTAAACACTTAGAGAACTTCAACGGAGTGTTAACTAACCCAAATCATCTCGTCTGAGGACTACAGACATGATTGGATTTAAGTTTAAACACTTAGAGAACTGCAACGGAGTGTTAACTAACCCAAATCATCTGGTCCGAGGACTACAGACATGATTGGATTTAAGTTTAAACACTTAGAGAACTGCAACGGAGTGTTAACTAACCCAAATCATCTGGTCTGAGGACTACAGGCATGATTGCATTTAAGTTTAAACACTTAGAGAACTGCAACGGAGTATTAACTAACCCAAATCATCTGGTCCGAGGACTACAGGCATGATTGGATTTAAGTTTAAACACTTAGAGAACTGCAACGGAGTATTAACTAACCCAAATCATCTGGTCCGAAGACTACAGGCATGATTGGATTTAAGTTTAAACACTTAGAGAACTGTAACAGAGTGTTAACTAACCCAAATCATCTAGTTCGAGGACTACAGACATGATTGGATTTAAGTTTAAACACTTAGAGAACTGTAACGGAGTGTTAACTAACTCAAATCATCTGGTCCGAGGACTACAGGCATGATTGGATTTAAGTTTAAACACCTAGAGAACTGTAACGAAGTGTTAACTAACCCAAATCATCTAGTCCGAGGACTACAGGCATGATTGGATTTAAGTTTAAACACCTAGAGAACTGTAATGGAGTGTTAACTAACCCAAATCATCTGGTCCGAGGACTACAGGCATGATTGGATTTAAGTTTAAACACTTGAGAGAGCGGTGAATGAGTGTTAACTAACCCAAATCATCTAGTCCGAGGACTACAGGCATGATTGGATTTAAGTTTAAACACTTGAGAGAACTGTAACGGAGTGTTAACTAACCCAAATCATCTGGTCCGAGGACTACAGGCATGATTGGATTTAAGTTTAAACACCTGAGAGAGCGGTGAATGAGTGTTAACTAACCCAAATCATCTAGTCCGAGGACTACAGGCATGATTGGATTTAAGTTTAAACACTTGACAGAATACTTCACGTAGTGAATTGGCATATCGGCTAAAGAGAAGATTCGATTAATAAAAGTACCTCTTGAGGTTATTTACATTCCATGGACGTGGTATTACATGACCATCTAGATCTTCTAAGAAATACGCCCCAATGCCAGCTTCTGAAGTGATACGATATGACCCTTCCCAATTGGGTCCTAATTTTCCCCAAGCTGGGTTCTTTGCAGTGCCCACAACTTTCCTTAGCACCAGATCGCTAAGTTCTAGAGGCCTTAGCTTTACGTTAGCGTCGTAGCCTTGCCTGAGCTTTTGTTGGTAATGCGCCAGCCGAACCATTGCATTTTCCCTCCTTTCTTCAATCAAGTCCAAACTCTTCTCTAACTGCTCATTGTTGCCGGTCGGACTAAACGAGCTGGTTCTCAATGTTGGGAACCCAGTTTCCAAAGGTATGACAGCTTCAGCCCCATAGGTCATTGAGAAGGGGGTCTCTCCAGTAAATCTGCGGGGCGTAGTTCTGTAAGCCCAAAGTACATGTGGCAATTCTTCTACCCATTTGCCCTTCGCATCATCTAGCCTCTTCTTTAAGCCATTTACTATGACCTTGTTGACAGCTTCTGCTTGCCCATTGCCCTGGGGATAGGCAGGGGTGGAGTATCTATTTATAATTCCCAGCTCGCTGCAATAATTCCTGAATGCCTTGCTATCAAACTGTAGGCCGTTGTCCGAGATAAGAGTATGAGGAACCCCAAATCGAGTGACAATGCTCTTCCACACAAATTTATGTACATCAACGTCTCTGATGTTGGCCAGTGGTTCGGCTTCGACCCATTTGGTGAAATAGTCTATGCTGACCAGAAGGTACTTCTTGTTTCCTGCAGCTTTAGGGAATGGCCCCACGATATCTAAGCCCCATTGGGCGAAAGGCCACGGGCTGGATAGTGGGTTAAGAGTTCCCCCTGGTTGATGAATGTTTGGGGCAAATCGCTGGCATTGATCGCACTTTTTAACGTAATCCTGGGCATCTTTTTGCATCTTCGGCCACCAATAACCTTGAGTAATAGCCCGGAGAGCCAAGGGCCTCCCTCCAGTATGGCTTCCGCATATTCCTTCATGTAACTCTTCTAGTAGTAACTCAGCCGCTTCAGGATGCATGCATAACAAGTATGGTCCCGAATAGGAGCGTCTGTATAATTTCTGGTCCTCGGATAGCCAGAATCTGGTCGCCTTCCTCCGAGTTTTGTCAGCTTCTCCCCTTTCTTCTGGAAAAATATCTTCTTTTAAGAATTTAATTATAGGATCCATCCAGCAGAGCCCGGTCCTGACTTGGTGAACCTGGATTACCTCTCTTTTTGCATTTGTAGGCCCATGCAAGTCCTCGACGAGGATGATTCTCGGCAAATTTTGCGCCGAGGAAGTAGCAAGCGTTGCCAAAGAATCAGCATGTGAGTTGCCACTTCTGGGGATGTGTAGCAAACTGAAAGTGTCGAACTCTGATTGCATACTTTTAACTCGGCTCAAGTACCCCTGCATTCTTTCATCTTTCGCCTCAAACTCGCCTTGTACTTGACCTACGACTAACCTTGAGTCCGAGAACAACTCCACAGACTTTCCTCCCATTCTTCGGACCATAGCCATCCCCATCAGTAGGGCCTCATACTCCGCCTCATTATTTGTTGCCGAGAAGTCCAGCCTTTACGACTTTTCGATAATGATTTTTTCAGGGGATATCAGCACTAGCCCAATTCTAGAACCTCTTTGGTTTGCTGCGCCATCAACGAACACTTCCCAATGGGGGGGGCTCTGTTGGGGGATCATGCCAACTGATTTTTCATCCATGTCCGACGTAGGTGTTACTTCTTCTGGTTGGGGCTCCGTGAACTCGGCCACCAAATCCACAAGGACCTGGCCCTTCACCGATGTGCGGGGCATATATTTTATATCAAAAGCCCCCAAGATCGTACCCCATTTAGCAATCCGCCCAGTGTAGTCAACGCTTCGGAGTATAGCCCTGAGTGGGAACTGAGTGAGGACAATGACCGTATGGGCCTGGAAATAGTGAGGTAGCTTTCGTGTACCAAGCACCACTGCTAGGATAGCCTTCTCCAGAGGCAAATAACGGATCTCGGCCTCATGCAGCGACTTACTTACGTAATAAACCGGTCTTTGCACACCACAGTCTGATTGTATCAACACCAGGCTCACCGCATAGGGAGCTACAGCGATGTAGGCAAACAATACCTCATCTGGCTCAGGACTGGACATGATTGGTGGCCGAGCTAGATAATCTTTAAGCTGCTGAAAGGCCAAAGCACATTCTTCAATCCATTCGAATCCCTTCCACTTGTTGAGCAGAGAGAAGAAGGGCCGACACCTGTCTGCCGATCGAGAGATAAATCGATTCAGGGCAACTGTCATTCCGGTCAGTTTCTGAACCTCCTTGGGATTCCGAGGAGCTCGTAAATCGTTGATGGCCTTTATCTGGTCGGGGTTGACCTCAATTCCTCTGTGAGTCACCATGTATCCCAAAAACTTGCCGGACCCCACCTCGAATGAGCACTTGGAAGCATTCAGGCGCAGCTTGTACTTTCTTAGAACCTCAAAGGTACTTTCAAGGTCCTTCACATGCTCAACAACAACCTTACTCTTTACCACCATGTCATCTATGTAGACCTCGATATTTTTGCCCAGCTGTGGCTCGAACATCCTCGTCATCATCCTCTGGTAGGTAGACCCCGCGTTCTTCAAGCCAAATGGCATCACTTTATAGTGGTAGTTACCAATAGGGGTGAAAAAAGCGGTCTTCTCCTGATCATCCAAGGCTAGGGGTATCTGGTGGTAACCTTGGAAGGCATCCAGGAAGCTCATCCGAGGATGGCCGACAGTGGCATACACTAGCTGATCAATTTTCGGCATAGGGAATGGATCTTTGGGGCAAGCCTTGTTCAAATCGGTGAAGTCCACGCACACTCGCCATTTCCCACTCTTCTTCTTTACCACCACGGTATTTGCCAGCCACTCAGGATAAAAAACCTCCTTGATAGCTCCAGCTTGTTTGAGCTTTGCCACCTATTCTCTTACCGCATCAGCATGCTCCTTGGATGGGCACCGAGGAGGCTGCTTCTTAGGGGTGACCAGTGGATTTACCTTCAGGTGGTGACATATGAATTCTGGGTCTACCCCTGGGGCTTCGTAAGCACTCCAGGCAAATACATCAAGATTTCGCTTGAGGAACTCTATTAGCTCTTCCCTCTCTTGAAGAGGTAGCTGAGATCCGACTTGGAAGAACTTATCAGGATCATCTCCAATAACCACTTTCACTAAATCTTCGCATCAAGTGCCTTCGTCTGAACGTTCGTCGGGCAATCCCCGAGACTTTAACTGCTATAAACCCCTTTCGGCTCGAGATGAGGACTCGACTTTGGGCTCATGTTGGATAGCAGCCACTAAGCATTGTCGGGCTGCGGACTGATCTCCTCGGATCTCATAAACTTGCCCTTCAGATGGGTACTTGACCTTCTGATGCAAAGTAGAGGAAACAGCCCCTAGTGTATGAAGCCAAGGTCTGGCCACGATTGCCGTATAAGGTGAATACACGTCCACAACTATAAAATCCACCTCTACCACTTCAGAGCCGATCTGCACAGGTAAGCGTATCTGGCCTTTCGGGGTGACAGCCCTTCCTTCAAAACTCACGAGGGGGGAATTGTATGGTGTGAGGTCTTGGGGTTTCAGGCCTAACCCCTTGTAGAGATTAGGGTACATTATCTCCACAGCACTACCCTGGTCCACCATCACCCTCTTCACATCATACCCTCCAATTCTGAGGGTGATGACCAACGCATCATCATGGGGTTGGATGGTGCCAATCATGTCTTCGTCCGAGAACCCTATAACCAGTGGAGCACCAGACTTAATTCTCTTCGGACCTCGGCATAAATCCCCTGCTTGCGGTCGGACTACCGACATAACTTTCAATAGCCAGGATCCTGTTCTTCCTGGTGCAGCGAAGATGACGTTAATAGTTCCTAATGGCGGCTTTAAAGGGTCATCTCCTCGTGGCCCTGAGCCCATCTGCCCTCCTCGGCCGCTGGAGGGGTGTAAGAGGTGTCTTAATCTACCATCACGAACCAGTTGGTCCAAGTGATCCCACAGGCTCCTACAATCCTCCGTGGTGTGCCCATGATCTTTGTGGTACTGGCAGTAGAGATTATGATTGCGCCTCTCAGGGTTTCCCACCATCTTGTTCGGCCACCTGAAGAATGGTTCATTCTTGATTTTTTCCAAGACTTGGTGTACTGGCTCTTTGAATACAGTGTTGACCGCTTGAGTATTTGTCGATCCTGATTGCCCAGCGAAATCTCTCCGTGGCTTATTGACATTGTAACGGTCTGACCTGAAATCCCTCCTTTCCTGGGGGATAACCTTGTCCTTTCCTTTCCCCTGCTGCTGATCTTCTTCAACTCTTTTGTACTTCTCTATACGGTCCATAAGTTGACGCATGTTAGTAACTGGTTTACCAGATAGGGACGTCCTCAAACCATGGTCAGTAGGGAGGCCGAGCTTGAATGTGCTGAAGGCCATTGCATCAGAGTTGCCCTCCATATCATTGAACATCTCCCAGTACCTATCCGAATATGCCTTCAAGGTCTCACCCTCCTGCATGCTCAAGGATAGCAACGAAGATAAGGGCCTAGCCACTCTTCGGCATGTGACAAAACGGGAGCTGAATGCTTGAGTGAGCTCTTTGAAGGAGTTGATGGAGCCTGCTTTCAGGCCGTCAAACCACCTCATTGCAACTGGACCGAGATTGGAGGGGAAAACCTTACACATCAACTCTTTTGTACTTCTCTATACGGTCCATAAGTTGACGCATGTTAGTAACTGGTTTACCAGATAGGGACGTCCTCAAACCATGGTCAGTAGGGAGGCCGAGCTTGAATATGCTGAAGGCCATTGCATCAGAGTTGCCCTCCATATCATTGAACATCTCCCAATACCTATCCGAATATGCCTTCAAGGTCTCACCCTCCTGCATGCTCAAGGATAGCAACGAAGATAAGGGCCTGGCCACTCTTCGGCATGTGACAAAACGGGAGCCGAATGCTTGAGTGAGCTCTTTGAAGGAGTTGATAGAGCCTGCTTTCAGGCCGTCAAACCGCCTCATTGCAACTGGACCGAGACTGGAGGGGAAAACCTTACACATCAAAGCCTCATCTCTGGAGTAGACAGCCATCATTTGGTTAAATGACTCACGTGCTCCACGAGGTCTGTTTTACCATTGTAGATGGTGAACGTTGGCTGGTTGAAACGCCGAGGGAGCCTCGCTTCCTCAATCCTGCGCGTAAAAGGTGATCGAGAAATCTTATTCAAAGCCCGACTCATGGCATCGTTCCCTACGTCTCCACGTGATGGGCTTCTGTGTTGCCTCTTATGATGAGATTCTTCTTCATAGGAATAGGATTCACTGGCTGGTGTCTGAGATTTCTGCTGATAAGTGACATCCTGCTCGCCATCAGAATCCTCATCAGAATAGGAGGAAGTCCATTTCCTTTTTGCATGGCGCAACTCCCTTTTTAGTTTTTCTACCTCCAGTTGCAGATCCCGGTTCTTTTCTGCATGGGACGCATGACTTCCACCATGTGACTGACTGTGACTAGTGTAACACCCCAAACCCATACCAAGGTTTTAGATGCATAACCTGTCTTATAAATAATCAACACTAATATAATGGAACAGAGCGTAATTAAATATCCACAAATAAACCTCAATCCATCAAAATCTTTCCTATGAAATCCATAAAACAAAAACTTTAACAATAAAGTCTCCAAATAAAATCTCAAAGAGTTCCACAAATGTCAAACTTACTATCCTAAGAAAATATACTAAAACAGTCCATTAACATAGCTCCAAAAGAAGTCTTCAATCTATGTCTCCAAAGATCTACCACCAAAAGATATTTCACTGCTCTAATCTGAAAGGGTGGAGAAAGGGGGTGAGCTAGAAGCCCAATAAGAGACTACATAACATGAGGATGTCTTTCAAAACAAAACATTAGTATCATTGAGAAAATATAGTCTTTGCAAAACATTTACAAATAGTTTTAACAGTAATATAATATTTTCTATAAAACTGTCAAGAATAAAACATTTAACTATAACGTTGTAATCATTCAATAAAATAATAACCACTTTAATTAGCCAAAATACACCAAATAGGTAGAAACAATATATTATGACAATAAACAGTCTTTTTCCACTTATAAAGATCAGTAACAATAAAACAGTAGTTCGATATGGAAAACATTAGTCAGACAAAGACATAAGCTGCTAAACACTCGGTGGGTGATTCCCATGGGAAACAATAACACTAACCTCAAAGAGGCAACACTGGCTCTAAAGAGCAAACGATAACACTGCACCACACCATAATAACACTACATCGGCCGAAGGCCAACACTTAACCCTGTGTTGGCAAAGGTTGCGGACTGTCTAACTGACTATTTGAAAACATTATTGACATGTACAGTTTCATAATAATATACAATAAATAATAAAATTATGGTATATATTATGCATTTACAATGGTATAAGTTTTTGAAACTTCACTTTTGCAATTATGTATATATAAATATATTTTTACCATAAATATATTTGAAACAATAACACTAACCTCAAAGAGGTAACACTGGCTCTAAAGAGCAAACGATAACACTGCACCACACCACAATAACACTACATCGGCCGAAGGCCAACACTTAACCCTGTGTTGGCAAAGGTTGCAGACTGTCTAACTGACTATTTGAAAACATTATTGACATGTACAGTTTCATAATAATATACAATAAATAATAAAATTCTGGTATATATTATGCATTTACAATGGTATAAGTTTTTGAAACTTCACTTTTGCAATTATGTATATATAAATATATTTTTACCATAAATATATATATATATACACGTCTTGAGAGACGTCATGTTCTGTAGTCCACTTACCTTTAGTTGCTAATACTCGTAGTCTAGATCCAAAATCAAATGAGATCTTCCTCCACACCTAAAAGGAAAGGAGTAACACAATTTATATAGTTAATCCACCATGACGTATACCATAAGGATGTAAGGGACACTTCCTAATAATTTACTAGTCTTTAAACATCTCTACAATCCTCTATAACATGTTACTTCTTCTTACTACTATTATGTAAGAAGAATATGCATGCTGGCAGTTCCATAAGATTTTCATCAAGCCCTAATAGTTTACTACCATTACATCCTAGATTCATATTTTCTTTAAGGTTTCATATCACACTTCAACACCACCAGGACAAATCTATAAGATCCAAATATATATATATGGCGTCCATAAAAATTATACCCGTAGGACAAAGCAACCTATAGCATATATGTATTGAGTGTTAGAAATTCTGTCTAACATATATAATATTCAACTACTTTCCTACCCGTAAGCCATTGAAAGAACACAATAGATTTATCAAATAAATTCCTACCATAGGACATCTTCAAGTGATTCACCTATATAGGATGATGAATGCTACTCCACGTACATATATGACGATTTGTTTCACAATCAAGTAAAATAATGAAAGTCTAATATGCTTCCATAATAACTTCTATTCCTAAGCAACGGTTATTATAATTCTAATATTTTTAAGCAGCCTAGAGACGAAGGTTCCTTAATCAAATATGTTATCACTAAGGCGTGCATATATTGATGTTTACCTCAAAATAACAAATTTGCTGGCTGCCCCTAGCAGTTCCACGGTCTTCTATCCCTTCAATTTGCAGAAACCCTAATTCTCCACTCTTAAACTTTCACGCTGGAAGCCCTAGCTTATTTTTCAGCTTTACACGTTAAAACTGTTTCCACTAGGGCTGAAATTAAAACCTACTAGACTTAAATAAGCTTTCAAGACTTTAATTCCCACTAAAACTCATATTAAGGTTGTTTAGATAGGCTCAAACTCTAAAGAATTTCAATAACACTTAAACTCCTAATCCAAATAGGAAATCTCTTATCCTTTTTCCTTAACTAATAAGGAGACTAAAAGCTAAATATGAATAATCCACAAAAATAACTCTCACGTTACATCTTCTTTTATTTATTTATTTATTTTCTTTGTAGTAACCATAATATAAAATAATATCACCTTCAGAATAAATTAAATAATTCATCAATTCCACTCTAAAAGAAATTAAATTCAATTAAAGTGAGGCGGGTGTTACACTAGTATGCGTAGTGTGCGCACTATCCTCATGATCCTGTCTCCTTTCTAGGTTAAGAAAAGGGTCTACGTGTTGGGATGCCCTAGATTCTGCTGGTTGTTGACCTCGTCCTGCCATCATCAACTGTTGTTTTCACCCTTGCACAAGCTCTTCCCACAGACGGCGCCAATTGTAGGGTCAATTTTTGTAGCCCAAGTCCAACAGGTATGGATTATGGGCCCACTGAACCCAAGACAATGAATTTGTAGAGAGTGGGTGAAAGAGCTGGGCTAGTAATGAACTAAACAGTAATGAGCTGTGGTGTTTGTGAGTAAATTAACATGCAATCATGCTCGGACAAGTGCAAACATGAACGTCCGAAGAGGAGTTTTATTGAATGAACGTTGGTTACAATTCTTAGAGCTACAGTAAAGATAGTTTCTTCTTCCTCTTTCTTTTTTTCCGATCCCCTTTTATCAAAGGCCTCTCCCCCTTATATAGCATCATCTCCCTTCATCTTCATCGTCCACTTGTTCATCATCTAAACACCCACTTGAGTGCATGTCCCATCATGTATCTTCTTTAGCTTTGTGTGAGTGGCGGTAGCTGAGTTTGTACTGTTCAGGGGTCTTCTCCACATTAATGCGGCCAGAAAAGTAGCTGCAATGCATTTAATGTGGTGGTTGAAGTTTTTCTTCTAGATATTTCTCTGCTCCTACTATCCTCATGCGCGCCTGAGGTTCACACTTATCATTAGACTTGTTAGGAGGATCACTTGAACTTCCCAGACGTCTGTTTGACCACGCTTCTTCGGATCCGAGGATAATGGCTTCTTCGGACAATTGAATATCTCCTCGGACTATGCTCCATTCTCATCTCTAGGTATGTTTCTTTTACATGGGCTTCTTCTCAAGTACTTTCATCTCTTCGGACAAACAGTAGCCCTCAAATAGGGCCTTAGGCCCAACATATTAGGTTGGGCTTTTCACCCCCCACAGTTGCCTATAAAATTGAGAAAAGACAAAAAGTAGTTTTATATTTACGATTCTTTTTATCTAATCCTATGCATTGCCCTTTTTGCCTTTATTTTATGCATTTCTTGTTGGTTGCTATGATATTTTTTTTGATTGTGCATCAAAATCTAAAATTTATAATATTTAGTAGTTTTTTTTTTTTTGGTGGTAGATTAAGATATAAGAAAACATATATTGTAAATGTATATGCCTGTCTAATTTATGGCTATCTTTAGTATTGTTAAGTTAGATCCTTATTGAATGTGTAAATAAGGTTTCAACGAGGGTTTGATTGCATGTCTTAGCTCCTATTCTTTATTTTGTAAAAATCTGATAAAGATATTAAACTTTTACTGCAAATTGAAGTGTTAAGGAGGTTGGGTTTCCTTGAATTAATCCAAAACACCCTTTCATTGTCTTTTTTTTTTTTTTTTTTGGTTGAATAAAGGCTATAGCTATAATTATTATTTAGATATATCTTTGTGTACAATTGGGAGCAAGAAGAAAGGACAATCCTAAAGCCACACCTGAGGCTCTTCCTTTTGCTGAGAAAACTTTGCTAGCTCTCTCGAGTTGTGTAGTTACTGCACAAATTGGAAACACATTCTTAGCTTAACATGTTTTGCCTAATATCATTTAGCAATTGTCCCTATTCAACAAAATAGCGTGCTACATTTGTAAGTGCATTATCATCCTAGAGTCTTCACATTCCACAATCACTCTACTAAATTCTGTGACATGACTCCATTGCATTATCACAAATCACTGCTCCCACACCTCACCTGCTCTATCACAAATCACTGCTCCCACACCTCCAGTCCCATCTTTGAAGCTCAAACCAGCAACATTTATCTTAAAACAGCTTGAATCAGGAGGTAACCACTTCACTGGATCCAGATTGAAGTGAATATCCTGCTATTTCTAATCAATGAATCATTTTGTCATTTAAACATTCGCCACTTTCCAAAGCCACAATGGGGAAGGAAATTGAAAAAAACTTAAACTGGATAGTTAAATGTATGTGTTAGGAACTTATAACTCAAATGGGAAACTCAGATTTGGGTTCATTCATGTATCAAGGTCAATTAGTCAATGTTAGTTAGAAGTAGTGCATGCAAATTTCACTTCATCAATATTGGCACCTGAACTCGTTGTTTTGCATGTGTGTTATGTGAGATTTTTTTCATTTTTCATGCTATTCAACTTGCAATTCAGAGATTGGCACCTGTGCTTGTATTCTCGTTTCAAAGGATCTTCCACAAACAGTTTATGTGGAATGAGGCTGTACTACATTCTTATGGTTCCATTGTTTCACTTCTTTTCATAATGAAGATTATCTACTTACTTGAATTACAGCCAGAGGTTATTTGGCACAATTAGTTGTTTCTTATCAGGTATTCTTTTGGGGGAGAAGTTTGGTTTATACTTTATAGTTAATACATATTTAGATGAAATCAGTTGCTTTTGGCATTTTACATTGTAGATATTACAAAAACATCTCATGGACCTATGCTTTTCTGTTAAGTTCATAAATACTTTCTTTCAGCTCATTTGGCATGTTAATTGTAGTTAGTTGGTTCCTTACAAACATTATTCTTTCAGCCCTATATGTGAAGCGGCAGCCTTCTCTCTACAGTATTAAAAAAGGCTGTTAAATTTCTTTAGCTGAATTTTGTTAAACCTTTGTATGCTTGTGCAGATAAGCTTGGAGGAGGAGAATACAAAGGCCTTTCTTATACTCACATTAAAGGAGGTAAGAGCTATTATTTGTAGAAGTATGATGTTGTAACTGTCATATACAACTTTTGTTTGGTCTGTTGATTCTCTCTCAAACCTATTAGTTTCTTAAGAGTACATCTTTGAAGCTCTGCCTGAATTTTAGGCCTGATCTTGTGTAAATGTGAATAATGAGATCTTTATCCCATACACGTCACTCAGTTCTATCCTTTAATTTTTTTTTTTTTGCCAAAAACCTTGGAGCTTAAAACTCTTAATCAGATAATGGCTGTCCACTACCATTACCCTACTATTGTTGGATTGTGATTTGGCCCACAAAAGGGCTTGATACTGATAGTGGAAGCCTAGCTACCACTAAAGTAGCATTTGAAGTAGATTTATCTTTCCACGTGAAGTCTTCTTCTGCTAAATTGAATATTCATCTGAAGTCAATGATCTCCAGCTAGGAAGTCAATGCACTCAAGTAATTAAAGGTACCATTCGTATCAAATCAGATGTTGAGTGCATTGACTTCCTACGAATGATTTTACAATATTATTTGGGCTTGGCACCTGTGCTTAGATTGGTGTACTTTTTTTTTTTTTTTTTTAGAAGGTAGATTGGTGTACTTAGTTTGTGATGTGTAATTAATTATTGGTTAAACTATTACAATTTTTTGGGCCGACTTTATGGAATTTTGGCCATTTGGCTTACTTAAAATTCACAACTATTAATTTAAACTCTTAATTTTTTGTGTCCTAAATTCATTTTTTAATGTCATAATCTATTAATCCAGTAAAACAAATAGTGATATATGTATTGTTATTAACTTATTTCACAATATTATTATACGATTCTTTCCCTTATTGGGAGAGCTTCTTTTCTTTTCTTTTTTTCTTCCAAGTGACAGGAAGAATCAATTTCTTGTGGCACTAGCATTATTTATTAAACAATTGACATAATTCTAGATAATTATGTCAATACTCAATAGGTACACGTTCTTTATCAAATTTTCATTATTATTTGTTTTATCAATAGGTACTAGTGCGGTAAAAAAGAGGGGTCAAGGAAAGGCTAAAGGCATCAATGCTGGAGATGGTGAAAAAGAGGTTGAGATTTATGATGGCAAGTGAGTGACTTATTGCTATGTTGGTTTATTGAAATTAATTATGGTATCATAGCTACATGATATTGTTAACATGTTTGATTCAATTTTCAGAATTATTACACCAAAAACTACTCGAGAGATTACCATTCTTTTTCACCAAAAACTTAATGGAGTTTGGACAACTTTTACAAAATACCCAAATTCTGAGCTAGAGACTTTATATGCTCAATACAGAGCTCAACGCTTTAAGCATAAGCAGCCAGATAAGAAAGTGAGGAAGGCATTTGTAGAATCAGTGAAACACCGCTATTCTGATTAGATGTTTCACATTAGAAATTCTATTTTTCAGAAGTACAAAGAGAAAGAAGATCGTTATAAGAATAGTCCTTCCTTCATTCTTACACCTTTTTGGAAAGAGATGGTAGATAAATGGATGGAGGGAGATTGGGGGGTGAGTATAAATGAAATACATGTCATAAATTCTCTCACTCTCTCTCTAACCATTATTTGTTAATATTTTCATAGAAACTAATGTTCTAGTGTGTGAATTATGTGTGCAGGACATAAGTTTGATAAATAAGGGAAACAGAATTAAGTCTGAAATTTTCTCCACTACAGGTTCTGTACCAATGGCCAAGTACAGATATGAAATGGTATATTATATTATCATCAAATAGTTTTAAATTTTATTGTGTATTTACATAGTTTAATAGTATTGGCCAAGGTTTGCATTGGGTGAACCTGTTGTAACCAGTGGCTGGGTTTGGACTTGAAGTTTCACTTTTGTTAACTTCAAGGGCCAAGATATATTTTTCCTGACTTCAAGCTTTGGATTGTGTAGAGGGCCTTGTTGGGTGTTGCACATAAATCCGGAATTGTTATATTATTTTAATTTATATTTAATTTTGATAGTGGTTTAAGTAATCAAATTAAGTTATTATCGTTGTTAAATTAAAAAAAAAAGTTATTACTATTGTTTATGATATATTATTATATGATTAGATTTGATATAGTAATATGTGTACTTATTTATTGAAGCATTCATACAAATACAAATTCACTTTAATCATTTCATTTTAACTCATGTTTAATGCTTTTTATTTTTTTATATATATTTTTAATATATATATATATATATATATTTTTTTAAGGATGGTACTAGCAGAGATGAAGAGGACAACTCAAACAATAACAAGGAGGTCGAAAACAACTTGGAGGGTGACTTAGAAGAAGACTAATATAGATCTTGTCATAATTCTAGTTGTTTAAGTTTAAAACAAGGTTTAATTTCAGGATTTCTTTGTATATTCTATATTTTAAAGTTTGAACTTATATGAATTTTTATCGTTTGATGGATCAATTTTTAGTAATTATTGTACTATTGTATCAATTTTTAGTAATTATTGTACTATTGTAATATGATGGTTAAACAAAAATGATGTAAATTATTATCATTGATGACATAAAAATTTGGTCATAAATAACTTTATAGTGACAACAGTCCCTCACAATTTATAGAATAGCGACACTCTTTAACCTCTTGTAAAAACGTTTTAAGTGACAACTTAATGTCGTCACTATTATTCCTAACTAGTTACGAGGGGTTAAAATTCCTCACAAATAAATTTTAGCGACGACATTATTTGTCTCATCGTTAATTTGAAATTCACAAATAACTAATTGCGATGGTATAAAGGTCCTCACAAATAGTTATTAACGACGACTATTTTCTAGCGTTAAAAATAAGTTGCGAGGGGTTAAAAGCCCTCACAAATAAATTTTAGCGATGCCATTATTTATCGCTAAAAAATATGTCGTCAATTTGGAATTTGCAGATGACTAATTGCGAGGGTATAAAGGTCCTCACAAATAGTTATTAACAACGATTGCTTCCCTTCGTTAAAAATAAGTTGTTGACTTTTCTCATTGTTTGGTAATATATTTGTAAGGGCGGATTTGTTCAGTAACAACAGTAGATTGCCCTCGTAAATGATCTATTTGTGAAGGTATGGTCACAAAATCTCTTTTAGCAACAAGAGCAAATACGACGGCCTTCGAGGGCCATATGCCATCGCTAATAACCTTTTGTGATGATATTTGAATTTTTGTGAGGGCATTTTACCCTTGCTAGTAGACTTTTTTCTTGTAGCATGCAGGGATGGAACTAGGACTTGGAATATGGGGGGCGACTTTGTTGCTGACTACGTGTAGAGCTTTAGCTTTTGGCTTTGCTGCTTAACTGCTAATGGGTTTTCTTTATTTATTTTTGTGTGTTTTTGATGTGTGCCTTGCTTCTAAGTAAGGACAAAATTATTTAATTTAAAATTTTTTGAAGGATCGGGCTATTTGTTTTGGGTAAAATTGTTGATTAAGTTTAATTGTTTTTAGCTTTACTATTGGTAATTTTGTTGTTTGGCTAATTTTTTTGGGCTTGTATATTATGTTTAGATTTTAGATCAAGTTTTTATTTTTTTATTTTTTTTTTATGACCTTTAAAAGGAGGAAAATGCTAGAGTTACAAACCTTTTTTACAAATTGCTAATATAGTGAGTGATTATTGGTGTTAAAAAGTGATATAAGTGATGAGCCTAGATGCGAACCAATAAGAATTTACTACCTCAGTAATTTGTAAAAAATTTTGTGACTATAGCATTACTCGTAAAAGAATTAATGATATTGTTAAGAGGGGCAAAATGTAATTTTATAAAACAAAATTACTAAAATTAGTACCTATATAATACTAGTATTTAAATATATATATATATATATATATTAGGGGGGCCATTGCTCCCACTTGGTCCAACTATGCCTCCGTCCCTGATTGTTGGTGCATCTAATAGAGCACGTAACAAAGATGGGCTTATCCCTTCGTAACAGTAGTATGTATTTGTATATATCTTATCATTTGATAGCTATTTGATTTGTATATATCTTATATATTTGATATGTAAATAAAGGCACAACAAAATGATATATATGTCAGAACCCTATATATTTCATAGTTTTTAATTTCTATTTGATTTGTATATGTTGGAAATTTAGACCCCTTAAAACAACCAGATTGGTTAGCCTAATTAATTAGCCAAGTTGTTACTTAGTCAAATTAAGCAATTCTAGGTTAAAACAATCAAATAATCATATCAAACATATAAAGCAGCGGAAAAATAAAAGACACAATGATATGATCACCCAGGAAACCACACGGTAAAAACCTGGGGAGGATTTGACCCACCGATCCTCAAGGCAAACCTAAATCCACTATGAAAGAATCGAAGTTCATACAAAAGGACTTACAAGCTCCCCGCTCGACTTCCTAATGCTACCTACCAGTAGAACTTACTGAGACGACCACGTGCAAGCTCCGAATCCACGGACTCCTTCTTTCTTGGACTCTTCAATCAAGTACAAGCACCCACGCTTGTTATTCTTTAAGCTCCAATGGCAGCAACCTTGTTGATCATCAAGATGTAGATAATAGCTCTACCTTGAAAACCCTAAGCTTTGTGTAAAGGAAAGCTCCTCTAGATCTCACAAGAGATTTACACAAAACAGCAATGTATGAGCAACAACTCAACTGGAGCAACACTAAAAACGTGGCTAGGGTTTTTCTTTATATACCTAGGGTAAAAACAGAAAACCCAAAACGTTTAATGAGCTAGGGCTGAGTTGGAAAAACTGCAGAAAACGCATCTGGTCCGTTATTCGATCGATCGAAGGAAAGGCTCGATCGATCGAGACAGACCGAAATGCCCCAATGCATCTACAGTCACTCGATTCCAACTTTACAATATTTTATCAACTTTGAGCAAGCCTAAACAAGACTAAACATATTGTTTTGATCATGGTTTGCCAACATTACACATTAGAGTTCTAAATACATAAAATCCTAAATCTTTAGAACCTAACAAACTCCCCCTTTGGCAATCCGTGACAAAACACAAACAATAAGCTCAAAGTTTACAATTAAAAAGCCCTTTACAAAACAAATGCTCATAAAGACTAAAATTCAATCCTAACTACTATCCATCAGTTGCAAGTGTAGACAGCAGCTCAATTGAATCAACCTGTATATTCCTGAAATACTCAACAAACGCATAACGCATGTGTGACAGAAAATAGTATATAAACAAGTATAACATTCTTGTAAGATTCACAAAACACAAAATAAAGACATATATTAATGAACAACTCATAAATATAAATCAATAAGCAGTGAATCACAAAGCAACAAGAATCAAATATAAATTATGTATATCAATATATCAATCAATGTTACTCCCCCTAACATGAATATTCTCAAAAATGATATACAAAGTGAAGCACCTAGATACAATCTATAAAACTCCATAAGCTCCTAAAAAAAAACAAGAAAAAAATCTCCCCCTAACTACGAAAACCCCTCTACAAGTCAAAACTCTACTCCCCCTTTTTGTGACGGAATGCCAAAGGGCAATCATAAGTCATCATCAAAGGGAGGTGGTGAAGGCGAATGCAGATGCGCCAGATCAGCACGCAAAGCACGGATCTCGTCAAATAAGTCCACCAAAAGCTGACCATGAGCCGCCTGAACGGTCATGACAGTCTCCAAGGTACGACGAACATCAAAGTCGGTCGAAGGAGGTGGAGGAACATCAGCGCATCAGGATCAGGAACAGCCTCACCAGCAGGACCTGTAGAAGAAGAGGGAGGAGGTGCGGACCTAGAATGCTCAAACCTAGGGTGTTTAGAGCCAGCTCGAAGATGAGCAGCCCTTTGTTTAAGAAAAGACGCACCTATAGGAGCAATCACATGAACAGGCTCAGAGGAAGGGAAGCCACCAAGATCAAGATAAAGTAAAATCCTATGAATGAAAATAGGATGTACAAAAGCATGAGTAGAAGATGAACTCCTATAAACATCGTTCAAAGAACGAAGAAAAAGATGGGGAAAACTAATAGGAGCATCAGTAACCAGAGCGTACAAAAATACACACCTCTCGAGAGGAATGGTGTGAACATGAGATATGGGCCAGATAGAATGACAAGCTATCCTAAAAAAAAGATAGTGCAACCCAGAAAGCTCAGCAGAGGTGATCCTAGGATCAGAACCCCACTGGACAGAAGTCCCAGTGATGTAAGACAAGACATTACTCAACTCGGGAGACTCATCATAAGGATAAACAGGATTCTGGACCAAAGGTACCTCTAGAGCATCAGCCACTACCTTGGGAGTAATGGTGTACTCTACGCCTCGTATCCAACTCTTGACTAAAGTGTTGGAATCATAGATGCGGATAGAGATGTTCGAAAAGAACTCTCTAATCAAGGCAGAAGGTGGAGGAGGATCAGAAATATCCACCAAGGGTAACCAGCCCCTACGCTCAAAGTTTGCCCTAATGGCAGGATCAAGTTCATCTAAGAGAACAGAACGCTCAGCCCAAATCTTTCTCCTAACATTTAGCTTCTCATAAATCTCTTGGTTTTTCTCACTCGGAAACTTCTCACTGTCAAAGGATGGAGGGGGTGGAGAAGGTGAGGAAACAGTCCTACGGGCTCTAGTCTTCCTAGGCATAGTGCTAAGGAAAGGACAGAGACACAAAGTGAAAACCAAAAGAACAAAAGAAAACAAAACCAAGGGCAGACTGCAAGTTAGCACAATAAAAAAAAATAGAACAAAAAATCTATATGATGCATGAACAATAACAATGTTGTGATGCATGAACTAATGCAGTAAACACAGTTCAAATTAAGTTCAATTACATAAAATTGGCTCGAACATAGAGTTTCTAACAAAAACCCTAAAAATTTGAAAAACCACTTGAAAATTTTGCATCAAATTGATGAATTGATCATTACACAAGGTTGAAAACAGATTAGAATAACCAATTTCATCAATACAACAAGCCAATTTCATCAATTAAACCTTAATTGAACAAAATCCCCAATTCGGATCAATTAGAAACCCTAGAATTTGAAATTCTTCACAAAACCCAAAATTGATCAAATTAAACTATCAAGATCATGTTTATAGCATGTCCCCACAAAAACCCATTGATCAATTTCACAAAATTAGGTTTGAATCATCACAAATCCCAAAAAGAAAAAGTTCCAAAAATTTGAGCAAAAATGCATGAAAAATGCATGAAAATTGTAAATAAACTCAAAAAGGAAGGACAAAACAGACTTACCGGCTTGAGGAAAGAGAAATTTTGCAAAAATTTCGGAGGAAAACAACAAAAATTTGACTGTGGAGCCTGCCTCGTCGGAGAGAGAAGGAAAAGTTTAAAAAAACTTTTGAAAAAGTGTTTGAAATAGTCAAGAACACTGTTTTAAAAAACCTGATTCGCGACTTTCGATTGATCAAAAATCACATTCGATCGATCGAATCAATCAGTTATTTTGAGACAAATTAAAGCACTTTTTCGATCGATCGAAAATCAGAATGGATCGATCGAACTGGGCAGAGGCTCACAAAATTTTTGAGAAAAATCACAGTTTTGAAAATCACAAACCATATTTTGAAAACAACTCCTCAAAACATTAAACTTATTGAAACAAAATGCATGAGTATGAGATGGAATGTTTTTCAAAAACCCAAATTTTAATCCCAGTTTCCAAAGAAAATTTCAGCCATTCTTCCTTTCAAATTCTCAAGAAAAAAAAATGTTTTGCATAATTCTCAAATTATTTTCAAACTTGGTTGGTCAGACCAAAAACACACACAATAACATGTACAAAGTTTAGCAAAGAGTAACTTGTGTAGTGTATGCAACTAGCAAAAACTTTGAGATACATGTGAGGTGATAAGTGAATAGCAATCAATCACAAAGTCTACAAAATTCATCACATAGAATTCAAAAGAGACTATCACCTAAAGAGTTACATCCTATAACTCCCACATCTCCTAGAACATAAGCTTGCAATCATGTAAGTTTCTTGAATTTTGCCCCATTATTTAGGTGAATTTTGGCATCAAGCCTAATGGTACACACCAGTTTAAATTAAGTGAATTGGCATCAAGCCTAATAGTACACACCAGTTTTAAGCATTAAGCATTTAAAGAGGCTACACCTTATGTTCTTTTTGTGCATGTGCTACACTTTCTCGAGCACAAAATCTTATGATATGCACTAAGGTGTTCATGATTGGCTAGTGAACAGTGGTGAGATGGTTATTTATGCCTTTCTCAAAAGGATCAAGTCCGATAGTCAAATAACATGTGACTTCAAGATTAAGACAAAGTGATAAACACCATAAACATCTTTCCCACACAACATGCACTACAAAGCTTCAACTAGTCAAGTGTAATAAATAAGCTCATCAAAGCTAAACAAGGTACATAAACGTGTTATGTAAAGATAATATGGCCAATCCTTGATTATAAAACCAAGATGTGAAATACAAAACACAAAAATCTTTTTGGTTTTAAAAACTATATGACCAAAAACAAAAAAGCACATATTATGCTAAATGAACAATGCAAAAGCAATGCATGATAGTGCAAAACTAAGCTATAGAAGGTACACAAACAAGAAATATCAATTTCTTAATTAACCCTTGAGTACATGTACAACCTAGTACATACTCACACAAAATCAGAAAAAGCTTAGCACAAATTATTCAAGTTTCTCCACAATGTCAAGCATGTTCTAAATCAAGAGAGAGGTATCATAATTCATGTAATCCTCAAAACAAATAAAACAAGACACAAAATAAAATATTTTTGTCTTTTTGAAAATTTTCAATGTTTTTGGATTTTTTTTTTTTTTTTAAATAAAAAACAACCAAAA
Organism: Quercus aquifolioides; assembly: GCA_019022515.1. Lineage (NCBI taxonomy): Eukaryota > Viridiplantae > Streptophyta > Magnoliopsida > Fagales > Fagaceae > Quercus > Quercus aquifolioides. The sequence goes on from CM032327.1 coordinate 82,377,492, forward strand.
ACAAAAACAAAACATGTCCACAAATAATTGAAAGAATTAAATCAAGGACAAGTTAGCAACACTCACCTTGGAGAATCTTTTCTCACCCATATAGCACGATTCTTCGGCTTTGTAGGTGAAAATCCATGTGAAGCAGAGTGTATTTGAGGAATTACACCAATCTTCTGAGAGAGACTGAAATTCTGCAAATTCTTTTCACAAGCCAACAAGCTCAAATTTTTCAAAAGAATATGAAACAATTTATTTGGACTTATGGCAGGAGAAATATCATCACATATCCTAGATTGAAACACAGAATGCTTAAATTTCAATTTATGACAATTAGGACGAATGTGACCACAGACACCACAAAAGTGACAAACAGGAATAAATTTAGGAACATCAGTATTCCTAACTACAAATCTAGTCTCAGATTTTGGTTTTTGCCTCAACAAAGAACAATTTGGTCTAATATGACCAACAACACCACAATGGTGACTGATAAGTGTAATTTTTACATGATTTTTATTATCCTCTTATTTATTAAAATTGTTAGTTTTCCTTTATTTCTTTTGATTTGATTTGATTTTTTACTATATTTATCTATTCATTTATGCTTTGAAGGATTGAGAAGATTTCAGATTAATCCACATCTTGTGGATGTAAATTGGTTGACTTGAAGACCCAATTAAATTTAAGCCCAATTCGGATTAGGATTCCAGCCTGCACATCAGTTAGTATTTTTGGCATAACTTTCGGCTCAGATGTCCAATCGAGGTGATTCAAGTTGGACTGGAAATTTAACTTAAAGGGCTACAACTTTTTAGTTTATCAAAAGTCCTAATTCTGATGCTAAATGGGCCAAAATCGTCGGTTAAGTGAAGCCTAAAAATCTGGGATTTTCTCCAAACGGGAATTCAACTTGTAATAGGATTCCTTGACCTATTTAAAGGCTCTTTAGGGTAAAAAGAAGGGAGGAGAAACCTGAGAGGAAAAAGGGGGCTGCCGCATAGAAGAATTTGCTTTTGGGAGTCTTTATGAAGAGGAGGATCTGAGGACAAAGGCAAGAGCTTCATGTTGATCAACCAATGCAAATGAAAGACATAAGTTTTATTTGTTTTCTTTTCAATTTTATTATGAACTAAATTTTATTTTCTAGAGCATTGATGTAATCTAGCAATGAACACACAATTTATTTTCTGAGTTATTTTATTTTTAATATTTCCATGATTGAGTGTTTAATTCTTATTCTTAATGCTTACTATTTTTTTACAAATTATAGTTTGATCAATTGAATTACAATGAGACCGAGAGGTGATTTGTTATTTTAGTTCTAGAATTAAACACCATTAGTTGAGCGAAAGTTGAGATGCTTTACCGCGACTAGTGTGATTTTTCAAAAAATTCAAAGTACGTAATGAGTCTCCAATTAATTAAATTCACATAGAGATATGGAATTGTTAGTTGAAGATATTTTTGATATTATTCGAGAGAAGATATTGAATACTTAAGGAATTTTTAATCATCAACGGGAGATTATTAGAATTTAATAATTAGGAAGGATAAATTGTGTGGGATTTGTTAGGTGAAATCAATCGCTCTAGATCCATTCTTATCATATTTTTACACTGTTAGATTTTTACGCTTTGTTAATTCTTTTTATTCGTAGATTTATTTTTATTAAATAGTTTAATTTAATTCAGATAGTAGAACGTTCCATCTATTTTCGATTTTCCAAATAGTACTTAATTTAGTGAATTTCGATATTCAATAACATAGTTAATCCCTGTGGGTTCGACATTTGTTTTCTAAAACACTTTACTACTTGTTACGATTCTGTGCGCTTGCAGATTATTTTACGCGAACAGTGACAAGTAGGCACAAAAACAGATTCAGCGTCAACATCAGAACTTTTACCTTTGTCTAACCTAGCAAAATAACCCCTTTCTTTATTATTCCTCTTGAAAGGAGGGATATAAACTTTCTCAGTTTTAGGCTTAAGAGAAACAGAAACACTTCTGTTATCAACAACAGGCTTGGTAATAGTCAAATTTTCAATTTTAGTTTTAGATTCAACTAACTCTTGTTCCAAGCTTTTCATCTTCTCATCTTGAGAGGAAATTTGATTTCTCAAAAATTCATTCTTTTTATTAGACTCATCTAATCTCACAATCAAATCCTCTTTTTCAAGATTAGCCAATTTTAACTCTTCTTTAAATTTCTTAGAAATTTTCAAAGATTTAGATAATTCCTTACGAAGAGTTTCAAAAGCATCAAAAAAATCAACAGAAACAATAGTGTCCTTTTTATTCAAAACATCACAGGCATCAATAAAATCAGCAGAAACATGATCAGAAAGACACTTCAAATTATCCATGACAACAGGGGTCAAGGATCAGCTCTTAGATCAAAAGATCTAAAACAGAAGAGCTACCCGCTCTGATACCACTTGTTGGAAATTTAGACCCCTTAAAACAACCAGATTGGTTAGCCTAGCTAATTAGCCAAGTTGTTACTTAGTCAAATTAAGCAATTCTAGGTTAAAACAATCAAATAATCATATCAAACATATAAAGCAGCGGAAAAATAAAAGACACAATGATATGATCACCCAAGAAACCACACGGTAAAAACCTAGGGAGGATTTGACCCACCGATCCTCAAGGCAAACCTGAATCCACTATGAAAGAATCGAAGTTCATACAAAAGGACTTACAAGCTCCCCGCTCGACTTCCTAATGCTACCTACCAGTAGAACTTACTGACACGACCACGTGCAAGCTCCGAATCCACGGACTCCTTCTTTCTTGGACTCTTCAATCAAGTACAAGCACCCACACTTGTTATTCTTTAAGCTCCAATGGCAGCAACCTTGTTGATCATCAAGATGTAGATAATAGCTCTACCTTGAAAACCCTAAGCTTTGTGTAAAGGAAAGCTCCTCTAGATCTCACAAGAGATTTACACAAAACAGCAATGTATGAGCAACAACTCAACTGGAGCAACACTAAAAACGTGGCTAGGGTTTTTCTTTATATACCTAAGGTAAAAACAAAAAACCCAAAACGTTTAATGAGCTAGGGCTGAGTTGGAAAAATTGCAGAAAACGCATCTGGTCCGTGATTCGATCGATCGAAGGAAAGGCTCGATCGATCGAGACAGACCGAAATGCCCCAATGCATCTACAGTCACTCGATTCCAACTTTACAATATTTTATCAACTTTGAGCAAGCCTAAACAAGACTAAACATATTGTTTTGATCATGGTTTGCCAACATTACACATTAGAGTTCTAAATACATAAAATCCTAAATCTTTAGAACCTAACAGTATATATCTTGTTGTGTACATACCTCTATATGGGCTGTATCTATAATTGGAAACCTCATCCAAGCTTTCTCATTTTGTTTTGTCTTTATTTTCTTTAGCATCAAATGGAATAATATAGAGGATCTTGGGATTTTAAAAAAAATAACAATAAAACTCAAACAATATCATAAGTTAGGCAACGTTTGAAACTATTTGGTTTATAACAATTCGAGTTCAGAGAAATCGATTTCACTGTTCATTCGCCTACTTTAACCCGCGGCTGAGGTGGAAAAATCGAGTTCAGTGGACTCGATTTCTATAAATGGAAAACGAGTCCAGTGGACTCGATTTTCATACATGGAAAACGAGTCCACTGAACTCGATTTCAGTATGCCCAGCCCAAAAACTTACACGATTTTTTCGTGTTCTTCCTTTCCTTTTTTTTCCCCAAAATGCCGCCTGGGTTTCTCCACTTCCAAGCCCCAAAAACCCATGAAAAAATCAAATCCAAAACAAATCAAACCTGAGCGTGTTCTTCTCCTCCACTGATCCGATCTGATCACCTAAAGCTTTCACCGGGGTTTGGTCAGAATCGGCGCCTGGGTTCTTCATTTGCTCGTCGATGTTGCTGGGGTTCGTCGGGGTTTGGTGAATCGGTGCCTGGGTTCTTCGTTTGCTCGTCGGTGTTGCTGGGTTCGTCGGGGTTTGGTGAATCGGCGCCTGAGTTCCTTCGTTTGCTCGTCGGTGTTGCTGGGTTCGTCGGTCAGAATCGGCGCCTGGGTTCGTTTGCTGGGTTCGGTTCTTCGTTCGTATGCTGGGTTCTGTGACCACTGGGTTTTTTATACATGGAAAACGAGTTCAGTGGACTCATTTTCCATGTATGAAAATCAAGTCCAATGAACTCGATTTTTCCACCTCAGCCACGGGTAAAATAGGCGAATGAACAGTGAAATCGATTTCTCTGAACTCGAATTGTTATAAACCAAAATAGTTTCAAACGTTGCTTAACTTATGATATTGTTTGGGTTTTATTGTTATTTTTTTAAAAATCCCGAGGATCTTGATAGTGGTAGTTTGGAGCTGAGAAGGAACATTGAAGTGGAGAGCGTCCTACGCGGGTACGTACAGTTGCCTTTCTGTGCAAATTGGCTGAGTATTAATTTTCGTAGGTTCCACAGCTTTACATAAAGTTGAGTTATTCAATTGAAATACTCATGGTTCTATTTAGCTTACAGTGTAGATTGGTAAATATTATGCCAAATAATAATATTTGACCATTTTGGCCATTGACTTTGTGGTAAAGTTGTATTCACTGTTAATCTTTGTTCTACATAGTTAGAATAATGGTTAGAACATCCAATCAAATGGTAATCTTTGTCCTCTTTTTTTTCAAATTTACCACGAAGTCAATCTAATGCAAGTAGATTGTTCTTGCTTCAAATTTCTTTCATACTTTAGAAGACTTGTTAACAGGTCTTTTGAAGAATAAAAGAAGTTTATGCCCCATGGTAGGAGAGAGGATATCATGTTTCCAAAACATGTTTCCTCTCTCTCACAAGGGGGTGGACCCCACACTTGTGGGGTCCACCCCCTTGTGAGAGAGAGGAAACATGTATCGGAAACATGGTAGTATTTTCCCCATGGTAGAGAGATTGCTTGAACAGTAACATCTTGCATTTGGGGCATTTGACTCGGAATATTTTTGGTATTTTGCGGAAATTTCTCTTGTATTTCCTACAAAGAAGATAGTGGATCAAGAATCAGCTGTAGCTTCAAGAAATATTTTATAGGTGGTCACTAAGAAACTTAAATTATATAAAATTTAATTAAAAAAAACTTGAATATATCAACATCACAAAATATGCATGTAAATACATAAAGTTTTATAATTTCATTCTACGTGTTTTCATATTTTAGTTTTTTTTTTTTAGGAAATTCATATTTTAAATTCGTTACATGATAGTTTCATTACCAATGTTATAAGCTACATCTCTTCAATATACTTAACTAAGCAATCATTCATCCACTATTGTGTTTATAGCATTACTCAATTAAGATGAAAATTCAACTCAACTTTAATTTTTGTTATTGCATTATTTTTGTTGTATGCATATCATTATTGGTCTGTGTAAATAGTGTTACTCTATTAACAATTCAACGCGTAAAAGTTGTAAATACACTACCTCACCCCCAATTACTTCTGTAAGGACTAGATTTGGATCCCAAAGACCAAAAGGTGGATGGACTTAGGCTCAAGAAGTCCAAAACAATGAATTTGTAGAGAATGAGTTGGAAAATTAGGCTTTAATGAATCAGACAAACACTAAAGTAGATTCAGATGACAAGAGAATGAAAATAGACAGGTTTATACTGAAGAAAATCGTCATCGGCAAAGTCCAAGGAGATCTGTTCTTATATATTTCTTTCAAGTTTGATTACAAAGTCAGTTTTTGATACTACAATATTTTTCTATTGGTTCTCGATCCTCTTCTCCCATTGCCTCCTCCTTCTTTTATACTCTCTTCTCCTTTCATCTTTTTCCTCCACGTGCGTGCCAGATGGCTGGTGTTGATACTTGTTCCATCAGCACCTCCCATAAGTCTTCATATAGTAGCTGTAAGGCTGAAAATCACTGTTCAGGTATCACTTTCACATTAATGCGGCCAGAGAGTTAGCTGCAGTGCATTTAATACAGTGATAGCACATTTCTCCTTAGATAGTTTAGGACTTCCCCTGTCCTATGTTTCCGCAATGCCTATCCATACCAACAGAATTTCCTAGAATGTTCCCCTGAACTGCAGACCATTTCTTCTGACCTCGGCCTTGATTAGCCGATGAGGCATTCATCCTCGGATCACCCTCCTGGGCCATTATGACCAAAAATAACTTCTTCATTTACTAACACGGACTCCCTTAACAATGTCTACTCCTGCTCAGACAACCCCTTGTCCTCAGATTGGGCCTCAAGCCCAACATCTACATAGATGATGAGCTCCTGACCCAATACCCCTACAACTTCAATAGTCTAATTTTGTCTTTAATAATTACTACCCCACTACTACACATGCCCCACTCAAGAGACAATTAGACAATAAATCAATGGTAAAAATACAAATAGCACTCACAAAGGATAATGTAAAATAGTATAAAAGGTTATTTTTTACATTTATATAATCGCAAAATTCACTTGCAATCAGATTAGTCAAACTTGTGTAAAATAAAAAATAAATAAATAAAAAAGAGCTACATTGTTACTATTGCTATGTAAATTGATAAAGAAATAATAATAAATAAGAGAAAAAGATAAATGAATTGGGAGAACAATGAAAAATTAATAAAGAAAATAATATTTTAATAAGATATAGTATAAAATAAATAAGGTAAATTCTACTAATATACCCTGAGATTTGGGTCAATACTAGTCAAGTTCAAGACTTTTCAAAACTAGCTAATTTGGACCCTAAATCCAATTTAGTCACTCAACAATTAGCTATTTTTTTCAATCATTTTAGAAATTAAGTTGGCTTTAGAGACCAAAATAATTGGTTTTAAAAAGTAATAAACTTAATTGACATTAGCTCAAATTTCAAAATATATTAATAAAATTTACCTAAATAAATAATTTGATATAAGATATTTTAAAAAATAATTATGTAAAATAAAAACAGTACATTTTTATATTAAAATAGATAAAAACATTTTGATGATGCACAAGACTTGAATGCCACAATAATTCAATAAGTAATACTAGTATAATTTAAAATTTCAGCTTTTAAGCTTCTACACGAAGCCCAAGGTCTCGTAGTAAGTGTAAAATCGGTAATTTGTTACGTCACTTTATTCTCCAATAGTAGTCTAATATCCATTGAAATTTCAAACTATAATAACTTCATTCACGTGGGGGGAGGGTCATATAGACTTACATAGTAGCATTATTTTGACTTTGTGGTAAAGTTGTATTCAACTAGTCCAGCCTTTTGTTTTTGGATGGTAGGACCCAAAAACCCATGTATTGAGACACTTCTTCCATTTTACCCTCACACTCTAATCTTTCTTCACGATTCGAATTGGCCCAATTCCCCATACTTTTTACTTTTTACGCTTTAGGTCAAACAGTTAATTTTGCTGAAATTAAAATTTTTTTGCTGAAAATAATATAGATAAATGTAAAAGTTAATTAAAATAGTGCAGTAAGACCTATGAATAGTACCAAAAAATATAGTGAAACTTATAAATAATAACAAAAATAAGCTGAATAGTAAAATAAACTGACAAATAATAAACTATCTAAACGGACACTTTATATTCAATTGGACCGTCAGCTCTAATGCCAACAATATTTCTTCTAAATGTGGGTAGGTCACCTCTTAGAGCATTCACAGCCAAAATACCAAATGCTAAATGTAAGCATATTTTAGCATTTAAGCCCAAAATTCCCACTCCATCAGAACTTGTAAAAGCCAACTATTGCAAAAAAAAAAAATTGCAATTGTGCTACAGTGCAATTCTAAAGGTAGAATTGCACTGTAGCTGAATGCAAAACTTAAATATTATTATTTAATTCTCTCTCTTTCTCTCTCTCTCTCTCTCTCTCTCTCTCTCTCTTCAGACCCAAAACCCATAGCCACCACCCCACACCATGGCGAGCCACCACTCCCATTATTTATCCTCTTTCTTGTTGCAAATAGGCCTAACTGACGGCGGCAACATGGCTTGCTTTCTTTATCTCTGGTTGACGACGGCGACGTGGATCGGTGCTTTTGTGGGTTTGGGTTTTAGGCTGATAGGCGGCGGCGGCGGCATGGTGTCTTTTATGTGGGTTTGTTTAGTGGGATTGTGTTGGATTTTTGGAATGCGTGGGTTTTGATGGGGTTTGCTATGGGTGGGTTCCGATGGTTTGGGTTTGCCGTGGGTCTGGGTTTGGGTTTGCCACTGCTAGTTATGGGGACTGTGGGTTGTTGTTTTTTTTTTTTTTTTTTTTTTGTGGTGTTGATGGTCGGAGAGGGTGGTGTTCTTTAGATTTTCAGTGGTGGCGGCTGGTTGGTTGGTTGGTTTGGTGGTATGAGTTTGTGGTGAGTGGTGGAGTGGTGGACGGATTTGTTGTTTTGGGTTTGTGGTTGGTGGTGTTTATTGATTGTGGCCATGGGTTTACCACCGTGGGTCTGGGTTTTGCTTGCTATGGGTTTGGATTTTGCTCACAGTGGTGGGGACCGTGGGTTGCTGCATTTGGTGTTGATTGTGTTGATGGTGGATTGGTGCTATAGTCTCTCCACTTCTTCTTTTTTTGGTGTTGATGGTAGATTATGGGTTGGTGGTGGTGGTGGTGGTGGTGTGTAGTGCAGCGGTGGTAGGCTTGTGGTGATGGTGGTTTTAGTAAATTTGTAGTTGTTCTTGAACAGAAAGAATGAGAGAGAAAGAATAAATAAATGTGTTGTATTGTAAATGATGGTGATTTTAGGATATATTATTGTGTAGAAATATTATTTTAATGTGTTGTATTGTAAAATAAAGGCGAAAATGCACTTTTGGTCCCTACATTTTGGACTTATTCTTAATTTGGTCCCTAAATTGATTTCACTCCTAGGTCAGTCCATGATTTCAAAAAATCGTTTTTATTTTAGTCCCTGCCATCACCCCAGTAACATAAAATACATACGTGGCAAACGGAATACACAGTTTGCTAACGTAACTAATAAAATAATAATAAAAAAATTATATTTAATATTTTTTAAATGCCACATCAGCATTTAAATTAATAAAAAAAACCAACTCAGAAATTTTTTTTTTAAAAAGTAAATTAAATTTAAAAAAAACTTTAAATCTAATTTAAACTAAAATCATTATCTTTTTAATTCTTTTTTATTTTGTTTTTATTTTTCTTTAACCTCATCAACTTTTAAAAAAATCTCTACACTAAAACACTAATCTCAAATTCTCTCACTCTCTTCACGCTCAATGGATAGACTCTCTCACTCTCCATTGTTCATGGCCGGAGATCACTTGCCCTTCATCTTGAGGTAGAAGACCTTGGAGTCGCCGGTGGCGGCGCAGATGTTGGAGAGCTCCGACTCGATCTTGGATCTGTAGTCCCAGATCATGGACACGTGGTCCTCGTTGCCGCGGCTCTCCTCCTTCTGCTCAATCGAGGAGATGATGCGCCACGATGCTCGCCTCGCGCCGATCTTGTTCTTGTACGCCACGAAGAGAAGGTTTCGCTCCTCGACGGTGAGCTCCTGGCTCTCCACCGCCGCCGAGACCTTCTCCATGAACTACACCATCTCCTCATACCGCTGGGCTTGCTCGGAAAGCTTCGCCATGTACACGTTCTCTTCGCAAGCCAAGGGTGTCACCGCCATTTTTTTTGATTGGTGGTCTGATCTGTTCATGTGGGTTTCGGATTGCAGGATCGGTGGCTTGATGTGGCTTGATCGGTGGGTTTCTGATCTGTTCACTTGTTGCTGGGTTTGTCTTTTTTTTCATGTGGATTTGATGATTTTTCTGGGTTTATGGGTTTAATTTGTTGGAGGTTTCGGTGGAGGATAGGATTTTGTATGTATTTTAAGCATCGGTTTATTAAATGTGAGTTATTTTAGTGTTTGGTTTGAAAGAAAATCTTGATTTTCTGAGGAAAATGTTGATGATTGTTTAAGGAAAAATTATGAGGTTGGTTGGGTTTGTTGTTATTGTGAGCCGAATTGGCTGGGTTCGCGTGTGATTGTTTCATAAGAAAATTTCTGGTTTTGGGTGGAAAGAAAATGTTGTGATGAAAATCTTAGGCATTGGCTTTTTAGATGTGAATTTTTTCAGTGTTTGGTGAAATTTTCTGGGAAAGATGTTGAATGCCCAAGAATTTTGTGTTCTTGAGTTCTTGTGATCTGGGTTCATGTTCTTAAGTTCTTGTTTATTCCCGTTCAAATCTGAAACTATGTATTTTTATGTTTTTAATTTTTTTATGTTTTTTTAATTTTTTTAAATTGATAAATTAATTTTTTTTAAATTAGACGATGACATGGCATGCTGAGGTGGTTTTTTATTATTATTTTATTAGCCACATCAGCATCTAGTCAGCAAACAGTGTATTCCGTTTGCCACGTATGCATTTTCTGTTACTGAGTGACGGCAGGGACTAAAATAAAAACGATTTTTTGAAATCAGGGACTGACCTAGGAGTGAAATCAATTTAGGGACCAAATTGAGAATAGGTCCAAAATATAGGGACCAAAAGTGTATTTTTGCCTAAAATAAAAGTTGGGATGTTGAAATATTATAAAATAGTATTGTATAATTGATAAAGTAACTTTTTGAGATGGTAAAATAGAATAAGATGGCATTTTAAAATGTAGATACTCTCTCAAGAAAATTTTAGCATCCAATTATTTTTGACTTCTCTCTCTCAATTTTTTTTTTTTTTTTTTTTTTTTGACTTGCCATCAATTATATGGACCCCAATCTGTATTTAATACCCTCTTATTGACTAAGAATTGACAGACTTAGAATCCACTTGCTCATCCATCAAATCAATTGTCCATAAATTCATACACGAATCCCAATTTAATATTAGCTATTGACCCCAAGCATTGAACTTGCTAAGGTCCTCCTCCCCCTATCCCCAAGGCAAAGGACAAGTAGGGCCTTTTCTTTATCTCTTTCTTTTTCACTAGAAATTATTTGGATGTACTAGTACTTATATAATAGGAGTCTGTCTTTTAAATTTCCCATGTAACATTTGTTCATCATAGTCAACCAAAAAAAAAAAAAAAACAAAAACCCAAAACCTTCCTCTATTCGCCTAAAACAGAAACCTCCAATTGGGATGTGAATCATGAGGCTCATTACTTTGTTGGATATTTCTAGGGCACTAATAGGCCCTTCAACAACACCAAAGTGGTCCAACGGTTAGGATAATTGCCTTCCAAGCAATAGACCCGGGTTTGTCTCCCGGCAAACGCATGCTGTGATTTTGTTTTCAAATTTATTTCTTTTGGCTTTTAGCTTCCTAGTATCTCACAATCATCCTAGGTTTACTGCATTGACGACACTAAAATGTGCTTTTATCCTTTCGAAAAGTTAAAGAACCTTTCCTCTACTCAGTCATACACATGAACAGAGCTATTCTTTGGCTTTGGGGGCAATAGGCCCCTAAAATTTGTAAATAAATTATTACTATATGCATATGAATACTAATCTAGCAATTTGGTTCAATAAAATGACACTTAGCCACCATTAAAAATAGCATACTCCAAAAAAAAAGCCCAATAACAAAATCACCAATAGAAAAGCTACAAAAATTAGCCTAATTTACCATTTTTTTTCAAAATAAAAAAGCCTAGCCCTTCAATTCCCAAAGAAAAAAACCGCAACTAAGAGAGAGCGAGAGATGCTGAACTGAAAAGAGAGGCAAAGAGGTAGTGTCATTGCAGCACAACACGATAGCAGATTGAGGTTATGATTGATATTGACTGAAAAAAAGACAGTTTTTTTTTTTACTATTCAGCTTATTTTTGCTACTATTCAACTTATTTTTGTTACTATTCATGGGTCCTATTGCACTTTTTTGTACTATTCATAGTGTTAGGTTCTAAAGGTTTAGGAATTTATGTATTTAGAACTCTAATTTGTAATATTGGCAAACCATGATCAAAACAACATGTTTAGACTTGTTAAAGTATGCTCAAAGTTGATTAATTATTGTAAAGTTGGAATCGAGAGACTGTAGATGCATTGGGGCATTTCGGTCTGGCTCGATCGATCGAAGAATAGATTCGATCGATCGAAAATCGATCAGATTGCGTTTTTCTGCAGTTTTCCAACTCAGCCCTAACTCATTAAACGTTTAGGGTTTTATGTTTTTGCCCTAGGTATATAAGGCAAAACCCTAGCCACGTTTTTAGAGTTGCTCCAGTTGTATTGTTGTTCATACATTGCTGTTTTGTGTAAATCTCTTGTGAGATCTAGAGGAGCTTTCCTTTACACAAAGCTTAGGGTTTTCTAGATGGAGATTACTTCAACATCTTGATGATCAACTTGGTTGCTGCCATTGAAGTTTAAAGAAAAACAAGTGTGGGTGCTTGTACTTGATTGAAGAATTCAAGAAAGAAGGAGTTCGTGGATTCGGAGCTTGCACGGGGTCGTGTCAGTAAGTTCTACTGGTAGATAGCATTAGGAAGTCGAGCGGAGAGCTTGTAAGTCCTTTTGTATGAACTTCAATTCTTTCATAGTGAATTCAGTTTTGCCTTGAGGATCGGTGGGTAAAATCCTCCCCAGGTTTTTTACCGGTTTGGTTTTCCTGGGTGATCATATCTTATGTTATTTATTATTCCGCTGTGTTAGGTTCTAAGGTCTTAGGATTTTATGTATTTAGAACTCTAATTTGTAATGTTGGCAAACCATGATCAAAACATTGTATTTAGTCTTGTTTAGGCTTGCTCAAAGTTGATTAAATATTGTAAAGTTGGAATCGAGTGGCTGCAGATGTATTGGAGCATTTCTGCCTGGCTCGATCGATCGAAGCTTAGGCTCGATCGATCGAATCTCGGGTCAAATGCGTTTTCTGCAGAGTTCCAGCTCAGCCCAAACTCTATTTAAACGTCTTGGGGTTCAAGTAAAACACTCCTATATATAAGGAAAACCCTAGAACGTTTTTGAGACTTTTGGATGAGAGATTAGAGTGCCTCTTGTGCCTCCTTTTATTAGGGTTTTGTACCCAAACCTCTCTAAGTCTTTGTTGCTCATATTTGCGGTTTATGTGAATCTCTTGTGAGATCTTTGAGGAGCTTTCCTTCACATAAACTTAGGGTTGTCAATATCTTGATGATCAACAAGGTTGCTACCATTGGAACTTAAAAGAAAAACAAGCGGGGAGCTTGTAGCTGATTGAGGAATTCAAGAAAGAAGTAGTCCGTGGATTCGGAGCCTGCGCGTGGTCGTGTCAGGAAGTTCGTACTGGTGGGTAGCATTAGGAAGTCGAGCGGGGAGCTTGTAGTCCTTCTGTAAGAACTTCAATTCTGTCATAGTGAATTCTGTTATGCCTTGAGGATCGGTGGGTCAAATCCTCCCCAGGTTTTTACCGTGTGGTTTCCTGGGTGATCATATCTTGTGTTATTTATTTTCCGCTGCATTATTATTCTTGATATGATTGTTGAATTGCTTTAACCTAGAATTGCTTAATTTGACTAAGTAACAACTTGGCTAATTAATCTAGGCTACGCAATTTGGTTGTTTTAGGGGTCTAAATAACCTAACAAGTGGTATCAGAGCAGGTAGCTCTTCTGTTTGAGATCTTTTGATCTCTGAGCTGATCCTTGACCCCTGCTGTCATGGATAATTTGAAGTGTCTTTCTGATCATGTTTCTGCTCATGCTTCTGCTGATTTTATTGATGCCTATGATGTTTTGAATAAAAAGGACACTATTGTTTCTGCTGATTTTTTTGATGCTTTTGAAACTCTTCGTAAGGAATTATCTAAATCTTTGAAAATTGCTAAGAAATTCAAAGAAGAGTTAAAATTGACTAATCTTGAAAAAGAGGAATTGCTTGTTAGATTAGATGAGTCTAATAAAAAGAATGATTTTTTGAGAAATCAAATTTCCTCTCAAGATGAGAAGATGAAAAGTTTGGAACAAAAGTTAGCTGAGGCTGAAGCTAAATTGGAAAATTTGTCTAATACCAAACTTGCTGATGATAACAGAAGTGTTTCTGTTTCTCTTAAGCCTAAAACTGAGAAAGTTTATATTCCTCCGTTCAAGAGGAATAATAATGAAAAGGCTTATTTTGCTAGGTTAGACAAAGGTAAAAGTTCTGATGTAGACGCTGAAGTTTCTACACCTAAGTCTAAACCTACTATTAGAGAACATAATAAATCTGTTTTTGTGCCTACTTGTCACCATTGTGGTGTTGTTGGTCATATTAGACCAAATTGTTCTTTGTTGAGGCAAAAATCAAAATCTGAGACTAGATTTGCTGTTAGGAATACTGATGTTCCTAAATTTGTTCCTGTTTGCCACTTTTGTGGTGTTCGTGGTCACATTCGTCCTAATTGTCATAAAATGAAATTTAAGCATTCTGTATGTCAATCTAGGATATGTGATGATATTTCTCCTGCCATAAGTTCACATAAATTGTTTCATATTCTTTTGAAAAATTTGAGCTTGTTGGCTTGTGAAAGGAATTTGCAGGATTTCAGTCTTTCTCAGAAGATTGGTGTAGTTCCTCAAATACACTCTGCTTCACATGGATTTTCACCTACAAAGCCGAATACTCGTGCTAAATGGGTGAGAAAAGATTCTCCAAGGTGAGTGTTGCTAACTTGTCCCTGATTTAATTCTTTCAATTAATTGTGGACATGTTTTGTTTTTGTTTTTGGTTGTTTTGTTTTTTAGGTTGTTTTTTATTTAAAAAAAAAAAATCCAAAAACATTGAAAAATTCTCAAAAAGACAAAAATATTTTATTTTGTGTCTTGTTTTATTTTTCTTGAGGATTACATGAATTATGATATCTCTCTTGATTTAGAATATGCTTGACATTGTGGAGAAACTTGAATAGTTTGTGCTAAGCTATTTTTGATTTTGTGTGAGTATGTACTAGTTTGTACATGTACTCATGGGTTAATTAAGAAATTGATATTTCTTGTTTGTGTACCCTCTATAGCTTAGTTTTTGCACTGTCATGCATTGCTTTTGCATTGTTCATTTAGCATAGTATGTGCTTTTTGTTTTGGTCATAAAGTTTGTTAAAACCAAAGAGATTTTTGTGTTTTGTATTATAGATCTTGGATTTATAATCAAGGTTGGCCACCTTATATTTACATAACTAATTTATGTACCTTGTTTAGCTTGGATGAGCTTATTTATTGCACTTTACTAGTTAAAGCTTTGTAGTGCATGTTGTGTGGGAAAGATGTTTATGGTGTTTATCACTTTGTCTTAATCTTGAAGTCACATGTTATTTGACTGACGGACTTGATCCTTTTGAGAAAGGCATAAATAACCATCTCACCACTGTTCACTAGCCAATCATGAACACCTTAGTGCATATCATAAGATTTTGTGCTCGAGAAAGTGTAGCACGTGCACAAAAAGAACATAAGGTGAAGCCTCAATTAAAATAAAACTGGTGTATACTATTAGGCTTGATGCCAATTCACTTAATTCAAACCGGTGTGTACTATTAGGCTTGATGCCATTTCACATAATATATTTCATATTCTAATGGGGCAAAAATACAAGAAACTTACATGATTGCAAGCTTTTGTTCTAGGAGATGTGGGAGTTATAGGATGTAACTCTTTAGGTGATAGTCTCTTTTAAATTCTATGTGATGAATTTTGTAGACTTTGTGATTGATTTCTATTCACATATCACCTCACATGTATCTCAAGCTTTTTGCTAGTTGCACACGCTACACAAGTTACTCTTTGTTAAACTTGGTACATTATATTGTGTGTGATTTTGTTGTGGCCATCCAAGATTAAAAGTTCCTTGATTTTAACGCAAAATATGTTTCAAATTTGAAAATTTTGAAAATATCTTGAGATTTGTGCAGAACATATTTGTTGCTTAAGAAAATTTCAATGGAAGAATGATTGAAACTTGTTTTTGAGAAAATTGGATTTAAAATTTTGGGTTTTTGAAAAAGCATTCCATCTCATACTCATGCATTTTGCTTTCATTGTTTAATGCTTTGAGGAGTTGTTTTTCAAAATTAGGTCTGTATCTTTCAAAACTGTGTTTTTTCTCAAAATTTAGTGAGCCTCTGCCCAGTTCGATCGATCCAGTCTGATTTTCGATCGATCGAAAATCTGCTTTAATTTGTTTAAAAATGACCGTTTCATTCGATCGATCGAATGTATTTTTCGATCAATCGAAAGTCGCGAATCAGGTTTTTAAAAAAAGGATTTGTTCTTGATCCGAATGGGGGCTTTTGTGAAATTGAGTTGAATTTGATGAAATTGGCTTGTTGTTTGGATGTAATTAAGCATTATACTCTGTGAGTTGTGTTATGTGATGCTCAATTCATCAATTTGTTTAAAAATTCAACAAGTGGTTTTCATTTTTTTTGGGTTTTTGTTAGAAACTCTATGCTCAAACCAATTTTGTCAATTTAATCTCAATTGAACTTAATTGCTCACTGCATTTGTGTTTAGGATTCACATGCATTGCATTGTTTTTGTATCCATCTTGCAGTTTTGCAGTCATATATCTCATTGTTTTCACACATAGCATGCATACACTTTGCTAAATTGGGTACTCAACTTGATTTAAAAATTGATTGATTAATTTTTGAGTTTTGTACATTCTAGTATATGCTATTTCTTCTGTGTGAACTGTAGAAAATATTTTTCTTAAGAGATATGATGGACAATCAATGTGCAAATATTTTCTCTACTTATGCAACTGTTTATGGGTCACATAATGCCATGTTTGCATTTTATTGAAAGAGAGAATATTTTTTCTTCATGTGTATCCTCACCTTAGTTTTTAACTTTGGTTTGTGTGTTTTTAACTTTGGTCCTGTTGGTGAGGATGTTCCTAATCCTGTTGGTGATGCTGCTGCTGCTGCTGATTCCCCCTCCTTTATTTTTCCCCAAAACTGTTTTTCCCACAACTTGTTTTGTTTTGCCTATTTTTATAGGGGGAGAAAATTTGTTTTAACCTGTGTTGTTCATAGGGGGAGCTATCTCTATTTTCTATAAAGTTGGATTGTTTTGTGTTCCCCTTGATTCTCTATTTTCTCTTATCCTTTATTGCGTATGTTGACTGTTTACTCTTTGTATGAGTTGTCTTTGTCAATACGTGACAAAAAGGGGGAGAAATTATTGATTTATGGGAATCATGTTGATATGTGTGGAAAATACAAGGATTTTCATGTTAGGGGGAGTAACATTGATTGATATACATGTTATTTTTTATTGATTCTTGTTGCTTTGTGATTCACTGCTTATTGACTTATATTTATGAGTTGTTCATTCATATATGTCTTTATTTTGTGTTGTGTGAATCTTACAAGAATGTTATACCTGTTGTTTTACTCTTTTCTGTCACACATGCGTTTATGCATTTTGTTTAGTGTTTCAGGAAATATACAGGTTGATTCAATTGAGCTGCTGTCTACACTTGCAACTGATGGATAGTAGTTAGGTTGGATTTGTTGTTATGAGCATTATTTTTGTAATGGGCTGTTTACTTGTAAACTTTGAGCTTTTATTTTGTGTTTTGTCACGGATTGCCAAAGGGGGAGTTTGTTAGGTTCTAAGGTCTTAGGATTTTATGTATTTAGAACTCTAATTTGTAATGTTGGCAAACCATGATCAAAACATTGTATTTAGTCTTGTTTAGGCTGATTAAATATTGTAAAGTTGGAATCGAGTGGCTGCAGATGTATTGGAGCATTTCTGCCTGGCTCGATCGATCGAAACTTAGGCTCGATCGATCGAATCTCGGGTCAGATGCGTTTTCTGCAGAGTTCCAGCTCAGCCCAAACTCTATTTAAACGTCTTGGGGTTCAAGTAAAACACTCCTATATATAAGGAAAACCCTAGAACGTTTTTGAGACTTTTGGATGAGAGATTAGAGTGCCTCTTGTGCCTCCTTTTATTAGGGTTTTGTACCCAAACCTCTCTAAGTCTTTGTTGCTCATATTTGCGGTTTATGTGAATCTCTTGTGAGATCTTTGAGGAGCTTTCCTTCACATAAACTTAGGGTTGTCAATATCTTGATGATCAACAAGGTTGCTACCATTGGAACTTAAAAGAAAAACAAGCGGGGAGCTTGTAGCTGATTGAGGAATTCAAGAAAGAAGTAGTCCGTGGATTCGGAGCCTGCGCGTGGTCGTGTCAGGAAGTTCGTACTGGTGGGTAGCATTAGGAAGTCGAGCGGGGAGCTTGTAGTCCTTCTGTAAGAACTTCAATTCTTTCATAGTGAATTCTGTTATGCCTTGAGGATCGGTGGGTCAAATCCTCCCCAGGTTTTTACCGTGTGGTTTCCTGGGTGATCATATCTTGTGTTATTTATTTTCCGCTGCATTATTATTCTTGATATGATTGTTGAATTGCTTTAACCTAGAATTGCTTAATTTGACTAAGTAACAACTTGGCTAATTAATCTAGGCTACGCAATTTGGTTGTTTTAGGGGTCTAAATAACCTAACACGCTGCTATATATTCTTGATATGATTGTTTGATTGTTTTAACCTAGAATTGCATAATTTGACTAAGTAACAACTTGGCTAATTAACTAGGCTACTCAATCTGGTTGTGTGTTAAGGGGTCTAAATTCCCAACAAGTGGTATCAGAGCGGGTAGCTCTTCTGTTTTAGATCTTTTGATCTAAGAGCTGATCCTTGACCCCTGTTGTCATGGATAATTTGAAGTGTCTTTCTGATCATGTTTCTGCTCATGCTTCTGCTGATTTTATTGATGCCTATGATGTTTTGAATAAAAATGACACTATTGTTTCTGTTGATTTTTTTGATGCTTTAGAAACTCTTCGTAAGGAATTATTTAAATCTTTGAAAATTTCTAAGAAATTCAAGGAAGACTTAAAATTGGCTAATCTTGAAAAAGAGGAATTGCTTGTTAGATTAGATGAATCTAATAAAAAGAATGAATTTTTGAGAAATCAAATTTCCTCTCAAGATGAGAAGATGAAAAGCTTGGAACAAGAGTTTGTTGAATCTAAAGTTAAAATTGAAAATTTGATTAGTTCTAAGCCTGCTGTTGATAACAGAAGTGTTTCTGTTTCTCTTAAGCCTAAAACTGAGAAAGTTTATATCCCTCCTTTTAAGAGGAATAATAAAGAAAATGCTTATTTTGCTAGGATAGACAAAGGTAAAGGTTCTGATGTTAACACTGAAGTTTCTAAACCAAAGTCTAAACCTACTGTTAGAGAGCATAAGAATTCTATTTTTGTGCCTACTTGTCACCTTTGTGGTGTTGTTGATCATATTAGACCAAATTGTTCTTTGTTGAGGCAAAAACCAAAATCTGAGACTATATTTGTTGTTAGGAATACTAATGTTCCTAAATTTGTTCCTGTTTGCCACTTTTGTGGTGTCTCCGGTCATATTCGTCCTAATTGTCATAAATTGAAATTTAAGCATTCTGTGTTTCAATCTAGGATATGTGATGATATTTCTCCTGCCATAAGTCCATATAAATTGTTTCATATTCTTTTGAAAAATTTGAGCTTGTTGGCTTGTGAAAGAAATTTGCAGGATTTTAGTCTTTCTCAGAAGATTGGTGTAATTCCTCAAATACACTCTGCTTCACATGGATTTTCACCTACAAAGCCGAAGAATCGTGCTATATGGGTGAGAAAAGATTCTCCAAAGTGAGTGTTGCTAACTTGTCCTTGATTTAATTCTTTCAATTAATTGTGGACTTGTTTTGTTTTAGTTTTTGGTTGTTTTATTTTCTTTAATTGTTTTGTTTTAAAGAAAAATTCAAAAACATTGAAAATTTTCAAAAAGACAAAAATATTTTATTTTGTGTCTTGTTTTATTTTTCTTGAGGATTACATGAGTTATGATATCTCTCTCTTGATTTAGAACATGCTTGACATTGTGGAGAAACTTGAATAGTCTGTGCTAAGTTTTTTTTGATTTTGTATGAGTATGTACTAGTTTGTACATGTACTCATAGGTTAATTAAGAAATTGATATTTCTTGTCTGTGTACCCTCTATAGCTTAGTTAAGCACTGTCATGCATTGCTTTTGCATTGTTCATTTAGCATAATATGTGCTTTTTGTTTTTGGTCATAAAGTTTGTTAAAACCAAAAAGATTTTTGTGTTTTGTATTATAGATCTTGGATTTATAATCAAGGTTGGCCACCTTATCTTTACATAACTAGTTTATGTACCTTGTTTAGCTTGGATGAGCTTATTTTATTGCACTTTACTAGTTTGAGCTTTGTAGTGCATGTTGTGTGGGAAAAATATTTATGGTGTTTATCACTTTGTCTTAATCTTGAAGTCACATGTTATTTGACTGTCGGACTTGGTCCTTTTGAGAAAGGCATAAATAACCATCTCACCACTGTTCACTAGCCAATCATGAACACCTTAGTACATATCATAAGATTTTGTGCTCGAGAAAGTGTAGCACATGCACAAAAAGAACATAAGGTGTAGCCTCTATTAATTGCTAAATGCTTAAAATTGGTGTGTACTATTAGGCTTGATGCCAAATCACATAATTAAAATTGGTGTGTACTATTAGGCTTGATGCCAAATTTCACCTAATAATGGGGCAAAATTCAAGAAACTTACATGATTGCAAGCTTATGTTCTAGGAGATGTGAGAGTTATATGATGTAACTCTTTAGGTGATAGTCTCTTTTAAATTCTATGTGATGAATTTTCTAGACTTTGTGATTGATTGCTATTCACATATCACCTCACATGTATCTCAAGCTCTTGCTAGTTGCACACACTACACAAGTTACTCTTTGCTAAACTTGGTACATTTTATTGTGTGTGATCTTGTTGTGGCCATCCAAGATTAAAAGTTCCTTGATTTTAATGCAAAATGTGTTTAATGTTTGCGCCTTGAGGACAAATTGATTGAAAATCTTGACTTTGGAAGATCTGAGTTAAATTCAAGTATTTTTGAAAAACTTTTCGTCTCATACTCATGCATTTTTTATAAAACACTGTGCTTTGAGGAGTTTCTGCATTAAAATGCTCTGTTTTTCAAAAATCTGATTTTTCCAGACTTTCGATCGATCGAACCTGTTTTTCGATCAATCGAAATTGCGATTAAAATTTTTGGTTTGAGTCTGCCTGACTCGATTGATGTTCGATCGATTCTCAATCGATCGAAATTGAAAAATTTTCAGTTTCTATGTTTTTGACCAAATTTTTTTTCGTGCATCATTTGTGTTTAGGATTCACATGCATTGCATTGTTTTTGTATCCATCTTGTAGTTTTGCAGTCATATCTCTCATTGTTTTCACACATAACATGCATACACTTTGCTACATTGGGTACTCAACTTGATTTAAAAATTGATTGATCAATTTTTGAGTTTTGTACATTCTAGTATATGCTATTTCTTATGTGTGAACTGTAGAAAATATTTTTCTTAAGAGATATGATGGATAATCAATGTGCAAATATTTTCCCTACTCATGCAACTGTTTATGGGTCACATAATGTCATGTTTGCATTTATTGAAAGAGAGAATATTTTTCTTCATGTGTATCCTCACCTTAGTTTTTAACTTTGGTTTGTGTGTTTTTAACTTTGGTCCTGCTGGTGAGGATGTTCCTAATCCTGTTGGTGATGCTGCTGCTGCTGCTGATTTCCCCCCCCCCCCCCCCTTCCTTTATTTTTCCCCAAAACTGTTTTTCCCACACCTTGTTGTGTGTTGTGTTTTTCCTATTTTTATAGGGGGAGAAAAGTTTTTTTAACCTGTGTTGTTCATAGGGGGAGCTATCTCTATTTTCTATAGAGTTGAATTGTTTTGTGTTCCCCTTGATTCTCTATTTTCTCTTATCCTTTATTGCGTATGTTGACTATTTACTCTTTGTATGAGTTGTTTTTGTCAATACGTGACAAAAAGGGGGAGAAATTATTGATTTATGGGAATCGTGTTTGTTTTGTTTAGGGGGAGAATATAAAAACTTTTTGTTGTATCTAACTTAGGGGGAGAGTTAGTTTACTTATGTTTTTATTTATGTTTCTTGTTCACTGCTCATTGATTTATATTTATGAGTTATTCATGATATATGTCTTTGTTTTGTGTTTTGTGAAGTCAAGAATTTATTTGTTGATTTACTGTTTTTCTGTCACACATGCGTTTATGCGTTTGTTGAGTGTTTTAGGAAATATACAGGTTGATTCAATTGAGCTGCTGTCTACACTTGCAACTGATGGATAGTAGTTAGGTTTGAATTTGAGTTTATGAGCATTATTTTTGTAAAGGGCTTTTTACTTGTAAACTTTGAGCTTTTAATTAGGGTTTTGTCACGGATTACCAAAGGGGGAGTTTGTTAGATTCTAAAGGTTTAGGAATTTATGTATTTAGAACTCTAATTTGTAATATTGGCAAACCATGATCAAAACAACATGTTTAGACTTGTTAAAGTATGCTCAAAGTTGATTAATTATTGTAAAGTTGGAATCGAGAGACTGTAGATGCATTGGGGCATTTCGGTCTGGCTCAATCGATCGAAGAATAGATTCGATCGATTGAAAATCGATCAGATTGCGTTTTTCTGCAGTTTTCCAACTCAGCCCTAACTCATTAAACATTTAGGGTTTTATGTTTTTGCCCTAGGTATATAAGGCAAAACCCTAGCCATGTTTTTAGAATTGCTCCAGTTGTATTGTTGCTCATACATTGCTGTTTTGTGTAAATCTCTTGTGAGATCTAGAGGAACTTTCCTTTACACAAAGCTTAGGGTTTTCTAGATGGAGATTACTTCAACATCTTGATGATCAACTTGGTTGCTGCCATTGAAGGTTAAAGAAAAACAAGCGTGGGTGCTTGTACTTGATTGAAGAATTCAAGAAAGAAGGAGTCCGTGGATTCGGAGCTTGCACAGGGTCGTGTCAGTAAGTTCTACTGATAGGTAGCATTAGGAAGTCGAGCGGGGAGCTTGTAAGTCATTTTGTATGAACTTCAATTCTTTCATAGTGAATTCAGTTTTGCCTTGAGGATCGGTGGGTAAAATCCTCCCCAGGTTTTTTACCGGTTTGGTTTTCCTGGGTGATCATATCTTGTGTTATTTATTATTCCGCTGCTATATATTCTTGATATGATTGTTTAATTGTTTTAACCTAGAATTGCATAATTTGACTAAGTAACAACTTGGCTAATTAACTAGGCTACTCAATCTGGTTGTGTGTTAAGGGGTCTAAATTCCCAACACATAGGTCTCACTGTACTATTTTAGCTAGTTTTTAACTTTATCTACAATACTTTCAGCAAAAAAATTTCAATTTTAGCTAAATAAACGAGAGAGAGAGAGAGAGAGAGAGAGAGAGAGAGAGTTTACAGTGGACGGAAAAAAAAAAAAAAGGAAAAAGATGAAACGAAGCAAGAGAAACAAGTGAAGAAGGAGAGGGGAGAAATAAAAATGATTAATTGTGTGGATGTAAAAAAGGTAGAGAAAAAAGAAAAAGAAAAAGAAAAAGAAAGGTCTAGAAAATAAGGAATGGGTGGAGGGGAATAAAAAATAAGAAAACACAAATAAAAATTGTGGCATGTAGGTGGGTGGGAAAACTAAAACCATGGGCCCAGTTGGGATTATATTTATGGTAGAGATTTTTTTTTTTTTTTTTTTTTTTAAAGAGAGAATTTCAATCTATAGTGTCTGCTCTTGATGTTAGCTCTTTATTATCAAACCAAGAGACCAATCGGTATTCGGTGTAGGCAGGAATTAAACCCCCGATTTCTTATTTAACCATCAGAGATTTTACCGATTAAGCTAACTGAAACCCCACTATGGTAGAGATATAAGTGAAAAAAAAAATGTAATTTGGTCCATCATTACTAAAACGATAATATAATTCTAGTATAATATATTTTTATTTTACTATATATTAGCTTAATAATTAGAGTTTCATAATAATTTTTACTATATATTAGCTTACTAATTAGAGTTTCATAACAATTTTTCTTTTATACTACAGCCCCCTAATTTGGAATCTGGCTCCGTCGTACATTTTAATTCCAAATTCTACTAAGTACAGCTCAATAGTTTCATTGGAGAGAATCAATCATGTCAAGACAAAAACATTATGTCACTACTAGTCATATTGGACCTCAATCTCATCTAGCGATGGCATAGATGATTGAAGCAATGCAGAGCCACTTTTTGAGCCAAAATTGATATCCGTGGTTGTTGTGGAAGTTGAAGAAGTAGAAGAGAACGATACGTGTTCTCCACTAGGTTGATTTCCTGGCAAATTCATTAAGGGCTCGTTTGGGTTCATAAGCGATGCCATAGATGATTGAAGCAATGCAGAGCCATCAGTGGCTGTTGTGAAAGTAGAAGAATTGGAAGAGAAAAATACATATACTCCACTAGGTCGATTTCCTGGCGAATTCATTGAGGGCTCATTTGAGTTCATAAGTGATGCCATAGATGATTGAAGCAATGCAGAGCTATCAGTGGCTATTGGGGAAGTAGAAGAATTAGAAGGGAAAACTACATATACTCCACTAGGTCGATTTCCTGGCAAATTCATTAGGGGCTCGTTTGGGTCCATAAGAATATTCACCAATTTTCTCATCTTGGACCGGAACATTGAATCTGGGTGCAAACATGCAAGCCCTACAATCAATGTCCTCTTCACTTGCTCCTCGTCAAATTTGCCTTGGAGCATTTGGTCCACACACTCGAGCAATCCATTTTCCCCGTCTAAATTCCGTACATAGTCTACTAGATCATGTTCATCCATGATATCCTTTGATCTTTTCCCACACACAACTTCAAGTACTACCATGCCAAAGCTATACACATCAGATTCTGGGGTAGCCTTTCCTATGAAGCTTATTTCTGGTGCCAAATATCCTCGAGTCCCAGCTAGCATAGTTGTAACAGAGGCATCATTTTGGAGAATTCTTGCAAGACCAAAATCACCAAGATGAGCATTAAAATCAGAGTCTAACATTACATTGTTGGGCTTAATGTCTCGATGAACCACAGGGTTACCACATTCTTCGTGCAGGTACAGTAATGCCGAGGCCAAACCTGTCAATATTTTGTACCTAGTTTCCCAGTCAAGAAACTCCTTTCCTATGAAACGGTCTAGGCTACCATTTGACATAAATTCAAACACTAGGAGTAGATTCTCTCCCTCATGGCACCAACCTTGTAGTTGCACAATATTTTTGTGCCGCATGCGTCCTATGGTGCATATTTCTGCCATATACTCTCTTTCACCTTTAGTTTGAAGAGTAAAATAAACAAGTGTAAGCACAAAAACTAATCCTGACAAATTAAGGAATTAATTCGGATATAATTATAGGAACTACATGAGTATTTTGTTGTTTCAAAATAAATATGATGTACTCACGGTTTTTTATTTTGTCAAGATTCTCAAATGGAGAGAGTCCATTTTATTGTTAAAGATTTTATTTCATATATTACTTCAAATTAGTAATATTTAATATATCAATTTCAAATGGATCAATCTAAACCGTGAAGAATATTATCAAGAAACAATGCAATAGAATTAGAACAAAGTAACAAACCTTGTTTTGAGGTTGCCGAAATCTTCTTGACAGCTATGACTTTTGGAGGAACCGAGATAATACCTCTGTAAACACTTCCAAATCCACCCTTGCCCAACAAGTTTTCCTCGCTGAAGTTGCGAGTAGCTTTTGAAAGCTGCTTGTACGTAAACATCTTAGGGACATTTGCTGCATTCCTAGATTGAGTTTCTGTATCTAGATCTCTCTGATTTTTCTTCCTTAGCTTTCTTAAAACAGATGGAAGAAACATGCAAGTCACTATAACCAACAAAACCATGAAACATGTTGTAACACTAACCAATACGGTCTTCTTGATTTTGTGGTCCTTTTCATGCCCATTGTGGATGGAAGAGAATGGCAATGGCACTGATGTGAAAACCCAATCAATGACCTTATGGCTTTCTGAGACAAACCCCGTAGAAGCCGTAAAGCCCACGAAAACGGAGCTTGGAACTGTGTCAGACATGACTATTGATTGTTCGAGAACGGTCACTAATGGTTTCCCAGAATATCCAACTGAAATTTGAAGCATGTTTTTCCAACCATCATAGTCAATTTTGACCTTGATATCTCTTCCACTTTTGAGCTCAATGCCAGTGTAGTCAAGACTCTTTGCTGCAATCGGATTTATCATGCTTGTTGTGTCAATGCCAATATGGTTTCCGTCTAAATCATATTCATTCTTGAAGGTGTCAAGCTCCACAGCTAATTGCCGAACAACACCTACATTTCCATTTTATTTGACACTTTAAAATATATTTTCAAATGCTTTTTCCTAACAAATTAAACTGATCAATTGGCTCAGTTCCTAGTGATCCAAACCTCCAAGTTCGTTGACTCTAGGCAGCTAGTATATGCTTATATTCCTGAGTCTATAATGAAGACAAGAATTGGTTTGTGTTTTTCATCCATAGTGTTAAAGTTGTTGTATGATTGTATGTGATAATTAAATGATGAGAAGAATCATAAAAGATAGAGCACACACAAATGTTTACGTGATTCAACCTCAGTGGTGGCTCTAGGAATATTTTTTAAGGTAATCACTAAGAAACTTAAATTATTCAAAATCTAATTGAAAGTTCGGATTTATGTTAAAATACAAGAGCTTGGTTAGACCCCCAATTAAAATTATGGCTAGATTGTTTTTACTCTAACTTATCTAAGTGCAGAATAAGAGTAAATGAAGTGCAATAAACCGATAACTACTCTAGTGCATAATCATGAACAACAAACAATAAAAATAAAACACAAGAGTAAGGGAAAAGAGATGCAACCACAAGATAACATCAAGATGTGTTATCGAAGAGAAAATCGAAGAACTCGACGAAAAATCTCTCCACAACCCTCCAAGTCGAAATCAATCCACTAGAGAATAAAGTTGAAGTACACAAATAACAAAAAACCCTCCAAGCCTAGTCTACCAAATGTGCTTGAGCCCTCTAAGCTCCTGCTACCAACAAACTTCTCGGAGTCATGTCTTCTCTAGCTTTCCGAATCCTGCAATACGCTCGATTGCATCCGCCAAGCCTTACCGGCTTCTTTTGGCAAATCCCTAAAGCTTCTCAAGCTCCAAAACACTCTCTACACTCTGAATAGGTGTGGGTTGTGTTTGGATATAAATCTCCTTTTAAGGTATGACAATGGGAGAGGAAAGGAAAAGAGGCTACCATGATTTCTCACTAAGGATGAGTAGCTCGCTCTCTCTCTCTCTCTCTAAAAGTGGGTGTTTTGTGTTGTAGAAAACCTATCTAGGGTTTTTCTTCCTGAATAGTCTTTCATACTTTTGTGAGTAATGAAGGTATATATAGTATAAGTGAAGAGTAAGAAAGTCTCACTTAAAATCCTCCAGGCAAAACGTTTCACAAGTACTTCGCAGGAAGGCCTTACCCGCGAGACAGTCGCGAAATCGACAGCCTAGCATGACTCTTCAGCTTCCAGCATGTGCTTCTCACGTGCCCTTTTCGCAGGATACTCTTCTCGCGAGTTAGTTGCAAAATTGCATTGATTCTTTATTTCATGCTCGATTCTTCACCAACTTAATACTAAACCCAATACAATAAAATCCCACAAAATATAAGGAACAAAAAGAGCAATTACAACATTTTTTGTCAAGGAATAAAGCTAACATAAAACATAGTTGTAAATCATAACTTTACACTAATAAAAAAAAAATCAACATCACAAAAAAAAAAAAAAAAAAACGCAAATAAATGAAGTATTACAATTTCTTTCTACTGATAAAGAGAAAGAAAAAAATGGTCTGAAAGGAGATAAAGTGGAAACTGAGAATGATGAGATGAGTGTAATAAAGTTAGAGATATTCTAAAATGATAATACAAAAGCGAAAAATGTAGAGAGAGAGAGAGAGAGAGAGAGAAATGGATTATTTTTGTTACAACTACAAACTGAGTCACAAAGAAGAGAAAAATTGTTGCGATTGCAAAGTCAAAAAGAGCATAACTACCAGCACCGCCAAGAAGAACTCACTACCATAGTATTTCTCTTAATTAATACCATTTTTTAAGGGTGAAAAAAAAAAGAAGAAATTATGGATTATTTTTATGTAATGGGTTGAATGAGTTACAAATTTGAATGATTCAAAATTTTTATTTTCTTGTTTTTCAATAGGCTTAGTGTTGAATAATTTGTTCACCTCTTGTTGTTTGGTCTAGTTATATTTTTGTTGATATTGGGGCTAATTTTTATTATTGTTATTTAAGCCCCTTTTTTTTAAGGGGTTAAGGATTATGTTTGGGGGACCAAAATTATTTTTGGAGTAATGCTATTTCCACAACATATTCACAAGAAATCTTATGCAACAAGTTTTTATTGATAGATAAAAAAGTTATGTCACTATTGGGTCCAAATTAGAATCAGCAACATCTTACCACATGTCAAGGTGTTTTGGATGTAACATTATTGTGAAATTATTGTGAAAATGACTGAAAATGTTTTGGATGTATCATTATTCTTATTTTTGTTGAATTCAAATTTTTGTAATTCTCAAGTTAGAGTATTCAACATTTTTATTGGAATGGCTAAATTATGTTAGTTTAGTGTGCGTGTGTGTGTGAGTTGGGTTCAAGTTATACTTGGTGTGACTTTAAGCAATATTATATCACTCAATATTTTTTAATTTGATGAAAATTTTGACAAATCCACCGTTAGATTACATTATTTTCGTATATTCTCCATGCTTGCAAAATTTTAAGGTGATTAAAGATTAATAGTCATTTCATCAATCAATTACTTAAATTCAAGTTTTTGAAGTTTAAAATAATGCATAAAAAATGAGTGTATAGATCGAATGATAAATAACATCCAATTGGTATGAATGTTAAGAACATATAGAACATATAATTCAACAGTGGGTTTTTCAAAATATGAATTCTATAACAAGTTATTGGATTGTGTAATATTATTTAAAGTTACACCAGGTATTACTTGAACCCTACCTTATATACACACACACACACACACACACACACACAGAGTTTTTTGCAAGTTAGGAGGCCGCTCTAAATTAAAAGTGGAGCCACCACTATACGACCTAACAGCTTACATCCACAATGAAAAGATTTTTAATAAATACATATTGATATTAAGCACTTGTGTTACAATAAAGTCAATGTAGGTTTTATATATTAGAGAATGATTGACTAAACCTAAGCTAACCATGGACCAACCAAAGATTAATATGCTTGCTCTACAAGTATATGGGCCTATAATTGGTCTGGACCATAATATATCTAACACTCCCTCAAATTAAAGGTGAAAACTTGAGTTTGGAAGGCCTTGAATGTATAGCTTGGTGTGGCACCTCTGCTACTCAACTAACATGAAAAGACCTTGTGTCACTAACATGACATTGATGATGTAGAAGTAAGCCTGTTCAGATTTCGCCCGCAGCCGATAAAATTGGCCTGCACCGATCCGAACCACACCTAACAGAGCTCCACCGAAAGTGTATGGCGCAGTGGTCGAAGGCAATTTCCAAGTACCGACAATGGTCGGTGTGGCGAGCGGTTGTGGATTGTGCATTCCGATGAGTAACTAAACTGACCGCCATATATATATATATATATATATATATATATAATTTAACATACACACATATGATTTATAATCAAGTTTCAGCTTTAAGAAATTTCCACAGAGAGAGAGAGTACCTATGCAGTGTGATTAAGAGGAGAGGCATGAAAATAGAAACTCTGAAAGGGAGAGTGAGAGAGGCATGAAAGGTGAAGGAAGAAGAAGAGGAGAAAATGGAGTTAAATTAAGTGAGTTATAAAACGACATAGTTTCATTAATTTTTTTTTTTTTTTAATTTGATACAAAACGACGTCGATTTGGACATAATATTAATTTTAGTTTAAACTTCAAAAATGATGTCGTTTTAGTTGGAGTCTAGATTAAATTCTGAAATTTATGTTTTAGATAAATTGATTTCTCCCTCTTTCTGTCATTCGCCGCTCTCTGCCACCGCCGTTTGCATCTTGATTCCACTGTTTTCCAAGTTTCACTCTCTCCTCTCTGCTCTCTATCATGGTTATTATCTAGAAACTTTTAGAGAATGTTTTGAAGATCACTTGTCAATACCTGGCTACTATGCTTTCTACCAGGTATGTGGAGTTATATAATGCTCAAGACCTAGGCTATTTATCTTCTCCTTTAGCTATGGTTTCTAGAAAATTGTAAATTTGTTTGAAAATTTTGTGTGGGTATTAGAGAAATATTTTAAACATGTTTGTTTGTTAAAATTTGAGTTTTATATATATTTATGTGTGGGTTGTTTGATGATTCTGATGTAATTTTTTTTTTTTTTTTTTTTTTTTTGGGCACTAAACTAACCGCACTACACTACTGTGATGAACCGAACCTTGTGTAGACATAGGTGTGCTGCAAAAATTCCCCCCATAACCAACCGCACCGCACCATGTACAGGCCTATGTAGAAGGTCTTGAATGTATAGCTTGGTGTGGCATCTATGCTACTTGACTAAAATTGCAAGATCTTGTATCGCTGACATGACACTGATAACAAAACTGACATCTGGTTGGCATGGTGCCTTAGTTGGCATAGTAGAAATGTTGAAGCAAATAGGATCTTGTTTTACGTTACTAAAAAGACAACTTATATGTGGGAACCTAGTAACCCACCAAATAGCATGGGCTCATGCTCTACAAGTACATAGGCATACAATTGGTTTGGGCTACTTGGGCCATAATATGTCTACACCCCCTCAAACTAAAGGTAAAAACTTAAGTTTGGAAGGCCTTGAATGTTTAACTTGGTGTGGCACCTCTACTGCTTGACTAACATATGGCAAGATCTTGTGTCGCTAACATGACACTGATGACGTAGAAGGTCTTGAATGTATAACTTGGTGTGGCACCTATGCTATATGTGGGAACCCTGTAACACACCAATTAGCATAGGCTTATACTTTACAAGTACATGGGCCTACAATTGGTTTGGGCTACTTGGGCTATGATATGTCTAACACCCCTTCAAACTAAAGGTAAAAACTTGAGTTTGGAAGGCCTTGAATGTATAACATGGTGTGGCACCTCTGTTGCTCAACTGGCATGGCAAGATCTTGTGTCGCTAACATGACACTGATGACGTAGAAGATCTTGAATGTATAGCTTGGTATGGCGCCTATGCTACTTGACTGATATAGCAAGATGTTGTATCGCTAACATGACACTAATAACGAAATTGACATCTGGTTGGCATGGTGCCTTAGCTGGCATAGCAGAATGTTGAGGCAGATAAGATCTTGTGCCAATACGTTGCATAGAATTACATTACTAAAAAGACAAAATATATGTAGGAACCTAGAAACACACCAAATAGCATTGTGTTTGTTTTTGTGTTTTTGTTTTTTTGTTTTTTTTAACCCACCCATGTACGAACTATGAAGGCCAACCAAAGAACGCATTGCGAACTCCCTGAATATGTAGCCATGACTCCACCCCATGTTGCTTAAGAATAGCCATAAATCTTGCAAGTTTGTACCAAGTGGACAAACTTGGGCCAATGAGCCCAGTGTGGACTAAGAATAGCTATAATATGTTAAATTTTAAAATTTAAGAGTGCATTTGGTAGAGTGGATTTTAGGGAAGAAGGAAAAGAGAGAGAGAGAGAGAGAGAGAGAGAGAGAGAGGGAAAACATTTTAGAGGGTGTTTGGTTGAGAAGGGGAGAGGGAAAAGAGATGGTGGAGTCAGGGTGTTTTCTCCATGGGCCCACCAAAAAGTTCTCTCCCAAATGGAGAGAAAACTGAGGGGGAGAAATGTGCAAGTGCACATGGACAAAAATGCCCATGTGCACTTGCACATGGGTTGATTCCACATCAATTTTTTTTTTTTTTTTTTTTTTCCACTTGCACATACACAAATTTTTTACTAAAAAATGTGTTACTTTTTCATTTTATTTAATGAGGATATAATTGTAAATTTATATCAACTTCATTTTCCATCCTCTCATTTTTCTTCTCAACCAAACAAATAAATTTTCTATCTCTCCGTTGTTACATCCGTCCAACCAAATGCAAATGAGAGAAAACAAAATCTCTTCTATCCTCCCACTTTTCTATCCCCTCCTCATTTATATCCTCCCGCTTTTCCACTCTTCCAACCAAACGGACCTTAAAGGAAAGTCAATCGGGCTGTTTGACTTTTAGACTCTTGAGCATGTGTCTTGTTGATAAGATTACAGAACCTAAACATCCAACTGCATACGTGACTGTAAAGACGAGTTCATTCCTTTCGCTTTTTTATGCACTTGGTTTGTTTTGCAAAACATATGCGGAGGCATGTCCTAAGAAAAGTGAGATCTATCTGAACCTTCTAGGAGGGACGATGTCGATCTGTGTTGGTGACAAGGGAAAGATCCAATCTTTTTTCGATGGCTGAAGAGGATCGATGTAGCTACCACCACCCATGTCTGAGAGGGCATTGAACAAGGCAGTAGAGCTGCATGATTGGACTTGAGGACAGTGGCAAATTAGCCACCATAGTGGGTTGTGCCAGTGTGACGTATCTAAAGAGGGAAAACACAGATTGAATCTTGATCAGGTTTTCTTGGTGCGAATCATCGACTGCGGCTCTAGGAGCTTGTGTGATTACTGATTCACTGTTGTTTGGAACTGATGGGTGGATTTTCTGTTGGAAAAATAAAAATTGAGAGCCAAGATTGAGCTTTGGCTCTTATTAAAGTTATTGTGAAATGAGAAAAAGAATGAAAAAGAGAGCACACACAAATAACTATAGTGAGAAAATCCTTAACAGCTCTATATTGATATATTGATGATATTAAGCTTTTGTGTTACAACAAACCTAATGTAAGGTTTATATACCTTGACTAAACCTAGTCTAACCAAATGTTAATATGCTTGTTCTATAAGTACATGAGCCTACAATTGATTTGTGCCACTTGGGCCACATAGTAGTAGATTTGGAGAAAGTTTATCTCTAACTGGTTGGTGCTTGGTCTTACAAATAATATCTTAATTCAAACACAAAATTATATTGAATTTAATTAGCATTAGAAAATATACTACTACTATGGACAAAGTTTAATTCTAAATTGGATTTGAGTTGTCTTTTCTAACTCATTATGTAGCAATTAATAAGATTATCTATGTATATTATTTAAATAAGTCAAATGACTCATTAAAAAAATCACGTGATTAAAACTACACATGAATAGTTTCTTCAATTCCCACATAATAGGTTGAAGTAAAATAGCGTCAAACTAGTTTGGTTAAAATTTTTTACTTACTACTATTTGTGTTTCATTTTTCAATATAACCATGTGTTTACATTTAATCATAAAACCTAAGGTATTACCCTTAAAAACTATAGAGAAAAAGAGGATTAAATTTGATGGTGATCAACAACAAGTATTCTTCGTCCATATTGGTCATCCAAGATCAGCAATGTCCAAAAAAGCCTTCAAAAAGGAGAAAAAGAAGTGCATATCACAAACATAAAATAAAGACTTGCAAGCAGGTCACTGGTTGTCCAGCAAGGATCTGGTCATCAAAGGAAAGTACGGTTGTCCATACAATATTCAAGTATGGAAGACTAATAAACACCTAGTAAATTTTCGTGTGTTTTCTACAATCTTAAATGGTTAGCCCACTAACTCACATCTCGGATCGTGTGGTGAATTTCCCAAAATTCGCTCCACATTCCCCACTAAGTCCACACATCCCCCCTAATGTTAGTGGCGCCCAACAAGTAGACTCACTCTAAACTCTCTATAAAAGGACCAAGCCTCATCTAGCTAAGGTACGTATTCACTATTCATCCACTCATTACTCTTGTGATTTAGAGAGAAAACTGATTTAATCGTAGAAGGGTCCTTAGTCGATTCACCCCGGTCACATTCGATAGTTATTTTCTTCCTTCTCAAGTCACCTAACCATGGTGAAAATTTGGAGCATTTAGCCTACTGATTTTCATGAATTATCAAAATTCAATACAATTATGTATTTGAATTTAATGAAAAACCTAATATATATATATATATATATATATATATATATATATCACAACTAATTAGTACGCGAATGTCAGGTTGTGCTGATTATTGCACATTTATTTGTATATATCATATGTACACATTATTCACTTTGTATGTTAAATGTGAATATGTTTAAAAACTGCAAACAACACATGTGAAATTATAAACATTATGTGCACGAGTGTATAGTTAGGGTCCACTTGGTTGGAAGGGTGGAAAAATAAGAGAATTGAAAATGTTGGAGGGATAGAAAAGTGAAAGAATTAAAGAGATTTAGTTTTCTCTTATATCTGTTTGGTTAAGAGGATGGAAAAATGGAAAGATGGAAAACATTTTTTGTTTAGTTGAGAAGAAAAATGAGAGAATAAAAAATAAAATTGATAAAAAATTACTTTTATTTCCCTATTAGATAAAACAAAAGTAATACATTATATTTTTATTAAAAATTTATGTATCAATGAATACTTTATAACAAAAAAAGTTTAAAAAAAAATCATAAGAAGTTCAAGAATATAAACTGTTTTCTTTAAAAATAAAAATTAAAAAAAATAAATAACGTGAAAAGAAACCAAAAAAGAACTTTGTGAACAGGGCTCGGCGAAGAGCCAAGAGAAAAAAAGACAAAATGTTCAATTTTTTGAACCTGGCTGGGTGAAGAGCGCATGAGCTTGTGAATGTGGCAGTAGCTAGTTCAATTTTTTTCAAAATGGAGGGGTAATTTTGTCCAAAATGCCAATGAGCTTTTGCTCTTTATTTTCACTCTCATTTTTTTTCCCAATTTGGTTAGGTGAAGTTTCGGTGGATGCAGAGAGAAAACAGCTGAGTCTCACTAATTTTCTCTCCCTTCCTTCTTCCAACCAAACACCCTTCTTATCCATTTTCTCCCATATTTTTCACTTTTTTTTTCTATCTTCCCTAAAAGCAATCCAACCAAACGTAGAATTAATGTGTAATGGTAATTTTTCCTTTTCTATAGCCTATTTATTTAGTTGTCATTTTTTTTAGTCAATTTAAGGAGTCTTTTTTTTTTTTACTAATTTTATTCTATCTTAGTCTAAGTGGGTAAAACTCTCTTATAAAGACTAAACTCCGAGCTTCTCCCCTCTTTCCACCAACCCCACAAAAAATTATGAATGTGAAGTGATTATCATACTAAAGGTGTGTGGTAATAGAGTCCCATGTTTGATATATTTTTCTATCCCAAATTAATGCAATTTATATTTCCTTTTTTTTTTTTTTTTTGTTAAAGCAATTTATATTTCCAGGATAGGGTCTAAAATCCAAACAGAAACATTAAAATATTAATATATATATATATATATATATATATATACACTTACCTTCGGTTGACCGATCAAGGATTCCGAGAAAGAAGCCATGGCTATCTGGTGGCGACGGATCATGATTTTGTGCAATAATAAACGCCATTCCATCTCCTGAATCAGTTGAATTCTGGAAGGGAGAAATTCTAACAGTGAAGATGGTTGAGATATTGGCTGGCCATGCAACCATAGGGTGGGAATACAGAACCCGGCCAACCTTGGTTTTTAGCTGAGTTTGTGAGGTGAAATTGCCGTGTTGTAGCTCCGGTGTAATGCTCAAATATCCATCGACTGCAGTCGCTGAACCCATGCAAATAAGCTCTCCATTACTGCAACTTTCAGGATTGAATGTGGGGAAAGAGAAGGTGATAGGGTCCATAACGGAGCTCAAAGAAGGTTGAATAAGAAAGGTAGAGAAGAACAAAAGCGAAAGCATGGTTATAGATAAGGGACACAGCATAAACCAAAGAGCATATAAGAACTGAGTTTAGATTGGAATGTAGTTCATTATTCTTAAAAGAAGAGAGGGTGTTTAGATTGGGTGAAAACCAAGTTATATTTCATCACCCATAATCCAAAATACGTACCACAAAAAAAAAAAAAAAAAAAAAAAAAAAAAAAAAAAAAAAAGCCCAGCCCTTTCCCCAAAAAAAAACCACAACTGAGATAGAGCTAGAGATGCTGAATTGAAAAGAGAGAGAGAGACTTTAAGGTGGACGAAATAAAGTAAAAGGAAGAAGATGAAACAAAACAAGTGAAGAAGAAGAAGGAGAAGGGGAAATATAAAAATGATTAATTGTGTGGATGTAAAAAAGGTGGAGAAAAAAAATAGAAAAAGAAAGGTCTAGAAGATAAGGAATGGGTGGACGAGGAAAAAACAAAAGAAAACAAAAATAAAAATTGTGGCATGTAGGTGGGTGGGAAAACTAAAACCAATGACCTATTTTTTTTTTTTTTTTTTTTTAAGAAACAAACACACATAAAGGAGAGAAAAATGAATTCTAACACAAAAGTACATCACAACTCTACTCAAAAGTTATTGTAACTTCTAAGGAATGGTGAGGCAAGTAATACTACACATAACACACTCTCTTAAGTAATGTGGGACAATTATCCATTCTTTTTTTAAAAAAAAATAAACACACACACAAAAGGAAGAGGGAAAGAGGTTCTAACACAATTACTCATTCTTTTTTTTTTCTTTTTTTGGATTACATTTATGGCAGAGATATAAGTGAAAAAAAAAAATGTAATTTGGTCCATAATTACTAAAAAGATAATATAATTCTAGTATAATATATTTTTTACTATATATGACCTAGGGGAACAGCCTGCAGAGGCACCACCATGAGAGCTGTCTCCTTGGCTGGAGGGGCAACTTTGGGAAGGTCCCCCTCGGCAGGAAGAGCTTGGGAGTCAGCAAGAGGGACTTGAGGACCAACAGGGGGCTTCACCACATCTGGGGGCGCTTCCAGGTTACTGGTTTCTCCTTCCTCTGGCACCCTCTGATGCTCAGCCTCCTCAGCAGGCCTATCAGTAGATGTGGAATCCTTGGCAGCATCGGCCTGGTCCCCGTCTGCCGCTTCGGAGGCGATGTCAGCTTCAGAAGTGGCAGAGGCAGCCTCTCGAATAGCAGGAGGGTAATACACTCTCTCGGCCCTCCTAAGCTCAGACGAGGCCTCGACCCCCCTTGGTTGAGGGCCTTATTCCAAGTCTGGGAGCAGTAGCGCCTGCATATCTCAAGGACTTGAGCCTTGAGGGCAGCCTCGGTCTTAGCCACTCCCTTAACAAAGGCCTCTTCCTCTGCTTGCTCTTTAGAGCTCTCGGCCTCTGTCCTCACAGACTCAGCCTCTGCTTTGGCTCTCAGAGCCTCATCCCTAGCATACTCGGCAACGCCTTTGGCCCCCACTGCCTTGGCCAACCTCTGCTTTAAGTCAGCGATGTGCTCCTTAGCAATTTGCAGTTGGCCCTCAGCGTCTAGAAGGCGCCTCGTCTGGTCGGCAGCCTGCTTTTGAGCGCCAGCTAAGCCTGACACCGCGCTATCTCTGGCCTTCGTCACCTCCTTTAGAGCCTCCCTTACCTTCTTGAGGTCATCCTCGGAGTTCTTAAGGACCCACGTGGCATCCAGGCGGTTGTCACGTTCCTGCTCTAGGGCCTTGCTTTGTTTATTGGCCTCCTCTTCCAGCCTGTAAATGGCCTGGACAGCCTGCAAATTGAAACAAACAAACGATAAGTTTGGGAACCGAAGAGTAAAAATCAACAAACTCTTAAGCGGCGGATGGCTTACCATGCCTAAGTACCTCTTCAGGCTGAGGATGACCTCCTGCCTCCTCAGGCCCTCCAATTGAGCCATATCGGTAGGGAGCAGCAGGGATCTCTCCAGCGCATCGGCTACATATGCGCCTTCACCCCCTCTAAAGTCCCTGAGGGAGGCATTATCCATCAAAGGCTCCCCATGGAGCATTGGGGCAGGGAGCCATGCCTGGGCCTCGGACTGCACAGCCACCTCTCTTCCTTGGCCCTGGTGCCTAGTTTTTTGTTGCTTAGGAGGCCGCCGAGCCTCATCCTCCTCCTGGGAAGAGCGAGTCCTGTTAGTTCCCATAGGCCTTTTACCCTTAAGGCCCTTCTTATTCTGAGGATCAGTGGGCTCGAGCCTTGGTGGCAAACTCGGCTGAGGTGGAGGAGATGGAAGCTTGGACTGGGAAGAGGACGACCTGGTCTGAACAAGTTGAGACTTAGGTAGCGGAGGAGAAAGCTTGGATTGGGACTTCCCCGGCTCGTCCCTCCCCGGCTGACCCTCAAGCAGATCAAGTAGGCTGGTCTGGGGTTGCCTCTTAAAGCCCATCTCGGCCTGGGGAGAAGCCCTTGCAGAGAGGAGATCCACCTCGGTCAGATTAGGATCACCCGAGTCACCAGAGGGATCCTCGGCCAGGTGGACTTGGTCAAAAGCGCTGAATTCGTCCTCGGATGGACCCAAACCAGCAACTTCTTCCTCTTCTCCTAGCTCTTCCTTCTCGGCCTCTACAGCTTGTGTGGAGGTGGAAGGACCTGCCAACGGAATACCTTCGGGAAGCAAAAACCCTTGCTCCGCTACGGTTATCTCACAAAGCCGAGGATCACCGGCTCTGATCACGTGCTTTGGAGCCGGAAACAACTTCTAGATCGGCTTATACCTGAGGATCTTGTGGGCGGCTCTAACTTGGTTATCAGCCTCGTTCACAAAGATCTCCGCCTTGAGGACAGCTTCCAAGTCTTCCTTGTTGACCTGGTTAAAATGACGCTCAAAGGCGTGCGGATCTGCAAAAAGGAAAACAAGTACCTGTCAGCAACCGAACAAGGCAGACTGGCAACCAAAAAAAAAAAAAAAACTAGACCCTCTCCTACTCTAAGTACCCCACCTGATGCCCTCTCCTCTGTCGGACAGTGAAGGCCATCGTGCCACTCCCCGGACACGATAAGAAAGTCTTTGTTCAACCCCTTACTGGACTCAGGAAGGCACTGGATAAGCTGGACCTTGTCATCCCTCGTCTTCATGTAATAAGACTTACCTTTTAGCTGTTGGAAGTTGTAACACCAATTTACATCATGATGGGTTAACCTCAACCCCATCTTCTCATTTAAGGCGTCCACACAACCCAGGATTCTGAACACATTGGTGGCGCACTGAGTAGGGGCCAATCTAAAGTACCTAAGGTAGCCCTTCGTTACCGGCCCCATGGGGATCCTCATACCGCCTTCGAGGAAGGCGATGATGGGAATGACGACCTCACCCTCCTTCCTCCGAATGTGCCACTCCTCTTCCTCACAATACCTCAAACCCACATTACTGGGTATCTTATAATCGGCGATGAATTTCTCCATCGCCTCTTCAGACTCAACTAATTTCTTAAATCTACCCATCTCTAACAACGACTAAGAGACTCAAGAAAGGGCAAAGTAAAGAAAGAATCGGAGAGGAAATTCGAGCTGGGGAGAGAGAAGAAGACTTACAGAGCTGAGGGAAAGCTCCTTGGACAGGCTTTTTGTGCTGAAAAAGGCGTGGGTGTAGTTGGAGATTTGACCGAATTCAGTGAACGTGCGCAAGAGCTCTTGAATGCAAAAGTAAAGGGGCCAATTGGTTCAAATGGGTATTTATACCCCCAATTAAAGATAACCGTGCGGGTTTCCCCGCTCATAAAGCTGGAAAAAGCCCAGCCATTGGATTGGCATCACACCGTTGAACGTGGGGAGCACAGAGCCGCCAGAATTTAATGAGGATACGCTCCGTATACCGAGACGCCAAGAACGTGCCTTAGATAGGTGAAGAGACTTTGGCACTGGCAAAGGAAAAGACATGACAAGCCATGACAAAGGCCTGAGGACATCAAAATCCTCCTCCATGTCCGAGGAGCCGGACAACAGGATTTTGAGGGGCTATTGTGGGGTCGGAGAATTTGGCAATCCCGACCCACTTTATACCAAGCCCAAGGCCCATGTCGAGGAGGAAGGAACGTCCAAGGATGAACGTAGAAGGCCCAAGTTGCCAAGGAATATCGCCGAGGACGACCACGTCCTTGGCCAGCCGAGACCATAGAAAGGAGGAGCAACAGGCCACCAAAGGGAGCCCTCCAAAGCATCTAAAGAGAAAGCACAAGTACAACGTGCTAGCCATGGAAGCATGGTGGAGAAGCAAGTCCAGGATGAACTGTCACCTCCACATTAAATGCCCACAACTAATGTTCTGGCCGCATTAATGAGGAAATGACCCCTGAACAGTGTAGCCTTGGTTGCTGCAACCCGCTGAAGGAATGGGAAGGCGGCTGATGGGACAAGCACTCAAGTAGTGACCTGCCTGATCAACAAATGTAGGGTTAAGATCAACTGAAAGAGGATATATAAGGTAAGGGATCCCTCTGGAAAGGGGGCCGCAGGATCAGAAATATAGGACACTGTAGTAGTCTGTATCCCCACTGAAACCTTTGTAACCAATCACTAAGGAAAGAATAAGAACTTCAAGCTCCCGAGAGGAGGGCCGAGGAGCATCATTGCACATTTCAGTCCATGTTCATGCTATCCAACCCATATGCAACCACGCCTAGTCATTGTAACCCTCACTAGGGCCTAGTTCTTGAACCCGCTCTCTACAAATTCATTGTATTGGGCTAGCTGGGTTTGAGTTCACTCACTCAACGGTAGAAGTGCTCAAACCCAGTCCCTACATTAACAAAATAAAAAATATATAAAAACAAAATTAGAACCTAAAATACACATGAATTCAGATCTGGTCTCATCTTAAACATGAACAAGAAAGAACACAAAATCAAAATATTCAATCACATGAACACAAACCCAGAAAAAACTTCAACCCAAAACTTCCTTATCAAAAACTAGTTCCCCCAACCCTTCTAAAACATTCTCCAAGCTTCCTCACTTTTCCAAAACTCAAAGCTTCCTCTTTCTCTTCCAAAAAACAAAGATCTCTCTCTTCCAAAACACGTTCATGGCCAAAAGCTTTGAGCTCTACCTCCTTGCTCATCACCACTGCCACCACCACAATTGGTTGTGGTGCTTTTTTTTTCTTTCTCTAATTGACCCATTCTCTTTATCTCTTGATTTTGCTCAAACCCAAACCCAAACCCAAATGCCTCAAGCTCCTCGCTCAGATCGGTGCTTTACTCTCTCTCTCTCTCTGTGGCTCAGATCGATGTCTTTCTCTCTCGGTGGGTCTCTCTGTCTCAGACTAGTGACTCTCCCTCCCCGATTCCCCTTTCTGCTCGTCCCTCGTTGTTTCCTCCCCTCTCCACAACCTTCCATAGTTTTGATCTAGGTTTAGAAAGAGGCTGAGATTGGTGTGGTGATAGTTGTGAAACAAAAATCGGTAGTAGTGGTCAATGGTTGTGAAGCAGTGGTCAGTTGGGTTCGATGGTGGGTCGAAGGGTGGGTTTGTTGTTGGAGTGGGTCGTGGGGTGGGTTTGTTGATTGTTGATTGTTGATTGCTAGGTTTGATATGTTTTGGTGTTCTTGTTGGAGATCAGTTTGTGTTTGTGTTTGGTTGACAAGAAAGGGTAAGAAAATCCTAGAAAATCTGAGTTTATGTTCTTATGTTTAATCTGGGTTTGTGTTCTTATTTTAATTTTAATTTTTCTTTGTGTTGGTATGGTTAAGCTGGGTTTGTGTTGGTATATGTGGATTGATTTTGTTTTGGATAATTTTTTCTGGGTTTAATTTTCTTATGTTCTTATGTTTGATTTTCTGGACTTGTATGATTTTTTTTGGGTTTGTGCTCTTTTGTCTTTTTGATGAAGAGGATGGCAGATCTAAATTCATGTATTTTAGGTTCTAATTTTGTTTTTTTTATTTTTTATTTTGTTAAAATAGATAAATTAATTTTCAAAATCAAAAATTGATGTGGATGCTTATGTGTCTTTTTTAATCATTATTTTATGCTGACGTGGCATTTTTTAATATTATTTTATTGGCTACATCAGCATTTAATGTGCCAACAGTGCACTCCGTTTGCCAAATCAGCAATTGTTGTTAAGTGAATAACGGTAAGAACCAAAATGGAACGCATTAATTGATTTAAAGAGTAAAAATAGTGAAATAAAAATATAAGGACCAAAATAATAATAAAAAATACAAAATATAGAAACTAAAAATGCATATACTTTTTTTTTTTTTTTTTTTTACTACAGCCCCTCACTTGGAATCTTAGCTCTACTTAATTGCTCTTATCGCTCAAAATTCAAATAATTGATTTTGAAAAATGAAAACTGGTCACACATTTTCGTTGGGTCAACTAGTGGCTCCCCTGTTGACCGAAAAAAAAAAAAACTAGTGGCTCCCACCTACGTGGAAAGTCACCACCCACGGGTAGAGTCATCATCAATTGCAGCTCACCAACGACTACAATACTGTTCACTTACCAGCTTTTTTCTTTTCTTTTTTTTCCTCATTTCTCCCTAACCTTCACTTTCCCTTACCAATTTTTCCAGCCTCCATTGTTCTCTGTTTCCGAAAAGGTGAGCTGATGCTCTGAAATCTCCATGATTCGGTGTAGTGAAAGCTGATCTCCCTCTTCTTCTTCTATAGATCTAGGCCTTGCTATCCATTTTCTTCGGTGAAAGCTCTTGGGTTTTCGTTTCTGTTCTGAAGCTGTGGGTCTCTCTAATGCAAGTTACTCTCATGCCGGGGTCATCCTCAACCTCTCAGTCTTGCGTCTTGGTCATAATTTTTAATTTCTATTGATGGAGAATATTGTTGTTGCATCTAATAGAGTACTTAACAAAGCTGGGCTAATCCCTTCGTAACAGTAGTTTGTATTTGTATATATCTTATCATTCGATAGCTATTTGATTGGTATAACATATCATCGTATATTCTATATAATAATAATTGAGTTTAGAAGTCGAGGTTGCGTTAAGTGGCTTCATTAAATTGTAAAAATTTTCAATAAATTCATTAACTTATGTTTTTAAATAAAAATAAAAAGTTTTTGATCTTTATCAACTTTTTTGGATAAAGTAACAATAAGTATTCTGATAGACTTCTTCTTCTTCTTTTTTTTTCTTTTTTAAAATTTTTTAAAGTAACAATTTTATTAGCTTACGTTAGTTTTTTATTTTATTTTTTTTGGGATATGCATTTATCTTACATTATCTATTTCTTAATAATAAAATAATAAATTTAAAAATATTATTGTTTTCTTCTCAGAATTTTTTCTTTTGAAATAAATAACAAAAAAATAGCTAATATTTATTAACTTTAACGTAAACTAAAAAAAAAAAAAATCTAATAACATTAACTATTTTTTTGGGTAAAGTAAAAAAAAAAATATGTAATTAATATAAACTTCTTAATTACGTAAACTCTTTTATTCTTTCTGTTCATATCAAGTTATCAACTCCTTCATAACTTAAAATTATTTAATATAAAAGTGGGGATATATATACGGTTTGGTATATTTTTCTCTTTTTCCTACTGTACAGTTTCTTTATGTATTATTTCCTTCTCATACTTACCTTACCTATGAAACTTGCATATATATATTGCCTTCTTCTTTTTGTTTTTTCATAAAATTCCCTTCTTTATTTTTTTTTTCCTCAAATTGAATATGTTTTGTGTGCGGGTTGCCTTTT
The DNA here is from genome assembly GCA_019022515.1 of Quercus aquifolioides. Taxonomy (NCBI): domain Eukaryota; kingdom Viridiplantae; phylum Streptophyta; class Magnoliopsida; order Fagales; family Fagaceae; genus Quercus; species Quercus aquifolioides. Next base: position 82,420,954 of record CM032327.1, read on the forward strand.
GTTTAAGTTATTTTTGTTAACTTTGATTTAATTTATATGCTTTTATGGTTTTCAGAATCAATTGTATATCTTCCATGAAAACTAATAAATTAATTTTAACAAAAATTTTATTCACTTTTTGAAAGATCTGTTTTTCAATATGTGTAGATCCCACAAATAGCCATGAGACCAAGATTTGAGCACCTAAAACCATGATAATAAACATCACTCCACAAAGAATGGAGACAAAAAAATTGATTAAATATAAAAAGGGTGATGTAAAAACAATGGATATTTAAGGTGATGTGAAATCTTCATGACTTCATTGCCTCCCCCTTACTATCAAAGTTAATTCAATTTTCATGTGAATATCTTTACTTTAATTCTAATTCCAATTTTTTTTTTAATGTTTAAAAATTAATATTGTTTGTAATTATTGAATTCAGAGTTTCTTTGTACCTATATATTTATGTGTATGTTATTGTGAGTTTTGCTTTCAAATTTTTTATTTATTTATAAATTTGGGTAGTTTTAATTTGTAAATTTGGGATGATTGCTTGGGTAGTTTGAGCATCTAAAACCATGATAATAAACGTTACTCCACAAAGCATGGAGACAAAAAAATGATTAAATATAAAAAGGGTGATGTAAAAACAATGGATATTTAAGGTGATGTGAAATCTTCATGACTTCATTGCCTCTCCCTTACTATCAAAGTTAATTCAATTTTCATGTGAGTATCTTTACTTTAATTCTAATTCCAGATTTTTTTTTTTAATGTTTAGAAATTAATATTGTTTGTAATTATTGAATTCGGAGTTTCTTTGTATCTATATATTTATGTGTATGTTATTGAGAGTTTTGCTTTCAAATTTTTTATTTATTTATAAATTTGGGTAGTTTTAATTTGTAAATTAGGGATGATTGCTTGGGGATAAAGTAAAAATATTAGGTTAATTTTAATCATAATTCATGCAATAGTAGGGTGTTAAATGTTGATATTAATTTTATGCTTATTTACATTAATTAACATAAACATCTTAACATGTTTAGTGTTGATATTAATTTACCACCGCACACCCTTAGTGCCATGGTTACTCCATAAGCATAAGTGCTTGTGGAGTGTGAGGGGTAAGAACCGGAGTTCAAGTTCTCAAGAGAAAACTTTACACACATATACATTTAAATTAGGCTATAGTAAAATTCAATCTTGTAAATAAATAAATAAAAAGTGTTGATATTAATTTGACACTTTGAGATGCAAGCGCTTCATTATATTAGTTTGTATTTGTATATATCTTATCATTTGATAGCTATTTGATTTGTATATATCTTATATATTTCAGTTTTGAAACCGGACTGGACCAGACAGTCCGACCGAAAAAATCGAGAACCGGACTGAAATTTGATTTTTTAAGCATAGAGAACTGGGTATATATGAGTTCTGAGAGAACCGAAAAAACCGGAGTTCAACCGGAAAAACCGAACGTACCGTAGGCTAGTTCAACGGGTCATGGAATAGGAAAAATTAAAGAAAAATGCAGCTGCCAGGATCCGAACCTGAGCTCTCACACCTTGTAACAGGGAAGTTTATACCATACCGTACCGGCCGATACCGCCAGTATTTACCGTACCGGCACCTAAACCGGTACCCAAACATGGTTGTTTCTTACCGCTCCAAATACCGGGGCATACCGGATTGTATTGGCCATAACGGAAAATATATTAGATTCCGGCCGAAAAATAAAAATCGGCCGGTATTTTAAAAAAACAAAATAAACGATGTCAGTGGATAAAAATAAAAAACCAGATAGCTCAGATCCTCACTGTCACCATGATGTTCTTGTAATGACTCTATTTTTCCGTTCATCCTCTCATCTACTCCTCCTAATCTTCTTCTTCTTCGCGCAGAGACCCAAAAGCCAGACTTCTTCCCTCTTTTCTATTTCTTAGAGCATCCACAGCAGGTGTGGCAAGTGTGCCAAATGCCAAATATTTGGCACATTTGCCACACCAAACACAAAAATGAAGCTTTATGAGATGTGCCAAATCTCAAAAATTATACAACATGGCTACAGTACCGTTGCAAATTTGCAACGGTACGGACAGATGTTGCAAAAATTTTATTGTTTTATATTTTCTTTTCTCTCTCCTCTCTCTTCATTTTTTTCTTTTCTCTTCTCTCTCACTCACCGGCTCCCTCTCTCACATTAGACCCAACTCTTCCCTCAACAGAGAAAGAACAAAATGGGCGAGGCGTAAGCGGATCATCGCCATCGTCACTCCGATCGGATCGCCACTCCGATCGGATCATCGCCATCGTCATCGCCACTCCGATCGGATCATCGCTCTTCTCTCGTCGCCATCGCCACTCCGATCGGACCTAGCTCTTCTCTCATCGCCACTCCGATCGGATCATCGCCATCGTCATCGCCGTCACCGTCGGAGGCGCAAGCGGCATAGGCGAGGCCACTCCGATCATCGCTGTCATCGTCGCCGCTCCGATCTCATCGATCTCTCTCTCTCTTTTTTGGTGGTTGGTTGTTTTGATTGTTGGTGGTTGGCTGATTTTGGTTGATGGTGGTAGGTTGATCAGGTTGTGGGTGTGAGATTTGGGATGGGTATGAGATTTGGGATGGTCTCAGATCAGGGTTGTGGGTGTGAGATTCGGGATGGGTATGAGATTTTGGTTGATGGTGTTTTTTTTTTTGTGTAGGGGCTGATATTGGTTGTAGTGTTTGTTTGAGTTTTTTTTTTTTTTTTTGGTAGCAGTGGCTAATATTGGTGGTCGGTGGTTGATCTGTGGGGGTGGCCGATGGTTGTGGGCTGTGGCGGTTGATCTGCGGTGTGGGTTGTTGTTGCTGTTGCTGTTGTTGATGATAATAGGAGAGGGGATAATATATTATTTTAATGTGTAGTAAATATTATTTTAATGTATAGAATTAAATTATAAAACATCTGATAAATAAGATGTTATAAAATAATATGGTAAAATAATAAAGTAGACATTTGGTATGACAAAATAGCATAATTTTTACACCAACTGCTACGGATGCTCTTACTTTATCTTATGGTTTTATGGACAATAGACTCAAGTTATAGCTTTTTAAATTTTTTTTTTTTTTTTGGAGGACATGTGTAGCTTTTATGGCCTTTAAACTTGAAGTTTGGGCAGTGTGCCTTTGATAGGACACTAACCCACGTGAACTTTATAATTCAAAGTTGTAAATTTTTTTATTTTTTTAATTAAAATCTTTTTAAAACATTAGAAGTTTCCAATGGCAGGCAGAAAAAGACATTAATTTTATTATTATTATTATTATCAACTAAATAGTAAATAGTAAATACATCAATGGCCTAATATTACTAATTAGCTCACACTTTAACTAAAGCTTAACATATTAAGTGAATTTTTTATTTCTAATTTTAAATTTCTTTTACAAATTATAGGGATTTAACTTGACATATATAAATATATCAAATTAGTGGTAATTCCGAAACGATACACCGGTATTAACCGATACCGAAATATTTCGTTTTCATGACCAAAACGAAACACCCTCCAGAACGGTATTGACTTCCTTACCTTATAAGCAAGACTAAAGTCATGACCAATGGACCAAGTGCTCTTCTTGAGAGCTAATATGCAATATTATTAAATTTATAATAAATTTACATGATTTATAGTTTCTAAACTTTTATGTCATCTTTCTCAACATATTAAATATTACTAAATTAACTTTTTACTTAAGAATAATACCTATGCAATTTATGAATTTATTTTAAAAGTCGTTTTTAGTTAATTGAAATGATTTCTCTTAAAGGATTATAAAAATTTCTTTTTTTTGCTTATTTATGTTGTACTATTTTTTTATTAACTTTATAATGTACTATTTTATGTATTTTGTTTCAATTTTTAAGATATTTTTAGTAAATTTTGCTAATATTTACAAATTTAATATATTTATTTATATTTAAATAATTATTAAATTAATTATGACGTCATCATGGTTCGACCTCGATTCAACCTTGGTTCGACCTTAAAAATCTTGAACCTCTCCTTTTTACGGTTCAATGAACGGTCTAGGTTTCAAAACCTATTATATTTGATATGTAAATAGAGGCACAACAAAATGACATATCAGAATCTTATATATTTTATAGTTTTTAATTTCTATTTGATTTGTATATATCTTGTTGTGTACATACCTCTATATAGGCTGTATCTATAATTGGAAACATCATCCAAGCTTTCTCATTTTGTTGTGTCTTTATTTTCTTTAGCATCAGTTGGAATAATATGGAGGATATCGATAGTGGTAGTTTGGAGCTGAGAAGGAACATTGAAGTGGAGAGTGTCCTACGCGAGTACGTGTAGTTGTCGTTCCACAAATTTACATAAAGTTTAGTTATCGAATTGAAATACTCTCATGGGTCTATTTAGCTTACATAAGAGCATCCACACCAACTTGTGTAAATTTATCATCTATTTTACACAGAAAAAGCTACTTTTTCTATTTTACACATCTATTTTTACAAAACACCCACATCAGTTTATTTATTATACACTATATTTTATATAAATAATATTTTTATATTCTTTTTTTAATATTATTTTACCTACCCGTTTCTTTTTCCAATACCTCCTTTTCTTTCTTCTTTCTTTCTTTTTCCTTATCTCTGCCGTTTCCCCTTTCTTTTCTTCCTCTTCTTTCTTCTTCTTTCTCTCACGGTCAAAACCCAGAAGCACCAGAGCAAAAACTCCATCAACACCATAGCCATCACAAGCACCACAACGCCTCTCCAATCCACCGACCTCCGTCAACCCAGAAGCACCATCACAAGCCTCCATCAACACCGATATCCGTCAACCCACAAAACTGATCTCCATCAACACCGATCTCCATCAACCCATCACAAGCACTCCATCAACACCGATCTCCGTCAACCCATCATCGATCTCCATCAACACCGATCTCCGTCAACCCATCACTGATCTCCATCAACACCGATCCACATCACCGATCCAAATCGCCTCTCCAATCCACGATCCACAATCACCGATCACCGATCCAACGATTTTGTTCTAGTGGTTGATTTTGTTGATGATTTTGTGGTTGATTTTTGATGTTTGTAGTTGATTTTTGATTTTGTGTCTGTGGGAGTGTGTGAATCAGAGGAAGAAAGAACACGAGGAGGGAGGGTTAGTTTTACGGATGGAGAAGAGAGAGGAAAAAAGGAGCGAATTAGAAATTATTAAAATATTATATACACATGCTACAGTAACCGTGTATATATCCACGGTTACTGTAGCTCGTGGATAAATATACATGATTATACAAGATTTTGGAAGCACTAATGTGGAGCAAATTTGGGACAAAACGTGTAAAAATGGTGGCTTTTTCTGTTATACATGAGTTTCCATCCACTGATGTGGATGCTCTAAGGTCTAAAATAGTGGTAAATTGGTAAATATCTTGCCAAATAATGGTATTTGACCATTTTGGCCATTGACTTTGTGGTAAAGTTGTATTTACTGTTAATCTTTGTTCTACATAGTTAGATCAATAAATCCTAGTAATAAGAAAATTTATGTGAAAGAAAAGTTTCTCTGTCGCTAGTGAAAGTCTCTCTCAGAGCTTCTCCTAGGCTGTCCCTTCTATTAGGTGCTTTGGTCCCTTAGGATAACAAGTTTATCCTTAAGGTTTGTGGTACATTTTTTTCGGGGGTTAGGGAAACATAGTAGCCATGGATGAACTAACAAACCATTGCAATGGTTTATCACTCTCGGACAGAGAAGGGCCAACCTTTGATCTTGAGGATGATATGGCCACGCCAGAATTCATCATTGCAACAAAATTCTTCACAAGATGAGCGCTGGATATGGAAGCTATAGCTTCGACCTTTAAGCCTTTGTGGAGATCAAAAAATGGCCACGCCAGAATTCATCATTGCAGCAAAATTCTTCACAAGACGAGCACTGAATATGGAAGCTATAGCTTCGACCTTTAAGCCTTTGTGGAGATCAAAAAATGGATTTAAAATTAAGAATATGGGCAACCACATTGTCCTTTTTATTTTTGATAGTAAACTTGAAGTTGATACTATTCTCGAGAATGAGCCTTGGAGCTTTGACAAACACCTCATGGTGTTGCAACGCTATGACAAGGACATGCCAGTTGAAGAATTGAAGTTCAATCGTACTACGTTCTGGGTGCAAGTACATGATATTCCTGTGAGGTTCATGAATTAGAAGGTGGCGGAGGAAATTTGTAGTACTGTTGGAACGGTCATCAAGAAATCTGAAACAGAGGGGGAGGGAGGCAGTTTCATGAGAGTTCGGGTTAGGCTGGACATTACTATTCCATTAAGCCGTGGAAGAAAGGTGTCACTGGGGCAAGGGAAGGAACTATAGGTGTCGTTTAAATACGAGCGCCTACCAAACATTTGCTATTGGTGTGGCTGTCTCAACCATGACGATTGGGACTGTGAAGCTTGGGTAGAGAGTGAAGGTTCCCTCAAAGAAGAAGACAAGCAGTTTGGGCCTTGGTTAAGGGCAGCCCCAGTTAGTCGAGCACAAAAAACGGTAGTCACTGTACCAGGTTTCTACAAGAAGATGAAGGGTGCTTCTTCCATTCCCAAGAGTCCGATACCTACCAGGAAAGCTCAGGTACACAGCACGGCGGATCAGCCACATCACAAGGCACCGTTTGACGTGGAAAAAATTCGAAGGGACTCACCAACGGTGCAATCAATGGAGTCAGTTACAGAGGGACAGAATAAATGCTCCCCTGATTTTCAGCAGCCATATGATTATGTTGAGCCATTGGAGAATGGAATTACTGATAAGGGAAAAAACAAGGAATTTAATGAGGCACGGAATGATACCCCTTCCTTTTTCAATCCGAATTTAATTCCTTCCCATAAGGAAACCTATCCCAATAATACCCCTATTAATTCGGTGCATCAAGAGTCTTTCCTTTCTAAGCTTGCTGGGATTAATAAGGGTTTATCAAAATTAAGTGTCGTGTCTGTTCCTAATTATGAGGGTACAAGGAAAGAGCATTCAAGTCACGAAATTAATGAGGAAGTCAAGGAAACGGCTAGGGTTTGTCAAGGTCAGGGGTCCGAAAAACATGCAACACACAGTGAAGAAGCTACGGGGCAGCAAGAAAAAAAACACGTGCAGCAACAAGGAACATGGAAACGTATGACCAACCTTGCTGTAACACAGAGAACCAAGAGTACTGAACGCAAAGAAGAACTGGTGTTACCAACAAAAAGGAGTCATGAACAGCTCTCTTATCCCAATGGCTTACCAAGCAAAAAACGCGTGGTTTCTGTTAAGATTAATCCTTCAATACTGGCGAAGGCTGATGAACAGCCCCGCCCATCACAACGAGTCTCTTAGTATGGAACTGTCGTGGGCTTGGGAACCCACGTACAGTGAGGGAGCTTGGAGATTACATCCGGGCACAAGATCTTACTGTCGTGTTTTTAACCGAGACATGGACAGATGATACAAGGCTAGATCAAGTATTGCGTAATTTTGATTTTAGAAATAAGTGGTCAGTGGCTAGTGGAAATAGAGGAGGGGGTTTGGTTTTGTTGTGGAAGGAAGAGATTAAAATCACAGTGGAAGACTCATTGAAGTATTGCATTGATGTGCTTGTTGGAAAAAATACCCCACAGGAATGGCAATTCACAGGTTTCTATGGTGAACCGGTTACAGCTAGAAGACAAGAGGCTTGGGAAAAGCTTCAAACACTCAATGATAAGCCAGACATCCCGTGGCTGTGTGCGGGGGATTTCAACGAAATTACCAGACAAGAAGAAAAGGTGGGAGGAGCTATTCGTGCTCATAGTCAAATGCAAGCTTTCCGGGACGTTATTGATGAATGCGGATTTATGGATTTGGATTTTATTGGGCCAAATTTCACATGGAGCAAGCATTATTCAGATGGGCACTCAATATGGGAGAGACTTGATCGTGGACTAGCTACTAGTCAGTGGTTCATGAAGTTTCCTGGCACTCGGGTTCATCATCTCCCTTGCCTTTCCTCAGATCATTGCCCCTTGTTAATTAATCCGACAGGTATTGAGATTCCTCCCTATAAGAAACCTTTTCGGTTCGAAGAGATGTGGCTATCAGATAATCGTTGTGGGGAGGTAGTTGAAGCAGCTTGGAGGTCTTGTGTAACAAGAGATCCAAATAGAGGAATTCTTGGAAAAATTGACAAGTGTGGCAAAGACTTAGAATGGTGGAACTATAATGTGTTTGGTAATGTCCGAAGGGAATTGAGAAGGAAGAAGGAACAACTCATTGAGGAGGAAGCCATGGCTGTGAGAACGGGCATCAATTTTCAAATAAAACAATTGAAGGAAGAGATCAGTGTATTGATGGACAGAGAAACTAGAATGTGGAATCAACACTCTCGTATTCTTTGGCTGAAAAATGGAGATGGTAACACAAAATTTTTCCATACCCGAGCATCACACCGGTTTAGGAAAAATATAATCTTGGGAATTAATGATCCACATGGTGATTGGAAGGTGGAGCCAAACCATATTGGGGAGGTTCTCATCATTTTTACAAGGAGTTTTTCACCTTCTCAAATCCGACCCCACATGATGCTGCCATAGACCAAATTCCACATGTAATTTCAAAGGAGATGAACAAGGAGTTGATGTGCAAATTTGAGGAGTGGGAAGTAGTTCAAGCTTTGAAACAGATGGCACCTATGAAAGCTCCCGATCCTGATGGGATGCCCCCTTTGTTCTTTCAACACTTCTGGCCTATGATTGAAGGGGATGTCACACACTCGGTGTTATCTTGGTTGAATTCAGGTACACTTCCACACCCAGTAAATCATACCTTTATCACCCTTATTCCAAAAAAGAAAAACCCTTCTTTTGTTTCAGAATATCGTCCCATAAATTTATGCAATGTTCTTTACAAGATTTTTTCTAAAGTTCTTGCAAATAGGCTAAAAAAACTTCTCAATTCTGTCATTACTAAGCACCAATCAGCTTTTGCTAAAGGGCGCCTCATTACTGATAATATCCTTATTGCCTTTGAAACACTACACTGTATGAAAAATTATAATTCTGGCTCAAAGGGGTTCATGGCCTTGAAGCTTGACATGAGTAAAGCTTATGATAGGGTTGAATGGGTGTACTTGGAATTTTTGATGAGAAAAATGGGGTTTTGTGAACAATGGATAGGCCTAATCATGGTGTGTGTGAAAACAGTCACTTACTCTATATTAGTGAATGGAGAACCGAAAGGCTTGATACATCCTTCAAGGGGTCTTAGACAAGGGGACCCCCTATCTCCTTTCCTTTTCCTCTTGTGCACTGAGGGTCTACATGGCCTTATTAAAAATGCAGCTAGCAAAGGCGACATCCATGGGTTCAGTTTGTGCAGACAAGGACCCAAGCTAACCCATTTGTTTTTTTACAGATGATATCCTTCTGTTTTGTAGGGCAAACTCCACAAAATGCAGCAAGGTGATGGACTTGCTAGCCGTGTACGAAGATGTCTCAGGCCAAAAAATAAACAGAGACAAAACAGCTCTTTTTTTCAGCAAATCAGTAACTGAAGCTGATAGACAGATCATAAAAGGGGTCCTTCGGGTTCGTGAGATTAAACATTATGAAAAATATTTGGGGCTGCCATCTTTGACGGGGAAAGGAAAAAAGCAAGTTTTAATTACATTAAAGAGAGAGTATGGAGAAAATTGCAAGGATGGGAAGGAAAACTCCTTTCCCAAGCTGGTAGAGAGGTTCTCATCAAAGCGGTGATCCAAGCCATTCCAACCTATGCAATGGGTTGTTTTAAATTACTCATAGGGTTGTGTAATGAAATTGAGGTGATGACAAGAAAGTTTTGGTGGGGACAAAGGGGAGACAAAAGAAAAATTCATTGGCTAAAATGGAGTGAGATGACCAAGTCCAAAAGCGAGGGTGGCATGGGCTTTCGTGACTTAGCCCTACACAATGTTTCTCTCTTGGCCAAGCAAGCATGGCGTTTATTGCAAGATCAATCCTCATTATTTTATAAGGTCTTTAAACCACGTTTTTTTCCTAACTGCACTATCATGGAGGCGGAGGAATCTAGTCGTGGTTCATATGCTTGGAGGAGCATATTATATGGCCGTGATGTTATCAAACGTGGTGCTTGTTGGAGAATAGGTACAGGGCAGAAAGTTCAGATCTGGCAGCACACTTGGCTGCCATCTAAACCTCCTACCCGTGTCCTATCACTTGTCCTAGAGGGTTGGGAGGAAACCACAGTTGATGTCCTCATAAATGAAGAGAACCGGACCTGGAATGACGAAGTTATAGCTGGTTTATTTGTACCTAAAGAAGTTGAGCTCATAAAGAAAATTCCTCTCTCAAAATACCCAACAGAAAATAAGATGTACTGGCCGTGGACCCAAAATGGCCAATATTCTTGCAAGTCTGGATACCGGTTTTTGAAGATGGAAGAAGAAGAGGTTAGGCCTAAGATAGCACAGAATGGAGAAAAGAATTTGTGGAGAAGCATCTGGGGTTTGCGAGTTCCGAACAAAGTAAAAAACTTTCTGTGACACGTCTGTCGTGACGCCATTCCCACAAAATCAAACCTGAAGCGGAGACATATACTAGTTGACTCACTGTGTGAACATTGCTGGAAGGAAGACGAAACTCCCTTACATGCACTGTGGTCATGTAGCGAACTCAGCTCGGTGTGGTCTCTTTCACAATGGAATTCAAGGCATATTTCAGGTGTTACAAATTTCAAGGAGCTGCTGTCATGGATCCTTAACAATCAAGGCAACCCAGAGCTATTTGGGATGATAACTTGGGGGGTTTGGAATCAGCGAAATCAAGTTCGCAACCATCAACCTTGCTGCACTTCGGATCAGCTTGTACCACAAGCGAAAGAACGGCTGGATGAGTATCTTGCTGTGTTCCCACCCATACCTGCAGCAAGACCAAAACCTCAAGCAGTATGGAAGCCTCCAGACGGAAGGTTGGTCAAAATAAATTTTGACGGAGCAATTTTCAAGATTGAAAACAGAAGCGAGATCGGTGTTGTGGTACGAGACCACACAGGTGCTATTCTAGCGTCTCTGGCTCAGAGCTTCTCCCCAGCACTCACAACAGTGGAAATTGAAGCAGTAGCTGCAGCACGGGCACTGGAATTTGGACTGGAAATAGTTTCAGTTGAAGCTATACTGGAAGGAGACTCAGAGTTGATCATGAATTCTTTAAAGTCAGGGGGTGGTACAATAGCTTTAGTGCAGCCGCTTGTCCAGGATGCAATTATTTTTTCAAATTCTTATGCAAAATTGCTTTACTCTCATTGTAGAAGAGACGGCAATAAATTAGCACATAGCCTAGCTAGATACTCGATTAATGTTTCTGACTATGTTGCATGGATGAAGGAAGTCCCTCATTCTTTATTTTCTGTAGCTCAAACTGATTTGACCACTTTGGCAAATCAAGTTCAATAAAATCCTGATGTTCATTCTCAAAAAAAAAAAAAAAAAATAGTTAGATCAATGGTTAGAACATGCAATCAAATGGTAATCTTTGTTCTGCATAGTCAACCAAAAAAATAAATAAATAAAAAAAAGCCCAAAACGACTTTTCATACACTCCCACACACGTCTTTCCTCCTTTTTTTTTTCTTTTTTTTTCAAATTTACCACGAAGTCAATCTAATGTCAGTAGATTGTTCTTGCTTCAAATTTCTTTCATACTTTAGAAGACTTGTTAACCGGTCTTTTGAAGAATAAAAGAAGTTTGTGCCCTATGGTAGAGAGATTGCTTGAACGGTAACATCTTGCATTTGGGGCATTTGACTCGGAATATTTTTGGTATTTTTTGGAAATTTCTCTTGTATTTCCTACAAAGAAGATAGTGGAACAAGAATCAACTGCAGCTCCAAGAAATATTTTATAGGTGATCACTAAGAAACTTAAATTATACAAAATTTAATTGAAAAAAACTTGAATATATTAATATCACAAAATATGCATGTAAATACATAAAATTTTATAATTTCATTCTACATGTTTTCATATTTTAAATTCGTTACATGATAGTTTCATTACCAATGTTATAAGCTACATCTCTTCAATATACTTAGCTAAGCAATCATTCATCCACTATTGTGTTTGTAGCATTACTCAATTAAGATGAAAATTCAACTCAACTTTAATTTTTGTTATTGCATTATTTTTGTTGTATGCATATCATTATTGGTATGTGTAAATAGTGTTACTCTATTAACAATTCAACGCATAAAAGCTGTAAATACACTACCTCACCCCTAATTACTTCAATAGTCTAATTTTTGGATCCGTTTGGATAGAACTTATTTTACTAAAACTGAAAATTGAAAACATTGTAGCAAAATAATTTTTAAATGTGTGAACAGTACCATGAGACCTATTTTTAATGAAAAAGTTGCTAAAAAGTGAGATTTGTGGGACCTGTGAACAGTGCACGGTGCACTGTTCACTGCTAAAAAGTCAAATAATGCGGCTACTGCTCATGAACAGTGGCCACATTACTCCCTGAAACGCATGAAAGCAAAAAAAAAAAAAAAAAAAATGGAAACACAAAATGTTGAACGCGAACATGCAATACAAACACATACTTTGTCTTTAATAATTACTACCCCACTACTACACATGCTCCACTCAAGAGACAAATAGACAATAAATCAATGGTAAAAATACAAATGGCACTCACAATGGATAATGTAAAATAGTATAAAAGGCTATTTTTTACATTTATATAATCTCAAAATTCACTTGCATTAGATTAGTCAAATTTGTGTAAATAAAAAATAAAAAAAAAATAAAAAAAAGAGCTACATTGTTACTATTTCTATGTAAATTGTTAAAGAAATAATAATAAATAAGAGAAAAAGATAAATGAATTGGGAGAATAATCAAAAATTACTTAAGGAATAATATTTTAATAAGATGTAGTATAAAATAAATAAGGTCAATTCCATTAATATACCCTGAAATTAGTTATTTTTTTCAACCATTTTAAAGACTAAGTTGGCTTTAGGAACCAAAATAATTAGTTTTGAAAAGTAATAAGCTTAATTGATATTAGCTCAAATTTCAAGATATGTTAACGAAATTTACCTAAATAAATAATTTGATATAAAATATTTTAAAAAATAATTATGTAAAATAAAATAGTACATTTTTATATTAAAATAGACAAACATTTTGCACAAGACTTGAATACCACAATAATTCAATAAGTAATATTTTTTTTTTAGAAATAAGTAATATATTTTAAAATTTCGGCTTTTAAGCTTCTACGCGAAGCCCAAGGTCTTGTAGGAAGTGTAAAATCCGTAATTTGGTACGTCACTTTATTCTCCAATAGTAGTTTAATATACTTTGAAATTCCCGGCTCTAGTAACTTCATTTACGTGAGGGGAGGGTCATATAGACATAGGTCCATTTGGATACAATTAAAAATTGAAAATACTGTACCAAAATAATTTTTAAATGTGTGAATAGTACCGTGAGACCTATTTTTAATGAAAAAATTGCTGAAAAGTGAAATTTGTGAGTCAGTAAACAGTGCACAGATGCACTGTTTATGAACAAAAAGTCAACCAGTACGGCTACTGTTTATTAAACAGTAGCCACACAGTGCCGCTTTACTACCTCAAACGCCTGAAAAAAAAAAAAAAAAAAAAAAAACGTTAAGTACAGAACGCAAACGTGACTTTCATCTTAATCCAAATGCTCACATAGTAGCATTATTTTGACTTCGTGGTAAAGCTGTATTCAAATAGTCTAGCTTTTGATTCTAAAAAAAAAAACTAGTCCAGCTTTTTGTTTTTGGATGGTAGGACCGAAAAACCCATGTATTGAGACACTTCTTCCATTTTACCCTCACACTCTGATCGTTTTTCACGATTCGAATTGGCCCAATTCCCTGTACATTTTACATTTTACACTTTAGATCTGTTCAGATATAGTTTATTGTTGAAAATTAAAAATTAAAAATTAAAAATATTATAATAAAATAATTTTTAAATATGTAAATAGTGCCATGAAATCTAATTTTAAAGTTATTTTTACTGAAAAAAAGTACTTGCAGGTCCAGTGAATAGTACACAGGATCCACTAAAAAACGCTAGACGCAGCTGAAAAATCATTTCAGCTCTATCCAAATATTCACTTTGGGTCTGTTTGAAATTCGTTAATTTTACTGAAATTAAATTTTTTTTACTGAAAGTACTATAAATAAAAGTAAAAATTAACTAAAATAGTGTAATAAAACTTATAAATAACACCAAAAATTACTATAAAATTCATGGATAGTAATAAAAATAAATTAATGCATTGGTCTTTTTTTTAACTTCTTTCATATTTCAGAAGACTTCTTAACCGGTCTTCTAAAGTGATAGGGGTAATTTTGACTAAGGCTCAACAAATCTCGGTAACACCACGTAAGGAAACTGATGGCGCCCACAGGTCTGTCAATCCCACAGGAGCAGACGGATGATCTAGAGGGACGGCGTGAAAAGCGACAAGGCCACGTTAATGCCCGACGCAAGAATCTTTCAACATGAGTAGAAAGTAGAAACAGTGAATGAGGATCAAAAGAAAATTAAAAATTGTGTTAAGGGAAGACTTTTTTTTTTTTTGGGTGTGTGGAGGATAAAGGTTGATTTGTCATGCTCATGAAAGTAGATAAAAAATAATAATTTTCCAGTTGTTGGGGTCCTTGTGGTGAACAAGTGTCAATCGTTAGATCGTTGGCCTTATTGGACTCAGGTTCATTTTTGAGAGTCTATTTCAAAATTCACTCCACCTCGAGGAAGATCGATGCCTAACATTTTAAGTTTTCAAAAGAGACAGTCCAAATTCTAAGAAGGGGGGTTATGGACAATAAAGTAACTTTAACTTAAATCCAACAATAAAGAAAGAAATAGGACAATTCAAATCCGATGGTTAGTATAATTGTGAGTCCAATGACAAAACATCAATAAAATAGTACAAATTTCAGTAGTAGAGAGACAATAACTTTTCACAAGCCTAGCAATAAGACTCGGGAAATGATAGTAAACATGACTATTTCAAGACTATGCATCTTTTATCTCATCCTCTCCCACGAAGAACATGCCGAACGATGCTACTTAGGACGGGTGTGCTTCTTTCCAGGGAGGTGAGCCGTGAGCATCACTTTGGACATGTTTTATAGGTAGAAACATGATTCAAAACACATTCTTTCAAGGGTGGCACATTTCAAGCAACCTCATGGCTGTCTTCGCACCACTACCTCCTTTATCACTGAGTGGTCATTTTAGGGTCTTAGATAATGATTTAAACTAGGGTAAAATATCATTTTCGTCCCTAAACTATCACAAAAGTTCGTTTTTCGTCCCTAAACTTTCAAAAGTTCTATTTTCGTCCCTAAACTATCACAAAAGTTCGGTTTTCGTCCTTAAACTTTCAAAAATTCTATTTTCGTCCCTAAACTTCCAAAAGTTCTGACGGAGTGCTGACGTGGCTTGACAGAGTGCTGATGTGAGAGGGACGAAAATCAATAAGTTTGGAAAAGTTTAGGGACGAAAATAGAACTTTTGAAAGTTTAAGGACGAAAAAACGAACTTTTGTGATAGTTTAGGGACGAAAATAGAACTTTTGAAAGTTTAGGGACGAAAAAACGAATTTTTGTGATAGTTTAGGGACGAAAATGATATTTTACCCTTTAAACTATTTCATTTTCAACTTTGAAGCTTATGATCCCCCATCATCTCATTTCCAAAAAGTAATTTATTGATTCTTTCCCAATTACTTAGACCATAAGTGTGATTATTTACTTCACAAGTGAGGGTCTTTGGCCAGTTTATTAGAGGAGTTTGAGTAATGTTGTTTATATTTTTTTGAAATATGTATAGGTGAAAAAGTGTGTGAAAATGCGTATAATATTATTTAAAAACTGAAAACATATTGCTAAAATGCTCTACCAAACGGGCCAGATTCACGTCTATAAGATGAAGAAAGAGGATATTACCAATGGTACACAAGAGTGAGTTAATCAAATCCTATTGCTGATTGATGATTTCGTAATTTCTCTACCTTTGATTTTGCTGAATTAATTTATTTTATTTTAAATCGAGAAAAATCCTAAATTATATTTTCTAAAAATTGCATCCCAGAGATTTTGAAAATTGTGCGAATTGATTCTGTAAATTCTTATCAGATGGTAGAAGGACCAAATTTATGGCTTAAAAACGCCAAAACCTATCTCAGACCCTTGTTCACCCCACTTTGACTTGGTTTAACTGAGTTTGACTAGGTTAACTGAATCCACCCTAAAACATTGAATTTCGTAAGCCCACCTCCAAATCTCAATTCTAAAACATTTTGAAGGTTCGGGTTTAACCATTATTAACCAATGTTTAAACAAAATTCGACTTATCTGATTAGGGTAAATCGAGATCCATGTGAAGAAGATGAAATTCTCTTTAAAAAGATTGCTTACAAGCACAGATCGAGCTCAAAATAAGTGAGATATTGCAGAATCATTAAAAAGAAAGGGGGGGGGGGGGGGGGGGGGGGGGGACTATCTAAACATTGGCAAAGTTTGTTAAGTTTTGCAAATTAAGTTTGACCACAATCAAAGTAGAAAGAAAACATATCCGAAAATTTCCACTTCAAAACACCCACCTTCCATGTGGAATAAGTTTTCAACCATAGCCCCAAAATAACAGAAAATTCGCATAATTGGAAATTTGGCAACAATACCAATAACACTGAAAACGAAGGTCCGAAAGGTAGTCAACAAAGTGTATGAAGTTGAGACGTCAAAAAGGCAAAATGGAAAGTAAAATATGTTTAGAAGAGAGGCTTAAGGAACGGGTTCATGGTAAGCACCACTTTCCCATTGATTTTTATTTTCTAGGGGAAAATACTGCAGAGTAATAATCTTCCTCTCTTCGCCTAAAACAGAAACCTCCAATTGGGATGTGAATCATGAGACTCATTATTTTGTTGGATATTTTTAGGGCACTAATAGGCCCTTCAACAACACCGAAGTGGTCCAACGGTTAGGATAATTGCCTTCCAAGCAACAAACGCATGCTGTGATTTGATTTTGTCTTCAAATTTATTTCTTTTGGCTTTCAGCTTCCCAGTATCTCACAATCATCCAAGGTTTACTGCATTGACGACATTAAAATGCGCTTTTATCCTCTCGAAAAGTTAAAGAACCTTTGCACTACGTAATCATACACAAGGACGGAGCTATTCTTTGGCTTTGGGGGGCAGTAGCTCCCTAAAATTTGGAAAAAATTATTAGTATATGCATATAAGTACTAATTTAGCAATTTGATTCTATAAAAATAAGCCATTAAAAATAGCAAACTCCAAAAAAAATAAGCCCAATAACAAAATCAAGAAAGCTACAAAAATTAATAACACCTGAAAGTAAGCTGAATTAATTTTGTTGACACTATAATTTATCCCGAATTTTGTTACAAAAATTAGCCCAATTAATTTTGTTGACACTATAGCAGAAAGAAAATCTGCTATAGTGTCACTGCAGCACAACACGGTAGCAGATTGAGGTTACGTTTGGCATTGGTTGAAAAGGACAGTTTTTTTTACTACTCAACTTATTTTTTCTACTACTCATGGGTCGCATTACATTTTTTAGTACTATTCATGGGTCTCACTGTACTATTTCAACCAGCTTTTAGGTTTATCTACAGTACTTTCAACAAAAAGTTTTCAATTTTAACTAAATAAGTTATTCCCAAACGGACTTTGAGTATACAAACACATACAAAATTGATGTTTTGAAGGACAAGAGAGAGAGAGAGTTTACAGTGGACTAAATAAAGAAAAAGGAAAAAGATGAAACGAAGCAAGAGAAACAAGTGAAGAAGGAGAGGGGAGAAATAAAAATGATTAATTGTGTGGATGTAAAAAGGGTGGAGAAAAAAGAAAGGTCTAGAAAATTAGGAATGGGTGGAGGGGAATAAAACATAAGAAAACACAAATAAAAATCGTGGCATGTAGGTGGGTGGGAAAACTAAAACCATGGGCCAAGTTGGGATTATATTTATGGTAGAGATATTTTTTTTTGAGTGAGAGTTTCAACCTATGGCGTCTGCATCTCATGAGAGCTCTTTATTATCAAACCAAGACATCAATCGGTTTTTGGTGTAAGTGGGGATTGAACTCCAGATCTCTTATTCAACCATCAGAGATATTACCAGTTGAGCTAATTGGAACCCACTATGGTAGAGATAAAAGTGAAGAAAAAAAAATTTGGTCCATAATTATTAAAAAGATAATGTAATTCTAGTATAATATATTTTAATTTTACTATATATTAGCTTTATATATTGGGATTACACAATGTGAAGATTATATATATATGATGGGTTCAAGTTACACCTGCTGTAACTTGACTAAAGTTACACCCATTTTACACCGTTGATTCTCATTAAATCTAACTGTTAGTAAAAAACTACCTCTCATATCATTAATATGTAATTATTATTTGATAGGTCAACTCGTTTTAATTAAATCCCCCCACATTCACCACCTCTCTCTCTCCTTAATAATCATCTTCCACTTATTCAAAAATAAATAAAAATTCTTACTCTCCTCGCCCACTTCTAATTCTGTTCAATTAGGTCAATAGAGTCCGACCTTGAAATTGATAGAAGATGTTTGTAAACATCTCATCAATATTCAATAGTTCTTTTTGCTTCCTCCTTACTTGGTGTAATATTGGACCATTGGTGGTGAATATATTGCTGGAATTCACATTAGTATACTAGAGTATTGAACTATTGATCGATAGAATCATATTATATTGCTTGAATGTACATAATTTTAATATCATTGCCAAGGTGTTTTGCTAAATTTACTTGTTCAATGAACCTCTTGAAACTACTAGTTGCATCTAATATCAATATTGCTTGCCAATCCTCAATCTTTGCCAAGGTGATTTGCTTGATGGATAGGAAGATGATTATTAATAGTAAGGCGATGAATGTGGGGTATTTAATTTAAATGAGTTAGACATGGTAAATAATAATTACATATTAATGATGTGAGAGGTAGTCTTTTGCTGACCGTTAGATTTAATGAGAATCAACGGTCTAAAATAGGTGTAACTCTAGTCAAGTTACACAAGATGTAACTTGAACCTATCTCATATATATATATATATATATATATATAGATGGGTTCAAGTTACACCTGGTGTAACTTTATAATAGTTACACATTTTTTATACCATTGATTTCAAAAAGATCTAACGATTAAAAATGCATCATTAAATGTTTATTACTTTTAACATCCATACCTAATTAATTGCATCTTTTTTTTTCTCTCTCTCTCTCCTTATTTATTCCTTTCCAAATTACACCTCATTAAATGGGCATGCCACCACTTCTTCTTCTTCTTCTTCTTCTTCTTCTTCTTCTTCTTCTTCTTCTTTCCTTTCTTTTTAAAAAGAAACAATATGTTAATTTTATTGCAAAAAAAAAAAAAAAAAAAAAACTAAGGAATTGTACAATTTTTTGTAAACAATCTTGAGGGACTTTGTTGCTGTTACCTCTATGTTTCTATAATCCTCTCCAATAAAACTATATTTCAGCAGTTCAATTTCCTTTCCCATAAACGATGTCGTATTTGTATTTGAAAACAATGACCTATCATTCATAAACACTAGTGGATTCATTAAAAAATAATAATAAAAAAATAAAAAATAAAAAATAAAACACTAGATTCCAATTTGTATTCATAAACAAGGTTTCAGACTCGGATTGTTCAAAGAACCGGAGAAGGGAGAGGTTTAAGGTTTTTAAGGTCTAACCGAGGTCGAACCGTGATGACGTCAAAATTAATTGAATATTAATTAAAATACAAATAAATGTATTAAATGTGTAAAAATATGAAAATTTACCCTTAAAAAAAATATTAAGAAATTAAAACAACTTTCAAATGTATTTTCGTTATTTTTATAAAGTGAATAGAAAATAATAAATATAAACAAGCTTTAAAAATTTTTATTTATTATTCTTTCAAATAAAAAATGCATTTTAATTTAAAATAAAATCATTTTTAACATAAATTTACAATTTACAATTTTCATATTCATATTTATTGATGTGAAAGAATAATTCTTGAACAAAAAAAAAGAAAAAGAAAATAGTATTAAGTAAATAGTGATAAAATTAAATCCAAAACTATTAATCTTGTAGAATTAAAATAAATAAAATATAAGTTTCAAAAAGAACACAAGGGAGCCTAGTGGTTCAGTGGTTAGCGTGTTGGACAAAGGCGTAAAACTCCTAGGAGATCGCTGGTTCTATTCCTGGAGCGCGCGTTTTTTCCTAATTAATTTTAGAACCGGGTTTTCATAAACTCAAAATCTCCTAGCAAAAACAATTATTAATATTCAGTTGCAAAAGCCAAAGAGGCAGTAAGTTTTAAATACTAGCTTTCAAAAGAATAAAGAAGTTGGAAAGAAAGTTATTCTTTTAAACTTTGAAGTTTGAAACAGTAAAAGTTTTCAAAAGAATAAAGAAGTTGGAAAGAAAGTTATTCTTTTAAACTTTGAAGTTTGAAACAGTAAAAGTTTTCATGTTTGTGTTGTTGCCTCAAACACAAACTTTCAACATGGGGCTTCAAACCTTAATTTTTTCACACCACACAAATATTATGTATTTTATGTTCTCTTATTATGAGTCACGTCCTTAGTATAATATTATTGATGGCAGTTTCAACTCATTGATTTGCAACTTAAGAACGTTAAGAATAAGACCATGAGAAAGCAAATCAGCAACTTAATGCAGTAAGAACAGGCACTTGTGCAAGGTTAGAGAGGAATTAATTAGGAGAGAGAAACAAAGTAAAAAAGGAAATAATATAATATTCTCTCAAATTAATTTAGTTGGCTGATGTGGTTTTTGAACTGTTAGATCTCTTAGAGATCTATGGTGTAAAAATTGTGTAACTTTTGTAGAGTTACACCAAGTGTAACTTGAACCCATCTCATATATATAAAGTACTGTTTTGACTCTCTTGATTTGTTAATACTAATTAGAGTTTCATAATAATTTTTCTTTTATACAACAACCACTAATTTGGAATCCTGTCTCCGTCCTTAGTCATACATTTTAATTTCAAATTCTACTAAGTACAGCTCAATAGTTTCATGGGAGAATCAATCATATCAAGACAAAAACATTATGTCACTACTAGTCATATTGGACCTCAATCTCATCTAGCGATGGCATAGATGACTGGAGCATTGCAGAGCCACTTTTTGAGCCAAAATTGATACCAGTGGTTGTTGTGGAAGTAGAAGAAGTAGAAGAGAACGATACATGATCTCCACTAGGTCGATTTCCTGGCAAATTCATTAAGGGCTCGTTTGGGTTCATAAGCGATGCCATAGATGATTGAAGCAATGCAGAGCCATCAGTGGCTGTTGTGGAAGTAGAAGAATTAGAAGAGAAAAATACATATACTCCACTAGGTCGATTTCCTGGCGAATTCATTAAGGGCTCATTTGAGTTCATATGCGATGCCATAGATGATTGAAGCAATGCAGAGCTATCAGTGGCTGTTTGGGGAAGGGAAGTACAAGAATTAGAAGGGAAAACTACATATACTCCACTAGGTCGATTTGCTGGCAAATTCATTAGGGGCTCGTTTGGGTCCATAAGAATATTCACCACTTTTCTCATCTTGGGCCGGAACATTGAATCTGGGTGCAAACATGCAAGCCCTACAATCAATGTCCTCTTCACTTGCTCCTCGTCAAATTTGCCTTGGAGCATTTGGTCCACACACTCGAGCAATCCATTTTCCCCGTATAAATTCCATACATAGTCTACTAGACCATATTCAGCCATGGTATCCTTTGATCTTTTCCCACACACAACTTCAAGTACTACCATGCCAAAGCTATACACATCAGATTCTGGGGTAGCCTTTCCTATGAAGCCTATTTCTGGTGCCAAATATCCTGGAGTCCCAGCTAGCATAGTTGTAACAGAGGCATCATTTTGGAGAATTCTTGCAAGACCAAAATCACCAAGATGAGCATTAAAATCAGAGTCTAACATTACATTGTTGGGCTTAATGTCACGATGAACCACAGGGTTACCACATTCTTCGTGCAGGTACAGTAATGCCGAGGCCAACCCTGTTAATATTTTGTACCTAGTTTCCCAGTCAAGAATCTCCTTTCCTATGAAACGGTCTAGGCTACCATTTGACATAAATTCATACACTAGGAGTAGATTCTCTCCCTCATGGCACCAACCTTGTAGTTGCACAATATTTTTGTGCCGCATGCGTCCTATGGTGCATATTTCTGCCATATACTCTCTTTCACCTTTAGTTTGAAGAGTAAAATAAACAAGTGTAAGCACAAAAACTAATCCTGACAAATTAAGGAATTAATTCGGATATACTTATAGGAACTACATGAGTATTTTGTTGTTTCAAAATAAATATGATGTACTCACGGTTTATTATTTTGTTAAGATCCTCAAATGGAGAAAGTCCATTTTATTGTTAAAGATTTTATTTCATATATAACTTCAAATTAGTAATATTTAATATATCAATTTCAAATGGATCAATCTAAACCGTGAAGAATATTATCAAGAAACAATGCAATAGAATTAGAACAAAGTAACAAACCTTGTTTTGAGGTTGCCGAAATCTTCTTGACAGCTATGACTTTTGGAGGAACCGAGATAATACCTCTGTAAACACTACCAAATCCACCCTTACCCAACAAGTTTTCCTTGCTGAAGTTGCGAGTAGCTTTTGAAAGCTGCTTGTACGTAAACATCTTAGGGACATTTGCTGCATTCCTAGATTGAGTTTCTATATCTAGATCTCTTTGTTTTTTCTTCCTTAGCTTTCTTAAAATAGATGGAAGAAACACGCAAGTCACTATAACCAACAAAACCATGAAACATGTTACAACACTAACCAATACGGTCTTCTTGATTTTGTGGTCCTTTTCATGCCCATTGTGGATGGAAGAGAATGGCAATGGCACTGATGTGAAAACCCAATCAATGACCTTATGGCCTTCTGAGACGAGCCCCGTAGAAGCCGTAAAGCCCACGAAAACGGAGCTTGGAACTGTGTCAGACATGACTATTGATTGTTCGAGAACGGTCACTAATGGTTTCCTAGAATATCCAACTGAAATTTGAAGCATCTTTTTCCAACCGTCATAGTCAATTTTGACCTTGATATCTCTTCCACTTTTGAGCTCAATGCCAGTGTAGTTAAGACTCTTTGCTGCAATCGGATTTGTCATGCTTGTTGTGTCAATGCCAATATGGTTTCCGTCTAAATCATATTCATTCTTGAAGGTGTCAAGCTCCACAGCTAATTGCCGAACAACACCTACATTTCCATTTTATTTGACACTTTAAAATATATTTTCAAATGTTTTTTCCTAACAAATTAAACTGACCAATTGGCTCAGTTCCTTGTGATCCAAACCTCCAAGTTCGTTGACTCTAGGCAGCTAGTATATGCTTATATTCCTAAGTCTATAATGAAGACAAGAATTGGTTTGTGTTTTTCATCCATAGTATTAAAGTTGTTGTGTGATTGTATATGATAATTAAATGATGAGAAGAATCATAAAAGATAGAGCACACACAAATGTTTACATGATTCGGCCTCAGTGGCGGCTCTAGGAATAATTTTTAAGGTGATCACTAAGTATGTGTTTGTATTGCGCATCCGCGTTCAGCATTTTGAGTTTCCTCTTTTTTTTTTTTTTTGTTGTTGTTTTCACGCGTTTCAAGGAGTAATGCGGCTACTGTTCATGCACTGTTTATGAACAGTAGCTGCATTATTTGACTTTTCAGCAGTGAACAGTGCACCGTGCACTGTTCACATTTTCATTAAAAATGGGTCTCACGGCACCATTCACACATTTAAAAATTATTTTGCTACAGTGTTTTTAGTTTTCAGTTTTCAATTTCAGCAAAATAAGTTCTATTCAAACGGACCCTAAGAAACTTAAATTATACAAAATCTAATAATAATAAAAACGCAAATAAATGAAGTATTACAATTTCTTTCTACTAACAAAGAGAAAGAAAAAATGGTCTGAAAGGAGATAAAGTGGAAACTGAGAATGATGAGATGAGTGTAATAAAGTTAGAGAGAGAGAGAGAGAGAGAGAGAAATGGATGATTTTTGTTACAATTGCAAACCGAGTCACTAAGGAGAGAAAAATTGTTACGATTGCAAAGTCAAAAAGAACATAACTACCAGCACTGCCAAGAAGAACTCACTACCATAGTATTTCTCTTAATACCATTTTTTAAGGGTGAAAAAAAAAAGAAGAAATTATGGATTATTTTTATGTAATGGGTTGAATAAGTTACAAATTTGAATGATTCAAAAGTTTTATTTTTTTGTTTTTGAATAGGCTTAGTATTCAATAATTTGTTCACCTCTTGTTGTTTGGTCTAGTTATATTTTTGTTGTTATTGGGGCTAATTTTTATAATTGTTATTTAAGCCCCTTCTTTTAAGGGGTTAAGGATTATGTTTGGGGAACCAAAATTATTTTTGGAGTAATGTTACTTCCACAACATATTCACAAGAAATCTTATGCAACAAGTTTTTATTAATAGATAAAAAGATATGTCACTATTTGGTCCAAATTAGAATCAGTAACATCTTACCACATGTCAAAGTGTTTTGGATGTAACATTATTGTGAAAATGACTGAAAATATTTTGGATGTACCATTATTCTTATTTTTGTTGAATTCAAATTTTTGTAATTCTCGAGTTAGAGTATTCAACATTTTTATTAGAATGGCCAAAATAGGTTAGTTTAGTGTGTGTGTGTATACATACATACATATATATACATACATATATATATATATATATATATATATGAGTTCGGTCCAAGTTACATCTAGTGTGACTTTAAATAATATTATATCACTCAATATTTTTTAATTAGGTGAAAATTTTGACAAATCCACTATTAAATTACATTATCTTCGTATATTCTCCATACTTGCAAAATTTCAAGGTGATTAAAGATTAATAGTCATTTCATCAATCAATTGTTTAAATTCAAGTTTTTTAAATTTAAAATAATTCATAAAAGATGAGTTTATAGATCGAATGGTAAATAACATCCAATTGGCATGAATGTTAAGAACATATAAAACATGTAATTCAACAGTGGGTTTTTTAAAATATGAATTCTATAACAAGTTATTGGGTAGTGTAATATTACTTAAAGTTACATAAAGTATTACTTGAACCCTACCTTATACACACACACACACACACACACAATTTTTTGCAAGTTAGGAAACCACCCTAAATTAAAAGTGGAGCCACCACTATACGGCCTACATCCAAAATGAAAAGACTTTTGACGAATACATATTGATATTAAGCACTTGTGTTGCAATAAAGTCAATGTAGGGTTTATATATTAGAGAATGATTGACTAAACCTAAGCTAACCATGGACCAACCAAAGATTAATATGCTTGCTCTACAAGTATATGGGCCTATAATTGGTTTGGACCATAATATATCTAACACCCCCTCAAATTAAAGGCGAAAACTTGAGTTTGGAAGGCCTTGAATGTATAGCTTGGTGTGGCACCTTTGCTACTCGATTGACACGACAAGACCTTGTGTCACTAACACGATACTGATGATGTAGAAGTAAGCCTGTTCAGATTTCGCCTGCAGCCAACAGAATTGGCCTGCATCAATCCGAACCGCACCCTACAGAGCTCCACCGGAGGTGTATGGTGCAGTGGTCGAAGGGGATTTCCAAGTACCAACAATGGTCGGTGAGGCGAGCAGTTATGGATTTTGCATTCCAATGGGTAGCTGAACCGACCGCCATATATACATATATATATATATATATATATGTATAATTTAACATATACATATATGATTTATAATCAAGTTTCAGTTTTAAAAAATTTCTAGAGAGAGAGAGAGTACCTATGCAATATGATTGAGAGGAGAGGCGTGAAAATAGAAACTCTGAAAGGGAGAGTGAGAGAGGCATGAAAGGTGAAGGAAGAAGAAGATGAGAAAATAGAGTTAAATTAAGTGAGTTATAAAACGACATAATTTCGTTAATTTTTTTTTTTAATTTGATACAAAACGACGTTGATTTGGACATAATATTAATTTTAGTTTCAACTTCAAAATGACGTCATTTTAGTTGGAGTCTAGGTGAAATTCTGAAATTTATGTTTTAGATCAATTGATTTCTCTCTCTTTATGTCATTTGCCTCTCTCTCTCTCTCTCTCTCTCTCTCTCTCTCTCTCTCTCTATCTCTTGCGCGCGCGCACGCGCGCACTGCCACCACTATCTACATCTTGATTCCACTATTTTCCAAGTTTCCCTCTCTCCTCTCTCCTCTCTCCTCTCTCCTCTCTATCATGGTTATTATCTAGAAAATTTTAGAGAATGTTTTGGAGCTCACTTGTCAATACCCGACTACTATGCTTTCTAACAAGTATGTGGAGTTATATAATGCTCATGACCTAGGCTATTTATCTTCTCCTTTTGCTATGGTTTCTAGAAAATTGTAAATTTGTTTGAAAATTTTGTGTGCGTATTAGAGAAATATTTTGAACATGTTTGTTTGTTAATATTTGAGTTTTTTTTTTTATATTTCTGTGTGGGTTGTTTGATGATTCTGATTTAATTTGGTTTTTTTTTTTTTTTTTTTTTGGCACCAAACTAACCACACTGCACTGCTATGGTGAACTGAACCTAGTGTAGACATAGGTGTGCTACAAAAATTCCCCCCATAACCGGCCGCACCGCACCGTGTATAGGCCTACGTAAAAGGTCTTGAATGTATAGCTTGGTGTGGCATCTATGCTACTTGACTGAAATTGCAAGATCTTGTATTACTAACATGACACTGATAACAAAACTGACATCTGGTTGGCATGATGCCTTAGTTGGCATAGTAGAAATGTTGAAGCAAATAGGATCTTGTGTTACGTTACTAAAAAGACAACTTATATGTGGGAACCTAATAACACACCAAATAGCATGGGCTCATGCTCTACAAGTACATGGGCATACAATTGGTTTGGGCTACTTGGACCATAATATGTCTATACCCCCTCAAATTAAAGGTAAAAACTTGTGTTTGGAAGGCCTTAAATGTTTAACTTGGTGTGGCACCTCTGCTGCTTGACTAACATATGGCAAGATCTTGTGTCACTAACATGACACTGATGACGTAGAAGGTCTTGAATATATAGCTTGGTGTGGCACCTATGCTATATGTGGGACCCTGTAACACACCAATTAGCATAGGCTTATACTTTACAAGTACATGGGCCTACAATTGGTTTGGGCTACTTGGGTCATAATATGTCTAACACCCCTTCAAATTAAAGGTAAAAACTTGAGTTTGGAAGGCCTTGAATGTATAACTTGGTGTGACACCTCTGTTGCTCAACTGATATGGCAAGATCTTGCGTCGCTAACATGACATTGATGATGCAGAAGGTCTTGAATGTATAGCTTGGTATGGCACCTATGCTACTTGACTGACATAGCAAGATGTTGTATTGTTGACAAGACACTAATAACGAAACTGACATCTGGTTGGCATGGTGCCTTAGTTGGCATAGCAGAACGTTGAGGCAAATAAGATTTTGTGCCAATACCTTGCATAGAATTATGTTACAAAAAAGACAAAATATATGTGGGAACCTAGTAACACACCAAATAGTATTGTGTTTGTGTTCGTGTTTTTGTTTTTTGTTTTTTTTAACCCACCCATGTATGAACTATGAAGGCCAACAAAAAAAGAACTTTGTGAACGTGGCTCGGTGAAGAGCCAAGAGAAAAAAAGACAAAATGTTCAATTTTTTGAACATGGCTGGGTGAAGAGCGCATGAGCTTGTGATTGTGGCAGTAGCTAGTTCAATTTTTTTTCAAAATGGAGAGGTAATTTTGTCCAAAATACCAATGAGCTTTTGCTCTTTATTTCCACCCTCATTTTTTTCCCAATTTGGGGAGATGAAGTTTCGGTGGGTGCAGAGAGAAAATAGCTGCGTCTCACCAATTTTCTCCCCATTCCCTCTTCCAACCAAACACCCTTCCTACCCATTTTCTCCCATATTTCTCACTTTTTTTTTCCATCTTCCCCAAAATCAATCCAACCAAACATAGAATTAATGTGTAATAGTAATTTTTCCTTTTCTATAGCCTATTTTATTTAGTTGTCATGTTCTTCTAGTCAATTTAAGGAGTCTTTTTTTTTTTTTTTTTTTTTTGCTTTACTAGTTCTACTCTAACTTAGTCTATGTGTGTAAAGCTCTTTTATAAAGACTTGAACCCCGAGCTTCTCCCCTTCTCTCCACCAACCCTACAAAAAATTATAATTGTGAAGTGATTATCATAGGTGTGTAGTGATAGAGTCACATATTTGATGTATTTTTCTATACCAAATTAATTCAATTTATATTTCCTTTTTTTTGGTTAAGGCTGCGTTTGGTTCAATATAAATCGAATTTCGAGTGTAAAATGAATGCAGAGGAAAATGAATTCTCGTAAGGAAATTAAAATCCGGGCATTTGGTTTTGCAATGGAAAATAGTCCTGGAAAATGATTTTCAATGTTTGGTAACATTTTGAAAATGCTATTTTCCTACAAATTTTTCACATTTTCTCAGTCATTTTCTCAGCTTCCAAACAAATTTTATATCAGAAAATTTCAATATATACACTTTAACACAACCAAAAATAAAAATAAAAACATTGAGCAAGAGGAAGAAAGAGTGAGATCGGAGGGAGAAAGAGTGAGAGATTGAGGGAAAGAGAGATAGATAGGGAAAGAGAGAGATCAGAGTGGATGAAGGACGGCGGCGGCCAGATCGAGTGGGTTTAGGGGTGGAGTGGAGTGGGCTGGTGGTTGGTGGCAGCCAGATCGGCAATGTTGAGCAAGAGAGAGAACAAGATTGGTGTGTCGCGAACGAGCTCGGTCTTGGGTGGGTCGAGAAAGAAAGAGATCAAAGTGGATGGAGGACGGCGGCGGCCAAATCGAGTGGGTTTGGGGGTGAAGAGGAGTGGACTGGTGGTCAGTGGTGGCCAGATCGGCAACGTTGAGCAAGAGGGAGAACAAGATCGGTGTGTCAAGAACGAGCTCAGTCTTGGGTGGGTTGAGAACGAGATCGGTTTTGGGTGGATCGGTCTTGGGTGGTGACGATCTAGATGGTGGCACCGATGAGCTTCCAACGGCGACTATGATGACGACTCCAATCTCTCTCTCTCCCCCCTATTCTAGTCTGTAAAATGTGGTTTGAAGGTAAAATAACTATGGGAATGGTTTTACAGGTGAAAAGGGGTATTTTACGGTCAAAGTGTAAAACATTTTTAGTTTGACCATATTTTTGTGCCTAACACACACAATATTGGGTCGTTTGGATAGCACTTATTGTTGCTGAAAGTTGATAAAAACTGATTGTTGCTGAAAACACTGTAGCAAAATAATTTTTAAATGTGTAAATAGTGTTGTGGGACCCACTTTTAATATTAAATATTGCAGTGAACAGTACGTGAACAGTATATGCACAGTATACGTATGCACAGTGAATTTTGTCCTTCAAAGTCAACAAGTGCGGCAAAAAAAAAAAAAAAAAAAAAGAAAAAGAAAAAAGAGAAAACGCGAAGCTGGAAAACACACCGCAACTAACCTTCCTATCCAAACCCAGCCAATATTGTAAAATACTTTACGAAATTGGTTTTCATGTGAAACAATAGCAGCCTAAAGCAATCTATATTTCCAAGAAAAGGTCTAAAATCCAAACAGAAACATTAAAATATTAATATATATATATATACACACACCTACCTTCGGTTGACCGATCAAGGATTCCGAGAAAGAAGCCATGGCTATCTGGTGGCGACGGATCATGATTTTGTGCAATAATAAACGCCATTCCATCACCTGAATCAGTTGAATTCTGGAAGGGAGAAATTCTAACAGTGAAGATGGTTGAGATATTGGCTGGCCATGCAAGCATAGGGTGGGAATACAGAACCCGGCCAACCTTGGTTTTTAGCTGAGTTTGTGAGGTGGAATTGCCGTGTTGTGGCTCCGGTGTAATGCTCAAATATCCATCGACTGCAGTCGCTGAACCCATGCAAATAAGCTCTCCATTGCTGCAACTTTCAGGATTGAATGTGGGGAAAGAGAAGGTGATAGGGTCCATCACGGAGCTCAAAGAAGGTTGAATAAGAAAGGTAGAGAAGAACAAAAGCGAAAGCATGGTTGTAGATAAGGGACACAGCATAAACCAAAGAGCATATAAGAACTGAGTTTAGATTGGAATGTAGTTCATTATTCCTAAAAGATGAGAGTGTGTTTAGATTGGGTGAAAACCAAGTTATATTTCATCACCCCTAATCCAAAATATGTGAGACCCATGAAAGAAAGGTTGTTTAGCAAAAACTTTTAGTCTTGTACCCAGGGACGGAGCCATTTTTTGGCTTTGTCCCCCTAAAATTTGGAAAAAAAAATTTAAATTTATTATATACATATAAGTACTAATTTAGCAATTTGGTTTGATAATCACACTTAGCCACCATTAAAAATAACATACTCCAAAAAAAAAAGGCCCTAACAACAAAATCACCAATAGGAAAGTTACAAAAATTAGCCCAATTTACCAACTTTACCAAAATAAAAAAAGCCCAGCCCTTAAATTCCCCCTTCACAAAAAAAAAACCACAACTGAGATAGAGTGAGAGATGCTGAATTGAAGAGAGAGAGAGAGAGAGAGAGAGAGATTACGGTGGACGATATAAAGTAAAAGGAAGAAGATGAAACAAAACCAGTGAAGATGGAGAAGGGAGAAATAAAAATGATTAATTGTGTGGATGTAAAAAAGGTGGAAAAAAATGGAAAAAGAAAGGTCTAGAAGATAAGGATAGGTGGAGGAGAATAAAACAGAAGAAAACAAAAAGAAAAATTGTGGCATGTGGGGTGGGTAGGTGGGAAAACAAAAACCAATGACCTTGGGATTATGCAGAGATATAAGTGAAAAAAAAATAATGTAATTTGGTCCATAATTACTAAAAGGATAATATAATTCTAGTATAATATATTTTTTTACTATATATGAGCTTTTTTTTTTTTTTTTTTTTGAGAAAGTACTATATATGAGCTTAACATATATATATATATATAATTTCCTTAATTTGTTAATACGAATTAGAGTTTCGTGATAATTTTTTATTTTTTTTATTTTATACTACAGCCCCTAACTTGGAATCTTAACTCCGTCCTTACTTAATTGTTCTTATCGCTCAAAATTCAAATAATTGACTTTGAGATGTGAAAACCGGAAACACCCCTAACTTGGAATCTTAGCCCTGTCCTTATTTAATTGTTCTTATGGCTCAAAATGCAAATAATTGACTTTGAGGGATGACAACCGGGAGCACATTTTCGTTGGGTCAACTAGTGGACTCCACCCACATGCAAAGCCACCACCCACATGTAAAGTCACCATCAATGGCAGCTCACCAACGACTACAATACTGTTCACTTACCAGCTTTTTTTCTTTTCTTTTTTTTCCTCATTTCTCCCTAACTTTCACTTTCCCTTACCAATTTTTCCAGCCTCCATTGTTCTCTGTTTCCGAAAAGGTGAGCTGATGCTCTGAAATCTCCATGATTCGGTGTAGTGAAAGCTGATCTCCCTCTTCTTCTTCTATAGATCTAGGCCTTGCTACCCATTTTCTTCGGTGAAAGCTATTGGGTTTTCGTTTCTGTTGTGAAGCTGTGGGTCTCTCTACTGCAAGTTACTCTCATGCCGTGGTCATCCTCAACCTCTCAGTCTCGCGTCTTGGTTATAATTTTTAATTTCTATTGTTGGAGAATATTGTTGGTGCATCTAATAGAGCACGTAACAAAGCTGGGTTTATCCCTTCGTAACAGTAGTTTGTATTTGTATACATCTTATCATTTGATAGCTATTTGATTTGTATATATCTTATATATTTGATATGTAAATAAAGGCACAACAAAATGATATGTCAGACTCTTATATATTTTATAGTTTTTAATTTTTATTTGATTTGTATGTATCTTGTTGTGTACATACCTCTATATGGGCTGAATCTATAATTGAAAACATCATCCAAGCTTTCTCATTTTGTTTTGTCTTATTTTCTTTAGCATCAGTTGGAATAATATAGAGGATATCGATAGTGGTAGTTTGGAGCTGAGAAGGAACATTGAAGGGGAGAGTGTCCTACGCGCATGTTTTTAAAAACCGGAACGGACCGGCCGGTTTAATCGGAATCGGATTTTAAACCGGTCCGATTATTATTAAAAATTGGAAGTTAAGAAAAAACGGAAAACCCAAAAAAACCGCCGGTTTAACTGAAAAACCAAAAACGTTACGGTTAAACCAGTTTTAAACTGCTTTTTTCATTAACACTGTTTTTGACAAAAAATAAAAAAGATAAGAGATTTTGTTTCAAATTTAAGAAGAAGAGAGATTTTGACTTTGAAGATGCCGTTAAGTCTAAAGCTGTGAAGCCTAAAACGCCCACATTGACACCAAAAACATCAAATTTACTAATTATGAGTTGACACAGTTGAGGAAGAACCGAGGAACTGAGGACGCCCAAACCAAAGAGATGCAGGTACGATCTGTCCGCTTCAGTTTAAGAGCTTTTCTTGCTGCTCTCGTAGACTTGCACATGCACTGATGCGCATATATCGAAGAGAGAGAGAGAGAGAGTATTGAAGGCAAAGAGATGAAAAATTACAGGAAAGTAAAAGAAGAAACTAGTACAGAGCTTTTAATTAACCAAGGTGTGGTTGTAAGATTTCAAAATATGTGATAGGTGGAGTACCAACGTGAAAAGGTAGGAATTTAGGGATGGCCATACCCATTGGGTAATAGATATCCAACCCTATCCGATCCAATTATTCTGGGTAATACCCAGTTCTTAATGGGTATAAGGTAATTGGGTAGGGTTTGGATATTATCCAAATATTTTGGGTAGGGTTTGGATATTACCCATTTACCCATTATTACCCATTTAACTAATTAGATCTAACTCAAACCCAACTCAACCAAATTATTATGGGTAAACCTCAATTCACCCAATAATCAAAATTACTAAATTGCCCCTAAAACTTGAAAATGACCAAATTATTCCTAAAATCCTCTAAAATTACCGAAATGCACTCTAAACCTAAAAAATGACCAAAATACCCCCGAAAACTAAAAATTACCAAAATACCCCATAAACCTAAAAAATGACCAAAAGACCACCAAAACCTAAAAATTACCAAAATAACCCCTAAACCTAAAAAATGACCGAAAGACCACTAAAACCTAAAAAATGACCAAAATACCCTCAAAACTTAAAAATTACTAAAATACCCTCAAAACCTAAAAAATGACCGAAATACTCCCGAAACATATAAAATGACCGAAATACCCCCGAAACCTAAAAATTACCAAAATATCCTTAAAACCTAAAAAATGACCGAAATACCCCTAAAACATAAAAAATGACCAAAATACCCCTGAAACCTAAAAATTACCAAAAAACCCCTGAAACATTAAAAAATGATTGAAACACCCACGAAACCTAAAAAATGACCAAAATACCCCCGAAAACTAAAAATTACCAAAATAACCCCTAAACCTAAAAAATGACCGAAAGATCACTGAAACCTAAAAAATGACCAAAATACTCCCGAAACCTAAAAATTACCAAAATACCCTCAAAACCTAAAAAATGACCAAAATATCCCCAAAACATAAAAAAATTACCGAAATACCCCCTGAAACCTAAAAATGACCAAAATACCCCCCCCCCCCCATAAACTTAAAATTACCAAAATACCCTCTAAACCTAAAAAATGTTTGAAATACCCCAAAAACCTTAAAATCACCAAAATACCCCCCAAACATATAAAATGACAAGAATACCCCTGAAACCTATAAAATAACCAAAATACCCCCCTAAATCTAAAAAATGACCGAAATACTCCTAAAACCTATAAAATTACTAAAATACCCCGAAACCTATAAAATGACAAAAATGCCCCTAAAACCTATAAGATGATAAAAATACACCCAACCCTAAAAAATGACTGAAATAATCTCGAAATCTAAAAAATGACCAAAAGATCCCAAAACCTAAAAAATGACCGAAATATCCCCAAAGCTTAAAAAATAACCGAAATACCCCCAAAACCTAAAAAATGACCAAAATACCCCTAAAACATAAAACATTACCCCTGAAACCTTGAAATTACCAAAATACCTCTGAAACCTATAAAATTACTGAAATAGCCCCAAAATATAAAATTTTTGAAATACCCCTAAAACCTTAAAAAAAAAAAAAAGACAAAAATGCCCCCGTAATCTAAAAAATGACTGAAATACCCTTAGAATCTAATAAATTACCAAATAACCCCAAAACCTAAAAAATTACCAAAATTCCCTCAAAACCTACAAAATGACTGAAATATTCTTAGAACCTTTAATCTTGACAAAAATACCCTCGAAACATCCAAAATACCCCAAACCTTTATTTTTGTAATTTAAGAGGTTATAGATGTATTTTGGTCATCTTACAGGTTTAGGGGTATTTTAGTCACTTTAAAGGTTTCAAGGGTGTTTTGGTCATTTTAGATATTTTCTGAGGGTATTTGGTTGTTTTAGAGGTTTAGGGCTATTTTGGTTGATTTATAGGTTTTGGGGTATTTTTGGTAATTTTAGAGGTTTGGGATTATTTTTTGTCATTTCAGAGGTTTTGGGCGTATTTGGTCATTTTACAGGTTTTGGGCGTATTTTGGTCATTCTATAGGTTTGAGGGTATTTCAAACATTTTTTAGGTTTATGGTGTATTTTTACCATCATATAGGTTTTAGGGGCATTTTTATCATTTTATAGATTTCAGGGGTATTTTGGTCATTTTATAGGTTTTGGGGGTATTTTGGCAATTTCTAAGGTTTATGGGGTATTTCGATTAATTTTTAGGTTTCGGGGGTATTTTGGTAATTTTTAAGTATTAGGGGTGTTTTAGTAAGTTTTTAGTTTTCGGGGATATTTTGGTCATTTTTTAGGTTTAAGGGTTATTTCAATCATTTTTTAGGTTTTGATGGTATTTTGGTAATTTTTAAGTTTCAAGGGTATTTCAGTCAGTTTTTAGGTTTTGGAGGTATTTTTGTCATTTTTAGGTTTAGGGGGTATTTTTGGTAATTTTATGTTTCGGGGGGTATTTCAGTCAAATTTTAGGTTTCGGGGGTATTTTGGTCATTTTTTAGGTATAGGGGGTATTTTGGTAATTTTTGGGTTTCAAGGGCATTTTGGACCTTTTCTATAGGTTTCGTGGGTATTTAGTCATTTTTAAGGTTTTGGGGGTATTTTGGTCATTTTTTAGGTTTAGGGGATATTTTGGTAATTTTAAGTGGTTTTTGAGCATATTTAGTTATTTTGGGGGTATTTTGGTCATTTTAGAGATTTCATGGGTATTTTGCTTATTTTAGAGATTTTGAGATATTTTGGTCATTTTAGTGGTTTTTGAGCATAATTAGTGATTTTAGAGGTTTCATGGGCATTTTGCTCATTTTAGAGATTTTGAGGATATTTTAGTTTTTTTAGTGGTTTTTGAGCATATTTGGTGATTTTATAAAAATTGGGTTTGGGTAGGGTATGAATATCCATGGGTAAACAAACTGGGTAACAATTAGGTATGGATACTAATTGGGTAAGGTAATTGGGTATCCATGGATAAATTAATTAGGTTGGGTATACCCATACCCTACCCATACCCTACCCATGGCCATCCCTAGGTAGGATATGCGGTGGAAAAGAAATATCAAGTGGGCATGATATTGTCACTCACGAGTGACTTTTTGTTATTTGAAAAATGAAAGAATAACTAGAATAATTTTTGTAGTGGACATGAGTTTCTTTTTAATATATAAATTAAAGAGAGAGACTATGTTTACAATATTTTTATAATATTTTCACAACAAATACTAAGTGGGCTTGAGTTTCTATAAAATTTAAGTGGGCTTGAATTTAATACTAAGATTACTTTTTTGCCCTAATAATAGCAACCCGTAACACTAGGATTTGTTATAAAAATGTTGTGAAAATATTGTGGATATATCATTTCTTATAAATTAAAGTTAAGGTTTAATGTTTTACTATTCTTTAATTTAGTTTTTAGTTAAAATATTAGTTATAAAATTATTTATTTATTTATTTATATTTTATAATTATTTATGACATCATCGATTCGACCATCAGTCCGACCATAAAACTAAAAACCACTCTCCATTCCGATTCTTTAACTGTACCGGTTTTTAAAACCATGCCTACGCGGGTACGTATAGTTGTCGTTCTGTGCAAATTGGCTGAGTATTAATTTTTGTAGGTTCTACAGCTTTACATAAAGCTGAGTTATTGAAAGGCCGTTTGATTACGTTATTCTAGTAACGTTGTTTGTATATTTTGTAGGCAAAAAAATATATAAAAAATACGTGTAATATTGTTTAAAAATTGAAAATATGTATTTAAATACATATACCAAACAAGCCTTGAATTGAAATGCTCATGGGTCTTTTAGCTTACATAAAGTTGAGTTATTGAATTGAAATACTCAGGGGTCTATTTAGCTTACATAAAATCTAAAACAATGGTAAATTGGTAAATATTTTGCCAAATAATGATATTTGATAATTTTGGCCATTGACTTTGTGGTGAAGTTGTATTCACTGTTAATCTTTGTTCTACATAGAATGGTTAGAACATGCAATCAAATGGTAATCTTTGTTCTGCATAGTCAACCAAAAAAAAAAGAAGCCCAAAACGACTTTTCACACGCTCCCACACATCTTTCCTCCTCTATTTTTCCAAATTTACCACGAAGTCAATCTAATGCCAGTAGATTGTTCTTGCTTCAAATTTCTTTCATACTTTAGAAGACTTGTTAATAGGTCTATCGAAGAATAAAAGAAGTTTGTGCCCCATGGTAGAGAGATTGCTTGAACAGTAACATCTTGCATTTGGGGCATTTGACTCGGAATTTTTTTGGTATTTTTCAGAAATTTCTCTTGTATTTCCCACAAAGAAAATAGTGGAACAAGAATCAGCGGCAGCTCTAGGAGATATTTTATAGGTGATCCCTAAGAAACTTAAATTATACAAAATTTAATTGAAAAAAAACTTGAATATATCAACATCACAAAATATGCATGTAAATACATAAAGTTTTATAATTTCATTCTACGTGTTTTCATATTTTAAATTCATTACATAATAGTTTCATTACCAATGTTATAAGTTACATCTCTTCAATATACTTAACTAAGCAATCATTCATCCACTATTGTGTTTGTAGCATTGCTCAATTAAGATGAAAATTCAACTCAACTTTAATTTTTGTTATTGCATTATTTTTGTTGTATGCATATCATTATTGGTTTGTGTAAATAGTGTTACTCTATTAACAATTCAACGCATAAAAGTTGTAAATACACTACCTCACCCCCAATTACTTCAATAGTCTAATTTTTGTCTTTAATAATTACTACCCCACTACTACACATTCCCCACTCAAGAGACAATTAGACAATAAATCAATGGTAAAAATACAAATAGCACTCACAAAGTATAATGTAAAATAGAATAAAAGGTGTTTTTTTTTACATTTATATAATCCTAAAATTCATTTGCATCAGATTAGTCAAACTTGTGTAAAATTTAAAAAAGAAAAAAAGAAAAAAAAAAGAAAAAAAAAAGAGCTACATTGTTAGTATTGCTATGTAAATTGATAAAGAAATAATAATAAATAAGAGGAAAAGATAAATGAATTGGGAGAATAATGAAAAATTAAAAAAGAAATAATATTTTAATGAGATGTAATATAAAATAAATAAGGTAAATTCCACTAATATATTATGAGATTTGGGCCAATACTAGTCAAATTCAAGACTTTTCAAAACTAGCTAATTTGGACCCTAAAACCAACTTAGTCCCTCAACAATTAGTTTTTTTTTTCAACCATTTTAGGAACTAAGTTGGCTTTAGGGACCAAAATAATTAGTTTTGAAAAATAGTAGACTTGATTAACATTAGCTTAAATTTCAAGATATATTGGTGGAATTTATCTAAATAAATAATTTGACATAAGATGTTTTAAAAAACAATTATATAAAATAAAAATAATACATTTTTATACTAAATAGACAAAACCATTTTGCACAAGACTTGAATACTCCAATAATTCAATATAAATAATATAATTTAAAATTTCAGCTTTTAAGCTTCTACACGAAGCCCAAGGTCTCATAGCAAGTGTAAAATCGGTAATTTGTTACGTCACTTTGTTCTATAATAGTAATCTAATATCCATTAAAATTTCAGACTAAGAGCATCTTTAGCAGATTCTTTAATTTTGTACTATTTAAATAATGAAAAGTAACTTTTACTCTTTAGTTATCCACTTTTTCAAATACACTTTCCAACAAATTCTCTATCACATTCTTTATCTCATTTAAATATTATTTCTTCATTAATTCTTTATTATTTTTTTATCATCATGTATTCTTCCTATATTCATTCCCAACAATTATATTTTTCAATGAAAAGTGTTATATTCACAACATTTTTCGCAATCCTTTCACATGAATCACATCAAAATCTTATGTGAAAAGTTGTTACTAGTTCTAATTTGAACTCACCGCTGAAATTATTTTTTTACTCACCAATATTAATTAATAACAATCTATTACTTAAAATTTATTATGAAAATATTGTGGCAGCATTTCTCAATTAAGATTTATTTTTTATTTTTTATATTATTTTTCCTTTCTTTCAATTCATTCTCGTCCATACGTTTTTGTGGGGCCTGAAAGAGTCAGGCAACCCCGGCCCACTTCGAACTAAGCCCAAAGGCCCACGCCGAGGAGGCGTCCAAGGTCCGAGAACGAAAGTGTAAAGCCCAATTGCCCAGTAAACAGTGCCGAGGATGATTACTTCCTCGGACGGCTGAGATCAGTAAGTGGACAAGCAGCGCACCATCAAGGGGAGTCTCCCTGAACATCCAAGGAGCAAATAGCCTGTACCAAGCGCCGGCAAGGGAAGCATGGTGGAGGAGCAAGTCCCAGATGAACTGTCACCTCCACATTAAATGCCCTCAACTAACGCCCTGGCCGCATTAATGAGGATAGGACCCCTAAACAGTACTGTCTTGGGCGCTGCAACCCACAGGAGGAATGGGAATGCGGCTGATGGGACAGGCTTTCAAGTGGTAGTCCAGCTGATCAACAAATGTAAGGCTAGGATCAACTGAGAGGGATGTATATAATGTAAGGAGCCCCTCTTGAGAAGGGGACGGAGGGAGGAACCAGAATTAAGAAGTACTGTAGCGATTTGTATCTTCTCAAACCTTGTAACCATTCTTCAAAGAAATAATAATAACTCCAAGCTCCAGAGGGCAAGTCCGAGGAGCATCTTTGTGCATCCCAATTCACGTTTAAGTCATTAAACTTACATGCAACCATGCATGGCCGCTGCATTCCTTACTAGGGCCTAGTTCTTGAACCCGCTCTCTAT
This sequence comes from Quercus aquifolioides, assembly GCA_019022515.1. Taxonomy (NCBI): domain Eukaryota; kingdom Viridiplantae; phylum Streptophyta; class Magnoliopsida; order Fagales; family Fagaceae; genus Quercus; species Quercus aquifolioides. The sequence continues at coordinate 82,460,615 of CM032327.1, forward strand.
AAATTCATTGCAGGGTTAGCTGGGCTTGGGTCCACTCTCTGAACACAGCAGAAGTGCCCAAACTCGGTCCCTACAGTTTTCATTTCTTTTTTTCTTTTTCTTTTTTCTTGTTTTTCTCCTCCACACACGTGTCCAACCTATCTCTACCCCCCCCCCCCCCTCCACCCCTTCTTTTATTTTCTTTTTCTCCCTCACATTCAAGAACATTCCAGCGAGCTCTCTTTTTTTCTCCAGCTCTCTCTTTTTTTTTTCTTTTTTTTTTACTTGATTCCAGAACATTCACCAGCTCTCTACGATAAGAAAAGAAAGAAAAGAGGTATAGAGAGAAAGAACAAGAGAGATGGGTCACTGCTGTCACTCATCTTGGTCCCCAACGCAATCCAAATGGGTCAGATGGCTTCTGGCTTCTGTCTTTTTTTTTTTTTTTTTTTTTCCCTTTTATTGTTATGATTTGATTAATTTTAAAATTATGTTTTTGAGTTTGTATTCTAATAATCTGATTATGCTTGAGTTTAGAGATATTTGAGAGAAAGATTATTGTGTTTGTAGCTGTTATGTTTGTAGCTGTGGGAGTTGAGAGAAAGAATTGCTTCTTTTTTCTTTTTCTTTTTTTTATTGAGATGTATGAATTTTTTAAGCAAAAAAATTGATTTGGAGTTGCTACAGTGTTCTCTAGATTAAGAGAACTACTGTAACAACCTCAAAAAAAAATTAGAAAAGTTGTGTGTTTAGAGATGTTGTTGAAGCGTGAATAGTGAGCTTTTTTTCTCTAGAAAGTAAAGATAGAACATCTATTGGAGATGCTCTAATAACTTCATTCACGTGGGGGAAGGGTCATATAGACATAGTAGCATTATTTTGACTTCGTGGTAAAGTTGTATTCAACTAGTCCAATATTTCTTCTAAACGTGGGTAGTCACCTCTCACAAGGAAATTTTAGCATCCAATTATTTTTGACTTGCCATCAATTATATGGACCCCAATCTATATTTAATACCTTTTATTGACTAAGAATTGAAAGACTTAGAATCCACTTGCTCATCCATCAAATCAATTATCCATAAATTCATATACGAATCCCAATTTAATATTAGCTATTGACCCCAAGCATTGAACTTGCTAAGGTCCTCCTCCTATCCCTAAGGCAAAGGGCAAGTAAGGCCTTTTTTTTCCTCTTTCCTTTTTACTAGAAATTATTTGGATGTGCTAGTACTTATATAATAGGAGTCTATCTTTTAAATTCCCCATGTAATATTTGTTCATCCTAGTGAACAAACAAACAAACAAACAAAAAATCCAAAATGACTTTCCACACGCTCCCATACGTCTTTCCTCCTCTTCTTTTTTTTTTTTTTCTTCAAATTTACCACGGACTCAATTTAATGCTAGTAGATTGGTCTTGCTTCAAACTTCTTTCATATTTCAGAAGACTTCTTAACTAGTCTTTTAAAGTGATAGGGCTAATTTTGACTAAGGTTCAACAAATCTCAGTAACACCACGCAAGGAAACTGACAGCGTCCATGAGTTCGTCAGTCCCACAAGAGCAAACGGATGATCCAGAGGGATGGCATGAAAAGCGACGAGGCCACATTAATGCTTGACGCAATGGAAGGTAGACAGGGTGAGTAAAAGGCCAACGGGGTGAATGAAAAGGCCGACGGGGCCGGCTTGGTCTTCCTTGGCCCCCACGAGTATTCATACAAGGAAACATCTTATGCACCACGCACGAAAGCCCTACAATCTCAGAAACCCTAATAGCAAATTTTCCCCATAAGTGAAAATCCCTACTCCTAAGGGATCTTGATTCACTACTCACCACTATATAAGCACCAGACCTCCTCATTCCTTAGTTACGCAGAAAATCCCTAGCTCTCTCATTATAGAGTTCTTAGAGATTTCTCATTCGCTAACTTGACCTTCAGAGGGTTCTTAGCCGGTACCATACCGGTGCCTTTTGCTTGGTCCTTGTGTTCTTATTCCACAGGTACTCATTGGCGTGACTTAGGGCCTACAACTCACTGACAATTTCAGCACATCATCAGTTGGTGCCATCTGTGGGAAGTTATGATTAGCATATCACCGTTTCTGAGACAAAAGAGTTGCATGGTCCAAACACGTTCAATGGCTACCATCACCTAGGAAATAGTGAATCCGTCCAATGCCTTGGAAAGATAGGTGCAAACCCTGGCTACAGTAGTAAAGCGACTCACCTAGCATAACCAAGAGTTGGAGCAACAACTAAACCAGAGGAACGAGTGACACCAAGAAGGCCCACGCGATGAGTGAGATGTCAATGAGCAGAATGGTAGTTACCTACCCACAGGGGGCAGACAAGAGAGGGAAAACTAGGAAGAGAGAAACATTCCCAGCAAAAGGGACAGTCTGGAGGATACAAGCCGTCCCTCTGAAATGGAAGTCAATGCGATGCGCATGGCCCAAGATATGCAGATGATGAAGGAGAAGATGGACATGATGATGAATGCCATGAGGGGATAAGTATCTACCAATTTGGACAAGCTGGTCTATCGGCCGACTCCCCATTCACTGCCGAGGTGACTTCCTTCCCTCTCTCAGCGAAGTTTGCTTGCTCACTCCCAAGTGCAGGAGATCGTAGCAATATAATTCTCGGAGTATCGAGGTCGAGCCACAAGGAGCAATGTAAATTCAAAGACAATATAATTAAATAACAATTTGGGTGAAGAAGAAAAGTAATTTTGCTTGGTGATTGTTAACAAGAATAAGAATAAAAACTTATTTAAATCAATAATGTAAATACCAGGGCATCGGGGTATTTCCCTATATCGATATGAGATTCTTTGTGATCTAAGAAAATATATATTTCATAATTGATTGTTCTTATACAATTAAAAACTTATGATTCGGTTGAACTAAGACAATTCAAGAACGCATGATAGCCTCGATTAATAATGCGGTTAGAAAAGTTTTCAGAAAAACTCATTCACTTTAAAACCTGATTTCCATTTGAAACTATTTGAAATTCATCTAAACAATAAGAAAAACATAATTGAACTTATTGAAAGCATAGAAGAACTAATACATCAAAAGTAATCTAATTGAACAATCAAATATGTCATTGATAAAATCCTAGAAAGAATCACATTGAATATTCATATCGTATAGAAGAAACATAACCCCTAGCCCTAGCAAAGAATTTAGGCTGCCATTAGAGAAAGGAAAATACAATGTTTTTCTCCGCCAAAAATCGTTCTCCCAGCCTCTCTTTAAAACCCTAATGTCTAAGTGTCCCAAGAAAAATAAAACTTTTACTATTTTAATTTCCGTCCAGGTTTACAGCAGTAACTTGTGAGTTAATTTAGGCCTTCAAAAATTGAGAATTTCGAAAAACTCAAAACTGGAAAGTTGTAGATATTTAAGTCACGGTTCCAACACATCTAGCTTTGCATCAATTGGATTTTTGAAGAGAGAGATACGCCCAAAATACTAATCAGTGCTCAAATCAGATTTTTCCTTTTCTGATTCTGCCTCTTTGATTTCTTTCCTTATTTGAAACTTCCAAACATGGTAAATGATCCAAGCACTCCAGCTGCACCTCCTTAGACATTTAAGCATGGTCCTTTAGCTTTACTTTAATTCTAGTTTGGCCTCCATTCTCTCATAAATTCCTGTAAACTCATCTTTCTCACATGATTTCCTGAAAGTAGAAAATTACACACAATAAATAGCATCTTATTCAAGAAATTATGTAAAGATAAATAATAGGGACTAATACAAATCATGGCTTAATTATACAAATTAAGCATAGAAATAAGGAGATAACGCCCACATAAATATATAACAAGTACACATTTTAAGGCGTTATCACACCCCCCAACTTAAATCTTGCTAGTCCCTAACAATCCACAAAGCACCATGTCTACTAAAAGTGAAAAATTAAAACTAAAATACAACCGCTTTCGTGGGCTACACAACTACACTTCCCATGTGCAGCAAGTCTTTAAACCCCTAGGTCACCCTAGTGGATGAGTTTACTCTCGTAAGGGTTTGCAGTGACTCAACCCACAAAAGTCAAAGGTTTCCTGAAAATTCCTGCAGCAATTGTTAGTCTGCTTTATCATTATATCATACAAATGAACTTTCAATTTTGAGTTGGGATACTATTCATCATATTAAAGAGCTTTCACTAGCTTCACTTTTGGAGTGTGTGTGTGCATAGCCCATCCAATCAAACCGGCTTTTCCAAACATGCATAGACCAAGAATAATCTAGATTAGAGCCTCTACTCCAAAACCTCTCTTAAGTCATCAACACTCTGAAAGAACACACACAGAAGTAATGGTTTCTCTCTTCAAATCACATGTGAACAAAAAGGAAAGAAGAAGTTTTAAGAATATCACATGTGTATACAAAAACAGCTGCTAAAACAGCGGAAAAAGATCTCTTGGAAAGAATGTTGAATTCCTAGAAACATGAGGTTAATACCATTCTCATCCCTAGTTTTTATCCCAAACACATACCAGCCATGCACCTTTAGGATCAAGTAGGACTTTAAGCTCAGTGGTAGTATAATCTTATGGCTAGGTAAAGGCAAACTGCTCTCTTTGAAATATGAGGTATATGAATCAAATGCAGAAAATTCAAGCCAAACCCAACTCATAGCAGTAACAACCAACTTGAATCAAAACAACATTTACTCAACCATATAACCCTTCTGAAATACATGAAAGATGTGTAAGACACCAATGATTTATATGTATGTCTTTTCTTTCTTTTTCTTTCTTTTCTCTTTTTTTTTTTTTTTTTTTGAAAGAAAAGAGAGACAATGGTGGTATCTAAACACATCAATTGCTCAAAACTTGAACCCCCAAGAGAACACCCATAAACAAAAATGTTTTGTGGTATTGTGAAAATATTTCTCATGGCTCAAATGATGGTGACAATGGTTAATGTAAAGGTAGGCTGAATATTTGTTTAGCTAGTGACAAAAGATTGATGGCCTTAAGCTCTCATCTTCTAAAATTCCACATAAACCAGCATGCCTAAGGACAAAAATAAGTAAGATCATGGTATATCTCCCCATAATGTTTCCAGTAGTCAACCAAAAAAATATAGAGATCTTTTACAAAAACTGAAGCATATGAGAGAAATTTAAGAGTTCAAACAAAGATATACTCTCACAAAGAAAAGTAAGGCTCAAGAACTCTCCATTTGGGTTGAGTTTCAGCTTATATCTAGCTTGTTCATGATCCATGCATATCCAACATCCAACCGTCCGCTAACCTAGCTATTGTGCTCTTCATGAAAGAGTCTTAATATAACAAATAGTATAACCAACTTAGCATTATCCATTCCATCACATGATATAAAAATAAAGCTTATAACTCTTCTGCATTCAAATTCAAGTTTTTTTTTTTTTTTTTTTTTTTTTAAATTGAAAAGTTGCAACCAAAAAGAAAGAAAGAAAAAAAAATCATGTATGGTGCAGCAAAATGTGTAGACCTCTCCCCCCAACTAAAATATTGCATTGTCCTCAATGTATCAAAGCCAAAATATATTCAAGTATAAAGGGAAGAAGTTACCTTAAGCATTTAAAATTTTTTTTTTTTTTTTTGAAATTTCTTTCACACCTGCAAATGTTAGCTCACAAAATAAAATAAAATAAAAAACAAAAAACAAAAAAAAACAAAAAACAAAAAACATAAACAAAAATAAAAACAAAAGGCAAAAAGGAAAAAAAAAACAGAAAGAAAAGAAAATTAAAACAAATATGGTACAACTTCATAAGGCTCTTTCAGAATTCACATAGCATCCCAATAGGCAAGGATCTCCAGTGACATAGTCTCCTCCTCAGGTATAACTCCCCCTAAAAATGGTTTTAACATTTGTCCATTTATTTTCAGAATCCTACCATCTCTAGGGTCCTCAACTACTACAGCTCCATGGTTAAACACTTCCCTTACAATGAAAGGGCCATCCCACCTAGGTTTAAACTTACCTGGCCCTAAATATGCATATTTAAGACCACCGGGCAGCAACTTAAGCTCCAGTTGTAATGCCTCTTCACTTGAATGCACAAACTTTTTTTCATTCTCTAGTAGCTCCTCAAAGCAAGGCTTCCATCCTTTATTAATTGCCACCATCTGTTGTTCTTCCAAAACCTGTGAGGAATCCAACAAAGAAAATTTTTTAGATACATGAATATCATATTCTAAATCATAAGAACCAACAGAATTATTAAAAAGAGTTTCAAGAGGATCAGAAAAACAATTCTTATTAAACTCTTCTTGAACCACTGCCCCAATGAGGTTCACATAAGCATAGTCATCATCCTCATGTGGTTGTTTAGCCACATGAAATATGTTTAGCTTCAAAGTCATGGAACCAAAAGTGAGTTGCATCCTTCCATTCCTGCAATTAATTAAAGCATTAGCTGTGGCAAGAAAAGGTCTACCCAAAATAATAGGGGTATGAACACAAGGATGTAAAACAGGTTGGTAATCTAGAACAATAAAATCAACAGGATAATAAAATTGTTCAATTTTCACCAACACATCCTCAACAATCCCTCTCGGTTCCCTTACAGAGCGATCAACCAACTGTAAAGTTATTGAAGTAGGTTTTAACTCACCAAGTCCAAGTTTTTGATATACACTGAAAGGGATCAAATTAACACTTGCCCCAAGATCTAGCAATGCATGCTACATGATGTAATCTCCAATAGTACAAGAGATTGTTGGACAACTTGGATCCTTATACTTTGGTGGGGTCTTATGTTGGATAACTACACTTACCTGTTCTGTTAGGAATGCGGTCTTCTTCACATGATGCTTTCTCTTGATGGTGCATAAGTCCTTACTTACCTTGGCATATGCAGGCACTTGATTGATAACATGCAATAATGGAAAATTTATCTTGACTTGATGCAAATGCTCTAATATCTCAGATGCAGTGTCCAATTTCCTAGGTAATTTTAAGGCTTATGGAAATGGTGGAGGGATTGGGCATTGTTCAAATTCACCAAATCCAAGTGACTCAGTTTCATCCTTCTCTTTTTCAACTGGGGTCTCCTTAGATTTCTTAGTTACTAAAGGAGAACTTTTATTAACCTCTTTACCACTCCTCAAAATGGTCACATCTTTTACTTCCTCATGTTTGTCCTTAGAGCCAATTTTTAGGTTTTGATTGATGGGATTGGGTTGAGTTTGGGAAGGAAGCTTCCCTCTCTCTATCCCACTCAATGAATTTGTAAGCCTAGTTATATGACTCTTGGTCTCTCTTACCTCTTCATCTAGCCTAGTGAGCATGGATTCAAACTTTTGATTTTGCTCACCTTGCCTTTGAATGAAAGTACTAAGTGCATCCTCCAAGGAAGTTCTAGATGATGATGATGATGATGATGCATGTGGTGAATTAAAATTCCTTGGAGCAGGAGGATTCAACACATTGTCACTCTTATAACTCAAATATGGATGGTTTCGCATATTTGGGTTATAATTGTTAGAATATGAAGAATTATTTGGTCAATATGAATTAAATGCATGTACTTGTTCTTCTGGCACATTTAAGAATGATGAAAGTGATGCACATTCATTTGTAGCATGGTTTATCTCATGACAGATTTTACACACATCCATTGGGTCCTCTGTAAAGGTAGCACTAACACTCCTACTTCCTTTCATTTTGAGTGCCTCAATTTCTTTAGTTAACATGCTGATTTTTGCACTCATGTTATCATCTTCCCTCAACTTAAAAACACTTCCACTAGAAGTGGTAGTGTTAATTCTAATCCTATTAGTGGAGTCCATAGGGCTAGGTCCAGTCCATGTGTTAGAGTTTTCAGCTATCTCATCAAGATAATCCATTGCATCTTCAGGTTCCTTTTGTAAAAAGTCCCCTCCGCATGAGAGTTGAACAAACTGTCGGTCCCTAGGTGTAAGTCCTTCATAAAAATAGCTAACTAATCTCCAATCTTCATACCCATGAGTTGGGCAGAAATTGAAAAGTTTTTTGTACCTTTCCCAAGCTTGGCATAAGGTCTCATTTTCTCCTTGGACAAAACTAGCTATCCTTCTTTTTACTTGCTAGACTTCGTGGGGAGGAAAATGTTTCTTAAAAAACTCTTTAGCCATCTCCCCCCAACTACCTATAGACCTAGGTTTCAAGGTGTAAAGCCAACTTCTTGCCTTATTCTTAAAAGAAAAAGGAAAGAAACGTAACTTAGCAGTCTCAATAACATTTTGTGCATAGAAACTACTAATTACCTCTTCAAAAGCTCAAACATGGACATAAGGATTTTCATTTTCTTGTCCCCTAAAGTCAGGAAGTATAGCTAATAAACCTTGTTTCAGTTCTACATGTGGTGCATTAGGAGGAAACATGATGCATGAAGGAATAGAATTTTGTGTGGGATGCAACAGTTCATACATAGTTCTTCTATTCTCATCATGATTATTATGTGTTTCGTCACCCATGATCGATGAAGAAGGTGAAGGCAAAGGTGTGTCAAAAAGATTACCAAAGTAAGTTTCAAAAATTTTCTAATCTACCTCTCTTGTTTCTAACCCAAATGCTCATGCAACAATGAATGCCAATCAAATAAAATAAATTAAAAACAAACAAAAAAATAAAAACAAAAAAAGGAAAAAAAAATGGAACGAAGTTACCAATAGAAGAATTTCCACTGATTGTGCTTTGCTCCAAAAAATTGCCTCTGAACACATAGCAACTCCCCGGCAACGGCGCCAAAATTGCTTGCTCACTCCCAAGTGCAGGAGATCGTAGCAATATAATTCTCGGAGTACCGAGGTCGAACCACAAGGTGCAGGGTAAATTCAAAGACAATATAATTAAATAACAATTTGGGTGAAGAAGAAAAGTAATTTTACTTGGTGATTGTTAACAAGAATAAGAATAAAAACTTATTTAAATCAATAATGTAAATACCAAGGCATCGGGGTGTTTCCCTATATCGATATGAGATTCTTTGTGATCTGAGAAAATATATCTTTCATAATTGATTGTTCTTATACAATTAAAAACTTATGATTCGGTTAAACTGAGACAATTCAAGAACGCATGATAACCTCGATTAATAATGCGATTAGAAAAGTTTTTAGAAAAACCCATTCACTTTAAAACCTGATTTCTATTTAAAACTATTAGAAATTCATCTAAACAATAAGAAAAACATGATTGAACTTATTGAAAGTATGGAAGAACTAATACATCAAAAGAAATCTAATTGAACAATCAAATATGTTGTTGATAAAATCCTAGAAAGAATCACATTGAATATTCATACCGTATAGAAGAAACATAACCCCTAACCCTAGCAAAGAATTTAGGCTGCCATTAGAGAAGGGAAAATACAATGTTTTTCTCTGCCAAAATTCGTTCTCCCAGCCTCTCTTTAAAACCCTAATGTCTAAGTGTCCCAAGAAAAATAAAACTTTTACTATTTTAATTTCCGTCCAGGTTTACAGCAGTAAATTGTGAGTTAATTTAGGCCTTCAAAAATTGAGAATTTCGAAAAATTCAAAACTGAAAAGTTGTAGATATTTAAGTCATGGTTCCAACCCATCTGACCTTGCATCAATTGGATATTTGAGGAGAGAGATACGCCCAAAATACTGATCAGTGCTCAAATCAGATTTTTCCTTTTCAGATTTTGCCTCTTTGATTTCTTTCCTTATTTGAAACTTCCAATCATGGTAGACGATCCAAGCACTCTAGCTGTACCTCCTTAGACATTTAAGTATGGTCTTTTAGCTCCACTTTAATTCTAGTTTGGCCTCCATTCTCTCACAAATTCCTGTAAACTCATCTTTCTTACATGATTTCCTGAAAGTAGAAAATTACACACAATGAATAGCATCTTATTCAAGAAATTATGTAAAGATAAATAATAGGGACTAATACAAATCATGGCTTAATTATACAAATTAAGCATAGAAATAAGGAGATAACGCCCACATAAATATGTAACAAGTACACATTTTAAGGCGTTATCAAAGTTTCAGATGCCACAAGTAGAAATGTATGACGGATTAAGGGACCCGCTCGACCATCTAGAGTCATTCATAACCCTCAGGCACTTACAAGAAGTTCCAGACGAAATCATGTGTAGAACCTTCCATACCACACTGAAGGGGCCAGCAAAGGTATGGTTCAGCGAGCTTACCCCAAGCATGGTCTCCATCTTCAAAGAGTTGAGTGGACACTTTGTCACACACTTCATTGGAGGGCAGAGACACAGGAGATCCTCTGCGGCCATACTAAACATTAAGCAACAAAAAGACGAAAGCCTAAGGTCATACATAACCCGTTTCAACAAAGAGACTCTCTTGATTGACGAAGCCGACGACAAAGTCTTCATCATTGCCTTCACCAATGGATTGAAGCTGTTAGGACATATGTGAATCATGTTAAGAACATATGTCAATATAGAATTGGCTAATCCTTTGACAAAATGCACTTTACTTGTAATTGGGTAGATCTAAGATGTGTTTAATACTTCAAGAAATAAGAGTTCAAGTCCAAGTGTTAAAGCCATACAAATCTGTCCAAGAAACAAGTGAAAAAGTGTTCGATTTTAAAGCTTGACAGCTAACTCGACAACTAGTATCTATCGAGGTTTAAAAGGCTGTTTAAGCCCAATGCTCAGCTGCTACTCGATAGATAGGGTATCTGTCGAGGTTTAAGAAAATCAGTTTTTCAAATCTGATTTCACTCCAATCCGTGAATAGATGTTTGGACTTTCTTTTTTCACAACTCTAAACATATATAAGGATTATTTTAAGGGCCGTCATAGCTAATGCACCTCAATGCAAAAGTTTTTCACAAGCATATTGTGAATCGGAGACATATGTCCTAGTTCATCTTTCTATTCAAGAAGCTACTGTGTTTGTACACCGTAGGGTTTTGTAACCAAGGAGTTTCGTGTCTTCATCATGTTCATGAACTGAAGAACTTTGCAGCCAACATCCTTTTCAAGTTGGTGAGTAAGCCGTGTACTGGGATTCGCGCATCGAATTAGTTAGTCAAATATTGGGAGCCGTGCATTGAAATGAGAGATTGTTACTACAGAACAGGTCCAATTGGGTATTGGGGTAAGGGTTGTAGGTTGGTATAAGGTACTGGGATTCCTTTACTTGTAACCGCTTGTTGTGATAATAGTGAATTCTCGAAAGTGGTGTCCTTAAAATCACCTAGTGGGGTTTTTGCCGTGTAGGTTTTCGCCATTCGTAAACAAATCACCGTGTCAATTTATTTTCTGCTACATTCTTAACTTAGTTGGTGATTTGTTTGTGCTACCACGCTTATTGCATGCTAATTGAATTAATTAATTAACTTGGCTAATTAATTGGTTAATTCATCACAAGGGCTCAATACATTCTTGGCCTATAAAGTGGTATCAGAGTAGGCACACTCTGATTAGGGTTAATCTTTATTGTGTGATCCATTGACCCCCTGTTGTCATGGCTGCAACCGGCTTGAAGAGATCTTTGTTTTCAAATACATCTTGTTTCTCTAATCTCGACTTGTTTGATTGTATCAGAAAATGCAAGTCTAAAAGTTATTTGAATTCTATCATGATGATTATTGAAAAATATCTCAGCTTGACAAAGAAGAAACACGATTGTCTCAGAATGAGAATGTGCAAAGGAGTTCGTTTGAGAAGAGTGAAAGTTAAAAGCTTTGTTCATAAAAGGCGGATGAGAGAAAACACCAATCCCACTATCTGTCATCTAAGCTTGAAGTGTGCTTCATGATGAAGTCCGCATTTAAGGTTATGGACACGTGTTTGTGTGTCACAGGGTCAAATTTTTCTTTTAAATCAGCAACGTGTAAAGCTCCTAACATTGTGGTACCTTGATAGCGGTTGCTTAAGACACATGACTGGAGACCAATCTCTCATCAAGGTTTTCGAGTCTAAGAAAGGTGATAATGCCACTTTTGGTGATAGGAGCAAATCAAAGATTAAAGGAAAGGGAATCATCTCTCTACCTGGACTGCCAGACATTGCAAATGTTCTATATGTAGAAGGTCTGAGAGTGAACCTGTTGAGCATAAGGCAGATATGTGATCAAGACTTTATGGTACTATTCTCAAAAGGGAAATGCCTTGTCATGGATAAGTCTGGAAATAAACAAATAAGTGGTGTTCACACTCTATACAATTGTTATGGTTTGGTTCCTGATGCTGATATTGTGTGTAATAGCATTCGTTTATCAAATGAAGATCTATGGCACCAAAGTATGGGACATGCTAGTTACAAACATCTTTCAATTGTATCTAAGCATGAGTCAGTCTTGGGGATACCAAAGCTTAATAGAGTGAACAATGCAGTGTGTGGACCATGTCAGCTTGGAAAATAAACGAAAGCTAAACATCTGGGCACTCAAACATCCACTACATCTAAACCATTGGAGCTACTGCATTTGGATCTCATGGGTCCAACCAAAACCGAGTCTCTTGGTGGGAAGAGATACATCATGGTTGTGGTAGATGACTTCACTAAGTACACCTGGGTCATCCTCCTACGATCCAAGTCTGATGCTCCTAACCACATTGAAGCCTTGTGCACAAGATTGCAGAATGAGAAGTGTTTGAAGATTGATCAAATTCAAAGTGATCTCGATAAAGAATTCAAGAACTCATACATGGAGTCCTTTTGCACTAGATCAAGAATATCTCAAGAATTCTCTACTCCTATTACTCCTCAATAGAATGGTGTAGTAGAAACAAAGAACATGGCTAGAGCCATGTTGCATAACAAGGATGTAGCTAGAAACTTGTGGGGAGAAGCTGTTAACACTACATGTCATACGGTTAACAAAGTGTACTTTAGACCCGGTACCAAGAAGACTCCCTATGAGCTATGGAAGGGAAGGAAGCCAAATGTTAAGTATTTCAGAATTTTTGGAAGTACTTGTTTCATTCTCAAGGATAGAGAGAATGTAGGAAAATTTAACTCCCAAAGCGATGAAGAAATATTTGTGGGATACTCCTCTACAAGCAAGGCTTATCGGGTATACAACAAAAGAACCAAGAAGGTAATGGAAACTGTAAATGTTGTTATTGATGAATCTTCAGAGTCCGGTTCTGAGAAATTTAGTGAGGAAATCCCCAAAGAAATTCTTTCTCCAAAGCCCAAGGACGCTCAAGAAATTGTTAATCGAGAGCCTGCATCTCCAAGTACTCTCGGCACTCCAAGTGTTGTAGAAGGTTCAGCAGACATACCTACTTCACCTGATTCTAAATCCCATAAAGAGAAAGGACCTTCCTCAAGGATCAAATTGAATCATCCTCCTGAAGTTATTATGGGAAACATGAATGAACTTACACTAAGAAAGCGTACAGTTGATAAATGTGTTGCTAACTTTGTGTCTTATTCTTGTTATTTGTCACAAGTTGAACCTACTAAAGTTGAGGAAGCTCTTCAAGATGAAAGCTGGGTTGAAGCTATGCATGATGAACTACTTCAATTTCAAAGGAATGATGTCTGGAATCTAGTACCTAGATCGGAGGGTGAGCACATCATTGGCACAAAGTGGATATTCCGCAATAAGACTGATGAAGAGGGTAATGTGATCCACAATAAGGCTCGTCTTGTAGCTCAAGGATACTCTCAAATGGAAGGCATAGACTATGATGAAACATTTGCTCTAGTAGCCCGTACAGAGTCCATCAGAATTCTCCTAGCCTTGGCATGTCACTTGAAGTTCAAGCTTTACCAAATGGTCGTAAAGACTGCTTTCTTGAATGGGTTCCTTAAGGAAGATATTTATGTGGCTCAACCAAAATGATTCATTGATCCACACTTTCTAGATCAGGTTTTGTACCTCAAAAAGGCACTTTATGGTTTAAAGCAAGTCCCCAGAGTTTGGTATGATCGGCTCACACAATACTTGGTGTCACATGGGTTCACAAGAGGAAAAGCTAATCAAACTCTCTTCATAAAAAAGGAAGACGACGAGTTGATAATTGCACAAGTCTATGTTGATGATATCATCTTTGGGTTAACTAAGGATGAACTTGCTCATAGTTTCTCAAAACTCATGCAGGCCGAGTTCGAGATGAGCATGACTGGAGAGTTGACTCACTTCCTTGGTTTACAAATCCGCCAACAAGAGTCAAGTACATTCCTATCTCAAACTAAATATGCTAAAAATCTTGTGAAAAAGTTTGGTTTGGAATCTACTATTACTGTTAGAACTCCTATGAGCCCAAATGTTAAACTCACTATTGATTTGTTGGGTAAAAGTGTTGATTCATCTCTTTATAGAAGCATGATAGGTAGTTTTCTTTACCTTACTGCTAGTAGACCTGACATTAGTTACAGTGTAGGAGTGTGTGCTAGATATCAGGCTAATCCCAAAGAATCTCATATGATTGCTTTGAAAAGAATCATAAAGTATGTCAAAACCACTGCCGACTTTGGTATGTGGTACAGCAAGGACACAAATGATGTCTTAGTCGGGTATTCTGACGCTGACTGGGCTAGGAATGGTGATGATAAAAAGAGTACATCGAGGGGTTGTTTTTATGTGGGTAATAATCTTGTCTCCTGGATGATCAAAAAGCAGAACTCCATCTCATTATCCACTGCAGAAGCTGAGTACTTCGCTACCGGTAGCTATTGCACCTAACTCCTATGGATGCAAAAACTTCTCCTTGATTACGGTATTCATCAAGAGCATCTTACCATCTACTGTGACAATACTAGTGCCATCAACATCTATAAAAATCTGGTTCAACATTCTCAAACTAAACACATAGAGATTTGACATCACTTCATTCGAGAGTTTGTCGAAGATGGTACTTGTACTCTTAAGTTCATTCACATTAATGATCAGAAGGCAGATTTGTTCACCAAACCTCTTGATAGCAAACGGTTTGAATTCCTTCGCCAAAACATTGGTGTTATCTCCATGGATTGATCTCCTTTTCTCCTCCTCCTTCCTCTTGCTTGTGCATCTAGTTTTATGCATTGCTTTGTTTAACATGTTTTGTTTGTTTATTTTTCAGTTTTACTTTATTTTGTTTTTCAAAAATTAAAAAAAAAAATTGAAAAATCAGAAAAATATAAAAACAGTGTATGTTTGTGTACATTGGTACTTGTGTACCTTGGATGGCCATTGAAACAAAGTTTTCTAAACTTTGTATCTATGTGGCTTAGATGAGCATCTCTATGCACAACTAAGTGAGTGAGCTTTGTGGCTCATGTTTGTGATGAGTAAGATTAAGTAATCTCTTGTGCTTAACACTCGTATCACTCTTTTTGACGGGAATGACTAAAAAATTTTAAGAGAAATGCGTAAATAACCATCTCATCACTGTTGCCCGCCAATCATGAAATGACATCTGTATGCTTCAACATTACAAAAGTGCAATGTCAAAAGCTTAACATCATTGGGTACTTCTTTTCTTTCTCTTATATGCCCATGCATGGTTTGCTTAAAAGAAAAATATGCAAAGAAAAATAAAAAGCAAAAAGAATCAAAATGCTTTATATATGATTGCAAGCATGTCTTCTAGGAGATGTGGGAGTTATAGGATGTACCTCGAAGGTGATAGTCCCCATCAACAGTTATGATTGTGTGAGTTAAAGTGATTTTCTCATATCTCGAATCGTCATAATGTGCAAACACTTATGCAATCTTGCGATATTTTTTACACACAACACGCAATAGTCTTTGCTACTTTTGATACATGTGCAGGTACAATGTGATTTGGCCATTACAAGGAATACATGTGTTAATGTATGCTCACTAAACTGTCTTAACTTGTTTTTGAAATATAAAATTGGTTAGACTTACTTTGTGTGTGTGTGTGTGTGTGTGTGTGTGTGTTTTGGATCTAAATTCTTGACATTTTTTTTTATGAGAGATGCTTTTGAGAGCTTAAAACGTTGTTTGGATCTTTGGTTGAGTGGTATGTTTGATTGCATTCATGTCTGTGTTTTTCTCTTCTTTGAAAGCAATCTCGACAGCTTCTCGATACCTCTCGACAGCTAGGCTATCTATCGAGCCTTTTGAGCTTCCTTTCTCGATAACTGTTATCGCAATCTCAATCCATCGAGATTCTTGAGATTCAATCTCGATAGCTACTTAATCCATCGAGGAAGTTTCTGGATGCTCAATAGATTCTTGATAACTTCTCAATCCATCGAAGTTTATGTGATGTGGACACCTCTCGATAGCTCCTCGATAGCTATTTCTCGCGTTTTAATTCTCGATAGATCTCTACACCTCTCAATCCATCGAGAAACTAGGATTTCTATATATAGGGTCTGCGCGACATTTCTCTCATTTCTCCTCAATCTCTCTCAATTCTTTCTGACTTCTCACCTTCCCAAACACCTCTCTCTCACTCCAAATCTCTTCCCCACTCAATCTTCGGTCTCAAGGTTGATTTCTTCCTCTGGTATGATTCTATTTCTCTCATTTTATCATGCATCTCATCTTTTGTGACCTAACTTTTGGGGTTTGTTGAAAAATTTGGGGTTTTTCAAGTTTATTGAGGTTTTTGCAAAAATTTTGGGATGGGTTTTTGTTTAAATGATCTTAAATCATCATGCATTGCATTACATTTGCATTTTAACTATATTTTCATGCATTATAGATGTGTGCTATATATGTTAAATTGTTGTGTGCTGTTTGGTTTGGATTGGGCTGAGCCCATGATGATTTTTATGTTGCATATCACATGCTCATGAATTTTTGTAAGGTTGAATTTATTCAATCATTTTGTTGACTTTATTCCATGCCAAATTTGCTTATAATTTAGCATTTAGAAACCCTATATTTAGGTGAGAATCATGTGGGAATCATGTAAGGGTAGTGTGTGAAAGAGTGTGAAGAAAAGCTCAAGAGTGTGCATTCAAGAAAAGCCTCACGATTGGATCTCGCAACTGGCAAGTCACCAAAGGTGGCACATGTGTGAAGTATGTAGGGGGAGCTGAAGGGTCATGCCAGCTATTACACTACAGGACAAAACCTCCAGTTTGGCCAGACAGTTAGCTCGCGACTCAAACTCACAACTCGTTCCAGTCGCAAGCTCAAGTCGCCAGAATGCCCTGTTTGGTTGTAACTGACTCTTCGCATTCCTTATACACCCTACTATAAATACCTTTATACCCACGAAATGTAGAGAGCTTCCAGAGAGAATTTTGAGAGAGAAACCCTAGAGAAAAACAAGATTGACTCATCCACAATCTTCATCCTTTGATTCTCCAAATTCCTCTACTTTCACCCTCTCCATTGATATATCCTTGAGAGGTACATTAGCCAAATCCTTATCTCACCATACCCGTATCTATGAAAAGGTTTTTTGGTACTTGGGAAGCAGTTCAAAGGAACCAATTCATTTTGGTTGATGCAATGGGCAATTGCAGGATCCGGTAAGCTAGAGAAGACAAGGTTCAGCGTAACCCTGTCGGAGCAAGAAGCTTGGAGGGTTTAGGTACACTGGGTAGATTAGGCTTGGAGGGTCTTCTGCTATTCATGTATCCCAACTTTATTCTCTAGTGGATTATTGATCGCTTGGAGGGCGGCAGAGAAGTTTTTTGCCGAGGACTTCAGTTTTCTCTTTGATAACACATCGTTGTGTTGTGTTTATGTTTGCATCTCTCTTCCCTTAGTCTTTGCCTTTTAATTACTGCTATGGTTGTGATTAAATTCAGTTTAAATTGTTTTACCAATTCTGTTTTAGCTTATGTTCATATTCCGCACATATATTGTTTGATTATAAGCTAGTGTTGGTAATTTGTAAATTGGGGGTCTAAACATTCATTGATGTTTTACACACTATTTGAACTTTCAATTTTCATGCATACGTACCTTCATTTCTTTATATTTTTATACTGATTTGTTTGGTGCTTTTCTGCGTGTCTCTCTCTCTCTCGCGTTAGTTTGCTCTATGGCACCTAAATGCAAATCTACTCCGTCTCGAAACCCTCTTCGTTCTAGGGCATCTTCCTCTTATTCTACCCCCTCCCATGTCAGGTTCCATGATGAGAAGGCCAAGTTAGACTTCTCGGAGAACTTTTCACGACGCAGCATTCATTCGAAACGCCAAGTCGTTCTATCGGATTTTTCCGATACTAACCTTCCCACTGTCATCTACAGTCAGGGTTGGAGTCACTATGCGGCATCTCAGTCACTTGTCCCTTCGTGATCATATAGGAGTTCTACTCCAACATGCTCGAATTTGACTATTCTGTACCTTATTTTATCACTCGCGTTCGAGGCACGCGCATTATAGTCACTCTGGATATTGTATCCGAGGTGTTACACGTTCCTAGGGTAGCGCATCGTGACTACCCTAGCTGCGATCATATGCGGACTGTGTCCAAAGACAAACTCTCATCTCTATTCTATGAGACACCTTCTTCTTGGGGTGACCATCAAAACACTCATTGCTCGAGCTTTGCAAAAGGTCCGAGGTTCCTTAACATGGTGATGACATTTGTTCTCCATCCATTGTCTCACTATAACTCCATCATAGAGTCTCATGCTGGATTTTTGTTATCCCTTCTTGAGGGTCTCTCTATTGATTTTCCCTCTCACTTCATCCTATTCCTCATAGATGTCTATAGGGATACGGCAACCTATGATAAGCTCATTTTTCCTTCGGCTATCACGTGGCTTCTTCGTCATTTTTCTGTCTCTTATCCTGAGTCTCCTTATTTTTCAATCATGTATGCCATAGACACGGCTACCATCAGATGGAGCAAGGCCCAACTTCAACTGAAGCAGCCACGGACAGAGACAGTGACTCTTTCAGCTCCTTCCACATCCGCACCTTCTTCATCGGTAGGTGGTGTGACCCTCGAGACGGTCATGGCACAGCTGCAGCATATGGATGCTCACCTTGACACACCCAGTGACGAGCTATGTCAGGTGAACACCTGTGTCGGTCATATTGCTCAACGGCAGGCTCGCTTTGGTGGCTTCGTAGAGTCTCCCTCTCCTTCTCTAGAGGCCTCTGAGGATGAGGACGAGGACGATGATGGTGAATCCAACGATGATGATGATGATGAGGATGAGGATGCTAGCTTACCCAGTGACGACAAGATGACTGCTTGATTTACTTACCCTTTGTCATTCGTGACAAAAAAGGGAAGTTGTTTTGGATATGAGAATAGTCATATACATAGGGAAGAGTTAGCATAGGAGATTTTTGTTAGGGGGAGTGTTCATATTTTTTGAGGGATGTAGTGAGGTTATTATGTATTTTCTTTTCTTTCTTTTACATTTACCTCATGTATACCGGTCTTGTGACCATTTGACATACATTGTACTTATCTTTGGATATATATATATGTTGATGTATGTTATTCACCTATCTTTACATGTGTTGTTTCTTTTCTCTCTTTATGCACATGATTCTTATTAATTGTATGCAATCTTTTATTTCTGTTTCACACTAAGATGCCGTGATGAGTTTTGTTTAAAGTGTTTCAGAAATACAGATTGTCAAAGTCTTCATGCCATGAACTCTCTTCTTGCAAAGTTTTTCAAGAGTTTGTGTTAGGATAGATTTTATTGTATTCAACAAGTGAGTATGAGTTGAGTGATTTATGACTTCTCTCATATGTTCATTTGTTTGTTGTGGTTCTGTCACGGATTGCCAAAAAGGGAGATTGTTAGGATATATGTGAATCAAGTTAGGAACATATTTCAATATAAAACTAGCTAATCCTTTGACAAAACGCATTTTACTTGTAATTGGGTAGATCTAGGATGTGTTTAATACTTCAAGGAACAAGAGTTCAAGTCCAAGTCCAAGTATTAAAGCCATGCAAATCTGTCCAAAAAACAAGTGAAAAAGTGCTGGATTTTAAAGCTCAACTTCTAGTATCTATCGAGGTTTAAAAGGTTGTTTAAGCCCGATGCTCGATAGCTGCTTAATAGATAGGGTATCTGTCGAGGTTAAGAAAATTAGTTTTTCAGATCTGATTTCACTCCAATCCGTGAATAGATGGTTGGGCTTTCTTTTTTCACAACCCTAAACATATATAAGGATTGTTTTAAGAGCCTTCATAACCGATGCACCTCAATGCAAAAGTTTTTCACAAGCATATTATGAACCAGAGACATATGCCCTAGTTCATCTTTCTATTCAAGAAGCTACTGTGTTTGTACACTGTAGGGTTTTGTAACCAAGGAGTTTCATGATCTTCATCGTATTGATGAACTGAAAAACTTTGCAGTCAACATCCTTCTCAAGTTGGTGAGTAAGCCGCGTACTGGGATCCGCGCATCGAATTGGTTAGTCACGTATTAGGAGCCGTGCATTGAAATGAGAGATTGTCACTACAGAAAAAGTCCATTAGGTATTGGGGTAAGGGTTTAACTGTAGGTTGGTATAAGGTACTGGGATTCCTTTACTTGTAACCGCTTGTTGTGATAATAGTGGATTCTCGGGAGTGGTGACCTTAAAATCACCCGGTGGGGTTTTGCCGTGTAGGTTTTCCCCATTCGTAAACAAATCACCGTGTCAATTTATTTTCTGCTGTATACTTAGTTTATTTGGTGATTTGTTTGTGCTACCACACGCTTTGCATTTTAATTTAATTAATTAATAAACTTGGCCAATTAATCAATTAATTTATCACAAGAGGTCAATATGTTTTTGGCCTATAACAATGTATTCATGGTCAAAAAAGCAAACAGCAAGTGGAGAATGTGTGTAGACTTCACTGACCTAAACAAGGCATGCCTAAAGGATAGCTATCCACTCCCGTTCATCGACTTCATCGTGGACTCTATGGCTAGCCATCAGCTGTTAAGTTTCATGGACACCTTCTCCAGGTACAATCAAATCAAATTAGATGAAACTAACCAAGAAAAAACCTCATTTGTCACAAGCCAAGGACTCTTCTGCTACAAAGTCATGCCATTTGGACTAAAGAACGGAGGGGCGACATACCAAAGGCTTGTGAACAAGATGTTCGCCCAGCAGATTAGGTGGAGCGTAGAAGGGTACGTAAATGACATGCTCGTAAAAAGTGCAAGGGAGGCTAGCCACCTTGACAACCTTCAGGAAACAATCGAAACCCTTCGCCTCTACGATATGAAGCTCAACCCCAGTAAATGTGTGTTCAGCGTTGCGTTAGGGAAGTTTTTGGGCTTTATAGTGTCACAACGCTAGGTGGAAGCTAATCCCAACAAGGTTCAAGCTATAATGGAGATGGCTCCTCTGAAGAACACCAAGGAGCTGCAAAGCATGAACGATAGAGTTACAGCCCTTAACATGTTTGTCTCTAGGGCAACGGATAAGTGTCTGTCCTTCTTCAAGGTGCTAAGGAAGGCTTTCGATGGACTGACAAGTGCTAGAGGGCATTTGAAGAACTAAAGACCTACCTTGCATCCCCACCGTTGCTCAGTCTATCCAAACCTGGTGAAAAGCTCTCCCTCTACTTAGCCATGTCTTTAACGACCATCAACTCCGCTCTCATACGAGAAGAAGACCAAGTGTAGTTACCCATTTACTACACCAGTCGAGCACTCTAGGGAGCTGAAGGAAGATATCCCCCAATGGAGAAGTTGGCCTTCGCATTAATCACCGCCACCCGAAAACTCAGGCCGTACTTTCAAGCACACACCATAGTGGTCCAAACAGACAAACTGCTGCGGAAGGCGATGAACAACCCAAAGGCAGCCAAGACGATTAGTTCTATGGGCGATAAAACTCAGCGATTAGTTCTAGGACTGCGATCAAGGCACAAGCTTTAGCCGACTTTATTGTCGAGTTCACAACAAAAGAAGACAAAGAAATGGAACCAATGGTGTGGATGATATGGACGGATGGTTCGTCTAATCAACAAGCCAGAGAAGCTGAGGTCCTGTTACGATCACCAGAAGAAGATACAGTAAAGTGTGAGGTCCACCACCAATTCTCAACAACCAACAATGAGGCAGAATACGAAGTGGTCCTTTCAGGCCTCAACTTTGCTAAAGTAGCGAGGGCCGTGTCGGCAGTCATACACTGCGATTCGTAGGTTGTTGTCGAGTACATCAATGGTGACTATAAGGCAAAAGGGGTACAGATGAAAGAATACTTAAGCATGGTCAAAAACAAGATAAGCAAGGGATTCTCAGCTATGTTTGTGCAGATCCCAAGGGAAGAAAACAAGAAGGCAAACCGTTTGGCCAAAGCTGCACCCACAAAGTATACGAACGTCACTAATCAGGTGTTATCCTTTGTCCAATATTCCCCTACCATTGACAAAATAGAAGTACAGGTTATCTCCTTGGGAACCGACTGGATGACACCAATCATATCCTACCTTAGGAATGGGACATTGCCAGAAGACCGCAACGCTTCCCATAGACTAAAGGTACAGTCGTCGCATTTCCTAATGATTGGGGATGTCCTTTACAAAAGGGGCTTCTCCCGTCTGTATCTAAGGTGTTTGGCCCCCGACGAAGCAAACTATGTCATGAGGGAAGTGCACGAAGGGGTATGCGAGAACTACTCAAGGGCACGCTCACTAGTTCATAAGCTGATATGGGCTAGATACTACTGGCCTACTATGCAGAAGGATGCCCAGTCCTACGTAAAGGCATATGACAAGTGCCAATGCTTCAGTAACATCATACGATAGCCATCAGAGGAGCTTACTCCTATGAACGCCCCCTGGACATTCACCCAATGGGGATTGGACATAGTAGGACCCTTCCCCATTGCCATATGGCAGCTCAAGTTCCTCGTCGTGGGGATCAACTACTTTACCAAATAGGTCGAAGTAGAACCATTGGCCACTATCATGCGGAAAAATGTCTAGAGCTTCATCTGAAAAAGCATCATTTGCCGCTTCGGGATCCCCAGGGTCTTCGTCTCTAACAACGGTAAGCAATTCGACAATGACGCATTTAGGGATCCACTTAGCCCCAAGCCAATGGACAAGTTGAGGTCACAAATTGATCCCTACTCAAGATGATTAAGACTCGGCTCGAGGGGGCAAAGGGTATATGGCCAGAAGAGCTACCCAGCATCCTATGGGCATACAGGACAACGGCTTGCACACCTACAGGGGAGACACATTTCTGCCTCGCGTACGGGCACAAAGCCATTATCCCAACAAAAGTTGGACTAACTAGCTATCAAGTATCCCACCATAATGAAGAAAAGAATGAAGAAGGGGTATGCCTACAGTTAGATCTTCTTGACAAAGTCAGAGCAATGGTAGAATAGAGGATGGCTTGTTATCAGGATCTGATGGCAAAACACTATAACACCAAGGTCAGGTCTCGTCACTTTCAAGTCGGGGACTTGGTCCTAAGGAAGGTAACAACGGTTACTTGAGATCCCTCATAGGGTAAGCTGGGCCCTACTTGGGAGGGACCCTACAAGATCGTCGACTGCCATAGAAAATGGACCTACTACTTGGAAACGCTCGACGGACAGAGGCTCTATCACCCATAGAATACCGAGCACTTGAGGAAATACTACCAGTAGTAGTCAGATGTAGCCTATTTTATCACTTTCTTTCTATTTTTTTCATTTTTTGTTAAGACTCTAAGGATGTTAAGTTTCTTTTTAGCTTTTTCTATTATTAATGAGACTTGGATGGATTATCAAAAACATTGTTCTACTCTCTACTCTTCAGCGAACCATCTAAACCACATTAAGTCCTACCTACGGGGTGGACGGATGACCAAGGATACCAACGGGTACCCAATCCCAAAATTTTGTTAAGTCCTACCTACGAGATGGACGGATGACCAAGGATACCGACAGGTACCCGGTCCCAAAATTTTGTTAAGTCCTACCTACAAGGTGGACGAATAAAATAGAATAGCAACGACACCAATACGACGGAGGCATACACACAATTATAATAAAGACAAAAATGAAACAAGTATATGCAACAGATAAAAGCAGTAGACGTAACGCGAAAGGGTAAATATTTTTACATAAAAGCCCAAAAGAAGGGGGCATTAATCATTGTCTTACAGATAATCCTACAAAAATTTAAAAACAAAAAGAGAAGGGTGGAAATCAGGATGGAGAAGCATCAAGAATGGTCAGATTCACAGTGGACGGGCCATCCACAGTCGTTGGGTCCACAGCTGATGAGACCATAGCAGTGTTGGGGCCTTCAAGGGCAGGCTGAGCGACGACCAAGCTGTCAGTGTCCTTTACCTCCTGCTCAATTGTATGAATAGAATCGACAGTCTCATTGTTGATGGCATCATCTCCCCCAGGGTTCGACAAGACAGTGTCATCTATGATGATTTGAGACAAATCCAAATCAGGATAAACGACTCCAACTTATTTCAAGCAATCGTCAAACCCGTCTCCATAGTAAACATCGCACGCGTCAAAAAAGGGTTAGAAGACCCGGAACTTCGCCATGGCGTCGACCTTGACCTTGACCATTTGATCATGAAGAACAGCCAGCTCCATTGCTAGATTGGTCTTCGCCTTTTTTGCCTCTTCACGCTGACGGGTCTCCTCCGCAAGCGCCACACTTTTGGCCGTCAACTCCTTGTTAAGGGTGCGGACGGCCTCTATATACTGCTCTCATTCCTTGTTCTCTATCTCCTGACGCTTGCGAAACCGACGGATTACCCCCTCGTTGGCCACACATTTATCCTTGAGGGCACTCATCCGCACCAACGCCTAAAATAGAAAAGAACTACGAAGGTAAGGTTGAATACACAAGAATTATCAAACTGAAAACAACAGGTACGTACCCTCGATAGATCATAAAGGCCCGAAGCCCTTAAGTCTTCAGTGGCATGCTCACCACAAAGGTCCAGATCCATCTCCTTGATGATCGAGTTGACCATCTCGATGGCATAGTCTTTATACGTGACCAGCCTTTAGACGGGGTTGGCAATGATGGGGCCCTTACCGATCATCAAACCTTTGCCAACCCTGTGGTGAATGAGGGGAAGGGATTTCCACTACGATCCCCTATAGATTGGCCCGTCCCCTTCTTAGGCGGACGATCATCCTTAGCGACATTTTTTAGGGGCCACCTTAGGTGTCAACCCCGAAGCCTCCCCCTTGCTGCTTACATGCAGTAGCTGACTTCCTTATCAGCGCCTTCTACCTGCCTATATCCATCTCTAGAAAAAGTGACGGGATGTGATAGGCCAAGAATGTATTGACCCCTTATGTTGAATTAACCAATTAATTAGCCGAGTTGATTAATTAATCAAATTAACATACAATATGCGTGGCAACACAAACAAATCACCAATTAACTAAATGCAGCAAAAATTAAATTGACACGGTAATTTGTTTACAAATGGGGAAAACCTACATGGCAAAAACCCTACTGGGTGATTTTAAGGTCACCACTTCCAAGAATCCACTATTATCAAAACAAGTGGTTACAAGTAAAGGAATCCCAGTACCATATACCAACCTACAGTTGAACCCTTACCCCAATACCCAATTGGACTTGTTCTGTAGTGACAATCTCTCATATTCAATGCACGACTCCCAGTACATGACTAACCAATATATGTGCAAATCCCAGTACGTGACTTAATCACAAACTTAAGAAAGATGTTGACTGCAAAGTTCTTCAGTTCATCACACGATGAAGATCATGAAGCTCCTTGGTCACAAAACCCTACTATGTACAAACACAGCAGCTTCTTTAATAGAAAGATGAACTAGGGTAAATTCTGTCTCCGGTCACAATTTGCATGAACACAACTTTGCTTCACACTCGCATAACCTTTGACAACCCTTAAAATAATTCTTATATATGTTTAAGGTTGTGATAAAAGAAAACCCAAACATATACACATAGATTGGATGCAAAATAGAACTAAAAATCTGTTTTTCATAAATCTCGACAGATAGGGTATCTATCGAGCTAGCTATCGAGTTTCATTCTTCAACAGCTTTTTAAACCTCGATAGATACTAGCTATCGAGCTGTCTGTCAAACTTTAAAATCCAACACTTCTTCACTTTTTTCTTGGACAAACTTGCATGGCTTTAACACTTGAACTTGAAACCTTGTTTCTTGAAGCATTAAACACATCCTAGATCTACCCAATTATAAGTAAAGTGCATTTTGTCAAATGATTAGCCAATTACATAAAGTATTGACATATGTTCCTATCATCAAATCACATATGTCCTAATAGGACAAATTACAAAATGGATGGGTGGGGTAAAAAAATATGTAACAAAAATACAGACGGACAGGGGAACTTACGACGTTGTGAAGAGGCGTGTAGTCATCGGGCTATAGACGTCAACTCTGGACCACCGCAGAAGGCGTGGAGGGTGTCAAAGGTAACCAAGTCCTTCCACTTCCTCTCTTCTAGGGGGATCACCCAGACCTTCCTAAGAAAGTTCTTTCAATTATCTCAAGACGGACTTGAGCTGAAATACAAAAAAGATCTAAGTGTTAGGTACGAAACTAAACCTGACGAAGATACGAAAAGCCGATGGCTCACCAAACTCCTTGACAATCCCCCAAGTGTTATCAAATCCATCAGGTATGCTAGCCTACTCCTTAGGCCTGCACACCCACTCTGTCCCCTTGACGAAAAAGTACTTATTCTTCTAGTTCCTATTGGAATCTGGCATGTTAGACACTAGTCTGAGCAACGACTTCCTAGCTAGGAAGTGGTAGATGCCTTTTGATGAAAATATCTGCTAGGGCTTGTAACAATAAAAGAACTTGACGAGCGTAAACTGACGGTTTCCCCTGCTCAACTGACCCCATATCACTTCGGCACCAATAAAAATCCTCCACGCATTCAGGGCAATTTGGCTAACGAATAACACCTCTCAAATTTCCCTAGCAGGCAAATAGGAATGCTATCGAGAATTTGGTGACAGTCATGAAGGGTGTTGAAGACCTTCTGTGACATGGACAGATGGAAATCATTCACCGTCCATATCTTGGGTAGAATGAAGGGCCTACTACCACTACCATCCACCTGGCCTACCAACCCATCACTTTCCTCTTGACTCTCCTCATCACTCTCTTCTTCCTCCTCACCTTCCCCTTCCTCTCCTTCCTCTCCCTCGTTGTCTTCTCCTTCTTTATCCTCCTTATACTCCTCCTCTTCCCCGTCGTTAGGAGAATGAGCAGATGGTTCCATTTCTGGGGACCAGGTTAAGCCCTCCTTAGGCCCACGACTTGACTGGTAGACCTCATCATAGCCTGCACCCTCACAGATTGACGACGACTATTCACTCGTCACTTCTCTACCACCTGACATCTATTCACCTACAAGCGACGGAGGTATTCTATGAACCTATTTGACGGGTCTCTATATAGGCGATGACCAATTGAGAAAATAAATAGAGAAAAAGATAACGAAGGGGACTTACAAGGAAGGTAGATGATATCTCGCAGCAATGGGTTCCTCGAAGATGATAGAGCAATGCAAAGGACGGGCACTCAAGAACAACAACTTAAAGAAAGTGTTCTGATCTCAATAGCTCTTAAGGAATAAAAACAAAATAAAGGAAACAGCTGAGGAGGAAGGAACTATTTATAGGGAAAAGGGGCACAACAAATGAAGCGACACTTTTGATTGGAAACAAGGCCGACCAACAAGTGCCATATGTCACCTAGCATTTAAACATAGGGTTTCCTACACCATTTAATAACACACTCTTGGATAAAACTCTAATTAATGATCATAATTACTCATTACTCCACAGCTCGTCAGCTGAAACAGATGGAACCATGGAGTAGGGGGCAGCTGATAGGGGTAATTTTAACTAAGGTTCAACAAATCTCAGTAACACCACACAAGGAAACTGACGGTGCCCACGGGTCCATCAATCCCACAGGAGCAAATGGATGATCTAGAGGGATGGCGTGAAAAGCGACGAGGCCACATTAATGCCCCACGCAATGGAAGGCAAACGGGGTGAGTAAAAGGCCGATGGGGTGAATGAAAAATCTAACGGGGTTGGCTTGGTCTTCCTTGGCCCCACGAGTATTCATACAAGGAAACATCTTGTGCACCACACACGAAAGCCCTACAATCTCAGAAACCCTAATAGTAGATTTTCCCCATAAGGGAAAATCCCTACTCCTAAGGGATCTTGATTCACTACTCACCACTATATAAGCACTGGACCTCCTCGTTCCTCAAGTACGTAGAAAATCCCTAGCTCTCTCAATATAGAGTTCTTAGAGATTTCTCATTCGCTAACTTGACCTTCGAAGGGTTCTTGGCCGGTACCACACCAATGCCTTCTGCTTAGTCCTTGTGTTCTTATTCCACAAGTACTCATTGGCATGACTTGGGGCCGACAACTCACTGACGATTTTAGCACATCATCATAAAGTATAAAAGAAGTTTATGCCCCATGAATGATAAAGAGTGCTTGAGCAGTAACATCTTGCAGGTAGGGCATATGACTCATAATATTTTTGGTATCCTTGGGAAATTTCTCTCATAAAGAAGAGAGTTGAACAGGAATAAATTGAACTCAACTATACAAATGTGCCCTTATTTAAACCAGATTTATATTTTGGGTAATAATTATCACACACTCGTTATTACACATTCATTGTCACATGAATTGAAATCATGAAACCATGTTTTTAAAATATGATTTCACAATTTTAGCTAAAATTGAATTTTAAAAACAAGATTTCAAAAGGAAGTGTGAATGTTGTGCAATAGAAAGTGTGTAATAAAATATTCCAATTAAAAATGCCCTATATGCATGATGTTACAGCTTAACCACTCTCTCTATCATGGCGCACAAACTTCTTTTATACTTCAAGACCTATTAACAAGCCTTCTAAATAAAAAGCTTTTTAAGTCCATCCTCAAACAAAAAGCCTTCCAATGGGGCATCTTTTAAACCTTCAATCAATGCCATTTTTAAAATCCTTTTCCAAAAGAATTTAAGATTGAACTTTCATTTTACCTTAAAAGATAACAAAAAACATGGATTTTCATTTCCTAAATCATCTTTCTTCCATTAAAACCATGGAAACTGATGATACAAAAAATCAATAGTTGAGCTCCTCGTCGTAGCGGATGGACGATGTTGTGAATGGGGTCGTCCCTGTAGATGATAAACCTGCAAAATGAATGGGGTGGAAGAGTAAAAAGCCAGTGTGGCGTCAGCCAAACCGCCTCCGATGCTTAAGTCAGTAAGGGAGAAAGATTCTAGAGAGACAATGAGTAGAGAGTAATTTCATAGAGTATTTGTGTGCAATTGATCGTACCTTGGGTTTCTGGTGCTTTCTCTTTTATAGTTGAATGCCTAATCAATGGGCAATGAATCACTGTATTTATGCTCAATGGCTAGTGCATTACAAAATCTTTGTCTAAAGTTCACAGCTCATTCTGTGACAGTTACTCCATCTGTTACGTTTCGTCATTAATGATCGTAATATATGTGTTTCGTCATCAATGATCGTAGTAAATGTGTAACACCTTCTCTGAGTAAATGACAAAATTCGCGTAGTGACGACCATAAATTGCGGACTCATCAGCTACCCCCTTGTTCGAATGGTCGTCTGTTAGACGAGATAAGAACAAATTTGTCTAACGCTTCATATTCCGTGTATTGCACAGTTATGATGGTTTCGATGTTTGAGCAGTTGAATGCCATGTGTATGGCCAGGATGCGTTTGTCGTGCGAACATGTCTCAGTTTTCCCGCGCATGTTTTGGCCACTTGTTTTGCATTTTTCCCTCCTCTTTTCTTATTTCAGTATATTTTCCTTATTCAGTTTCCGTTCTAGGGTTTGTTTCTTCTCTGAGCTTCCTTTCTCTATCTTGCGTTTCCTAGTAAGTTCTTCATGCTATTTCTTCTTTTCTGATTCTTCAATGGTAGATTATTTTGCTGTTAGAGTAAATTGTCCTTCGATAGCTTTCTTTTTCGCTCATTTAGGTAGTTTACTTGAGTCTGTAGAGGGGGAGTGCCTTGAGAGGATTATTTTCTTTGTAGGAGAGGATTGTCTGTATACCTCTGTCCTTTCTTCGTTATTTCCTCTGGTTTCCCATTCTACTAGGGTAGCTAGGTCGTTGAAAATGTCTGAGGTCTAGTCTAGTGATCTAGAGATAGGGCTATCCTTGTCTGATGATCGCGTCTTCTCGGAGGCCACTTCTGTGTCCACCCCCTATAAAGCTTGGAACATCTCATGTTCCCTTATGGGAAAGGACGAGCAACGAATCAGGGATAGGTTTCAATTCCCTGATTCTATGAAAATTAGGATCCCGAGTGACGGAGAGAGGGCTTGTCACTCTTATGCTGATGAGGTTTGTTTTTACGAGGCCGATTTTGTCAGTGGCCTTTGTTTCCCTATTCATCCCTTTGTTAGGGAACTTTTTTCCTATTTGCATCTTGCTCCAGCACAGTTAGTGCCTAACTCTTGGCAGATTCTTGTTTCTTGCATGGTGGTATGGATGTCCGCCAATGATAGCGATGTCATCAAGAGGGACGAATTCCTCCATTTTTATCGTCTGAGGAAATCTAAGGACCCCAGCTATTATGAGTTTAAGCCGTGGGATAGGGGTTCTAGGCTAATCCTTGATTACCCCTCATCTCTCTGAAACTGGAATCCAAATTTCTTTTTTATCTCTGGAAGTGGCTGGGAATTCGTCCATGGTGAGGACTTGGACGAACCCCCCAAGTTTTTTCATAGTTGGGGAGTTCCCGTGTCTGGTGCGTCTTTCTCATCTTTTCAGTTGCTTTTCCCTTCTTTTATGAGTAACGATGATAGGTGGCTTATTTGTATTCTTGTTTTGCAGTTGCCCAGTGTCCTCATCTGAAGAAGAGGTACTAGCGTCGCGCTAAGAAAGTAAAGGAGTATCTTGAGTCTGTCAAGGATTTTGACGAACTCATTTCTCCTCAGTCTTTTTTTTTTACACTTTTTGGGTCCGGAATCGTCTACTAAGGTTCGACAGAATTTGGAATTTGTCAGAAAGAGTACGTGTTTCTGCCTTCTTCTTTCTTTTCTTCTTCTTCTTCTTCTTCTTCTTTTTTTTTTTTTTTTTTTTTTTTTTTTTTTTTTTACTTTTGCCTCGTCCTTTCAAAAATGACGACTAGGTTTAGCAAGCAGAAATTAGCTGAGGCCCAAGAGAAGAAGGCCGAGGGTGGCACCGTTAGTGGTCTTTTGTCCAAGAAAAAGGCTGGTGACGTTGTTAAGAAAGATCCTGTGACAACGCCTTCTCCTACCCATTCGCCTGCCAAGTGCCCTGCTTCTCCCACTTTGTCATTAGAGATGATTGTTTCTGGTGGAAAGGAGCTTAGGAAAAAGAAAAAGGCCAGTGGTAAATCTTTCCTTCCTACCTTCTAGGATGACACTAACGCAGCAGTTTTGAAGGCCCATGAGGCGCTTTCTGTGGGAGATCTGGGTCCTCTAATGGCGAAGTCATCCAGCGAGGTGTGTCATCCCATATCCACAAGCTTGTGCAGGTAGGCTTTTTTTAGCTTCTTCTTTTTTCTTTGTTTTGTTTCTGCTAAGGGAGAATTTCTTTGTAGGCTTTGGGGGAGTCTTTGTTCGTCTTTAGGAAGCTCTTTGATAATTGACAAGTAGGTTGGTTGCAGCATGCAACTCTTTTTATGTTTGGTTGTGCTTGGACAATCTTCTGTGACGATGTGTTAAAGCAACTTTTCATACTTAGCTCATGCTTTGAACAGCTCTCTATTTTTGGCTATGTTGGAACAATCGTGTTTGAATGACAGTGCTGACCGTGTTTGAACACCCTAGTGTTTTTAGCTGTGTTTTAAGTCACCTCTGAATGATGACCTTAGGTGATTTTGAACACTTGGCATTCTTTAGCTGTGTTTGAACAGCTTTTATTGCGTCATGTTTGAATGACGATCTCATTTGTGTTTAGTATTGTATATTTTAACAGCTTTTTGTTGAGTCATGTTTGAATGACAATTTTAGTCGTGTTTGAACAACTTAGCACTTTTAGCTGTGTTTGAATAGCTTTTTATGGAGTCATGTTTGAATGACGATATTAGTTGTGTTTGAACAACTTAGCATTTTTGGCTATGTTTGAACGACTTTTTAAAGAGTCATGTTTGAATGACGATGTTAATTGTGTTAAAACAACTTAGCATTTTTAGCTGTGTTTGAACAGCTTTTTATTGAGTCATGTTTGAATGACAATGTTAGTTGTGTTTGAACAACTTAGCACTTTTAGCTATGTTTGAATAGCTTTTTATGGAGTCATGTTTGAATGACAATAGTAGTTGTATTTGAACAACTTAGCATTTTTAGCTGTGTTTGAACAGGTTTTTAGTGAGTCATGTTTGAATGAAAATGTTAGTTGTGTTTAAGCAACTTAGCATTTTTTGCTGTGTTTGAATAGCTTTTTATTGAGTCATGTTTGAATGATGATGTTAGTTGTGTTTAAACAACTTAGCATTTTTAGCCGTGTTTGAACAGCTTTTGATTAAGTCATGTTTGAATGACGATGTAAGTTGTGTTTTAACAACTTAGCATTTTTAGCTGTGTTTGAACAGCTTTTTATTGAGTCGTGTTTGAATGATGATGTTAGTTGTGTTTGAATGACTTAGCATTTTTAGTCGTGTTTGAACAGCTTTTGATTGAGTCATGTTTGAATGACGATGTTAGTTGTGTTTGAACAACTTAGCATTTTAAGCTCTGTTTGAACAGCTTTTTATTGAGTCGTGTTTGAATGACGATGTTGCGCTATACTTGTGACTTAGAGTCATGGTATTGGAGCGTCTTTTAAGTTAACCGTTTTTTTTCTTCTTAAATGACGATTATATTGGTTGTGTTTGAACAACTCTGATTTAGTCGACTTTAGTAGTTGTGTATCAACAACTTCGATGGCTATGACGCTGTTGGCTGTGCGTGAATAGCTTTCGATTTGAAATCTTAATGACGAAGGTCCTTGGGACATCTCCCAAGGATGACTCCTAAGTGTTGTACATGTTTTGATAGATCATGGATAATCATTGATAAATACGCATGGATAATGCTTTGGCGAAAAGCACATTTTAGTCCTTACATTTTCACGCGATTCTCACTTTGGTCCCTAACTTTTTTTTTCACCGATTTTAGTCCCTATCCTGGAAAACGCGTCTCGTTTTAGTCCCTGACGTTACGTCAGAAACGGAAATTGCACAGCTGGCAAACGGAAAAAATTAAAAATATTAAAATAATGCCCCTATGTCCATGTGGCTTTCCACGTCATCCTTTAAATTAAAAAAATTAATTTATTAATTTTAACTAAATAAAAAAATTAAAAACAGAAAAAAAAAAAATCCAAACCCAGCAAGAACAACAAAATTAAAACCCAGCAAATTTAAAACCCAACAAGAACAAGATTTACAAAACAC
Source organism: Quercus aquifolioides (assembly GCA_019022515.1). Taxonomy (NCBI): domain Eukaryota; kingdom Viridiplantae; phylum Streptophyta; class Magnoliopsida; order Fagales; family Fagaceae; genus Quercus; species Quercus aquifolioides. The sequence continues at coordinate 82,493,887 of CM032327.1, forward strand.
AAACCCAGCAAATTTAAAATCCAAAAAATTAAATTCAACCTCATATTTCAAACCCCCACACCACCAAAACCCATTATAGTCAATCCAGTTGCTTCTTCCAATCTGCAAAGCCATTTTTCAATTCAATACTGAATTAAACAAATAAATTGTTAAGAAAAAAAATCGATATACTGACTGTTGAAGAGATTGGGGATCGGATGGCATCCAAGTCTGGCGCAAAGAGCGCCTGCATCCCACGGATCTGAACCCGGTCTGAATGCCGACGAAACCCATCACCTTCTGCCTCCTCCTCCTTGTCTTCATATTCGGATCTACGCCAATTCCATCTCCATCGCCATCGCTGATGACTCCGTCTCCAACTCGCTCCCAGATGACTCGGATCGATCTTGGCTCGACGTTCGCACATTTTTGTGGTGCGCTGAGGAGCGCAGCGAGTCCAAAGACGAAGCCGGCGAGACCGATGAGAAGGCAGCTGGCGAGGATAAGGACTATCGATCTGCGCAGGGAGGCCGGCGAAGGGCGGTTCTGGGCGTGGAACAACTTGGGCGATGAAGGCATGCTGATGGTGATGGTGATGCTAACATCTAGTAGAATCTGATTTTGGTGTTGTGGGGGGTTTGAATATGGGTTTGAATTTAATTTTTTGGGTTTTAAATTTGCTGGGTTTGTGTTTTGTTAATCTTGTTTTTGTTGGATTTTAAATTTGCTGGGTTTTAAATTTGTTGTTCTTGCTGGGTTTGGGGTTTTTTTTTTTTAATTTTTTTATTTAGTTAAAATTAGTAAATTAATTTTTTTAATTTAAAGGATGACGTGGAAAGCCACGTGGACACAGGGGCATTATTTTAATATTTTTAATTTTTTCCGTTTGCCAGCTGTGCAATTTCCGTCTCTGATGTAACGTCAGGGACTAAAACGAGACGCGTTTTCCAGGATAGGGACTAAAATCGGTGAAAAAAAAAGTTAGGGACCAAAGTGAGAATCGCGTGAAAATGTAAGGACTAAAATGTGCTTTTCGCCTAATGCTTTCATGTATTATTGATCTTATGAATGACGAAAGTAATGACTATCATACATATTGATATGAAGATTAGGCAACTTAAAATGTAAAGCATTTCTTACTGGCAGTATTTCTTCAAGTGTTCTATGTTCCATGGTCGAGGCAGTTCTTGGCCGTCTAAAGACTTCAGGTAGTAGAAGCCTTCTCTGGAATGACAGATTATTTCGCAGGGGCCTTCCCAGGCTGGTCCCAGTTTTTCTTAGGATGGGTCCTTTGTTGCTTGTGATACCTTTTTAAGGACGAGGTCTCCTGTGTTGAACCTTCTTACCTTAACCTTTCTGTTATAGTATCTGGCCATTGCTTCCTTGTGTTTGGTCATTCGCTTTATAACTTCTTCTCTGACTTCATCAACTAGGTCCAGATTACTGTTAGGCGGAAATACCTTTTTAGTCCCTACATTTTGACACGATTTTCACTTTGGTCCCTAACTTTTTTTTTCACCGATTTTAGTCCCCGTCCTGAAAAACGCGTCTCATTTTTGTCCCTGCCGTTACAGCAGAGACGGAATTCGCTGAGCTGGCAAACGGCACAAGTGAAGAACATTAAAATATTGTCCACTTAAAGCCACGTGGCTTTCCCGCCCTGCAGTTAGTCCCATTCCTGCCTGTAAGAGATCACGTGCCCCTCACGTGACTTTATAATATTAAAATATTGTCCCATTCCTACATAATCAGCTTCAGCTCATCAAATTCAGAAATTAAAACCCTGAAATTTATTAGAAATCCCAATCAGCTCCTCTCCTCGCCAAACCCATCTCCTCGCCACGAACCCCAGCTCCTCGCCACACAGCGCAGCACCTTGCCAAACCCAGCTCCTCGCCACGCACCCCAGCTCCTCGCCACGCAGCGCTGCACCTCGCCAAACCCAGCTCCTCGCCAAACCCATCTCCTCGACAAACCCATCACCCTCCTTGCCAAACCCATCACCTTGCCAAACCCAGCTCCTCGCCAAACCCATCACCTCGCCACGCAGCTCATCTCCTCGCCAAACTCATCTTCTCGCCGATTACCCAGAGCAAGAACAAAAACAAAACACATCTCAAAATTCCCAAATCCTCAAAACCCAAAAGCTGAGATTGAGACCCAAACCCAGACCGATTACCCAGCACTTAAAAAGAGCAAAGAGCATTCATATGAGAGAGAGAGTGAGATATAACGAGAGAGAGACAAAGTGAAACAGAGATAGAACCTTGCTGCTACAAGAACGATGGTTACAGATCGTGCTAGCTGATTTGGGGGTTTTTTTTTGCTTGCTGGATTGGGGTTTTTTTTGTACTTTTTTGCTACAAGAACGATGAAGCTACAAGAACGATGAACCTTTACAGATGGTGATTTGAGCGAGGTTAGGGTAAAGTTCTTATTTTATGTTTTTTTAGTTAGTAGGTTTGGTCTCCGGTGTTTTTTGTTAATTGTTAATTTTTAGTTTTAGTTGCTTTGGGGTTTGAGTGCCACGTGACTAACTGCAGGGCGGGAAAGCCACGTGGTTTTAAGTGGACAATATTTTAATGTTCTTCACTTGTGCCGTTTGCCAGCTCAGCGAATTCCGTCTCTGCTGTAACGGCAGGGACAAAAATGAGACGCGTTTTTCAGGACGGGGACTAAAATCGGTAAAAAAAAAAGTTAGGGACCAAAGTGGAAATCGTGTCAAAATGTAGGGACTAAAAAGGTATTTCCGCCTTACTGTTAATCTCCTGCTGATTCTTCTGGTCTTCATATGTTTTGACTCGGAAGCTCATCAATCCTACTTCCACTGGTATGACGGCCTTAGTGCCAAATGTCTGAATGGTGTTTCTCCTGTTGGAACTCTTGTGGTCGTCCTATATGCCCAAAGGACATTTTGTAGTTCTTCAGGCCATGACCCCTTTGCCCCCTCAAGCCTAATTTTGATAATTTTGAGCAAGCTTCTGTTCGTCACTTCTATCTGGTCGTTGGCCTGAGGGTGTCTTGGAGAAGAGTAGTGGTTCTTGACTCCTAAGTCTTGGCAAAATTTTTGAAACTTAGGGTTATCAAACTACTTTCCATTGTCCGATATTATGACATGTGGGACTCCAAACCTGCAAATGATGTTTTTCCACACAAAACTTGTGACTTTAGCCTCTATTATCGTCGTCATTGGCTCTGCTTCTACCCATTTTGTGAAGTAATCGATTGTGATGATTAGAAATCTGAGTTGCTTCTTCCCTAAAGGGACTGGACCCATAATATCAATTCCCTATTGGGCGAAGGGTCATGGTGAGGATATGGGTGCCATCGTCTCTCCTAGTCTCGTTTGGACATTTGCGAAGTGTTGACACTTGTCGCATACTCTGACTATGTTGTACGTGTCTTTCTGTAGGGTTGGCCAGTAATATCCTACTCTGAGCGCCTTTCCTACTAAGGATCTTGCCCCAACGTGGTTTCCACAAATTCCCTCGTGTATCTCGCAGAGCACATAATCTGCTTCTTCTAAACTGGCGCATCTTGGATATGGGAGTGAATATCCTCGTCTGTACAGCACGCCGTCAATAATGACGAAGTGAGCTGCTCTGATCCGTATCCTCCTTGATTCCATCTTATTTTCAGGGAGCCATCTTTCTTTCAAGTAACGAACGATAGGAGTCATCCACTCATCTTGCTCTTTCAGAACTTGCTCACCTTCTGTGCTTGGCTGCCCCTTTATCTCTACACATAGTTCAGAGGTCGCATTGTAATCATCTGACGAAGCCAATCTTGCTAGAAAGTCAGCTTCTATATTTTTGGCTCAAGGGATTTGCACAAAGTCTAGACTGTCAAAGTGCTGTGAGAGTCGTTGGACGATCTTCAAGTATTTCTGCATCCTTTCTTCTTTGGCTTCATAATCTCCCTTCACTTGTCCAATTATTAGCTGAGAGTCAACTTGGACGATAAAGTTTTTTGCTCCTAAAGCCTTTGCTGGACTTAGCCCTGTTAACAATACTTCATATTCTGCCTCGTTATTTGTTGCTAGGAACTGCAATCTAACTGCATACTTCAATGTTTCTTTTTCTGGAGATATGAGCACACCTCCTGCTCCTCCTACTTTTTTCGTGGCAGACCCATCTATTTAAACCGTCCATGTTTCCATAGGAGGGTCTTCTTCCTTATAGGGGTAAGTGAATTCTACAATAAAATCTGCTAGCACTTGGGCTTTGATTGTTGCTTAGGGCCGATATTCGACGTCAAATTGGCCCAATTCAATCGCCCATTAAATGAGTCGCCTGCTGCATCTATCTTGTTCATCGTCTTTCTTATGGGTTGGACAGTCATGACGACGATCGAGTGTGCTTGGAAATAAGGACGGAGCTTTCTGGAAGCAACCAATAATGCGAAAGATATTTTTTCCATCCTTGGATAATTTGCCTCTACTCCTTGTAATGCCTGGCTGGTATAATAAACTAGCTTTTAGACGTTCCCTTCTTCTCTGATCAGTGTCAAACTTGCTGCAGTATTGGATACTGCTAAGTAGAGGAAAAGCTTCTCTCCCATCACCAGGCTTAATAGAGGTGGCTTCATCAAGTACTCCTTTAACTTCTCAAGGGCTTCCTCACATTCATCATTCTACTAAAAGGCTTTTTTCAATACCTTGAAGAATGGCATGCACTTGTCTGTTGCCCTAGAGACGAATCTGTTTAGGGCTACAACTTTTCCTATCAAGCTCTGCACCTCCTTCACGGTTTTTGGTGATTTGACCTCAATTATCGCTTTTACTTTGTCTGGATTTGCCTCTATTCCTAGTTGGGACACCATGAATCCCAAGAATTTACCTAAAGCAATGGCAAAAACACACTTTGCAAGGTTTAATTTCAGGTTGTACTTACGTAATGTGCTGAAGGTTTCTTTGAGATCGTCCAAGTGGTTGGCTTCATCCTTACTTTTCACCAGCATATCGTCTACGTACACCTCCACATTCCTTCCAATCTGGTGAGAGAACATGTGGTTCACCAATCTTTGGTAGGTGGCTCCTGCATTCTTTAGTCCAAAAGGCATAACTTTGTAGCAGTACAACCATTGGCTAGTAACAAATGAGGTCTTCTCTTGATTGTCTTCATCCATAAGAATCTGGTTGTATCCAGAAAATGTGTCCATGAAACTTAAGAGCTTATGTCTAGCAGTTGAGTCTACCAGCTGATCAATCATCAGCAAGAGGAAGCTATCTTTTGGGTAGGCTTTGTTCAAGTCTGTGAAATTGACGCACATTCTCCACTTGCCATTACTCTTCTTTACCATGACCACGTTTGCTAACCAATCGGGATAAAAGACCTCCTTGATGAAGTCAGCTTCTAATAGCTTCTTTACTTCTTCAGTTACAGCTTTATTGCGCTCTGGTGCGAATATTCTCCGCTTTTGCTGTATGGGCTTGCATTCTGGGTTAACGTTAAGATGATGCTATATGATCTTCTTATCAATCCCAGGCATATCCTCGTGTTTCCAGGTGAAAACATCTTGGTTTGCCCTTAAGAAGGAGATCATTTTCTCTTTCTCTAAAGTTGGGAGTGCAGTTCCTATCTTCAATACCTTCGTCGAATCTCCTGGGACGATCTCAACTTCTTGTGGTGTTTCTAATGGTTCGGGGATGGGCTCTGGTTCATTGATCACCCATGTGTGGTTCTCTCCTGATGCTAAGGAAACTTGATAGCATTCTCTTGCCAAAACTTGGCCTTCTCTGATTTCTCCTACTCCATGGGCTGTTGGAAACTTCACCTTTAAGTAATATGTTGACATTACTGCTCTTTATCTGTTGAGTGCAGGTCTTCCCAAGATGATGTTGTATGCTGAAGGGCAATCAACTATGAGGAAATCAATTTCCTTGGTAACCTGTGCTAGGTAATTTCCTGCAATCACAGTTAGAGTGAGGATGCCTCTAGGGACGATTCTATCCCCTATGAAGCTCACCAAAGGTGAGGTGGAAGGACTGATCCTTTTCTTATCTAGCTTCATATGCTGAAATGTGGACAAGTAGATGATATCTGCTGAGCTTTCATTGTTAATGAGCACCTGGTGGATGTTGAACTCTTCTACTCTGAGCGTGATTACTAGTGGATCGTCATGGGATTACCTAATGCTGCGACCATCTCTCTCTAAGAAGACGATGTCAGACTCATCATTCTTTGGCATCTTCATTGGAGGGAGCTGTGAATGGATGCTATTTATTTCTCTCTCATATGCTTTTCTCAGGGACTTCAGCGTTCTGCCTACCGTTAGTCCTCCTGAGATCGTCTTTATCTCTCCTGCAGGGGGTTTACTATCCCCTGCCTCCAGAGTTTTATCTTGGTCGTCCTTCCGTTGGTATCTGTAGGTCTCCCTCCTTCTGACGTACTTCTGTAACTTCCCTTGCCAGATCAAAGTCTCTACCTAGTCTTTCAAATGTTTACACTCATCAGTACAATGCCCATGGTCCTGGTGGAACTTACAGTACTTGCTTTTGTCTCTTCTTTCTACTGGAATGCTAATTGGCTTTGGCCATCGCAGGGAGGGATCATCTCTTATCTGCAGAAGGACCAGCTCAATTGGCATTATTAGAGGATTAAAGTTAGTGAACTTGGGTTTCCCCTCTAAAAGTTCCTTCTTTTTCCTGTAGTCTGCACAACACATTATGTCTCCTTCTTCTTATTGCGATTACTGCTCGTTCCTTCGTCTCTCTTCCTTTTTCCTTTCATTTCTTTTGCGAACACTGCATCTTCTGCATTCATGTACTTCTGAGCTTTACAGAGCAAATCTGCGACTGTTTTCAGTGGACTTTTAGTGATTGAGAAGAAGAAATCTCCTGGCAGCAACCCCACTTTGAAGGTTGTTAAGATGACTTGATCTTCAGCTTCATCTACCTGCAGCAGCTCATTATTGAATCGGGTGATGTACTGTCTTAGTGATTCTCCTTCTACCTATTGAATGTTAAGAAGATGGCCAGTTGGCTTTTTATGTCTTTGCCCCTCGATAAAATAACGAACAAAACCTTTGCTGAGTTGTTCAAAATCTGTAATGGTTCCTAAAGGTATCTTGTTGAACCATACCCTGGCTACTCCTTTCAATGTTGTTGGGAATGCCCTACACATCACCTCGTCTAGGGTCATTTGTAATAGCATCAGTGTCTTGAATGATTCGATCTGATCCAAGGGATCCTTGGAACCGTCATATGACTCCAACTATGGGAGAGAAAATTTTGGTGAGAGAGGGCAATTCAGCATTTCATTAGTGAATGGTGAGTCTGTCCTTCAAATCATCTCATCCAAATTCTCTCCGCCTTGGTCCTTCATAGCACTTTTTAGTTCGTCCGTCTCTTTCCTCATGTTGCAAAGCTCATTATCCACTCTGATAGAATCTTCTCCTGAAGTTCTGTCTCGCCTGTTGGCTTGAGAGTTTGATTCTTCTTCATTTTGATTTTCACCTGTTCGCCGACATTCTGCGTTTTGGGATTCCATTGTCTTTCGCAGTTCTTCATTCTGGCAAGTCAACTCTTCCACATTAGCCAAAAGGGCTTGGATTTGTTGTTATTGCACAGCATCTGGCTGAGGTGTGGCCTCTGTTTCCATCTCGTACTTCGAGAAACTCTTTTGTCACTGGGAAAGATGGCTTGAATGATTAGCGTTCCCACAGATGGCGCCAAACTGATGATGCAAAAAATCAACAGTTGAGCTCCTCGTTATAGCGAATGGACGATGCTGTGAATGGGGTCATCTCTGTAGATGAGAAACTTGCAAAATGAACGGGGTGGAAGAGTAAAACGTTGGTTTGACGTCAACTAAACTGCCTCCGATGCTTAAGTCAGTAAGGGAGAAAGATTCTAAAGAGAAAATGAGTAGAGAGTGATTTTGCAGAGTATTTATGTGTAATTGATCGTACCTTGGGTTTCTGGTGCTTTCTCTTTTATAGTTGAATGCCTAATCAATAGGCAATGAATCATCGTATTTATGCTCAACAGCTAGTGTGTTACAGAATTTTTGTCTGAAGTTCATAGCTCATTCTGTGACCGTTGCTCCGTCCATTACGTTTCATCAGCAATGATCGTAATAAATGTGTAACGTCTTCTCTGAGTAAATGACGATCTTCGCGTAGTGATGACCATAAATGTATGACTCATCAAAAACCATTTACTTAAAACAAAAAAAATTTCTCAAATGGTTTTGATCTAAATCTTGGGTATAGTTTTCTAAAAGATATGAGAATCCTTTTACCTTTAAAAAAAAAATTTTAAAAAAAAAAAAAGTTTTCAAAATGGTTTTAATCTTGGACTTTGTTTTCTTTAAGATTCATAAAAGTTCTTTCTTCTGTTTTTTTTTTTTTTTTTTTTCCAAAACCCTTCTTTCTTAAAATTGATCTCTCTTTTCTCATCAAAGAAAATACCATCTTTTACACACACAAAAATTAAGAGAACCCTTTTTAAGGGTTACTTTCCCAAATAGTTTAACCCTAGTTTCAAAACAAACCTTTTCCCAAAAAGTCATTATGTTTTCCAAAAAGAAGATACTCATCTTTTCAAATGTAAGATAAAATGTTTTCTTTTTACGTAAAAGTTGTCTTTAAATCTTTTAATGGCATCTTTTTTTATGAGGTTTGATATGTGTCTATGATTCACTTCCATTAAATCAATAGTACCAAGCTAACATATTCCCCGGCCCCTCTCCCTACACTAACCCTTTTTTTTGGGGGGTTTGTTATGTTTATGCATGAGAATGAACTTGGAGAATAAGTTTTTCTTATCGCTTTAATGTGCATAAGGTGATATCATACTCATATGTTGGCAGGGGCGGAGGGAGGGGGGGTCGAGGGGGGGCACATGCCCCCCCTGGCCTTCTCAAAATTTCTCAAGCAGTAGTAGTGTATCATGCAGTAAAAGTCTCCACTTGACAGTTGACACTAAAGGCAATCTACTTTTTCTTGTTATTTATATTTATCAGCTTGTCAACAATTGTCAGACAATTTTACATTCACATGGCAACACTTTTTTTACATAATTGGTCCATCTAATAGTACTTTTTTTTTTTGCACACTACTTTGCCAACTACGACTGAAAAAAAAAAAATATATATATATACTGAATTGGACTTTGAAAGAAAAATTCTATGTTTATGTGTAATGTGCCTACTTTAGCGCCTCACCAGTTGGTTTCCAGTTTACAATTTTTTCTCTAGTTATCAACATTTTCAATATCAAACTTGAGTTTTTGCTATAAACTCGAATTTTAACGACATAAAAAAAGTAAAAGTGTCTATCTAAAATTTGAGAAGCATTCATGGCATTGAGTTGCGTATAGCCGAATAGAACTTCATAAGCATATTGTTTTATTCTTAATATTTTTACATTGCTTTATTTTTTCAATTTATTTTAAAGATCCAAATTGCATGTTTAAATTGTGTGTATTTAGTATCTATTAGTTTATCTTAGATTAATTCTACCTTCAATCTTGTCTTTTAATCTTGCCCCCCCTAACTAGAAATTCTGGCTCTGCCACTGTATGTTGGTTATACATATTTATATTCTTGCAACATCGTAAATAAGAACCTTCACATGCTACTTATATATATTCATATGTTTTGCCTGTAAATATTTTTTGCAATAATATTCACATGATACTTTATATGTAGATAAATACTCACATGATATGTGTGTATATATATATACATATTGTTTGGACAAAAACTCTTTCAAAAACAAAATGCGATGTGGGATGTTGAAGTTAAATTAAAATGAGGTACTATCCTTTAGATATGCGATGTGGGGTGCCTAACAGCTTCCCCACCCATAACCAAACTTCTGAGTTCAAAATATTTGGTTCAAAGCATTGGTTCACCTTAATTAATTTAAAGACCCTTGAATCAGTTTTTTTTGTTAGTTAGGTAACTAAAACAAATTAGACAAATAGGTGACCAATCACACCTAAAACAAAACCAATGATTGGTGGCAACTCCTTAAAATTAAATAAGATACACACACACATCACCCTAGTAGCATATGCACACATAAATACGTCACCAAGCACCCAATGTAGAAATGCTTCGGGGGACAAACTCAAAAGGGGCCCACACCCAAGTCAAAGGGCGTCCGTAGGAAGGACCTAAAATGAATGAGAAATGGGCCAATTGAGTGATTTAGGAGCTTCAAATGAAGAAACGTACCTAAAAAATAGAATGTATGCGAAAAAATGAGTAAGACTAGTCAGAAATTTTTTACTTTTGGTCAACAGTCAACACAAAATCAACAATCAACTATAGTCAAAGCCAACAATCATAGGCTGGTCAACGGTCAATGGTTTGGTCCACAAGCCAAATCCGGGTGGTTTGGGTCAACCAAACTAAGTCAGCTGACATGGCACTAATGAGGCACTAACTAGCATTAATGTTGATGTGGTGCTGACATGGCAAGGCTGATTAGGCATGATGACATCATGGATAACATTAGATGGGCCGAATAGCACATGGGCAAGCGTGATCGAGGTGAAGGCTGGTACGCGAAACAGGCGATGGTGCATATGGATCTATCAGCAACGTGTGAGACAACGTGGGACAATGGCTGGTTATCGATCTTTTGGGTTTTGGTCATTGAAGGAAGATGATGTCACCAGTGTAGTGAGTGACAGGAAAGGAATGGTGCTTGAAATGACCGCCAGAGCTGTTGGCCATGCGTGTTGGCATGTGCGGCAATGGTTGTAGGCTGAATCCCTGGCTTTTGTAGATTAGAGACCAGTGGAGAGATCTGTGAGGTTGGTTTCTTCAAAAGAAGGCTCGATTTGCACAAATTTAAGGGCGAAAAAAAAAGAAAAAAGAAAAAAGAGACATGGCTTGTGTGAAGATTTAGATCTGTGAAGACTATGGCCTTTGATGGTAGCAAGGCAGCGATAGTGGCTACGTGGAAGGCCCTGTGGGGGCATGAAGGTAGCGATAGATCTGGTTGAAAGTTTCTTGGATTTGGTAGAGATGAACAAGCGTTGAGTGAAATGTAGATCTGAAGTTGGAGATTGCGGCTTTAGAGACATATTTTGCTAATGACCAAGAACGAAGTTTGACTCTAAAACCATGTTAAATTAGCTCTGATACAATATTAAATATGTTAAAATAGAAGCAAAATGTAAGTATAAAATAGAGAAATACAAAAAACACGAAAGTTACATGGTTCAGCCTAACGGTCTACGTCCACAGAGAAAACTCTTAAGGGCTACATCTTTATTAATAGGAGTGAAGTACAAATCATGTGTTACAATGAACCCAACATGATATTTATAATAGGCTAAACCTTAAACTAACTATATATTAACTATGGTTACTAGGCTTGTAATACAAGTAGGAGACTTGACTTGCATACAAAGTAGGAATAACTTTGGACATATACTATTGGACTAATATATCTCTAATAATGAATTACCCAAAAAAAAAAGTTTATTACTTCTTTCTTATTACAAATCTCATGTTATTCTCTTGTATACTTGGTTCTAAGATATACTCTTTTTTTTTTTTTTTTTTGGTAAGTAGCCACTAGTTGAATTTTTAAGTAAAAAAAATCACTTGATTATATTATTATTATTATTATTATTATTATTATTAGAGAGTGAGAGACCAATGGGATAATAGTTTTCCATTTCTAGTTTTTTTTTTTTTTTTTTTTTTGATAATCTTCATTCCTAGTAATTCGATCCTCAAATAGTGTCTTTCAACTAGTGTAATCAAAATACTCAAATTATTGAAACTATACCTTTTAGATTTATCACTCCCTATATTTTTGTCACATTAGTTTTCTTATTAAAAAATTATTAAAATGATTTTTTTTTCAAAAGGTCCAAAATTATCCGAAGTCTTTTTCCAATCTAACTTCAAGAAGTTAATAAATCCCTAAAAATTATTTTATTCGAGCTAAGATATACAGCTAGATTGGACTGCACAAGCAATGGAGATTCAATAAAGATAGGGGTTGAGCTTTCTCATTTGGTGGGTTTGATTCCGGGTGATAGTGATAGATGGCAGTCGTATTGTCCAATGTCTAATATCGTTTAATGGTTTCGGGGAGTTATGGCAGGGTTGCTTTTGAAAGTCAACCAAATGTACTATCATCATTCCTCAGCGAGAGATCCTCAACGTGAGCAGCAAGATCGGAGCAACTATGTAACTCATTAAGTGTATGGCGAGCAGTAGCTGTTTTTTCTAGTGTTTTTATATTAGAAAGAGTTTGTGTCTGGTGGCTAATTCTAGTGGACATATTAAGATGCGGATACATGTTTAATTTTGGATACGTGTCTAGTAGAACTGGTCATTAGATACAAATTGTGCCCTTCATTGCAAAAAATCAAGTCTATAGCCGCGTTTTTAAAATGCATTTGTAGCTTCTAAAAATGCGAGTATAAGTCCATTTGAGCTATATCTGCGTTTTATATAGCCGCGTTTTGTAGTGTTGCCCATACACCGCGGCAATAGACTCGACTGGTCTATACCAGCATTTTTAAAGCACCGCTATAAATCTTTAACCTATAGCAGCATTTTAAAAATGCAGCTATAGGGGTTTTTTATTTTTATTTTTTAATATTAACTTTATAGGTCTTTAACCTACAATGGCATTTTAAAAACGCAACTAGAGGTTTTTTTTTTTTAATATTGACTTTAGTAGTGTTTTACAAACGCTAGTCTTTAACCTACAGCATCATTTTAAAAATGCAGCTAAAGGTTTTTTTTTTTTTAATATTGACTTTAGCCACATTTAATAAACGCTGCTATAGGTCTTTAACATACACGGCTATTGATTTTTTTTTTTTTTTAAATTAGCTAACCGCGTTTTATAAACGCTGCTGTAGGTTTTTTTTTTTTTCTTTTAATTTAGCTATAACTACATTTAATAAATGCTGCTACAAGTTTTTTTTTTTTTTTCTTTTCTTTAATTTAGCAAGCATTTAATAAACGCCGCTACAGGTTTTTTTTTTTTTTTTTTAATTTAGCTATAGTAACGTAAAACGCAACTATAGGTTTTTTTTTTTTTTTTTTTTCCCCTAGCAAATCACAGATTTTTGTTTTTGTTCACAGAACTATGTAGCAACCTGCTAGGCTATTTTATCAACCTGTTTATATATGTCCAAAACATTTAGTACTAAATTAAGAAGTGGACAAACCAACCTATCAAATTAATACATTAATAACATGCTACGATATATAGATTGAAATGTCAAATTAAAGAAGACAGTTCAAATGCCTAGAGAAGTTAACTATCCTACATTATACATTCAGTAGATAAATAAATAACTAAGTACTCCTTAAACCCAAAAATATAAGAACTAAGTTAACTATCATACTTTATACATTGAAGTATACTTCTTGCAGCCGAAGAATATTCATCAATCCTCATAATCATCATCATCGTCATCCTGAATATAATAAGGGCATAATATTAAGATCACTTAACAACGTTCGTATGAAATAGACAAAAAAGAACACAATACAACTAATTTTCTTCCAACTCATTACAATAAGTTAATTTTCCTTAAATTTTTTTTTTTTTTTTACCTGAGAAAGAAATGAAGAATGCATGTGTGCTAAATTTGGCCATCATTTGTCTCATTTGCAACATTTTTTCCCACCTCTCACTTCTCTCTTACTCCAGTTGCTCTTTATGCATCGCATTTGATTGGGCTAGTTGCTCCCTCATAGACGCAAGCGCAGTCTCTAATTCTGTAACCCTCTAGGAGGTTTCATTGGACGACGGTGAAGTCATGGTATATTGTGAAAGGTTTCTTGCACTTCTTCCTCAGGGGTTCATCCAAAACCCACCCCACGTACCTGTCCACTACGCTCTGGACCCATCAATTGAGTGAATGGATCATCTTTCAACCATAGGATTCCACCACTACTCTCTCCTTGTAGTTGTGTGCCCTCTTCATTCAAAAGTTCTTTCATCTTGGCCTGTTTTCCTAAAAGAACCAAATAATATATTACTTTCTATAAATAATACAAACAATTCCATGTATTTATAGTGAACAGATAATACTTACAATGTTTTCTCCCGCTCGGGCAGTAACAAGAGTTCCATCTTTGCAACTATATACTTTTTCATAAACCATAAACCACTACACGCTCTACTAGTGACCCTGTTTCTTGCAACTACAACATGTTCAATAGGCTTATTACAACAATTATAGGGTGAAGACGTGTTTAAGTCTATATAGTATCATCTTTGTAGTGTGGCTACCCATATTCATTCAGTATAATATTTAAGAGTTCATGTCGAAGATAGCAAAATATATGGCACCATGCGCGTACAACCTACATATAGCAATAGTCAGCCCAATGTCAGATCTAATCTATATCTATATATTACTAAAAGTTGAAGTGTAGCATTTAATGTTGCTACGCTTAGGTTAAGCCACATCAGCTGCCATGTCATTACCATTCTTTTTCCTGAATTTGTCCTACAATTTAAAATTAGTTTTTTTTTTTTAATTTAAAAATACTAATAAAAGGAAAATAATTCCCAACCCTTATAATCTCAAACGGCAACCCTTCAACTTCTTAACGCTAGACTTTGGCTTTCTAACTCCTTCATCTCTTCCTCTCCTCATACTATATTAATATTGAAAAATTGGATAATTCAATTTAGGTATCTCTAAATCTCAGTTGCTCTTAACCTCTATTCTTATGGCTGCCTGCATAATAGTTCAATGTAAGGATTAGATTAATAGTGTTGTTTTTTTTATTGCTGTTTCTTTTTTTTTTTAATTTTGTTACTAGCTCTTTTGTGTTGTGGCTCATATATGATTTTTTATGTATTTAGGTTAGGTATTTGTATTGATATAAGATTGTTTGTTTCTATGTTTAAAATTGATTTTTTTTTTTTTTTTGTTTAATGTTTGAGACAGTAACATTATTGGTTTATATTGTGTAATCTGTGTGATAGAGTTTTAGTAGTATCCATGTGATAGAGTTTTAGTAGTTAGAAAATTGAATGATAGAGTTTTAGTAGTATCCGTGCCTGCAGAAATTCAATTGAATGATGTAATTTGTGCCTGCAGAAATTCAATTTGCTAAAGTATTTTAGTAGCTAGCAAATTGAATTATAGAGTTTATAATTCAATACTATACTCAGAACATGATACTTCTCCTTTTTTCTTGGTCTCCTCATTTAAGTGAATCCCTCATTCATCATTGAAATTGTCGGACCGTGTGCCTTACCGATCCATCCAACGACCAATTGGTGAAGGATGAGGGGGCACAAATCTTTTATAGCATTCGATCGCAAACCAAGCCCATTGGTATTGGAGCAAATTGTGAAATCCCTCACAATCCCTCCCTCACAATACAGCTCCAACGACTCGAACCTATGACCAGGCTTTGATACCACTTGTTAGGCCAAAAACGAATTGACCCCTTATGATTAAATTAATTGATTAATTAGCCAAGTTATTAATTAATCAAATTAACATACAAACGCGTGGTAGCACAAACAAATCACCAATAAACTAATTATGCAGCGAAAAATAAATAATACGGTGATTTGTTTATGAATGGGGAAAACATGACAGCAAAAACCCCACCGGATAATTTTCAGGTCACCACTCCCGAAATTCCACTATTATCACAACAAGCGGTTACAAGTAAAGGAATCCCAGTACCTTATACCAACCTACAGTTGAACCCTTACCGCAATACCCAATTGGACTTGTTTTGTAGTGAAAATTTCCCCTTTTGATGCACGGCTCCCAAGTACGTGACTAACCAATGCGTGTATCCTAGTAAGCGACTTCAATCACCAACTAGAAAGAGTTGTTGGCTGCAAAGTTTTTCAGTTCATCCACGATGAAGATCAAGAATATGCTTGGTTACAAAACCCAAAGGTGCACATACACAACAACTTCTTCAGAAGGGATGAACTAGGGCAAAACTTTGTCTCCGGTCACAAATTGCTTGAACAGACTTTGCTCAATGCTTGTGCAACTTGTGTACTCTTTGACGGCCCTTAAAACAATCCTTTTATATGTCTTAGGTTAGGAGAAAAGAAGACTCAAACACATAAACACAGATCCCAAGAAAACAGAACAGAAAAATCTGTTTTTCTTAAACCTCGACAAATAGGAGGTGTCGAGCACACGGGCTTAAGCAGCTTTCTAAACCTCGACACATGCTAGCTGTCAAGTTTTAATGAACTTGCACTTCTTCAGCTTTTTTCTTGGACAGACTTAATGACTTCAACACTTGATCTTGAAACACAGTTTCTTGAAGTATTAAAAATACCTAGAACTACCCAATTACAAGTAAAGTGTGTTTTGTCAAAGGATTAGTCAATTACATAAAAGAATGACATATGTTCTTAACAAGTGAACCACATATGTCCTAATAGAAATCGATTTAAAATTCCTTCTATTAGTTTTGATTGTACTCTTGGCAATATCATAAAAGACTGTTTTTTGATATAATCTTTTTATGGTAATTATCGTCATTTTTGTTGTAGTTGAATCAAAATAAGATTATGCTAGATCTGCATAATTAGTAGTTGTTGCATCTTCATCATTATCACACGTTTAAGATAGAGATTATTTTCATCAATAGCTGTTGCGTCTTCTTCATTGCCAAACTTGATCATCTTGACAAACCTTTTATTTATCTTATTGTACCACATGTATTTATTTACTTTTGGATTCTATTTGATTGTATGATTTTTACATCTTTTGATATAAATTAACTAGCTGGTATGCTAGCGAAACCACTTACTTCTTCAGCTTTTTTTTAATCTTTTACTTTGCCTCCAACACTATTGTAATTGGTTGTCTCTTTAATGGCATATTCTGTCTACTATATATATATATTGTTTTGTAGGATCCAAGCAAGAAAGAGTTTAAAATACTTGCTGTGTTATTCTCTCAAATTTTTTACAGCGTGAACAACTTGCTGTATTGAAGTAATTACTTAATATTTTATATCAATAGTTATTTGTTAATAGGTGTTTGACGACTTTAAAATATGAAAATTTTTAGGTTAAATGGGTAACAATTTTAATTTTGTTAATTTTTGCTTTCTAAATTACTAATAGTGATTTATCATGTTAAATTGGTAGTTTATTTATATATTAATCAGCTACAATGTTGTAATGTTATTTATTTTTTCTTTCTAATTTGTGAGGTTTAATTCAAATAATTTTGAATAAGTCCTCTGAAATCAAATTCAATACAAAAGAAATTTTGTTAGGGACTCTGTAAGGCTAAGGGGAGCTTGAAGATAATATAAGTTTTGGCCTCATATAATAAACTTATATTGTAAGCTTCAGTTGCTACAGGTAGTATTGTAGTAACTTAGATATAAAACTCTAGATGTAACACAAACAGTTAAGTATAATGACATTCACTAATATTTGTCTTTTAATTTAAATAGTATTTTGCATAATTGCTTTGAATTCATTAGATTTCATTTTCAGTCATTTTCACCTTGAAAATTACTTTGTTCATTTCTATTTATACCTCTCTCTCTCTCTCTCTCTCTCTCTCTCTCTACATATATATATATATATATATATATATGATTAGTTAAATACCGATTGAGATCCTATTTGTTGGAAATGTCATATCTGTCATGTCATACAAGAAGCTATTTGATCTAGAAAAAGATAGCTAGATGAGCTAACTTAGCTCACCATGATCTAGATAAAAGTCAATTGTAATTAAGTTAAGGCCAGATTCTGGCCTTAACTTAATTACCGTTGACTTTTATATTCGCTATTCAATTAAAAGAGGTGTACTTTTAAAGGTTACAATTGCTTAAAGCGATCTTAGTTCCCGAAGGAATCCATGCATTCACACCTTTTTTTTTCCTATAATTCTCTTATCCTTTTTTGGGATCCCCAAGGAATAATCCATATGCATTCTCATCTAATCCTTTGACTTTAATCTATATGACTGTTTCTTGAGTGTTACATTTCGAGCTAGCCCATTTCAGCTCGAGTGATCTATTGCCTTCATCAATACACTGATACACAGCAAATTGGGTTTAGTTTGGCCCTCACTAATGACAAATATCTCTTATGCCTAACGTTGTATTTAGTAAACCAAAATGGCAAAACTTTTGATCCAAAGTAAAAACAAAATTTCTGTACTTATCCATGCCTTTTATTTTCTTAAAATCCTAACTAACCCACAGTACATAACAGTACTGGTACAAGTCACTGTTGGTGTGGGTGTGCTCCAAACACTTTGTTTATTATTGTGAGTTTCACATTTATTTAGAGTGGGCTCTTTCTTGTGTTTATAAGACAGTGGGTTCAGTATGAATTTGAACATTATTTATATCACATGCACATTCAGTTGCAACTTACAACCATAACTCAACCGTTTGATCATTTCATAAAATGGTGCTGGATGCTTCAAGTCTTGTGTACGTAAAACCTATGTATAGCCACTATAGATCTAATGTAACAGATCTAATATGATGATTGATGATGATGATGATAATGTAGGACAAGTACTAGGTGAATATAGTCTACCATGATAGCATGTGATAATGAATGATAATGTAGTAGATCTAATGTAGGAGTTTTGTTTATACCATGAGGGAAGGGAAGTGGGTATGGTATATACATATATGGTTGTGGAAGGTTGTGTGGAAATGAGTATGGAGGAGATGTAGGTGAAATGGGTATGAAGGAGTATAGGTCGTCGGCGAGGAGAAGCGGCTGGGTTCTAAGGCGCCGCTGGCGAGGAGGGGTGGCTAGAGCTTGTCGGCATCAGCAAGGAGGGGCAGCGTTTGTTAGGCAGAGATCGGATTAGTATGTGCAGGCCTAAGCTTCGTCGGCGGCAGTATGGTGAAGAGGATTGGCGCTGGTGAGGGGTGGATCGGCGGTGAGAGAGAGAGAGAGAGAGATTGGGTTAGAGAGTGATCTAAAATCAGGTTAGAGAGAGAGAGCTGAAGTGTTTTTTAAAAAAAACACGTTTAAGGTTTTTTTTTTTTTTTTGTAATCCCCTATTGCGGTGCTTTCTAAGCACTATAATATGTCTAAAATGTTCAATACCCCTATTACGGTGCTTTCAAGCGCCGTAATAGGTACTTTTTTTTTTTTTTTTTTTCGGGACAGGATCTATGGCAGCGCTTTCTAAGCTCTGTAATAGGTCTACACAATTATTATTTTTTTTTTTTTTTGGGTAGGACTTATCGTGACACTTTAAAAGCGCCACAATAGGTCCTCTTTTTTTTATTTTTTTTTTTAAAATTTCAATTGCCTTATAGCCTCACTTCTCGAACGTCACAATAGGCACTATCCAAAAAAACACGGTTAAAGATCCTTAAAAACGCAGCTATAGACCTCCTCTACTACAGCGCTTTATAAACGTTGTTATAGATTAGAGTTTTAAGTGGCACTTGTTAAAAACATGGCTATAGATTGGATATAGCAGCGCTTCAAAAATGTCGTAGTACATTCTCTCTTTTTCTTTATAATTTTTGGTTGGGCCTATAGCTGCGCTTCTCGAACGCTACAATAGGCCCTCTCCATAGAAACATGCCTAAAGACCCTTAAAAACACGATTATAGACCTCCCCTACAGTAGCGCTTTAAAAACGCTACTATAAGTCAGGGTTTTAAGCGACATATGTTAAAAACGTAGCTATAGGTTGGCTATAGTAGCATTTTTCAAAAACACTGCCAAAAAAACGCGGCTATGACCTAATTTTTAGTAGTACTTTTATATTAAACTGTAATAAATAAGAAAAGATTGTTGAGATCAGTATTAATCTCGATGTATTGTAATAATTAAACGCAGAGATTGAACTCATGTGTAATACCAAACACTTTTAGTTTCATTTCTCGTCAACTATGAATTTATTATTATGTTAATGAATTTTTCATTACCATACCAAATACAGAAAGATGCAAATTTTATTTTGTTGTGCATTTTTTTGGAAAGTAAAACAAATTAACATGAAAATATTTATTATTAACTTTGACCAGGTGCACATGTGACACATGAGCATAATATAAAATTAGAAATAAAGCAAATATTTATCCAAGATAGAAAATAAATTAGTTATTATTGATTTCATTGGAAATAAGGAAGAAAAGAAATGTGTGTAGCTTATTAGCAAGATGGAAAAGAGAATTGTAAAGAAAAAATAAGTGTGTTGAGAGCGAAAAAGAAAGTAGGTAAAAAATGAGGATATAATCATCAAAATTAATTATCTTTAATTTTTTTGAAAGATTCATTTTATTTAAAATATTCCTTTAGGTTTTGTTCTTGTTGACTATGAATATTTTATTCTGTTTAAAGGATTTTTCATTACTACACCAAATATAGAAAGATGCAAATTTTGTTTTCTTATACACTTTTGTAAACTACAACAAATTAACATGACAGTATTTATTATTAAGTTTGACTAGACATGGGGCACATGTAATGAGTGAACATAACAAAAAGTTTGAATAAACCAATATTTATCTAAAATAGAAAATAAATTAGTTGTGTGCAGTTTATTTGAAAGATAATAGAAAGAATTTTTAGAGGATAAATAAGCGTGTGTAGAGAGTGACAAAGCAATGTTTGGGAAAATTTTGAGTTGATTATCAACAATTTAATTTATCTTTATTTATATTGCTAATTTATTACAATAACTTAAGAAATATAATCTAATTTATTGAAGAAGTTTTTTTTTTTTTTTTTTTTGGAGAAAAATTTATTTAAGAAGTTAGTCATGAAAAATGGTGTAATTTTAAATTTTTGTAATATATATATATATATATATATATATATAATTCTATAGTTACACTGAAGAAGGAAGTTTAAATCTTAGATATCTTGTAAAATACGATGAGATATTAACCAATTGAAATACATCTATATGAGGATATGACATCGACTTTTATTATTACAATGTGTTTTCAAGTGATTTAATCTACACAATTTCTTCATGAATATAAATAAACAAAATATGTACTAAGATTAAAACTGTTGAAATAAACTATAATGATACCCATAGGAATCATATTTTAAGGGTTGTATAAAAAAATTTCTTTTCTTTTCTTTTTAGTTTATCCGATATATGTACATCAATTAGAGTAGTCAACCCTAGACCTTTGATTACAAGCTGTCATTTCAGGCTATTGTCAGACCATAGGGATGTTGGATCCTCTAATTTGAATTAACAAAATACATCTCATGAGGAAAAAAAAAAGAAGTATTAATGTATGAAAATTTCCAATGAACAAGAATTATAAAAATTATTTCTTTCTTTGGTTTTTTTTTTAGGGCAAAATAACATAAGAGTCTATTAGCATATGAATAAAAATAGCGCCAATAACAACCACTGGGCAAGACAATAACAAAACTACTTGAAAACAAGGCTATGCACCATACCCCATCCTAGGACTAAGGAGTTATTACATATCCATATAGAAGAAAAAGAAAATGCAAATTTTTTTTGAATTTGGCTCTCTTAGATAATCTATTCTCGACGTACATACTTTCTAGCCCATATGTGTTTCCCATTGATCCGAAATTTTGCAATGTGAAGTCCACTCAAAATTTGATCAACATTCTCAACAGAACGCAAAACCATCTTAGCATACAAGGGCTGTGAATTATTGGAAGGTGCATTCCCCATATGCACACTTTCCACACAATCTCCATATTTTTTTGTAAAAAGCTCCTTCACTTCCTCTTCCAACACTGGAAAACCCCGAGAAAATGTCAAAAAGATTGTCCTATCATCCTCCGAAGCACAGTCAGTTGCTTGCCAACCCCATAATTCTCCTGTAGGAAAATCACACTGTGTAGTTGTTGGTACTATAGTGATGAGACCAAATATTGGGTGTGGAGAACCAGGGAGATCAAAAGGTTGGCTCGAAGTTGATTGTGAAGTGCCAGCCATAACTTGTTGCAAAATATCTGTAAAAATTTGGCAACAAATAGTGTTAAGAAAATTCTTGATCCCAGTAGTTGCAGTGAATCTATTTTGCCTGAACAGTTGTAGAGATATGTCCCTTTCCATGAGCCTTGCAGTGATGGGAATGCCACCACTTAGTGCCGCAGAAGGAGTGCTGGATCTAGACACTTAAGACATAAAACAGCTTCGTTTGCCAATGCATTTACAGTAGCATC
Source organism: Quercus aquifolioides (assembly GCA_019022515.1). NCBI lineage: Eukaryota > Viridiplantae > Streptophyta > Magnoliopsida > Fagales > Fagaceae > Quercus > Quercus aquifolioides. The sequence continues at coordinate 82,515,976 of CM032327.1, forward strand.
AGGCATCTCCACCATTTTTACAACAATGTTGGGATAACCCTTTTCTTCTAGCCACAACCATGCAGCCATGACAAGCAAGGATTCTGTTGGATCTCGGGCTAATTTCATAACTAGTCGAGAGAATATCTCTCTATCAATTTTGTGAAAAAGGTGGAGCTCCTCGAGGCTAATTGAGGCCATCATGAGAATGTGTAGGTAAATAAACAAAAAGGCAAAATCTTAATAGAATGAATAGCAGAAGCTACTGTTACTGAAAAAAACCTAAGAATGGCTGTATGTGGATGAATGAATGTATTATATAAACTAAGAAGGGTCATTATATGGTAAGTTTTGGCATATAAAATCTACAGTAAAACGTGTTACACGCAACATTTTGCGCACACATCCATACACAGGTGAATTTAAACTAAAATCGTGAATTAAAAATACGATCGATTTGCCCTAAAATCTATATAGGGATGCCCACGCTAAGAAACTATTTCAAAAGAAGTCATATAATTTGCACATAATCCTAATTTCCTTCAAGTGATTGCATTCCCTCTGTGGTATTTTTTTACTACGAAATTAAGTTTAGAAGTAGTTCACACTCACAGTGCAAATAATGTTACTCCTTAATTATGCTTTTATGAACTTCCCATCTATGGCTCTTTTTACTACATGCTCTCTTAATTTCACACCCAATCAAATTTTTTTGACTATGAATGACATTCTAATCCTTATTGCCGCTAGAATTTGTGAACCTAAATGCTAACGTGGTTTGAATAAAGTGCACCAGGTGCACTTTAGGTGTATTGGTGAGCCTTAGCATTGACTTAAAATTTTTTGAATAGTCGAGGAAGAAGCAAAGTGAACTTGGTAATGGTGCATTTAATTCACCAATTGCACTTTAGGGGCCAAAATGAGGATATACCCCTTTCAGCCAATTATTTTCTAGTAAAATGCCCCCTGTCTGAAACTATATAGGAATATGCCCCTATTTTAAATTGGATTTTCTAAAAATCGAGTTTCAATGAAAACTCGATTTGGCGAAAATCGATTAATAGGCAATCAAACTTAAAAAAAAAAAAACTTGCATGGAACTCGGATATGCCCCTATTTTAAATTGGATTTTCTAAAAATCGAGTTTCAATGAAAACTCGATTTGACGAAAATCAATTTATAGGCAATCAAAAAAAAAAAAAACTGCATGGAACTCGAGTTCAATGCAGGTTTTTTTATATAACTTGATTTTTGCCAAAAATCGAGTTTTAAAACAGGAGCATATCCCTAAATAGTTTCAGACATAAGGCATTTTACTAGAAAGTTTGACTGAAAGAGGTAAAACCCAATTTTGGCCGCACTTTAGGTGAAAAGAGTTTTGAGATACAGTATCTGATTACATATACTAGAGGAAGAAGCAAGTCGAATGGAAGCCAATATTTTGTTTGAAAGATATCGAATATCACTACTGTTACATGATTGGGTACTACAAAAGTTAGTGCAAAAAGCCAAACATTAGCTGAAGGAGAGGAATAATGAAAATAAGCTCTTAAAACCGGTCGGGATTGTATAAGAAAAATCATAAGACAGTGATCACTGTCTTATGATTTTGCATCAAGTAAAATCTACTTTCAATCCCATCAAGTAAAATCTTTATATAGAATCATGAATTTTGCATTCTACAAGCTCCTTCCATATATGTCCAAAGAAAGAATGGTTTGATCGATAAACTTTAAAACAAAGGTATTGTCCTAATGGGCGATGATGTAACATGCCCAGTTATTGATATTGTACATTTGTACTATGAAGATTAAGATATTTGATCAGGCTGTGAGAGTCAAACATGTTTTAGGCCTAAAAAAAGAATTTAGGGTCCTTTGGAAAGTCTTATTTACTGGAAGCTTATTGCTGAAATTATAATATAAAAAAATTAAAAACTTTTTTTTTTTTAATTTGGAAAGTATTGTTAAAGAAAAAGTAAAAAGATAAAGCCACGTGAAACCCATAGGACCCGCAAATAATGCTTATGTTCAAAAAAAATTAAACCAACTTACTGTGTAAAGTAAAATGTATGTGGCCCGCAAATAATCAATTATGTAAATTAAATTGCACTTGGGTAACATGAAATAAGCTGATGTTTTTGTGGGACTCACTAGGACCCACAAACAGTGGATAGGATGAGCTTATCAGCTATTCCTAAACGCAGCCTTAGTTTCTTGTAGTGTATTTCATGAGAAATTTATTTGCAATTATTAGGCTTTCATATTGTAATCTATAAAGTGGTAGCGAAGGCTGAAGTTTAAGCTTCTATTCACTATGCAAGAAAGACAAGCTTGGTATTGTGAAGGTTATGCTTGATCATGCAAAACAAAAGTTTGGTCATGCGAGATATCCAAATAGAAACTCTCAATAGAGCCTTAGTAGAATCTCGGCCAATCAAAACCCTATTACATAAATTTTAAGATTTGTTTCAAGAGTCGGTTTTGTGACTCTGGTCATTTAAAACCGCAATATGTCATTTAAAACCAGTGGCGGCGCCACGTTCAGCCCAGAGTGTTCCCAGAAACACCCTAAGCTGAAAAAAAAAATTATATATAATAATTTAAATTTTTTTTTATTTGTTTAACTTTTAAAAAAAAATAGGAACACCCTCAAATAAATAAATAAATTATTTGTTCTACTTTCAAGCAAAAAAAAAAAAAAAGCCCAAAAAAAATTTTTGAACTAAAATTTGAAAAATAAAATAAAAACTGGTAACAGAGCAAGCCCACAAAAAAGCCCAACATCAATCCTAAACAACAGATGGTAAAGCAAACTCAATCTAAAGAAGAAAAAAAACAACCCAACAGATAGTAAACAGGTAAAGCAAATCCACATATTCTTAAAAAATTAAAATAAATAAATAAATAAATTTTAAAATTTAAAAAAAAAAAAACCAAAACCCAATATACGCTGCAATAGTCAACTAAATCAAAACCAAAACCAAAACCCACGGATTCTCAAATCACTAAATCAGAAACCTAAACTAAAGACAAAAACCTCATCACTCAACAGAGCTCTAGTCCAGAGCATCAGAGTTCGCATCTAGTCAACGGATTGGAGCATCGGAGATCGCATCAGCCAACACAACTCCAGTCCAAAGCAGATTGCATCGGGTTTTGCCACATTGGAGATCGATCCAATCCGTCGGTCATGCTTGCAGTGGCGCCGCCCGGCCTGCCCTTTTCCCTTAACTTCTCTCTCGTTTTCTCTCTTACATTTAGACTCTCTATCTCAGTCTCTCTCTTTATCTGAAGAATGAAAGTGAAATGAAAATATGAAATGAGAGTCTCTCTCTCTTTAAGACTTTATTTGATTCTCTTTGAATGTGATTGGCTGATTGCTTTATTTGCTTAGCTTTATTTTGTAACTTATTAATATTTTCCCCTGTTTTTGGCTTTATTTGTTGGTGTTGGTGAGATCCAATTAATTGTCTTTTAGTGTATTGTGATTTGTGATTGTAAATTTATCTGATTGGCTCTTGTGATTAGGGGCCATGAGGCTTGTATGTTGAGTGGGGGGTGGATGGGGGCAAGGGGCTGGGGTGGGATATTTGAATTGGGGGAAGTAAATGCACATGGGCTGTGTGCTAATGTAACTAATAAACAATAATTTAATTAACCAATATTTCATTGGGGAAAGCAACTAATAAACAACAATTAATAATTTAATTAACTAATATACATTATAAAAGACAAACAAATTAATGAAACAACTAAACAACAATAATTAATAATTTTATTAATATTTCAAATGAACTTATAGTTTATTTGCGTGTTTTTTTATTGTTATTGTTGTCAATATATGAATATCTATTTTTATTAGATTGTGTAATTTATACTTCTTAAGGAACACCCTGATAAAAATTCTTGGAGCCGCCACTGTTTAAAACAAAACAAAAAAGAGTTTTTAATTTAAAACATATAGTGGCGATTGGAAACCGCTGTAATAGCTCAACCTATTGTAGTAGTTTCTTAAACCACCGTAGTAAGGTGTTTATAGCAATGGTTTGAAAAGCACTGACTTTAAACTACCGTAATAAGTCAACCTATTATGGCAGTTGCCGTATTAGGTCTCCTATAGTGGCAGTTTCAAAACCGTTGAAAAAAATGCTGCTATAAAACAGTTTTTTGTAGTACCACCTCTAGCCTGAACCCTACACATATAAAAATCCTATGTCAACCCTGATCTAAAAAGAAGGAAGATAACTACTGAAATGCACAGAAAAACCTATTGAACGCATTCTTTGTCTTCTAAACCTCTCCAATTGAATTATTCTTTAGGGTGGATTTTCACAGAAATACTAAGATCACCTGCTGTGTGTATTGGACTACCTTGTGAAAACATATAGATGACGAAAATCTTCAAGTAGCCTTAAAGTAACCAAGAAATCGGTTTCGTGGTTGGCAATAGGCTTGCGTCATTGGATCATTATGAAGACGTGGGTTGGATTAGCAGTTGCAATAGGAGCGAGGAGATTAGAAGCAATGTTTGATTACATGTACTGGAGGTCTTGTAAGTTAGCTTCTATCGGAACTTTTCCTTGTGGATTTGATGAGCTGGGCTAGGCCCATGAGTGTTTTTCCCAATTAGGTTTCCACTTCATTGAACAATCTCTTGACTCAAGTGTGTGGTTCTAGTTATAATTTAATTACTGCATTATCCATATAACAATTATAATTGGCTAATTAACTACTTGCACTATTAATTGTAAAATTAATAAAATTCGTAGTAAGTCATGCTTAGGGGGTCTAAACTAGTCATTTTCCACTGGTATTAGAGATTTGGTTCACATTAATTGGATTTATTTCCTCTATGTGATCCTTGACCCCAATTTGTCATAGACAAAGCACAATTTTTGACTATCCCGCCATACTTTGATGGCAATAATTATTCATATCGGAAGGGTCGCATGCATGCATTCCTAAAATCCATTAATGATCAAGGTTGGTTAGCCACTGAGAAAGGGTGAACCAAACCTAAAACACCCATTAAGTAGTGGAACAAAGAACAATCAGCTAAATCTAACTTTAATAATAAGGCTTTGAATGCAATTTACAATGCAGTCTACATAGATGAGTTTTAGAGGATTTCTAATTAATGTAGAAACCACTATCCTGATATTCTAAAAACTTCTAATAAAGGTACTAAAGCGGTTAAAAACTCGAAACTCCATATGTTAATCAGGAAGTTTAAAGGCCTTAGGATGTAAGAATACAAGCTTTAACGAGTTTTATGCGAAATTGAATGATATAGTGAACTCAACGTTCAATCTAGCTGAGAAGACCGATGAGACTTAGATAGTTAGGAAAGTTTTGAGATCCTTGCCTAAAAGATTTTGTCCAAAGGTCACTAACGTAAAAGACAGCAAAAACTTTGAATCTCTTAGAGCATGTTTGGTTGTGTTGTTCAAACAACAGTTTTCGTTGTTTAAACAACACAACACGTATTTCTATGACACTTTTTCACTCACAAATATTTTTACAACACTTAAACAACGTTAATAGAACAACATTATCAAATGGGCTCTTAAATTAAATTAACTTGTAGGGTCTTTAGAAACTTATGAACTCACCTTTCCCCTCAATAAAAAAACAAGTCCATAACCCTAAAATCTGTTAAGAAAGAAGTCTCTGACTCATCCAATGATGATGTTGAGGAAAATCTAGTTCTCTTAGCTAAGAATTTTAGAAAATTATTGAAGTTCAAGAAGAGTCAGAAGGGATCTAAGGACAATAACAACATGTTGACAATTGCAGTTAAGTAAGCGACGTTGAGTCCATAGTTATTGGGAGAGGAGAGATAAAGGGATTACTAGATTTGAAACCCAATTTTTTTTTCTCAGTCCAAAACAACCTGGTACTGACGGGTATTTAAAATGACAAAGTATTTCTGTACTAGCTTAGGTAATGAAACAGAAAATACCAATTGTACTAGTTGGCTTAATACAAAATTGATTCCCTTGATTTTAAAACCAATTTGGTGTTATTTGTTGTGTGTGAAACTTTTTTTTTTTTTTTTTTTTTTGAGATTTGGGTTGGTTTCAATGTATACAAGGATATATGTACCTGATATTAAAAGGAAAATAATAATAATAATATACTTACCTCTTTCAAAGTTTTGCATTTATCAAAGAAGACACCCATTATGAATGTAGTTATTTTTTTGAAAATTTGTGATGCGACTCATTTAGGATCGTGTCATTATTCATAAGGACCAAATTGATCACACTATTTATAAAAATTTCAAAAGCACAGCAAACTATTTAAATTATTGTGGCGGTAAAGCTTCAATGGTACACATGGTGTTACTCTTACCGTCATGGGATAGATGTGTCTCGAAGACCCCCTTTTTTTATTCGGAAAATAATAATAATAATATCATTTCTCTCTCTTTCTTTAATTTTATCCCTTGCCTTTTGCTAGAAGTATGGCCCAAGTTGATATCCATGTATCGCTACCAAAATGTAAGACAAAAAAATTGAAATTGTAATTCAATCAGTTTAGAGAGAGTCCTGCATTTGGGGAATTTCATTTGTCAAAATCATACTGGCCAAGATTTTCATGTCGTTGATTCATCATTGGAAGGGTAGATATATTTATCTTTGTTACTTAATTTTTGGTTCTCTTATTTTGCATGCATACTGCATCAATGATCATGAGGATGGAAGAAAAAAAATGACTCAAAATTATGATTTTGGGAGTTAGAATATGGTAAGTGATGATGCAAAAAATCAGCAGTTGAACTCCTCGTTGTAGCGGATGGACGCAGTTGTGATTGGTGTCGTCTCTGTTGGAGGAAAAACCTAGAAAATGAACTGGGTAGAAGAGTAACACGCCGGTGTGGCATTAGCCAAACCGCCTCCAATGCTTAAGTCAATAAGGGAAAAAGATTTTATAGATAAACAGACTGAAGAGTGATTTCATAAAGTATTTTGTGTGTACCTTTAACTTCTGTTACCTTCTCTTTTATAGTTGAGTGCCTAATTAATAGGCAATGAATTACTGTATTTATGTTCAACGGCTAGTGCGTTACAAAATCTTTGTCTAAAGTTCACAGCTCATTCTATGACCATTGCTCCGTCCGTTACGTGTTGTCATCAATGAGCGTAATAAATGCCTGACATCGTCTCTTTGTCAATGACGGTATCATCTTAATGATGATCGTAAATTTCTGACTCATCAACTGCCCCCTTGTTCGAATCTTCGTCTGTTAGACGAGATGAGAACATATTTGTCTAACGCTTTATATTCTGTGTACTGCACATTTATGACGAGTTGATTTTTGAGCAGTTGAGTGCCACGTGTACGATCAAGATGCGTTCGACGTGCAAACGTTTCTCAGTTTTCTCGTGCGTACTTTGGCCACTTATTTCGCATTTTTCCCTCCTGTTTCCTTTCTTCTACAATTTTTCCTTGTTTAGTTTTTATTCTAGGGTTTGTCTCTCCTTCAAGCTTCCTTCCTCTGTCCTGCGTTTCCTGGTAAGTTCTTCGCGCTCTTACTTCTTTTCCTATTCTTCCATGGTAGATTACTCTGTTGTTAGGGTTGATTGTCCTTTAATAGCTTTTCTTTCTGCTCGCCTAGGTTGTTTACTTGAGTCTGTAGAGGGAGAGTGCCTCAAGTGGGGCAGTCTCTTCATAGGGAAGGGTTGTCCATACAAATTTGTCCTTTGTTCATTATTTCCTCCAGTTTCCCATTCTGCTAAGGTAGCTAGGTCGTTAAAGATGTCTAAGGTTAGGTCTAGTAACCTAGAGACGGGGTTATCCTCATTTGATGACCGTATGATTTCGAAGGCTACTTCTCCTTCCACCCCCATATAAAGCCTGGATAATTTCGTCCTTTCCCTCACGGGATAGGTTTCAATTCCCTAATTTCGTAAAGATTAGGATCCCGAGTGACGAAGAGAGAGCCTGTCACTCTTATGCTAACGAGGTTTGTTTTTACGAGGCCGATTTTACTAGTGGTTCTTGTTTCCCTGTGGTCTACCTAACACTTCATGTCTCCTTCTTCTTATCGCGATTGCTACTTGTTCCTTCGTCTCTCTTCCTTTTTCCTTTCATTTCTTTTGCTAGCACTGCATCTTCTGCATTCATGTACTTCTAAGCTTTACGGAGCAACTCCGCGACTGTTTTTGGTGGACTTTTAGTGATTGAGAAGAAGAAATCTCCAGCAGCAACCCTGCTTGGAAGGTTGTTAAGATAACTTGATCTTCAGTTTCATCTACCTGCAGCAGCTCCTTATTGAATCGGGTGACGAACTATCTTAGTGATTCTCTTTTGGCTTGTTGAATGTTAAGAAGATGGCCAGTTGGCTTTTTGTGTCTTTGCCCCACAATGAAATGACGAACAAAACCCTTGCTGAGTTATTCAAAATCTGCAATAATTCCTGGGGGTAACTTGCTGAACCATACCATGGCTGCTCCTTTCAGTGTCGTTGGGAATGCCCTACACATCACCTTATCTGGGATCATCTGCAATAGCATCAGGGTCTTGAATGATTCAATGGGATCAAAGGGATCCCTGGAACCGTCATACGACTCCAATTGTGGGAGACGAAATTTTGGTGGGAGGGGATGGTTCAGTACTTCAGTAGTGAATGGTAAGTCCGTCCTTCGAATCATCACATCCAGATTCTCTCCGCCTTTGTCCTTCATAGTACTTTTCAGTTCGTCCAGCTCCTTCCTCATGTTGCAAAGCTCATTCTCCACCCTAGTGGAATCTTCTCCTAAGGTCATGTCTCGCCTGTTGGCCTAAGAGTTTGATTCTTCTTCATTTTGGTTTTCACCTATTCGCCGACATTCTGCATTTTGGGATTCCATTGTCTTTCGCAGTTCTTCATTCTGGTGAGTCAGCTCTTCCACATTAGCCAAGAGGGCTTGGATTTGTTGTTGTTGCACAACGCCTAGCTGAGATGCAATCTCTGCTTCCATCTCTTACTTTGAGGAACTCTTTTGTCACTGGGAAAAATGGCTTGAATGATTAGCGTCTCCACAGACGGCGCTAAATTTATGATGCAAAAAATCAGCAGTTGAGCTCCCTGTTATAGCGGATGGACGAAGCTGTGATTGGGGTCGTCTCTATTGGAGGAAAAACCTGCAAAATGAACTGGGTGGAAGAGTAACACGCCGGTGTGGCGTTAGCCAAACCGCCTCCGATGTTTAAGTCAGTAAGGGAGAAAGATTTTAGAGAGAAAAAACTGGAGAGTGACTTCGTAGAGTATTTTGTGTGTAACTTTAACTTCTATTACCTTCTCTTTTATAGTTGAGTGTCTAATCAATAGGCAATAAATTGCTGTATTTACGTTCAATAACTAGTGCGTTACAAAATTTTTGTCTGAAGTTCATAGCTCATTCTGTGACTATTGCTCCGTCCGTTACGTGTTGTCATCAATGAGCGTAATAAATGCCTGATATCATCTCTTTGTTAATGACGGTATCATCTTAATGACGATCGTAAATTTCTAACTCTTCAGTAAGTATAGAAGGCAAGGCACATTAGGCATAGCCCAACTTCATCTCCGATGGACATTATTTGTAGAGGTAAATATCTTACTTTCACTATCAAACCTAAATAACTTTTTGTTAAAGTTCAATATTTTACTCTTTTAATCTTTTTATGAGAGCTTATGTTTAAATTATCTTAAGTCATGCTCAAGCCCATTTGGCTACCCAATAAATTGTTTTATGCTAAAGCCCATTTGAATATTCAACTATTTATGAAAATTTTAAAAATAAAAAATAAATAAAAGCTAGAAGAGTGGCCGTACAAAACATTTAAAAATTGATTAAATAAAGATAAAGGCCCAAAAAAAAATTAAAGGAGTGAATGACACTTCTTCTTCTTCTTCTTTTTTCTTTTTTTTTTTTTTTCTTTTTTTTTTTTTTGGAGGAAGAGTGAATGACACTTGACGGCATGTATTTAGTTAAATTTTAAAAATAAAAAATAGGGCAAATTCCAATAAACTACCCTAAGATTTGGACTAATACCAACAAGGTCCATAACTTTTTAAAAGTGACCAAAGTGGTTCCTAGACACAATTTGGTCCCTAAACGGTGTTTAGGCCCATTACTCATTCTCAGCTTAACCTATCTTTTCTCCTTTATTCTCTCTCAAACCCTTATCTTCTCTCTCTCTTTCAGCCGCTTCCTATTCTTTCTCTCTCAAACACTCTCTTCTCTTTTCTGTCTTAGACGCTCTTTCTTCTCTCTTCTCTCTCTCACCCACAATGGCAAAACTACCATATTGTGCTCACTCTTCAAATCAGTGCCATGAAAACAGTGGGCTAGGATTTTTTGAGCTCCTTCCCACCACTGCTGCTGCTCCTCGTTGAAGGCTTCGATTGGGTGCTCCCAACACAAGCTTTTGTGTTCCTCATCCATGGAATAGAGAGTTGGCATTTGTGTTTCTGTTTGGGTTTGGGTTTGAGTTTAGGTTTGTGTGCCAAACGTCAAGGGAACGTTTGGCTGAGACCCACGACCTCTGCAACCACCACAGGCGGTGAGTTAAACCGGAATCACCACCACTAGCCACCGATCTTTCTCCTCCTCCTTTGTTGGTTAGGGTCTTGGTTAGTTGAGGGATTGGGTTTTAGTTGGGTGACAAAGGATTTGGTGACTTTTTATTTTTGATTTGGGTTTGAAATGTGTGGTTTGGGTATGGTTATTTGTGGATCTGTGGGTATTTTTTTAATTTGGGTTTTGTCTCAAAATTGTTCTAATATGGTGTTTTTGTTGGCATATGAATGATTATGGATATGTATATATGCTTTGTGATCAGGGATTTTTGGGGTTTCAGGTTTTATATTGCTAAGTGTATATGTTTGTATAATCATTTTGAATAGAACTCACAACTCAATGATATTAGCATGAACATAAACATTTGGTAAAGAAGGGAGATTCTAAGTGAGGAGAGGGAGAAGAAAGGCTAAGAATGAGTAACGGGCCTAAACACCGTTTAGGAACCAAATTGTGTCCAAGGACCAATTTGGTCATTTTTGAAAAGTTCTAGACCTTGTTGGTATTAACCCAAACCTCAAGGTAGTTTATTGGAATTTACCCTAAAAAATAAACAAAAGCTAGAAGAGTGGCCGGACAAAGTGTTAGGACATATGTGATTCACTTATTAGGAACATATGTCACTATTTTATGTAATTGACTAATCCTTTGATAAAACGTACTTTACTTGTATTTGGGTAGATCTAGGATGTGTTTAATACTTCAAGAAATCTTGTTTCAAGTTCAAGTGTTGAAGCCATGCAAGTCTGTTCAAGATTCAAGTGTGAAAAGTGTTGTTCATTAAAGCTCGACAGCTAGCATCTATCGAGACCTGTAGAGCTGTTCCAACCAGTGGCTTAACAGCAGCTCGACAGATAGGTATCTGTCGAGGTTTATGAAAAACAGAGTTTCAGTTCTGTTTTGACTCCAATCCGTGAGTGTGTGTTTGAGCTTTCTTTTCTCACAACTCTAGACATATAAAAGGACTATTTTAAGGGCCGTCAAAAGTGACACAAGTTGCACAAATGTTGAGCAAAGTTTTGTTCAAGCAAATTGTGACCGAAGACAGAATTTGCCCTAGTTCATCTTTCTTGTGAAGAAGCTGTTGTGTTTGTGCACCGTAGGGTTTTGTAACCAAGACGCTTCTCGATCTTCATTGTGTGATGAACTGAAGAACTTTGCAGTCAACAACCTTCTCTAGTTGGTGATTAAAGTCGCGTACTGAGATCTACGCAATTGGTTAGTCACGTATTGAGAGCCGTGCATTGAAAATGAGAGATTGTCACTACAGAACAATTCCAATTGGGTATTGGGGTAAGGGTTCAACTGTAGGTTGGTATAAGATACTAGGATTCCTTTACTTGTAACCGCTTGTTGTGATAATAGTGAATTCTCGAGAGTGATGACCTTAAAATCACCCTGTGGGGTTTTTGCCATGTAGGTTTTCCTCATTTGTAAACAGATCATCGTGTCAATTTATTTTCCACTGCATACTTAGTTTAATTGGTGATTTGTTTGTGTTACCACGCGTTTGCATGTTAATTTGATTAATTAAGAAACTTGGCTAATTAATCAATTAATTCATCACAAGAGGTCAATACATTTTTGACCTATCACAAAGTACAAACCATTAAAAATTTGATTAAACCCAATAAAATTTTAAAAAGAGTGGTTGACAAGATGTATTGAGTGGGTGACAGAAAGCAAGTTGTCAATCATCTTTAAAGTAGACCAGAAGACTCTAGAGTGCAAAGGAAAAAACATAGGGAGAGAGAAAAATGCAGAAACAACAAACGAAAAAAACGCAAAGAAAGAGAAAATGCAGAAATTGCAATCGGCCAAAATGCAAAGAGAGAAGGGGCTAGCAAGACTAAGAAGAATGGCTGAGCTTGTTAGTACCAAAAAAAAAAAACTCTGAATCAACTGAACCTACTAGAACCGTGATAACCGTCTATGGTTTTCAAATCCGAAAGGTTCAATCGCAGTTTGCATGGTTCACTGAGTCTTTCATATATGCCAGTTTTTGAGGTTAAAAGAACCGTTTTGGTGGACGGTTTTCGGTTAACCCAATCGGACCATATGGTCCAATTCGGGTTTCATAACCTTGGGTTCCATTATAATGTTGGTGCACTCTATGTCTCTATTTCTACACAATTCAATGTAATCACTTAATAATCAGCAAAAGTTCCTTCAATCCTGTGTGTCACATTGCTTATTTGTACTATTGATCCCTACCTTATTGTTCAAAAATAAAAACTATAAATCTATTAAATTTGTTGATGCACTAAAATTATTATATTAGTTTTTAATAGAGGCCAAAATGGTCAATTACTATCTTTACCCAAAATAATTAGCAATCTACCACTGTTTGTGAAATATTTAACAATATATTACTGTTTTGAAATGCATGTGTAACTCGAGTTTATAAAAATCGAGTTTCAAAAAATATGACCAGGTGGTAGAAGCTAATCTGGCATTTTATAATTAAGGTTGTGTTTAGCATTGGCTAAAAAAGTCAGTTTTTTTTTTTTTTACTATTTAGCTTATTTTTTTACTATTCAGCTTATTTTTGCTGTTATTCATGGCTCCTATTGTACTTTTTGATATGTATCACTGTAAAATGCCATTCTGACTAATGTTTCCTTCACTTCCTTGTTAAGTCTATAACACCCATATAATCAGCCACACCCACAAAAAGAAAAGGCCACCAACGGCCATATAAACCCACCTCCATCACAATCTAAGCCTCAAACCACATCCACACCGAAACACACATCCAAATCCAAACACATCAAGAAGAAGAGGAAGAGAAAGAACACATATCAGAGTCAGAAGGGTTCATTAAAGGGATGTTCCAACCAAGGACAAACCCAGGATTTTATGCTAGTGGGGGGCGGAGTATAAAGGAAAAAATAAAAACTCCAAATAGACGTCCACATAGTATTAAAAAATTATAAATACTCAAAATCGTTGTTTCTAAATACATTAAGACGCAATCATTTACCAACAAAGACAAAAACAAAACAAAATAATGTTTTTTTTTTTAACACTAGGCTCGCTAAGCTTTTTTTTTTTTTGGTTTGGCTGAAGTTAGAGTATTCACAGTGGTGATGCTAAAAATTTGAACTTTTAGCACATGAAAAATGTACTTTATCTATTTTACTACCTCACTTTACAATACACCCAATATTAAAATGTTATTTTTTTTTTAATCACTTCATTTAAAATAGTATAAACAACTTATTAAAATAAAATAAAATAAAAAAGAGAATTTGATTTTTTTTTTTTAATTGAAGGAAGAGATATTATCTTAATAAAATATTGTATTTTATTTTTAACAATTTACTACAGTCAACTAGTATTTATACTAGTTCATTGTAATTGCAAAAAATTTAGCTTAGCTTCTCCAATAACACATGATTTTTTTGTTATTTGGTGGTAAAATAGTATTTTTTTGCTAAAATACAATCACCATTGTGAATATTTTTATTATTTTTGTTAGAGAAATGATATGTCTACAACATTTTCACAACAAATTATATGTGGCAAGTTGTTACAAGTTGTTATTAGTGGGATAGAAAAGTAATTTCAATGGTATGTTCGAATTAGAACCAATAACAACTAACCACCTATGATTTGTTGTAAAAATATTATGAAAATGTTGTGGACGTAGCATCTCTTTTTTTGTTAAGCTTTTGGGTTAGGTAGTTGCTATATGGGTGATGCTAGCTAGACTTATAAAGGAGAAGAGGAGCATAAGGTTTTGGAAGGGAAGCCCAACTACAAAAATGAAAAATATAATAACTACTAGCCTCATCACAAGCGCTTTGCGTGTGCAATGAGGCTTTTTTTTTTTGTTAGTTGTCCTGTTTTGTAGCCCAAAAAAAAAAAAAACTTGTGTTTTAACGTGCGTGTGATGAGGCTTTTTTTTGTGGTCCTATTTTGTAGCAAAGAAGAAAAAATTGTGATTTTATTTTATATATATAATTTTTATTTTGAGAATATAATTTATAAGTGGATAAAGCAATTTGAAAATCAACAGGAGAGTGGCCCTATTTTTTAGGCAATATTTTAGTGGGAGTTAGAATTGTATTTTTATCGAATTATCCTTTAGTTTTGTCTTTACTTAAACATAGGAATGTAGGGGCATTTTTGAACAAAAAAAATTTGGACCTGAGGGGACCCGACAGGGATGGAGCCAGGACTTGGAGTTAGGAAGGGCGACTCTGCTGCTAGTTGAGTGCGGCGGCTCCAGTCTTTGAGTCTCCTGCTTTACTACTAAGGATTTTTGTTTAAAATTTTTTAAATGGCCAAATTGTTTGTTCGGGGTAAAATAGATTGATTAGGCTTAATTTTTTTAGTTTTATTATTGGTAATTTTTGTTGTTGGGCTAAATTTTTATGGGTTTGTATATTTTGTTTTAGATTTAATCTATTAATTTTTTATGTCCTTTAAAAGGTGAAAAATGCTAAAACTACAAAAAAAATTTACAAATTGCTAATATGGTTAGTAGTTATTGATAAGTAAAAAGTGATGCAAGTCTACGAATCAATAAGAATTTGTTACCTCAATAGTTTGTATAAACATTGTAAAAACATTTGTGGCTATAACATTACTCTCAAAAGAATTGATAGCATTATTAAGGGGGGAAAGTGTAATTTTATTAAACAAAATTGCTAAAATTAGTACCAATTAATATAGTAATATTTATAATAAAAAAATTAGGGGGGGCCATTGCCCCCCTAGTCCAATAACAGTTTCGTTCCTGGGACCCAAGCCCCCTTAGGCCCCCACTTGGATTCGTCCCTGGTTCCAACCATGTCCTGAATCACCTAGTGTGAGTTTGGATAGCACTGAAAGTGGTTCTCAGCTGCGTTTGGCTTTTTTTGGGGTCCCACGGCACTGTTCATGAGACCACCAAACTTAGTAAAATGCACATACCCATGCATTTTTGGATTCCACAGCACTATTCACACCTTTAAAAATTATTTTGTTACCATGTTTTCAGCAATAAGTTTTTAGTTTTCAGTAAATAAGCGGTTGCTATCAATGCTGCAAGAAAAGAATTAATGTTGTAGCAAAAGAATTCCAGATTATAACACCAAAAGATGCTCTTTGTGAAGGCATATCAATGCGTCTTTGTGAAGACATTTCCACTTCTAGTATACGTTGTGATGAAATAAAGAAAGAAAGAAGATGAGAGAAGAAATAGGTGAATGGAGAAAGAAAAAGAAAAAAAAAAGAAAAGAGAGAAAGAAGAAGAATCTGGAGTGATGAAATATAGAAAGAAAGAAAGAAGCTAACACTGTGTTTGGTTGGTTGGAATTTAGGAAGGATGGAAAATATAAGAAGGAAAATGGGGTGGAAAACTAAGTTTTCCTCTGTTTGGGAATGGGAAGAAAATAAGAAGAGTGGAAAACCCGAGAGAAAATCTTTCTCCCGGGCCCACTAATTTTTTCCTCCCAAATCGAGAGGAAAATCAATGGGAGAAAACTGCCTCAATGTTATTTTACCATAATGCCCTCCCAATGTCTACAACAACCCAGCGTGGCAACAACCCAGCACGGCAACCACCAAACCCAACACCACCCAACCACCAAACCCAGCACCACCACCAAATACCGCAATCGAGCACAAAATTGATGGAGCTCTCAATCAAAATACAAACTCAAATCACAATTTTAAAACTAATCAAATTAGAACCAAAGAAAAAAAAAAAAGCAAAGCTGACCCATCTGAGCCTCGGTGGAAGGAGGACATGCATTGGTGCTTCTTGAATGCTCTGGAGTAGACGGAGTGCTAGAGAAGAAAAGAAAAAAGAAAAGTGAAAATTGAAGATAGAGCTCCAGACGAAGTGCTAGAGAAGAAAAGAAAAAAGAAAAGTGAAGATAAGAGGATGGAGGAGAGCTCAAACGTGTTATAGATAAAAAGAAAAGAAAAGAAAAGTAAAGATAGAGATAAAGGAAAGGTGTGGAGGAGAAAAAAAGAGGGAAAAAAAAAGAAAAAAAAAAGTGTGGATGAAAAAAGAAGAAGAAGGAGGGGTTAGGTGGGGGTAGGTGGGAAATAATTAAAAAAGGGAAGAGAAATATTATTTTAATAAAAAAAGTGTGTATAATTGATAAATTGATGTAGGTATTTTATAAAAATAATGGTGTAAAATAGAAAAAGTAAGTTTTTTATGTAAAATAGACGGAATTTTTAGACAGACTGATGCGGTTGCTCTTATCACTTTTGCTTCTTCTCATCTTACCTTCACAGCACACCGACGTGTTCTCTTCTCTCTTTTTTTTCTTTTTTTTTTTTTTTTTTTTTTTTTCAACATGACCTGATCAAGTTGTAAATTATTGTAATTTTTACATTATAATAATAAAAATAATAACATAAATTTATATATAATGTGGTAAATTTTATATTATTTAATGAGTACAAATAAATCTATTTCTTACCTATTATATAACAAGGGTATAATAGTCAATTTATATAAATTACATTTTTCATCCTTCCATTTTTCTCTCCAACCAAACAAAAGAGTTTTCCACCCTCCCACTTTTCTACCCCTCCAACCAAACACAAAAGGGAAAACTAAATATTTTCCATCCTCTCACTTTTCCATCCTTCCACAATTTTCCATCCTCTCACTTTTTCACTCCTCCAACCAAACGGACCCTAAGAGAAAATATAGGCGAAAAAAAAAAAAAAAAAAAAAAAAAAAAAAAAAGAAAGAGAAAGAAGAGGGCCCGTTTGGTTTGTGTTTTCAAACAGCATTTTTTAGTTTTTAAACAGCATTTCACGCATTTCAACACACTTTTTCACCCACACGTATTTCAAAAAACTACAAACAACAATTTTCAAACTACTCTACCAAACACCCCCTGAAGAATCTGGAGAAAGAAGATAAAGAAAAAAAGAAAAAAAGTGGAGAAAAAAAGTAAGAAAGAGAAGGAGAAAAAACTTGAGAGTTGGTAAGGTTTGTGCAGGGTGGGTACATGCATATGTAGTGTGGGTCCTACCTATTTTCCCACTTGTTCAAATTTTTAAAGACCTCTAGTTTTAAGAGAATGAGTTTTATATTGCAAGCAACTTCGGCTCCTCGAACTCGAGTTTCATGTAGGCTTTTAAATTATAAAATGCTAGATTGGCTTTTGCCACCATGTCACATTTTTTAGAACTCGATTTTCATAAACTTGAGTTATATGTAGAACTCGAGCTTCATGAACTCGAGTTTCAAAATAGTGGTAGATTACTAAATATTTTGGGCAAAGATGGTATTTGGCCATTTTGGCCTTCTAATAGAACCTTAAGAATAAAACTAAAAATAGAGTTTTGATTCTCACACATTCACTATTTCAATTTTTTTCCACATTCACTTTTATGTGTTAAAATGCCGACATTTTTAAAGTGTGGACATTCTCTCCTTAATTGTTGATATGTGTGAAATATATGATGTAAATTGATGTGAAATAATATTTTTTTTTCTTACAAATGTAATTGCATTACCATCTTTCTGCACTGATTACCACCATCAAGGGAGTCAATTTCGTATAGGAAGGCATTTTGGTTTATATATAAATGAATAAATTTTAATAAATGAATATTTAGATACTAGTTTTTGAAAATGTTAAAAATATTACAAATTTTACTACACAATATTTGCAAATTGACATGACAATTTATATAATATAATGCAATTGGTAAGTGTCAATTATTAACTTAATGAATAAAAATAAATTATTTTTTTAATTGATGACACATCAATTTATAAATGTTTTATAGTTAATTCTGCAATATCTCTGGCATTTTTTTTTTAATTCATATCTCAACTATTTGCCAACAATCTTTTATTTAACTTTTTAACTCACTCGTTTTCACCTCCACTCATTCTCATTTAGCGAACGTTTGGATAGAGTTGAAAAGTGTTTTCAGTTGCGTTGTGCATTTTTTAGTGGGTTCCGTATATTGTTCACGAGACCCGCAAGCACTTTATTCAAAAAAAAAATTAAAACTAGGTCACACGGTACTATTCACACATTTAAAAATTATTTTGCTATAGTTCTTTTAGTTTTTAGCAATAAGCGATATCTAAACAAACCCTTACTTTTATGTTTTTTGTTTTTATTGTTAAATCTTAATTTTATCTCTTCCACGTGTTCTTCACCAGGACTTCCACTAAGTCTTATTCGGTTCAAAAACAAGTCTTATCTCCTTTAATCTTTATTCAATCATCATGTGGCACCCAGAGCAAAATATAAAAACTTAAAAAGCATTAGAGAAACGGTAACAAACAAAGAAAGAGATATGGGAGAGAAAAAAAAATGAAGAGTACAGAAACCATAAAGTAAAAGATATGGAAAATTATTTAATATTTCGGAAGTATCATAAATATGAATTAGAGAAAAAACAAAGAAGAAGAATGGAAGAGACCAAGATCTGAAATTTGGGGAGAAATATGATATCAGGTGAGTGAAAAATTACAATGAAATGGAGTGTTCTTATTTCGGCCTGATATTCATTTACAGGCTGAAATCTAGTATTTGTCTCGGTACTGTTGGAACGATTCCAATATAGCCGGTATTCATACTGGTAGGAAATAAATGTGTTTTTGTACCGGTGCAGCAGGGGCGGCAGCATGTTCAGGCCACAGACCACCCTGACTTGAAAAAAAAATTTATATATAATAATTTAAATTTTATATTTGTCTAATTTAAAATTTTGTATTTTTCTACCCTTAAAAAAAGATTTGTGACCACCCTGAGTTTTTTTAATACCCAATAAAATTAAACTTTGGTTCACTTAACAATATATTAGAGCCTTTCAAGCAAAAAGAAAAAACTCAAAAAAAAAAATTGAACTCAAATCTAGAAAAAAAAAATTTATAATAATAGCAAGCTCAAATGCCCAATAAAGACCAGGGAAAAAAGCCCAAGATCAATCATCACTCACTACTCATGACAAATTTTTAAATCAAGAACCTCAGCCTTCAATATGCCGCCGCCCCTAATCTCAGCCTGCAACGTGCTACCACCCCTAGCCTCAACATGACGCCGCCCGGCCCGCCCCTAACTTCAAGTAACATCAAGGTATTTTAGTTCTCTCTCTTTTTTTCTATCTCATCTCTGCTCTAAGTGGCGCTCTCTCTCTTTTTCTCTATTTCATACTCATGCTCATAGTCTTACCGCTAGTAGTTTATGCTATTATTTATTATTGTCCATACAAATTATCCTTCAACTTTTTGAAAATTTGTTACTTTAAAATGCTGTACGTTGGACCGAGAGAAGATAAAAAAAGTATACTTTGAATAAGTGTAGTTTTAAAATGGGATATCAATTTGACTTAGGCAGGCTTTTATCTTTTGACAATATAAATTGGCTTTTCGGCTTTTGTTTTTTTGTGTAGGTGTACGTAAATATAAAATATGTATTTGTGTTGAATCTATTGATTAGCTCTTGTCTCTTGAGTGGGGGGTGGATGGGGCCGTGGCATTGAATATTTGAATTGGGTAGTGGTCCACTTAAAAGTAAGTGAACACCGAACAAAACATTATAAAAGACAAAAAAAATGAAACTATGTTAGGTAGTGGGTTGAACCAGGTGGATGATGCACTTATGCAGTGTATTTTTAGTTTGGACTAAATATACTTTTAGTTCTTATATTTTAACTTTTTTTTTTATTTTGGTCTCTACATTTTAATTTTACTATTTTTAGTCCCTAAACCAATTAACGCGTGTTATTTTCATCATTTTCGTCAGTCAACCGACGGAAATAGCTAAGGTGGTAGCCAGAGGAACTAAAATATTATAAAAAATGTCACATCACCCATGACACATCAGCACATAAATTTAAAAAATTAATTTATTAATTTTAACTAAATAAAAAAAATAAAAACATAATTAAAAACCAAAATTCACATGAATTAAGATCTAAAAGTTTCTTGAACAAGAACACTAACCCAAAAATTTTAAAACCCAAAAAATTAAAATAAGATCCAAACCTGAACACTATTCTCAAACCGGCCACACACTTTCATCTCAAACTCAAACTCTATTCTCTCATCTTAAACTCAAACTACACGGCCACACACTATTCTCTCATCTCAAACTCTCTCTTCTCTCATGGCTCATACTTGAGCTCTCTCTCCTCTCATGGCCGATCCATCTCATAGCTGAAGACCCATGGCCGAAGACCCATAAAGAAAAGCTTTAACACGGAAGTTGAAAACAGAAGAGAGTGAGGGATCTAGAAGAATCGAACCTGCATATTGCACTTGACGAGATTGAGAGGAGTGACGGCCATGTGAGTGAGACCACAGCTGAGAATACCGCCGGCGGTACAGGCGGCATAGAAGGCCAGCGAGTACATCTTGATCTTGCCGGGCTCGCTCGGTGCCGGAACCAACGGCGAGCAGATCTGCTTACCGAACAAATCAAACCCAGAACAAATACCCAAACCTAAAAAATCAAACCCGAAAATCAAATACCCAAACCCAAAAAATGAAACCTAAAAAACAAAAAAAAATCAAATCCGGATTACGAGGGCTTGTTGTTCGTCTTCTTCTTCGTCGTTGTCTTCAGCCTCCTCGTCTTTATCGAAGTCATATTGTTCGGTGGTTCTGGATTCGGACAAGCCAAGCATTAAAGATAACAGCACCTCTCTCTCTGTCTCACAATGTTGAATCTGTTGGAGTTGTAGGATCTATGATAGTTGATTTGAGTTTAGATCTGTTATGGATTGGTTGGGCTTGCTGTTATTGTGAGCCAAATTGGCTGGGTTTTTCTAGGTTTGTGTGTTTGTTTGATTCAATGAGCCGAGTTGGCCAGGTTGGTTGATTTTGTTGTTGATTGTTTGAAATAAACTGGGTTTTGTTTAAGTTTTTGGGTTTCTGGGTTTTTGAGTGTTTTGAGATTTCTGAGTTTTCTTTGATTTTATGATTTTGGCTATGAATCTTTGGGGAAAGAAAAACTGATGGGTTTTCGGCATGGGTCTTTCAGCATTGGTCTTTGTTCTCTTCTCAAATTTTATTGCATTACTGATTTGATTTTAAGTGGGAAAGGAAGTTGATTCAATGGGTTTAATTTTAAATTCGTGTTCTTGGGTTTGATTTTTTGGGTTTGTGTTCTTGTGTTCATAAGCATTTGATTTTATTGTTTTTAATTATGTTTTTTCTTTTTTTATTTAGTTAAAATTGACAAATTATTTATAAAAAAAAAAAAATTAGATGCTGATGTGGCATTTTTTATAATATTTTAATTCCTCCGACTGCCACCTCAGCTATTTCCGTTGGTTGACTGACGGAAAGAACGAAAATAACACGCATTAATTGGTTTAGGGACTAAAAATGGTAAAATTAAAATGTATGGACCAAAATGGAAATGTAGGGTCAATTTTTGTAGCCCAAGCCCAAAAGGTATGGGTTGTGAGCCCAATGAACCTAAGACAATGAATTTGTAGAGCGTGGGCGAAAGAACTGGGCTGGGTGTAAATTAAACAAGAGCTGATTATGGTACTTACAAACGATCTAACATGCAATCATGCTCGGACAAGGGTAAATGTGAGAATCCGAAGAGACCTTTTATTGAATGAACGTTTGTTACAGTTCTTAGAGCTACAGTAATGGTGTTTTCTTCCTTTCTCTCTCTTTTTGTTCGATCCCCCATTATCAGAGGCCTCTCCTCCTTATATAGCACCTTCTCCCTTCATCTTCATCGCCCACTTGTTCATCATCTAAACGCCCACTTGAGTGCATGTCCCATTATGTATCTTCTTTAGCCCCGTGTGAGTGGCGGTAGCTGAGACTGTACTGTTCAGGGGTCTTCTCCACATTAATGCGACCAGAAAGGTAGGTGTAGTGCATTTAATGTGGTGGTTGAAGTTTGTCTTCTAGATATTTCTCCATTCCTGCTATCCTCATGCGTGCCTGAGGTTCATCTTTATCACTGGAATTGTTTGGAGGATTACTTGAACTTCCCAGACATCCATTTGACCAAGCTTTTTCGGATCCGAGGATAGTGGCCTCTTCGGACACTTAAACATCTCCTCGGACTAAACCCCCCGTTCATCACCAGGTATGTTTCTCTCACGTGGGCTTCTTCTCGAGTACTCTCGTCTCTTCAGACAAACAGTAGCTCTTGAATAGGGCCTTAGGCCCAATATACTAGGTTAGGCTTTTCACCCCCACAATAGCCCCTTAAAATTTTAGTTTTTCCCTCGCATCCGAGGAGAAAAAATAAGATTTTGACTTGTCACGAAATGGTAGTTTGAAACAACAAAAATATCTGAACTTACACGCGTGTGGGCATAGAAGTAGGTGCCTCATAAATGCTGCTGTCGTTTCGTTACTCCTAAAGCGTCATCAATTACTCTAGGTGGCGCTTTGTCTTTGACATCAGACGGTGGGCTACAGATCCAACGGACGTGATTTTTTCCTCAGAATTTGGGCGGGATGGCCCCTGACCCTTCGCTTGTTCCCATATAAAGTCTCAATGGAGTTTATTTATTCTTTACTTTGCAAATCCTCAGAGCGCCCAACAAACTCCAGCACTCGAATCCTTCAAGTTCTCCCTGCCACCGGTCATAGCCTTCCTCAGAATCCATAAGAATTTCTCAGCGAGTTCGAGGATCAGTCTCCAGTTTAGTTTGAGTAAGTTGTTCTCCACTAAAACACTCTGCTCTCTCTTCGGCCAGCCTCCTCGGCTTTCAAACGGTCACCTTTGAGTCACTACGCTTAGCATTTCCTTCTTCCCAATTAGTGAAGATGGGTAAATTCGAATATCTGGTAGATAGCCCCGCCCAAATAGAGGAGTTTAGGAGAACATACCGTATACCTCGAAATGTGGGTTTGAGGTATTGTCCTCCAAAGAGAATACTAACAGATCGTAAGACGGGTGAGGTCGTAATCCCCATCATCGCCTTTTTAGAAGGTGGGATGACTATCCCTATGGGTCCTATCACTAATAATTACCTCCGAAACCATAGGCTTAGTCCCGACCAATGTGCGCCAAATGTCTTTAGAATTTTAGGAGCCATTGATGATCTGAACCGTCTCCTTGGATTAGGGCTCACCTGGCGTGACGTGGTACACGTGTACGAGTGTCATAGCCAGCAAGGGGCGGGGTATTATCTTAAATCCCGATCCAATGCCGTTAGGCTTCTCTCCTGCCTTCCCAAATCTAACAAAGGGATGAAGGACGACTACGTGATCGTCTCGGGCGCGTGGTATGATGGTCCTCATTGCCGAACCAAGCCAGGAGAGCCAGGTGGGATATATTAGACTTAGGTTTACTAACAGTGGGTTTAGGATTTCCTTGTTCTAACAGATCTGTTTTTTCTTTTGTATCACTATTTTCAAGTTTCTGACTGCATTTTGCTGTGATGTTAACAGATAGAAATCACGTTTCTCCTCGGCTGAGTCTCACAAACACTGTTGCGCTCAACTACTTACTAAGATCAGAAATCTTTGTTAGTGAGGACGGGCAACTTCGGTCGGTTCCCCTTATCCTCGGTTATAAGGCACGCAAGAAGGATTTTCAGCCGGTCGGCAACGCGATAATACAGGGAGATCATCGTCTCAGCCGTATAGACGTAGCTCAGAAAGGCTTTTTGGCTCCACACGATCTTCTGCCCGTGCCACATCCCAGTCCACAGGGTGTACCCCAGCTCCTTCAGCCAATTCAACAGGTTCCTCTTGAACCCGCTGCGGCCGAGGAAAGAGTCGCTTTTTCAACCCCATCACTTGACGAGCAAATTGACGAGTTCAGGTTTGAAGGAGAAGCTTCAGGAGGGGTTCAAGTGATACAAGTTTTCGACGCCGAGGAGGAAATTGACAGGCAGTCTAGTGCTCGTCCTGTTTTAATAACTGCCACTCCGGAAGACTCTTCGGACGAGGAAGGTATGGCAGATCTGAGGAGTTTAATGAAGAATAAGGGCAAAAAGGCTGAGCCCAAAGGGACCAGTACGTTCCAACAGCCTGTGAGCCTTCCTCCAGCACCTCCCTAGGTTCCTGATCTCGGCCTGAAGCCCATGCAGGATCCGAAGAAGAAAAGGCTCCTCATTGAGACTGAAGAGAGGGAAGCGTTGCCACCCAAAGGGACCAAGCAACAAAAGGTGGCAAAAGACCGCCGGAACACGAGGGCCTTGTCTACTGAGAGCCGAGATGAGGTCAACGTGGCTGATGTCCGCCGAGGAGGAGGACCTCGTATCTGGTCTCCAAGGTTGGAGTTGGATGGCGCTTCAATCCCTTGGGACACCTCCCTTAGGAATTATGATGGGGGAAGGGCAAGTTATGTTGCTGAGGTCTTGCAGCAGCCACTCCTCCTCCCCCATGACATGGACTCCTACAGGCGTTTCAACCAACAGGAGCTCTTCATATCCCTTAAGAGGGATATAGCCATGGTAAGTGAACTTATTCTCTTAATTCAGGTTCTATTCTTATTTTGCTTTACTTTTTTCCTTTACCCCATGTTGAAAATTTTGTCATGCAGATTACTCAGCAGATTTATGTGGCCGAGGAATGGAACAAGAAGTCCTACCTTGAGGCCCAAGCAGCAGCCCAATCCTAATCAGAGGTTGAAAAATCTCTGGGCGGCCTCAAGGAGGATTACTCCCGGCTCTCCGAGCAGTTGAAAGACATGACCAATCAGAGGAATAGCCTCAATACTGGCCTTAAGAACGCTGAGACTCAGGCCGAGGAGCAGCGTAAACTTTTGCACATGACGGAGATCAACCTGACTACTGAGAGGGAGCTGATGAAAGGGCTTAGAGCTGAACTTAAAAAAGCCAAGGAGAATGCCCGATTAACCGAGCAGAACGCCCAACTGGCCAAGGAGGCAACCGAGGCAGAGAGAAAAGCAGCATACCAGCTGGGGGTGGATGAGACCGGGTTCTAGCTTACGGAGCAATTTGCCTCAGTTAGTCGAGACTACTGCGACATAACCTGGAAGAAGGCACTGGACGCTGCTGGAGTCCCTGCTGACTCGGGGCTGAGACTGTCTGGGAGCATATACTACGATCCTGATATCCGAGAGCTCCCGGTGGCTGATCCTCCCCCTACACAGCTCCCAGAGGCCTTGGGTCAACCCCTGGCCGGCCAAGTCCCTCCTGTCAACCTTGAGGCACCCAAGGAGTCTGATCAACCAGGTGATAAGGGCAAACAAGCTGAGCCACCCAAGGACAAGGGCAAGGGGTTGGAAAAGGGGAAAACCTCTTCTGAGCCCAAGGACCAGGCCCCAGAAGCTGCTGCTGCTCAGACAGACCAGGCTGCCGACCCTGTGGTCCCTCAACCGAAGACTTAGACATAGGGGCTTTTGTTTTGTACTTGTATTAATTTTGTTTTTATGTAAGGAATTGTAAACCCTTTTCTTTTGATCAATGAAACAGTTTCTCTTTTGTTTCTAGTGTTTTCGTTTCATGTCTTATGACTTATTATTGCTGCATATAACTGTACTTTGCAATTATAACAATGCGAATAACCTTGATCGCTATATTATACTGATGGTATGAATAATCGAAGTTGGTACTGAAAAGAACGGTTCGCATAAGAGTTATTAATAAGCAATGATTGCAGCGAGTAATCATGAAAGTTTCACATGTCTTTCCAAATATACAAAGAAAGTGTTATTACCCCTCGACTTTGAATTAAACATAACTAAGGAAGCCAATCATAAATTATAATCAATTTAAACACAATCAAGAATTTTAGCGCTAAGCCCCAGTGACAATAGCTGTGTGGGGGTGCTGACTAACCTGTGTCATTTGGTTCAAGGACCATAAGGGGCGAACATATTTGAGTGTTAACTAACCCAAATCATCTGGTCCGAGGACTACAGGCATGATTGGATTTAAGTTTAAACACTTGGATGACTGCAACGGAGTGTTAACTAACCCAAATCATCTGGTCCGAGGACTACAGGCATGATTGGATTTAAGTTTGAACACTTAGAGAACGGAGTGGAGTGTTAACTAACCCTAATCATCTGGTCCGAGGACTACAGGCATAATTGGATTTAAGTTTAAACACTTAGAGAACTGTAACGGAGTGTTAACTAACCCATCATCTGGTCCGAGGACTACAGGCATGATTGGATTTAAGTTTAAACACTTGGAGAACTGTAACAGAGTGTTAACTAACCCTAATCATCTGATCCAAGGACTACAGGCATGATTGGATTTAAGTTTAAACACTTAGAGAACTGTAACGGAGTGTTAACTAACCCTAATCATCTGGTCCGAGGACTACATGCATGATTGGATTTAAGTTTAAACACTTAGAGAACTGTAACGGAGTGTTAACTAACTCATCATCTGGTCCGAGGACTACAGGCATGATTGGATTTAAGTTTAAACACTTAGAGAATGGAGCAGAGTGTTAACTAACCCTAATCATCTGGTCCGAGGACTACAGGCATGATTGGATTTAAGTTTAAACACTTAGAGAACTATAACGGAGTGTTAACTAACCCATCATCTAGTCCGAGGACTACAGGCATGATTGGATTTAAGTTTAAACACTTAGAGAACGGAGCGGAGTGTTAACTAACCCTAATCATCTGGTCCGAGGACTACAGGCATGATTAGATTTAAGTTTAAACACTTATTGAACGGAGCGGAGTGTTAACTAACCCTAATCATCTAGTCCGAGGACTACAAGCATGATTGGATTTAAGTTTAAACACTTAGAGAGAGCGGTGAATGAGTGTTAACTAACCCGAATCATCTGGTCTGAGGACTACAGGCATGATCGGATTTAAGTTTAAATACTTGAGAGAACACTTTACGTAGCAAATTGGCATATCGGCTGAAGAAAAGATTCGATTAATAAAAGTACCTCTTGAGGTTATTTACATTCCAAGGACGTGGTATTACATGACCATCCAGGTCTTCTAAGAAATATGCCCCAATGCCCGCTCCTGAAGTGATACAATATGGCCCTTCCCAAGTGGGTCCTAACTTTCCTCAAGCTGGGTTATTTGCAGTGCCCACAACTTTCCTCAGCACCAGATCACCAGGTTCTAAAGGCCTTAGCTTTACGTTAGCATCGTAGCCCTGTCTGAGCTTTTGTTGGTAATGTGCCAGCCGAACCATTGCACTTTCCCTCATTTCCTCAATCAGATCCAAACTTTTCTCTAGCTGCTCATTGTT
Source organism: Quercus aquifolioides (assembly GCA_019022515.1). Lineage (NCBI taxonomy): Eukaryota > Viridiplantae > Streptophyta > Magnoliopsida > Fagales > Fagaceae > Quercus > Quercus aquifolioides. Next base: position 82,543,616 of record CM032327.1, read on the forward strand.
GCCGGTCGGACTGAACGAGCTAGTTTTTAATGTTGGGAACCCGGTTTCCAAAGGAATAACAGCTTCAGCCCCATAGGTCATTGAGAAGGGGGTCTCTCTCGTAGACCTGCGAGGCGTAGTTCTGTAAGCCCAAAGTACATGTGGCAATTCTTCTACCCATTTGCCCTTCGCGTCATCTAGCCTCTTCTTCAAACCATTCACTATAACCTTGTTGACAGCTTCTGCTTGCCCATTACCCTGGGGATATGCAGGAGTGGAGTATCTATTTATAATTCCCAACTCGCTGCAATAATTCCTGAATGCCTTGCTATCGAACTGTAGGCCATTGTCCGAGATGAGAGTGTGAGGAACTCCAAACCGAGTGACAATATTCTTCCACACAAACTTCTGAACATCAACGTCTCTGATATTGGCTAGCGGTTCAGCTTCAACCCACTTGGTGAAATAGTCTGTGCCAACCAGAAGGTACTTCTTGTTTCCTGCAGCTTTGGGGAATGGTCCCACGATATCCAAGCCCCATTGGGCGAAAGGCCATGGGCTAGATAGCGGATTAAGAGTTCCCCCTGGCTGGTGAATGTTTGGGGCGAAGCGCTGACATTGATCACACTTTTTAACATACTCGTGGGCCTATTTTTGCATGTTCGGCCACCAATAGCCTTGAGTGAGGGCTCGGTGAGCCAAGGATCTGCCTCCAGTGTGACTCACACAAATCTCTTCGTGTAGCTCTTCTAGTAATAGCTCAGACGCTTCAGGATGCACGCACAACAAGTATGGTCCCGAATAGGAGCGTCGGTATAATTTCTGGTCTTCGGATAACCAGAATCTGGTCGCCTTCCTCTGAACTTTGTCAGCTTCCCCCCTTTCTTCTGGCAAAATATCTTCTTTTAGGAATTTAATTATAGGGTCCATCCAGCAGAGTCCGGTCCTGACTTGGTGAACCTGGATTACCTCTCTTTTTGCCTCTGTAGGCCCATGCAAGTCCTCGACGAGGATGATTCTCGGCAAATTTTGCGCCGAAGAGGTAGCAAGCGTGGCTAGAGAATCAGCATGCGAGTTACCACTTCTGGGGATGTGCAGCAAACTGAAAGAGTCGAACTCTGATTGCAGACATTTAACTCGGCTCAAGTACCCCTGCATTCTTTCATCCTTCGCCTCAAACTCGCCTTGTACTTGACCTACGACTAACCTTGAGTCCGAGAACAACTCCACAGACTTTCCTCCCATTCTTCGGACCATAGCCATTCCCATCAGTAGGGCCTCATACTCTGCCTCATTATTCGTTGCCGAGAAGTCCAGCCTTAATGATTTTTCGATAATGATTCTTTCAGGGGATATCAACACCAGCCCAACTCCAGAACCTCTTTGGTTTGCTGCGCCATCAACGTACGCTTCCCAATGGGAAGGACTCTGTTGGGAGATCATGTCAACTGATTTTTCATCCATGTCTGACGTAGGCGTTACTTCTTCTAATTGGGGCTCCGTGAACTCAGCCACCAAATCCGCAAGGACCTGACCCTTGACCGATGTGCGGGGCATATATTTTATATCGAAAGCCCCTAAGATCGTGCCCCATTTGAAAATCCGCCTGGTGTAATCAGCGCTTCGGAGTATAGCCTTGAGTGGGAGTTGAGTGAGGACAATGACCGTATGGGCCTGGAAGTAGTGAGGTAGCTTCCGTGTACCGACCACTACTAGGATAGCCTTCTCCAGAGGCAAGTAACGGATCTCGGCCTCATGCAGCGACTTGCTTACGTAATAAATTGGTCTTTGCACACCACAGTCTGATCATATCAACACCAGGCTCACCGCACAGGGAGCTACAGCGATGTAGGCGAACAATACCTCATCTGGCTCAGGGCTGGACATGATTGGTGGCCGAGCTAGATAATCTTTGAGTTGCTAAAAAGCCAAAGCACATTCTTCAGACCATTTGAATCCCTTCCACTTGTTGAGTAGAGAGAAGAAGGGCCGACACCTGTCTGCTGATCTAGAGATGAATCGATTCAGAGTAGCAGTCATTCCGGTCAGTTTCTGAACCTCCTTGGGATTCCGAGGAGCTCACAAATCATTGATGGCCTTTATCTGGTCGGGGTTAACCTCTATTCCTCTGTGAGTCACCATGTATCCCAAAAACTTACCAGACCCCACCCCAAATGAGCACTTAGAAGCATTTAGGCGCAGCTTGTACTTTCTTAGGATTTCAAAGGTACTTTCAAGGTCCTTCACATGCTCCGCGACAACCTTGCTCTTTACCACCATGTCATCTATGTAGACCTCGATATTTTTGCCCAGCTGTGGCTCGAACATCCTCGTCATCATCCTCTGGTAGGTAGACCCCGCATTCTTCAAGCCAAAAGGCATCACTTTATAGTGGTAATTACCAATAGGGGTGACAAAAGCGGTCTTCTCCTGATCATCCAGGGCTAGTGGTATCTGGTGGTAGCCTTGGAAGGCATCTAGGAAGCTCATCTGAGGGTGGCCGACAGTGGCATCCACTAGCTGATCAATCTTCGGTATAGGGAATGGATCTTTGGGGCAAGCCCTATTCAAATCAGTGAAGTCCACGCACACTCGCCATTTCCCGCTCTTCTTCTTTACCACCACGATATTTGCCAACCACTCAGGATAAAAAACCTCCTTAATAGTTCCAGCTTGTTTGAGCTTTGCTACTTCTTCTCTTACCGCATCAGCATGTTCCTTGGACGGACGCCAAGGAGGCTGTTTCTTAGGGGTGATTAGTGGGTTTACCTTCAAGTGGTGACATATGAATTCTGGGTCCACCCCTGGGGCTTCGTAAGCACTCTAGGCAAATACATCAAGATTTCGCTTGAGGAACTCTATTAGCTCTTCCCTCTCTTGAAGAGGTAGCTGAGATCCGACTTGGAAGAACTTATCAGGATCATCTCCAATAACCACTCTCGTTAAATCTTCACATCGAGTACCTTCGTCTGAACCTTCAACGGGCAATTCCTGAGACTTTAACTGCTATAAACCCCTTTCGGCTCTAGATGAGGATTCGGCTTCGGGCTCATGTTGGATGGCAGCCACTAAGCATTGTCGGGCTGCGGACTGGTCTCCTCGGATCTTATAAACTTGCCCTTCAGATGAGTATTTGACCTTCTAATGCAAAGTAGAGGAAACAGCCCCTAGCGTATAAAGTCAAGGTCTGGCCACGATTGCCGTATAAGGCGAATACACGTCCACCACTATAAAATCCACCTCTACCACTTCAGCGTCGGTCTGCACAGGTAAGCGTATCTGACCTTTTGGGGTGACAGCCCTTCCTTCAAAACTCACGAGGGGGGAATGGTATGGTGTGAGGTCCTGGGGTTTCAGGCCAAGCCCCTTGTAGAGATCAGGGTACATTATCTCCACAGCGCTACCCTGGTCCACCATCACCCTCTTCACATTGTACCCTCCAATTCTAAGGGTGATGACTAACGCATCGTCATGGGGTTGGATGGTGCCAATCATGTCTTCGTCCGAGAACCCTATAACAAGCGGAGCACCAGACTTAACTCTCTTCGGACCTCGGCCTGTATCCCCTGCTGGTGGTCGGCCTACCGACATAACTTTCAATGGCCAGGATCCTGTTCTCCCCGGCGCGGCGAAGACGACGTTAATAGTTCCTAGTGGTGGCTTTGAAGGGTCATCTCTTCGTGGCCCTGAGCCCATCTGCCTTCCTCGGCCGCTGAAGGGGTGTAAGAGGTGTCTTAGTCTACCATCACGAACCAGTTGGTCCAAGTGATCCCACAGGCTCCTACAATCCTCCGTGGTATGCCCATGGTCTTGATGGTACTAGCAGTAGAGATTATGATTGCGCCTCTCAGGGTTTCCTACCATCTTGTTCGGCCACCAGAAGAATGGCTCATTCTTGATTTTTTCCAAGACCTAGTGTACTGGCTCTTTGAACACAGTGTTTACCGCTTGAGGATTTGTCGATCCTGATTGCCCAGCGAAATCTCTCCGCGGTTTACTGTGGTTATAACGGTCCAACCTGAAATCCCTCCTCTCTTGGGGGATAACCTTGTCCTTTCCCTTCCCCTACTACTGGTCTTCTTCAACTCTTTTGTACTTTTCTATACGGTCCATAAGTTGACGCATGTTTGTGACCGGCTTGCCAGATAAGGACGTCCTCAAACCATGGTCAGTAGGGAGGCCGAGCTTGAATGTGCTGAGGGCCATTGCATCAGAGTTGCCCTCCATATCATTGAACATCTCCCAGTATCTATCTGAATATGCCTTCATGGTCTCGCCCTCCTGCATGGTCAAGGATAGCAGTGAAGACAAGGGCCTGGCCACTCTTCGGCATGTGACAAAATGGGAGCCGAATGCCTGAGTGAGCTCTTTGAAGGAGTTGATGGAGTCTGCCTTTAGACCGTCAAACCACCTCATGGCAACTGGCCCAAGGCTGGAAGGGAAAACCTTACACATCAGAGCTTCATCTCTGGAGTAGACAGCCATCCTTTGGTTAAAATGACTCACGTGCTCCACGGGGTCTGTTTTACCGTTGTAGATGGTGAACGTTGGTTGGTTAAAGCGCCGAGGAAGTCTCGCTTCCTCAATCCTGCGCGTAAAGGGTGACCTAGAAATCTGATTCAGAGCCCTGCTCATGGCATCGTTTCCCACGTCTCCACGTGATGGGCTTCTGTGTTGCCTCTTATGATGAGATTCTTCTTCGTAGGAATAGGATTCGCTGGCTGGTGTCCGAGATTTCTGGTGATAAGTGACATCCTGCTCATCATCGGAATCCTCATCAGAATACGAGGAAATCTGCTTCCTTTTTGCATGGCGCAACTCCCTTTTTAGTTTTTCTACCTCCAGTTGCAAATCCCGGTTCTTCTCTGCATGGGACATGTGACTTTCGCCATGTGACTGGCTTTGGCCAATAAGCATAGTGTGTACACTGCCCTTACGATCTTGTCTCCTTTCTAGATTAAAAAAAGGGTCCACGTGTTAGGATGCCTTGGATTCTGCTTATTGTTGACCTCGTCCTGCCATCATCAACTGTTGTTTTCACCCTTGCACAAGCTCTCCCCACAGACGGCGCCAATTGTAGGGTCAATTTTTGTAGCCCAAGCCCAAAAGGTATGGGTTGTGAGCCCAATGAACCCAAGACAATGAATTTGTAGAACGTGGGCGAAAGAACTGGGCTGGGTGTAAATTAAACAAGAGCTGATTATGGTACTTACAAACGATCTAACATGCAATCATGCTCGGACAAGGGTAAATGTGAGAATCCGAAGAGACCTTTTATTGAATGAACGTTTGTTACAGTTCTTAGAGCTACAGTAATGGTGTTTTCTTCCTTTCTCTCTCTTTTTGTTCGACCCCCCATTATCAGAGGTCTCTCCTCCTTATATAGCACATTCTCCCTTCATCTTCATCGTCCACTTGTTCATCATCTAAACGCCCACTTGAGTGCATGTCCCATCATGTATCTTCTTTAGCCCCGTGTGAGTGGCGGTAGCTGAGATTGTACTGTTCAGGGGTCTTCTCCACATTAATGCGGCCAGAAAGGTAGGTGCAGTGCATTTAATGTGGTGGTTGAAGTTTGTCTTCTAGATATTTCTCCGTTCCTGATATCCTCATGCGTGCCTGAGGTTCATCTTTATCACTGGAATTGTTTGGAGGATTACTTGAACTTCCCAGACATCCATTTGACCAAGCTTCTTCGGATCCGAGGATAGTGGCCTCTTTGGACACTTAAACATCTCCTCAGACTAAACCCCCCGTTCATCACCAGGTATGTTTCTCTCACGTGGGCTTCTTCTCGAGTACTCTCGTCTCTTCGGACAAACAGTAGCTCTTGAATAAGGCCTTAGGCCCAATATACTAGGTTGAGCTTTTCACCCCCACATGAAAAAAGTCAAAATATAGGAACTAAAAGTGCATTTACGCCCTTTAGTTTTTACATTGTGCAAAGTAAACTAAGCAGCGGGGTGCATGCTAGGTGGTTAATAAAGAAAAATTAAAAAAAAACAACTAAACAACAATAATTAATAATATTATTAATATTTCAAATAAACTTATAGTTTATTGTTTATTCTTTTGTTGTTATTATAGACAAATATTTGATAAGAAAACCACATAGCCGAGATTTATCTCTTGTGGAAGATTCATTTCCTGTGCAGGATTCATCTTCATCTTCTAAGCGAATTCATGTTGACTTTAACTTATAAAATTTTGTAGCATTGATAATGAGATTATTTTGCAACGATTTCATAATATGAAAACTTGTAGAAGGAAATTATAAAACTTTATATATTTGCGTGTTTTTTTTTTTTTTTGTCAATATATGAATTTCTCCTTTTATTAGATTGTGTAATTTATCATTTTTAAAGACCACATTGGAAAAAATTTCTAGAGCTGCCACTGTGGTGCAACCATAAGTGTGGAAAATACCGCCTGTACTAGTCGGTACAATACGAAATCGACTCCTTGATTTACCATCACAGTAAAATTGATTGATAATGATAGGATTGTGAGCCCTAACAAGTTGGATTTGCTCAAAGAAGATATTCTTTGAATAACCCAAACCCCCCGAGTAAACATGAAATATTATTTAGGTGTAGGTAAGAAAAATATTGAATGGGATATAGTCAATATAAAAGCTTCTTAATCTTTAGGCTCTTTACCTACCGTGTCTTAATCTTTGCTCTATTCATAGTTTGAATAAGTGTCTGTTTGGCTTGTTTATAAGCTCAATTTTTAGCTTTTATGTACAGTTTTTTTAAATAATACTTTTTTTCTTTACTTTTTTAAAGTACAAATATACTTTAGTACGCTTTCAATAAAAAGTTAAATAAGTTATTCTCAAATAGATACCTTGTACTTTAAAAAAGTAAGAAAATATAAGATTTTAAAAAGTTGTACATAAAAACTAAAAAGTAAAAATCTAGCTTATAATGTGTTCTCAAACACACACTTTGTAATAAAATATTGAAGAAGGCGTAAATACCATTTTCAATCAATTTCTATTTTGGTCCCCACTTTTTTTTTTTATAAATTTTGTTAGGGTCATGTGTTTTAGTATTGTCAAACCATGTCAAATTATGTGTCTTTTATTGAGTTTTGATGTGTCTTAAATTTGTAATTGAAGACCAAGTTGAAGATGCAAAATTTACTTAAGAAAAACACATTTTCAGCATGTACCTCGATAGTAGTCTCGATACTACCTCAATACCTCTTGATAAAAGCTCGAAACCTATTGCCTCCTTGATAGCAGTCTAGCTTTTATGTACAGTTTTTTAAAATAATACTTTTTTTCTTTACTTTTTTAAAGTACAAATATTCTTTAGTACACTTTCAACAAAAAGTTAAATAAATTATTCCCAAACAGATACCTTGTACTTTAAAAAAGTAAGAAAATATAAGATTTTAAAAAGTTGTACATAAAAACTAAAAAGTAAAAAGCTAGCTTATAATGTGTTCTCAAACACACACTTTGTAATAAAATATTAAAGAAGGCGTAAATACCATTTTCAATTGATTTCTATTTTGGTCCCCACTTTTTTTTTTTATAAATTTTGTTAGAGTCATGTGTTTTGGTATTGTCAAACCATGTCAAATTATGTGTCTTTTATTGAGTTTTGATGTGTCTTAAATTTGTAATTGAAGACCAAGTTGAAGATGCAAAATTTACTCAAGAAAAACACATTTTCAGCATGTACCTCAATAGTAGTCTCGATACTACCTCAATACCTCTTGATAAAAGCTCGAAACCTATTGCCTCCTCGATAGTAGTCTCAATATCTCCTCGATACATCGAGTGTCACGGATCAGCAAAAATCAACAACGCGGAAAAAACCCATAACGTATTTGTTTGAAGCCCGAATTAAGATATGTTTAAACTAATATTTAAACGACATCATAAGCCATTTATTAGAGAGAGAAACGTTATTTATGTGGCTAGGGTTTTGTAACCAAGTTTTCTCTATTTCACCATACCAAAGAGTTTCAAAGTAAATTTGAAGATTCCATTGGTGAAGAAGTTGAAGTCATAGCAACCACCACAGACTTGTTGCTGTGAAGAAAACCTTCAAGAGGTTTTTGTAGTGTGTTGGAGGTTCCAATTATGATTGTGGGTGAAACGTTCATATATTAAAGAGTTCAAAAGTTCTGAAGTGATAGAAGGTTTCTACTGTAAGTTTATCTACTCGATTTGTAGAATGTAGGAATAAAAGTTTTATACTAGATCTGAAACTTCTCTTTACTATAATGGATTGCTTTTTGGAAATGTTTCCTCCTAGGTTTTTTACTATGAAACTAGTTTGTTTCATTAGTTTTTCTGGGTCATAATATCTTGTCTTATTTACTATTTCGATGTGCATGATTTTGACATGATATTGATGTTTGTTTGTTTAACCAAGGATTATTCATAATAGATCTAATTAATAACTTAGATTTAAAACTTGTTAATTTTATCAACAGGAGTCTAAGGGCCCGTTTGGTATATGTGTTTAAACACATGTTTTCAGTTTTTAAACAATATTATACGTATTTTCACACACTTTTTCACCCATACATATTTCCAAAAAATATAAACAACGTTACCAAACGGCCCTGAAATTTCCCAACAAACTTTTTATTTATTTATGTTTTTGGTCTCTAAAATCGAAAAATTGTTCTCGTTTTGGTCTTTTCCGTTCTCTCACTGATGAAAAGTACATACATGGCGCATGGAGTGCACCATTGGCACATAGAATTCCTACATGGCCATTAAAATAATATTAAAAAAAAATTATTTGCCATTAAAAAATGCCACTTCAGTATTGGTCAACATATATGTTGGGAAATTTAAAAAACAAATTAGAGAACATCCAAGTGAAAAAGGAAACAAAAAGCCAAAAAAGTTGTTATAATCACCTTATTGAAAAAAAAAAAAAACATATATTATGTAGCACAGTTTTCTAAGAAGCAATACAACATGCGAGTGATTAGATGACTAACGTTTGTATATATAATTCAATAATCACATCCATCTTTGTGAATGCATGCATATCACTGGGTCCCAAAAGAAAGTAATCCATTGGGTCCCAAAGTAAAGAAAGAATCTAAGTATGATCCTCTTTTTTATCTAATTCTTGTAAAAGTTAAAACACCATTGGTCTGTTTGGATAGAACTTATTTTGCTAAAATTGAAAACTGAAAACTGAAAACACTGTAACAAAATAATTTTTAAATGGGTGAATAGTATCGTGAGACCCATTTTTAATAAAAAAGTTGCTAAAAAGTGAGATTTGTGGGACCCGTGAACAGTGCACGGTGCACTGTTCACTGCTGAAAAAGTCAAATAATGCGGCTACTGTTCATGAACAGTAGCCGCATTACCCCTTAAACACGTGAAAACAAACAAAAAAAAAATGCAGAAAACGCAAAACGCAGACTTTGTATCCAAACCCCACCCATATAGGTCTATTTAATAGGACTTATTTTGCTGAAATTGAAAACTGAAAACACTATAGCAAAATAAATTTTAAATGGGTGAATAGTATTGTGGGACCTATTTTTAATGAAAAAGTTGCTAAAAAGTGAGATTTGTGGGACCTGTAAACAGTGCACGGTGCACTGTTCACTACTGAAAAAGTCAAATAATGCGGCTACTGTTCATGAACAGTAGCCGCATTACCCCTTAAACGCATGAAAAAAAAAAAAAAAAAAACAGAAAACGCAAAACTTGCAAAACGCAAAACGCAGACTTTGTATCCAAACCCCCTACCCATATTTTTATTTGAGTAAATTTCAATTCATATTTTATAGTTTGACCGTATCACAATTTAATTTATAAAGTGAATTGCTACATTTTGATTTGGATTCTGTCCAAATTTACAATTTCTGAAAGGAGAAAGTTTATGTAATAATTGAAAGTTTGTATACTAAATTGTAATAGAATAAAAAAAGAGCGGGTACATTGTAATTGTTTATTTTTATTTAATAAATCCACATGAAATGTACATAGTCACAGCCTTTCTTACTTAGCCGTGTTGTTGGTACAAGTAAAGTCAAATTTGAAAGACATGGCTATTGCTTCCCCTGTCTCTTTAATTAGAACTATTCCAGCTCCTCCTTCAGCAACAGTGGAGGACCCATCAAATCTAAGAGTCCACCTAGCCCCAGCTGCTTCAATGGTTGAAACCTCGGGTAAATCTCCAGGGACTTCATCTGTGACATCCCAACCTTCTTCTCCTGGGAACCATAGTAGGTTAGCTATGGCTTGCCCTTTTACAGCAGTAGGGGCAATAGGGATGATTTCAAATTCAGACAACTGCAGGAGCCATTGTGCTAGCCTTCTGGAAAGCACAGGACGCCGCAAGAGTGAGCGTATAGGATGAGATTTCGTCAAGAGGTGAACCATATGAGCCAAAAAATAATGTCGCAGTCATTGCGCAACATATATGAGAGAGAGACTAGCCTTTTCCGCTCTTGAATATTGAGTCCCAGCATCCTTCAACATCCGGTTGACCTAGTAAATTGGCTGATCAGCCCCCTTTTGATCTTCTTGGGCTATTAATGCCCCTACTGCCTCACTGTTGGTGGCTAAATAGAGCTTAAGGGGCTTTCCTAATGTGGGTGCACATACGATCGACAGCTTGGTCATGAGTCGCTGTAATTGAAAGAAAGCTTGCTGGCATCTCTAATTCCAGCAGTAAGGCCTTCCCTTCTTCAACAGGGGGGTGAAGGCAGCAGTGAGAGCGGCCAATCCAGGAATGAACCTCCGGATGTATGAAAGCTTACCAAGGAAGCTTTTAAGCTCCTTGACTGTAGTAGGAGGTTTTATGGTAGCTATAGCCTGTGCCTTACTAGGATTAACATCTATCCCTCGTTGGTGAACAAGGAAACCCAAAAGCTTTCTAGCAGAAATACCAAAAGCACATTTAAGGGGATTCATACGAAGCTTGTAAAGGCGGCATCTTTCAAAGACTCTCCTTAAGACATGAAAGTGGTTTTCTGTTGCTTTTGACTTTACCATAATGTCATCCACATAGTCTTCAATTTCTCTGTGCATCATATCATGAAAGATTGCGGTCATGGCCCTTTGGTAAGTGGCACCGGCGTTCTTGAGGCCAAAGGGCATAACGGTACAGTTGAAATTTCCAATGGGGGTTCGGAAGGCATTAGTGATTTATAAACTCATCAGAAAGTCCTTTTTGCATCATGAAGATTACAAGATTTGCTTTGATCAAAGTATCAACTATTGAGTTCAAAAGATGAAAATGAGATATATAGAATGGACCCGTTAGGCCATGTTTGGGAATCGTTTTTAAAAGTAGTTTTTTAGCTTTAAATATAAAATACTTCTTTTCATTCTAACATGTTTGGTAGCCTATTTCCAGAATACTGATCTCTGAGAACAAAGATTTCCAAAAGGCCTAACAATGGGAAACATCCAAACTTGAACTCTTTTTTCTGTGAACAAAAGAAGATACAACTCTTTTTGCTCCATTACGTGTGCTTTAATTCCTATCATTGTCTTTTGTGTTAATGAATGCTAATGTTTATAGTTTAACAGTTTTATTTTTAAATTAGTTGTAACACATTCATAATTAGTTAGACTAATAACGTAACTATTTTTTTAGAACATATGCCCATAATTTTTTAAGTTGGACCGATAACATAACTATTTTTTTACATAGATGAATTTGAATGATGAGGTACTTAAAACCATAATTTTTTCGGACTTTATGCGAAAACTAGCCTTGGTTCATGCTGCATGCCATTATTTGTGTTACATTATCCATCAAAGGCAATGACTAAAAAGAAGACGTGTTCCCCACATTCCTACACAATCAACCATAGAAAGATAAAAAGTTCGTGATGAAATAATGTCTCAACTTAGGAATAGTGAAAAATGCTATGATGTAATACGCATGGGTCCACAAGCTTTTCAAGGTTTGTGTGATATTTTGCGGAGAGATGGTGATCTTCAAAACACATAGCGTGCCACGATTAAAGAGCAAGTTGGCAAGTTTCTTCACATGCTAGCACATAATCAGACGCATCGTACAATGTCCTTTTTTTGTCATTCCCGTGAGACCATTAGTCGCCATTTTCATAACGTGTTAAGATCAATAATTATTTTAGAGGATCAATTTCTTCGACAACCTGATGAAACCCAAGTGCCACTTGAAATACTACAAAGTAGTAGGTTCAACCCATATTTTAAGGTAAATATATCATGCATATAATTTATATTTGATAGTAGTTTAGTACAAATATATTTTAAGGTAAATGTTTTTGAGAGATAATGTTAATCTCAGGATTGTATTGGGGCACTTGATGGAACACATGTTCATGTCAAAGTGTCTAATGAGGACACACCAAGATATCAGGGTAGGAAGGGTTACACAACACAAAATGTGTTGACGGCATGCTCATTTGATTTAAAATTCACATATGTATTACCAGGTTGAGAAGGAACTGCTTCAGATTCAAGAATAATAAAGAATGCTTTAACTAGAAACGATAACTTGAAAATCCTACAAGGTAAATTTAATTCAAATACGTATTATGGTGTATTCTTTATAATTAAAAATTTGTAGTATATAATTAATGGTTGTTATTGTTTATTAGGTAAATATTATCTTGTTGATGCGGGATACATGAATAGAAGTCGTCTGATTGCACCTTATAGGGGATTAAAAGAGTACTCTGTTAGTCCCCCTGAAAATGCTAAAGAATTGTTTAATTTGCGACATGTGTCATTGCGCATTGCTATTGAAAGAGCCTTTGGTGTACTTAAAAAGAGATTTCCTATCATAACAAGTAGTACAGAGCCTAATTATTGTGTTGACACACAAAATGAAATTATTTTAGCATGTTGCATACTTCATAATTATTTAATGGGTGTCGATCCTGATAAAAGTCTTATTGCTGAAGTTGATGAAGAGGTTTTGCATTCTCATCGTGAACGTGTGGCCCCTACTCCAAGAGAAAATGATGAGGATGCTAGGCAAGGAGATATTTTAAGAGATTCTATAGCATCAACCATGTGGCAAAACTATGTTCAAATGTAATAGCTTTTAGGTTTATTGTTGTCATGTCGTTTAAGACTATGCTATGTTTCAATTACTTAGACCTAAATGTTATGCAAATTTCTTTTTGCATTTTGATATTGCTCTCTATTTTTTTATAATTAATATTAATATTTACACAATATTTTTATGTGTTTTTTGTCCTATTAATTATAACATGGGTAAGATATTAAAGAAGAATGGTGGAGATCCAAGCAAAGAAGTACAATGGAGTAGTGTTATGGATGATGTTTTTACATTAGGTGATCATAGGTGGTAGAGTTAATGGAACTTTTACCTCTAAGGCATATGATGACATAGTGAAAGAGTTGATTGAAAAATTTCACATGGAGATTAACAATGATAAGGTGAAAAATCGACAAAAGACACTGAAAAAGAATTTTCATGAATGCTATGACATATTTAAAGATGGATTAAGTGGTTTTGGATGGAATGATTCTTTAAATATGTGGACATTTGAACCAGAAGTTTGGGAGCCACTCATAGCGATAAATTACCATTTTTTGTGAGTTTAATTTTGTATTACATAATTATATCTGTTGTTTAACCATTTGTCTTGGTTTGTAACAGTCTAAACCTGCAGCCAAGAAGTGGATGACAACACCTATACCCAACTACTCTAAGATGACACAACTTTGGGCTAAAGATAGAGCAAAAGGTGATCATGCTGAAACTGCAAAGGAGAAACGTGCTAGGTATGCTACATTGACTACTATTGATGAGATTGATAATTTGATATCTCAAAATGAAGTTTCTTTGGAGAACTTTGAAGTGGAAGATGATTAGAGGTCACCAGAAATTAATATTGCATGTTCTCGAGTGTCATCACAAGATGCAATGTCTTCTAAAAGCAAGAAAAGATGACTGGCAAAAGATGATGAACTTGGAAATGTAATTTCCCAGTCATTTGATAATGGATCAAAGGCAATTAATAGGGCTACTGAGGTTATGACAAAGTGCTTTTCAAAGTCATATGAAACAGAAGTTCACGTAGCTTTGGGCGTATTGGACTTAGATCCAATATCAAAGACTGAGGCTTACATATTTTTGATGGAAAATCCAACATATAAGGAGATGTTCTTTGGTTGCCCAGATCATGAGCGCAAATGTGTCTTATTGACATTGATGTCTAGGCCTAAAAATTAAAAAAAAGTGTGAGATTTTTTGGCCAACCTTAGTTTTGGAATGGATTATGTTATTTTGTTTTGTTTTGGCAAGACTCATTATCGGAGTTTTTATTTTTATTTTTATTTTTAAGATATTTGTTTGCATTTTTAGACAATATTTATTTTGTTGAGAATAAATATGTGATGCGTGAATTGCTTTACAACATAGAAATATACATAACTTGTTTTTTAGCTACAATAAAATTTTCTTTTTTTCTTAAACTAGAATTATTTTAGTTTCATATCAGAAAATTGATATGTTAATATCTATCACCTCTGGTCTTAGCATGATGTAATCTATTCACCTTGAAAAATTATATTGTAATTCAATAATCTAACATAGACCCAATTGTAGCTAACTAGTTTCACATCATCCACTAAATACTAAACATTTCAAAGCAATTACAAGTTCTCATTGATTATTTTTTATGTTCTTTAAAATGAGAGGTATAATAGTAATGTTATTATAAAATAATTCAATTTAATTCCTTCCGATGTCACTTTCAAACGGTGTTACTTACTTTCTATTCCATTCCATTCCATTCATTTTCCTATTAAATTCATTCCATTCCATTCAATTCAATTTCATTCCATTCTTTTATAAACTCTCAAGCGGAGCCATAGTGTTAAAGTACCATCATAGTGTTACAGTACCATCATAAATGTATGATGACACTGTAACAATATGCCAAAAAAATTTACACTTTTCCATATTTAACTTTTTTTTTTTTTTTTGGAGATATCATATTTAACCTTCTGGTTGCGGAGAGTTATTGGCCTGAATACTCAAATATGCTTACATTTAGCATATAGCTGCCCGTTGTAAATGCTCTAATTCTTTAAAGGAAGAAACCCTTTTTTTTTTTTTGGGAAAGTGTCGTTTACCAAAATGTGAAGGGGGGCGGTGTAATTAGCAAAGAAATCTAAATAATTGATGTGAGGGTACTTTCGTAAATAAGATATAATGTAATGACCATTTGTGAAGGAGGCACCCTCCTTGAAGTTTGAAGTTTCCTACCTACCCTCACGCATCTCTTTCTAGTATTTTACTATTATTTTGTCTTTTACCTATATTCTCTTTATATGTCTCAACTTTCCTCTTCTTTATTAAAAAAAAAATCCTCTTCCTTACAATCCTATTCATCATCTTCTTCTTCAGATCTGGATTTTCAGACGCCGCTAGTTTTAGCTGTTAAAACAAAAGTCTCAATTTTTCTCCAGATCTGTAACTCCCTCATCTGACTTCTCGTCCTTTTCATCTTTTTTGTTTTTTTGTTTTTTTTTAATCGTACCCTAAATGAAATTCTCGGCGTAACTTCTTCTTCATCTTTGATCTTCTGTTTTCTTGTCCATGGCTTTCTTCCCCATCAGATCCAAAAGAACAGAAAACCCACTCTTCATTTTGTCCGGATCTAGACAATGAAAGAGAGAGATCAGAGAAGATTGCAGCGGAAAGGGGATGGATATGATGGGAGAAGAAAGCAGATCGGTATGTGGTGTGCGTTGGTTTATTGGAAAGTGAGAGAGGGAAAGAGAGAAACAAAGGGATTCTAATTGGTTTGGTATTTCGGCAGACACACGCGATAAGGGATTCTCTCTCTGAATCTCCGCTTTGATTGATCTTTTGCAAAAGTTCTATTTCGTCTTTTCTGTATCGGATTTCAGTAATACACCTGACCCGAATTCCCATCCTGGATGGTGATATACCGATTCAGGTAAAGTATTTTTTTTTTCTTTTCAATTTTTATTCTGAAATTTCAAGTTTTTACACTTCTCTCTATTGATTATTTGTCTATTTACTCTCTCATTTCTAGGTTTCCATCATAGCCTCTGTTTGTTAGGCAGATATTTTTTATATATTGTTAAAGCATATGGTTGTCACTTCCTTCTTTCTCTAACCTTTGAAAGGTCAAGGTCCACGGGTCTGATGCATCATCTGGGCCAACTACTCATTTCAATACCAAAATTAAAGAATAGAGAGTGCTGTTGGGTGATCCCCCCTTTAAGAACATTATGGCTGGTATCATAACCAACTCACCACTTAGGCTTCTTGTGATCAAGTATGAATCATAACCAACTCACCACTTAGGCTCCTTGTGATCAAGTATGAAGTATTAATATATTTATTTTAGATTTACATGATTTCTAGTTTTTTAACTTATTAAATCGCCTCACTCAATTTATTAAATATTACTAAAATTGTTTTCTTTGCTAAATTTACTTGTAATCTAGGAATAATTCCTTTGCATTGGAATTTACAAAAATAATTAAAAGTTACTTTTTTTTTATTTAATCAAAAATATTTCTACTTGAAGGATTATTGTAAAATTTTTTTACTTGCTTATTTATGCTGTACTATTTTCTATTAACCTTATAGTAGCTCAAAAATTTGTTTGAAAGTTTGTTTCAATTTTTTTAAAGATATTTTTTTTCAATTTTTCTAATATTTACAAATTTAATATACCTTTATTTTTATTTTAATTAATTACTAAATTAATTATGACATCATTATGGTTCATCCTCGGTCTCACCTTTAAAACCTTGAACCTCTTCCTTTATAGTTCTTTGAGCAGAAGTTGGGCTATAGGGGAAAATAGGGATACAATGATATATGCATTTGAGCTAACTTGTTTCAATACCTTGAACGATCTATGAGCATGCAATTTCTTAACTAGTATACTAAAAAATTCTAACATGTGCGGACATGGGTCACAAATCTAAAGGTTCCCTAGGTTTTATAACCATGCACAACTTCAAATGGACTGATGCCTACAGACCCATTGACAGAACCATTATTTGTAAGTTGGACTGTAGGAAGAATATAATTCCAATTCTGATTCCTACAGACACCCATTAAAAACCTCAGTTTAACCATGAGTTTGAGGATGAAATGTGGTGAAAATTTTCAATTTGGTGCTTGCCAAATGCCACATGGGTTTTGAAAAATAACTCGTGAACATCCTTATTAGACACTATGGTTTTGGGAAGACCATACAATTTGACAATCTCATCAATCTATCCCAAAAAAAAAAAAAAATGACAATCTCATCAAAATAGAGCTTCGCAATCCTAAAAGCATCTGAGGTTTTGGAGCATGGATGAAATAGGCCAACTTAGAGAAGCGATCAACAATTACTAGAGTGGAATCACTCTTTCTAAGGGTATGGGGCAATCCTCATATCTTGGCAACGGCAATTTGGCCAAGTCCAGGTAGTGGAGTATACAAGCAATTGTTTTTCTTGCATGTGATGCATGGCCAATTGATATTTACAACATTGACTAGCTAGCTTGGCAACGTCTTGTTTCAGGCTAGGCCGATAAAATTGACGCTTTGCTTCCTCAGTTGTTTTGAAATTCCAAAGAAAATCTCAAATATCATATCTCCAAACTCACATAATCAACCACCGATAGACCCAGTCAAACACAAATCGAGAGAAAAGTGAGAGTGGAGATGAACAAAAAACAAATTAGAGCACTACCTTGATTTTAGTAGAGGAGGCACGACTGTGATTTGTGGGAGTAAGTCTGAGAGAAAAAGATCAAAAGAGATGGAGCAATATTAATCGCAATTGATTGACGACTATTAAAATGAAACAAATTCCCACTTGATCTTGTTCAAAGTCGTGTAGAAGCCCATGTCAAGTAGGTAGAATTGTAGAAGTCTATTTGCTCTTTTCTCATGTCATTTCTATATTCTCTCTCATCAACTCCCCTGCTTCAATTGTCATTACAGTTGTCAGATAAAATTGTGTAGTTAGAGGTAAAGAAAATAGCTCAATCTTGCACTCTTTGACAGGAAAGAGAGAAGTTATTTTTATTTTTATTATTTTTAAATAAATAATAATAATAAAAGGTAATACTCTATTTAACCAAGGTCCGCGTGGAAAGAATAAAATAAAAATCTAACGGTTAATGCTCGTTGGGTTTTTATGCTTTCAGGCTTTCGGTATCCAGTGGGTCTTGCCTAGCTCTGTGGTGGAACTATTATTTTGTTGGAATCATTGGCTTGGGAAACATGATTCAAATATTTGGAATTTAATTCCAGGATGTTTGATGTGGACTGTATGGATGGAGCGTTATTGTCGGTCCTTTGAAGATTCTGAGAAGTCTTTGGTTTATTTAATAGGCCTGTGCCAGAGAAGTCTTTTTGATAGGTCTCGGTGCTGGGGTTTTACAGAATGTTCTTCTATTGTTCAGTTTTTTTCTTCTCATAGTTTAGTCTCTTGATTTGTAGTCGAATGCTCAACCACTGAGCTGTGGACCCTTTGTTTCATTTCCTTAGTGACAAAGTGCTGAAGTAGTTTGTCTTTTTATTATTATTTAAAACTATGCTCTAGTCTGGTTTTTTCTTCATATTGATATAAAGCAATTTTAGATTAATTTTCTTGGAATTGAAGTTTTGCTCATGCTATTGACAGTTATCTGTGTCTACATCTAAAAGAAATTCAGCAATACATGAAATTTCTGCAATTTATTTTTTGCTTTATGATAAGAACTCGTACGAGATGAGCGTCCAACATATCCACTGGGAAAAAGGTTGGGGGGGGGGGGTGGGTGGAGATTGATTTGGGTAAAACTATGATAGCTTTTGCATGTATGGTGTTGGTTGTTCACAAGCTTTACATATTGTGGAATTTCTAGAAAGTTACTTAATTTTAAAGAAGATGAAATCTGATTTAATCAGAATATTTTTGGTGTTATCCAAAGAGACTACAAGTTTTATTTACTTTAAACTAAAATAGTTTTAAACTGAACAGTTTCATTTATATAGATAAGTAGATATAGAAATAGCTAAATATGTATTGAAATGGCTACTAATTTTTTAGGGCAGGCTTTTTATTTTTTTATTTATGGTAAAGGGCAGGCTTGACAGCGAAACTTTGCCAGGCCCATTTTATAATGGACCAACCTGGTTTTTCTTTAAAGCAAGGGCCGTTTGGTATGTGATTGTCAACAACAATTTTCAGTTTTTAAACAACATTACAGGTATTTCCACACACTTTTTCACTCGCGTTACCAAAAAATACAAACAACGTTACTAAAGCAACATTACCAAACACCCCTTAGAGTTGGTTAAATGGGCAATAAAGAAGTTTACCTTCATCAAAGAGCCAAGCAACTTATCTTGCTTGTTCTTTTACATCAATGTGATACTACGTAGATGTCATTCCATTTGTCAAATTAATCTCTCTCCTTTCTTAATTTGAAGAGCTCTAGTGTGAGGACCACTTTAGGTTTGTTCTTGATGAATTATGTCTTCCAGGTACGTCATGATGACTGCTCCATTGTCACATTATTTCATATATACAGAGACAATTCCTATCTAACTGGGAATCCTAGTAGTGAGTGTAGCGATGCCCCAATCATAAATGCATTTGAAAGAGGTGTGAGAGTAATTGAACTTGATTTATGGCCAAATTCTTCAAAAGATGATGTTCGTGTTCTTCATGGAAGGTACAAGCTGATTCTCAAATCTATCTCATTTGATTATGTAGTTAGTTTCTTATGTCTATATGTCTCGTGGTTGTGCTTTAAGTTTTTTAAGTATCTATATGTAGCCAATGTCATGAGAGATGAATTCCTTATAGAACAACATATGTTGCTATTATTATTATTTTCTATCCTTCTTATTTTTCTGCACCATTGTCTGAATCACTTTAGGACTCTGACCAGTCCTGTGAAGCTCATCAAATGTTTGAAGTCCATTAAAGAGCATGCTTTTGTTGAATCCCCATACCCTCTCATCATAACTTAGAAGATCACCATATCCATGACCTCCAGCCAAACTTGCAGAGGTTATTTTTTTCTGTCCAAATTAATATTTAAATTTGAGGTGTTTTGTTGTTGCGACCTCAAGTTATTTT
This sequence comes from Quercus aquifolioides, assembly GCA_019022515.1. Classification (NCBI taxonomy): domain Eukaryota; kingdom Viridiplantae; phylum Streptophyta; class Magnoliopsida; order Fagales; family Fagaceae; genus Quercus; species Quercus aquifolioides. The sequence continues at coordinate 82,563,680 of CM032327.1, forward strand.
TCATGTAGATGGTGACTCAAACATTGTGCGAAATGCTGTATTACCCCCATGGAGAATGCTTAGCTGAATTCCCTTCACCAAAATCATTGAAATATTGGATAATTATTCCTATCAAACCACTAAAGAAAACCTTGAATTGAAGCATAACGAGGACAAGGGAAGTATCTTGACTAGTGGAAGGAATCATTTGAAGAAGAAGCATCAGGAAAGGAGCTAGAAGTTGATGAGAGTGAGCTGAGATATGATATTTATCTTTGCAATTTTATTTCCAAAGCATGCTTATTTACATTAATGATTTTGATGGATGGCAGAGTGACTGATCAAGATGACAAAGATGTTAATGTGAGCGATCACAATTCAGGCCAGCAAGCAGCATCAGAATACAAAGGCTTGATTACAATCCATGCTGGGAAACCAAAGGGTGGTTTAAAAGATGCATTGAGTGCTGTAGGCAATAAAGTTAGACGTCTCAGTTTGAGTGACAGGCACTTTAGAAGGCTGCCACATCTCATGGAATTGAGGTTGTCAGGTATATATCTAACTTAATTAATGGTAGATAGTTGCCAGACATTTTAACATTCTTATTGTCTACATTTATTTGGAAGATTCATTTTGATGTTGCCTCTTATGTTTTCTAGGTTCATGCAGAAAAATGTAGTAATAGTGTGCCCCAAAGGAACATTTGTTACCTCCTCTAATTACAAGCCACCAAGTGGGTGGATGGATTTCGCAAGTCAGGTTTAAGTTTCAGTGTTCAAAAAAAGCACAATTCAAATGAATCTTGCTGGGCTGTACTCAAATATCTATTTTGCTATATTTTTCATCGTGTGGCTAAGGCTTTGTTGATGTTTTCATCGTGTGAATTCATTGGAAGAAACTTTGTAAAATTTCATTAAGTTGTGAATTTTGGAACTTCCTGCCCAATTAATGCTGCATTTCACTCAAACCAAGTTTGTAGATCATATTTATCAGTTGTTAATGTTTTTAATGTGTTTACGCATGTTGTGTTTTTGTAATAGTGGTTGCTTGGAGTTTAAATTGCAGCAGTAGCATCTAAATGGAGAGTACCCTTACACCTAATTGCTTTTTCCTTAATAGCATATACGTGCTCCCTCATAATGAAGGCTTTGAGGCCAGTTTTAATTAGGAAATGAGGTCACCATTAAATTTGAAGGCCTTACTCATATAGGATGATTCCCTGATCATGCATTGAGGGTGTTACTATGGGTGAGTTTTCCATTCATCCTAGAATAATTTTATCTCCCTGAGAAAATTCTTATTAATCTTTATCTGGGATATGGAAAATCACCCTGGTTGATGCATGGATGTTTAGGTGTGTTTGGTAGGGATGAAAACTGGGTGGATAGAATTTTATTTTTCTTTTTTCTTTTCTTTTTTTCCATTTTAAGTTACATGTTTGGCTTTATTCCTTTTACCTCAGCTTTGGTTTTTTTTTTCCCTATAAAGATATTTAAAAAAAAAAAAAAAGTTATCTAACAGGGACATGAGAGTAAATTTATATAATCTACATTTTCTATCATCTCATTTTTCTTTTCAACCAAACAAAAGAAGAGTTTTCCATCACTTCAATTTTCCACCCCTCCAACCAAACAACATGAGTGAAGACTAAAGTCTTGTCTATCCCTCCATTTTTCTATCTCCTCTTCATTTTCTATCCCCCCAATTTTCCCTTAGAGCCAATGGAGAGTGGTTATGTTGAAAAAAAAACCCTGATTTCTCTGATGTAGAAGGATCCATGTAATGGGGTTCTTGATCTTAAAAGAGCCTTGCTATTGAAGAAGACATTAAAGGTGAGCAAATCATTTAATCTTAGAAGTGAATGTGATTGTTTTGATGACCTCTTCATAGAGCATCTATGTTGATTATTAGGTGAAAGTATACATGGGAGATGGATGGGACTTGGATTTTAGCCAAACACAATTCAACTCATTCTCACTGCTTGACTTCTATAAAAAGGTTAGTTGGATTGTTCTGTTAATATTGCTGCATGTGGGATAAAAACCTTTAACTGATTGAGATTCCTTTTGCATATTTGCTGGGATTGGTAACATTTGCAAAATGATTCAATTTATCTTTTCATGGACCTGAAGCTCGGTGTGGATGTGTTGTCCCGCCTTAACATCTCTACACCTTTTATTAGATTGTAGCCATATTTTTTACTAGATTTTCTTAAATGATTCATTAGTTTGCAATGCTCGTCTTTTTTATATACAATTTATGATTTTAAATTGTCATATTAAGAACCATTTATTTACCTCAGATGAGCTAGATTTATTTATAGGATAATTGAGGATGACTGGACTCCTGTTTGGGACAAAGAATTTACATTTGCTTTGATTGTTCTGGAGCTTGCATTGCTTCAGATTGAAGTACATGAGTATGATAGGTTTGAGAAGGATGACTTTGGTGGGCAGGCATGTTTGCCTCTTTCAGAAACAAGTTTTGGAATCCGTGCTGTCTCACTCTATAACAAAAGGGAGAAAAACTAAAATCTGTTAGGCTTCTAATGCAGTTTTAGTTTGTATAGGCTTTAGGATTTCATTCATCCAGGATATGTGCTCCATCCCAATACTCCATTGCTTTATCCCTTTACTCCATATTGCATTACTTACATGGTTTTGTGCTACAATGGGTGTATACAGATGGAATTGCCTTTAATTTGGTAGAAGAGAACTTTGGTCACTATAAAAATCCTTTGTCCCAATATGTTAGCTCCATTTTATGCTCTACCAACCATAGCTTGCCACACTCTTAGTGAAACCAAGACTTGTTTTTCGTTTTAACTGTTGCTTTTGATTTTAATTTTCTATGTATTAAAGCTATAATAGGAATACTCAGCAACTCATTATTTTTGGTAGATGATTGCTAGAGGGGAAGGGGATGAGAGGCTACCACGGTTCATGGTAAAGAAAGTGAGAGGTTAATTCTAAATCCATCAAACAATGCAAAACAAGCTACTACTAATCTTGAAGGCCATTTCAGCGAGGTATGTTTTTACTACCATAAAATGAGATTGTTCCATTTAAGGGTCTAGTTTAAAGTCCCATTTGGAAGCCTTTGAAATGTGACTAACCACTATTGAGACATTGGGTGGCCTTGATCACATATGGTCTTGAGATTTAACAGAAAATACCATTTGAATTTTCTTCAGATCTTGTTTTCTTTTGCATAATGGGATGTTTTCTTTTGCATACTAGGATGTAGTAAACTGGTTACGAGTCTTAGTGACTTTTGTGCACAATATAAAATGGAAACAAAATAGAAAGATTATTTGGCCTTAATAATTTTGTCCATAATATGAAATCATTTTTTATTTTTAATAAGTACTAAACTTTATTTAGATTAAAAGAAATCATCCAAGCATATAGGATGTCTACAAAAGGGCAAACAATCAATCGTGCAAATTACAATGATCTAGCAAATCACATACCAAACATTAAGAATTACAACTGACAATAGACTTCCAATCTAGAAGAAGTTTAAAGAATAAAAGCTTAAGATCCAACATATTGCGCTCCACATCCTCAAAGCTCTGAGAATTACCTTCTTTCTAGATACACCACATAAGTCAATAGGGAACAACTTTCCAAATAACACCATTATGATGTCAACCACAAGACCCATGCCAAGAAGCCAATAAAGCAACAACACTCTTAGGCATAACCCAATTAATGCCGAACAACCCAAAGACCATATACCATATCTCAGAAGCAATAGGACAATGAAGTAAAAGATCTACTAATCCCCATTGCGTTTGCACACTTACCTTCATTCCACAACCCAATTTCTAAACTGTTTCATCTTTTTATTTTTCATAGGTGATTCTTCTCCAATGATTACAATTTTGCTTTTTACACATTGATGCTTGTTTGTCTGTGGACTCCATTCTAAAGATGCAGTGCAGAACTTTTGAGTCTTAATCCAATCCTCCTTATTGATATTCAAAATAACCATGAATTTTTCCTCACTATTCGGGTGCTCGAAGTGTAGTATGCTTGGTTCTATCTTAATTTCGATACCAACAGTATGACTTTGACGTGTTATTCTTGCTTCGTAAGTGTCGGATGTGGTCCCAACATATGTGACACGACGAGGAATATGCCAAGAATATTTAGAACCATCTTTTGGGACTTCGACCATGATTGATGGGTAATTTAATTTCCAAGGATTTATTTCGTTGCTTGTCAGTCCACCATGTTTATACATCTTTGTAGGCTCTTCATTAGCCCATTCCTCCCTAAGAAAACAATTAAAATAATCGTCTTCACCACAATCATAGACTAACCCAGGATTCATAGCCTCATCGGAATTTAGAAATCCTGCTCCTTCAGCAAAAGGATTGCCTTCCTCTTCAGGAGTATAAGCTGGAACATAGCAAAGTAGTGTAACGTAAGATAATTGTATCTTAAAAAGATAAAAGGACAAAAGAAATTAAAAAACTCCTTACCGGTGGTCATTAGAGCAGACTTGATCCAGGCTGGTGGAACTTTTGAGAAATTCTTCTCCAATTCCCATTTAACAAGTGCGGCTTTTCCTGCTGCTTTTGGGCCTGAATAAGAAGTTCCTGTGGCAATCGTGTATTCATCACTTTTTATGGGATTGATGGAAGGCACACAAATCTCAACTCCAGATGCACATATGTCAGGCTGCATAAGATTGAGAGAGAAGATAGATAATGAAAGACTGTTACCATTTTCTATGGGAAATGCACTATAAATTATAAGGATTTACTTACCTTAAGAATCCCATTTATAAATGGGTTTGGCCCTCTACTTGAAAACTTAGCAACTGTGAAGGGTTTTGGATTGTCAACCATTTTACTTCTACAAATTTTTGCCTTAATTGGAGTACTAGGATTGGGATTTTCGCTGTAAAAAAAAAAGAGAGTAATATATCTATAACTACAATCAGTTTTTAATTTCAAGATTAGTTTAGCATACCATATCAATTGACGAATTTCTTCAACATCATCTTTAGTGAGCCAAACTGATGGACATTTCTCATACTCACTGGCATATGGTGTTTTAGAACAATCTTGATACAAAATCCCTTTTGCATCAGCCTTTTTTGCCAGTTTCATCTCTTCTAAATCAGAGCATAAGACAATATTTCCTTCCAAATGACTTTTAATTCTGCAGAGATAATAAAGTCATCAGTCATATTAAATGACGTGTAATTATGAAGAATTTAGAAATTTAAATATGTACGCACTGTTCCTTCTCCATTGAAGATGCTTCCCTTTCCCTTTTATGGGTATCTTGTGATTTTTTACCACCTCCTAGATTTATGGAGCTTTTCAGCTTGGGGGGAAAGATACATAATGGAAGTTCAGTATCAAATGGGTTGAGAGAAGACCCCTACAAGCAAAAAGTTCATTAAGAAACCAAAGTTTGTGAAAAATATTAAAGTAAATAAAAAAAATGTGAGAATATAGGGGGAAATCATTTGAATAAATCAATAAAAGAAATGAAAAAGAAATAAATCATTTGGACACGATTTTAATGATTAGATCATGGATGTATTGATATTTTGGAGTTTGTGTATATTGTTGTAGCTAAAATTATTGGATTGGTGAGGATGAACTTTGAATTTCAATCCTAAGTATATAAAATAATCAAGGAAACAAAGATGTTTTATATACAGATCAAATTATTTGAGATATTAATGTTCCTATGCAGGTAAATAAATTAAGAAAACAATTACCAAAATTGAGAAAAAAATTACCACAAACTCTTTTCCGCCTATTTCCACTGTAGCCTGAAATTTTTTCTTGGATTCAGAAGCACCAACAGTAAGAATCCATGGTGCAACATTTGCGATTGTTCCGTAAGAAGGACCACGATTGCCGCAAGCAGCTACTGTCAAGATGTTAGATTTCATTGCAAGAAATGAACCATAAGCAATGGGATTGAAATGATATGAACTACTCAAACTTGGAGTATCTGCTCCCAAGGCTATTGATATCACATCAACCTCATCCTTTATTGCAGCCTTAAAAGCAGCAATGATGTCTTCATTATCATAAACCTTTTCCCATGAAACTTTATATATATAAAGTTCCGCTGATGGAGCAGCACCTTCAATGGTTACTGGAAAAGTGTCATGTAATTTTATTTCAGTTTTCCTTGCAGCTGCCACTGAAGCACATTTGGTACCGTGACCCATTTTGTCGAGGGTTTCGGAATTTTTGTGATCATGCCCTTTATTCCCATTCTTTCTTAAAGGAGTAGCTTTTTGAATTATGCTGCATTTTAACATTAAATGCAATTAACATTTATATAAAAGCTTCAACATAAAAAATCAATTGATAACCATAATAGTTGAATGTGAGGTTTAAGTCTTACGTGTCTTGCAAGTTTATATTCTTCCAGTCTACCCCTTCACTTTTTTTGTTAGGCAAAAAAACAGAAAATCTTGGATCAATGCCAGAATCTATCACTGCGATCTTGATTTTTTCAATTTCCTGTTCAAATTAAAAGTTGAACAAAGTAATTATGTTCAAAGCTCATATGATATTAAAAGCATTGAAAAATGATATTTAAATTTAAATAATACTAAGTACAATATCGAATCTATATAAGTCAAGTCAAATGGTGAAGCTAACTTTTTCTACTCTTTATTTAGCATTAAAAAAAACACCTCTCTCTCTCTACTAAAGAGTAAAGAGTACAGAATTTGTATTTTATTTTTTCCTATGTTTTTATTATGCTTGTTTCTTACTATATATAAAAAAGAGAGTTGGCCCACAGGCTGTTGGAGACTAATAAGGGCTTTTTTGTCTTTTCATTTTTCCCAGCTTATCTTTCCATCTTTATCTTTAAGGACTTTCTTCTCCCTTCTCCCAACTACTCTATCCTATACAGAAAAACCTATAGAGAAGATAGAGAGAGTGAAAGAGAAGGGAGAATGAGAATACAGGGAGATTAGCATCTGACAGTTGGGGATTGTTACTTGCTCCATCACAAATTCAGATGGCTATGTTCAAGGTTAGTATTCATATGGGTTTCGACCTATGGTTTGTTCAAGGTTGCTGTCAATGGGAGATCTACATATGGTTTGATGAGATACACATATGGTTTGGGGATTTTTGAGATTGTGAGAGAGGGAAAGAGGGGAGAAGATTATAAAAGGGGGTTCTTTGTGTTTTGGTGTTTCGGCTCAACACAACAGGTAATATCTCTCTTTCTCTCTCTCTCTCTCTCGACTTATCAAAAAATATCTCTATCTCTGTCTACTTTTTTTTTTAATTTTTTTTAAAATTTTATTATTATTTTCTGATTTGATTCATCCCTTTCAAAATTTTAACTCCGGTTTAAGTTGCTTTTCTTTTCGTTTGGTGTTTTGGCTTAACACAGATCAGGTAATCTCCTTAACTTCTAATTTGATTCATCCGTTACACAATATATATATCACCATGGCAAGAATGGAAGAGACGAAAAAACTAAATTTAAAAAACAATTATATTTGTTATATAAGCACCTATAAGGAACTCCTGGCAGTTTTGTGGCCTTAAGTTTAAGTGATGCAGGTGACTTTGAAACTAGCTTGCAAAGAATAAATGGGTTTGGGTTGTTAGGTCTGCTCTATCATGCTATTTTTGTGATCGCAAACAGGTTAGTGGAGCTTTCAACTCCGCCAACCTGATAAATTCTAAATTCAAAAGTTAAATTACCTTTTAAGGATTATTAATAATTGATCAGCTATAAAAATTCTGAAATATATATGTTGAGTGCTTTACAAAATTTTTAAGTATCAATTAAATAGCTTTTTATCTATCCAACCGGAAAGGAAAAAAAGGAAAAAGGAAAAAATGTGTTCACATCACTTGGGTTGAGTTCATTTATTTTGAATTCCAATTAGAGTAAGTGTGTCACTGAGAGCAAGAAAGAGGAGGGAAGCAGATCAGTTGTCGGATTCTTCGGCAAAGAGTCAGTGCAGACACTTATTTGAGGATTTTGGACTAGATTTTCTTTACCTGCACCAAGTCACTTTTTTCTCGCTTTCTGTCACCAATTTCTCCTCCTACTGCTCCCATCAATACACTCATAGAGTTACTCCCACATGACAATGATAAAAGGAGAGATGTCTATTGGATCAATTCTCGTCCTTAGTATTTTCAATTAATTCTGTTATATATTTTTTCTTTATTATCAGGTTTTGCAAAGAACTCATTTTCATTTGTGTTTTGTTTGGATGATTTTAGATGTCCAATTGTTTTGGTGTGATGATGGTGGTTTTTTCTGGGGTTTCTGCCTTGGTTATGTGGGTATATGTGTTAGTGTTTTTGTCTTTTTTTTTTAGCGTAAATGCTTTAAGCTTGATGACAGATGTGGCAGTAAAAACTTTCTGGATACTTTTCAAAAGTCCATGCTATATTCAAGGAAAAGTTTGCACCATTAGATACCTTAATCTCTTGCATATAAAAGAAGCAAATGAGTGTTAGGAGTGGGAAAAGGGGAAAAAAAATCGTGGTACCAAGAATAAAGGAAGCTCAGAGCATATTATTGTCTTCAAAACAAATATTGATTTTGAAGAAGTGCACCAAGTCTAGCTCTGAAGATAATTCAATTTCAGAGTTTCAGATCATGTTTAGAGATCTTTAATACCCAATATATTGAACATGTAGAAGTTACAACAACATATTTTTCTATCAAGGGTATGGAATATGGTTCCGGGCTGTTTGATGTGGGCTGTTTGGATGGAAAGACATCGGTGCTCTTTTGAGGCTAAAGAGAAATCGCTTGTTCAGTTACAAGCTCTCAGCCAAAGTACCCTTTTTGAATGGGCTAGGTGCTGGCATTCCTCAAACTGTTCTTCTACTCTGGAGTTTCTTACTTCCCTTAGTATTGCCCCTTAAGTTGCTTTTCTTATTTTTGTTGTTTTTGGTTGCTGTTTCTTGTGTTCACCATCATGAACACCTTGTTTCTGCTGTTTTCGTTTTTTTCTACATGAATAATATAATTCTTATTACTTATTAAAAAAAAAAAAGGTATTCCAGTATTGAGAATTTGTTTTCAAGCTTACTGTGCCACATATTAAATCTCTTGTAAACCTAGACTGTGTGAGACATGTTCACAGCTTGATTTAAGAAAAACTTGATCAGGTCTTTGCTGATAAGATAGTCATTTGGAATGCTTTATTTCTTTTGGATCTTATTTTCTTAGTTGTTAGTTTGATTCAACCTACCCGACTTAGCTGCTTCACAACTAAACTGAAGAATGTGCTTTGGAAAGCATTTTTTCTGTAAATGAATAATCCACCTTATCATGTGTAGTTTTAATGTTGTCACTCTGTTTAAGCAGACAGCTATTCATTGATGCTTTGCTGTAACAGATAAGTTTGGTGAAGTTTTTGCGAAGGCAAAGGTCTTTTATAATATTTACAACCATTTTTTTTTTTTTTGGGTATTTTCTTTAACAACATTGAATTTCTCTATATAATAAAGGAGTGTTGCTGCTTAGTTTTGTTTGAGGTATGATAAAACAACTTCAAATGTGTTAAACGGCACGGGTGTAAAAGAAGAGATTATACTGTTTGGATATGAAAATATATTCCAATTGTAGAGCGAAAAGGGATTATTAGGGGTTTTTGTTTGTGCACGTGAAAACAGTAAGGAATATGATTTGTATTCAGAACTTGGTTTTTAGTTGTTCTGGCTCTTACAATTTTGTTCTTAAATATTTTCAGTGGATGTAAAACACAAAGTTGTTAGCAAATTTTCATGATGCAGTGCTAGGCTTTAGAGCAGGATTACTCTTTGAAGTGATTAATGCTTGATGAAGTTCAAATTGCAGCATTTGTTTCAATTAATCTACAGTAATTTTGAGTTTGATATTACTGTTCTTCTTGCAATAAAGACTATTTGTACCAAAATTGTTTGCTGGTGTAGTATGTGTCCATACAAAGGTGCCATTTGATGTTGAGCCTTTTTCCTAGAACATGCATTATGCAGTTTCCTGATGATTTACTTTTGACATCCCTTAATAGCATTGGAAATTGAACTTATATTGATTTCAAACATTTTGATATTGCTGTTGGTATTCTTAATTGGGGTAGTTTCATTCTGGTGATTTGATAGGTTTGAGGAAGTTACAAGTTAAAACCTATGAAGCACGGGTGCGTTTCCGGATTCTGGTGTGGGTGCGGGTGCGGGATTTGACAATTTTTAAAAAAGTAGGGTGCAGGTGTGGCGATTAAGAAATTATTAAAAATATTTTAAGCCAATTTCTTCACTTAATAATCAAAGGAAAAATCTTGAATGAACAAAAAAACAAGAAAACACAGAAAACACTTTCTTTGTTTTCCAAAAGCAAAAATACATCCTCAAAAAAAAAAAAAAAAAAACCCTTCCTAGTCATTTCCAACTTTTAAGCACGACATTATAGAGAACCTTTGTTTTCACTGATGTATTAAATGTGCGTGGCCGTGTACAGAGATTGCGTATTAAAGTGCTTTTAAAGTGCTTTATGAGACGTGTTTTGGGATTTTTGTGTATATTTGGAAAAGTATCCGAAAGGTGGGTTTTGATTGGGCAAGTAGAATAAGGTCCAAGAATGGTGATTCGGCAGATTCTGGCGATATCGGCCAGTTTCGGTAAATTTTGGCCGGTTTCGGCCAATTTTGGCCGGAATTGCAGCCGAATCGGTGCATGTCGGCGTGAATCGAAAAAAAGAAAAGAAAAAAAAGGGCGAATCGGCGCGTCGGAGGAGCGTCGTCATGTCGCCGCAAGTCCGGTGTGGGTGCGGCACCTGTTTTGCCACGTTGGTGCTTCAGAGGTTAAAACATAATGTGGCATGAAAGATGTGCCTCTAGGCCATGTTGTACAAAGAAAACCTATTGGAAGATAGAGAAGATTAACTCGGAAGATCCTTGATTCATCTGTTTAAATATATCGTCTTACCCTCACTTGCACTAGACATGAAACTAGATCAGTCTTTTGGTGAACGTTCTTTCAGCAAATGCTATAAATTTCCTCTGCCCTTTGGTTACTAAACCTTCTGCTCTTAAGTTGTAATATTTTATTATCACAAGCATAAAGAGAGCATCAACAAATGGCAAAACACTCCTACAAGTTTCCAATTGTCCAGAAGATTGTCTGTTTGCAAGCTTTTAGATGATGATGTCTCTAAGGTAACTACAATATTAGTGTTTTACTGATAAAAATAAATAATAAATAAAGTTATGGTAACAACAATATTATATATGACAATGTATCTAGAAACTTTGTTTTCCTATTTTTAACGATATATAAAAGCAAAATAGTTTATGTATTAAAATTAACATGGGCGGATTAATTTTCTAAATAAGTTAATAGTAATTAGATACTATTGTTTTCTCCAAAGAAAAAAAAAGTAATTAGAATTATGCATCTAAAAATTTAATTTATGTTGGTTTAGTTATGAACTTCCTGGAAAATGAAAAACATATTTATCCTTGTTTATATCTATAAAAAAAATGGAAAGCTACTTATCAAAGAAAAAATGAAAAGCATAGGAAAATTTTCTATGGTGAACACTGGATTTATCCAAAATTGATCTTCGAAATTTGGTTTCTATTGATCTGTATTTGCGAAGGGCATATGCTTTTAAAATTTTCTTGCATGAGTGGGGTTTTTAGCCTGTGAAATGTTCCTTAATTACAATATTTTTGTCATCAATTTTTATACTCCCCGTTTTCTCACAGAATATGCATGAAATGAATGACTTATTTCCCCTTCAGTTGGTTTCTATGGCTGCTTAGTTGACTGGAATTTAGTTATATGCAGGTGCCTATGCAGCTGATCCTCATAAATCACAACAAAGTATGATAGTATCGTTGTCAAATTAGTGACTATGTTGTACTGATGTTTACATGTAATTATAGAATATAGATATGTATGAATGTATGTATATGAATGAATAAGTTTCGTACTCCGCATGGAATCTCTTTCCGAGTCTAATCTGGGAACTTTAAATCCTTGTGAGTGACACATGTTTTATGACCAGGGTTCACACAATCACTTTCCCGTTGTGGTTTTCTCAGGAATGGTAGCAGCCCATACCAATGAAAGTGCTACTAGCAAATTAGTATATTTTGCACCTTGTTTATCAGAGAGGATCTTTATTACCCATTCGTTGGCTGAGGAACCTGATAAGCTTGGAGGGCCTTTGCTAGTTGACACGTATGTAACTTTATTATAAGGTCGTAATGCATGGTTTGGCCAAATGTTAGCCAAGGGTGCACTAAACCTAGATATGGGTGATAGCATCAGTAGCATCAGTTGTTGATTCTAATTTATTACTTTCTTTGGAACCTATGTAAGATGCATTCGCTAGTATAGACCATGGGCATATGTGGCAGTACTTTACAGTGTGTTTAGGAGCAATCCAAAGGAGTTTTCCTATGATCTCTCATCACTGGAATAACCTTATTCTGTGATTTGTGATTAAGATCGTAGATAAGCAATATGCTTTATAAATCTATAGTACATCAAACTATAGAAGTATTAGTTGTTAAATTGGAATTGTGAATTTGAACACTGCCTAAGTACCTCTTATAAATATTGGAGTTGTGATTTTGGTTTCAGGTGGCTAGATTGCAAATTCTCAATAAATTTTAGGAAAATAGTCTGGATAACAATTTGGTTACATGTTTTTGGTTATTGGTTTTGCAGAGTACAGTTTTCAACTACTTATTCGTTTTGACATCCTCACTGAAAATTTGCTTATAGTTTTCTTTGCCATTTAAATTGTAGTGACTATTCAGTTTGTGACAACTTTCAACTTATGATTAGTTTTGACACCTCCACTGAAAAGTAGCCTATAGTTTTTTTTATGCCTTTTGAATTGTAACTACTCAATTTTTGATGACAAGCTCTTATTTCAAAATAAACATAGTAAATCTTGAAACTATTTAAAGTAATTTTGTTAAAAAATTCTTTTTCCGCATTCTAAATGATATAGAGGTAATTAACATTAAATTAAATGTATTGAGTTTATATATTAAAAGAGTCATTTCTTTCTCTTGTAGAGTCATACAGTGTTGTTTTCTTCGAGTTACTTTCTTTGTTTGGGTCGTGTACTTTCTTCCTTGTTCAGTGTGTTTTGCTGTTTTTTATTCCAAATCATCTTAGTTTTCTCTCTGCGTCAGGTCTAGGAAATGTTGTCTAGGAAATGTCATGGGAGGTGGCGAGAAGTCTGGAAGAAGCATGGTTTCAACTGTCAAGTAAGGTATGTCAGTCACAAGGTATAAATGTGTTTGCTGAGTATATTAGCATTGTGAGAAAATTGGACGTCTCTAGTATGTTGACTAATTGGGAGCAAATGAGTGTCAGTGTGTATGTTAAAGGTTAGATTGAGTTATTGTAAACACGTAAGGCATGGAGTTGTCTCCCCATCTTATGGTAATAGTGCTTCCTATGCTAGCTTCAAATCATGCCAGGTACGGATGGCCAAACCCATCAGGTATGCGGGCATCCGATCCGCCACTATCTGAATGGGACAGGTTTTATCCACCTGTTTGGATATTAGGGGAGTGGGGCGGGTTTCTTCCATACCTGATTTTGGCAGGTCAGGTACGGGTATCACCTGAACTCGGCCTGTTAACAAGGAACAGCCATTTTTTTTGGGAAAACAATTTTACATGAATGACTTTCACTTGTATGGAAAGTATTGTTGTTATTCCTTATTTGTGAAATCAAGTCTCTCATATCGTGAGTCACATTCACTTGTATGGAAAGTATTGTTGCTATTATGATATGCGAGCAAGCAAAAGTATAGGAGAAGAACTCTGCCACAAATTGTGCTCTTATCAATATTTAAATTAAAATTTTTTTTTTCCTTATAAAAAGAAAAAATTGGTTTCATCTGTAATGTTAGGTGATTTTTTTAATTATTACTATCGCTTTAGGGATACTATAATTAATACTATAATTTCTCCCCCAAAAAAAAAAAAAAAAATCATATACTATACTTTCTCAATTTGGTTTTCAGTTTAAAAAAATTACGGTAAGTAATCTTCATTAGTAGAGTTCATTTAACGTTGTTTTTCTGTGTATTGACTATATTCTTTTAGGGTGAAAAGATAGAAATTGTATTCAAACACTATAAATGAGAATTACAATAAGTCACATAGTTGGATATCTCCACGCTAATTCCGATCAGTATTATTAAAATAGGCAAAACATGCTAATCTATTATTAATCTGAATAGCCAAATCTTTCATATGGTAAATATATAAATGAATTGCTTAAAAATAGGTGGAGAATTTGTTTATATATCATTCAAAAAGGTTTAGATGCAATCACATCTTTAACTCCTCAAAAAAAAAAAAAAAAAAAAAAAATCACATCTTTAACTTAAAATTTCTATTTTTTATAATTATAAAACCCCTAAAAAAACTGGGCTCGGTCGGGTTTGGGTAGCTGGGGGTAAACATCCAGGTATTTATTGGGTATTAGGCATCCATGGATAAAAGTTTCGCGTCGAGTTTGGGTATATTTGACCCAAACCTGGTCTGTAACCATTTCTTTTATTGCCACCTCTTGTTATAGACACGAGGTCTTTCAAGTTTGAGGCCATGTGCCTAACTCATCTCAATTACAGTTGTGTGAGAGGCACAGATGGTTTTAGACTGGCGATGAAGCTCAAGGCTAGAAAAAAAGCGTTATATGCTTGGTCAAGTGGAGGAACTGATCAGTCAAGTCAAGAAGGAATGGAAGGAAAGGGGAAGCTTAGGTTTAAGCTTGAAGAATAGTTAGACCAAGAGCATATTAAGTGGGCTCAAAATGCAAGATACAAGTTTTTCAAGCTTGGTGAGAACAAGATGAGCTTCAAACAGAATAACATGTACTAAGTCTTTGAAGCGGAAGTGGTCAGAAGATGCTCAGGAGATTCAGGAATAGTTCTTGGAGCATTTTATGAGTTTTTATAAGAAACAAAGACCCTGCAATGTTGCTGATATATTGCAACTTCAGACTATTCAAGTTGTAAAGTCCGTATTTTCTTGCCAAATTTCCTTTCCATTTTGCTTAGTTTTCTTGTATTTTGGGGTTAAATTTTATTTGGGTAGATGTAGTTGATCCCTGGCCACTGTTGCTGTGAAGAAGAGTTTTCTCCCACGAGATGTACACTTGGTTGTGAGTTGGACGTGCTGGAAAATGGAGAAGCCTTTTTCATTTACTCTCACAAGCCTCTCCCGCAAGCTGCTAAAGAAAAGAAGCCCAGCCTTGCATTCTTATCTCCAGTCCAGCTCATTGCCAACCCATTCCAATCAGGGAGCTGCTCATGGGAAACCTTTTGAGTGGCAAATTGAGAGCAATAGAGAGCAGCATTGAGCTTGTTCCTTATGAGTCCATTGTGTGAATCCTTCACCGTATTGAGTGTTGATTGTTGTTGGTGCTGGGAAACATTCAAGAGCAATACCACAAATCCAAGAAAACTTGGTGGCTTGTGGTTGGCAACTCAATGCTCGTACTTCGAAGACTAGGTGAGGAAATGGTTTGGCGTAGTCAGTTACAAGGAGCTTGGAGGGCTCGAGCAGTCTGCTAACTTTAGGTTTGGAGGGCTTATCCTGTGGAGGTTTTTGTGGTGGTGCACGGAGAGGTTTTTATGTCAGGGACGGTTTTGCTCTTCGAGAATACATTTGGTGTTTTTCTGTGGTTTGCTTTCTTTTACTGCACTTTATATTGCATTACTTGCTTTTTATGCTTACGTGAATGTCCAAGCAATATTGTAATTGCCTAATCACTTATATTTGACATTAATGGTTAGTTTAGGCTAAAAGTGATTAAGCTGTAAAATTTGATTTGGGGTCTAAATTAATACCTAGGGTGTTAGGTGTGTTTCTTACAAGTTTCTGTTATTGAATGAGCAGAACATGCAATTGGACAGCTTTTTCCGAGGAAGATGTGAAGGAGGGTATCTTTCAAACGGATCTATAGGAAACATCTGGGCCATACAGTATTCCAGCCTTGTTTTTCAGAAATTCTAGAATAGGTACTTTTGTTACTAGAGATGTACTTTCTTTTCTAAATTTCTGGGGAGCTCTCAAGGGAGCTTAATAGAGCATTTATTTTGCTAGTACCAAAAGTGCCTAAGCTGCAACCAGTCAATGATTTCAGGCCAATTGGCAATGTTATTTATAAAATTGTATCAAAGGTGCTTGTCAATTGACTTAAGCCTCTATTGGAATTACTTATAAATCCTTTTCAAATTACTTTTATTAAAGGAATGTTGATTACATATAATCTATTAGTGGAACATGAAAAGTTTGAGTAGATTAGGAGGACTCGAAGGGGGGAAACATAGTATGCGGCTTTGAAAAATTCATATGAATAAAGCCTATGACAGGCTTAGTTGCAAATTGATACATGTTGTGCTTCAGAAGATGAATTTAAATTTACACTGAATTGGTTTAATTGAATAGTGTATTAGCATGGTTTCCTATCAGTTGCTCTCCCCAATATTTCTTGGCTGTGCAAATATTTAGTCTTTGGCGTTTCTTGAGGCTCATGTCCAGGAAAATTTAGGAAGTGTGAGAGGCTTGCTAGAGCAATGGATCTTAAATGTCATCTTATGTTTGCTAGTGATTTTACCGTTTTTCTCCAAGGAACTAATGAGATGCAAGCATGCATCTTGAAGATTCTGGAGTGGTTTTGCAATATTTCTAGTCAGATTTTTAATTTTAATATGTCTTAGGTATTTTTCAGTCCAAATACCCTGAAGTGTAAAGATTTGGTTTTGGCTCTAAAAGTTAAGAAAGCTAAAAGACCTGGGAAATACTTGGGGCTTACAGAGCTAGAAGGCAAAACTATCGACACAAGCTGGTAGTAATTTTGATAAAAATATGTACTCAGTTCATTGCCTATCTATCCATTTTCATATTTTAAAATTTCAAATGGAATACCAGGAAATTGATAGAATACTAATTTTTTCTGGGGTCACGAGGATGGGGCCAGAAAAGTTCATTTCATAAATTGGAACTCAATTTATTCTTCAAAAGGAGAATGGGGGTGGGTTATCGGAAAATAGGTACAATGAACAAAGCAATTATCGTACACAATTTTGGAGAGTTGTGTCAAACCATAATTGTCTGTTTGCTGGCCAAGTATTGCAAAAAAAAAAAAAAAAAAAGAGTCATGTTTTTAGTGTTAGGATGAGGCCCTCTTAGCATCCACATTTGGGCTTCTATATGCCAAATGTTAGGAGCATTTAGCATTTGAGCCCCAAAACCCATCAACAACCGAGAGTCCATATCTCATATGCAAAAAAAAATTTGAGATTTAGCTACAGTACCATCTCAAATGTAAGATGGTACTGTAGCTGTATTGTTAAAAAAAAAAAAAAAATTTTAATACTTTTTTATACCCGGCAATTTTCTCTCACCTCCCATTTTTCCTCTTTCTTTTCTCTCTCTGCCTCTCTTTGTTTCTCATCGCCTCTCTCTTTCTTTTCTCTCTCAGCTCTCAAGCTTCTCTTTCAGAGCTCACGCCGAATCACCAAGCCAGATGCTCACGTCGGATCGGATTTTTAGATCGGCGTGGTGGCGAGGCTGGTGGCGTGGCTGCGATGGGCGCGGTGGCTGGACGTCAACGCGGTGGAGATCGGCTTGGAGACCGATGTGTAGATCGGCATAGAGACCGGTGTTTGGTGAGTTTGGTGGTGATGACATGGTGGCCGGTTTCTGGGTCTGGTGGCCGGCGTTTGGTTGGTTGGGTTGCTTTCATATTTTGGTGGGTTTTATTTTGGGTTTTTGGTTCCGGTTTCCGGCGTTTAGGTCGGATTTGGGTGACATTGGGTGGTTGGATTTAGGTCCGGTGGTTGTGCTTTTTTCCGATGGGTTGGGGGATTTGTTCCGATGGTGGGTTTCGGTGTTTGCTGGGTTTGTGTGTTTGCTGGGTTTGCTGGGTCCGGTGGTTGTGATTTTCCCTGGGTTTTTTTTTTTTTTTTTTTTTTTTTTTTTTTGGTGTTGACAGTAGTTTTTGGGTTGCCGGTGGTGGTGGTGTGCAGCGGTGGTGGTGATTGTGGTTCTGACCAGAAGGAAAGAGAGAGAAAGAATAAATAATGTATAAATAATGTGTTGTATTGGATAATGGTAATGGTGAGATATATTATTTTATTATGTAAAAATATTATTTTAATAAGTAGGGTTGAGATATAAAAGTTGGGATGTTGGAGAATTGTAAAATTGTATTGTATAATTGATAAAGTGATTTTTTGAGGTGGTAAAATAAGATAGGTTTTAGAATCCGGATGCGGATGCTCTTAGGGTTGGGAAGGTATTCTTTCTTGTCAAAACCAGGCTAAGTGGTGTGTGTAGGGGATGGAAAATTTATCCCAATTAATCACCATGTTTGGTTTAAAATGAAAGGAGGCGGTGGACAATGTTTTTAGAGCATTTAGTTTTTGATATATCTCTTATGATTGTATAGATTCAAGATAGATGTTAAGAAGTATTTTTTTTTTTTTTTTTTTAAGTCTTACCTTCTATTCATGGTTGTCAAAATTGCGATCTAGATCGTAGGATTGCACTAGGCTCGTAAAAATGGTAGGATCGTACGTATGATCGTAGGATTGTATGAGATCTTACCAATCTTACCAAAAACATAAAATTTTTTTTTTATGGGATAATTTTTTTGGTTTTGATGAAGCTTTGAGAGTTTTTATTTTTTTCATGTTGTAATGGTATGACTTTTTTATTTTTTTTAAATTATGTTAACTTAAGCAAATGTTTTCTAGTTTCTAGTTCACTTGTAATTAAAATGAAGGAATACTTAAATGTTCACTTTACCTTAATATTCATCTTGGTTTTGGATTTCATATTGTAGTTAACTAGTTTCCATTTGCTAACTTATTTTGGATTTCAAACTTGGAACTTAGAACTTGAAAAATATTTTGCATATGTTTTAATAAATATTTTGGTATTTGGTTGCTAATTAAACATTTATTGAATTTTTTAGATACATTGGGTCAAAACTTAAATATATTTGTTTCATTAGTATAGACTTAGCGATATATGACATGTAAATTACATCATATGATGCAAATCTTAGTTTTTTTTTTAATTTTTTTTTTTATGGATGAATTTATAATTTTCGTGATTATTCCTCATTTCCAATCAGCCAACCAAAGCTATAAAATCGTTATTTTAGACCCCAATTGTTAGTTTTTTAGAAGAATGATTTGTTCACAATATTTTCACAACATTTTTACAAAAAATTCTAAGTGGCATGTTGTTATTGGTTATTATTGTTTAGGCAAAAAAGTAATCTTAATGTTAGATTCAAATTTGAACCAATAACAACTAATCACCTGTGATTTGTTGTGAAAATGTTGTGGACATAACATCTCTCTAGTTTTTAACCAATTTTTTGTCATGCTGATTAATTAACCAATTATGATATTCACATTTAGTTTTGGTTAATAAGTGTGAAAAAAAAAAAAAAAAAAAGAACATGAACAATATGGTTATGAAGTGAAAATCCTAACTGGAAAAGCACTGTGACAAGGGATGTTACTAACTTTAAAGAGATGGAAGCCAATGCTGAATTTGAAATCGAACAAACAGCCCATAAAAAAGATATGAGGCAGAAGCAAAGGATATGGAGGTCGAAGTGCATGTCTCATTCCTAGTTAATGGTGCATATTAAAGCAAGGTTCTATTGCCTAGACCAACTTTTCAAATAATAACATATTCCTAACTAATGTAGGGCTTAAACAAAAGGCAAGTGTTTGAAACACAGTCAAAATTTAAATATAGCCAATTTCAATATAAAGAAGATCAACATTTAAATTATTACCTGCTTTTGTTTCTCCATCTTAAATATGTGGTTAGGAGCTCTTCAATGTACCTACTTGTCCTTTTCAAATATCTTGAAGATGTGCTTTAATGGGCAGTACCTGAAAATATTAGTTACTAATTAATGTTTCGATAATACAATAGAAATTAAATAATAAAATAAATTATTTAAAACTAAAAAACAAAACAATAGTTACTCCAAATTACATGGTGAAGAGCACGTTATGTAACAAATTTTAATTAAAAGGAAAAATTGTGATAATTTTTTTTATTGGTAAAACTATCATATTACTTTTTGGGTATTCTAAGAATCGAATACAGCAACTCTCACACCTAAATAGAGAATCATATCAATAGACCAAAAAATTATTACAACAGATTATAAAATAGTGTAAAATAAATAATGGAAAACCTTTTAAATTTCTTGAAATTTATGATAATTGAGTTTCAATTGGAGTGATAATTTTTTAAAAATTTTGGTAATAGAGTCACTTATGGTAAACTATGCTAAAATTTTTAATGTACTTATGATAAGTTACATGGCGAACTTACATAAAAGTTGCAATACTTACAGGCCACAACAATGCAAGAAAAAAATGGAGAAAATAATAAAAAATGAGATGACATTTATTTGGTGCAATCACAATGTGTAGTATATAGATTTTATTATTTAGTATATGATATGATTTAGACATTAGCTTATATAACATGTAATCTTATTGTGAATATTTTGATGACAATAACTAGATGATTGATTACATGTACTAATAGTAAAAGCGTGAAGTGGCATAAGCTCAACAATCTTAACCTCTAATGCGAGTGCATTTGTAATATTACACACATATATATCAACACACACACGCATGTGTGTGTATAATATTATACACCTTAGCCTACAAACTCTGGAAGATGTAAAAATCCATTTGGGATCTCACTCCATATGCCACTTAATCTCACCAAAGGAGACTCAAGCAAGAATGGAGTCAATACAAGGGCAAGTTCAAAGTTCTAGTTCATAACATACTCCAAATGAGAGAGAGTATTAATTTAGATGAAGTAAATGAGGAAGATGGCAGTGGTTATAAATCTTCTATGACAATGATAATGGTCCAATGTTTAATGATGTTGATGATTCTATATATTTAGGAATGCATTGCATTGCTTTTTTTTTTGGCATAGAAATCATTACTTAACGTTGTGCTTGGGTGCACATTGTTATAGTGTACTAGAGGTAATAATATCACATGGAAAGGAATTTTTTGTAAGTTTTAGTCATGACTTATGTGATTTTTTTAATGAGTAGTAATTTCCTAAGTGTGTGAATTGAATTACTTTTAAAATGTCCATGGTTTATTATTATTATTTTTTATTTTTTATATTTTTATTTTTTGTTTTGAGTAAAAACAGCTATGGTTTAGTTGAAACATTTAAAATATTATATATTAATTGAAACCACAAAAATATAGAGAATTATGAAATTTATTTAAGCCTTTAATATAGGGTAGTCGCTTGGTACAAAAAGAGTACAATCACATGATGCAAAGAAAAGAAAAAAAAAAAAAAAAAAACTACTATTTGGCACGACCATGACTTTTAAAGCCCAAACTTTATTTTTGCACTATATGGCAATTTTATTTTTCAAAAGAAATGTAGTTTATGATAATTTAAAAATGATTTAAAGAGAGTATTATATAATAAAAAAAAAAAAAAAAAAAAACATGAAACTTAGCAATAGTGGTCTAGGGTTTTACCAATTGATGTATTCTTGAGAATTCTCTTTATTTTGTCTTCCACTTAATTAAACATGTGGATTTATATCAAAGTATTAATTCATTATCATTTTAAAATGAATGAAAAATGAAAAAAAGAAAAAGAAAAAGAGATGAATAGATTGGATCTTGAGATCTTATCAAAATTAAAATAGATATAGATTATTATTATTTTGACATCTTAATAAATAAATTTCTTATGCCAATTTGATCAATAACATGATAAACTCTAATTTTCTAACTTCAACAATAGTGGTCTAAGGTTCTACCAATTGATGTATTCTTGAGAATTCTCTTCATTTAGTCTTCCACTTAATTAAACATGTAGATTTATATCAAAGTATTAATTCATTATCATTTTAAAATGAATGAAAAAAGAAAAAGAGATAAATAGACTGGATCTTGAGATCTTATCAAAATTAAAATAGATATAGATTATTATTATTTTGATATCTTGATAAATAAATTTCTTATGCCAATTTGATCAATAACATGATAAAATCTTATTTTCTCACTTCAATATTAATGAATAAAATTTTAGAAATTATATGACACAGGAATACTCTATGAATTAAATTAATGCTAACTCTATTATTAGTTGTTACCTTGGGGTGTAGCCTGTTTGGAAGTCGCAAAAATCATCCAATTAGAGGTTATCTTGATTGTTGGAGTCACTGCTGTTAATATTGATACATACAAGTGCCCATTAAATGAGCTAAATACAATGTTAAATTAATGGACAAAAAGTCAAGTGGTGGTCACTAAAAAGTAAAATACGACTTTGATGCTGATCACTAAAATCTTACTATACTTAAATGCGATCTAAAATTAAAAGGATCCTATAAATGGATATCCTCATCAATTTAAAGAAATCTTTTATAAAAATTTGAAAAAATGGTAAAAAAAAAGTTAGTCACTTTTTATACATTAAAGCATGGATTGAGGGATTAATATCACATGTGCAATTAAATTTTGACGGCTAATTTGAGAATTAAAAAATTATTTTTTTAATCTCAATTGCTAAAAAAAAAAAAAAAAAAAAAAAAAAACTAAAGTTGAAATTTGTTGCGGAGGAGTAGCAGCGGTTTATTTATTTTATTTAATAAATCAAAATACAAAGTAAAACAAAATACAACATCATCCGTATGTACAAACGTCTCTAATAATCTATCCCAAAGTCGAAAATACTTGGAAAAACATAGATGCTGTGGCCATGAGGAAGAACCCATCCTGTACTTAGAACTCCAAAATTTAAATCCAAACATTTGATGCAAAAGAGCTTAAATCTGGACTGATGCAAGGCAGATCTGGACCGCCACCGACGGAAAACACAACTCCACAAGACCGACTCAAAACCCATGTACGGGAGGCATTACAAAATTTAGATTCGAAGTGAAGAGGTTTGAGATTGCGGTGAAGGAATGAGGCATTGTTTTCAGTCTGCAGATTTTTGAACGAGGCAAGTTCCATATGTGCTCAGTCTCCCCAACCAAATTCAAAGGAACATCGAACTTACTATTTCCTTTACAAAGAACAAACCTAGTTGAGTTTAACCCACACATGTGAAGCACCAGCTACAATACTATTCATCGACACGTTCATAAACTGTACTTAGAACTCCAAAATTTAGATCCAAACATTTGAAGCAAAAGAGCCTAAATCTGGACTGATGCAAGGCAGATCTGGACCGCCACCAACTCGACAACTGTACTCTCTCCCTCTCTCTCAAACTCGACAACTGATCAGTATTGCTCCCCACCCACTTAACTTGCTGACTATTTGTTAAAATTCCACCACAGAAACCAAACCCATTCGAGATTGTCGAAAACGAATCAGACACAGGTGGCAAAATGAAATCTTTATTGCCTCTGCACTGTGCAGCAATAGACTGAGTTTGTATCATTGAAAGTGGCGCAGACTTGGTCGTCACCAACTGAGAGGTTTTGTAATAAAACAATGTCGTTGAAGTTATTAGAGGGGCCCTAGCAGAGTAAACTGTAGACACCGGAGCGGAGGCCACAGAAGAAGTTGGTGCCGCCGGATATGAAGGTGAAGTTTGTTAGAAAATAGCTATGAAAAAACAAGTTTGATTCAACAAAGTAAATCCTAAAAAATTAGCAATAACAAAAATTAAAAGAGTAAGTTTAGAAAGATCTTACAAAATTATAGAATCACGCAATAGCCCTGTCCTTAAATGTTGATTTGCGCCGCTCGGTATAGAACTCAGTATGAATGAATTTCTTGGCTGCACAACTCTCCAGCATTAGACTACACCAACAACTTTTGCAAATGACGCATACTCAAAGACGAAAGTTCAAGAACAACCTTAAAAATGTCTTTCCTTAATCACAAAATGATTCTCCAAAACCCAAATGCAATAGGCATAAAAGAAGCTGTGGAAAAAGAAGAGGAACAAAGAAGAGAGGAAAATAGCAAGAAATAGATCTATTCAGCCCATGAATATTTCTTTGGCGCTTTTTTTCTTTTCTTTTTTTTTTAAATTTATTTTTTGCTTAACTTGCACGCAAAAGAAGACTGGTTGGTGTGTCCCTACTCTATATATACAAAGAGTAGTGTGTTTAGATTTTAGGGTTACTGGGCGTAATCATTGTTCATTGACGACAATAAAAGAAGAAGTCTCTATTAAATTATTATTCAAAAGAAAAGTGGTGGAAGCGAATGGCTGCCGGCTTGCTAGATTGGGGTCTAAATTCAATGTAACTGATTTTTTTTGGCCCACCGTGGTCGTTGAGAGGTTGGTTAGTGATAAAGCTGGCACTATTTATTATAATAAACTTGTTTATTTGTTTAATTTCAAGCGTGATTTACGAAAAAATGATTGACCCATAAGATGCGGTGGTTGAGACGTAGACTTCTTGTTCATTTGTCTAATTCCAAGCGTGGTTTACCAAAAAAAAAGAAAAGAAAAGTGGTTTTCATATTCATTCGCTTAATTTTCTTTTTTTATAAGGTTATGTTTAGATATAATTTATTGTTACTAAAATTTGATTGTTGCTAAAAATACTGTATTAAAATAATTTTTAAATATATGAATAGTATCGTAAGATCCATTTTTAATATTTTTAAATGCGTAAACAGTAGTATATGAACAGTATATTTACTGTTCATGAACAGTAAAATTTGTCTCTAAAAAGCTAAAAAACGCATGAAAAGCTAGAAACGCGTGAAAAAAAAAAAAAATAAGAAAAAAGAAAACGCAACTCACAAAACGCACGTCTCAGTGTTATCCAAACCCTCACAAGGAAGATTTGGCTCTTCCCCTCAAGCATCCAAAAATAAAATGCTAAAAAATGAAGTTGGTATAAATTGATTTAAATATCCTTTTTAAAAAAAAATTGATTTATATATATATATATGCACATGGGCTACTTGTACACATGGGCGGCTTGACAAGCCTCCCACCCTACACATTAGGAGTAGACATTCATTCATTTCATTTTTGTCTACTTTTCAATTTTCCCTCTTCCTCTTTCCTTCCTATCCCTCCTCAAGTAAGTAACAAGAAAAGGACACATGGTTTACTGAGAAAATATTTCATTATTCTGGTCTAAGAATCAAAACAGCCTTACTATCAAACTCAACGAATTGTTAATCTACAAATCTATGTAAAAATATGAAAATATTCTAAAATTATTTCTCTGCCCCTTTTCATAGCTACCTAACAAATGCTGCATGTTTCACCCATCTCTTTCTCAACAAATAGTCACTAACTTTATTAAAACAAAAACAAAAACAATTGTGTGCCATTCACAAACTTACAGATGAGGGATCCCCACAAAGAACATAGAAAGGAAAATGGTCGCGACCTATTAAAAATATATTTTTAGACTTTAGGATAACTGTATATAATTTCCAAATATATTAATCCAGATTCATACCTAAAGATGAAAATAAAATATGGCTGAACAGAAAAGAACACAATCTTAGTGAAGTTTATTGATAAACCTCATGTCCCATGAATAACATTCCATTACTTTTTGGTGCCTAAACATGTAACCAAACATGCAAGAGCTAGTGGGAGCAGCACACAAGTAGTGATTCGGCACTGACCCTTTACAAGTAAATATATGCAAAATGTATCAGTTATGGAAGGAGCAATGGAATCTTAAGAGAGGAAGCTTGCCTCGACAGCTCAACCAAACCCACCCTACCCCCTCCTCCAAATGGAGAGAAATTTTAGAACATCTATTTTTTTATTATAAAATAAAAAAACCCTACAATTAGAGGCTGATCATGCTGGCACAGACAAGAAATCACACTAATTTACTTATTTCTATGTTGATACAACTTCAATTTGAAAAGACGACAGGAGATGAAACCTTCATTAAATTATTAAAAAAGAACAGAAACTTTAAGAACAAATGACAACAAGACTTTAATAATTTAAACGAACATTACCCAACATTTCCAAAAAAAATAGAACATTTCAGTCTGTATAATTAGTTTTTATTAACTAGAAGTTTCCCCTAAAAATCAAGCAGTGAAATACTCAATTTTATATAACAATGTCAAACATAAAATGAAGGTGGCAATAAGTACACTAGGTACAGAAGACGAAAATCTCATCATCCCTGGCAAAGGCCTCATATGAGCCCCATTGTCGTTGCCGATCACCTGAAAGGGGAGTTTGGAGAAAGTCAAGGAAACAAAAAATGTGATTAGTAATCTTTGTCAAGTAGCACATGTATATATATACATAGAAGTAATAAGGAGAACCTGTATCTGTCTAGTCTTAGTCAGGCCATTTAGTTGTCCTTTCACGGCAGAGTTTCCCATAATTCTCAATATCCTGGTTATGGGGCTTCATGTCAAATTTGTTCAGTATTTTTCCCTCCACAAAAAATTTCCCTACAATATTAAGGAATTGATTAGATTACTTGAGCCTGCTAAAACGATAGTCCTAAGAGAAGAATTATATATTTTAAAAGAACAATCCAAAATACAGCTACAATCAATCAAATTAAGGATATAAGTGGCCAACGGTTCTCTCCACATTATATTTATCAACTCATTTAATCCTAAGGACTCACTCTCATTAAGTATTCAATCCTCTCAGGTATACATTCAAAATATAAGCAGCACATATAAAAATAACTAAAAGAAAATTATTTGAATGAACATGTGTTGTTAAACTTTTACCTGAGGGCAGAGTAAATTCTGATCTAGATACACACCAAATCAATAAGCCTAACCCAGGTATGTACCATACCACTCCTATTAAACTACAATCTCAAATTTAAACAATCAAAGAATTACAAAAAAGAACACGACGGAATTCTGCCTAGAGTAGCTAACTAGTCATACAAACATCTCAGCATGGATAATTTAAGACATGGTTTGGGTGTTCAGGAGGTTAGGCCTTAAGGTGATGGTAAGTGCCTAATGCAATAGGTCACGGATTCTAGTTTGAGAATCGGCCTCTCTAAAAAAAGGAGGGGAAGACTGCCTATCAATCACCTCTCTCAAACCCTGCAAAAATGGAAGCTTTGTGCATTGACATTTTTCTTCTTTTACTTTGCTTAATTTTTAATTATTATTATTATTATTATTATTTTGTATGGCTTGCACATTTAACACCATCAAATGTTATGCTACTCCTCCCATGCCAAATTGTCCACAACACACACACAAGGGAGCAGCATACAGATTTTAGAACATCTATGCCAACAAAATGAATCTCACTTGCAAATACCCTAGCAACTGAATCACTGTCTTTAGCACCATATTATCTCAAATAACTTCAACATAAATGACCAATTATCTATAGCCACCGAACAATGAAGAAAGTCTAACCCATAACCTTATATAGATTTATTCACTTCCTCAAAATATTTGACCTCATTTCCAAATTCAACTTTGCAGACCAACCCTATAATTCTTCTTACTTTTTCTGCAACTATATGTCAGTTGTAATTACCTATCAAATAAAACTGAAAACCATCCATTTTTGACAAATGCAGGCATAAATTTAATCTTGAGAGCAACCATATACTTAGCAATGTACAAATTCCTTCTTTTTTTTCTTTTTTTTTCCACCTCAGAACAGTTTGTCTTGTTCTTGCTGGTTCTGATACTCATACTGTTTTTTCCAGTAAACCATCGATGTAATATGGTTTCTACAGTAAATACCAGATGGTGTAGATCTCAGTAAAAGTTATGCATGTTGTTAAAACCACGAGAAGGGCATATAAAACATTAGCTTAGGTTGGAGTCATGCCCCCCAAGCATCTAAAAGTTAGATTCATATGGTTCTATTGAAAAAAAAAAATCAAAATAATGATTCGTACAAACAGTTCAAATCATTATGAGTTCTTTGACATTTACACGTGATTATAAGCTGATGCAGCAGGAAATTAGATATTTACTTACCCAACAAAAGGAGGAAAAGCACATCCCTACATATAACCATGGCACCAGAACAACAGATATATCACTGCTTTCATAAGATAGTACAGGAAGAGGGAGGTACAATGCGACAGATTCCATATGGTTCAGCTCTAAGACGTATGCTTGCTATATAGTTCAAAGTATCTTCGAACTCCTGAAAAAAGGCCATTTATTAATTCAAACATCTTATTTCTCCAACATAAATAACTTCAAAATTGACAAGTAATGTAACAATGATAGAAAATAAATTTTGAAATTCTGACAACTCAAATTCTACTGCTAAAGTTAAAGACCTTTTCAGTTGGGTAGAAGATGGGAGCATTCTCAAGGTCTGGCCTGGAAGCATCTTCTGGATGCCATCTCGGAACCCCATTTCCTTGCCAACTGTAGAGCTGTTTCTACACCTTCAGCACCTTCAAGCTCCATATTCAAGTCTACTCAGTACGTAGAGTCCAAGGAAATTGATGAAAAGGCTGATGAGGTTCTAAAGTTGGATATTTTGGATTGTGGGACTCCAGAAAATCACTATCGATGGTCTACATCTAGAAATGGTTACCATTTAGATGCAGTCCATCGATAGTGCTTTTTTGATGTCCCACAATCCAAAATATCCTACTTTAGAACCTCATTAGCCTTTTCATCAGTTTCCTTGGACCCTACGTACTGAGCAAAGTTGAAAAATAGATAAGCTCCTAATAAAAAACACAATCATAGATCACATTTTCAAATTTAGCAACTAAAAGGTACATTAGAAAACCCCTGACTGAGCATTACCTCTGTCTCACGTATTTTAATGCCATCTCCAGGATGGGATGCATTTCTAATGCCTGGTATTTATTTTCACTGCCTCAGCAATTCTTTGGCTGATGCTATACAATTTTTCAACCATTAGAGACAGTTCCTTCTCAGCATTTGCAACTGCTTCTCCCGACACACTTTTCAGGTCAAATAGAGTACACATCAATATGGTACTGCTCCTTCAATTGTGCTGCACGATTCTTAAACAAAACCTCATCAAAATAACTTGTCTAAATCTAGAAATGGTAACCATGCAGGTATTTTTTGTACAAACAATGCAGGTAAAGAACTTGAAACCATGCAGGTATTTTTTGTACAAACCTAATACACAAAGCTCCTCATATGCAGCCCACATTAGAGGATCTATAAGAATACAACAATGCCAAGTGATGCACAGCACTTTTCCTTCTATCAGTATACCTAAAACAAAATAAAATCCCAATAATAAGCAGCCAATACTACCTATGAATAAAAAATAAGCAGCCACTATGCTAAACTAAGAAATTTCGTAAAATTGAAGTAAATAGAAATGGACACATTCTCAATGGGTAGTATATGTATGAATAAAAACTAACCATCAACATAATTTATGTTAATTTGGAAATTCAAAGATGAGAATTGAGATGCCAATTCAGTCTCACTATTATAGTTGTAAGATGAAGGAAATATAACTCATATGGATCGCAGAGGTTTAAAGATAATATAGCAATGAAATGAAATTCAATTAAGTAGGGGTTAACAATCCTGTTTACATTGTCCAAGCACTACTTCGATCCAATACTGTAAATAAGCTAGAGATGCTAGTGAATTAAAATAAATTAAAGAATAGAAGCCAGCACAAAATAAGAGAATGTATCATTGTATTCCAACTACTTATAGTCAGTTGTGAGTCCATATCTTGGGGCAGCAAGAAGAAAACTTTAATTAAATATGTCTTTTAGTTGATATTCTGTCATGCTCCACATTAATAGAGCACATTTTAATACTCCCCAACTTCATGAGGCTCAGCCCCTCTAAGTGCCCGGAGTTAAATACATCACAAAATAAAAAAGGAAGCTAAGGGAGCTTACTGAACGATCCAAACCAAATTGACCAGTCAAAACCTCCTTTAGAGCTTACATAACACATTCAACGATCTAAGCCTCTCATCATAACACTTCACCAAAATAAAAACAAAGAAGAATACATACCAACCTTTGATAATCTTTATTACTGGGTGAGGCATCTGCACTATGAGCCTTGTGAAAGTTAGAATCTGGGAAGTCTCTTGGTGGACTTTCAATAGCACTCCTTGCAATGGGACTGCTAGGGGCACTTTTTGCTGACTCATCTTCCCTTCTATTATATGCCGATCCATTTTGAACAACTTGTTCATCCATTGTCTGCGGCTTCTCCACCTTAACGTCAGCTTTAGGTGAAGTAGCTGTTGGACTTTGAACTGTGGAGGCTTTTTCATTACTAGCTGATTTGGATTTTTCCAAAATGGCCTATGACATTTTGGACGTCAAGAGTGAGCTCCTTCACAAAAGAGAATCCTGAAAAGAGAATACGTACAAGCAACAGAAAGAAAACAGAACATTATGTACAAACTATGGTTAAAACTTTGATAGTCAACGTAGCAATCGTAAATATCCTTAGAAAATTGTACTAATCTAAGCATTAATGTGTCAACAACTCTTAATTGCTCTTTTATGATCCCATAACCGGAGTGAACAAACTTTGGCAAAGGTATTAGATTTCAGTGTCCATATTACTAGCCACTTGAAAACCATTAATAAGTTAGAATCATTACCAGCCACTTGAAAATCAACCAAATCCGGACTCTCCAGGCTTATTGGCATTAGAAAAGTTGAATTGTTGCTGCTTTTATTGTGCTGAAAGTAACTATATGACTAATAATTTGTTGCTGCTTCTATTTTGTTGCTGCTTTTATTGTGCTAAAAGCTTATTTTGTTGCTGCTTCCAGCCTTTTCGTAGCATCATCATCTTCATGAAAGTAACAAGTGAAAATGAGTTAGAGCGACATTACTTTAAGATCCTTTGTTATAGATTTCAAAATTTAGTTGTGTGGTTTGCACTTAAACCTATTTTAAACTATGACCATTCTTAATTCGTAAAAGGTTATTTTGAAACTGCATTTCATCAGGGAACTAAGTTTTTGTTCCATACAAGAAAATGGAATAAATGATATGTTTCAATGACGTGTTTCCCCACATACCCACAACACATTACTTTAAGATATATTACTTCACTTGATCAAAGGGGAAACTTGTTTTATAAACACAATTCCTTGAATCATTTTTGCAAAACTAACCATTAGAAGAATTTAACTATTTTTTTATTTTTATTTATTTTGTCTTTTGTTCCAAAAAAAGAAACTCTGAAAGCAGTCCTCAATTTTGTTGGATTATAGGAGTCATTCTCCAACAAAAATATGGTCCATGATATAGAATGAGGAGAGATTCAATTGTTCGTAACATCTATAAGCAAACTGCATACTGACTTAATATCTCAGACCTTTATGATCTAGATATCTCATAATTATAACGCATAGTAATAAGTTAAAGTTATAAAAATGAGGAGGAAGTACAACTGTTCCTAGGGTAATATTTGAGCATGAATTTCCTTAATTTGATCAAAGAATATAATGAACTAAGCATCAGAACAAAGAATGCTTTTTAGCTGATCATAAATTGTAAAATAAATTTTGCAAAAGGTATCAATGGAGTTACCTTTTTTGGACCTTAGGCTGTCTCGTATAACGAGGAGGAGGTCTTGCATGCTCTTCGTCAGATGCCTCGAGCCCAGCGTTGTGTCCATGTTTGTGCCCCCCTGTCCCATAAGGAGGTGGCTTTGATATGCGTTTCGGCCAACCTTCTGCCATTGTAGGTAACCCAACAGCCTGCTCAGCCTGAATATGGGGTGGGTCAATGGCTGAAGAAGGGCCAATAGACGTACTGTGTGAGGGTGGCTCCTGCTGCATGTCAGGTGGGGTTGGATGAAGACCCAGGTCAAAAGATGGAATGGGTGACAGCTCAGGAAATGACTATAGGGGGGGTGGACGAATGTCAGACCCATGACAAGGATGTAGCGTGGGTGGAAGGATGGTGGGGCGAGGAGATGGATGTGGGATGGTGGGGCTAGGGGATGGATGTGGGATGGTAGGGCTAGGGGATGGATGTGGGGTGGATGAAGGGATAGTAAGGGTAAAGGATGGATGTGAGGTGGATGAAGGGATGGTAAGGCTAGGGGATGCATGTGAGGTGAATGCAGGGATGGTAAGGCTAGGGGATGCATGTGGGGTGTATGGAGAGGAATCGGGGGTAGGGACAACCCGAGGGGTAGCAACAGGTGGACGAGAGGGACATCCGGTCAGAGTTGTGCTCATGCTTGGGCCCTCAGTAGTGCTTGGGCCCGCAGGAGTAGCTGCCTCCTCATTCGGGGCCTCAGGGATGGGAGGTTGTACACGATCAATATGATGCACTGCCGTCAGCACATGAGTAATGTCCTCGTGCTCTTCCGTGCCCACTGGGTGATGCCTCGACAAACGGTTGACAAGTGAAACCTGCACATGGAAAACCCACATATATTAGTAATGCGTAAATCATCAACAATGCCAATCGATAATAAAATAAATGTTGGTTTTGAATTGGATCTGGTAGTAATAATTGCAAATTATAGGGAGAGCAAGTGCTAAGCAGAAAATGTAGTAACATATATCATGTTCTGTAAATAGTGGTTTCGTGCTAAGAAGTACGGTAAGATGTAGAAGACATGGAGAAGTTACCAGCATAGTCAATTTAGCACCGGGCCTATCGATGAACCTCCAAGTTACCCTGTTGAACCAGCCAAAGTACTCGTGATGTGGAGGCATCTCACCAAGCACTACTTCAAAATGCCGTTGAAGGCGATTACGCCAGTGGACTATATGCACAGCATGTCTCCGCATCCAATTCACACCGACCTTCCCCCTAAAATAAATTTTATGTAGGACTGTATCAGTGTCAATAGAACTGGGAATTTGTTGGATCATCCCAAATTGACGAACGACACGATCCGGTGTATGTTTCTCTATTATGTGGAAACACACAAGCAGCATCGTTGCCGTCCACACGGCCCTCCCTGCAATGCACCACGGCGGAAGGTCCTCGAACTCAGCTTCATATGGCTGCCACACCACCTACAACAGCCAAAAAACAAGTACACAAGACATCGGGCTTTATATTTCAAAATTTACCAAACCTATAAGATTGTTCCTAAACGTGTAAAACAAGGCATTTTCATACCTGGCCTGGCAACATTGAAGCTAGTTGCTCGCGATACTTGTCCCTGAAGATGTGGGCGGGCCTATTTTTCTTGTTTGGGACCCACAACCACCTAGCACAATCAAGAACAATGGATCAATATCTACAACTTTCCTACAAAGATAATGTTATGATTAAATCTATAATGTAATCACATATAACAACTAAGATAATCTTATAGATATTTACTTAATTAATAATATCACTAGAACTTCAACAGTCCTTATAAAAAACAGAGCACATACAAGGCACATGACAGTCACAAAATTAGAGACACTTTGATTTGATTTGAACCAACCTGGTGTGGAACCAACCTAAAACCATATGTTTGTTTTATAATCAAATCTTTTACATACATGCCACTTTCATTATCTCATTGGCCTTGTGAATATTTCAATTTCTGGTGTTTTTTTTTATAGTTATAATGGTTATCTGTCATTCAAAAAAATATACTTATAAAAGTTAAATGCTTTTGGGTTTGTATGTGAGTTGGAAGTATAGATAAAATTTTGTTTTTTTAATTATATGGGATATTATTCTTAGATTATGAAAGTTTTGGGTGAAGTGCTTACTTTACTTACAATCTACAGAATAGATTCCCTCACTCTGTGCATTGCAAACTAATAGCTTTGTTAGTTTATTTTTCTGCATTGGTGTGCTGTGGATTGTTTGCACATAAAACTCCATGGCTTTGTAAGTGGTCCCATGGGTAGATAGTTAATATGATTTTATTGGGTGTTTATTAGATAGTTGTATGGCTTTCAAATTTGTTGAGATGTTCTGGAAATGCTCCTATCAATTGTTGGGGGATGGTGGCTGGCTCCCATGTTCAAGGTTTGGCTTCTATCATATATATGTACACTGACAAACACGTAACACACCAAGACACTAGCTTGTAAACTCAATCATCCACATGCTCTTTTGTTAGTAAGCAATATATTAAGTGTATCAGCTAATGTTTTCTAGGAACTTGAGGAACCGAATGGAGGGATCACATGAGGCAGCAAGGCGTGCAGCATCATTACCCATTTTTCTCTGCCATGGCCTAGGTATACATATTCATCTATCAGATTTCTGAGATATGATTTCAATTCATTTTGTAATTGGAATTTGTTTATACTATTTTTTGTAAATTCATGGTAATGGATACACTTAAGCTAGCCATTCCTACCATTTATAAATTTACCGCCACATCTGTAACAATGCCTAGTAGACCAGTTGTGCAATGTTCTTATACAATGCCCTATAAAATTCAAACAAAGTTGTAGAAGTTATCAGTTATCACGTAACAATATTAAAAATACTATTTTTTCACACCCAAGCACATTTTCACAGCAATAATGGACTCTTCAAACATTTTCCAATTCATCAAGGGTTGCCCAAAACTGCCTTTATAAAAAACAATTAGTTGCCTAGTCCACCAAAAAAAAAAAAATTTCACCAAACAATAATAATTAGTTAAAAAGAAGGTGGAGTGGGTTTTGGAAGAGAGAATGTAGTCTGTCCAAAATAAAGGGAGTCGGGATGGGATTCAAGAAAGACTTACTTCAGGGCCAGTGGAGCACGCACTGGAGGACCGTAAGCACCCACTGGCGGGCCACACTCAACTGCCGAGCACAAATAGGGGAACCTGGCCCATGCCCAATACTGGACCAATAGTAAGCACCCACCGATCTGACTGGTGCCCCTATCGCTTACCCTGCATAACTCTCGGTACAACCATGCAAGGCAAGCACTTCCCCAACTGTACATATGTGGGTTGCGAAGATCTTCCAACTGCTGTACCCACATTAGATGCACCCTATCGCCGGATTTGTCCGCAAATATTGTGTCCCCCAGTAGCGCTAGGATGTAGCATCGTGCGTACTTCTGCACGTCATCCTCTTCAGCATTAGTCGGCAATGGACCAGCAACTTGCTCCAAAAGTCAGCTGATGAGAATCCTCTGCCCATCTAATTGCTTATACTGCTCTTGATTTATAAGTTGAAACCCAAGGAAGTCCTGGCACACCTCTGTTCAGGTTTTCTGCGTGCTCCTTGTTATAGCGTCACCATCAACAGGAAGCCCGAGAAGAACCTCCACATCCTGCAATGTGATGCTGACCTCACCATGTGGCATGTGGAAGGTGTGCGTCTCGGGTCGCCATCGCTCCACTAAGGCCGTTATCAAGCCATGGTCAATCTCTCTACCCGAGATCCAGAGGAGTCCCTCCAAACCAAGTGCCTTAATAATGTTAACGACTCGGTCGTCCACCATTGGCTCTCGATTGGAGAACTCCGAACTACGGCTGCGGCAGGTAAGGGTCCCTGAATCCTGCACAAAATAGAACCATGGATTAATATTTGGCAGCTGCAGCGTGTACATTGTATGAATTAAATGCATGTACATAATGCATAAAGATTTAGTGTTGCATTTTACCTGCCCATTCCAAATAGCTTCGGATTGATGGTTGGGCTGCTTTGTCAACAACGACGTGTCAATGGGTCCAGGCTCTGCATGGTTAATCCGTGCAACATTTGCAGCAGCCATACTGCACAAAAAAGGTAAGCAGTTAGCACGTAATAGATATTGATGAGCATATGATGAACTTGCTTTCTTCTAGTGGACAAACTTGTCAAATTAATGGGGACCAAGCTCGCTCAATTCCCGAAGGAAAAAAGGAATGGCACAATGGATGATCACAAAAGTAAAACTTTCGTTTCTCGACCAATAAGTGGTTGACTGATTTTTATTCTTATCAACAATGATTGGTCTATCGTCACTTTTTTGCCATGAAAAATAATGGAAGAAAGAGAGAAATAAATGAGATTTTTTAAGAATAAATTCCAATGCGCACACAAAAAAGAAAGTCAATTTATCTCTACTATCACAATAAGAAAAAAAGAGTACTTCTATTTATCTACATTCACAATAAAACAAAAACAAAAAAAAGCAAAATTTGATTATTCAGAATGCTATTATTTATTAGAAACATTACTTAAAAACATAGTACAAGGTAAGTTATAAAAAGTACAAGGTAAGTTATTCAGAATTCTATTTACTATAGTACAAGGTAAGTTATAAAAAAAATAAAATAAAGTACAAAAACTAATATCCATACTTTAAAAAGTAGCCTCCACTCTCTAGGACTAAAAGCATTAAGTCTAAAATTTCAAGTTTTCAACTAAAGTTTTCAACAATCTCCCTTTCAAAATAGAAAATCAAACTATCAGCAAGAAATGCACCCTTATTTTGATGTGAAGTCTTGTTTAAATAATTTTTATAACTATGAGTCCATAATTATATATTATTGCAACAACAAAAATAGTTTTTTTCCTCCCCACTACGTAAAGAGCCAAAAGCAATGTGCTTCCTACTATAAAGAGTGGGTGGTTATTGCAATTATATGAATAAGGGTTCAATTTAAGTGATTGGTATAACTAACTAAATTGCAACGGGAACCAAATCAATCCAAACAACTAAGTCACTATTGAATTTAAACTGACTGGCCTAGAAACAAAGGCCACAATGTAGTGTTCACACCAAGCACCCAATTACTTACTAACCGAGTCACATCATAAAACATACAAAAACCCATTCATTTCAACAAAAATTGAACCCAATTACTCACTAACCAAGCCATGTCATAAAACATACCAAAAAAAATAAAAAACAACCATTCCTAACTAACTAATTGCAACGCAAACTAATTTCCGTCCAAGCAACTATAATCCGAACAAAACGCCATTCATAACTAAAAAAATCAATCAAATACAACTAAAACATATCACTAACTCACTAAATTGCAACACAAACTAAATCAATGCCAATACAAGTACACAATCAATCACTATTAAATCAAACCCAACAAAGCACTAATCCATTCACAAAACAAACCAATTCAATCCAATGCCACAAAACAATAAGCATTAATATGTCCAAGCAAACCATAATCTCTCACTAACAAAATATCGTTATAACTAACTAAATCAATGCCAATACAAGTAAAGTACAATCAAACACTTTTGAATCAAACCCAACAAAAACCCATTGATAACTAACTAAATAACCAATTCAAATCCAATGCCAGCAATGGAAGTTAAAAGCTTAACTTTTGAATAAAACCCACAAAACACAGATTTATTGAACAATAGTTCTAAAACAAAATTATGCAAGAAAATTACTGTAGAAATGTGAAGAATCAATATTCTAGGGTTCTGCATTATTGTCCATGGCGTAAGAATCAATTTTCACAACAAACGACCAAAAGGGGAAGAATGAACACAGAGAATCGATGCGTACCTTTCGTCGGAATAGCGCCGATCTCTATCTCCGTATCTGAAAACCTCTGGGACGTTTGATCGTTTTTAGCTCTGACGGATGCCGGTTGTGATGGGCTAAGTCCGGAAGGGTATGGTGGTGTCCAGCCGTACGATATAGTCAATGACAGTCAAACGGTGTTAAGCTTTTGAAGAGGGTGAGTGAGTGAGAGTGGAGAGGGTGAGCATGCGAGTGAGAGGGTGAGTGAGAGAAGACGGTGAGTGAGTGAGTGAGAGTGGAGAGGGTGAGTGAGTGAGAGAGGCTGAGGTTCAATGTGCGAGTGAGAGAAGACGAGAGAGGGTGAGTGAGAGTGGAGAGTGATTATGCTGTGTGAGAGGCGTTAATTTTGAAAAAATCCTATTAAAAATCAATTTTTAGAGGCTCGAGTCCCATGTGGACCGACCACATCAGAGCCAGATGGCGTTAATTACCACGTGTACCGACCACATCAGTGCCAGATGGCGTCTACATGGAACTCGAGTATCAGAAACTCGAGTTCCATGTAGACACCACGTGGAATTAGGCCACGTCAAACAATAAAAACCGAGCCTCAAAGAGTCGAGGTATGAGCGCAAAATTCGAGTCTTTGAGACTCGAGATGTTACT
Source organism: Quercus aquifolioides (assembly GCA_019022515.1). Classification (NCBI taxonomy): domain Eukaryota; kingdom Viridiplantae; phylum Streptophyta; class Magnoliopsida; order Fagales; family Fagaceae; genus Quercus; species Quercus aquifolioides. The sequence continues at coordinate 82,601,661 of CM032327.1, forward strand.
AAATTATATACTTTTCGAACTGGGTCAACTAACTATATAGTTGGGTAATTATGTCTAATTACCCATTTCGTCCAACAACAAAAAACGAAGAAAAAGACAAAGATTGATGGAAGCAACTAACATTAAAGAAGTGGTTAATTTTGTAATAGCAATTGGCTATAAACCCAACAGGCAAGTTGAATATTAAAGGTTTCTCACATGGGTGACGTAGTATCTTTTTAAAGTAAGAGAGAGAAAAAAAGTTATGAATAATATAAGTGGCCCACATTTTTACACATATTTTGTCTTAATTGTTCTATATAAAGGACTATAATTAAATGGTTGTCACTACCATATATATACTTTGCCATTTTATTTTTCACTGTTAACAATTTGCTACATAAAACAATTTGTGATAAGGTGTGTATCAAATTGTGTGATATTTATATTTGAATTTTATTAATGTGTGCTCTAAGGGTACACAATTTATACTATCTTTGAAATTTAAAAAAAAATAGATTTGTTAATATTTACTTTAAAGATATACATTAACCAAACATTTATATTTATATTACGAGATTTGTTACATAAAACAATTTAGGATAAGGTGTGTATCAAATTGTGTGGTATTTATATTTATATTATGAGAGGGGTGCTTTAAATATCTTTTGCTTTCATGCTCACCCTACCTTCTAGGGGCGGGTAGGCCAAGGGAGTTTGTCCTTAGCTTTTGAGTCTCCCATTTCCTTACCGACACTAGCGCTAAATTTGGTTGGTTGCAAGTGGGGATGTTAATCAAGAATTCAACTCAGTGGCCCACGAGCTGGCTCAACATGCTAGGAGATCCGGTTCTCAGCACCTTTGGAAAGGAGTTACGCCTCCTGTTGTAGCTTCTTTTCTTCAATATGATATGATGTAATGTTCTGTTTCTGCCTTGCTGTGCAGGCTGCTTTGTATGACTCTTTATTTGGTTTAATTCCAAATCATTTCCCTTTCACACACACACACACAAAAAGAAAAAAAAAAAGAAGAAGAAGAAGATTAAAGTACCATATTAAACTATCAACAAAATTAAAAGAACCAAATAATATAATAAAAGAACTAGTGGATGGTCCTAGAAAGAAATTTTGACCAGTTCTTCTCGGATGTCCGTCGTCATCATAGGAACCATTAGCTACTTCTTTTTTTTCTGAATGGAACCATTAGCTACTTCAAAAGAGTGTTGGACAGCCATGTTTATTCCACTCAAAAAAAGGCCAAGAAGTTTGATACCTGTATACCCAATACAAAGGCCTAGGAGGCTAAGACACAGAACACTACTATGCCACAGACCAATATAAAAGTCCCCGGACACAAAACACTGTCACACATACGTCAATGCATAAAAAAATACCTAGCTTGTGACAGCTAAAATTTTATGTTGCTAATTATTCTCCCTCTAAACTAACTAGGTAGATGTGGCCTTTATTATGTGATGGACAAATCTAGTGATCATGAGTGACTCTTGATGAAGGTTTCTATAACATAAGAATGTTCCATCAGTTCTATGAAGCTATATCACTTCTTCACTCTTATAGAAGCTTTAAGTAGGTCCAAAGTGAGTGCATGCATGTGTGCACGTGTATATATCAATATCATTGATCAGGTGATTAAAATTATATGGGAATTTGAACGTGGCCATATAAGCTTCATCATTTATTTTAGTGTTCCATTAATTCTAGTAAGCTTCTTGATGGATCCTTTTTTTTGGCAAGTACCTACTTGATGGACTAGTAAAAGGAGAAACCTATTATGTACTTGACACTATGGTGATTGCTTCCCAATTTGAAAATCGTTTGAAGTCTGCAATAGGACCTAAAGCCATTCAAGCTTTTTTGAAGCCATCATCAGTGAGATTCTGCAAGGTTAGACTTACAACTTACAAGGCTTTTGCAAGGATATTTCTCAGCATCATGAAGATATATTATCTAGAACCTAAACAATAATGGAGAAATTGACTTTCATGTTCATCATAATTTTCAAATTCCCTCTTTATTACTTTCTCCCTACTTTATTTTGAATCAAATAGTAGCAATGAGTGGGTGAGTGGATAGTCTTCTTATCTAACAAAGTAAATGATTAAAATCAAGCATAAATTTTGTCCTTTGCAATGGACAATTCTCCAATAGCTAATGTCCAGAAAAAAAGGCAGTATCCCTTTTCTCATAGAAAGTTTGATACACAGCCTCTTTAACTGGAACTGATTCAAACATGACACCATTTCTCAAGGGATGTTTCATCCTGTTTTTTTACTCTTGTTGCTGTATTTGTTTCCTCAATACACCTAACATGACCTTTCACATCATTTGCAAGTTGAGAAACTTTGGACTTGCTTTCAAGAATCTCAAAATCTAACTAGAAAAAGGTAAGAGGAACGGGGGAGACCCACAGTCATGTGCCAGCTGCAGCATTTATTTAGTCCTATCATCCTTTGCACAATATTACCAAAGGGTAATGCTTCTGAGCTGAAAACATTAACATGGTCAGCTTTTTCACTTCAATTACCCAGAATGAACAGAGCATCCAGTGTCCTAATACAACAAGAAGCATGCATCCTTTGCAACTTCTGGTTTTACTAAGCTACTAGGAAAGTGCAAGTTGGGAAATTACTGAAACTAATAAGTTCAAGCAATATGACACCCCCTTGTACTTGCAGACATGGAACAGGTATCTGCTTGCTTACATATACACCACAAGTGCCTCTTATCATCTTATTTATTGACAACAAAAGTTATCTTTTGAGTAGAATAATATGAAAGTGATATTATTCTACTCAAAAGTTGACACATGAGCAAGTTGTGAAATTGTTATGCTCTAGAAAATTCTCACTCTCAAAGGACAATGATAACAACAAACAACAAAGCTTAATCTCAAAATTTTGAGTTCGAGAATGGATATTCAACAAATCTATATATATATATATATATATATATTAATAGGTAAATATGAGAGAAATTTCAATTAAAATTTAAGTTGGAATTCAATTAAAATATAATTTTGTGTCACGTGTCCCATTTAATTTAAGTTTTAAATTTTTGTACTAAGTGAGTTACTTCAGTATAAAAATTGGATTTCAATTAAAGTTTAATCTTGCACTACGTGTTCCATATAATCTTTTTTTTTTTTTTTTCAATTTTTGTGTCAAATGAGTTAATTTAGTATAGAAAACAAGGAGTCCAATTTATATATCTAAATCTATATATATAATAATAGGTAAAACTGAGAGAAACTCAAATTAGAATTCTAAATTAAAGTTCTAAATTGTGCGCCATGTGTCTTAAATTATTTATTCTTAAAGAGTTTTATTTCTTAATTTTAGAATCAAATGTGAGATCACATCATAAATATTCATCCAAGTGAGTTATTAAGTACAAAAATCAAATAGTTTAAAATAAATGAATCGTAAAGAAAAGTGTTTCACAATAATTAAAAAAGAAATAACATGGACAATTTACATTTTATACCTAATAATATCCTTGCAATTTTTTTTAAAGGGTTAACAAAATATAAAGATGACCATCAATAGTATTTAAATTATATATATAAATTATATTATGCATCTTATTGTATATCTTTAAGTGTATCCATGCATATGCATAGGGTTACAAGCTAGTATATAATAATAGGTAAAGCTGAGAGAAACTCAAATTAGAATTCCAAATTAGAGTTTCAATTTTGCGCCATGTGTCATAAATTATTTATTCTTAAATAGTTTTATTTCTTAATTTTAAAATCAAATGTGGGATCACATCATAAATATTCATCCAAGTGAGTTATTAAGTATAAAAAACAAAGAGTCTAGAATAAATGAATTGTAAAAAAAAAGTGCTTCACAATAATTATAAAAAATGGACAATTTACATTTTATACCTAATAATATCTTTACAAATTTTTTTAAAGAGTCAATAAAATATAAGAATGACTATTAATAGTATTTAAATTATATTATACATCTTCTTGTATATCTTTAAGTATATCTATGCATATGCATGAGGTTACAAGTTAGTATAAATAAACCATAAAACACCTAGTCATATAATTAAAAATAATTTAAATTTATAAATCATTTATGTGATATACCATAACTATGTACGGTCCATTACTAACTAGGTTATATATATATATATAATTATTAAACCATAGTTTATAGAAAATTCAATTAGAATCAAAATTGGATTTTTCTTTTGTTAGTTTTCCATACAAATTAAATTGTTTAGAATTTTGTTATTATTTTTTCTAACTTTGAACTAATGAATATATTTTTTATACAGTTTCTATTCAAATATTTGTATACGAAGATATTGAACACAACAAATTGTAATTGAGCTGAACGATTCCATACACCTATCTCCATTTAATTTAAGAGATATTATTTGACCAATTTATTATTTTATTTTGTATTGTATTTAGTAGACTTTCACAAATAATTAATAATTGTAAATTGATATTGTATATGTAAATCTGATAGTGATTTTCAAAATTATATACGTAATTGCAATGTAATGAAAAACTTAGCGTAACCAATATCATGAAAATTGCAATAAAAATCTATTTAGTATCTTCAAATGTACTGGTCAAACTATGTCATTTATGTTTAACAACCCAAGCTTATATCAATAGCACTACTACGATTTTTTATTCTCGTGCGTAAGCACGGGTTACATACTAGTTAATTAGTAATATAACATATGACAAATAAAACAAGCAAAGAGAAATTAAGATGAAAAAAAAAAACTGATATTTCAATACAGAATACAAATTAAGAGAAAGTGGTTCATGAAGAATACTTGATGCATGATATTCCGTGGAGGATTTCTAATTTTGTAAATGCAATCAGATCACTTTCACTGATAATTCAAGTTTAGTCTCACATATTTTCTTAGATAATGTTGTTGCAATGCCTAGTTTATTATGGTTTATTGTGTTTAATAGTCCAAGAAGTACAATACACTATACAGTATAATTAAGGCTAACCCTAATTTCACAGTCTCTGTATATAACTACATATCCTATTTTTCATGTAATACTCAGTTAGAAATGTAATCGTTAGAGCTTTACTCTATAGGCATAAATGGTTGGGCCACATTTATGATGATATCCGCACCTAAGCTACAGGTTTTAGAAGCTTGACTGTTAGTTGTATCAGGCGTAGTGCTAATACAGTGGCTCATTCTTTGGCCCGCTTTGCGGATCAATTAGATTCTGAAATTATATGGCTGGAAGATTCACCACCACCAGCTCTTGAAGCATTGTACTTGGACTGTATTTCACTGAATGATTGAATGAGAATACAGCGTCTAGGCTGGCAAATGACTTTAAAAACATAGTTCACTCCAAGGTTTAGCTTTAGTGATGCGGTCAAACGAGGCAGCTAACCGCACATTTTAATTTTTTTTTTACTCATGTAAGTAAAATATATACTACCCAAGATTCGTTTTTTCTGATGCCCCTTTCGATGAAGACAAACATTATAGCCTAACGAGAAAGAAAGAAAAAAAAGCAATGTCACATGGAGACGTGAAATTAGTCAATGTTAATTAGCTTTTCTATCTTCTTTTGGATGGTCCAACTTGAATTTCAGCCCTATCCTGGAAGTTGATGTCATGCAGCAACATATTTAATAAAAGTAGACTTCAAATACAGATATATAAGATAGTATAATTCAGGCCCTATTCTCTCAATTATCCGATAAACATAATGGGATCCCAATACATAGAAAAAACAACCTTTAATTAACAACTTTCACATTAAACACCCCAACAAATTACACAGTAAAAACCCCAAAACTTTTGTCAAAGAGAAGAGTGAAAGAAATTAGATTCCAGCAACAATGATATGGTGGCGCAAATCCATCAATATAAAACAAAACCCACAAATCCACAAATTACAAATCCATAAATCCATCAATAAATAAAAATTACATTCCAGAAATTACAAATCCATCAATAAAAAAAAAACCCCACAAGTCCAAATCCAGCAACATAAACCCTAAGAAAAAGCAAAAGAGAGAGAGAAAGAGCGCTAGAAAGAAGAGAAAAAGAATTTGCCGCCACTGCCTCCTGGAGCCCTTCGATGATGGAACTATAAGGAGCTGGTAGAGGATCGTTGGTTTTGGGTTTTTATTTTTGAGTTTGGCTGAAGTTGTCATATAAAAATCCAAAAAAAAAAAAAAAATTGTTTTCTCTTTGGGCAAAACAACGCCATTTTGCATTTGCTAGGTCTTCACTTCATTTTTGTAACACCCCGACCCAACTTTATAATTAAACTATGTGTTTAAGTGGTTAATTATTATTTTGAGTAAATTACTTTCTAAAATTAATATAAGAGTATTTAATAAATATATTATTATATAATGCCATTGAATAAGAATTGTAAAGATTATAAATAATGGAATGATTAATTGTATTATAAATATATACTATGTACAAAACAAAACTATATTAAGTGGTTAAGTTATTATATATATATATATATATATATATGTGGGGCCAGAAAGAGTCAAGCAACCCCGGCCCACTTCGAACCAGGCCCAAAGGCTCACGCCGAGGACGCGTCCAAGGTCCGAGGACGAAGTGTGGAGCCCAGTTGCCCAAGAAGCATCGTCGAGGATGATTACTTCCTCGGATGCCCGAGATCAGAAAGTGAGCAAGCAGCACACCCTCAAGGGGAATCTCCCTGAGCATCCAAGGAGCAAATAGCAAGTACCAAGCACCGGACATGGAAGCATGGCGGAGGAGCAAGTCCCAGATGAACTGTCACCTCCACATTAAATGCCCTCAACTAACGCCCTGGCCGCATTAATGAGGATAGGACCCCTGAACAGTGCCGTCTTGGGCGCTGCAACCCACAGAGGGGATGGGAATGCGGCTGATGGGACAGGCTCTCAAGTGGTGGCCTGGTTGATCAACAAATGTAGGGCTAGGATCAACTGAGAGAAAAGTATATAATGTAAGAAGTCTCTCTTGAAGAGGGACAGAGGGAAAAACCAGAGAAAAGAAATACTGTAGCCACTGGTGCTCTCTGAAACCTTGTAACCTTTCTTCAAAGAAGTAATAAGAACTCCAAGCTCTGTAAGGCACGTCCGAGGAGCATTATTGTGCATCCCAACCCACATCTAAGTTATCAGCACTCACGCATAACCATGCATGGCCGTTGCATTCCTCACTAGGGCCTACCTCTTGAACCCATACTCTATAAATTCATTGCAGGGTTAGCTGGGCTTGGGTCCACTCTCTCAGTCTGTAGAGAGCGCTCGAAACTGGTCCCTACAATATATATATATATAGTTGTTGGTGTTTAATTAAGTATAATGGTAAGAGTTTATATGCAAAGTTATTTTATAGTTTGGACCTTTATAGAATATAAGTTTGTGAGGGGTGATATGTAATTTTTAAAAGTTACAAGGGTGACTCATCAACCCTTTTCCCTTAGCATATACGTGCCCCACTCAAGATATTCTTCCTTGACTTCTTTGCTGCACCACTCTTCTTATTTTGCTCCTTTGTTTTCTTCTTTCTTTGTTCTTATCATCACCACCTCATCTTATTCTTCTTTGACTTTGTCAAAGTAAATAGAACTTCCAAGAAGCTCACTTCCTCTCATTTTCTCACGGGTCACACAAATCAGAAAAGTCTCACCTCACTTTACTCTCTTTTCTCTTAAGGAAAGAGTTAGGAAGCTCTCTTGAGTCTTTCTCTCAAACCCACAGTCAACACACCAAAAGAAAGAAAACTCTCTCAAGCTCTCTACCTCTCATACTTTCGGGTCCAGCCACTAGGAAAAGGAAATCTTTTCATGCAAGTGTGATTCTACTTCTGTAAGGTTGAATTTAATCAACTATCTTGTTGGCTTTATTCCGTGCCAATCTGCTTGTAATTCAGCACTTAGAAACCTTGTATTTAGGTGGGAATCATGTAAGGGTAGTGTGTGAGAGAGTGTGAAGAAATGTTCAAGAATGTGCGGTGAAGCAGGGACTCGCGACTGGATCTCGCGGGTGGCTCCCAACTGGCAAACCGCCAAAAGATGCACATGAGTGAAGCATGTAGAGAAGCTGAACCATCATGCCAGCTGTAGCACTACAGGACAAAAAGTCCAGACTGGCCATTTAGTTAGCTTACAGCTTGAACTCACGACTCAGTCAAGTCGTGAGGCCATGTCGCCAGCCAGCTCTGTTTTGGAAAAATGACTCTTTGCATTCCAAACACCCACCAGTATATATAGACCCTTATACTCACGAACTGTAGAGAGCTTCCAGAGAGAATTTTAAGAGAGAAACCCTAGAGAAAAACAAGATTGACTCATCCACAATCTTTACATAAAGACTCTTCAAATTCTTCTACTCTTACCCTCTCCATTGTTACATCCTTGAGAGGTTCATTACCCAAATCCTTTTCTCACCATACCATATCTATTATAAGGCTTTTTGGTGCTTAGGAAGCAGTTAAGAAGGAACCAATGGTTATTGGTTGATGCTATGGGCTATAGCGGAATCCGGTAAGCTAGAAAAGACAAAGGTTCGGCGTAACCTCGTTGGAGCAAGAAGCTTGGAGGGCTTAAGTACACTGGGTAGATTAGGCTTGGAGGATCTATTACTGTTCATGTATCTCAACTACATTTTCTAGTGGATTATTGACCGCTTGGAGGGCGGCGGAGAGGTTTTACGCTGAAAGCTTCGGTTTCCTTCTTTTCGATAACACATCGTTGTATTGTTCTTGTATTTGCATCTCTCTTTCCTTAATCTTTGCCATTTAATTTCTGCTATGAATGTGATTTTAATTGGTTTAGATTGTTTATCAATTCTGTTATTAGCTTATGTTCATTTTCCCCACATATATTGTTTGACATTAAGCTTGAATTGATAATTTTGTAATTAGGAGTCTAAACGTTCATAGTGTTTTATACACTATTTGAACATTCAACTTCTATTTCCCTTCATGAACCAGAACTTGGTAAGGATTCTAGCTACTCTCATCTTAGAATCCATGATTTCTTCAAGGAATTTTAGTAATGGTATTTGTGGTTTGTGAAATTAGGAAATCATGAACTTGTAAGTTTTTATATATATATATATATATATAGTGTTTTAAGAAGCTTTGAAACTATGTTGGTGATTTGTTGAAGGTAGATTAGGGTTTTTGCTAATTAATGATTGTATATGATTAAGAAAGTAAGAAAAAGTTAGGATGAATACTTTTGATGTTACTGCTGGAATTTTTGTTGTATTTAATTTTGCTAAATGGTTAAATGACTGTATATAAGTGTTTTCTAACATGTCTGATGAGTGTATAAAAATCACCATATGAAAATACCATCGTTTGATAATTGTTTGTGAATTTACAAGAAAATGTTGCAAAACTGTCACTGTAACAGATTCTGTGTTTACGCATGATAAATTATGTATTAAATTGTATACAGTGAATTTGATGCTATGGATATTTCCTATGAAATCTAAGACACATATGGTTGTAATGGAAGTGGTCTCACAGCATTTGGATCAATATTAAAATAATAGTTAAATTTCTAAATTGCATGAAATTCTGTCAAGACAGATTTGGGTATTCTGTATTGTATGATTTTTAGTAAATTATGGTTTTATGCTTTGACTCCGAAATTGATACGGTATTTACTAGACATCTAGAGGAGTGGCTTTGTAAATTTAATGAGGATTGGATGTGAATTGATATTCCATTTGTATTTTATAAATTAAGTATATGCTGCTGGGACAAACAGTGAACAGTAAGGGACATGCCTAACTTTGAGGATTTAATTCTAAAGTTAGGGTGAATAATTTGAGCTATAATTTATTATGCTCATCATTTGGTATGTCTAGATCATAGCTAAATTTTTTATAACTTGGTTCAAGGTTTAGTACTCAAAGGAGGGGCTCTAAACTATTCGACTGTTGTTTTTATGAAGCTGTCTTGTTCAATGCGTTGTATGTTGCCATGTGAGTGTATATGGTTATATGACTTGCTTAAGAGAGTTTATGTTTATGCATGCATTATTTCCCTAATCTCAAAGCACATTTTGAAATGAAGTTGGCTCTTATAGAGATATGAGATTAATGTGAGAATGTTGGTTTTTCTATGATTTAGTACATCATGTTGTATGATGAATGTATTTTGTGTTTGTGGGAACCTCGTTGAGGTGGGATTAGGATTTCATTGATTATAAGAGATAGACTTTGAGATGAATGTGTAAGTTTATGCTAAGGTAAGATTGATAGTAATAAGTTTTGATATTTGGGTTTAGGTGTTACCAGTACCCAAGTCTAAGCTCTTTCGACTATAGGCTCTCGATTCCTCTGCTTTCAGGTAAGGGATAAGTTATATGAGCATTTGGTAAGTCATGAGGTTATTTTAAAGTGTAGTATGTATTAAAAGGTTTTTTATTAGAGATATGGCATATAAGCATGTTTCAAACAAAGATATGTTCGTGAGCTTTTGAAACCCTATATATATGATTTAAGCATATTGATGCTATTACTAATTTCCACAAATATGATGTTTAAAGAAAATAATGGAAATGCTATTATTGTGAAATATTATGCAAACTATGAATTTCAGTATGATGTATAAGTATGAAATGTTTTCGGGTTATGTCCTCTGGTAATCTGAACTCGGCTAGTAGGGGTTAAATTACTGGCTTTCCATGGAAAATATTATATGTTTGGCCATTTAAAGTAGAGGAAATGAGGCTACCTGTAACTCTAATCTGAACAAGGCTTTCTCCCCAATGTGTACAGACGGCGAGAAGGAACAAAACCTTGAGGGGATGTGCCATCAGGCCTCCCAAAGAGGACAATATCATGTACATGAGGGCACCCCAATGTGATGAGGCTTTCTCTGTACAGACTTATCAGTTATGGAATAACCAATATGTTATGAACAGTTATATTATTTTATTGATCATAAGAGAGTGATTTTGTTTAAATGCATTATGAAACGTTAAAAGCTCTCATGAAAAAAAGTTCCTGATGAAAAGAAAAGTTGTTCTTTAAAGATAAGAGTTTCTGAAGTTCTGTCATGCTTTAAAAATAAAGAATCTGATGAAAATGTTTTAGTGTTCTGTAAAGATAAAGTTTTTAATGAAAGTACAAGTTTATGTTAAAAAGTTATCAAATATATGTTACTTAAGTTTTATGACTATAAATGTTATAATATTTATGAGAATAAGTTTATAAATATAAGTTTTCTTATTCGTCAAGATGTGTCTAGTTTAAGACAAAGTTACCAATTATCTGATTTAAGTTAAAATGATTATTTTGTAACGAGTATATATATGTAGGTATATGATTCTAAACAATCAATATTATATTTGGTGACTTTGTAAGAAATGAAAGAAATTCAATCCGAAAGGTTTTGGTAATATTATTCTGATAAGAAAAAGGAGAACAATTATTTACCTATGAAAAACATATAAGTTATTATTATGAATAGTATAAAGTACTATGTATAAAAAGATGTTCTCCTATCTAAATATTCATAGAATGAAATGATTCAATTTACATGCACCCTTATTAAATTCTCATATATCTTACATTTACTGAGTTGTGTAGCTCACCCCTTCCACTCTTTCAGTCAACAGGTTTTATTTTTGGAGCAGAGGGAGCCTTAGTCGAGTTTTAGAAGGAGCTGGTTTTAGTTTTATATGTATAGATCTTAAATTAGCAATTTGATGTTTAGATTTGTAGTATGGTGTATTTTAGGATCTAATGAAAGTTGTGTACCTTAAAGCATTAAGAGATGTATTATGTGGAATTTAGAATTTGAGTAATTCGTGGATTATGTTATTCTTTGAGTACAGTGTAGATGCTCTGAATGTCAAGTGAAAAGTTACATAAAAAAGTAAAGAAACAAGAATGATAAGAAAAAGGGAAGCTTTTGTAAAAGTTTTGTAAAAGTTAAGTTGGTTCTTGTTAATATCAGGTTTAAGTTTGATATTAGCATGTCGGTCATGGTCACAAATTCGGATATCGGATTTGGGGCGTGACAATTTTCCTTGAAACTGTGTCATTTTGGGGCTTATTTGGCACGCGCGCACACACACACACACACAAAAACGTCAACAAGATGACATGGCAATTAAGCAGAAACTAACTAGGGGATGATTTGCTAACAGAACCAAACGTTAGGGTGTAAAATCAAAGTTTTGAAACATTAAGGTGTAAAATCCAATTATCCCCAAACGTTAAGGGTATACTTTGTAATTTACTTTACTTTTTTTAGGTGTCAATGTGGCACAATATATGGTCTCCTGGGTAGGAACGGGCAACTAGGCTCTTCTTCACTAAACATCAACGCCTTGGTACCAAGAAGGGACCACCTCTACCTTTATTGCATTTTGTATTCATATCTAAAAGGAGGGAGACAAGACGAGAAAGAATGGGTGGGTACGTTGATTCTTGACATGTAAAAGGCAACTCAAAACAACAGTGGGTAGAAATAAATCCAAGCGTGTGAACTTAGGTATGCATCTTTTGGATGCAACTTGTAAGTCCATTTGAGCTCTTGGCTCTTGCCCATTGCTAATCCCAAGCTTAGGTAAATCCAGAACTCATAAATGCACTACATGAAATGTGGCGAATAGTTGTTGGCTACAACAATCAAGACGATCACAAGCATAAAAATAAAGTTACACGAGAATCAGAGTTTCCAACAAATCTACATACATAAATGCTGTGCCTATGTGATCATTGTTGAGTTAAAAATAGATTTACCCCGATTAATTAATTTAATTATCTAAGTTGATTAATTAGGTCAAATTATATGCAAATCGGTACCAACAAATTACTAAATAAATTAAATGCAGTGAAAAATAAATTGACACGGTGATTTGTTGACAAATGAGAAAAACCTCTCACAAGGAAAAATTCCACCGGGTAAATTTAAGATCACCACTTAAAAATCCATTAATCAATAATCAAGAGGTTACAAATATGAGGAATCTTACCGCTACCCTGACCTATCTCAATATAACAACCTACAGTTAAACATTTGCTTCAATACCCAATTGAACTTGATATGGTTGTAGTCTTCTTTCCTTTGTTGCAGAAATCTACAATCTGTGACTAACTTCTTTGCACGGATCCTAATACGTGACTAACTCTAGCAATTTGCATGATTGTTGTTAGCTGCAAAGTTCTTCATTTCATAAATGATGAAGATTAGGAAGCACTTAGTTACAAAACCTTAAAGCGTACAAACGCAATATCTTCACATAGAGTATATGAGTTCTAGGTCTCTGTTTCCATGTATGATGACTTTTAAAATAAGTCTTATATATGACTCAGGTTGTAAGACGAAAAACCCTAATCATTCAAGTTATTATATGCCAAATTTTAGATCTGGAAATTCTAAAATCGTAGATCTTGATAGATCAATCTTGTGTCGAGTTTGTGTCGAACTTCTCCATTAATCTTCAATAGCAACATCTGTCTAGCTTGTGTCGAGACTTAATGAAACTGTTTTTCTTCACTTAAGGCGCACAAACGCAGTAGCTTCACACAGAGTATATGAGTTTTAGGTCTCTGTTTCCATGTATGATGACTTTTAAAATAAGTCTTATATATGACTCGGGTTGTAAGACGAGAAACCCTAATCATTCAAGTTATCATATGCCAAATTTTATATCTGGAAATTCTAAAATCGTAGATCTCAATAGATCAATCTTGTGTCGAGTTTGTGTCGAACTTCTCCATTAATCTTCAATAGCAACATCTGTCTAGCTTGTGTCGAGACTTAATGAAACTGTTTTTCTTCACTTGTTTCTTGGATCAACCTTCATGTCTTTAATGATACCACTTCATCTATATAATTACAAGTAAAGTGCGTTTTGTCAAAGTATTAGCCAATTACATAGAAAATATAACCCTAGACGTGTAACAATTGAAACCTGTGGATAAAATTTTGAAGAGGCTTTCATCACCTCCAGTTTACAAATTGATGCATTACAAAAATATGAGTCCAACGATGAGATGATGCTTTTGAACAAAGTAATTGTTGAGGATTTGTGTTGGGGATTATACAAAGAAGAATAGAGGATTTCAGTGCATACAGCCTTTGTGCTACAAAGTCAACCGGAAGAAGGAATTCCTTGCTTTTGAAACCATTCAGCCATAAGAAACCTTTCGTATAGCACAGCACAGGTCTGACATCTTTTTGCTGAGAGAGGTTATTGAGGAGTGGAAGAATTTACATCCTGAAGCTGAACAACAAGTTCAAAAAAAGAGGGGATTAAAAGAGGTGGAGGAGAAATTATTAAATTAATTGGTGAAGAGATACTGAGATATCAAATGCTAATCTTTGTACCTGTGTGTCATGCGGTTTCCCAGGAGAATATGGAATGCATGGAATTCCATTTTGTTGTAATATGGCTTGACTTTGCCTATTTGGTATTGGAAATCAATTCACACATGATGTTGGCATAGTGCAAAGCAAAGACTTGCAAATTAACTCCTAGTTGTGGGAGCCTAATTTGTGTATGATTTAGAATATGATGACCCGATTCAATATAAAATTGGCCCGTTTTACTGTGTGGAATATAAATAATGTTGCTTCAAATTAAGATTTGATGTGTTGTTTAAAAAGAAAACTACATTACTGCACTTTGTATAATTTACCTGAAAATACTAAAATCACCGCAACTCCATGGACATAAGGAAATTGTCAAACCATGTAATTTTTTGTGTCATATGATTGCCTTTGAGTGTGTATTATTTTCTTTATGTTTTTGCATCTCACAAATATGGGAATTCAAGCAAATTCCCAAAAGTTGTTTTAGGACTCTTGTAGCCGCCCTAACATTTTAGCACTTATAAAAGTGTGTTGCGGTATTAGTTCTAACTAGTTACACACCCATGCGATATGTGGGAATAGATAATCATTTTGTAATTATAGGATAATGTATAATTTGTTCTCTCTAAAAATTAAATAATTTCTAAAATTATATTTCATCTTTCTATCTTTACCAATATATCATTCTATTATTTTGAGTGTGCTTGATTAATATTATTCATTAATGAGGTGGTCCATATTTTTAGAAATTATGTTATAGTGGACTATCTTTTTCTAATTTTTTTTCCTATACAACTACATTTTTTAAGTTTCAAATAAATTATTCAAAATTTTCATTCTCTTAAAAGAAATTATCATGATAATCAAAACTGATAACAAAATTACACTTAATATTACCCAAATAATTGATAGGCGCATTCAAATGCATAACCAAGATTATGTTTTGATATAAATTCAAATTCTCATTTCCAAAATAACTAAGTATTAACTCAAAAAAAAAAAAAAAATCAAACCAAAGTTATGAGAGGGAGATAGACTACTTGTGATGGGAAACTAAAAAATATAACAACAAATACTAACCCAAAATAGAGTTTTAAAAAACATAATGATTCATCAACCTAAAGTAGAGTTGCAAGACAAAATAAAAAATGAGAGAGAGAGAGAGAGAGAGAGAGAGAGAGAGAGAATAATCACTTTTCAAGAGAGAAAATAACAAGATGATAAAAAAATAGTAAAAATATAAGATATAATAATAAACACCAAATTATTCAAGTCATGCTATATAATAAAATAACATTATATAAATATATACTATCTTTATAGTGCAATAGGATAACATTTATGAAATAAAATAAAATAAAATATATAACTTAAAAACACAAAACTAAATCACATCAAACCCAAAGTAAAGTTCTAAAGAATACAAAATTTGTCAACCTAAAGTAAAAATGCAAAAAAAAAAAAAAAAAAAAAAAAAACCACCAAAAAATGGGAAAAAAATAAGAGAAAACAAGAGAGAAATAACATTTTGTATATGAAAAAACTATGCATATAATGGGAGAAAGAATTGCAAATTTATAGTAAGAGGATAAGGACAAGAATAAAAATAGCCAAAAATAAATGAAGATAAAGGAATAGAAGAAGATTGATATTGAGGTAGACAGTAGTTAGGAGATAAAAAAATAAAAGTAGGAGAGAAGTTAGAGAAAGAATAACAATAAATTGAGAAATTAATACAAATAAAAAGAGTTAAAAATAAGAGAGAGAGAGGGGCAATCTCCTATCATTTGCCTCCCTCTTCTCTCAGGAACATCACCACCACCAAATCCCTTGCCAATGAATTGTGTATGCAAGTAATATTCAAAGAGTTTTTTTTTTTTTTTTTTTCTTTTCAAACTCATCAGTCATCATCGTTTCAAACTTTGTCACTTATGAATCTGAGCTTGTTATAATCACAACCAGAAAATTGTAGAAAAATTCAACCCATTTGGCTAACTTTTACTGTCAAAATATGTAAATCAGTAAATGGATGACGAAATCTTTAATCTTTTCACCATTTTGCATCCTTAGAAGCAAAAATACCCAAACAGCAGTAAATTGGGTTCTAAAAAAAATCATTCCCTGCTGTAGTGTGCTTCTATTCTACCCACCAGAAACACAAGTTCCTAGTACCATTGTAATCCTATCTTCATAACCATCGCCATAACTTTCTGTTACCATGACACCCAAAGAAATTACCCGCATCAGGAATCACAACACAGCATCGCCGCAATAGCCGTAACCCAACCCTCCACCCAAAATCACAAGAAATTATGCCATCTTCGGCGAAGAAACCCAAATTCAGTGAACCCTTACCCTCAATCCAGTCAAGCCACTCCACGAAGTATCGCGCTTCCACTGAGATCCCACCAGAAGCCTTCCCTCCCCACTTATTGTTGTGCCACTTCAAAAAACGCACCGGACAGTGTTGCGGCCTCTAATGCATCGTCACTGCCCAGGTCAGAGCGTGCAATGTGCTCAGCATAACTAAAGGGCAAGGTCCTAGTGGTGTGGATGTAGTCTACGAGGGGTCCGATGGTGATGTTGTAGAGAGAAGAGAGGCGAAAAATAGGATATTGCAATGAGAAATAAGATGGTTTGACGTGGCTTTTTTTTCAAGAGGGAGCTCATATTACCTGGAAAATGAGATGAATAAGGGGGTCCTTGCTAATCGCTATAGGCAGCCTTAGGTTTCAATCTTTGGTTTGTTTAATTTGTTCCGACTTTTGCTTGCATTTCATCTTCATCTTCATCTGATTGCTCGTTCATCTCACATTCACAACTCAAGAAGGAAAATAGTATGTACCTTTCCATTTGTATACATATCTACCCATTCTCATGAAAATAGTTAATATTAATGAACCTTACAAGGTCTAAACGCTTTAAACCATACGTGTTCTTCTTGAAATTGATGCAAGGAGTAAAAGAATACTTGACTTGCAAGTTGCAATATGTTTTACTCATTCACATGTGAAGTAAAGAAGAAAAACAGAAAAGCAAATCGGGTAGAGAAAATATGAGAGAGAGAGAAGCTAAGAAAACATTCAATGCACCGTGTGGATTACCTATAAGTTCAGATGCAGATTTATCGGTGGCGTAACTTGCTGAGGATGAAGAAGGCCAGTACACAGATGGAGGTGTGACATTAAAGGACTGAACAAAGAAGGTCTAAACTTATTCTAAGATGGAAGCAAATATTTGTTTTCGTCGCTTTCGACGACGTTTTTAGCAAGGCTTTGCACAGGAGGATTTATACTTGGGCAGAAGAGGGTCTTCTTTCTATTGCCAAAGGTGGCGACTATATTGAAAAATAAATACCAAAAAAAAAAAGGAGGAAGAAGAAGAATTGCAAAAAAAAAAAAAAAAAAAAAGGGCCTCCTCGTCCAATAAAGTGCTAAACTAAATTAACTAAAATATATATGTTAAAGGTGTTAACATGTAATAGGTTGTGGGGTTTAGGTCCACCTTGTTTACTTGTATAGCATACATATTTGTACTACACACATACTTGGGATTTGGTGACTCTCCTCTCTGGGAAATTTATGGTTGGTTATAAGTGGATCTACAAGATCAAGACTCGCTTTGATGAGTCTATTGAGCGATATAAAGCTCATCTTGTTGCAAAAAGTTTTACACTGGAAAATGGGATTGATTATAAAGAGACATTTGCTTCGATTGCTCAAATCTCATCTGTTCGTGCCCTCTTAGCTATTGCCGCTGCTAGTAAATGGGACATTTTTCAAATGGATGTCAAAAATGACTTCCTTAATGGGAATTTAAGTGAAGAAATTTATATGCAACCTCCTCCCGATCTCTCTATTGAACCAAACAAGATTTGTCACATTCGACGTGCACTTTATGGCCTTAAACAAACTCCACGAACTTGATTTGCCAAGTTCAGCTCTCTCTCGTTTGGGTTACATTGCCAATCATTATGATTCTAACTTATTTCTTCGTCGCACTGACAAAAACACTATTTTAGTTCTCCTATATGTGGATGATATGATCATAACTGGTGATGACCTCAATGGCATTCAACAACTCAAGGATTTTCTCAGTCAGCAGTTTCAGATAAAAGATCTTGGACATCTCAGCTACTTATTAGGTCTTAAAATCACTCATTTCACAGATAGTTTTTATATTACTCAAGCCAAGTATGCTTTTGAATTTTTGTCTAGAGATAAACCCACCGATAGCAAAACTGTTGACACTCCAGTTGAACTTAATGCGCATCTGACTCCCTCAGGGGAGGGGGGAGAAACCATTGTCTAATCCCTTTCTTTACAGACAATTAGTTGGGAGTCTAGTTTATCTCACTGTCACTCGTCCAAACATTTCTTATGCTGTTCACTAGGTGAGTTAGTATTTGTCTGCTCCATGATTGACTCACTATGCTGTTATTCTGCACATTCTTCGATACCTGAAGGGCACTCTCTTCCATGACCTTTTTTATCCTGCTCAGTCTCCTCTTGTTCTCCGTGCATTTTCTGATACTGATTAGGCAAAAGATCCCA
Source organism: Quercus aquifolioides (assembly GCA_019022515.1). Taxonomy (NCBI): domain Eukaryota; kingdom Viridiplantae; phylum Streptophyta; class Magnoliopsida; order Fagales; family Fagaceae; genus Quercus; species Quercus aquifolioides. The sequence continues at coordinate 82,620,526 of CM032327.1, forward strand.
CTGATCACAAGTCCACCACTGGTTATTGCTTTCTTCTTAGTTCTTCTTTGATTTCTTAGCAAAGCAAAAAAAAACCCTTGTGACCCACTCCAGTACTAAAGCAAAACATCGTGCCCTTGTTGATATCACATCTGAGCTCCTTTGACTACAATGGCTTGTTAAGGACTTAGGTGTGTCCACATAGCTTCTACTACTCCTCTTTATTGTGACAACCAAAGTGTCATTCATATTGTTCACAATGATGTCTTCCATGAACGAACTAAACACATCAAGATTGATTGTCAGTTTATTCGTTATCATCTTGTCCATGGTGCTCTCAAGCTGTTCTTGGTCTCCTCTAAAGATCAACTTGCAAATATCTTCACCAAGTCACGTCTTAAAGGACGCCTTCGTGCTTTGGTTGATGTGAGAGACCGCGCCCCCGGCCTATTTTTATGATGTTGGGTCAAATCTACGTGAATAGGTGGAGTCGTGTTATTGCCTCTCAAAATGAAGATTCGACTAGTTATATTTTTCCATTTAGATTAAGGGTTTTACAATAGAGTCGCCACTTATTTAATTATTAGGATAAATAAGAAAACCAAAATTTAAAAATTCCTCATTTTATTAATTTTTAATTGAATTTACATTGATCATAGAAAAATTACATGGCGTTGGTCTTAGATACAATCTAAAATAAAGTACATAGCTTTGTTTCCTAGTTACAATCTAAAATTTGAAAATTACAAGGATAAACATTGGTTTATCAACTTTTGATCTAAGTTCGGAGGCTATGTTACAAGGTAGGAAAGTGTTAGGCACTCACCTTACCCGATGAAACCGATCTTCTAGACTATGGTGGCCAACATTCATATCACATCATCCAATATGTTATCAATCAATTTGCATGTTGATTTAAAGTGTGTGCATGTGATAAACTCTAATTCAATTTATTAAACATTTCATTTGGATTGAAAGATAAATTCTAATGAATGTATGTGGATGGGGATATCCTAGATTCAAGAATTTAAAAGAATTATTAAACAAACATATTTTTCATGTTTTTTATGTGGATTTAAGATCAAAACTAGTGTTATGCATAAACATGTGATGAACAACTAAGAACATGTGAAGAACATATAAGAACAATTAAGAACATTTAAACATATTCAAAGGAATTTAAATGATTATTATCATGCTTTAATCTTAAACTCTCATCATGGCAACACAAAAAACAATTAGGAAAAGGGATTATACATTCATGCAAGATCCATATGGTGGAGGAGGAGACTCTTGAGGGAGGTCCTAAGGGTGGAGGAAAAGAAGAGTTAGGAGAGGAAGAGTGAGTTTTACTCAATACCTTGAGTCTCAAGAAGACTAAAATGTGACAAGACTACTCAACTTCTTGGAACTCAAGAGATGAGAAGAAATGGGGTTTTTGTGTGTCTTGGAATGGAGGAGAATGGGGGTATATATAGTAGTGGTTGAGGAAATATGAATGAGGGTTGACAAAGAATCATGAACCTATACCTCATTTTAGCCTTTGAGAAAATCTGGTGCATTAAATGTAGAGATTGGTGGGAGTGAGGAGCAAGCAAAATTCGGTTTTCACGTAGCTACTGTAACAACCTGTAGAGCCAACTTCAAAAAATCATATCTTACTCAATTTTGATTGGAATTGTCTCATTTTTGTGATCAAATTGAAGCCTCGAATGTCCAAGTTCTGGGAAAATTAACCTCATTCACAAATTTAAAATATTCTGAGAGATATCAACGAAATGGTGAGCAGAGATCATTTGTTAGAAAACAATTTCAGCATAATTAGCATTAATAGGTCCCAAATTAGTTTTCAATTAACATTTAGTTCCAAATTTACCCTAATTAAAAGATAATTGCACAAATTACTCATTGAATGATTAATGTTTAACTATCTAGTTAATTAAGTGTGTGCAACCCTACCCTAAAATGTAGTCCTAACCAATCAAATTATGACATATCATTGACCTCAAATTGATTATACTTATAACCAATTGAAATCAATTGTTCATAATCACATATAGTTGGACTCAATTTGTGACAGTGCATCTCAGCCATTAAAACTTGATTTGATAATAACTTTCAATCTGGTGGTCCGATTAGAGCTTATGACCAGTCGATTTGATCATTACAACATCAAGATCATTTTGGTGAAATGAGATTAAGGATCTAATGACCAGAATCAAGATGCATATTTTCAAGGCAAAATTACCCTTTTACCCTAAATGCGAATTGCAAAATGAGGTGTCAACAGTTAACAATCTCAAGTTGGTCTTACCAATGGCAGCTCCAAAAAAAAATTTCAGGATGTTCCTCAACAAGTATAAATTACACAATCTATTAAAAAGAAAATTTTGTATATTGATAACAACAACAACAACCAAAAAACATGTAAATGCATAAAGTTTATAATTGCATTCTACATGATTTTCTTATCAAATATTTGTCCATAATTCTAGCAAAAGAATAAACAATAAACTATAAGTTCATTTGAAATATTAATAAAATTATTAATTATTGTTGTTTAGTTGTTTCATTAATTTGTTTGTCTTTTATAAACTATAATTTGTTATATTGTTGTTTCATTAATTATAAAATTATTAATTGTTATTAGCCTAACATAATTTAATTTGTTTGTCTTTTATAATGTATTGTTTCATTATTGTTTAGTCTAACACAATTTAGTTGTTTAATTTGTTTATTAAGTGTCTTCTATAATTTGTTATGTGTATAATTAATATGTATAGTGTAAGGCTTTTGTTAACGCACCCGTTAAGTTTGCATTGGTACTTTGTTAAGTCTGCAGACTATTACTAAAATAGCCCTACTTTGATGGAAAAATCAAGAAAAACGTCAACACCTATATGATGTGTGTCAGGCAGCATTGAAAACATCAAATGTTGCATTATTTTACTTAAACACCCTCTTAACTATTTTTACCATCTCCATATTTATAGCATTTTCTCCTTGTGATCTCAGATCTCTTTCCCATCTATGGCTTCAGGTTTATTCTTATCTTTTGATTTAAATTTTTTTTTTTTTTTTTTTTTCCATTTCTTTCCTTCTCTTTCACAGCTACAAATCCGGGTAGGACCTTCTTTTTTTCTTTTTTCTTTTTTCCATCTGGTGGGATCCAAAGACCCAAAATTTCCCCCAACAACTCTCAAGTTTTTTTTTCATCTTATTTTTTTTCTGCTCCCTTTTCCCTTGTGTTCATAGAGAACCTTTAACCTTTTTTCCTTTAACCTTTTTTTCTCTCCTTCACACGTGCTTTACATCTTATCTCTATCCTGTCTCTTCTAGATTTTTCTTCAGATCTACTTTCCCTCTTTTCTTTCTTCGTCCTTATTTCTTAGTCACAGCTTTTCTTCTCTCTCAATGTTCTCCTCAAGCATCATTTTACGCCGCCACCATGCTTCTTTCAACAAGCATCGTTCATCCCTAATAGCACCTCCATGCTCCTCTCTCAAGCCGCCTCTGCTTTGTTTGGATTATAGGTTTATATTTTCATTATTTTGTATGGGAAATCAAGAGTTTTTGTTTTGGCCCAGAATCCGTTTTTGGTTGAGGGTGTTCCTAATTTTGGTTGAAGGTGTTCCTAATTTTTTTTTAAGGGTAAACAAATAAAAAAAAATTAATTATTATATATTTTTTTTTTCAGGTCAGGGTGGGTCTCACACCCACCTTGAGTTTGAGGGGGGTTGTTAACGTGTAATAGGTTGTGGGCTTTAGACCCACCTTATTTACTTGTATAGCACACATACTTGTACTACACACTCTACCTCCTATATAAAGGCACTCATATATATTTTATTACTTGAGAAATACAATAATATTCATTAAGTATTTCTAACAAAAGGTATTATAAGTTTTACTACATGATAAAAAGCACCAAATTTGATTGCTTATTAATGGAAAAGACAAAATAAGAGCATGCTATTGAAAACATTGCAACATCTGTTAGGAAAGCCTCCATTGATTGTGTTCAAACAAAATACATGTCAAAAGGCAGGGTAAGAAAGGGTTTAGCTAATGGAGATATTAACTCTTCCGGGAACCAGTAATGGGTAAGCCATGTCAAACCAAGATTGATCAAAATCCGAATGAAACAAATTGAACGAAGCTTACAAACTAATATAACAATGAATATGATTGGTGGGTTTCAACCACTTTATAACTGAATTTTGAATTACCTCTTTCTAATTTGTAACATATTAGTTTGTAAAACCAATATAGTAAAAGTTGTAGTACTTATAGCACTACTCAAGTTTCAATTTTTAGATTTTACCCCTTGAAATTATATTCAGTTTGCATTAACAGCTCTTTTGTCTAAATTTTCCATTGTCACATAAACTTGTCATGCATACTTAATTCATCAAATACTAAACAAACAATTTTACAATTCTACCTTAAAGCTTGCAAATAATAGTTCTTGAAGGCTTTACAACTTGATTCCAACAACAATTCGAAACTTTTGAGTGTGTTACCCAAGATTGATGAGTGCCTCTATTTAAAGGAGTCTAGTTTAATGACACATAGTTACTTTTAATTGGGAACATCTGTTATGATTTAAATGGTGCGACTTTAAGTCTTATTCTCCAAAGGACACATGGCATTACACAATTTTCCACTTTAAATTAAAACCTCGACATGTGTTGATATATGATTGAGTCTTGAATATTCTTTGTAATTTTTATTCATCAGAACCATCCCCCATTACCAAGGATGAGTTGGCGGCTACCTGGTTTTTAATCCTACATATGAGTATATGACGAGATGAATGATCAATCAAGCAAACCATAGGGACCATGGGGAGTGCAATCTGCCTCTGCTTAGTGTTTGTTTGGCTTAAGCTTATTTGCTTACTTTTCAACTTTTATGTACAATTTTTTAAAACTTCACTTTTTTCTCAATTTGTAAAAGTACAGTATATTTTAGCATACTTTCAACAAAAATCTAAATAAATTATTCCCAAATAGCTACTTAGTCTATTTTTGCTATTTGTGATAGATATGCAGCGGAAGAAACATGAGCAAAATGCCTAATGAACAAGATTTTGTTATTATTATTTTCTCTTTTTAAATATTTCAAATTTTTATTTTTGGAAATTTATGTAATGGATCTCAATGTATGTGAATTACTCATAACAAATATATAATATATGTGAATTTTGTGTATAATTTATTTGTAACTACAGTCATCCCATTAAAATATGTATGAATGTAGAAAAATGCATACACTTCTTAAAGGCACACACTATTTCCTTTAGCATAATTACTTTTTAATCTATATATAATATAAAACCAAAGTTTTTGGCCATTTGTTGATCTCATGAAAGCTTACCATGTAAGTTTTGTAGCTCTCACAACTTTCCACATCATTTATAATTTTTAAATTTATTTATTTTAAACTGAATACCACACGATTCATTTTTTGAAAACGTGACATTTAAAACCCAATTATCTATGAAAAATCCACGTAAACCTACAACCCCCGGTTTCTTCTCCATTATCTCTCACAAAAAGAAAATTTTTGCTCTCTGCCCCAACACACTCTTCTCTAGCAAAGTTTCAGCAATAGATATCCTATTTTGACAAATAGCTCTCTCTCTCTCTCTCTCTCTCTCAAAAAAAAAAAAAAAACATTGTTCTCCTATTTTGACAAATAGGTCACTCTCTCTTTCTCTGAAAAATTAATTGATCAAGATATGAAGGAAAAGAATATTTAGCATTTGTTTGATTACTGTTTGTTATTTGACTGTTTTTTTTCCCCCATTAGCTATAGACTATGTGAATTACTCATAACAAAAATATAATATATGTGAATTTTGTGTATAATTTATTTGTAACTACAGTCATCCCTTTAAAATATGTATGAATGTAGAAAAATGCATACACTTCTTTTCTTTTTTTTTCTTTTTTTTTTAATACAAGATAGAATTCTACTCTAACCTAATTTAAGTGTATATGTGTGTGAAGCTCCCTCCTGGAGACTTGAACCCCGACTCTTTCTCCCCACACTCTACAAGCATTTATACTTATAGAGTGACTATCGTACCAAGGGTGTGCGGTGGTCATACATTTCTTAAAGGCACACGCTATTTGATTTGCTTTAGCATAATTACTTTTTAATCTATATATAATATAAAACCAAAGCTTTTGACCATTTGTTGACCTCATTAGAGCTTACCATGTAAGTTTTGCGGCTCTCATTATTTTCCGCATCATTTATAATTTTTAAATTTATTTATTTTTAACTAAATACCACACAATTCATTTTTTGAAAACCTGACTTTTGAAAACCCGATTATTTATGAAAAATCCACGTAAACCTGCAACCCCAAGTTTCTTCTCTGTTACCTCTCATAAAAAGAAAATTTTTGCTCTGTGCCCAAACTCACTCTTCCAGGGACGTAGCTAGCTATGGACTAGGGGGGCAATGGCCCCCCCTAAATTTCTTTAAAAAAATATTATTATATATGTGTACTAATTTTAGCAATTTTATTTTATAAAATTACATTTTTTCCCCTTAAACAATATCATTGATTTTTTTTAAGAGTAATGCTATACTCACAAATTTTTTTACAACATTTTTACAAATTGCTTTGGTTGCAAATTCTTATTGGTTCATACATGGACCCACCACTCACATCATTTTTTTATTTACTAATAACCACTTATTACATCAATAATTTATAAAAAAGTTTGTAGCACTAGTGTTTTCCTCATTTTAGTGACTATAAAAAAATTCATAGATCTAAAATCTAAAAGAAAATATACAAGCCCAAAAAAAAACCTTAGCAACAAAAATTACCGATAGTAAAACTTTTTAAAAAAAAATTAAGTTCAATTAACCAATTTTATTTAAAATAAACAACCTTGTCATTTAAAAAATTATAAACAAAAATAATTTTGTTCTTACAAACAAAAAAAAAAAAAAAAAAAAAAATTCTCAACAGTTAAGTAGTAGCAAAGTCAAAGGTTTAAACCGCTACACACAATTAACAGTAAAGCCGCCCCCTTAACTCAAAACTCTGGCTCCGTCCCTGCACTATTCTCTAGCAAAGTTTCAACAATAGATATCCTATTTTGACAAATAGGTCTCTCTCTCTCTCTCTAAAAAACATTGTTCTCCTATTTTGACAAATAGTTCACTCTCTCTTTATCTGAAAAATTAATTGATCAAGATATGAAGGAAAAAAATATTTAGCATTTGTTTGATTACTGTTTGGTATTTGAATGTTTTTCTTTTTCTTTTTTTTTGGATTTCCATTAGCAATAGACTACATGTTACGGCAAGGACAGAGCACGTGTACTACACACGCCAGTACATGTTTCCTGTTTTAAAGATAACCAATAATAAGACATCTAAATCACTTTCTATGGTTCAAGTTGAAAACACCACAAAGTTGATAGGAAGGCCGGCCAAAAGAACCATGGTGAAGGTTGTTGTAAGTTTAACTTAACAAATTTTAGCCAGGTTGGGCTTACAGTGATGATGCCTTCATCACTTTCTATGTGTGTCTAATTTGCTATCCTTATGGAGCACACATTACTAAAGGGATATGAATAAGTGTAATGAGAATCAGCTGACCACTAACATAGCCTTTGTCTGTGGTTTCTGTGAGAGTTAAATGTGATTAGAGTGTGTTATGGTATGGTTGATGCGATGAATGGTGGTGTTGTTTTGGGGGTTGGTTGTTGAGGATTTGGAGGAAAACACAAATATATGTGATACCATATTGCGGCTTCTTAATAAAAGGAGTTGGGTTTGTTTATACACTGTCATAAGGCACACAATTTTTTTTTTACCCCGTTGCAATATGTTTATAAGTACGAAAAAAAAAATACTTGATAAGGATTCTTATATTAATGTTTTGCACTTGACATATCTGTTTTTAAACTCAAGTAAAAAAATAATTAGCTTTGTATGATTCCCAAGTACACAAACACAAGTCGGTGGAGAGTTTTTGGACTTTCTTTGATTCTATGGTCTAGGCAAGGATCCTACAATATTTGAGTATTTCATTGTGCAATATTTTGGATATTGGGTATTTTGTCGTCCAGTTTTTTGAGTCCATGTAGGAAATAGAAAACCCAGGTATAAATAGTTGATTTGTTACTTGCTTGTCATACTACTGAATTGCTTCGGACCTTCGGCTTCTATATCAAAAAAACAAATTGTTGTTCTGATCTTTTTTTTTTCTTTTTTTTTGGTTGTTATTTGCTGTGCTTGGCCCGCTTGGGTTGTTGCTTTTGTTAAGTAAGGCTCTCTGTATTTTGAAAGTTCTTTGATACTTTTTTTTATGCTAGTTAGGGTAGCACTTGCAAAGCACGTGCTTGCTATGAAAAAAGAGCAGTAACTAAGATTAATTCTAGATTTTATTTATATCACAAAACACAGATATAAATCATTTTATTTTTAAAGTACATAAAAGAGACATTAATATTGAAAAACAGAGAAGAAATTCTGGAAAACTGAAACTCTATTTCATTGAGCAATCAAAAATGAATTGAATGTCAAAACTGATACAATCAGATGCGTATATATACACCAGAGCTATAACTAACTGTTTACAAGAAACTAACTGGAAACTAACAAATATAACAGAACCATACACGTGCCTGTCATGTGCTGAGTTAAATACATTTACAGAGCTAAACTACATGTCGTTTCTATTGTTTATGTGAGATGACTATTGTCGTTTACTCTACAAACAGATTCTGTACTCTGCTTCTTATTTGTGCTCTTCATTCTGCTCCTCTTAGTTCCATTACTTCCTTTTGCATCTTGACACCCCCCCCCCCCCTCAAGTGGAAGAGGGGCATGAATATTGACCATATTTAACTTGGATACAAGAAAGGAAAATTGTTGAGCACTCAAGGCTTTGGTTAACAAGTCTGCAATTTGAGAGTTTGTCCTAACATGTAACATTCTGACATACCCTTCCAAGACTTTATCTCTGACACGGTGACAATCAATCTCTATATGCTTTGTTCGTTCATGAAATACAGGGTTTGCAACAATATGAAGGGCTGCCTGACTATCACAGAACAAAAGTGCTGCTTGAGGATGCTTTATTTGAAGGTCATGAAGAACATATAAGAGCCAAATGATCTCACAAACTGCTACTGCCATGGATCTGTACTCAGACTCTGCTGAAGACCTTGAGACTGTTTGTTGCTTCTTTGACTTCCATGAAACCAAAGATTCACCAAGAAATATGCAAAAGCCAGTGACAGATCTCCTAGTATCGGGGCATGCAGCCCAGTCTGCATCAGCAAAAGCCTTCAAATGCAATTCTGATTTGCTTGAGAAAAACAACCCTTGGCCTGGTGAGCTCTTTAGATATTGCAAGACCTTATGAGCTGCTTGCAAATGAGGCTCTCTAGGACGTGCCATGAACTGGCTTAGTCTATTTACAGCAAAGGTTATGTCAGGCCTAGTTATTGTCAAGTATATCAACCTTCCTATCAATCTTCTATAGGAGCTTGGATCCTGCAACTCCTTCCCCTCATACTTACTAAGTTTGAGGTTTTGATCCATAGGCACTTTGGCTGGTTTGCACCCTAACATGCCAGCATCATCCAACACTTCAAGTGTGTACTTTCTTTGACATAAATTGATGCCATCAGTAGTCCTTGCAACTTCAAGGCCTAAGAAAAACTTCAAATCACCCAAATCCTTTAGCTTGAACTGTTGATCCAATAAAATCTTCAACTCATCAACTGCTTGTTTGTTATTACTAGCAATCAATATATCATCAACATAAACTAATAGAGCAATAAAGGAAGTAGAGGTCTTCTTAATGAAAAGAGAGTAATCAGCCTTGGACTGTGTAAACCCGAGGAGAACCAATGCAGTGGAAAATTTGGCAAACCATTGCCTTGAAGCTTGTTTTAGTCCATACAAGGACTTAGTAAGCTTGCATACCAACCCCCATTTGCTGTGGAAGCCTGGTGGGAGATCCATATAGACTTCTTCCTTCAATTCACCATGTAGGAAGGCATTATTTACATCAAGCTGACAAAGATACCAGCCTTGCACAGCAGCCACGGCAAGAAGACACTTGACAGTAACAAGCTTTGCAACAGGGGAAAATGTTTCAGTGTAGTCAAGGCCCTCTTTTTGTGTAAAGCCTTTAGCCACCAACCTAGCTTTATATCTCTCCACAGTGCCATCAGATTTGTACTTCACCCTATATACCCATTTACAACCAATTGTCTTTTTATGAGGTGGAAGAGCTGTGAGGGTCCAAGTGTGGTTAGCTTCAAGGGCAGATCTTAGCTGCCATAGCCTCTCTCCACTTGGGATTTTGAACCGCTTGGTGATTGAATTTAGGTTCCTCAATAGAAGAAATGGCATTACAGAAATGCAAGTGTCTAGGGGACAATTTGGTGGAAGATAGGTATGAGGATAAAGGGTAAGCAGTACAAGGTTGAACTCGAGATACTTGACTGCACTTATAAGCTTGCAAATAAGCAGGTCTGTGTGAAATCCTAGTTGATTTTCTAATAGGTGGAATGGAAGCAGGAGGTGCAGGATGGACAGAAGGTGAGGAAAGGTCAAGGGTAGCATTAGACTGATTAAGAAGATGAACATTGGACTGGTCAAGGGAAATAGGAGACTGATTAGAAACATCAGAATGACCCAAGGGAACAGGTAGGGAACCAATAAGAATAGAAGAAGTGTCTGAGCAAGGATGGGAAAGAGGAACATGCTCAATAGTAGAAGTAGAGTTGGCAGGTGGAAGTGAAACAGAAATTGGACAAGAGGGAGAGTCAAAATCAGGAGTAGATTAATCAGATAAAGGAAAAGAATTGATACCAAATAATGAAGAAGAAGAAGACTTTGAAAAAGGAAAGGTAGACTCACGAAAGACAACATCTCTAGAGATAGAAATCTTCCTAGTATGAAGGTTAAGAACTTTGTAACCTTTCATATTAAAAGGATAGCCTAAAAAGACACATGGGGAAGCTCTAGAATCAAACTTTAACCGGTGGACAGAAGGGGTTGAGACAAAACACAAGCAACCAAACACTCTAAGATGAGTAAAAGAAGGTTGTTTATGAAACAAAAGCTCAAAAGGAGATTTATGACCTAACAAAGGCATGGGCAATCTGTTAAGCAGATAAGTAGCTGTCAAAATGCATTCTCCCCAATATGCTGAGGGCAGATTGGATTGAAACTTAAGAGATCTAGCAACATTCAAAAGATGTTGGTGCTTTCTCTCAACCACAGAATTTTGCTGAGGTGTATAAGCACAACTCTTTTGATGCACAATGCCAAGATCACTATAAAAGTTGGATAAAGAGAATTCAGGAGCATTATCTGATCGGATTGCCTTAATGCTAGTGTTAAATTGAGTCAAAATCATGTTATAAAAAGAAATTAAAAGCTGTTTAACATCAAACTTAGCTTTCATGAGATATACCCAAGTAGACCTAGTGGCATCATCAACAATGGTAAGAAAAAATCTAAAACCATCATAAGTGCAAACAGAATAAGGACCCCAAACATCCACATGAATTAAAGCAAATGGCTCAGTACTCATATTATTGTTTGAAGGAAAAGGCAATCTCTTCTGTTTAGCCAAAGGGCAGATGGTACAAATGTCATTACAGTTGGAAGAAAAAGAAGGCAAAACATCTTGCAAAGATGACAATTTATTAAAAGAAGGATGTCCTAATCTAAAATGCCACAAAATGGACATATCTTTATTAGAGATAGACGCGGAAAAAGCTGACTTGGGAAGCTTGTTGATGGAGAGGTAATCTGACAGAGAAGGTGGAGTCCTAGAAGTGCTGTTCTGCAGCAAGTACAGACCATGTTGGACTTCACCCACTCCAATCGTCCTCCAACAAGAAAGGTCCTGAATGAAGCAAAATTGAGACAAAAATACAAGACAAAATGGCAAGCTTTGAGTGAGTTGACTGACAGACACAAGATTAAAGGAGAAGGAAGGAACATAAAGGACATGTTCAAGGGTAAGAGAGTTGGACAGTTTTACAGTACCAATGTGAGTAACATGAGCAGATTCACCATTAGGTAATTCAACAACACAATGGGAAACAGTAATATAAGAGTGAAAAAGTGAAAGAGAACAAGCAATGTGATCACTTGCACCTATGTCAAGAACCCAAGTACTACCACCAAAAGCAGATCTATTCACAAGCTTAGCAGAGAAAATGGAATGCTTGAGATTACCTGCCAAAGGAGTTGATTGAGACGTGGAAGCTTGGTTGGAAGAAACACTGTTGGCCATAGCAATTGAACTATTTTGAGAATCAGATCCTCCAATCATGGCAAGCAGTTTTTGACATTGCTCCATTGTGAAAGGAAAATGCTGTGGAATTGGTGTTGCAACAGAATCAAGAGAAGAAACTTGATTTGCCCTTGCTTTGGTCTTATATCCAGGAGGATATCCATGAATTTTGTAGCATTTCTCCATGGTATGACCAAGCAATCCACAATGGCTGCAGGTAGGCCTTTCCTTTCCTTTCTTGAAATTCTTGGAACCATAACCAAAATTCATTGTTTTGGCTACAAGGGCCGTGGATTCAACAAAAGGACCATTGTTGCTATGTCCAACTGACCTCTGCCTTTCATCTTGAACCAGAAATGAATATACCTTGTCAACAGAAGGAATGGGATCCATTAACAGAATTTGGCCTCGAATGTGAGAGAATGAATCATTGAGACCCATTAGAAGCTGCATGATTGCTTCTCTGTGATGAAGATTGGAAATCTTTTCATTCACATGGCACACACACTTCTCACAAGAACATAGAGGGAGTGGTTCATAATTCTGTATTTCATCCCATAAGATCGAGAGATTGGTAAAATAATCACTCACAGTGAGTTCCCCTTGAGAAATGCTAGCAAGATCCTTCTGTAATTGGTAAACCCTAGATCCATTGCCCTGAGAGAACATATTCTGAAGCTTCTTCCAAACTTCCTTGGCAGTTCTCCGATACACCATACTAGTTGCGATTTTAGGGGAAACGCAATTGATGATCCAAGAAACCACAATTTCATTGCATCTTGACCAGCTTTGAACGAGAAGAGGAACTTTCTCCATGGCAGAAGTTAGAGAAGCAGAGCCATCAATTAACCAAAATTTATTCTTGATCCTAAGAGCTCTCTCCATAGATCGTGCCCACGTAGGGTAGGTTTCTCCTCCAATCAGCGGCTGAGATACGAGAATTGCACCAGGACTCTCAGCGTGGTGGAGAAAGAAAGGATGTGATTCATCAATGGTAATGCTTGTAGAAGCTGGATCAGAAGACGCCATTGATGGAGCTTCGAAAAGAAAAACCTAGCTTTTGAGGAGAAAGAAATTGAAACGAAGAAATTAGGCGGAAGCAAGAAATGATTGCTCTGATACCATATTGAAAAACAGAGAAGAAATTCTGGAAAACTAAAACTCTATTTCATTGAGCAATCAAAAATGAATTGAATGTCAAAACTGATACAATCAGATGCGTATATATACACCAGAGCTATAACTAACTGTTTACAAGAAACTAACTGGAAACTAACAAATATAACAGAACCATACACGTGCCTGTCATGTGCTGAGTTAAATACATTTACAGAGCTAAACTACATGCCGTTTCTATTGTTTATGTGAGATGACTATTGTCGTTTACTCTACAAACAGATTCTATACTCTGCTTCTTATCTGTGCTCTTCATTCTGCTCCTCTTAGTTCCATTACTTCCTTTTGCATCTTGACAATTAATTCCCCCATAAAATAAGACATTAATTTTACTGTTGTAAGATTTTGAGCTTGCAAGAATTCAACGATGGCGGAAAATGACAGTTGGAGTTGTAACAGAATGGAGAGAGAGAGAGAGAAATTTCTGGAAATAAGATATTTCTTGATTATGCAAAGCTCAATTACATACATTACAAGGCTACCTATTTATACAAGTCTGAATAGATAGAAAGCTAGAAAAATCTAACAGAATCTTTCCTAACAGAATAACAATGTCTTGTAACAAACTATCCGTAAATATCGGAATTACAATTAACATTCACAACTTGAAGATCAACTCTGTAACTTCTTCAACCTTGAGCACGCAATAGAGGAATTCTGGAATTGGAGCTGAATGAAGAAAGGAAGTCCAAAACACCACCGTTCAGTTTAGTACAAAACGCATCGTTTCTCAGCACTTCATTAAACATAACATGCATAACATGGAACGGCACCGTTTTGGCCTTTTGAAAACTATCTGTTAGCAAAGTAGCTATTACTCATCATTTTCCTCATTTTTTTGTGTTTGACCCTCTGAGCTATCACTTCCTTTAACATCCCCCTCAAAACCATAGGGGCAATGGACACCATGATTTTGGACCTAAGGAAGCAAAAACGAGCTGTAGAGAGACTCTTGATAAAATTATCAGCTAATTGATCTCCAATAGTAATGTACTTAACCTGCAAGTCCCTACACAATACACGCTCTCGAACAAAATGGTAGTCCACCTCCACATGCTTTGTGCAAGCATGAAAGACAGGGTTAGACACAATAGCCAAGGCATTGACATTATCACACCACAATTTTGGAGGATGAGATAGGAAAATGCCATGGTCCTTTAGAACTTGGCGAAGCTAAGATAACTCAGCTGTAGTAGAGGCTAAAGCCTTATATTCAGACTTCATGAAGGACTTGGAGACAGTGTCCTGTTTCTTGGTACTCCATGTAATAGGATTGTAACCAAGATACACCAAATAACCAGTGGTCGAGCGCCTGTCAAAGGGATCACCTGCCCAATCTGAATCAGAAAAGGCTGAAAGGGAAAAAGGTCCAAGCTGAAGAAAAACCCCAAATTGAAGAGTACCATTAAGATATCTGAGGATTCTTTTAGTTGAAATCAAGTGAATGTCAATTGACATACTTGATGGATTACAAAACTCAAATCAGGGCGAGTGAAGGTAAGGTAATGAAGAGAACCAACCATACTTCTATACTCATGAGGATTGGGAAGAACAAAACCTTCAATGGACACAAGCCTAAGATTTGGAGCACAAGGGGATCGAGCAGGCTTAGAGGTATGCATATTTGTGTCGAAGAAGGAGGTCTTGAGCATACTTAGCTTGACTCAGAAACAAGCCTTTTGAAGTCCTGGTAATCTGAAGTCCTGGGAAATAATGAAGTGAACCCAAATCCTTGAGTTTAAAAGTTGTACTAAGCTGGGAAATGAGGGAGTTAAGGAATTGAGGATTGTTCCCAGTCAACACAATGTCATCCACATATAATAGTAAATAGACAGTAAGCTTCCCGTACCTCAGAATGAACAAAGAAGAATCAGCAAGAGAGGCTTGAAATCTCATGTGAAGCAGTTAAGTTGAAAACCTCTTAAACCAGGCCCCAGGTGCCTGTTTATGACCATAAAGGGATTTCTGAAGCCTACACACATGATTGGGCTTTGAGGGATCAACATACCTAGGAGGCTGAACCATGTAAACTTCCTCTCTAAGAAATCCATAAAGAAAAGCATTAATGACATCCAGCTGCCTCAAAGGCCAATCAAATTGAACAGCAAGAGAGAGAATCATTCTAACTATTGGAGGCTTGTTGACTAGACTGAAAGTTTCTTCAAAATCAACACCATACTGTTGATGAAAGCCCTTAGCAACCAATCTGGCCTTGTATCTACTAATACTACCATCATTGTTGTGCATGAGTTTGAAGACCCACTTGCAACCAACCACATTTTGTGTAGGAGAGTATGGAACTAAAGACCAAGTACCCTGTCTTTGAAGAGCAACAAACTCCTCATCCATTGTCTTAAACCACTATGGATATTGAACAGCAACCTTGAAGGAGGGTGGTTCAGTGATAGTGTAATCAGGTGTAGCAGGCTTTGTTGGAACAGTCTTAGCATGCTTGACAGAAATAGCCTTAGCTAGTAATGCCTTAGGCTTGTAAATACCATTCTTAGACCTTGTCACCATAGGATGTGAATTAGTAGTAGAAGGAACCTGAATATCGGGAGTCACATGTGGAACTGTGGCAGATGGATCACGCAAAGGTGATGGAGAAAGGGGTTAGGAATGGAGATAGTGATAGGACAAGATTGAGAAGGTGAGTGAGATGTGTTAGAGAGAGGAACGGAAAATGTAGGTGAGGAAGTAGGAGTAAGGTCTGATGAAGGAGAAGGTATAGGAGTAGGCTGTGCAGCTAAGGGAGTAGGAATTGGAAGTGTTTGAGAACTAGGGATAAGACTAGATTGAGATGAAGAAAGAGGAGAGATAGGATCAAAAGGAGTAAACCTAGAAAACTGATGGATAATAGGATGTGAGGACTGTGTTGGACCAGAAGAATCATGAATTGAACCAGTGGTTAAGGACTGAGAGGAAAGAAACTCAGTTTCATTGAACAAAACATTCCTTGAAATGTAAATACAAGAAGTAATAGGATCCAAGCAAATATAACCCTTTGTGTATGCGAGATGTCCAAGAAAAATGCAAGAAGAGGTATGTGGTTGAAGTTTATGATTATTGTAAGGTCTTAATAAGGGGAAACAATCACACCCAAAAATTCTAAGGTGTTTGATATCAAGTCTGGAGTGAAAAGGAAGTTCCCAAGGAGATAAATTTTGAAGATTAGGTGTAAGGAGCCTATTAACTATGTGGACAGCAGTTGATATAGCATAAGACCAATATGAAGTAGGTAGCTAGGAATGAGATAGCATAGTGAGTGCAAACTCAACCAAATGCCTATGTTTTCTCTCAACTACTCCATTTTCCTGAGGAGTATGTGGGCAAGTAAATTGATGAACAAGACCATTAGAGAAACAAAAGTATTTGAAAGCATTAGAGGTGAACTCTCCCTTAAAATTTTGATTTTTGTATCAAGTTGATTTTCAACTATGGCCTTGAAGTGTTTGAAAATATCAAAAACATCTGACTTGAATTTTAAAAGATAAAGCCAAGTGAACTTTGAGTAATCATCAACAAAAATGACATAGTATAGAAAGTGATTAACAGAAGTCACAGGTGCTAGACCCCATACATCAGAATGAATCAATTCAAGGGGCTTAGAAGCTTGAAAATCAGAAGTATTAAAAGGAAGTTGATGCATCTTTCCATTTAAGCAACGTTTACAATGAGTGACAGTATCACTATTGTTCAAGGTACAATATACATCAATGGAAGATAGTGCAGTACTAAAAACCTTATTACTAGGGTGTCCTAACCTATGATGTCACAATAGCCACTTATTGACACTATTTACATGAAAAGCATAAGGTGTTTGATGACATTGTGCAGATTGGAATGACTAAGGCTGGAGTGACTGTGGCTGTGATGATGATGCAAAATTGAAAGAAGGTGACTTGAGGAAATACTTTAAGTAGATAGGGTAGACTCCATTTTCACTCAGGCCCTTGTAGAGGAGTCTCCCCGTAGGTATATCCTGAATTTTAAGTTCATTGGCATCAAAGTGACAAGAGCA
Organism: Quercus aquifolioides; assembly: GCA_019022515.1. Taxonomy (NCBI): domain Eukaryota; kingdom Viridiplantae; phylum Streptophyta; class Magnoliopsida; order Fagales; family Fagaceae; genus Quercus; species Quercus aquifolioides. The sequence goes on from CM032327.1 coordinate 82,638,003, forward strand.
ATTATTATGAAGACAAAATTTATGCACAAAGAGTAAATTCATTGCAATTCTAGGAACATGAAGAACATCTTTGAGAATGAAGTTATGATATTTGGTATGTAGAGTACCATTACCTATATGGTTGATAGGTAGAGTCTGACCACTTCCCACAGTGACTTGTTCAGGTCCTTTATATTGAGATTGAAGTGAAAGGTTGTTAAGATTGGCTGTGAGATGATCAATGGTGCCTAAATCAACAAGCCAAGGGTCCTGATTATTAGTGATGGCAGCATTGGAAGCACTTGCCATGGCAGCAAGCTTAGTAGGTGGATTTTTGCCTTGGTAAGCAAAATTCATCCTAAGATAGCAATCTAAAGCTTGATTTCCAGGTTTACCACATTTCTGTCATGATGGACAATCAACTTTGAAGTTCTGAGAAGAATTATGATTCTGATAATTCTGAGGAGAGAAATTCTGAGCTGCTTGAGGAGTGAAGTGCTGGCCTCCATTGTTATTGTATCTATCTCCTCTCCCTCTATTAGAATTATTTCGGCCCCTTCCTCTCCTAGAACCATGACCTCGAGGTTGATTCTAAGGACTGCTATTAGGTTTACCATTAGAGGCAAACATAGCAAGAGAGTAAGGGACTAGATCTGAGTGATCTATCATTTCTTGCTCTCACTTTGAAGCATGATAGCAAGTTGTTCATAGGATATAGGATCACTCCTAGTTCTAATAGCTGAGCAGAAATGAGCATATTCTCTAGGGAGTCCTCTGAGTACAATGCATAGTAACTCTTCATTATCAACTACAACTCCCACAGCAAGTAACTTGTCCCTAACAATTTTGATTTTCTGCAAGAAACTGTTCACAGAATCATTGCCTTTCTTGAGACTTTAAAGCTCAAGCTTCAGATTCAAGATGTTAGCTCTTGAAGTAGAGGTGAACCTCTGCTCTAGGGTGTTCCAGACCTCTCTTGAGCTTGTGATTCCCACAATAAGTGAAAAGAGTTGTGGTGTTAAAGGGGAGTTTATCAAGGAAAGAAAAGCTTTGTCCTTGATCTTCCAAGCTTGAAACTCAAGATTCACAATTGAAGTTGGATTTCCTGCAGAATCAAGAACAAAAGGAGGAGGCTTTTGAGCAATACCATCAATATGCTCAATCAAAGAATAGGCTTCTAGAATTGTAATCAATTGTTGCTTCCATGGTACATAGTTAGCATAGTCTAACTTGATAGACATGAGATTTGACATATTTGATAGTAACAGTAATGGAGATTGAGCTGGAGATGAAAGATTGGTTGATAGAAGAGTGGTACGTGAGGGTTGAGTAGTATCTTGAGGTGTTGTTGAATGATTAGTGTGTGAGGACTGAGCAGTGTCTTGAGGTGTTGTTGAAGCCATAGATCTAAGCTCTGATACCATGTAAGATTTTGAGCTTGCAAGAATTCAACAATGGCAGAAAATGACAATTGGAGTTGTAATAGAATGGAGAGAGAGAGAGAGAAATTTCTGGAAACAAGATATTTCTTGATTATGCAAAGCTCAATTACATACATTACAAGGCTACCTATTTATACAAGTCAGAATAGATAGAAAGCTAGAAAAATCTAACAAAATCTTTCCTAACAGAATAACAATATCTTGTAACAAACTATCTGTAAATATCGGAATTACAGTTAACATTCACAGCTTGAAGATCAACTTTGTAACTTCTTCAACCTTAAGCACGCAATAGAGGAATTCTAGAATTGGAGCTGAATGAAGAAAGGAAGTCCAAAACGCCACTGTTTAGTTTAGTACAAAACGCACCGTTTCTCATCACTTCATTAAACATAACACGCATTAAGTGGAACGGCACCGTTTTGGCCTTTTGAAAACTATCCATTAGCTAAGTAGCCATTACTCATCATCTTCCTCATTTTTCTGTGTTTGACCCTCTAAGCTATCACTTCCTTTAACAACTATATGCAAAAGAAATAATGATATAATAGCACACACGATACGAATAAAAATAATGCCCCACTTTTTGTATTTCGCTTTATACACCACTAATCGTGGTATGTCATGTGTCTAATTTCTTTTTTCTATTTAAAATTTTGATTATTTATAATAATAATAATACATGATAAGTTATAATTGGTTAAATATATAGTGCACATAAAAAGTGCGATAGAATATTTGTATTCACATAACGTCTTTTAAATATATACATTTTTTTTAATAGATAGATAGTGGGGGAGGAGAAGGTGACTTTTGAACCACAAACAGAAGCAATACAAAGAACATCATTACCATTAAATTATCACTCGAACCTTCTATTTCAAATGCATACATTTGCTTTGAAATGCAATTCATCGTAAAGTCAAGTACATATGTTGTCCAAAAAAGCATCCATCTTTGAATCATGAATCTAAAACTTTTTCTTTCCTTATCTTTCATTTGTGTATATGTGTTTTTGTTGCACACCATTTGATGGAAGTAGTGCTACATAAGCAAACCATGTTGCATGCAACTGAAATGAAACTTGTATTATTTTCTTTATCCTCATCAAGATAAACCTTTCCAAGAAAAGTCTTGAACCTCAGCATATCACCATGTGCAAAAGAAAACATCCTCATCTCTGGATTGTTGCTATAGAATATCATCTTTGTAACAATCCTCTCTTACAAGAAAACCACAAAAGAAAATTCTAAGTTTTAACTACGCCATGTCTATTAGTTTTTCCTCCATCCTTTAATCCTATCTTGCTGGGTTCTTCAATGGAAGATTCATTCCCTTAGTATAATAAATTACACATCATTTAGCTTTTGTGAGAAAAATTGCAAAGAAAAAAGGCATAAGGATGTGCTCATGCCATATAACAACAAAGAAAAATCAGCCATTCTTATTTCAGTTAAGAAACCCATTAGCTTCTGTCATTAATTGCAAAAATTCGGAAGGTTGGGGACGTCAAGGAGGTAACAATTTTGACAATCTTTGGTGATTACAACCATCTGTTTGTACACAACTTGTTAGGAGCATCAATCAATATATGTTCTCTAATGGTCCAACACACATGCAGGTGTGCTATATTGATCCTAATTACTAATCCAATCTAGTTGATTGCCCTTGATATGAATCTCCAATTCGATATTTTTCAAATCATAACATCACAAAAATTTGAAATTAAAACTAAATTGTAGCAAAAAAAAAAAAACCACTAACCATGCAACTTTGTCTCATTGTGTAATTTATAGGCAAATGAATCCAGTTGTATCATCCAACTTAATTTCACCTCAGCAGCTAGAAGTTGAACAATGAAATGAATAATCAATTACAAATACTTACCTGTCGTCTATGTGATTGTTCTATGGAGAGATAGAGAGCTTCAGTTTCATAGCTCAAGGAAGCTCAACAAAGATGTATATATTATTATCTTTTGGTTTTTCTATTCGGCTAGCTTGTATATATTATCACCAAGAATTGCCAATTCAAAGTTTCAGCAACTATGTGCTAGTACTCCAAGCTAAGCAGATGAAACATTGGGAATTCATTCAGCCTTTCATATGCAAGAAGGGCCATAAAGTCCTATAGCAATAACAAACTGTTCTTCATTCTAATGAAAAACCAGATAAATGTCGTAGAAATGCCTGTAAAAATTGCTTAGGAAGAAATATACCTAAAGTTTTTCAAAGCATTTTTGCAAATTCCCCAAAAGGAGTCAACTGGGTCTGAGCAAACTACAAAGCTTCTATGCCAGCAAGGAAACAATAATTTATAAACTCGCTCTCTAGGAAATATTGTTGCTGCTCTGCATACCATTTTCTAGAGCAGACAAGTCCTCACTCTTCTCCAGCAAGTCATGTGCCAGCTGATATGTCAGCTCTATGGCCTTAAGTGCATTTTCCTCCAAGGAAAATGAAAATTCCTGAGCGTAAACTATACAATTAGAAGCATCAGCAACCATGTATTCAATAGATAAAACAACCTAAATATAAAATATTGATGAATTATTCAAAAATAACAAATAAGAAAAATGGCTAAGATGATTATCAAGATCTATAATATATATATATATATTCCCCTTTGTTATCTCCAAAGGATGTGTTGCCACAAATGGTTAACCAAAATTCATAAATTTTTGAGCAAATTGATCAGCAAGGCATTCAACCACATAGAGAATAAACATAGATTTGCAACTACTTGGAAGGGTAACCAAAACCTCAGAAATTTTTTTGAATTTAGTTTAGCGTCCACTAACACCCATAGGCATATTATATAGCCAACTTTGAAGCAAATAACTCAACTCTCAATCATGTGAAGATAAATACAAAATTTGCAGCCACTCAAATTGGTAATGAATGCCAGACGGTGGTTCTGTTTGCGACTTTGCGTATCAAATGTTCCACCATGCAAATCAAACCACCAATCGTGAGGCCACCTAAACTACTTTCTTGAATTACATAAATGTAAAATCAAACACATATCATCATATAAGTATCTCTCAAAACCAGGGGCGGAGCCACATAGTGGCTTGAGGGGGCCGAGGCCCCTGCAAAAAAAAAAAATTTCCCATTAGACTAGGAAGAAAAAATAATTGTGCCCCCCCAACATTACACAGCCGGCCCCCCTACCCATTTCTCACCCATTTTCCCAGCCCCCAATCAAAACTTAGGAACACCTCAAATTAAATAAAAAATATACAAGCAAAAAAAAAAAAAAAAGCCCAAAACAAATTTGAAAAAATAAAAAAAAAATAAAAAAATTGTAACAGAGCCTCAGCCCACGGCAAGCCAAGCCCACGGCGAGCCCAAGCTCGCTCACGGCCGGCCCACGGATTCTCAACCAAAAAAAAAAAAAAAAAAAACCCATAACAGTGCATCACGTCGCGTCGTCGCTGGCAGAGAGCAGAAACCCATCACATCGCTGGCAGTGCAGAGAAATCAAACCCCAAATCCCCAATACTAAAGCTCATCAAACCCCCAAATCTAAAGCTCATCAAACTCTAGCAAAGTGCAAACTAAAACAGAGGTGTTTATCAAAAAAAAAAAAAAACCCCCAATACACAAACCAAAACCAAACCCCAAGTCCCCAGCAAACCAAACCCACTAACCCAGTAACCCACGGTCACGTTGACGTCGTCGTCACCGCAGCTCGGTCGCCGCTCATCGCAGATCGGATCTTTGCCTCTGCTCCGATGCTCGCTCCGACCCTCCCTCAAGGACCCAAGGTATTTCTCACTTTTTCTCTCTAACTCTCTCAGTCTCTCTCTTTATCTCATTGTCTCACTGAGAAATTGAAATCGCAGATTGTGCTGCGGTGCTGCCTCTGCTCCGATGCAGGTTGTGCAGCGGTGCTCGTCGCCGTAGTTGGTAGTTGCTCCCTGCCTCCCTCCGCTCCGGCAGTCCGGCCCTCCCTCTCAAGGACAAGGTTTTTCACTTTTCTCTCTAACTCTCTCTCAGTCTCTCTCTCTTTATCTCACTAAAGGAAAAAAATGAAAGAACATTTATGAAGAGTGAAGAGTCTCTTAACTCTTTATTCTTTTACCTTTAAATTCTGATCACACGTTCACACATCTCGGTAAGTGTCTCTCTCTTTTGAATTGTGAGAGTCTAATTGGCTGAATTAGATTTTTTATGTTTTTGTCTTTTTGTCTTTTTTTTATTTATTTAGCTTTATCTTAGCCCTTTTTGTTGTTGGTCACTCAGTGTTGCTTTTTTCTGTTTTAGACTTTTAGTGTTTTTGTCTTTTTTTTTTTGGCTTTATCTTATCCCTTTTTGTTGTTGGTCAGTGACTCAGTGTAGGTGTTTGGTGAAATATTAATTGTCATTTAGTGTAATGTGTGTTATAATTTGTGATTGGTATTGCGAAATTTTCTGATTGCAGCTAGCTATTGTGATTGGGGCGCATTTTGTGCTTGTCTGTTGGCTGTTGAGTGGGGTAGGGAAGGGGTCGATGGGCTATGGGCACATGGGGCTGGGTGCAGCATAATAATTAAAGCAATGTAACAATATAACAATATAACAAATTAAAGCAGTATAATTAATGGCAAATAAATTAAAGCAATATAGTTTATTGTTAAACTAAACAATAATAATTAAAGCTATATAATTAAATTAACCAATACATTATAAAAGACAAATTAATTAAATTATTTTTGTTTTTGTTTGAGTGGTTATTATTAATTAAAGTTGTATTAAAAATGGGCTGATTGTTTAAATTATAGTGAAAATTTTGTTTTTTTATTGAGTATGAATAACATTCATATAACTAAATAAAAATTTCTAATTAAAATTTTTTTTTTTAAATTCTTTTCAGGCTAATTTTTGAGTCATATTCTTAAAGCTAAAAGAATTATAAGCAAACGAAAAACAATTAATGCATTCTTTAAGAAAAAAGATGTTAGCAATTCAGAAATTAGGACACCAGTGGCTGTAGAAACAAATGTTAATACTTCAATGCCTGATGAACATCCCTCCAAATGTCCAAAACTTCAATTTGAAAAGATAGATCGTGATCCAGGATCACGTAAACAAATATGTGAATTTCCTATCAACAAACAAGATGAAATCCGACGAGTTTATCTTATAGAAGGTCCATATCAACCGTTTTGTAGCCCATTGTGAATCCTATGCGCAGGATATAAAAGCCTTTTTTTTGTGATTAGGGTTTTGTCTTCTTGTTGTTTTTGAGAAAGAAAAACACTGTAGCAGCACATTGTAATTTTCTTTGATAATAGTGAAATCCCTGCAACTCTGTGGACGTAAGCAAATTGCCGAACCACGTAAATACTGTCTTGTGCGTGTGATTGTTTTTCTTTTGGCGTTTAGTATATTTATGTTACAACCCGGCCCCCCCCAGGTATTTATTCCTGGCTACGCCCCTGCTCAAAACTACATAGAAAATTCAGCAAAACAAGCCTATCGTGCTAGCGCAATAATTACAGGAGTGTGCTCTGATGGTGTGAGTAACCATCGTAGAGTGAGCAGCTTTAAATCCTATTACTTTCCCAACCAAAATAGTAAATTTCAATTACTCTTTTTTCAGTTCTCCATGCCCCCAAGATAATCAACAGGCTGTTTCATCCCCGGTTCAAGCAATGAACGCCTCCATCATTTCATTAAAGCAAATTACACACAAGATTTGATTCGTTGATAGCTTGTCAGTGACACAAAAAAACAAATGTTATCTCCATAATATTTTCATAACAAATTCTAGACGGTAAGTTGTTACTGATTTTAAAATGGACCCACGACGGATATTATTTTTTTATCCATCAATAGCAGCTTACCTATGATTTGTTGTGAAATTAATGTAAAAATGTTGTAGACTTAGCATTTTTTTATTTGATCTATAAGAAACTAAGATCTCAACAATTGTGAAATATTGTGTTAACAAGTGTCAGTTGTAGTTGGTCATAATCTCATATTTTATTATTTTATTTCGACCCATAAGAAATTAACCCCTCAATAGTTGTGAAAATATTGTGAAATTTGTTATGTCAGTATAACAATATATATGCTAACTCATATAAATATTTAAAAGAAAAAAAAAAGCACAAACCGATAACTAAAACAAAAAAACTATAGCTACTGTAGCTACACTGTCAATTGAACAAACCAAAAGACATTAACGCTATGCGCATTCGTGCTTTTTATATATAGAAAATTTCTTGTATTAGTATAACAATATATGTGCCAACTCATATAAATTTTTTTTTTTTTTTTTTAAGAGCACAAAGCTATGACTAAAAAAAAACAAAATACAAAACAAAACTAATGAAGTAATGAATAGTATATATTGAGCAAACTAAAAAGTATTGTAGTTTTTACACATTCACACAACAAGTGTTACAACATTTTCACAAAACATTTATTTTCGGTCATGGTTGGTCACAGTCTCATTTTTTTTTTTCAACCTATAAGAAATTGACATCTCAATAATTGTGAAAATATTGTGAGATTTGTTGTGTTAGTATAATAATATATATGCTAGCTCATATAAATATTTAAAAGAAAAAAAAAACACAAACCGATGACTGAAAAAAAAATTTAATTAAAAATAAATAAACTATAGCTACTGTAGCTACAATGTCAATTGAACAAACCAAAAGGCACTGTAGCTACTCGCATTGGCGCGCTTTTTATATATAGATATTTATTTAATTTATAACATATATATAAGTTAGTATTGCACAATTTTTTGTTAAGTCACATTAAAAGAAAATTTGTGTAAGGTTTTCGTGGCCCCAGGTAAAGAAAGATTTGATTAATTTGATGTACTGGTCTAATGGAAAGATTGAATCTTCAGGGCAAAGAGTGGCTTAAAGATATCTTTAACTTGCAAGACTTTTGTCTAGCAGTAAGTGTATGAGAGGGATTATAGTTATTTGGAGTATGATTTTTATGGATAAGGCTGAAAAAATATGTAGAGGGAAGGTTTAATTAATAAAGGCTGAAAAAATATGTAGAGGGAAGGTTTAATTAATAAGTAATGCTATAGTCACAAACTATTTTACAATATTTTTTCAAATTATTAATGTTACAAATTCTTACTAGTTCTAATTTGAACCCGCCACTAACATCACATTTTTATTTACTAACGATTGTTTGGAAAATACTAATGCCACATTTGTAATTTGTAAAAATGTTGTAAAATAGTTTGTGACGTAACATTACACTTAATTAATAGTTATATAGTTATAATGTTAAGCTCTATGTAAAGTAATATAATTGCTAATTTTCATAGAGATTAGAGAAGAGAAATCAAGCAAGATTGAGTAATGCTTTGATATTTAACATTCGCTAACTATCCAAGCATTGCACGAATTAGAGACTAGTAAGAGTTTAAACATAATGCCAAACAGAAATTTTCAAATAATAATAATAATACATTCTGTCAACACAAATTCTGAAAAATGCATACATAATACATTCTCATACTAAGTTTACCAAATGCAGCCTTAGCACGGTGAGAATTTGAGTATAAAAGCCAACTTGTATAGATGGCCAATCAGATTTTTGGGCTTCTCATGTGTTTGGCCCATTCTTTTCACACCATCGAAGTATTTAGTGGACTAGACAATTATTAAACTGGGGATGAACTATGTCACAAGACAAACTCATTGTATCAGGTTACACTTATAAATCAGTCATCATTTGACACTCCTAAAGCAGGCTCCTGCTTATCAGCAGGATCTCTATCTGGCTGGGCCATGGCTGTAGCTGGACTAGATAATGAGGATGGATTTGCAGCACTAATCTCACTAACCATTGATGATGAAGTAACAGAATCAACACTATCAGTTGCTGGTGTTGTATCTACAGTAGTAGGCTTCGGAATTAGTCCTTTTGCCTCCATGGCCTCCCGTGCTGCTTTCTCCTTGGCTTTTTTGGCTCTCTCCAAAACATCTTCCTGCATATCACCAATGAATGAAATATTCTCCTTAAACAGTAATGGACCAGATCTACAGTACCCAAAGATCAAATATGCCATAATGACAGGTTTTAAACTTCCGTTGCAAATTAAGAAAAATGTGTCCCAAGTAAATTCGATAAATCGTTGTTCTTCATGATTCTCCTGGACCAAAAGAGTTTTAATTCCATTTATAAAATTAAAGAACTAACTTTTTTTCCAAATAAGATATAGGCATGGTAAAGGATCTATGCTACAACTACCAAAGTTTTTCCCCACATATGGCTATTATCAAACATTCTGAATCCACTAGTTTTCATCAATCCCTAATGAAAGTTCAGAACAATCAAGAAACTCCATATTCTCTCTCTCTCTCTCAAAAGAAAAAAAAAAGAAAAAAAAAAAAAGAAAAGAAATTCCATATTCACTGGAGATCCTGTTATCTGTTAACCTTGTGCACCATCCGCCGTAAACTAAAATTATCATATCTTTTTAACTACTATGGTTACACAGTGGAATAACCATCAAACATAGAGGAGTGTCTAAACTTCAAGATAATTTTGAGTACAATCAGTTCTAAGAGAGAGGGACAGATAAAGCTCTTCATTTGGCATACATAATAATAGATTTACAAACATAGCTCTATTTGATTTGGAAAGTAGGTCCTAGAAATGGTTTTAGAAAATCGTACTTCTTGCATCACAAGAATGAGAATGAATGATAATAACAATCAAGTTCATCAAAATTATTAAAATTGGATTCTTTCATCATTTTTACATGCTGTTTTTCCATAATCAAGCTAAAAATACTGATTGCTGGCCAAATAACAATTGTGATTTTTAATTTTGATTTCCAACAAAATATTTGGTGGAAAAGTGTTAAATTTCTTTAATAAAGACACAGAAGCTTTTACAGAATTACTACCTCTTTTAACTTGTCTGGAATAGAGAACAACAACATATTTGTGATCTTCCACAAGATTTGAACTGTATATGAAGCTAATATTGAAAAGGAAGAAAGTAAAATAACATAGAGAGTAGCTTAAAACCAGCAATGAATCTAAAGAGAATCTACCATAGCTTGAATTGCCCACTACCTGGAAGTCCTGTACTTGCTTTTGTTGCTCAGCTTGCAGCCTACCAACTGCACTCAAAAACTCTCCAACTGTAGACTCAATACGTTCATTTAAGGCTTCTGCTAGAGCTTTTCCCAAGAAAAATGCATCCAGAACACCTCTGCTGTCACTATCACCTGCAAGATTGAGATTGTGTACCTCACTCGTTAGTCATTACAGATACAACAAAGGAAGTGACATTCTATATTAGAAATGTCATATAAAAAATCAGCATCATTTTTTAGCAAATCAAACTTTTTTCAATAAATCTAAGTTTCCTTCTGTCTTCCATCACTAACTCTCTTCATGTGAAGTGAATCACATGCTTTATCAAAGAAAAATCTCACCATGTTTTTGCTAGAGATGGTAAATGTAGAATAGAAAAATAATGTTCTGCATCATGAAACACAAATTGGTAAGTCCTAAGTCTAACCTCATCGACCTGCCCCCCCAAGAAAGGATTACAACCACAAAGTCTCATTAGCTTTCACAAAACTAACCCAAAAGCACTCACACTACCTCACTAGGCAAAACAGAGTCTTTAACTCTCTCACAAGGCAAAGCTTTACTACTAACTCTCGCACCTTAAACAAAGATGCACTACCACTCTAGTTTTAGGGACCAACATACCTCCCTTCTTCTTTTCCTTTCAATGTGGGACAAAACTCTTTTAATAGGATTAGTGCATCTTTTTATTCGTCTAGCCAATGTGGGATTCTAAAACCAATAAGGAAATTTTTAAACGGCTCCTATCATGGGCTGGACTTAACAAATATTAATTGGTCATATCATCAAAATCTGCTAAATCAGTACCCATTGATAATTAGAAAAGGGATGTGTAGAAATGGTCCTAGAAGGCCTTTCTAGCAAATCCACTTCTTGCAAATATGTCCCAATTTCTTAATTCAGTGAAGCTTTTTTCCGGTTATAATATTCCATGTACGGGTCTTACTCCGTTAAGATGATCCCTCCATCAAAAATGACAAAACAAGACAAAAGTGACCCAGAAGCTAGAATAACAACAAATGATTTCATGGCCCCAGCAGGTAACATCACCAAATCTTATACAGAACATCCCAGAGGTTGTTCCCTACAAAGGCATTTGTTAGAGAGAGTTTCTTGAATCATGAAAGTGAGCCATTTTGTGGCCGAGTGAAACAACAGGCCATCTTGAGACAATGACTCTTCTTTTTGGGGGGAATTTGGGGATTCCATTTTGGTTCAAGAAACATACTCTAAAGTAAATCACACACTTTAGTTAAATGAACCACCTAGCCTCAATCATTAGCAGACTCAGTGTTGCTAGCACATCAAAAATTCTAGAAATGTGCTTGAGTACAAAACTCAAGAGTTACTTTTGCAATTTAGTTTCACCTAGATCAATGCCTTTAAGTTTCCACCCTCCGAGCAAGATTCCCTCCAATCAGATAGTACATCTACAATAACTGTAATCCAGCATTCATATATTCCCTGTTCATTATGATCACTGTCACCAAAGTATCATTAGTTTGCAGACTTAACAAGCCAGAGTTGCATCATGAAGAAAGCATGAACCAATCCCAGCTTCATCAGTACTAGCTTAAGGGTACCTTAAAAAGTCCAAATTAGTATTAAAGCCTAAATTAATTGGTTGCTAGCAAGAATTACTTCAAAGTTCTCTCACCCACAATTGCACCAAAAGCAATTCATTCACTGGAATAAGCGTTATTCATTCACATAAGCTATGTTCAAAACATCTTAGCAGTTTTCCTACTTTCCTCAGGGAGATCGCTAATGTCATGGTGCACACATTCACCATGTCTGTGCTTAGCCAGAATGCCAAGATTTTCCTTGTGAGAAGATCTTTAAGGGACTTTTGTTATAACATTTGAAATCCGCCCCTTGCCTCTACATTGATCTGCTAGCCTTCCCATTTCTTATCAGCAATAGCCAATAGCCAATGTCATGACCTTGTCTACCAACTTCCAAGTTCATCTCTTTGAAAGGACAAGACTTAATAGCTCCAAATGAAGATAGAACTCAGTTTTGTAAAGAAGCATAAGATGAGAACCAAAGCATATTTCACATATTACACATAAAAGTGGGCAGAAAATAAATATCAAACCTATACGCTAACAAAGGAAAGGAGAAACCTACAATAGTAGCTAAAAACAAAACTACTCCCAAAGCTGAAATTATTAGATAGAGCAATATATTTTATATATATCTAAGAGAAATTCTAACATGGTTGGAAGCAATAGGCAAACAATGAGGGAATAAAAAGGATGTTAAGTTGCTTAGAGGGGAAACTAGTAAAACAAGTCTTCAAAATCACTCTTGGAAAACTCAGTTCTAAACTGAATGATTTTGTAAAATCCCCTCAAAGACCCTTTACAGATGCCTGAACTGTGCTACTTATAGATGCAAAGTTGTGTGGCTTACGCCAAACCACCTTCTAACTAACTCTTGGTATTTCTGGGCTAAAATCTTTAACTAACAAATTCTAAGCTAGGCTTTCTTAAATATATGTCAATTACATTTTCTTACAAAAGGTACTCTAAACTAATTGTTACAAGCCAATTGTAGCTTGAATGGAACCCTCCCTGCCCCCTTAAAATTTCAATCCCCAATGGAAAAATAATAATAAAAAAAATTTGCTACAAAAGAACATACAAGGTGTTATACAAGTGCATTGCATCAAACTCCCATATCATCATTGAAAAGAAAAGAAAACCAACTTCTCTCTATGTTGAATTATAGAAACAAGGTAGTCATCCCAACACTTTTTCTAAGAAACCCACTAAATTTAAGTTTGACAAGTCACCACTTGAAGGTCATATTTAATGTTATGACCCTATTGTATTTTAATTAGAAAGTATTCAACAATTATAGATATATGTTTTATTCAGGTAAATAGTTTGGACTAAGATTAGTTAGATTAGGATTAGTTTTATTGATAGATTATAAGCCAGTCTTGAATAAATTGAGATATTCACAATAAATAAAGAACAGTCTCATGATTCATGAATTTCTAAGTTACAAATTATTAGCTAGTCTAGCCTCCCTCAAAGTAGTCCATTTTATCAAATTAAAGGGCCTAGTCTCCTCAAAACAACCAATAAAAAATTGGGTCTCTATCATTCTACTACAAATAAAATTTGAGGAAAAGTAACGGGAATTAATACCAGAGGCAGAACCACCATCAGCACCACGAGGTCTGTTGCTGCTATTGCAGTATATTCGAATTCCTTTGGGTCCAGAAAATCCGAGACCTTTGAGCTTGAGATTCGGGGAAGACAAGGTACGAGGAATGAGTGAGGTGGGTGCATAGGAATAATTACTACATCTGCGGGTGGTTGGTGAAAAGCAGCTTTGTAGGGAAGCTGCTGCTGAACCCAAACCCCCACTACTCATTTCTCTCTTAACTTTTCTGTCTCTTTTCTTTCTCACTTTTTCCTTTGTCTATGAACAATCAAAAGCAGTAGAAAATATGTTTCTCTTTGTCTTTGACCTGCAATAAAAATCTGTCTCTTATATAATAAGAGTCGGAAGAATGTGAGAAATGACTTTTTACAACAATTTATAAGGCCCAGTTGTTATTGGTGTAAAAATAATAATAATTAATGGTGCAGTTTAAATTAAAATTAATAATAACTTATCATTTAAAATTTATTGTAAAAATGTTGTGAAAATATTATAAATATAACACTTCTTAAAAAATTTAAGTAAGTCTATACTTTTTTTTTCATATTTATTGAGGTGTCACCATGTCAATACTCAATATGTGATCAATAAACATTAAAAGTGATGTCAATAGCAATGTCATGTAAAGTAGGAGAAATTATTAGGTCCACTAAGAGAATTACTGACGTGGTCCTCTCTGACCTTCTAACTAATAAAATGCTATTATTTTTACAAATATGACATCACCTGATAATTTTTTATTTTTTATTCCTTCTATTGATTAGGAAACTCACTCACATATTTGCATAAATGGCATCATCCCATTGGTTAGAAGGATCATATCAACAATCCTCCCAGTGAACCTAATAATTTCTCGTAAAGTAAGATTCAAAATTCATGTGAAAAAAAAAACTAATGAAATTTGAACATATCATATAACTTATTAAACAAGTCACGTGACTAATATAGGTAGTGTGATTTATCACTTGATAATTTTATCACTCAACACGAAGTGGTTTTGATGGTTTTTTTTTTTTTTTTCCTAGATTTATGGTATATGTAACATTGTTGTAAAAATCTTGTAGCTCTTTTTTTTTTTTTTTTTTTTGAGTTTGGAATGTATCTCCACATATTTATTTGCTTTCTAATTAATATTTCAACAATGTTTTAAAAAAAAAATAGCTTCCAAATTTTCTAGTATAAATTCAAATAAAATAAAATACTAGTAAAGAATTTACTAGACTTAGCAGATCCCTAATTCTTCTTCCCAATATTCCTCCCATTCAAATATATCTACAGATTCAAAATCCATGAGCTGGTCCAAGCTACACCAGGTAAAATTCAAGGTGCACTTCATTGACAATGAGAGACGGTTGAGCTTGAGATACGAGATTGAGAGTTTGGTTACGCTAACGAAGGGGTCACGCAAAAACATGCACATTTTGGAGTCACGCCCAAAATGCTGATTTATTAGTGTTGTGCAAATAAGCCCAACCTTAAATCGTTTATTAGAATGAAGACTAACACTATACACTATTTCACAATTTTTTGTCACAATTTTAATGTGAGACTGTGAGTGGTTGTTTGCATCTAATCCATAGACCCACTATTTTTTCCTCCATCACTTACATTCTGCCGCATAATAGTTGTGGCAAAAAAGTTGTAAGATAAGTTATAGTACTAGAGTTTCTCTTAAAAGAATAATGTTTAAATAACAATTTATAAGAATATCTATGTGTATTATTAAAGAATGGATAATTACACTTTGTCTACCTGTGGTTTGCCTCTAATTCTATGTGCCTACCCGTGGTTCAAATTTTGACTCTTTGCCAACCTATGGTTGTCACCGTTTATGTGCCGTGTACCCACCTCTCCCTCACCGTTACTCTAACACAGAAATATGTAAAAACTCACTCCCATCCAGATCAAAACACTCTCACTCAAATCTTAAACATGAAGAACACGAAGAACATACCCAAATTTTGAAACTTGAGTTGGCTCACTAAACCCAGAACATGAAGATTAACCAAAAACTAAACTTAGATTTTTCTGTTTTTCATGTTCAAACTGATTGTACCCAAACTAAACCTACAATCATGTTCTGGGTTTAGTGAGTCTGAAGAAAAGTAGAAGAACATACCCAAAAACTAAACCCAGAAATCTTGAAGATTAACCAAAAATTAAACCCAAAAATTAATATTTCTCATCCCACCAATTTCTTATCCATGGCAAGTCCATTGCAGAGATTTTCGAATCAATAACCTTCTGTACATAAATCAACAAATTGAACTCATCAAGGCTTATTTTCTTCGAATTTAACACCAATCCCTCACTTTTATCTCAATCTCAGTAGAAAATTCATACAAAAGCAAAGGACTCGTCATCCCAGGTGACGGCGGCGACATCGTCATCCCTGGACCGAGCCAGGGAGCCGCGACCGACGACTCCCGATCCGCGATGAGGATGCTGATCTTTAGTGGAGGAGTCATCGTCGCCGCTAGATATACTAAGCATCTCCACTTCCGAATCATCGTCCTCCTCCACCACTGGTCTCCGCGCCGCCCCCGCCCTAGAATTAGCATTCGCCTCCACCGGCTTCTTCGACGGTTGTTGCGGCGGAGGCTGCACGTAATTCACCACCGGCTTCCTTGGCTTCTTGTTGTTGTTGCTGCTATTGGTGTTGGTGTCATCGAGATCTCGCTGCGCTTGTTCCTTCAAAGCCATCTGGAGAAGCTCGTCTTCGTCGAGATCATTGCTATCGCTCGACATTTTTCTTTCTTTCTTTTTGGGATTTTGCTTTAGGATGAGAAATATTAATTTTTGGATTTCATTTTTGGTTAATCTTCAAGATTTCTGGGTTTAGTTTTTGGGTTTGTTCTTTTACTTTTCTTCATACTCACTAAACCCAGAACATGATTGTGGGTTTATTTTGGGTACAATTAGTTTGAACATGAAAAACAGAAAAATTTGGGTTTAGTTTTTGGTTAATCTTCATGTTCTGGGTTTAGTGAGCCAACTCAAGTTTCAAAATTTGGGTATGTTCTTCGTGTTCTTCATGTTTAAGATTTGAGTGAGAGTGTTTTGATCTGGATGGGAGTGTGTTTTTACATATTTCTGTGTTAGAGTAACGGTGAGGGAGAGGTGGGTACACGGCACATAAACGGTGACAACCACAAGTGGGCAAAGTGTCAAAATTTGGACCACGGGTAGGCACATAGAATTAGAGGCAAACCACAGGTGGGCAAAGTGTAATTATCCCTTTAAAGAAACATGTTTAGCTTCAAATATGTTTGAAACCTTGAGCTCCAACCAAAGAATAATATGTGTCTCGTCATGTGCAAGTAAAATGCATTTGACTCACTTGATTGGTTTTATATATATATAAGCACTTGATTGGTTGGATTAAGTGAATCATGTGAATTGCACATGATGTAATACATATCATCCAAACTTTTTCACAAAACACATCTTTGACACTGAGAGAATGAATTAATTTAGTGGTAGGCATTATTTTAATTTCGATTTTGATGTGTGAAATTTATTTGTGTGTACTCTAAATTTTGGGACGCCTAATAAAGAGGTTGCAATTTGGGTGTCTTAGGTATGGGTAAGATATTAAAGTTTATCGGCATTATTTTTGAGATTATATATGGGGTACTTGCCTTAAGGACATAGATTAAAAAAAATAACAAATACTCAATAATGAGTTATAGTTCACATTTTTTAAAGAATAAAATACACGAGTTAGTTATTCATTGTCTTACACATACAAATTTATTGTAGTTGTTTAATAAAGTATTAAATATGCCTAATTAGTGTTCTTACAATATTCGTTAACAAAAACCTTATTTTTTTGAGATATTAAAGTTTAGCTTCATTACGTGGGAACATTCACATCTAGTTACTAAAGAAAAAAAAAATTAGCTCACCAAAAGATTACTTTTTCTATTTTAGATAACTACTTTAATAATACATCTCATTCTTCACCAAAAATTTGAACTTTTTTTTTTTTTTTGAGAAGCGAAAAATGGGGATCTTTATGGTCATATTACACCCCCGGGTAGGGAGCCAGTGGCCTCGGTCAGGGAGCCCGTAGTCGGGGGCCCGTTCTGTACCACTGTGCAGGAGTCACTTCACATTTTGTAAGTACACCTCACCACTAAGTTTACTCACCAACAAAAGCCTGCGTGCAGCGGGACTCGAACCTAGGTGTGTTGCACGAAGTGTCTGAGCCTTACCCACTCAGCCAAGCCCTCGTTGGCAAAATTTGAACTATTTAAATATTCATTTCTTATTCTGTCTTTATTATTTGTTCCCAATAGTCATTTTTTATTTTTATTCTTTAGTACTAAGTGAAATAAAATATGCATTCTTACTTTTTACATTTACAGTGATCATCTATATTTAGATGATATTGTACCAATGTGTACAAATTTGAACTATAATGCATGATCAGATGTGATTGTATTTTTGGTAATTTTTTACTACAAAATCATCTAAAATATATTTATATGCATTTTGCTCTTCCGATGTGATACCATAAAAATATGAGGTAAATCAAACTTATCCGATATGATGAATGAAGGATGGCTAGATATATATATATATATATATATATATATATATATATATATTGGTTATATAAAATAAGAAAAATACTCAAGTATTCAAATGATAGATAAATTTAGTACTAGAGCAAAACTCAAAAGGATACAAATATCATCACCTAAAAGAATTTAGCTAATGATACATAACTAAATTAGCTCACCACTCAATGAGATACATATTATCACTACTCAAAGAGATACATAAACCAAAACTCACCACTCAAAGGAATCTACCCAAGGGGTAAAAGTTAATTTAGAAAAAATTCATTTTTTAAAAAGCACAAAGCCTAATTTTCTAAAAAGCCTCTATATTCTCTTCATTCCAATAAAATAGCTGTTTATAGTGCTAAGAACAACCCTCTAAGTATAGGAAAACAAAAATAGAAATTAAAACATTACATTTTCAAGAGCATAGTCAAATTTGACTCGTAGAAACTAGAAATAAAATAAAATACTTATATGTCTATGAGAACTAAAACATAAAGGCCGAATATTTCCTAGGAAACCTAAAATAAATGATCTTTAACTTCTTAGAGAAAATGACTTATTTTTCTCCAATTATCTTTGAATTATTGGAAAATTTTGTTCAAAATAATGACCTTTTGCCACTTAATCTGCTACCTCGCTCTAGTGTTACAATTCAAATGCTCTAAAAATACCGATGGGTTGGGCAGATTGATTGGGTGGTCCAGCAACTTTGGGGTTTGGTCAAACTAGTTGGCTGATGCGTTTTTTTTTTTTTTTTTTTTTGGGTTAGGAGCTGGGAGATTTTAACTGTTTGGGGCCTTAACTTCAACATGGGTCAACTTGGTGGCTAATAGAATAGGAGACTAAGTCTAAAGACAAATAATTCGACACTTGCTGATGTGATATATACTAGTAGGCAAAAAAGTACTGTTAATAATGCACACAGATGAAAACCAATAAAAACTTGCTAACTCAATTACTCCGAAATTCTCAAGTTGGGTTTCTAGAGGTTGTAGTCCAAGATTCTCAAGTTGAGTTTCAAGAGGTTGTATTAAGCTTTCTTTTGGTGGGTTGAATTGCGATAAATCTAGTGATTGGATGATTTTTGAGTTGATAGATTGTATCGTATGGTTTGGGCTCGTTGCCAGTGGCGGGTGGCTTTACAGACGATACAGGTGGGTTGTTTGACGGGTTTCAGGGTATGGATTCATGTGCGGATTGGCTGGGTCGATCTGATTATCATGGCGGATATAGATCACGGTGATGTTTCAATAGCTCTAAATAGACCAAATTTTGCTCTAATTTGCTTGGATTTGCATTTATCCAATGGGTTGTGAGATAGAAAAATGTTTACATTTTACTTCAAAACAAACACTAGAAAATAGTTTCCTAAGCATTTTCAAGCAAGCAACAACTAGAGGACTAACAAATTGTGTATCAAAAATTTCTTCAGGGGCTGATCATTCAAGTTCCCCAAGAGAGTTATAAAATAGTTTCGTAGGCATTTTCAAGTAATGCAACAACTAGAGGTCTAACAAATTGCGTATAAAAATTTCTTCAGGGGCTGATCATTCAAGTTCCCCAAGAGAGTTCTAGAACACGGGCCAGTACCACAACATACCTATATATAGGCCACAAACCCAACTCAATTGGGCCGAACAGTTGAAAAGTATGAGAACGAAGGATAAAAAAATGGAATAAATTTTCTTTTGTTTTGTAAAATCAAAATGAAAATAAATATAAATGATTGACTTCTATTCAACCCCACATCTTCAATCTTCCCAAAAGGTAAAGAAAAGAGAACATATTCTATCAGCATTTCTACTCCTACCAAACACTCGAAATAGAAAATATCAGTCTCTCCTCGTTTTCATTCTGTGTATCCTTTCCTTCTTACCTAACAAAAGCCTTGAGAGCACTCAAAAAGGAGCCAGCAATTATACAGATGTATCTGATTACATGCAGCTTTTAAACAAGCAGAGGGTGGCCGATGACAAGTTCTAAATGCAAGCATCATAATGGAGCTAACAATTTTCGTAATCCTAAGACATCAAGTTTTATTCTAAGCTCCAGCTATAAATGATTAAAATGAAGCTCCGATTAATACATAATACTTCAATGCAGCAAACAAAAAGCAACTAGTGCAAAGCCCTAATTGCATAAACTCTAAATCCTCACATGTTATGCGACCAGCAACAGTTTTTAAATGCTACAGTAACTCCAATGCAGAGTACACCAGATCAAAGAAACTGCCATTTCCCAAGTCAATTGTTTCACATCAGTTTGAAACATAACACAGAGGGTCTGCGGCACACCCGCCAATTGTATCCAAGTGATGGCTCCAACGTGGATACGTCAACCTATGATGGCACTACAAATAACAAATTTTTAAACAGTTAGTATATGCTCCTAGCAAGACTTTTTTTGCAAAAATATAACACAAGTGTACTAACAAAATGCTACAACAGCTAGTGTTTTCTACAGCAAAATGCCAACATTCAATTCATAGAACTAACAAAATGGAAAATAAAACAGAAAGAATAAATTGGCTAATTCATAATTATTAAAAAGAGAGAGAGATACTTCTAGGCCATGAAATCAACTGGTATACACTACAAGCTACTAGGGAAAGGTGTGATGGGCAGGGTGGAGATTGATAAAATGTCCATCAGCATCTTTCCCTCGTACAATGGGAAAGCACAAACAAAAGGCAGAATTTGGTATAATTTATTGAAAAATACAATTCATGCTAGCAAACATGCAAACTCAACCTCAATGAAAAGACTTCTATCACACCAAACCGTATAACTATCAAATATTTGAAATCCAAATTGCCAAATAGGTTCCAATATACCCTCATCTAATAACTAACGTAGAGCTGGGTTCAAATAAATGAAAAATGAATGGAACCATTAACACGCATGAGAGACTTACTGTATGTAGAGGTATCAATCTGTTCAGGAAGTTCTTTTATATCCACCTCAAACCTCATCTGAACCTGCAACCATCCAACCAAAGAAAATTAGATCCACCAACATTTGAGCAACAAAACAATAAAAAGTAAAATACTGGATGCCATACATTATTGAGAACCTCCGAATCAGAAGCAGATGAAACAAACGTAATTGCAAGCCCTTTGGTGCCGAACCTACCAGCTCTTCCAACCTGTTAGAAGCAGCCAGAAATCTCAGGAATGACAATGTAAAAGAAACAATATCAGATAAATGATCATAATTACTTTGTACCTACCCTGTGCAGATAAGTGTCGGCCGAATCTGGCATGTCATAATTGATGACAATGTTAACACGTTCAATGTCTATCCCCCTACCAACCAAATCGGTGGCTACAAGAATCCTTGACTGCCCTTCCTTAAAACCTTTGTAGCGCGTCAACCTTTCAGAAAATTATGTTATTCCACATATTAGACCAACACTATTTTTATAAGTAACAAAAACTTATTGAAAAAGGGAAGAACCATTATGTACACATGATATATACACAACTCCTAAAGAATTAGAATTTAGAGTTCTCAAAAACTAGGATTTCAGCTCAATAACCAAGACCTCTAAACTGAAGAAACAACAGAAAAACCAAAAAAGTCAAACACATTTAAACCTAAAAGATAATAATAAACATAGGAAAATTGAAGAAACGCGAAATAAATGTGTCAACCTGATAATAATAAAAAAAATTCATAAATCTATACTATAGCACAAGAAAAAATCATTTGAACTTGTGGGGGGGGAAGAAGAGGCGGTTTTGTGTAGTTTTGCTCCTCAAGCTGCTATGAACATTTCAATTTTATTCTTTTCCTTCCAATTGCAACAATGTTACAACCAGACATTTAGCAATGATACCCTCTATGATTGGTGCTCTAAGAGAACCCTACAAGTTCCAGTTGCCATTCTGCCACATAGAAACATTAATAAAAAATAGTTTTAATTTTTTTTTTCTTTGAACCCCAAATCTCTTATTTGACGACGAGAGACTTTACCAATTAAGCTAGCTGAACCCCACTATTAAAGCCCCTTGTAGTAGTTTATTCTCCTAATAAGCTGTGCAATGTGCATCAATATGTTAAATCAAACAGGTTTGGACAAAGGGACAACGTTAAAAACAAAGTTAAAAATCTGATTACTGAATTTTAGGACAAGAACAAAATTAAAAATATCAATAGAAGTCGGAATATCAAAATTGAACTTCACCCAAAATAATATAACATTGTAGCATACTGAAGTGAAATACCCCTTAAAATTTTAAAATATGAGAGCATTAACAATCCATTATAGTTTACTTACAAGTCTACAATAAATATGATACAAAATTAATCCATAAAGGAGTGTCTTAAGCAATAACATATCCAGAGTGCATCATAAACACCACAAAATCAAGCACAATTTCTAAGCCACACACAATAACAATGACTGCGTGCAATTCTTGGAGAAAATATTAACCAAAATAGTCCAAGTACACAGTTAGCATGCATGGAAACAAGAAAATCTTGCTCTTAAAAGTACAAAGATCAAGCATATCCAAAAGAGTATACATAAAGGAAATTACATTAGACAGAGAATGGTAAAATTAGCCATATAAAGTATAAACTATGAAATACAAAGCAGAACAGCAGCATAAAATAAACAATAAAAATCAAGGAGCATTATTATAGATAAGTAGCTTCTAATACAAACCTTTCCTCCTGGGACATCCCAGAATGGATGCATATGGAGGGAAAATTGCACTCCTTCAGTAGCTTGTTCAGTTCAGCCGCTCTATTAACACTTTTGACAAAGATAACAACTTGATTGAAGTCCAGTGCATCAAGGAGGTCATTCAACTTGCGGTTTTTCTCTGACTCGCTCAATTTGATGTAGTGCTGCCATTATAATTGTCAAAGGTAAGAAATATCAGCAAAGACCAGAAAGGTGAAACTTAAAAACAACTTTAAAATATATAATACCTGAACAAGACCATGCAGGGTCAACTTGGCCTCGTCGTCAACATAAATTTCCATTGGCTGTAAGGAACAAATGTCACAGTAAATCATATTAGGGCCTTTCCTCAAGCTATGGAATCCAGAACGAAATTAATGATGGATGCACATCCTGTGAATCAAGATCCTGCTCCATCTGCTTTGTCTCCTCGCAGGTACTTTCCCAGTCATGCCAATCAAGAACCATTGGCATTCACAGAAATCTACTGCGAAACTGACAGCAAAATCCACGAAGATAACCACCCTCCCCTATCCCCCTCACTTGAAAGTCAAAGCACACACCCAACATCCATACTCATAAAGTAAAAAGATTATAAGCGTACGAAAAATAAGTGCAAAACAAAAAGACACTAATCCCATACGATTTTGGGACCACCTAAACATTTGCCACCTTGTTACTCAAACCTCCCCATAAAATGATTGGATATAACACAACGCCAATAACAAGCTAACAGTGACCGAACCACCAAACTTCTAATTTCTATAACTTGACTCTCGGAGAAAGTGGGCATAATGAAAAATAGACTTCTAAATTCAAGTAGTACTGGCCATGGAACATTACTTCTTGCATAAATCTCTTGCAAACTGGGCGGATTTCTTTGCTGAGTGTTGCAGAAAACATCATTACTTGTTTATCATGAGGAGTCATCTTGAAGATCTCCTGCACATCTCTCCTCATGTCTGCATAAAGTATAAATCATACAATGATTAAAGTTAATCCCATTAATACCAGACAAACTTGACATTGAAACAATAAATTTAATCAAATCAAGGTTAGAGGGTGGTTATGTCTTATACCAAGTGATTCAAGCATCTTGTCACATTCATCCAGAATAAAATGCCTCACGTTCTTCAAAGAAAGGTCCTTCTCTCTTGCCAGTGCCAATATTCTTCCAGGCGTTCCAACAACAATATGAGGGCATTCATTTTTCAGCAAATCCTTGTGAACTTTGATGTTGACACCACCGTAGAAGACGGCAACCTTTAGATCAGGCAAGTATGTGCTGAATCTCTCAAACTCATGACAAATCTACAGAGTTTTAAATGAAAAAAATATGAGGGACTAGACAAACTAATAATCTTAACAATGGAAAGCAAACATGTTTTATAAGCCTTTTGAAAATGGAAGATATTAAATATACCTGGTATGCTAACTCCCTTGTATGACACAGAACAATTGCAGAAACTTGGCCGGCAACAGGTTCAATCTGCTGCAATGTTGAAAGAACAAAAACAGCAGTTTTTCCCATTCCAGACTTAGCTTGACAAATGACATCCATACCCAGAATAGCTTGAGGGATACATTCATGTTGCACTGATGAAGAACCAAAGAAAATTGGATCGAAGGAACCATCGGTAAGTAAAATATAACCTCTCTGATCCTTTTAATGGAAAGGGTAACCAAACCACATAAGTTCCCCGAAATCAAGTTTATGACAATAGTATATTACCTGAAAACAAAAATTAAAATAAATTAGGGAGCATAAACCCAAAAAATAGTAACAAGTAAACATGCAATACAGGAAAAAGTCACATAGGCTAAGATACAAAACAGGTGAAAGAACTGTTTATATAAAATACACAGAACTGAACCCAAATAAACACCAAATTAAAAAGACCAATATGCTGGCCAAAACAGAACGGGAAATATTTCATTCAGACCAACAGTATTCACTGGAATAGAAATTACAATAAAAGAGATCAAGTCAACATATTTCTCTCTTACACACTAAAAAATATGTTTAGGGAAAAGAAAAAGGAAATCCATAATTCATCTACAGAAAATTGATATATGAATGGCATACATGAGTACAACAAAAAAACTAGAATCCCTATAGGAGTGCTGCTAAATCATAATTCATGCCAACCACAAAATATTTGAAAAAACAAATCTCATAATTTCTGCCAAAGCATAATTCATGCAGAAATACAGGGTCACAGGTCACAGGTCACAGAATATTTGATAACAAGCTCTGAATAATTAGGTTTGTTGTCAGCCAACCACTAATCCCTTTTTAACTTTTTATTCCGAATTTTCCTTAAACTAGCAAAGGTTATAACTTATAAGGTTATTAGACGATATAGCTTCACCAACAAAAATAGTTGAGAAAATGCTTAGATAGTTTGCCTTCAGAAGGATGCTCAAATCCCGAGTCCACAATAGCTCGAAGTAGCTCTGGCTTCAAAAGAAAGTCTCTGAATCCTGAACTGTGAATTCCAACATAGCCCCTGCAAAGAAGGAAGAAGCACATTTATAACCAACCATAGACCATTATTGTTATGGGAACTTGTCATGGTTAGTATACATGACTACCAACTAAAAGAGGAAAAGAAACATCCATACATCAAGTTGAAAATGCAATAATTATCCCACCCAAATGTGAGATATGGTTCAAAATTGTACTCATAACATTTTTTTGGGTGGAAAAATACACAAAATCCCTCTGTGATTTCTCCGTAAAACACAAAAACCACCTGAAGTTTTGAGCTCAACCTGTGGTATTGTTTTATGGTAAACCATTAAACATCCATGAAAATCAACCACGAATTGGTCATTTGATAACACGTCCATATTTAGAGTTGATTTTCACATAAAAAATTATCACGGCAGGGTTTTTTCCTCAATGGGTTAATGATTTATGTGGTAACCACAGGGAGATTTTGTGTTTTCCTTTTTTTAATAAAATGAAAGCAAGAGACCATATTAGACACAGCAATTTTTTTATCAAAAATGGGAGACTTACTCGTTCCTCAATTTTCTCAGAAACCAAACACGGTTTACAATAGTACCAAAAGGAACAGTTTGATTCTCATACTCCTCTGTTTAAAACTAACTAGGTATTACCAAAACACAAACGAATACATTCAAAGTAATGTTTTCATTTCCATTTTCCCATCAAATCCGAGCAAGCAACAAACAAACAATGAGACATCTATTTCCTTAACTACCTGATAAAGAAAACAGGCAACATATAAAGCAAAATCAAAAAACGAAAACAACAGCACACAAGGGCTACTCTAACTCACTTCTTGACTGTTTCGCCGTTGACTTTGTTTGCGACGGAGGCCGGGGCATTGGCTTCTTCATCATCGTAATCAACGAGCTCTTCTTCGTAACCATCGTTCTCCCTGGTCTCTCCCATATTCTGCACAAATACACAAAACAGATTAGCGATTAGGGTTTTGGAAAATTAGGGTTTGGAAAATGAAATTGAAGGAGAAGTGAGAGAGAGAAAGAGATTAGAGCAATCTTTACCTGAGAGGCTGTGTGAGAAGGTTGGAAATTAGGGTTAGGGTTAGGGTTTGGAGAGTCTGCAAATGAAAAAGGTTAGCTGAAAAATACTAGGAGATAGAGAGAGAGAGAGATAGGTCGAAGAGAGAGAAAGTAGAAACAACAACACGAGCGCACAACTCCAAGCGAGTGAGGATAGGGTTTGGCGAGTGTCATTTTATAGAGAGAGATTTCTGAGTATTGACCGGAATGCCCTTGTTATCTGTCAATCATATCTCATCTATGGAGTGTGAACTGTGAATATGTATCCATATCATTCGAAAAACATGTTTGGTGTCCATTTCTCCAATTTTTTATACATTCATAAATAACCCTATTATCTAATCAAAAACCAATTTAATAAAATTCAAACTAATGATCACATAAAGTGAATAAATAGTTATTATTAAAAAAAATATATAGTTATTAATAGTTATTATTATCTTCTCAAAAAAAAAGTTATTAGGCAAAAAATGATAATAATAATTCAAAATCACCTCAGAAACGACATTATTTACTACTTTCTCTCTCTTTTCCTCTTATTTGGCTTTACCATTCTTCCAAACCTCCCTAATCCAATCAAAAGAGAAGGATTAGGGGTGTCAATGTTCAACCCAACCCGCGAACACAACACAAACCCGACACAGGTTTTTTCGGGTTAGGGTTGGGCCTTAATGGGTTTGGGTCATAAACAGGTCGACCCGAAAGCGACACGATAAGAAATGGGTCATAAATGGGTCAACCTGTGTAACCCGCAATAGACACGTTTGACACGCCAATTTATTTGTGTCAACCCGAAATGATCCACTTAACACAACCCGTTTAATTCATATAACAAATAAATATTTATTTTATTTTAGATTTGTCAAATACCTTTTATATCCAACATATATTTTAAATTTAAAAAGAAAAAGTGAGTAATTACAAAAATTTACAAGGGATATAATTGGAAATTAAAACTTTACAGACCTTAGAACTACTAATATATATATATATATATATAGTTTTTTTTTTTTTTTTTTTTTTTTGTGGCATATAACTTACACAAATGAAATTGGATGAGCTTGTGGAAGATGTTATGAATTTGGACATCAACAAAACATCTATGGATGATAATCGTGGTGGTCATAGTCAAGATTAGTCTACTGTTTGGTCAAATTCTTTCAATATTGATACTTAGCATTTGGCGAGTTCCAAGAATATTATATTTTTGTTGAACTATGTTATTTTATTTTGTGAAACATTGTTATTTTGAATTTGGGTTGAAGTATATGCACTTCTTTTGGAGTGTAAATAACTTATTTCTAGATGAATGTTATATTTTTGTTGAATTATATTATTTTGAATGTGGGTTGAAGACTTGAAGTGTATGTACTACTTTTTAGGATGTAAAAATAATTATTTCTAGATAGATGTTATATTTAATATTATGCAGGTTAAAATGGGTTGTGTTTTATTCGTGTCAACTCAACACGACTCGTTTATTAAGCGTGTCAAATGGGTTGGGTCAGGTCAACCCGCTTTATTAATAGGTTGGGTTAGGGTTGAAAGATCATGACACGATTATTAAATGGGTCGGGTTAGGGTTAAGCCATTTAGTCGAATACCCCTACCTC
Source organism: Quercus aquifolioides (assembly GCA_019022515.1). NCBI lineage: Eukaryota > Viridiplantae > Streptophyta > Magnoliopsida > Fagales > Fagaceae > Quercus > Quercus aquifolioides. The sequence goes on from CM032327.1 coordinate 82,666,105, forward strand.
GACACGACACGAACCCGACACACTAATCCGAATTGACACCCCTAAGAAGGATATATTCACATGTCATCCAACATAAGTAAAATACAACCTACGTGTCATTAGGGGAGAACTAAATTACATTTTGATATATATATATATATATATATTTTTTTTTTTTTGGAGAAGATGAACCTTCTAAATTTGGGGATGATAAAAAATAGAGAAGAAAAAAGTTGGGAGAAAATATTTTTTGTGGGCATTTGGTTGAAGGGAGGAGGGGCGAGAAAATTGGTAGAATCTAGGTGTTTTCTCTCCAAAATAAGGAGAAACCTAAAAGGAAATGCTCAATGTATTGAGCTGACAAAAATGCACATATGCATTTGCACATGTGTTTGTCATTTCTTGCCAATTTGCCTCTTTTTTACCTGTAATTTTTGTTTTTGTCTATTTATTTCCCCTTCTTTTGTTCCTTTATTCTTTTCTTTTCTTTTCTACTTCTTTGTTTTTCTGTCTTTTCTTGTACTTCTCATTAGTTTTTTTTTTTTTTTTACTCATCTTCCTTTGGCTTTATGCTCTTTTTATTTGAAGTGTCCGTTCACAAATTTTAATAAGAAAAATGTGTGTTACTTTTTTGTTTTATTTTAATGGGGACATAGTTGTAAATTTATACTAACTTCATTTTCCATCTTTTCATTTTTTTTCTCAACCAAACAAATAAGTTTTCCATCTCTCCACTTTTCACCCTCCCAACCAAACACAAATGAGGGAAAACTAATCTCTTCAATACTCCCACTTTTCTATCCCCCATTTTCTATCATCTCATTCTCACTTTTCTACCCCTCCAAACAAACGGTCCCTGAATATATTCAAAAAATACATAATTTTTTAACTTATTTATAAAATTAATACGCTTTAAAAAAAAAAGTGAATTGAATTCATGCTTTCAAGATTTGAAAATCATGAATTTAATGTTGTATCCGTTTTTTTAGAAATGTTGTGTACTTGTGTCTCATAAGTCATACCTTAATGGGGTTACTTATTCTATTTTCTTTCTCTTAATACATTCTTTTTTCCTATTGAAAAAAAAAAATCTAAAAATTATAAGTTTAAATTACAATTTCAAAATTAATCGTGAATATTTGAATAGGACAAATTGTCCGGTGGATATATTTGTTTAGGAACAACACAATAAAAATTAAGTGGAGGATTCACTCTTTTAACATTTCAATATAAAATAATGAGTTCAGCTCACGTTTTTTATAATGTTACAATTTTCGAATAAGTTTCATAAATTTAATATTTTCAATATTTTTTTATTAAAATAAAAATTTCAGCCTAATCAAGCTAAATTACCTACCATTACCAAATCAAGCTAAAAATTCACAACGAAACCGTGACCATACAAAATACAAAATCTGTCTATTTGGGCTTGTGCTCCAGCCCTGCCCGGCCCTTAACACGCTTTTCTCACTAAGGTCCAAAGCCAATCTTGAATCCATGGACCAACTCTGCGCCACGTTTCAATGTGAAAAAATAAAATAAAATCTTGTTTTCCATTTCCAACCAGTTCCAACTTCCAACTAACTTACCTTACCTAGACCAAATTCAACTGGAACTTGGTTCTCAAATCTTCAATGGCTTCTGTTCTGTGCTCAGTACCCATAACTTCCTTCAATGCTACACCAAAACCAGGTCTCTCTCTCTCTCTCTCTCTCTCAATACCCTGAAGTCACTTATAATTTAGCAAATTCATTGTTTACTTCTTTTTTGCTAAGGAATTGTCTGTTCATTCAAATGACCAGGGAAGTGTATGAGCAATGATAACAATCAAAAGCATGCTCAATATGATGTGTTCCAAAATTCTCCAGCTGCTAAATTTGGCAAACTGAAAGCTAAGGTCCTGCCTTTTCACATTTAGATCAGTTCCAATAGTTGGGTTCTTTATGGTATTTAAATTTGCAACTTAGTGGATAATATAATTGAGATGTTTATTGGTAAGAATATATATTGCATTTTTTTTTTTTTTTTTGCATATTATGATTTTGATTTGTGTTTCTCTTTTCATGATTTCATCCTTATCCAAGTAGGCTGCAAAAAGTAATCAAACTGGCAAATCGAAAAGCGTTATTTGTGCTGATTGTGAAGGAAATGGTAAGCTAAAAGTAGTTGGTACATCTTTGATTATCAAAAGATAAAGAAATAAAATTGGTACATCTGAGAATACAAGTCCTTTCCGTTTGATCTTTGTTCGCTAATTTAAGATGACTATGGGACTTACTATTGAATGGTTTGTGTTGCTGTTACAAATAAAAGCATTTTAGTGAGCTAACTACATGTTTCCGATGATGAAGGAGTAGAAAATTTCAAAAGAGAATAAATTCTATGGCCATTTGAAAGAGTGCTCATACTTCCAAGTTATGGAAGGAGAAAAGAAACAATTGAAAGAGTATGGAGGTTATATATATTAAAAAAAATGTGTACAATGGGCATGCAGGTGCAATTCAATGTTCGCAATGCAAAGGTAGTGGAGTGAACTCTGTTGACATTTTCAATGGACAGTTCAAAGCTGGTGACTCATGTTGGCTTTGCGGGTAACTACTTCCAGTTACTTCTTCTTTTTGTTTTTATTGCCATTGCATGTGTCATCTGTACTACTACTGGTAAAAATACCATATCACTGCCCTTGTGATCTTATACAATAATTACAATTTCAAGGATGATCCAAAAAAAAAAAATTTACAATTTTGAGGGTGGAGACTGGAAAGAATGCTCATATTTGAGGGGAGAGGAAGAGTGGGGGATCATTTAGCTTGCACATAGCACATACAAACATAATTAAAACCATACAATCTTGTTGCTTATCATTATTACTATAATTTCTTTCCCTCACAGTGGTAAAAAGGAGATGTTATGTGGAAATTGCAATGGAGCAGGTTTCCTTGGAGGTTTCATGAGCACCTTCGATGAATAGATTTTTTGTTGTTTTTCTGCTATTTCCAAAGAATAGAAGTTGAGAGGTGGATGATGAAGCAGGAGTGCTTGTGCCATATGTAGAAGTATGATTTGGTCCTCAGTAGTCAGTACCCCAGAGCAAGTGTATGTTAGTGAACAAATGTATATCAACAAAGGTTTTTCTTGGAGCATGTATAGCTTTTGTATGATATTGTGGCATGTAAATCCTTTCCCTTTTTTCGTCTAAATATTGGGCATGTATGATGTATGTTAGAAAGTACACTGGTGCTAAAGCAAGCAGAAGACAATGATAGTTTCCCCCTACCTGTTCCTGTGAGAACTAAACCTACTCATTACTGTGAAGGCTAGATTTCTGTTAGTTATTTCTTCTCATTTGTATTACATCACCAGGTTGTGTTTAGGATAGGAGATTGGAGGATTCTGCATTCTGCAGTGGCAGTGCAAGTTTGGAAAAACAATTTGTACGTATATTGGATGCACAAAATTGATAAAATTTCTCATTCCATAAATTTCACTAATAGCATTTTTCATTTAATTAAAATTCCGCAGTCCACAGTCCTTATGATTACTAAATTCCAATAAGAAAAAAATATTTCGAATGTGCATATTGGATGTTAATACTTAATAGCTCTTCATGAACTCATCCATTTGTTGTTGGAGCAAGCGAGTCGCCTCAGATTTAGGATGAAACACATGAAACACATGCGGCTCTCCCTCAGTCTCCACCAGCCTCACCACTTCAACCCCTTTCTTCTTCAAAAATTCTGCATACATAACTCCCCTTTCCTTCAAGAAGTCAAAGCCAGCCACAAAAACCACCACACTAGGAAATTGACACCATTCAGACGCAGACAATTCTGCCTTCTCAAAATTACAACCAAAGTAATCACGGTTTGATCCTTCAGGTATACTTAGTCCCCAGAACATGTCATTGCTTGCCACATTCCCTGCTTCTCCTTCAGCCATCTCATTCTCAGTCCTCTTCTCACTCCCAAAATAAGGATGTATCAACAACAATCCCTTGATTTTTACATTACAAGTTTTGTTCTGAATTGCTTTGATGGCAAGATGGTGTGCAATGTTCCCTCCAGCACTGTCGCCAGAGAGAAACACACGTGAAAGGTCAGCTTGCTCAAGCCATGGTTCAGACCTTACTTGGTGACTAAGCCAATCTAGTGAGCTATAACAATCTTCATATGCTACAGGGAGACGATTTTCTGGAGCTAAACGATAGTCAACAGAGAGAACAATGGATTGTGATGCCACAGAGAAATCTCCCAAGAAATGATGGTAGCCAAGCCATGTAGTCGAGCCAATGCAAAAGCCACCACCGTGGAAATAAACCACAACAGGAAGCTTACTTGAGAACCCCTGAGTAGGAGTACTAGGAAGAAATAACCTTCCAGTAATTGGCTTTGATGAGTCAATGATCACATCCTTGAACTTGTGTCCGTTAATTGATTCGGTTGAGGCCGGGACAATCTCAGGATCAAAGCGTTTTACAGACCCATCAGAAAAGACTTGAAGGAAACCAGGTGCTTCTGCTATTATGGACATTGTTCTTACAAAGGCGGGGGGAGAATCGAACACTAAGTTCTCTGTCTTGTTTCTAAGAGTTTGTGGGGGTAGTTATAGTAGGTTCATTGGAAATGTGCTAACTAAAATAAAGCTTTAGTATAATGGCAATGGGTTGGTCATGACAAGTGCATTGGGAATTTGGGAGTATGTTTGTGAGAAGTTAGGTTTGAACTTTGAAGTCTTTGAGATTGTTGGTTGATGGAATGGTAGAATGACCACAAGGAACATGCCAGGTAGCGGTTGTAGTTGAACTCTTATGACCTTCTGCTTATGATGCTTAACACTGCCCCCCACTTGTTACTGGAGATCCATTATTTGGGAACTATTTTACAGAAATAGAAATGTCTATTGAACAATTTTTTTTTTTATTTTAAAAATCAATAGTTGGGAGAGAGTGATTTGAATTCTGAACGTCTGGAAACAATAACATACTCTTGACTATTGAACAACATTCTCTCTCTTTTTCTTTTCTACAGACCCCAACATACTCTTTTTTTCGTTTATTCACTTTGCAACAATTATGTGAAGAAGCAACGTGTCCTGTTGTTCCACTCATTTTTGTTTTTTGTTTTTAATAAACATAAATAATAATTACAAATTTGTTGAGGGAGACTACACCTTCGACGTTTTTACTTAATCTAAAAACTTGGGCTCTACCCTTTTTTTTTTCTTTTTTTCAGCTCTACTCCCTTTTTGTTACCTGTTTCATTTTTCTAATCATATTTTCGGGTACTGATGACCACAGAGGATAGCATTCTCATATGCCAAAAACAATTACCAGCAAGCAGTTCAATAAGAATAAAGAAAGGGGAGGGCAGGCTAATGCACTGGAGAAGGAATTTAGCATCACGGTGATATATCAAATCTCTCTTACAAGGGTGGACACCCTAGTAAGAGATATATGATACATCACAGTGTCTAAAAATAAAAACTGAATGCACTGACAGTGGCACCTAAACGTAACAAGCCGCAAGACAACATGCTAGCGCGAGAAACAACCCTCAAAATTTTGCCAAAAGCAGAAAATGAGAATCAAATAAGAATGATTAAAATCATCAGAGAGAAATACAATCTCAATGAATTCGTCCAATTACTTTTCATCAAAATCAAAGCCCATCCAAACTCCAAAGTCCAAACCTAGACATAGCCACAGCCCAGATAGCCACATCTACAACAAATGGTTTGGCCAAGGAAAAATCAATGGCAAACCAAAATTTTTCTCTGCATGCTATTGTTCACCTCATTTCACATTGAAAAAACAAAAGTAGGAAAGATCCTCCATTGCACAAACCGATTTTAGTCAGCTTTCAGTAAGTAGTGGTCCTAATACTCAAGCTAAAAACATCATTTTGAAAAAATAGATCAAAAGCATACCAAGATCTGAAATTCTCTACAAAAGAGGGAAAAAATATTTTCCAAAGTACCATCCAGCAAGTGGTTATTAGCATACAATTGTGTTGGTATCCAGTGACAATGGTAACAAAAATGTACAAGGGAAGGGGAGAGAGAGAATTACTCTATAGCTATTTGGCTGCTTGTTCTAGGAGAGGTAAATTTTTCAACTCCGTTGCATTATTTTGCAGAGGGGGCAATGAAAACTCACTCACTGTTGAGCTTCCACTCCGAATCTCTTTTACGGCACGCAATGCTGATAACGTTAGCTTCATGTACATGCTCTCCATAGTCTCAATTTCTGCGAGTTCTTTGGGAACTTTAAGTTGTTTTTGTTTACTTTCAGTCGCAGCCTTGGGATCATTCCCTTCTTCCTTATTGGTTGCTTCAGGACAGCCTGATGGGTCATCATTCTTGGAGAAAAGATTATCAAGCACGCATTCACACTCTTTCACAAGATTGTTAAGCACATCAGTTGAGAAGAATGGTTCTTGCAAGACTTTTTGGATAAAAGGCAGGCGAACAAGAGCACCGCTTCGCTTGTCGTATTTCTTCAGTATCTTCACTAATCCTGTGTATATCATATCACGGCTATTACTAGGAAAGAAAAGAAATGCGCACTATGTTGTCAGGATCTAAATTTAAAATAAATAAAAAAGAGATCACAAGAGCTGACAGGTTCCACAGTCAAATATTAACCATCCTTTTGTTGATCAATTTCTCCTCCAGGCGTCCCAAAAAATGTTTCTCTTCATGACATCTAACTTTGCATATTTATCTCATATCATATCAGGCTTGCTAACTATATACAAATTAAACTTAACCTGGATTTTCAACTGATCCAATTAGTTTTTCTATCAACTGGATTTTAAATTTATAATCTTGCAACCCTTCCTTCAGGATGCAGCTACCCCTTTTTTCCCTATCTTGAACACAGACAGCAGCCTAGCATATGTACAATAATGTAATCCAAGAAACCAATTGTGCCCAAACATCAATCACATTAATTTGTGACATAGCAACTGTTATTCATCGTAATGTTTTTCTCCTTTTTGTCTGCTTCATTCATGTTTCCCTTTCCCCAAAGAAAAATTCAGCAAAAAATACAAATTTTGTAACAAATGGGTGTTAAGTTACATATTCATGACCATCATAAGATCCTTGACGCTTGCATCAAGGGACACTCATTTTTACCAACTTGAGGAAGTCTACGTTTGCTTAGTATAAGAGGATGCCAAAATATTCTCATAAACATTAAATAAGCCACTTATAAAAGAGTACAAGAATTCTGCTCAATTTGTAGGAAAAAATTAAGATGGATCAAGAGAAATAGGCTCCCACACCCTCACACTCTCAAAATGGAATTTATATTCAAGTATGACATTCTGCATGTAATGTATGCATTTTTCAGTGCTAGATTAGTTCATGCTGTTCATATGAAGGTAAAACATCACTGAAGGCTTCCAACGCTCACTCTCTTAAAAGCCATTCTGCCTTAAAAAAAAAATTTATAAATATTTTCATAGAATTAGCATCTTCCTATGCTACTAAGGGTTTCAGCTACTTCAAAGGAGAAACAATATATGGTTACTCGAGTTTTTCTTGAAATAATTGTCAAGGATCAAAACTAAACCCATGATATTTCACAAGTTTACCTCACCACGTTGTCTATATTGACCTATATGTAAACATGGTATGCTATCTTATATGATACTAACAGTTTGTTGGATTAGTTCTAGCTTATTATTATTTTGCATATCTATAATTACAAGAATCAATGATTGGTTGTTTCTCCCAAGCATTTGCACAATCAGAATTCGAAGTTAGTCCAGACCACACATCTCTATTGACCATATATTACTTATTTATTCACTAATAACATGGCCCTACACATCCAGGAAAGAGAGAAGCACCTGTGTAGTTAAGTGCACTGTAATTCTCTAAGAGAATCATCTCTCCGTGAAAATCCACTACTTCTCTCCCTACTTCAATCAACTCTTCGCTTGAATCTTTGGCCTTTGCTATACCATCTTCCAGCTCCTGCATTCCAACCACAAGCCCAAACAATTATTTTAAAAGATCACTTTAGAACACTTGCCCATGCATATTAGATCCTTTCCTTGCCAAAGGGCATGCCCCAAAGCAATCAATGTATTCCATATATGTAAAGAATCAAAGAAGGAAAAAAAAGAAAGAAGGTAAATGTAGAAATTTCCAGAGACCTTTGAAAAACACAAATAAATCATGTGAAGAGCAAGGTGTTTAGTGCCATCAAATACCAAACAATAAAGCATGATGCTTGGATGGTGATGCTAAGAGTGCATGATTTCGTAGGACAAACAAGGACTTGAACATACATGCAGATCAATTGGGAAAGAGATTAATTTAGATTAAACAAGAGCACCTCAAGGGACATGGAAACTTAAAAAAACTAATATAACGGAAATCGGAATTGATTAAAGTGTAAGAACTAGCAAAGCATTAATTGTGGAATGCAAATTATAATATACCATATAGACACAATGACACTGAACAAATCAAAGAATATGAAATAGTTAACCATCCTCTTTCCTCAAGGAATGGCAATCATTATTGATTGGGCAGTAAACCAAGAAATGGGAATGATAATTTGATTAAGGCAGGCAGATTGCAGTATATGTATGAGGGGTTTTAAGCTACAACTCCTGGTGGAGTGAGCTAGACTATTGTCTCTTTTGTGTTCTTTTGCTAGTCAATTTTGTCATAACAAAATGACTCTTGCACTTAAAACCAGAGCAGACCATGAACTATAAGAACAAAATATAAATCAATCAAGCAATCTCATCTGCTTCCCATTGCTTTCATTTTCACAAAAACCAAAAACAAACCCATTTTTTAATTTTTTTTTAAATATCAGCTTTCCAATTATTCTTCTTCATTCATGATATCTTGTTGCAGGGACCACATCCGAATCTCATATTCAACATGGTCATTTAAATTGCCATTAAAAACCCATATACTTCAAAAAATTAAAAAACGCAAACGCTCTCAAAGAAAAACTCAATCCTCCATAACATTCTAAACAGGAAAGTACCCATAAACAAACAATTCCTCAATTTCCCATATTTCAAAAAGACCAAAAAAAACACATTACCTTCCATCTAATAACGTATTCCTCCTCCTTGTCGACAAAGAAAGCGTTGAACTTGTCGATCTCGACCTCCAAAAGCCTGAGAAAATCGACGAGCTCCTTCGACACCTGGGTTTCGCTTTCTTCGTCGGCTGTGGAAGTGGGGTGGTCCAATCTGCGGCGTTTATTGTTGGGTTGATGGGTCGGGTAAATAAGCTTAAGCTGCTTTTTGAGGTCCTTGTAGGACAAGAACTTGTCTCGCCACTCCGGCAGAGTTTCCTCGATAAGGTTGCTTAGGATTTTCCAGAACTTCATGTTGTCGCCGCGCCGCCACAAAACCAGAGATTGCAGTTTGCAAAGGTTCGATAATGGATAGTTATTATGTATTATTGGTTTTTCTTTTTTTTGATAAGAACAGAACTGTTGTTGATGTTGTTATGTTTATAGTTATCTGTATCTCATGCGGTTGAGATTGGAATATTCGGAAGGAAGGTGTGAATTCGGGAATATACTCTTTCGGAACAGGAACAGGATAATCTTTCGGAATTATTCTCTACCACTTGCCCCCTCTCTTCCTATTCTCTCTCTCTCTCTCTCTCTCTCTCTCAAACCAACGTCCAAAAAAAGAAAAAGCTCTTTTTTTTAATAGAATTGGATAATTATGATTATTATTCATTATTATTAATTATAATTATATTTTTATATAGACCTATCTATTTAGTATTAGGAGTGGTTATCTAAAAAAAATTATATATTATTTAGAGAAAATATGACATAAAAATTATAAAATGATTTACTTTCCAACTTAGAAATCGATATTCTAATAAAAGATTTAAGGAGTATTTTTTTTATATATTTTATTTAGAGAGTTTTTATAAAAAAAAAAACTTATTTAGAGAGTTTCAAATCTTGCATAGTTACAATATTAGGAATTCTATCTTAACAATTGTCCCTAAGAAACTCAATAATAAAACCGAGATTTAAATATAGATTAAAAAAAAAAAAAACACATCCTCTGAGATTATTATTTTGTTTATGTCAAAATTTTTCATTCTTGTCAGTTTTATGTTTATTTTTTTTGTGTTGGGTTTTAATGTCTTATCACATGCTTGGCTATTTGAATGCACCAACATTTTTTTTTTTTAATCCACTTATGCTATGTCTCTCTGTAGTCTTGGGTGTAGTTACAAGTGTGTAGCAAACCCACCAACCCGCCAAAATCGACATGACCCAATCCAACCCCCCGAATTGGATTGATTTTTAGTGGTTGGTGGGTTAGGTTGGGTTGTGCAAATTTTTTTAACAGTTAGTCGGGTTGGGTTTAGGACATAACAATCACAAACTCGTCTAACCTGACCCGACCCACCTATATATTTAAATTTTAAATTACATTTATTTAATATATACTTAAAAATATATTATAAAATTAATAATTTTTTGTTTAATTTTTTTCCCTATTCGGCTCTTCCTATATAAAATCCAGTTACCTCGCAAATCCTAACAATCTTATTTCTCTTTCTGCTGCCTCTCACTCTCACTCCCACTCCACTCCTATTTGTTTATAACTGAGTTGGGATACTAGTTCACGTATATTTTGTTTATTAACTCAATTGAATATATTTTGTTTATAATTGAGTTGAAATATTAGTTCATGTATATTTTATTTATCAGCAAAAATAGCAAGTGGGATATATTTTGTACTGCTCAATTTAATAATAATAATAATAAATAAATAAATAAATAAATAAACAAACTATTGAACCCCTGTGATGGGTTGGGTTGGGTTAGAATTTTTTTAACCCACCATGATGGGTTACATCGAAAAATCCCCTCAACTCGAGCCAACCCAACCCATGCACACCCTTAGATGTAGTAGAAGTTGTTTAACTTGCATCTTAGGCTCGGCTTGGTTTGGGAAAAACAATAAAAACTTGTTTTTGTTGGTTTATTTAGTAAACAAGTCTAACTCGAATATAATAATGTGTTCATAAACAAACTGTTACGTATAAGCCTTAATTGAATATATCTAATATTATACATTTATAGGTATACATGTATAAAATTGCTTATATGAACTTGATGTTGCGTCAAGTAATGTTTTAACTAAATTCCTAAGATATCAAAGTAGTATTTGTAATTTATTGATAATATAAATAGTATATTGTGTAAAAACTATATATAATTTTTAACAATACAAGGTTTGATAGATTTAATTTGTATAAATTCATAAACAAAAATAATTTTATTTGAGTACCTCAAATAATATAATTTATTTATTAATTATTAGTATAGATTTGTGAATTTATAAAAAAATTTAGTAGTGATGTTTTACTACATACTAAAAAATAATAAGTGGGTTCCAGTTAACTCAATTGGTAAAATCTCTAATGGTTAAATAAGAAATTTGGGGTTCAATCTCCGCCTACACTAAAAACCAATTGGTGTCTTGGTTTGACGATAAAAAGCAAAATCACAGAGGCGAACGGCATAAATTGAAACTCTATAAAAAAAAGGGGGGGGGGGGGAGGAATTACATTTTACCACTCTAAACTATATCCCTGATTACACTTTACATCCTAAACTTGTGGAATGCATGTTTTGCACCCTAAAATTATAATTCTTGTTATACTTTGCACCCCAATGTCAAGTTTGCCGTTAACTTTGATGGAAAAATAGGACACTATATGAAAATACCTAATTTTCTCTCTTCTAAATCCTTTAAAAACAAAAGATAAATTATACTTTACCATCATAAACTATACTTCTAATTACACTTTGCACCCTAAACTTTGAATTTTCATCCAAGTTAACAGCAAACTTAACGTAAGTGCAAAGTGTATTATGGGTCATAGTTTATGGTGCAAAATATGCATTACAAAATTTTAGGATAAAAATGTAATATGAGGTATAGTTTAAGGTGGTAAAGTGTAATTTTTCGGGAAAAAAATAAATATAATTAAGTAGATGGTGAGCAAACTCAAGCATGTTCGACAATTAAATAAACAAAGCTTAAACATGTGATCTAGTTTGTTGATAAACTCAAGCTCGCTTGGTGTTTGAAATAAAATTAAATGAACAATCTTAAACAATAAGTGTGAGTTGTCTCCCTTTCTCATTCTTAATTATTGAGATATAGTGAAATTCCTCAAATCCAACGAAAAACGTTATTCGATATAGTTATAAACATCTCCACAATGTCTTGGGTAATCAAACCTTTCCCTATCCTCCTTTCACACATAAAATTCCCAGTCCCACCTCATCTTCCACAAAACCAAATAGCAAAAACCTACAAGACTAATTGCAAGTCAAACCTACAATATTGAGTGTAAACACTCCATTTGGTACCCCTTCAACTTAAACTGTTGTTAGATACCCCTATTTTGGTTACAAGTGGAGGATCGACCACCCATAACGGCATCATGTGAGAAATGTTTGCCTGTGTTCCCCATTCATGCTCTGTGTGCATATGAGTGTGGACTATAGGGGATTACCTAAATTTTTGAAGTCATCACCAATCCTTAGGATTCCTAAGTTGCAATTAGTCACCTACGTCTATCTTATTTTGTTACCAAGCTTAAATTGGAAGGAAGTCTAGTGCTCCTAATCTAAACATGGGTAAAAAAAAATCATGTCTTAAACCACTATCATGAATTAAGGAGTTCAGTTATGTGTAGGAGAGATAGTACGCACCTCACAACATCCATCTCATATGACACTATATTTTGACTTGTTCCTAGGCTTTTTTAAGTGATAGATAAAAGAAGCTATTGGCATTAGCTTTTGGGACAAAATGTTTTTGGGTTTTTAAAATTATTTTGAAATCGTGTGTGGCCTATTTGCATGCTTTGCTAGTTGAAAGGAATCCTTACTATATTTTTATGAATTAATAACATTTTGCCTTATATTCACAAAGGAAATTTGACAAAGTCATATGCATGGTGTGCCACAATGCACCTAGCATGATTCTTGACAAATTTTCACAATAAAATTTTGGCAGCATATTGCCTTACTTTCATGGCAAAAATCCATAAGAGTTTTGCGTTAGGTGTGTTGTGACACACCAGCAGAGTTTCGCGTCTGTGTGTACAATGTGCACTTACAACAATCTATCCTAGGAGAAATTATAGAGTCCTCTAGTGGACCACGTCACTTGTCCACCATTCCACTAAAAAACTGTTGGAAAATCTAGTTTTGTATTTCATACAAAACACACAGCGGAAGCAACAAATACGAATCTACTTCAATTAGTGCAAGGTAACATGTAATCATGAATTCTAGAATAAAGAATAGGGTGCGTACCATGATGCAGTGGATTTCAAAACTATGACTTGAGAATACCTTTAATCTTCATCTCAATTCCACATGGTACCCAGGATGTGCGGTATCTCAATGAGTCTTTTGTACATAGATTCTCAAAGAAAAAATCCTTCTTCTAATTGTGGAGAAAAACTGATTTTTCTTTTATTTTCATCATACATACGTTCAAACTATTCTCTTAGTTTTTTTATTTAATAACTCTTATTAAATAATGACTGATTATCTAATTGAGGTAGCTTTTTGGGCCTACCCAATTAGGCTTTAATTTGTGGCTTGAGATGGGACCAAAGGGAACAAATAAGACTCTAGCTCCAATGGGTCTTGGGCTTTTCTGTCAACTCTTGACAAGTCCAAAATTACAATTAATTATATTCAATACCACTATAAGAATATAATTGCACTCTAAGCCTTATTAATAAATTATATCTCCAAGACTTTATTATACATACAACTCCTTCATAAAAATATTCGTAGCAATACAAAGTCATAAAATAGACTGCCACTTTGAAAATTACTACGTCTTAATCCTTGAGTACCTGATTTAATCATTTATGTTATTCATCATATATTTATGAAATCCAATTCCATAAATATATACTTTAGTAATTCCTTACTAAAGTGGTTGGGTCTAACACTCTGAATAATCAAATTCATTAAACTTATCTCAAGAAAATATTTTATATCTCCGTTAAGAGATTATGAATTCCATTTTGAGAATATATGTTCCATCAACATTAAATACAGCTGCCCAACATACTGAGGTTTTGACCGTAACTTATAGATCTCACTCCTGACATATCAAAACAACCTATATCTCATGATCATGTCCATTATTCTCTTAGGATTTACCGATTTAGAGTTGGTGTAAATAGAAGTCGTGAGATTTATTATTCAATTGACAGTCGTTAGGAGAATAATAAATCTCACAGCGGTCCAATTCAATATGTCTTAACTCTTAAAACATATCAACATATCAATTAGAAGTCTTCACTTCCATGATTAAAACAAATCATCTTAGTTGATATGTTATAGTCTTCGCAGATGAAATGCCCAATTTCATCACCGACTACGAACTAAAATTCTGAGTTTACAAAGAACTTGTGATTTATATCTTCTATGACTTTTCACATAAATCACATACTATGCATTTCATGGACTAAGATAATGTCCCATTAGTTCATTTATAGATAGTCTCATATAATTAATCTATTTAATTATTTATGACATGCCAATAAATTGGATATTAGGGCACAAATCCCAACAAAAACTTTCATTTGTTTAAAATTGCTAAGTCAGTAATTAATTTCTTTTTAAAAAAATTTGCTAACTAACAATTTTAAACAAGTGGCAATTTTTTAGTAGAATGGTGAACCACATCACTTGTCCACCATGTGGATCATATAATTTCTCCTATCCTAGGTGTATTGACGTGCACCAATGACTTTACATGTCGTGCGTGTCATAGCGAATCCACGTGTCACTAGTTGGCATAGGTAGGGCCAATCACACATAATGACACAATGTACAATCATGAAACATATACACTTCTACAACATATGCCTTGACACATGCATACATCCTAAGGTTAAAAAAAATGCATTCCCAAAGAGTATCACTCTCAATTATGAACCTCCATTACAACTTACCTTAGTGCACACACACTTATATCACACAACTTACGTGTGATGTAAATTATAAATTGAAAATATGGCTGACCAAAGAAAGTGGAAATTATGAATTGGTGCATGTTCTACAATTTGATTTGAAGAGTTTGCTTTGAACTCCATTCCGAATGGAAAACGTGTAGAGCTTTGTTAGATGGAGGGGACTAAAGGGGAATAAAGGGAAGAGAATGGAAAGGTTTTAAGAAACCTTGTTTGGATTTTTGGGGGGGGGGGGGGGGGGGGGTTGGTTCGTTTGGAGGGAAATCTTAAGTCCTGTTTGGTTTTTTTTTTTTTTTTTATCACTCATCACTCCTCATTCAATTTTCATCACTTATCACTTATCACTTAAAATACCTCAATTTCCTAATACTCACCCGTTTGGCAATTGTTTTCACTTTACATCACTCAGTTATTTCTATTGTTTTGTGGGACCCACACACTGACCCAATTATTTCCCTCATTTTTTTTCTTTTTTCTTTTTTTTCCTTTTTCCCCTGACTTTTATATCTTTCTCTGCCTCTCCTTTTCTTTCTTCTTTTTCCCTTCGTCTTTCTTTGCCTCCCCTAAACTTTTCTCTGCTTTTTCTTTTGGAGTTATCTCGCCTCAATTGACGAGGTTGTTCATTGCCAAACCAAATAGGATTTTTTTGTGGAATATATTTTTTCTCTCTCATGCATAGATCGGTGGACTGGGTTCGAGACGACTTGTTCATTGATGGTGGTGGATGGCTTTCCATGGTGGCCGTTGATTGGTGGGTTTGGTGGTGCGATGGGTTTGTGGTGTTGCTGCTGAAGTGTGGCTATAACCGACGAAGTGTGGCTGATGGATTTGAGTTTGATTTTTTTTTTTTAATGCAACCAAACCCAGAAACCCAATGTGAAAAAAAAGAAAAAAGAAAAGGAGAACCCAAGCCCAGAAACCCAATGAAAAGGAATGGAAAGAAAAAAAAAAGAAAAAAAAAGAAGAAAACCTTTGCAACCAAACCCAAAAACCAACATGAAAAGGAAAGGAAAGAAAATAAGAAAAAAAGAAGAAGAGAATTGTCCCAGACCCAGTGTGAAAGACAAAAAAAGAAAAAGAAAAGAAGATAACGTGTGTTGGAGAGAGCAAAAAGTCTGACAGTGAGTCCCTCAATGTGTGTTTTATTACCAAAATGTCATTGAAAACTGAGTTTTAGAAACTGAAAACACCTAAAATGTGTTTTCAGTTTCCATAACTCATTATTCAAAAATCAGAGAATTGAGTGATGGAAACAAAAATAGGAAACAAATCCAAACAAGATTTTTTTTCATGGGACCCACATATTTTGTGTTATGGGTGATGGAAACAAAATTATGAGTTATGAAAACAGCAAATTCAAACGCCCCTTAATTCCACCAAATTTGAGAATTTTGGAGGGCAAGTAGAGGGGAAGGATTTCACTTATATTAAAAATATTTAAATTATCAATTTAACTTTTATGATGTCAATTTATATCTATTTCCTCAAAATTATCAAAGCAGGATTGAGGATTTTAGAGGGGGAGTAGAGGGGAGAGATTTCACTTATATTAAAAACATTTAAATTATAAAAAAAAAAAAAACCTTTATGGTGTAAATTTATATTTATTTCCTTAAAAGCATCAAATAAGGATTACAATTGTTAATTTATGACCACTCCACTACCTTCCTGTTTGGTTGGAGTGATTATTGGAGGGATGGAAAATAGGGGGGAGAAAAATGGGAAGAAAATTGTGTTTTTAGTTGTTTAGCTGGGAGGAAAAAATAAGAGAAAAGTGGTGGTCTTGAGTATTTTTCACCTAGGCCTACCAAAATGTATTATCTATAATTGGGAGAGAAAACATGGTTGATTTTGTGCTGACTTGCTTCAGTCATCTCCAATTACATTTCTGTCCCTCAATTGTAATTTTTTATTTATTTTTGAACCCTCAGCTGCAATGTTAATTATGCACCACAGCCACATATCTTCTGCAATTATCTTATCTTCTTTATTATTATTTTTTTTTTCACTATTTTGTCTCTTTCTTGTACCCATTTAAATATTGGGATGTATAGCTCAAACATACGTACATCGATGGAATAAAATAATATTATATTGTTTTACATTAAAACAAAAAACAAACAAACTAATTGTTATATTTATAAAAATTATAATAAGAAATAAATTAAATTATTATAATATGTGTGATTTGTGATTTTTTATAAATTGATTTTAATTCATAATAATTAATATTTTTGGTATTTCATGATTACAAAATCTACTTCTTATAATATTACGTAAAAAGGTCACAAGAGTAAATTTATGTAAACAACAATTTTAATTGTCTTACTTTTTTCCTCAACTAAACATATGAGTTTTATCTTTTTCTTCTTTTCCATCATTCCAACTAAACATATGTCAGAGAAAACTAAAATACTTTTTATCCTTCCAATTTTTCCCCCTTGCCATTTTTCATCTCTCTAACCAAACAAAGCCAAAAGAAACATCCAAGACCCTTATATGGGTCATTGGATATCATGCAACTAAAATGAACCTAAGCACACATGAATCCTACACACGGGCCATAATCAAAACATCACATAAAATATATTTGTTGGGATATTTTTCATGAATATATATTTTTGGGCTTACTTAGTTTGAAAAAGGATTTTTGGGATTATTTTGGTAAAAGATTAAAAAAAAAAAAATGTCATGTTTATTTTTGGAAAAAGTGCATTTTTGCATGAAAAATGACTTTATTTTGGATAAAACATGCCTGCAACAATTTTTTTTTCCTTCAGTTTTTGCTTAATCGTGAAAAATAGCTACATGCTCATTTGAAAATTTTAAAACAATGGAAGAAATTTACATATCTCATGTCATTGTTGTTCTAGTGATTTGCAGAGAAAACTTACTACAAAATAAAGAATTCCACAAATCACTTGAACAACAATGGCATGAGTAATTCTGTTTGTTGAAGTGGGCTTGCGTGTGGCTTGAATTGCCACAAGCCCATGTTTGTTTAAGTCAGTCACAGTTGACCGAATTCAACTAGGAATATAATTCCTAGTGATAGCCAACCTATATATATATATATATTAGGTTTGTGTTAAACAGCAATACAAAGAGAGAATTAGAGAATTCCAATTAACCTAGTGAGCAGCCGCATGAGAGAAAAATAGAGAAAAGAGAGGCAGCTAGTTTCTATTCTTATTGTTTCTGTGAGAGAGTGCTAGGGTGTAATTGGGATTTTGGTTTCTTGAGAGTGTTCTTATGCACTATTGTATCTCCCTATTTTTTTTTATAGTGAAATTTCTCCGTCGTCTCCGTGAAGGTAGGTAGTTTGCCGAACCACGTAAATTCTTTTGTTCTTTGTGTGTGTTTGTTATTTAATTTCCGCTTATTTACTGTTATTGATTGGAGTCCTGGTGTGCTATCTGCACAACAAGTGGTATCAGAGCAAGGTTAGGATTCAATCCTTTGAATACAGTAAAGATGTCAAGCACAAAGTATGATGTAGAGAAGTTTTGTGGCAAGGGAAATTTTTCTCTTTGGCAAAGGCGGATGAAGGATCTCCTAATTCAACAAGGAGTTCACAAGGCCTTGCTTGGGAAGGAGAAGAAACCGGAAACGATGAAGGATGCAGAATGGGTAGAGATGGATGAGAAAGCAGCTAGCACTATTCGTCTCAACCTAGGTGATGAGGTCATTCATAACATCCTAGAAGCAAAGACCACAAAGGAGGTTTGGGAAAAACTAGAAGGTCTTTATATGAGAAAGAATCTGACGAACAAGTTGTACGTGAAGAAGCAACTATATAGTTTGCATATGAAGGAGGGTTCTGATCTGTTGGAGCATCTCAACACGTTTAACATGTTGAACACCCAACTGTCAAGTTTTGGGGTGAATTATGAGGATGAAGATAAAGCATTACTTTTGTTAGCGTCGCTTCCTACTTCTTTTGATCATCTAGTGACTACGTTGATGTATGGGAAAGAGACTATAGTACTTTAGGAAGTGACTAGTACTCTCTTGTCACACATAAAGATGAAGCAAGATGGTGATGGTTCTCAGGCTGATGGACTTATTGTAAAGTCTGAGTCAAGCAATAGAGGTAGAAGCAGGTTAAGAGGACGGAACTCCAACAGGAACAGATCACAGTCTAAATCACGTGCAAAGAAAGATGTAGAGTGCTTTTATTGTCACAAGAAAGGGCACTACAAGAATCAGTGTAAAGAGTTGAAAGAACATTTAGAGGAGAAGAAGAATGGAAAGAAACCCCTAGAATCAGCTAGTGTTGCTGAAGAAACATTAGATGACAGTGAAGTTGGTGCAGATTTACTTTCAGTTTCATCAAGTACCAATGTTCTATCAGAATCTTGGGTTTTAGATTCAGCATGCTCATATCATATGACTCCAAAGAAAGATTGGTTTGACACGTATAAGCCTTACAACGGTGGTATGGTCCAAATGGGTAATGATGCTACATGCCCGGTTATTGGAATTAGTACCGTGAAGATCAAGATGTTTGATAGAGTTGTGAGAGTTCTTAGTAATGTCAGACATATTCCAGATCTTAGGAAGAATTTAATTTCTTTAGGAGTATTGGATGATTTGAGCTATTCATACTCATCAAAGGGTGGAATCATGAAGATTACCAAAGGTGCTTTGATGGTGATGAAGGGACAGAAAGTAAGCACGCTTTACAGATTGATTGGGAACACAGTTGTAGGAAGAGTTGCAATCACCACTCCAATAGAGTCCAACACTGACGACACAAAGTTATGGCATATGCGACTTGGCCATATTGGTGAACTTGGTACGTTAGAGTTGCACAAGAGAAATTTATTAAAAGGGATGAAGACATGCAAGCTAGACTTCTGCAAGTATTGTGTGTATGGGAAGCAGCATAGAGTCAGTTTCAAGACAGGCTCTCATACAAGTAAGGGTGTTCTTGACTACATTCATTCAGATGTTTGGGGTCCAGTATCAGTTTCTTCTCATAGCGGTGCTCAGTACTTCATCAGTTTCATTGATGACTACTCTAGAAAGGTATGGATTTATTTTATGAAGCATAAGTTTGATGTGTTTGGCATATTTAAAAGGTGGAAAGCACAGGTTGATAATCAGACTGGCAAGAAAATAAAATACCTTAGAACAGATAATGGACTAGAGTATAGAGATAAAGAATTCATAAGATTTTGTGAATTAGAAGACATTACTCGTCACTTCACAGTTAAAGGAACTCCACAGCAGAATGGAGTTGCAGAGAAAATGAACAGAACCTTAGCAGAAAGAGCTAGATGCATGAGATTAAATGCAGGGTTGCCTAAGGTGTTCTGGGCAGAGACAGTTAACACAGCAAGCTTCATTATTAATAGATCTCTATCATCAGCCATAGATTTCAAGATTCCAGAAGAGGTTTGGTTAGGTAGACCAGTTGATTATTCGAGTCTAAAAATCTTTGGTTGTCCAGCTTATGTGCATGTGCAGAGTGGAGAGCGTTCTAAATTGGATTCGAAGTCAAGAAAATGCGTATTTCTTGGTTTTGAAAAAGGTGTTAAAGGCTATAGGCTTTGGGATCCAATCTCAAAGAAAATGGTGACCAGTAGAGATGTCATATTTTATGAAGTCTTTATGTTGAAACAGAATGAAGCAGAGACATGTGATGATAGTCCACAGGAGAAATTAACTGTTGAGGTGGAGTTTGACGAGAATAGTTCATCCAGTGATAAGGGTGATACTGAGATTGATCCACAGCAGCAACAAGAAGAGTCTTATTCAATTGCTAAAGGTAGAGAGAAGCGGGTTCACAAAGCACTACAGAGATATGGCTTTAAAGATATAGTTAGCTTTGCTCTCATAACTAGCAGTGGAGATCCATTGTCTTACAGGGATGTAGAAGAGATGGGGTCACTACAGGAGAATAAGATGTGGGAGTCATCTAGTATGTTGACAAAGACAGTTCCAACAGATAAGTTCAAGGGCTACTTGGACTTGGTTGATGTTTGCAGCTTGTAAGCCCTTAAGGGCTAAGGTGGAGGCGATGGAGGAGTTTGCTAGTGTAGCTTGATCAATTCAAGCCAAGGTGGAGATTTGTTGAAGTAGGCTTGCGTGTGGCTTGAATTGCCACAAGCCCATGTTTGTTTAAGTCGGTCACAGTTGACCGAATTCAATTAGGAATATAATTCCTAGTGATAGCCGACCTATATATATATATATATATATATATATATATATTAGGTTTGTGTTAAACGGCAATACAAAGAGAGAATTAGAGAATTCCAATTAACCTAGTGAGCAGCCGCACGAGAGAAAAATAGAGAAAAGAGAGGCCGCTAGTTTCTATTCTTATTGTTTCTGTGAGATAGTGCTAGGGTGTAATTGGAATTTGGGTTTCTTGAGAGTGTTCTTATGCTCTATTGTATCTCCCTATTTTTTTTTATAGTGAAATTTCTTCGTCGTCTCTGTGGAGGTAGGCAGTTTGCCGAACCACGTAAATTCTTGTGTTCTTTATATGTGCTTGTTATTTAATTTCCGCTTATTTACTGTTATTGATTGGAGTCCTGGTGTGCTATTTGCACAACACTGTTATTGAGGCATGTTGGTCAGCATGAGGGAGAGAGAGGGGTTACAATAAGTCTTATCATGTGGGTCTTACAAATTTCTAAATATTTACAAAATTAAAATTAAATAATGTTACTTGAAAACTGAAAACTGGTAAGAAGATTTTTCTAAATTCAGTGTTTAAACATCTTAAAATGAGCAACGTAACTTAAACACTCGTTAAAAAAAATACTCTTACCAAATGCGTTGTTTTTTTTTTTTTAACAACAGTTTTCAGTGTCGAAATACTAAAAATTGTTGTTTAGAATCACCAACGAAACAGGCCCTATAATACTATGTATGCCATATGTGTGGCATAAAAGTCAATATGAGGTGTAACTCCCATCCTTTTTCTCTGGTTTTGTTTGTGTTGTTATCCTTTCTCTCTGGTAACACTAAATCTTGTTCAGAAAAAAAAAAAAAAAAAAAAAAATTGAAGAGTAAGTTCTATGTAATTGATATGGAATTTAACACTCCCACGTTTTTTATTTTTATTTATATAGGGTTAATAAGATTTAACTTGGGTGTTCTTAAAAAAAAAAAAAAAAAACTCGGGTGGGTGCTTGTTTGGATTGGAGTCCTTTAAATTATGTATAACTACAAAGAAGTAAGGACAATGCAAAATAGCTAAACAGAGATATATGAGTGACTCAGCCCATTTGGTATTATTTTGGAAGCACAATGGGAACCATGTGTGGTATTTAATAATATGGTTTTGTTTACATGCTTTCTTTATAAACATATTTGTTATGGTATTATACTCTTTATGATTGTACTATTTATCATCAGATCAAGACACTAAGGTTTTTGGTATAGGCGGATTGAATCTCAAATCTCTTATTCAATCATTAGAGATTTTACCAATTGAGCTAATTAAAACTTACTTTTTTTTTTTTAGACCAGAAACTCACTATTATTATATTATAAAGTGATTCTGTTTCATGTACATAACTATTGTGAATTTGAATTTGTACATGGCATGGCAATTTTGTTGTCATAGATGGAGAATTCTTTATTAACACTGTTTTTTAGTTTTAATCTTGGTTGGCACTCTTACGAATTCTAACGTATTTAAAGTTCCTTCCACTTGTTTTGAAATGATAATTCGTAATATTGTTTGAGTGCATATAGGCTATAGCCATGATCAACGTTTAGATTAGCTCCTACTTCCTATATAAAAAAAAAAATTGTTTAGATTAGTTGATCTTTATGATGCCATTCAAAGTAGTAAATATCAAAATGACTTAAAAGTGATGATAACAATGATAGTCACATAAAATAATAGCATCTAAGTGCCAATTTATTCATGAAGATAATAATGACTTGGCCTCATAGAGAGGTTATTATTTTTGTAATATTGTCTGAGTGCATATGGCCATGATCAACATTTTAGTTAATCTTTTTCGAAGTAGTGAATATCAAAATGACTTAGGAGTGACCATAACATCTTAAGGCATGATGATAATGACTTCATGTTTTCATATTTGAGTAAAGCCTCATTGGTGTTTTGAAATGGTACCCTCTGGAATACAAGTTTCTCTTCAAAAAAAATAAAATAAATAAATAGTACCCTCTGGAATCTTATATCAATAATTATAAGTGTTATTTTCTTGCGACCTATAGATCTAATTAATGCTCGTAATAGTTTTTACCTAGAAGGAGGGGTAAAGAAAAGAAATAATAGATTGACATCAATGCGATTTGTTTTTTCATTCCTCTTCCAAAATTTCCCGGATCAAGTCACAAGTGTGAATTTTCTTTTCATTCTTCAATTTTCATGAATACCTTGGAGCATTAGGTAGTTTAATTACACCGGTAATAAATGGCTTAACATATGTGTTTCTTTCTATGGTTTTTCCCCTTATTTTTAATAATTTTTTTATAGCTCTTTTGTCGAGGTAATGCTAATACTTAAATAGTTAAATGTGGTTTCCTAATTTCTAAGCCCCCTATCAATCAAGTTCTGCTTTAGCAGACTCAACCTTATGCATCATTTCATTGATTTAAATAGTAAAACTTTATATTTATTTTGTTCTAATTATACAACAACAATAAAATTTTACTCTTCTCTTATCAAGATCTGTCTTTTCTATTGTGTTTTGCGATGGTTATGTGGACTTGCAACAGCTTATGTATCACTCTTTTTTTTTTGTTGAGATATGTATCACTCATAGAGTATGTTTGGATACCGCTTATTTTGCTGAAATTGAAAAATTATTACTGAAAATGCTGTAGATAAAAATAAAAGTTAGTTGAAATAGTACAATGAGATTCATGAATAGTACCAAAAAGTGCAGTTAGACCCCTGAATAGTAACAAAAATAAGCTGAATAGTGAAATAATTTTAATTTTTAATCTCCACCCAAACCCACACATAGTATCCAAATTTTTTAAGGTTAATTTTCGTTTGTTCTAATGATTAGTAAATAATAGGGATTTAAAAGGTTTATACAATATTCAAACAAAAAAGACAAATAGTATGTTAATAAGTAGGTAATGTCTAGTATTATATAATAAAGATTATATATATATATATTTGAGAGGTATATTTTATATTTTATATATATTTTAGTTGTACAAAATGGATGCCTTCACATTTATTTATTTTTATATCCTGTAATTACTTAAAAAAAGTATATCAAAATAATTAAGTCAAAGTCTAATTTAAATGTTTCGTGAAGTTTAAAGAATATTAAATCCCGTTAAAATTCTAGTATTTTAAATTTGGTTTTTTTATTACTTATTTTTCTATTATTTCAAAATTTATAAAATCTTTTTATTCTAAAGTAAAAAAAAAAAAAAAAAAAATTCCTTGGTTTAACACCCAGGCTCTTATAGGCAAGATTTCAGTTTTGTGCTTGATAGAGTTAAGAAGAAGCTTGCAGGGTGGAAAGCCAATCTTCTCTCGATGGCAGGAAGAGTTGTCCTGATCCAATCCTCTTCCTCCACTATCCCAGCACATATCATGCAAAATGTATCCCTGCCTAACAAGATTCTTGAAGGGATAGATAGGGTAAATAGAAACTTCTTGTGGGGGTCCATGGAAAGCACCAAAAAGATGCATTGGATAAATTGGCATAAGGTTACCAAGCCAAAGGAGTGAGGAAGGCTGGGGCTGCAGTCAGCCAAAGGCAGAAACACGACACTTTTGGCCAAACTGAACTGGCGTTTCCATACAGAGAGTGACTCTCAATGGGTAAGAGTTCTTAGATTGAAATATTGCACTAGATTGAGAGTGGAGTCCAGGAATGATCCAAGGCTGCCATGCTCTCCCACCTGAAGAAGTATGAAAAAAGGAGAAGATGTGTTCCAAAATGGGGTGAAGTGGATTCCTGGGCATGACAGCAACCTAAACTTCTGGTTTGATCGTTGGTTAAACACTGGACCAATTAGACAACTCATTCATGGCCCCTTCCCCCGTGATATAATTAATCTCAAAATCAAGGATGTGGCTGCCCCGTATGGCTGGGATTGGTCAGTAATTCCCTTTGAGTTTCTTGATGATTTTAAAGTTGAGATCCAAGCCATACCAATTCCTATTCTCACTAGGGGAACTGATAAAATCGCTTGGAGCCCATCACCAAAGGGTACCTTTGATTTAAAGAGTGCTTACTGTCTTGCCATTGATCCTTCAAAGACTGAATCTTTTTCAGGTAAATGGATATGGAAGCTTAACATCCTCCCCAGAATCCAAGTGTTTGTGTGGAAATGTATGCATAATAGCATCGGGGTAAAGGAGTGTCTTATAGGTAGAGGGATTAATCAAGATCCAACGTGCCCCTTGTGTCATATGGAAGCTGAATCCATTTCTCATGCTCTCCGTGATTGCATCTGCATCAAACCCATCTGGGCTCAGCTTCGATGCCAAGCTCTCACTTCTTTCTTTTTCTCTCAATCTACTAGGGAATGGCTATTTTCCAACTGCCATGATATAACCAACCTCATGGCTAACCTTCCCCCTTGGAACTCCCTCTTTTTATTTGCCATTTGGATTATCTGGAAGTAAACAAACCAGCTGGTTTTCAAAAACAAAGACATTAACCCAAACATTGTGCAGGAGATCATTATGCAGTCCAATGAATTCTTCCACTGTGCAGGAAGATGGAAGCAACGCAAACAAGGGATTGTTAAAAGAATTTGCTAGGGAAAACCTGAAATGGGATGGCTGAAGCTCAACACGGATGGGGCTGCAAATGGCGTGGTGGGTTTAGCTGGTGGTGGAGGTGTCATAAGGGACGAGAATGGTAACTGGGTTGTAGGCTTCTCCAGGAGATTAGGGAATGCTAATAGCTTTTTGGCCGAACTTTGGGCCCTTAAAGACGGACTCCTCTTATGCCAACAACTAAGCTCCCCCAAGATCTTTGTGGAAATGGATGCTAAATCTCTTGTAGATGCCTTTAACAACCTAAATTATACTAATGCTGCCATCTCACCTCTCTTTGAAGACTGCAGACAGTTGATGTCCCAAATTCCCCACTGTCGAGTTAAGCACATATTTTGTGAAGCAAATGGTGTGCAGACAGGCTGGCTAATATTGGTTATTTGCAATCTTTGGATTTTATTTTGTATTCTAGTCCACCTGTGGACGTTTTAAGTGTTTTTGAGGCTGATAGCCACAGTCTGTGTTCTAGCAGGTTCTGCCCTGCT
Source organism: Quercus aquifolioides (assembly GCA_019022515.1). NCBI lineage: Eukaryota > Viridiplantae > Streptophyta > Magnoliopsida > Fagales > Fagaceae > Quercus > Quercus aquifolioides. Next base: position 82,692,349 of record CM032327.1, read on the forward strand.
GTTTAGTTTTGAATGAAGTTTCCTTTTTACCAAAAAAAAAAAAAAAAAAAAAAAAATTCCATTGGTCTAGTACTTTCAATTAAAAGCAAGGTGGTCATATAAGAAAAAAAAAAAAAAAAATCAAAAGCGGGGTGGTGGGATCCACCGATGCTCATCACATCAGATCAAACTCATTGATGATTAGACTCAACCCTCTTTTCCCTTCCACCGTCACACCCATATTTTAATTTGGTATCTATTTAACTTTTTAATTTCATTTCAATTTAGTGTATGTCATTATTTCATAGAATTGTTGACATGACCAACGATTAAAATAAAAAGTTTATTTTTTGTCAAAAATGAAAGAAATAACTATAAAAACTAAATTGACATGATATTAAAATGAATCAAACTTAAAAAGAGAATAAATCATAACAAATTATATGTGGATAGTTATTATTAGTTTAAATTTGAACATAATAGTAAGATTATTTTTTTGCCCTAACAATAACAACCAATAATAATCTATTACTTTGAATTTATTGTAAAAATGTTGTGAAAATGTGGTGGATATTTCAAACAAATATAATTGAAAATAGAAAGGAAAGCAAAAAGCCAAAGCGGGAAAAGAAAAAAGAAATACAACACACGTGATTTTTTTAATTCTCTTCTCGCTCTCAAAACTTGCTTGAGAAGTTTACCGAAAGAAACACACAACATGCTTGTTTTTAAGTCTAAACCACACTTGTTACACTGTCACACACATTCTCTCGTACTCTCTTTAATTGTCTCTCTCACTCTTTTGAGGTTTTCAGCACTGTTTCGATGATCCCCTGAGCTATTTGCTTGAAAAGGTCAGTTGGGTTTTATCTGATTTTGTTTTAATCTATAATCGTCTTTGAGTTAATTGGGTATGTATGTTTATCCCATGTTTCGGTTTTTTTTTGTTTTTTTTTGTTTTTTTGTTTTTTACTGTGAAAAAAGTTTGATTTCTTATAGTCATTGATTGATGGGTATGTGTTTGAGATTGTGTTTGAATGCTGGGAAATAATCGTCTTTGAGTTTATTGGGTATATATATTTATCCCATGTTTCGGTTTTTGGCTGTGGAAAAGTTTTAACTTTTATTGTTATTGATTGATGGGTATGCGTTTGAGACTGTGTTTGAATGCTGGGAAAATGTGTGGGAAAGAAATGGATGGTGGGAATTTGTATTGGGTTTTTTTTTTTTTTTTGTTGGTGAATGGGTATGCATGAAGACTGTTTGATTGTTTGGTTGCGGAGAAAAATGTTGGAAGAGAGTTAAAACGAAAGTATGTACACATGGCTTGATTGACAGTATCGTTATTATGGATGGATATCAATTTTTTAAATTTGTGATCAGGTTTATCCTAATTAAAGGTAAGGCGTTGAAATTTTTGTTCATGACATTTGGCTGTTGACAATATAATAGGGTAAAAGAAAAAGCAAAGAAAATAAAATTTTGTATACTTATGAAATGATTTTCAACACAGGTTCAAGATCATACTATTTGTCACCTCCTTAATTAATATACACTGTTTTACTACTTCCAATGTTATTTTAGTTCTTCCTCTACTTGTTTTAATTTTTTTTTTTTAAAATAAAAAATTGAATCTCTTTCTAACAGGTGCATTGATCATTCTACTTTGCACATAATTAAACTGTCTCAAGTGACTTTTCCTCATCTTTTTCATAACAGGAAACATCTCTATCTCTGAATGAATTTCTTTATTCATATCTTATCTTTCTTTATACTTCCGCTTATCCATTTAATATTATCATTTCAACTAGTGATTGTTTTATGCATATCTTTCTTTATAGCCCAATATTCAATACCTTAGAGACTAGCTTGTCTTATAATAAGTTTATAAAATTTTCCTTTAACTTAAAGAAGGATTGGCTTTGGTACGGCCATTGGTACTGGAGTGTCGCGAATATGTATTTTACAATTACAAGATACTCTTTATGAGCTTCTTCACTTCATCTTCCATGCTCTTATCTGATATTTTACATCCTCTTCTGACGTGTGACCATATGGGGAATTTCTCTACGTGTTGCTGTTGTAGGCTTAGGGTTTTGGTAGGTAAGAGGGCTTGATTTTGGGTTGTAAGGAAGAAGTAATAGAGAAAAAAGTTTGGTGTTCAAGGGTTGTGTGTACAGTACTACAAGAAAGAGAAGAAGTAAAGAAAAAAGAGAAATGGAGAAAAGAACAAACGAAGGCTAACACATGTCAAATTGTCAATACTCAAAACAATCAGTATTTTTATTTATTTTTAATTATTCAACTCACTCTTATTAGACTAGTAGACCAAGGCCTCCTACAAAGTATGAAGAAAGCTCCTCATTAGACTAGTAAACTAAAACCCTAATAAGGTAATAAAAATTTAACTTAAATTCAAGGCTTTCCAAGTGAAGAGCTATTATAGAGTCTTGAGGAGGGTGGATCAACATTTTCCTGGGAGAAGCATATGGAGAGTTAGGGTTCTGCCAATGGTGGCTTTCTTTTTGTGGTTGTGTGGCTTTATGAAGGATTTTGACTGTTGATAATTTACGGATGAGGTGCATCATTATAATGGAGTGGCGTTTCATGTGTAAGAATGAGGGGAAAATGCAAATCATTTATACCTACATGATGATGTGGCTTGGGAATTGTGGTCCATGGTATTTTGTTTATTTGGAGTCTCTTGGGTGATGCCATTCTCTACAGGAGTTGTTGGCTTGTTAAATGGGGAGGTTTGGCAGGTGGTGATCCGGTTCATTTTTAAATCTATCTGTTACTAGCTTATGTTGTATAATAAGTAGTTTCCTTTTACTTTTAATAGTCTTTATCACTTGTAACAGAAAGTTAGTTGATAGATTGTTAGTGACAAATGCAATAGCCTATTAGTTAGTTAGAGGAGTTAGTTAGGCTTTGGCCAATCACATGGCAGCCATATGGTGGGTTCTTGTTACTAACTTAGCAGCTTGCTTATATAACTATAAATAAGCAAAGCTGCCCTCATTGTAACTAGTTGAATTTGAATCAAAGAAATCTACCTATGAGGTATTATTCCAAGAGTGTGTCTCTTGAAGAGTTATTTCATTCTTTCTTTTCTCTAAGCAACTTAGCACCATTTTTCCTTCATCATAATTTGGTATCAGAGCTTGAGATCCTCAGGATTCAAGTTGGTTTGCAATTTGTTTCTTCATTTTTTGTCATCAAGAACCTATCAAGATCCTATCTTGATTTCATTTTTCTTATCCTCTACTAGTGAGCCTAAGAATTTGTGAAGATGACACCAATAGTTTATAATAGAAGGAACAAGAAAGGTTTTGCAGCACATGAGCCTGAGGTGCAGGTTCATCCCAGGCAGCAGCTGCAACCACACCAAGAAGGAGAATCCCATGTGACATTGGAGCAGATTGTGGAGCTGCTAAGGGGGCAGCTTGCTGCCTTGACTGAGGAGGTGAGAAGAAACCGGCGTTATTATCCTAGAAATGATGATGAACCTGTTGAAGATGCTGAAATTGACAGTCACAACAACTTTAGTAACCCAATTGGTCAGCCTAGAGGAGGTGTTCCAAGGCAAGTGCCTAGTCCTCCAAGGGGAGAACCAAAATGGGAATCAAACTTCAAGATTGAGTTACCTAAGTTCTATGGTAGCTTGAATCATGAAAAATTCATAGATTGGTTTAACCAAGTGGAAAGAATCTTTGATTTCCATGAGGTACCAGATTCCAAGAAGGTGAAATTGATCTCTATCAAGCTGAGAGGGAGAGCTTCAACCTGGTGGGAACAGCTCCAAGTTCAAAGAGTTAGGAGGGGTGAAGAAAGATCTAAGATTGGTGCAAGATGAAGCAAAAAAATGAGAAACCAGTTTTTGCCTTTCAATTACATGTAGTCCTTGTACAAACAACTGCATAATTTGAAGCAACATGGCAGTGTGGAAGGGTATACAGAGGCATTTTATCAGCTGGTAGCTCGAGTAGACTTGAATTAGAGTGAAGAACAGGTGGTTGCAAGGTTCTTGAGTGGTCTTAAACCATTAATTCAAGATGCCTTATTTTTGCACCAACTGTGGTATGTTTATGAAGCTTACAATAGAGCCTTGATGTTTGAGAAGCAACTTGCAAGAAAAGCTTTTGTGTAGTTCCAAGCTTATGGTGGTAGCAGAAGTGCCAAACCAGTCCCTAAAGCAGCACAAAGTTTTACATTTAAGTGCTACAAGCGTGGAGAAGCTGGGCACAAGGCCATAGATTGCAAGAAAGGGGGAGTTAATGCTCAAGGAAAGGGTAAAGCTTTGATGATTGAAGGTTGTGAAGACCAAGAAGATGAAGAATTTCCAATATATGAAGAAGAAGAAGAAATGTGTGATAGTGTATTGATAATTGAAGACAATAGAGGAGGGGAATGCATTCAAGAAACCGTATATGATCAATACGTGGAAGAAGAAGTAGATGCTCATATAGAGGAAGAAGAGGATTTATCATTAGTAACAAACATCTTGCAAGTTCCAAAGAAAGAAATGGAGGATGGCAAGTGGCCTAGAAGAAGTAGTTACGAGGATATGGTGTCACAAGAAGTTTTTAACAATCTTGAATTGAAGAATCAAGACCAGCCCCAACCACAAAAGCTATCTTGCTTCAAGAAAGGAGGTGAAGTTAGAGATTCTAGAAAGTGCTTTGTGTTCTTAATTAATGACTTTCAAGGTTATGTTCTTTGTGATGTGACAACCATGGATTTTTGCCATCTCTTACTTGGGCATGAAAGATTATGTCCATATCAAACCATTTCGGGTGGAAGGAGCAACACGTCCAACTTATACAAGAAAGGAGATTGTTATACATTGCAGCCAAAGAAGGGGAAAGCTAGTCCCAAACCAATGGTCAAAATGAAGAATATTGGATGCAAGAGCATTGACGTGGCTGCTTACACTTGCAGCCTTGACACAAAGCAGCAACAGACCTTAATCTCTAACATGATGCAGCAGCTTAATACAACAACTAATGAGAATGCAGATCAGTTGAACTACCAGATCATATGCATATCTCCAACAGTTTCAATGTGCATCACTTGCTGCCCTATCATGCACAAGATCATCTTACAACTAGCCACACTTGAGGACAAGTGTGTTCCAAAGAGGGATAGTTTTGATGCAGTTCATTTTTAAATCTATTTGTTACTAGCTTATGTTGTATAATAAGTAGTTTCCTTTTACTTTTAATGGTCTTTATCACTTGTAACGGAAAGTTAGTTAGCTGATAGGTTGTTAGTGACAAGTGCAATAGCCTATTAATTAGAGAAGTTAGTTAGGCTTTGGCCAATCACATGGCAGCCATATGGTGGGTTCTTGTAACTAACTCAACAGCTTGCTTATTTAACTATAAATAAACAAGGCTGCCCTCATTGTAACTAGTTGAATTTGAATCCAAGAAACCCACCTATGAGGTATTATTCCAAGAGTGTGTCTCTTGAAGAGCTAGTTCATTCTTTCTTTTCTCTAAGCAACGTAGCTTTCTAAATCATATTTCCTTTTCACCATTTTTCCTCCATCAGGTGGAGTACAAGGGGAATTTGGAAAGCTGTACTGTTGTGCTTAATGTGGTGTCTTTGGAGAGTACAGAATGATTGGTGCTTCAAGGGACAAGAAGTGTGTGTGGCAAAGCTGACATATCTATTTCTGAAGTCTCTATATGACTGGACTTAGCCTTGTCCTTTGCCTTTTGTGGTGGGACTCCTAGATTTCCTGGATTCCTTGTGATTTCACTATTGCTGTATATTTGTTTAGTTCTGATTGATTCTTGGAGTAGGAATTAAAATATAGAGTTGCAACTACGTGAACATTGGTATTGAATGGAAATCATAGTTATGTTGTTTGGGTGATATATAAATTAACCTTCTTAAGTAGAACCTCTCAACATATTATCTCTACTCTATGACCCAACCAAATCCAAACACTCCTCAATAGCTATTCAATCAAACTCTTCTTTACTGAAGAGATCATTTTCAGTTTCACACTATTGTAGAATTTTGAAAACAAACTTAGCAAGAGAGAATGAAGAAATCTGAAAACAAATGCGCTCGCCTTAGAAGAAGAGAGATGCTTGAAATAACCATTTGTTTGTACAAATAATCATTTGTGTGAAACTCGAGATGCAGCGAGGTGAGCAAGTTTATTGATAAATTGGACCTACAATGTTGAAGTAACATGTGTGTGCGTGTAACTCGAGATTTAGAATGTTGAGCAAGTTTATTGATAAATTTAACCAAAATTTTGAAGAGAGAGAGAGAGAGAGAGAGAGAGAGAGAGAGATGTAAATGTGTCTGATTCTCTAGGCTACACTATATGTATTGGTTATGTTTAGTGTAGTGTTTTTATTTTTGGTTGAGCTAGAGAAAATAGGGCAGTATTTATGATGACAGAAACAATCTTATTAACCTGTTTATATTGCTTTTGCAAAGCAAGATTTCTTTCCAAAATGAAAATGTGATGTATGTATGTATGTATGGGTTCTGTTTAGTTTTGTTTTTGTTTTTTGTTTTTTGGGTTGAACCAGAAAAAATAACGGAAGTAATTATGATGATTAGAAACAATCTTGTTGACCTTTTTTTTTTGGTAGAAACGATAGCAGTGTTGACCTGCTTATATTGCTTTAGCAAAGCAGGATTTCTATATAAATTGAAATTGTGATATTGGAATTTACTATGTATCCTTGTAATATTTTCTCGAGTTGCTGAAAAAATAAAAAATAAAAATCGTGTTTTACAAATGCAGAAAGGAATTTTTCTTCCGAAAATGAGAAAGAAAATATTACAGATTCCACTGTTCCATACTTGTTTGTTAGACTTAGCACCTAATTCGCTAATGGGATTTAATATTCTTAATTGATTGTTTAAAGGGTGTTTTCAATAGTTTTTAATGAGTTTCCATATATTAACTTCCGTCATGTTTGAGGTGATGAAATAGATCTTTTCCATAACCTTCAGTGCCAAATGTTGTTTTTAAATATTGCTTCCATTTAAATAGTAATGGTCTTTTCTTGCAATATTTCCAAATATAATTTTTAGGTTCCTGTAAGTAGATTATTAAGAAAGAAACTGATGCTTCTAACGTTGCATTACTAAAATGTTTGGTATTGCAAATCAAGATTTTCAAACTAAAGAAGTTAGTAAAACTAAAGAAAATTGATGTTCATCTGGATTAGTTTTTTGCTAATTCCTTAAAACTGGTAAAAATACAGTTGTCCCTAGAAAAAAAGAGGCCTTAAAAAATTGTAGATAGGCAAATAGCTAATAAGCTAAAGGAGAGAAGCTAATACAAAGGCATGCTATGCAATACAGCATATGGCATATTAGTGAATTCTTTTTGCCCTCAATGAGCTTTAGCTCAAATGGCACTTCATCCTTAGTCCTTACCCAATAATGGAGTTAAGGGTGGAGGTTGTACGTTCAAGACCCATTGTGTGTGTGTGTAATTTACCAAAAAAAGAAAAGAAAATAAGGACAGAGTTCTCAACTAACAGAAAAAAGGTTATTTATTTATTTATTATTTCAGAAATGGATTGGCTTTGTGGTTGAATTGTGATATAATCCTTGAACCATTTTATTTTAGGTTTCCAATGCAGTTTTGGGTTTTTGTATCAGGTTGACTTAAAGAGGTTTTTAGGATTTGAAACTAGCAGGATTTAAGGAAAAGAAATGGGTTCAGAAGGAAGCTTAAGAGAGACAGTGGCAAGTCAAGTTGGTTTTGGTGGATTTGACCGTCATGTCAAAGCAAAAGACCTTTTGCAATACTTAGAAGTTGAAATTGGACTTGTTTATAGGTGCAGACTAAAAACTTCTTGGACCCCTCCAGAGTCGTATCCAAATTTTGAAGAGACAGACATTGAAAGCACAGATGATTATGTCTCAGTGGAGCCTCATGCATTTGTGCATTTTGCTTTGCCCGAGTCAGCAACTTGGGCTATGAATGCAGCACGGCGTTATGAGCTTTCTTTGAAAAATAATCTATTGAAGGCTAGTTTAGGTCCTGAAAATCCATTCTGCTTGAATAAGAGGAGGAGGGCTACAACTCCTATTAAGTTGTCTGATGTGCTCGTTGAGATTGGAAGCTTAGTTAACCGAGATGATTTTTTTGTTGCTTGGAGAGGACCTTCTAGAGGGGTTGAGTTTCTAGTGGATCCTTTTGATGGGACATGCAAGTTTTGTTTCACAAGAGACACTGCTTTCACTTTTAAAAGCACGGGCAAGCATGCAATGGTAAAATGTGATTTCAAGGTGGAATTCTTGGTGAGAGACATTAATGAGATCAAGCGATATAGAGAGCCATCATATCTAGTAATCCTATTGCAGCTGTCTTCATCACCCTGGGTCTGGTATAGAACAGCTGATGATGATATTGAAGAAACAGTGTCATTTGATTTGTTGGATGATGATGATCCTTGGATCCGAACCACAGATTTTACACCTAGTGGGGCAATTGGTCGGTGTAATTCTTATAGGGTTTCAATCCCACCCCGCTATGGCAGGAAGTTGGAGAAGGCCATGGATTATCTTAAAGAACGAAGGGTGCACGAGTTCTGCCTTAAATCTCCCCTCAGGATCCGGGATGAACCTGATTTTGGGTTGCCCATGTCAGATCCTTTCTTTTGTATTCAGTACAAGGAAGGCATGGCCTTTGAGATAATGTTCTTGGTTAATGCTGCATTGCATAAGGGCATTTTCAATCAGCACCAGCTGTCAGACAATTTCTTTGATTTGCTGAAAAGCCAAGCTATGGATGTCAATGTGGCTGCACTAAAGCACATATGTTCTTATAGAAGCCCGGTGTTTGATGCCTCCAAGAGGCTGAAAATTGTTCAGGATTGGTTGCTGAGGAATCCTAAGCTTTTCAAGAGCCCTAAACAGCTGGATGATATTGTTGAGGTTTGGAGGCTGGTCATTACACCAACCAAAGCATATTGTCTTCCACCAGAAGTTGAGCTTTCTAATAGGGTTCTGAGGAAATATAAAGAAGTTGCTGATCGGTTTTTAAGGGTTACCTTTATGGATGAAGGGATGCAGACAATGAACTCCAATGTTCTTTCGTATTATGTTGCTCCTATTGTTAGGGAAATCACATCGAACTCTTTCCAACAAAAAACCAAAATATTCCAAAGGGTGTGTACATTTCTAAGGGATGGGTTTCATGTATGTGGTCGGAAATATTCTTTTTTAGCCTTCTCAGCCAATCAATTGAGGGACCGTTCTGCCTGGTTTTTTGCTGAAGACAGGAACTTAAGTGTTAACAACATTAGAGATTGGATGGGGAAGTTTGACCATAGAAACATTGCTAAGTGTGCTGCTAGGATGGGTCAGTGCTTCTCATCGACATATGCTACAGTAGAAGTTCCATCAACAGAAGTCAATCCTTTCCTTCCTGATATAGAGAGGAATGGGTATTGTTTCTCTGATGGGATTGGTATTATTACTCCTGATCTTGCGATGGAAGTTGCAGAGAAATTGAAATTGGACATGAATCCTCCTAGTGCTTATCAGATTAGGTATGCTGGTTGTAAGGGGGTTGTGGCCTGCTGGCCAGCAAAAGATGATGGGGCCCGACTTTCTTTGAGGCCTAGTATGAACAAGTTCAAGTCATGCCATACTATCCTTGAGATCTGTTCTTGGACAAGGTTTCAGCCTGGCTTCCTAAACAGGCAGATTGTGACTTTACTTTCAACTTTGAATGTTCAAGATGAAATATTCTGGACAATGCAAGAATCAATGGTCTCCAGACTAAACCAAATGCTTGTGGACACAGATGTGGCGTTTGATGTTCTGACAGCATCTTGTGCAGGGGAAGGAAATGCAGCAGCAATAATGTTGAGTGCAGGTTTCAAGCCTCAAATTGAACCTCATCTACGAGGCATGTTAACCTGTATACGAGCTGCACAGCTTTGGGGCCTTAGGGAGAAGGCTAGGATTTTTGTCCCTAAAGGGAGGTGGCTGATGGGCTGCTTAGATGAGCTAGGGGTTCTTGAGCATGGCCAATGCTTTATCCAAGTTTCTACCCCATCATTGGAAAACTGTTTTGCAAAGCATGGTTCCAGGTTTACCAAGAGAGGGAATAATCTTCAAGTAATTAAAGGGTATGTGGCCATAGCAAAGAATCCTTGTCTTCACCCAGGAGATGTAAGAATTCTAGAAGCAGTTGATGCCCCTGGTTTACACCATCTACATGATTGCGTTGTTTTCCCTCAAAAGGGTGAAAGGCCGCATCCCAATGAAGCATCTGGAAGTGACCTTGATGGGGACCTTTACTTTGTGACTTGGGATGAAAATCTTATTCCCCCTAGTAAGAAGAGCTGGCCGCCCATGGAGTATGCTCCTGCAGAAGCCAGACTTTTGTCACGCAAAGTCACTTCTAAGGTACTTGATCCATGCTGTTTGATTCTAGGAACATTTGCTATCTGGAATGTGATAAATTTTTACATATTCTAAAGTTCCATTCTTTCATTGTTATTATTTTGTATTAATTCCCTTATACGAAGATCCTTGTTATTTTCTTGGTGTGCTTCTCCAACCAAGATTATAAAGATAAGACTGGGGAGGTTGATTCCAGAGATTTATGACCCAATGTCATTTTGAATCTATATTATGGGGAGGAAAGTAATGTTCCTTCTAGAGCAGGACAATGCAAGTGCTACTGTCCGTGGGCACTTGAAATAATGCAATGTTCTTTTCACAACTAGTTCTTTATACCACAAATGGTGTTAATGATAGTGAATGACACTACTAAGACTATTCGAATGGCATAATGAAGTTCCCTACATGGTTGGTACAATTTCAAGAGGCTGCCTCTTTATTGTGTTAATAACAATTTTAACATAGACTGAGCAAAAGCATTTGATGAAATGAAGTAGAATTCTGAGTAATGCACCTAGAGGATTGAGTAACTAAGATATGATACATTTGGCAAAACTATGTATATATTTCTCTTGTTTGGTTTACTATGATGCATGCAATACAACCAAAATGTTTTCATTATTTTTCTCATTTGAAATTGTTTTAGAATTTAGAATTTGAGACTTTTCCAGATCTCATTTTTTATTTTTGAATTTAGACTTTAATGTTGTTGAGGATTTTCTGGAATGTAATTGTGGCTTGATGTACTCCTTGAAACCTGTTAAAAAGAGGCTCCAGTTTTGAGCAGTGCAATTTGAATAAAAATCCTGATTAGAGATGTTTCTCTAAGTTTGATGGTGACTCCAAGCACCATTAGTTAGTGAAGCCAATAGTTTCAGACAAATTCTAGGTGGTAAAACCTAGGATTTGTCCTGTTCTTTTTTCTTTTCCGTTATTTCTATTTTCTACCCATTCCGTTGAGCATCGTACATTTTATTAGAATTCAGAGCATGTAATGGAGAAGCTCTCTTACTTTCAAATTCTATGTTTATTTTATAGGATATTATAGATTTTTTTGCAAGAAACATGGTGAATGAGAGCCTTGGGACAATCTGCAATGCACATGTGGTTCATGCTGACCGCAGTGAGTATGGGGCTTTGGATGAGGACTGCATCACACTAGCAGACTTAGCAGCTAAAGCTGTTGATTTTCCTAAGACTGGGGTGCTTGTCACGATGCCTTCACATCTGAAACCGAAATTGTACCCTGATTTTATGGGGAAGGATGATAATCAATCCTACAAGTCCACTAAAATCTTGGGAAGACTTTATCGGCAAGTAAAGGATGCTTATGATGAAGATATTGATGCGCCTTCAGAGCTAAATTTTGTCCCTGACGATGTCCCTTATGATTCAGATCTTAAGGTTTCAGGATCCGACGATTTCATCATGGATGCGTTTCATCAAAAGTGCTCTTATAATGGGCAGATGATTGGTCTATTAGGACAGTATAAAGTGAAGAGGGAGGAAGAGATTGTAACTGGGCACATCTGGTCCATGCCCAATTACAGCAGCAGGAAGCAAGGGGATCTCAAGGAGAAGCTCAAGCATAGTTATAGTTCTCTGAAGAAAGAATTCAGGCAGATTTTTGAACACATTGACTCTGATTTTGAGCAACTCACTGATGATGAGAAGAATGTAGTCTATGAGCAGAAGGCCTCAGCATGGTACCAGGTCACTTATGATCCATACTGGGTGAATAAATCACTGGATTTGCAAAAATCAGTGGATTTGCTAGAATCAGATGGTCCAAGGGATGTAGTGATGCTGAGCTTTGCCTGGATTGCAGCTGATTATCTTGCTCGGATCAAGATTAGAAGTGGTGGATCTGACAATGTGGACTCTGCTAAGCCCATTAACTCTCTGAAGAGGTACCTCATCGATCGAATATGACCAGCACTTGAAGCTTTGAGAGCTCTCTTATTGTGCTGCTCATACATTATTGCTGCAAGGCCACTCTACCAATCTAAAGATAAGTTGTACGTATCTGTTATTAAGGCGTTTACCCCTCTGGGCCTTGGATGACATTTCCTTTTGAATTGTTACTTGTTGCTCCAACATGTTTCTTGCTTGTAATCAAGCTCTTAGAAATTTCTGTGTATTTTGACCTTATAAGATCTTACTGGTAATGCAAAATCATATTCTTTATTGTGGCATAGCTTATGAAACTGTAGTACAATAGACAGGTCTCTTGCATAGGATTGTCAATTATGCACTATTTTGACTACTGGACGGGCAGATACATTTTGAGGTCTGAGATGATAATGTTTAATAAGGGCTTTTTTACATTTAAAAACTATTACAAGTTTATAAATTAAAAAAAAAAAATTTACTATCCATTATTCTTACTTTTGGAGATGTAATATAACGATCCAAGTATTGATTTGGATTGGGACACGTAAAATTACTAGTAAAGCTTTCTTATTTAGGTTTTTGCTAACATTTACTTTTTAATTAATAATATGAGCAATCCACTTGTGACATAACCAATTGTAAGTAGCATTTTATTTATTTTAATTTTGAAAAACTTTTTTTTTGGTAAAAATATTTATAATTAGGTTAGGAAAATTTTGCAAGCTATACTTGCATTTGGGATTTCATTTTATATATATATATATATAATCAATAATTGCTATATGACATTTTTGAACATCACATTCCATTGGGGGTGGGGGGGGGACAGATCCTGAAATATATTTTGAGTTTATTAACTGGTAACATAAGTAAGTAGGTATATTTGGCTTTCAAAGGTGAAAGAAATTTGTTTTGGGGAAGGGCTTAAGAACCATCTTCTTCTTTTTCTTTCTCTTCTTCTTCATTTTTTTTTTAAGACAACACATGTTTTTAGATGCACAGGCTGTCCAAAAAAGAAACCCCAGTCATTAATCTGGACCATTATCCAACATATCTATAATCTGGACAATACTGCAATTTCCGCCGGGGTGAGGGGAGAAAGGGGACACTAGCAAAGAAATAATTAAAATAACAAAATTTCAATGCCACAAGAAGGAAAATACTCAAATATTTAACCCTTTCAAATGTCATTGTGATTTCTCAAAGATAATAAAATCTTGAATTTTTCCCAATTGTAAGACACACAATCAATTTGTTAAATGATCAAAACCCAGGCATTTTTAGTGGTTGCTACTTTTTTAAGTCCAAAGTTAATGCTACAGGTTAGAGATGTCTATTATAGATCAAAGGAGGAAAAAACATGAGGATGGAACAATTTCAAAATTAAAACTAGGTTTTGCATCAGTAACAAGATAGCATTGAATATTCACTGAATTAGAGACAATTTGACAATGTCCCAGCCAGATAAATAGCAAAAGATAGCTATTGAATCTTCAAGCTTGAAATAGTAGACTCGATGATTAAGCACAAATTAATTTTCTCAACCACTTTTCTTTTACAAAATATGTCTTCACCACCGTGATTAAAGTGATCATGGCTGGCTCACTGTCATGTGCATGAGTGAGATGGCAGAAACGCTCCTCTCATACTTCAAAACTCAGCTGGAGGCTTTAACCTAATCAGCCTTTTGATTTGATCTTTGTCTGTGTTCTCGAGGATTCCCTTCACAATAGGAGTATAAGAAAAGCATTAGAATTTTCAAGATAAACTTGTTACTCTACACCTGCCACCTTAAAATCCAGCATCATTTTCACAAGGAAAATCTTTAATCAAGTACTTATGCAATCACCTGGTTTTTGCAGGTTTGAAGCAAGATAAAAGCATACAGGGACAACATCTATAGGACTAAACAACAATTATTTTAGAATATTAGATTGACTTCTAATTAGTGAATCTAGGCAACTGAAGTTCTTTTGAGCTGCCAAAGGAAATTGTAATCCAAGGTTCAGAACTCAAGTTATACGATGAAGATTAACGCAAAGAAAGGAAAACTTTACTAAAAGACCATTTGGTTTTTGCTGTAGGATGCAAATGTCATACAAAGAAAAGGTACATTATTAATTAATATAACTAAAAAAAAAAAAAAGAGGACATAAATCATACCGTCCAAACTATTTCATCAAGACACAAGCATATCTTTCCATATTTGTCAAGAAACAAGCGTTCAGTTGGAGGTTTTGCGCATACATCCTTGATTGTTGAGGTTATCACAAAGATCACTTCAGCCACTAGAGAGAACCCATGAAATAAGTAAGGGACAACATTGAAAGAAAGAAACAAAATAAGATCAATAAAATTAGGTAGAAGTTGTTGCATTGGTTGTTTTACTAAAATGTAGGCATAAACTCCTTTTTTATTTTGTGTTTAAATGCCTCTGTTCCAAATAAAATCACTTTGTGCCTTCAAATGCCTTAGAAAACAATGAAAAACTGATACATATCTGCAGGATGTTCATATTCAGAAAATGACCATGTAAACCAGATCTTAAACAGCTCTCAGCTTTAACACTAAACTGCCAGCAATTTCTAAATCAGCATGGATTACAGCTCTCAAAATGCGCTCACAAAAAGGGAGCCATGCCACTTACAAGCAAGTTCATCATACTCATCCTTGCCAACAACATAAACCGAGACATCCCCAAGCACCGTATAAACAATATAAACAGACCTGGCAAAAATTACAAATATCACTCGTAAGGATATATAAATCATGTGACAAATATTCTTACATTTTATCACTGACACTTAGGCCTTAGCTCAAGAAAAGGAAATAATGAAAAAAGCAAAAGATAATCTTCCTATTGAATTAGCAGCTTCAAAAAAGGAAAACCCGACAGATTTTATGGGATATAAAACATTCTTTACAAAGACATTCAATCACCTTGTAATAGAAGATGGTGGAGTGGATGCAAGTGACAGGCTCAAAGTGTAACTATATATAGATAAAAATATCCTAGGAACTCTTCAAAACTAATCTCTTTATTGTCTTTCACGGAAAATTGTCATGAAATACGCATTCTTGATAACCCAAAAACATGTTTACTCCATCTCCCAGTTGATGAAAAACCTGGAGGAGTGAACTTTACTTACTTGTGTGATGCCACAAAGAGCTCTTCATTTTTTGCACCTTTGAGATTATCTGTTCCCAGTTTGACTAAGAAAGATCTCCAGTGCAATCGCTCCTCGGTTGGAACTCCATGATACCTGCAATGAAAAAAAACCATGAACAGGCTTTTAATTTACATCACATTACTATCCTATGAAGGATCATGCAAGAAAACACACCACTACATATCCATAGAAAATTTGGTTCCACTCAATTCCCTTCTCCAGATAAATTGTCTACAAGATGCTTAAAAGTACACACACATACAAAGAGAAAAGAAAAGATAGAATGAAAAAAAATAATAAAAATAATAAAAACGGAGGATGATGAAAGAAAGAAAAGAAAGAATGAACAGATATTGAAATAATTCAAAAACAGGGGATGAAGAAAAGAAAAGAAAAGAAAAAGGACAAATACTAATAAGGATTACAAACAGAAACAATGGTCTGAAAACATCTTCCTTAGCTAAAACCTTTAAATTTTTCATGTTAATTGGATGTTATGTACTTTCTATCTACAAACTCATGTTACTTGAAATTTAAACATTATTTATTTTTATAGAAAAGAGGGTATTTAAACCTCTTCAAGTACTTAACTATTTCCTTAGGTGTGTGCTGTCCTCCTGTCCCACACACACACTAGGTTATTACAAGGGGGAGTCCATTGGGGGTGGCTCCAATATATTGGCCAGAGGTTTCGAACCCAAGATCTCATGGATATCATGAGGCACCACTAAGCCAACCCCTTTGGTTTGAAATTTAAACAATTTCATGATGCGATGGTTATTGATTTACAATCGTTTTGATATTTTGCAAGCACGGAGAGAATAACAAGGCAATGTAATCCAATGGTTGATTTATCAACATTCTATTTCAATGAAAAGTTATGGAATAGTGTAACATTGAATAAAGTTGCACAAGGGGTGACTTGAACCTCATATGTACATATATATATATATATATATACACACATATTCCAGAAATTAAGGACACCCTTTCCAACATCCAATTCCAATAAATTAGACCCATCATTATTTTTCTCGAATTTCCCATTTCTTAATTTCATGAATTACTAATGTACTTTTAAAATGTCATGTCCAAGGTCTAGGATTATAAGTTGTACACATAAATGACAAAACAGCTCCAAAACCCTAGGTATAGCAAGGTCAGAAGAACCAACCAACCCAGTTATCCATGGAGTACAAGAGTGTCATTTTTCGATCACAAATTCATATGAACAACACGAAGAAGTTGTATGACAACAATACTAACATTTTTTTTTTTTTTACATAATCATAATCAAAGTGTTCGACGAAATTAAAGCAAAGGATAAATGAGGAGAAATGAAAATGAGTTTGAAGAGAAGGAAAATAATCAGAGAAGCTAAAGAAAAGAAAAATAATGGGGAAGAGCTAAAAAAAAAGGTACCGTTCGACAAGAATGTTGCCCACAGAGTTGGAGATGAGTAACGCCAGCAACATTTCTTTCGGTTTTGCTTTTTACTTCTGCCTTTGGTTCTTTCTTTGAGTCCGGTATTGTTGTTGTTATTGTTTATTATTTTTGGGTTTCAAATTTCAATTTTCTGACACGGAATTTTGGTCAAAGGCGATGTTTGTGGATAAGTATAGTCTGTGTAGATACTTACCGACGAGGGTTTTTTTCTTTTTAATTAATTAATTAATTAAATTTTTTTTAAGCCAGTTTCAACCCTTTTTAATGATTGTTTTTTATTATCAGGCCACTAGTCTTATCACACGCACTTTACGCATGCGATGAGACTTTTTTTTTTTTGTCTAGTGTCATAATTTTTCTTTTTTAATTTTTTTTAATAAGTTTATTTTGAAGATATGAATTAGTAGGAGAGTGTTACATCTTATAAGCATTTTAAGTGGAGTTGCAGATATATTTTTATCAGGTTGTTGTCAAGTTTTTTTCTTTATTAAACATAAAGTTTAGGGGTATTTTTGAATCGCATAAAAGTCCCGTTCAAAGAGGGAAATCTTCTTATAGATAATATAGAAGATATTTAATTGACTTTTAGTGTAAGTGGGGATCGAACTCCACATCTCTTAAAAAAAATTCTACACATAAAAACAGATTTCCTAGCAATGCTATGCACGTAATTAAAAAAAAAAAAAATCTCAACAATTGAATTAGTATGATTTTACTAGTTATTATATCAACTTATCACTAACATAACTCTTTTATCTACCACTAACAATTTGTCACGTCAGCTAAGTGTGCAATTTTTTTTTGTCTATAGACTTTCTTAAGTTTTCTTCCTGTTAGAACCTTTTTCCCTCTCCCTTGTGTGTGTGTTTGTTTTTCAAAAAAAAAAAAAAAAAGGTGTGCTTTTGTGTTAGAACCATTTTCCCTTTCACTTGTGTGTGTGTGTGTTTATTTCTAAAAAAAAAAAGTTTTCTTCCTGTTCAGATCAGAGGAATCTCTTTCAAACTTATTTATGTGTGTGTATTTAGATATGACAAATTTTAATTTATGACGTTTACTTTATGATAATTACTTTTTATCATTGAGTTAAGACACTAATTACTTTTTGTTGTAGGTGGAATTTGAATCTCATATGTCTTATTTGAGTTAACTGAAATACTCCAAACTTATTATGTATGCTTAATTGATATTACGTATTTTATTTTATTTGGCTTAGGAATCTACTTCCAAACCTTATTTGTATTGTTTTATTTATAGATAATATAGATGACTTATTAAATTATCCCAACAAGACACATAATTTTTAAATAAGCCATGGGACTAAAAGTATACATGATTGTTAATTTAAGTCATCACCTACATTTGTAAACATATGAAAACATTTTCCGAACGTAAAGTATTTTCATGTGTTTGATCGGTGGTGAAAGTACCACTCCACCACCATAAATTGAATCCATCATACACATGAGCAATTACCCAAAACATGACCCAAATCATATGAAAAACACATGACCCAACACTTTTACCCAGTACCCAACACTAACAACAACAACAATACCCAACACCAACAACAGAAAAACACAACTTGTAATAAGGTTGTCATTGGTCTTGCAAGTGGAGTAGTGGTAGCAATGGTAGAGCAAAGACAACGATGGTGGAGAAGCGACAACGACACATACAAATATAATTTTCATCATACACACCACAACACCATTATGTACCCTTTAGAGTCGTTGCTTGTCAAATTGGGAGAGAAAGAGAGAGGTTGGGTCTCAGCTGGGTCAAATCAAGAGAGAGAGAGAGAGGTGTTAGGTTACGAGGTGTAAAATGTTTTATGTCTCTATTAAGGAGGCGTAAACCAATTTATGCTAGAGAGTGTGATACTTTATGGTCAACCTGAAAATATTTTTAGGTTGACACTATTTTCAATCGGAATAAACATCCCAAGGATGGCAAAAATGTTTTTTGAAAAATATTTTCAATAAAACTTAAAGAACATCCATCTAAGCCGGTTGGAGGAAAATTTTATTTATGGGCATACAGGACTGGCTCAACCAATTTTAGAGCCTAAGACAAAAATTTTAAGTGGGATTTTTATTTTTATTTTTATATTTGAATATTGTAAGGGGGTGGGCCTGGATTGGGGTATTGGGCAAATTCTTGCCGCACTAGGCTAGAGTTGTTTCTGGGTGAGGAGTCGGGACCGGCCCAATTGGAGCACACCTTGGCCCGGCTTGTGCGCAAACGTTGAGTCCAAGTTATCCTCTGTTTCTACCGCAGAAGACTTTTCTCCAGTTTCTGCCGCAGGATTGACGTTTCTGCCGTAGAAGGAACTTTTCTCCGATTTTTGCCACAGATTTGACTTTTCTGCTGTGCAGCAATACTTTCTGCTATGCAATGAAGCTATCTGCTGTGCGAAAAAGCTTTCTGTTTTGCAGTAAAGCTTCCTGCCGTAAAGCCTCCTGCTGTGCAATAGAGCTGTCTGTCGTGTGAATGACTACTCTTCATTTTTACTGCAGAAATATTTTTCCACTTCCTTGGCCTGGCTTGTGCGCAAGCCACACCACGTTTGCTAAAATCTGTTTATAAGCTCACAGCAGGCAGAGTCATTGTTAAGAGGTTATGGTAGGCAGACAATATATAGAAAACGTAAAGTCACTATTTCTGCCGCAATAAACAAGATAAATAACTTAAAAGGCATCGCTTTTAAAGAATAACACTTAAACAAAGGATTATAGCGAGATTAGTAGAGTAAAAAGAATGAGTCTGTCACATTAAGTATTACCGCGGGACTCTAACCAGGGAAGGGAAAACTGCTCCCTCAACGCAAGTAACTTCAAAGGAGAAATTAATTGCTTTGAGAGATCAGCCCCAAATGGTATGTGCCCGAGTATAAGTCGTATTTCCCTCCAATGGAGGACAAGGCTATTGAGGGAGAGAGGGGGTTAACCCATTTGGGTGCATGCCTGCCATAAAACACTCTGTTTTTCCTTCTTCCTCCTCTGTTCTTTTGTTTTATCTTTTCTCTCTGTTTTCTTTCTTAGAATTCTTGCATTTCTTTTCTTTTTTCCTTTCTTTCTTTCTTTTCTTTTGTTTTCTTCTCTTTGTTTTTTTTTTTCTTTTCAATTCCCCTGTTTTTTCCCTCTTCTGTTTTTTCTTTTCCTTCTTTTCTCTTCCTCCTCTTTTTGCACACAGCTACGAGTCTCTTATATAGAGCCTGCCGTGACCGATTTTACTTTTCTAGCCCTTTCATGGCCTTGTCTGGTATATGAGCCTTTTGCCGACCACTTATCGAGTCAATGGTTCTGACTACCATCATTGACCTGTGGCTTTCAGACAATGAAGGTTCCTTTTCTACTCGTTTAGTGTGTACCCTCTCCCTCTCGGTCTCTCATGGCATGCACCCAGTAGTTTTTACCCAACCTTGCCTCTTTTGGGTGGCATGTCATCCCAGCAGGACTGTGCCCACCGAAAGAGCCTGGGCAAGAAACACAAGAATAGGTTTCCACTCCTCTCCCCACCGCCAGACCGTGCCCTCTCCCATGACCTCACCTTTTCCCATAGTGGCTGGGTATAGGCTGGTGATGCCTGGGTCGTACGCATGCTTTACCTTCTTGATGTTTCATACGTTTGCCGAGGTCTGAAAATGGGTGCGCATATCCTGCCGTGCGCTTTTTGGCATTTTCTGGTGTGGATTGCATCTCCGGCAGGCCAACGTTTATGACTTGTCCCTTTCTTTGGAGAGTTGGGCCTTGTTGGATTATTGGGCCTCCCTTTAGTTTGGGTGTTTGCTTCATGGCTTGGCATCTCCTGCCATACCAGATTGTTATTCCTGCCGCTTATCTCAATCCTGCCGGGCTCTTTTGGGCCTTCCGTGTGTTTTTCTTCTCAGCTTTCACGCCTATCTTTTTTATACAAAAGGATTTGAGCCTTTGTGGGCCAAATGATGTTGACTGGATCAAAAGGGTCTTGGGCCCAATTTATTTTCCTTTGCCGAAGCCATCTTGCCAGAGAACTGTATCCTGCGGCAGATCTGTATTCTGCGGCAGACTTGTATTCTGCGACAGATTTGCATTTTGCAACTTACTGGGCTTTCTTCTTCATGGGCTTTTGGATATGGATTCACAAAATTGGGCATCAACAAATATTAATTAAATATTTAGCTAATTTTTCTATTATCTTCTAAATCTTTCTAATGGATTTCTTGTAACTTTACTAATGATGTGGTCACTTTATAGTCTAAACTTGCACAAATAACCGAATAAATTAGTACTAATACAAAAAATAGGCTATTCTTAAGGGATAACCAATGAAAATATACATTTATCCAAAAAAAAAAAGTTAATGAAAATATACTTAAACAATACAAATTAAATAAATTACTTGAAGTATTAAAAAAACAAAACAAGTATCAATGGGAATGGGAAAAATCAATTAGGTGGGTTTGGATACCGTTTATTTGCTGAAAACTAAAAACTTATTACTAAAAAAATTATAGCAAATTTTTTTTAAAATGTGTGACTAGTAATGTAAGATCCAAATTTATATTGAAATTTGTGTTTGAATGACTTTTATAGATTTATGAACAATGCTATGAGTATGAGAGCCACAATTTTTTCAGCAAAATGCACAAACAACGCAGCTGCTCTGCTGCTATCCAAATGCAGCTTAACTAAATTATAAAAATCTTTAAATAAAGTAAAAATGGGTTGATGTGATATCGTGACACTGTCTAAAGCGAGAGTCTATGGTATAGACTCTTTATCTGTTGTTAAAAAAAGGAACAGACTAGTTTTATTTATTTTGAAATACAGTTGGGTCTTTTTAATATACAATGCATTTTATTAGTTAATAAAATGGGCCTTAATTTAATAAAAAAAAGAAAAGGTAAAAGGGTAAATAAATCTTAACGAAAATATAATATAACATTAGAGAAGATCTTCTTTTATTTGGAGCTTTAGATGACTGCTTAGTCGCCTATATTTTGGAGCCGTGTTGGAGCCGACTTTGTGGGCATATGTCTTTCATGGACCATCTAAATTGGGAGAATATAGTAGTAACGGTAGTAATGATAATATGATCTAATTAAGGTTTAACTGATTGCTAAGTAAGCTAGATTCAGTTCTGATTTAACCGTCTGGATGGAGCATGTTCCACCAGATATCAACTCTTTTGTATTGGCAGATATGCCTCTTTCTTGAGTTAATAAGACATTACAGATTGGATTCTCAAAAAAAAAAAAAAAAAAAAAAAAACTGATTGCTAAGTAGTAATAGTATCTTTGTAGGTGTTTCATGTATGTGATTCAAACTCATTTCCCTCTCCAATTATATATATATATGGTAAATTACAAAATTTGCTTTTTATTTATTATGTGGAAATAATGCATTGAATCCTCCCATGAATCTTCCCATGATTGGAATAATCCATAATATTTATATCCTAATTGATGGGTTCTCTCATGTGATGCAAGTGTTGCTTGAAATATAAAATTTAATTTTCAGTAGCTCAAAGTTTCTAGAAAGAGAGATCATAGTACCCTCTCTTTACCTTTGAAGGTGGCATACATGAACTTTGGGCCTACAATCGAGAGGTGCATTGGTAGTCAGTAGTCACTGAAAAGGAATGCCTTGTTCAGCAAGAGTGTCAAGCTCGAATTCCACTAAAAAAAAACTCGACCCAAGAGTGGTCCAATCCCAACACAAAATATTTATTAATTGTTAAAAAAATTTCTTCCATGTTGTTCAGAAATCATCATTAAATTTTTTTTTTTTTTTTTTTGGTTGGATAAGTTATTATATTTTCGGCACTGATTGATTGATTACATAGAGCCCATTTTGTGGGTCCGCAGATTTTGCCCACGGAATTGCACGAATTGAAAATGGAATTGGGCTTAGATGCGCCACGCCATTTAACTTACAAACAAAATGGGCCATATGGGCCCACACCCATGAACGAATGTGCAACACTGGGCAAGACAAATAAAGGGTCTGGACCGTGTGGTCCACAAGTTGTACAAACCTAATTAAACAAAGAGTGATATGCAGAGGCCTCTGAAGGCCATGAATTTATCATTAAAATGAAACGTGAAAAAGTCAATATCTTTATTAAGCGTCTGTTTGGAACAATTTATTTAGTTGAAATTGAAATTTTTTTACTGAAATTAAAAAAAAAATATTAAAAAAATAAGTTGAATAGTATAGTGAGACCCATAAATAGCATCAAAAAGTGCAGTGAGATTCATGAATAGTATCAAAAAGTATAGTAGGACCCATGAATAGTAGCAAAAATATGCTGAAAGTGGAGATTAATTGAAAAATTAAGCTCATCCCAAACACACACTAAAAAGTAAAAAAAAAATGATATGTCAACAATGTTTTCACAACAAATCTTAAGTGACAAGCTGTTACTGGCTATTATTAATTGATGAAAAAGTAATTTCAATGATGAGTTTAAATTAGAACCAGTAACAAATTTTTTTTTTTTTTGATAATCAAAAAATGGGTAGGGGGTGACCAATGTGGCAATCTTACCTGGACGTGACCATAATAGCACTTTACCCATTGGGTCCAGGGCCCTGTTGGGGGTGTAGGGGGACTACAGTGAGTCATAACTTCCCAGTCTCACGAGAGACATTAGTGAACCTTGAGCTATTGAGGGAGGTAACCTAAGTGAGTCCATATTCGGACTTGAATCTTGGACTTCACATTTAGCGCATCTTGTGCATCACCCAAGACCACTAGATCACACCCCCCAGTAGTAGAACCAGTAATAACTTACCATATAGAATTTGTTGTAAAAATATTGTAAATATAACACTTCTCAAAAAATAAAAACTACCTTGATATTTGTTTTTTATTAAAGAATTCTCAGTGACAGGAAGTTGAAGCTTGATGATAACATATAAAGCCTATCTATTTTTTTTGCTGTTGCTAAATTAAAAGCCTATCTAATGACGTGGTATTTTGTATCGCTAAGATATACAACTCCCCCATTAACTATGGATGGGCATTCCAAGTAACCAATTTTGAAAGAGCCTATCTAACGAGGTACTTGTAGGTTCGGGTGAAACTTCCTGTTTTTGTTTTTGTTTTTTTAATTACTAAAGAATTCTCAATTTCACTAAGTTGAAGCTTGATGAAAAGCAATGATAAAGTCCATCTAACAAGGTGGTATTTTGTATTACTAGTACTCGAATGTACTGCTCTCCAGTCACATAGGGTTGAACATCACAAGTAACAAATTTTGAACACGAGCCTATCTCACTAAGTTTTTGTAAGTTTGGGTGAAGCTTCTATCCAATGCACTAGTCACTAGACGAGACAAGACTCAAGATGGAGACACATAATAAATTTTAAGTACGTGTCCGTATTGGATTGGATTTATTACGCCGAAACACTAGACCAACCCGAATCCAATTCATCGTCCTTCCAGACTCCTGAAAACCTGTTTTTTCAACGGTAGGTGGCAAGGTGCTGAGGTTGGGGGGCAGAGCACATGCATGGACCGGTTAAAGTCTTTGTGGCGGGTTGGTTGTTACAAAGTCGAGTGTCAAAAACTTTTCTCGACAAGCTCATCACAAAAGTCCCTTTCCATCGACCGATTCACACCTACCTACCATGCATTCGAGATGCACTTTTTTTATAGCAGCCCGAGTCCTTAGAGTTCAACAGTTTGAAATACTGATGAATAGGACTAGCCAAATTACAAATTTTAGTCTATATATATCCGATGAGTAGATTGATAATTCTCAGCAGAAAAAAAAAAAAAAAAAGATGAGTAGAGATTGATAATAGTCGAGCAAACATTCTCTTCTCCCAAAAGAAGGAAGCTATATAGGCCTATAAACAAGTTCTAGAACCAAGGGAAGATTAAAAAAAAAAGGGCATTTAATTCCATTTGTAACCATTCTCTGCTCAAAAAATTCACACATTTCTTACTTATCTTGGAAATGCTTAACCTACCAGTTTGTTGTAGAATACACCTAATACTAAATTGTTTTGGAGAGTGTTATGATAATTCATGACAACAGTATTTAACACTATTTTAAAGAGTGAATGTTAAACACTCTTAAGGACTCCGTACAGACTACATGGTACCTTTTTTTTTTTTTTTTGTGGTAACCATAACATCTAATTATAAGAGAAGTTGATTGAAATATATTGTTTTAAGATTGATGATAATTCTAGTTAGTAGCTAGAAACAAAAAAGAAACAGTACGAGATTAATTGTTCTACTTCTACTGCCAACGCCAAGGTCCCCTTTATTGCATGCACATTATTTTCAAAGAACTTCTCGTACGTCCACCGGCTTATTTAACACCCAAAATTGATAGCTCATCTTGAATAATAATAATAATAATAATAAGGGTCCCCACTTTGACGGTGATTGATACAACTTTCATCACGATACAGGAGGATAAAGTTTTTTTCTAGTAGGATAAAGTTTTTTTTTTTCAATTTGAAAAAGCACTTTTCAAACTTTTATTATATATTTTTATTGAATGTGAATTTTTTCAAATCCTACGTTAGAATTTTGATTGCATTTTTTTACTATATTTTTCATACTTGTAATATTTCACAAATATCAAATGTTAATAGTTATGTCATCGATCAAATATTTAAATTTCATGTTTTTGTAATCTTAAATTATGCATAAAAATAAGTTTATGGATCAAATGGTAAATAATATCCGATTTGAACGAAATTTGACATGCGTATTAAGAACATAAAAAATACACAATCTAGTAGTTGGATTTTTAAAATGTGTTGTAATTAATGTTAAATTTTTAGTGAAAGTTTGAGGAATTTATATCCAAACTAGTTTTTTGGAGAGAAATTTTGTCCATAGCAAAAAATAAAACACAACCACAAGTGTAAACCTATAGCAAATTTATTGACCTTTAAACGTCTTAAAGACCTTTTGCATATGAAAACAGAAAAAAAGAAAAAGTAGAAGCGACAAGAGATAAATTATTAGCTCCTTGATGTATGGAGCATTGATGATATCAGCCAACTACTTCGGTCTGTGCCCTCCTTTCTAAGTCAATCTTGTCTTTATGTTCTTGAAAGTGTAGTACTTTGGAGCATCAATTTATATTTCAGATTTGGGTGCCGACTGCCGAGAGCATCTCGGCATGATCGAGTGAATTTGGATGGCAAGGGCATGCCTAAACTGTAAGTGTAGGAAGGTTATCACATTATAACTTGGTGCATTCTTATATATGGACTTTATTCTACCGACAAAGAGATGGTTTTTTTTTTTTGGTAAAAGGGACAGAGATGGTTTATATTTATAATACGCTTGTATTGTTCCTAGTTTTAAAAACCGAATCGTTGAAAGAGCTGAAAAGATGAGGAGTTTAAAGTTTTAAAGTTAAACCGAGATTCAATCAGAAGTCAAAGCTGTGATGATGAAATAATTATTTTAATAATTTAATATGAATATAAGTAAAATTATAAAATAAAGATGTAAAAATTTGCAATCTTGACTAAAACAATATGTTTGATATTGAGTTATATTAGAATTATATATAAAAGGATAGTTTTGAATTTTTTATTATAAATATTAGGTAAATATTCTCTTAATTACCGTGTCAAATAATTTTGCAAATTTATACAAGATAATATCTCAAAAATTTTAATATACTCAAAATAAAAAAAAGGTTCAATATACTAACATAATTAAAATAATATCCTTAGAAGTTTGGTTCTCCCTTGTCTCACCCCCACTTTAGAGGTCTTTTGGCCTTTTAAGTCCCCACAATCCACCCCCTTAAGGGCCACACGTTCTTATTATCATATGAGACTTACCCACTATCTCGTCATATAAGGGTTTGCTTTGATACCATTTGGTCACACTCCAACTCTCAATTAGCATGATACTGTCCGCTTTGAGTTGCCTCTCACAGTTTTAAAAGGGTCAAAAGACCTTTTAAGTGAGTTGAGATGAGGGAGAACTAAATCCTGACTAAGTATCCCATCACCTAAGTATGGAAAGGTTTTGCACCTTATAAAGAATGTCTTGGACTCTAATTAGTATGAGCTCTTTTAAAACCATGAAGGGTAATCCAAAGTAAACAATATCAATGCTAGTTGAAAGTTGAGGCGTGACACTTGTTGTGGTTTCTTTTCTTTTTGTTGGTAGCTCTCGAGGAAGATCTCTCACATGGAGGTTAAGCATGTGTCTAGAGAAGCATTAAATGCTTTACCTGCTTTGGGGAGGACACGAGCTGAAGATTTTATTTTGTTTTTCTTCTCTTTCCTATAGTATTTAGAATTTAAGATATTTTTTGTGGACTTTGATATTTCGTTGGATGTTAGTATCCGACTTCTCTGTTTAGTTATTTTAATTCCTCTCTAAAAAAAGTTATTTTAATTCCTTAATTAATTACCTTTAAGGATTAATCATTCACAAAATTAAGAAGTCACAAAGGGAACATCAATATTCTCAGCGTATCTATGATGGTTCTAATAATGGGTTTCAATTAGATCAATAGTAAAGTCTCTGATAGTTAAATAAGAGATTTGGGATTCAATTTTCGTCTACACAAAAAATCAATTGGTGTAGTTGGTCTAATGATAAAGAGCTATTATTAAGAGCAGATGTCATAGGTTGAAACTATCTCAAAAATAAAAATAAAAATGACGATTCAAATACTCATAAATCCTGTTAATTAAGGTTACAGTAATAGCGTTGTAAATATTTGATTACTTGTGTATGTTGTTAGCTACTCATTAAAAAAAGTTATTTTAATTCCTTAATTACCTTTAAGGATTAATCATTCACAAAATTAAGAAGTCACAAAGGGAACATCAATATTCTCAGTGTATCTATGATGGTTCTAATAGTGGGTTCCAGTTAGCTCAATAGTAAAGTCTCTGATAGTTAAATAAGAGATTTGGGATTCAATTTCCGCCTACACAAAAAATCAATTGGTGTAGTTGGTCTAATGATAAAGAACTATTATTAGGAGCAGATGTCATAGGTTGAAACTATCTCAAAAATAAAAATAAAAATGACGGTTCTAATACTCATAAATCCTGTTAATTAAGGTTACAGTGATAGCGTTGTAAATATTTGATTACTTGTGTATGTTGTTAGCTACTTATTCATTACCACCGTGCACCCTTGGTGCGGTGGTCACTCCATAAGTATAAATGCTTGTGGAGTGTGGGGAGTAAGGACCGAGATTTAAGTCTTCAAGAGGAAATTTTAAACACATATACACTTAGATTATGCTAAAGTAGAAATTCTATCTTGTATAAAAAAGAAAAAGAAAAAAAAAAGAAAAAGAAAAAGAAAAAAAAGCTACTTATTCATCTTGATCAATATTAGAAGGTTAGGTCAAAGATACTTTTAATGTAAACTATTTAATGTATTCATTAATTCCATTTATATCATACGAAATTATTATATGCATGTACACATGCATAAATGTTTGTGTGTGTATATACAAATCAAAACACGAGTATTTATATACCTAAAGATCTATTTATGACTTGTACTTGTTCCTTATGCTTTGTATTTAAAGTATAGAGTTTCGTAGGGTTTATATTGAAGAGTCTTGGCACACTAGACTTCTTTGAAGTGTTTGACTAATTATGCTCAGATATATTATAGATAGACAACTTTCAAGCGCAATTATAAGTAATAAGAGCATTCGCAATAGAGAAGTCATCTGAATATTTTAGACAAGATTGATTGACATTGTTTAAAAAGAGATACATTTGACAAGCTTGTTGCTAACCAAAATTCATGAAAGTTACAGTTGTGCTAGATTTGGCAATTAAAGTAGTATAGCTCACCATTATGTTTTTTATTCGTTTTCCCTACAGATCATCCATCATCATTATTGTTAGATTAAATAATTAAATTTACTATTTTCTAACAGCTTAAATTTCTCTCTCTCTCTGTTGTCGTAATCAATGTATCCCTCAACATCAATCAAAACAAATCTCAAGAATTCATGCACAAATTGCGTTGGCAATGCTGTTATCATGCTCCTACTCATGGGAAATTATATGGTGATATTTGTGCTCGTTGGCAATTATAGAGAGATCGTGAGATAGTGAGAGTTTCACAATTCTCAATTCTAAGGGTCTGTTTAGGATCCGTTTATTTTGCTGAAACTGAAATTTTTTTGTTGAAAGTACTGTAGATAAAAGTAAAAGTTAACTGAAATAGTATAATGAGACTTATGAATAGTACCAAAAAGTGTAGTAGGGCCCATGAATTGTATAAAAAATAAGCTGAATAGTAAAATAAACTAGCTTTTTAGTTTTTACCAAACATACACTAAGTGGTGAAATAATGTTGTTGTTGCCTCTGATTGAAACCCTAAGGTTATCATCCCTATTGCTTTAGTAAATTCATGATCCACGTCCATGATTATGTTGCTAGCACGATTCTATTGCAGAGCTAAGAGAGAATATGCCGAATTTGGGAGAAAAATATGTGGAAGAGATGTGGGAATTTGTGAATTGTTTGTCTGTAAAAAAAAAATGAGAGTTGAGAGAAAAGATGCTGAAAATGAGGAAAGCTGTTGAAGAGGAAAAAAAAAAATTTTGGGAGAGAAAAAAAAATTAACATAACTTTTAAATAGAATGAAGAAATAAATAGAGAGTTTGATACAAGTGTATGTAAATAATAGGGTAAATTAAACTAGAAAAAAAAAGGTTTTATTTATAATTTAACTAAAACTTTACTGATTGTTGAACCTGATAGGAACGCTCTTAGGCAATGAAAGAAAAAAGGTGCTTGCCGCTTGCTTCACAAAAGTTTGCTCTATTATTTCTTCGGATTGAAATAAGTTTCAAAATAAGGCATAAAAGAACCTACAGTCAAAAACTTTTTTCTGGCTTTTTCAATATTAACTCTAGAGAGTAGAGATTATCACAGAGATTAAAACGAGACTAAAAACTAAAATGGAGACAGAAATTAAGTACTTCATATGTAATTTCTGCTTGCAACTTATGTACATGTCATTAACTACTATAAACTAATTTTTTCACGAGTGTCATTTCTCATTTGACAATGGAAACAGTGAAACACACATTTTTTAATACTTACATTAACACAAGTAGGTATATAGCACATACAGGCTACAGCTAAACCTTAACAATTTTGGGAAAAGAAAAAAGGAACCTCTACAATCACCTCTACGGTAAATTAGTAGTTGCAATTATGATCATAGGGCACTAAATGTGACGGCAATTGAGAACAGTAACTCCTATTTGACCTCCATAATTTACTGATTGAAGCTTTGTGACCTTCCATACATAATTCACATTGAAGCTTGACTTAGTAGGTTAAATCCTCCGCAAATTCTTCTCCTTTTTATTCTCCATATAGTACTCAGTCACTAGTCTGTGATTGGAAACTCAAATTAAGAAAACTAGAAGTGCAATAATTGAAAGAAAGTGCAGAGGAAAGAAGTGCTAGCTATTTCATGGACTTAGAAAAGGAAGGCTTCCTTTTTCTTCTTGAAAATCACTTGCTGGAGTAGGATAATTCCAGTTAAGTAGTTCTTCTATCATTTGCATTGCCATGTTATCCTCTTCATCAACTTCATGTCCTGCATCACTCTCAACCCTTGGTGACGCTGATGACAATGGCAAGTCATCCTCCAATGTTTTTATCTTCTTCTTCCCAAGCTCAATTTTCATCACCCAATTTGATCCTGAACGTGACCCTGCACGCTTTTGCCACACTCCAATATGAGAGTTATCAGCATCAAGGCGTAGGCAAGTGAGGGAAGGAGATTGGTCTTTGCAACACTTTCGAAGCTTGGTGCTAAGGAGCTCGGAAAGAGCCTTTGGAGACAATGGAGAGTCATCACAAGGCTTTTTTGTGTCTTCCTGATGACTACTTGACACAGGAAAGTTGGTCTTGGCGTTCTGGCCACTCATCAATATGGCTGCTTGGTCATATGCCCGTGCTGCGGCCTCAGCTGTCTCAAATGTGCCTAGCCATACCCTTCTCTTCCTATTTCAAAACAAGGTATTGGAAAGAGAGAGATAGAGAGAGATGAGAATTAGAAAAGAAAGACAATGATGCATCAAATCTAATTATTGTTACACGCGCTAGAGTAATATACTGCTATACACACTCTAATTGAAATCGTATTTTGAAAACATAATATCAGTTACAATTCTGAAATTATTGTGTACATACATGTGCTATCATTACTCATAATATATACTATATTTCAATAAGTGTGCATATTAATTGTTTGCTTAGCCATATATATACATACCCTTCTCTTGCTATATATGTATGGATGTCAAGGCAAAAGAACATGGGGAAGAGATCAAATGATATATACATATATATATATATATATATATATATATATTATGTGTGTGTAGAGAGAGAGAGAACATAATAATGAGCATGGTGATAATGCATGAGTGGTTGAACTTACAGTAATGGGTGGCGAATTTCTGACACCCAGGAGCCCCACTGGCGTTGCCTGACTCCTCTAAACTTCTTGGATTGTACCATGTTATTAGAGACTGAAACTGTGTTGCAGAGAGAGAAAGTAAGAGAGATCAGGGATGAGTTAGAGGAGGAAATTAAAATGAGTGAACGTACGATGAGTGTGATTATTTATATAAATTTTCGGTGGTGGTCTGAAAGTTGAAACTTGAGGTAAACGGTACTTGTTGCAATAAAAGTTTCACCTGCACCACCATAGGTTCTTAACAACTGTAATAAATGAACATCATACTATACATCCTTCAGATCCACACAAAAATGAAGCAGAAATAAATGTTTAATATCTTTTTGTTATCCAAAATTGCTACATTTGCTAAATTTTTGTATCCACATTTTGAATACAAAATGCCTTTAAAGCAACGAGGTTTTACAAAAATGTTTCACGAATAAGTCAATAGGGTTGTTTTGAAATTTATGAGACGGTACGTAGTTAGTTGCTTTACACTAAAATGAAATGCTAAAAAAAAAATGATGACCAAGTCTTACGGTTTTGCGGTATTCCTAGGTTCTCAAAGCAAAATTAAATGTTTATTATCTTGCTATAATCCAAAATTGCTACATTTGCTATATTTTCATACACATTTGGAATGCAATATGCCTTTAAAGCAATGAATTTTTACAAAAAAATGTTTCACAAAAGGCAATAAGAAAGGATATTTTGAAATTTATAACATAGTAGTTAGTTGCTTTACCCTAAAAACAACTGTCAACCTAGGAGGTTGGCCGAGTTGGTTGGACTCTCGGTCTCAAGGTGCTTTTACTAAGCTTGACTGGGTGTACTCCCTAGGTCAAGTCCTGCTACCTGCACTTTGAAAAGAATTTCCTGGGCCAGTGATTTACCCCTTCGTGGGCCCACCCGGCACGAACAGTGATTAGTCTCTGGTTGAAAACTTTGAAGAAACACTGTGGAAAAACAAAAAAAAAAAAAAAAACAACTGTCAAAGAGTCTTGTAATTTTATGACATTCTTAGATTTTCGTTGAAAGAGAAAGAGGTCCAATCCCAATACTCCGTTTGCTGTTTTAAAATTAAGGCGAAATGCTAAAAATGATGTAATATTTTGTACAACATAAGATTTGTTTATTTTATTTTATAGAAACACATAAGAATTGATTGATTTTTCTTCCTCCATTCTTTTTGAAATATTGGCCATGATACGCATGGCCTTCATCTTGTATTTTCTTAAATTTCCAATTTAGTATGTGCTAAGTTGGAGAACATAGAAAGAAATTTTTTGTTTTTTAAACAAAAAAGAAAATTTGAAGACATTACTTGTAAAATTTCACAACCACCAATATATCGCGCGTTGGGCTTTTCTTCCGCTGTTGGCGGTGCGATTTTTGCAACAATTGCTGTGCTGAAAAGATTCATGAGATTGATTCTTTATAGCTTTTCGAAATACTAATGTCGATTGGACTTTTAAATCTAACCAAGATGTTGGTGGTTGAGCTGTATGTATATATATATACACAATATCTTTACATTTGTCGTAACTTTTGCTCAAATTTGCTGAGTTGATTGATTATGGGCAGTGAATAATTGCTCTTAATTTTCTCTTCATTACTAATAGTCAGTCACATCATAATTGTAACAAAAGTTGTGATATAAAAATTGTTTTCACTCGCATTGATCAACCAAGAGCTTTGCCGTCACTCTTAAGGTCCCTCATTAACTGTCTCATCATTTAATGCCTTGATTTTTTTGTATAATGAATTTGCTTCTAAAGATTGTCTATTTTTTTTTTCTTTAATAATTTTCATAGGGCAAAACTTAAGTATAATTTATTAGGATCAGCTGTAGTGGGCTTCCTTGCTTGCGGTACAGTTTGCGATTATGATGGCCTAATTTTTTTTAGTTTGTGATTTTGGGTCTTGAAGCCAAGGAAGTTAATATTGTACTGATTTCAATACCATACTACTCTAAAATATACCAAATAAAATATCATGCTGTACTGACAATATTAGAGATCTTTTGGGTGTTTCCGCCAGTACAATAAAAAATATTAAACTATTTTATAAAAATTGAAAAAAAATATTTTAGAAAACATGTTATTTAAGCTAATACAATGGATTAATGTACTTAGACAAATATTTAGGCTTATAAAATACTACGCAATAAATAAATATATACACACATAAATAAATACAAACATTTATAAATAGCGGTAACCTTGAAATATTAGAATACTAGTACCTAAAATATTTTATTTTTTTGACCAAACCAAAACTACTTTTGATATAAAATTGACTCCCTTGTTTGAAGCTCACAAAAAATGGGTCATGAAATAGTTGATTTAATCATGTATTACTAACAAGGAAACTTTGGTAGTGTTTTTTAATAATTCCAAACCACATGTAATGTAAGATCTCTACTGCACCTCTAAGACCAGTGGACCTAATTATAGGTTTTTGACCTTAACATAGGTTTTCTCACAGATATGACATATTACTATCGGGATAACACTCCTACTGTTATGTTAAATCCCATTACTGGAAAATGATATCAAAATCCATCAATGAGTGAACTAAACAGTAAACACCTACTTATTGTGCATCTAGTGTTACTATTATAATTAACTCCTCCAATACAATTGCTTGCTTCTGTATTTTTTTTTTCCGGTAATAATAATAAATTTTGATTTTCTATGATTATACAAGATCACAACTTTTTTGTCACAATTTTTGTCACAACCATGACATGTGTAACAATGGAAAAAAAATGACGAGTCCATGTAAAAGTGATGAATTACTAATCACATTTGTAACAAAAATTATGACATGGAGTGAATTGGCGTAAAGGTAGACGGTAGCTACCTGCCAAGTCAGTCCTTCATCCGCCAAACTATGCTCCTTCTCCACCCTAGCGAGTAAACCTCTCCTCCTCTTAAGCTAATCGGCATTCTTCGCACGTGGCTTCTTCACAATGTTCCTCATATTCATTACAGTATTCATCAGCAAATGTTTGGGCATTTCAAGTCCCCAAAGATAGTTTAGCTTTGATGCACTCTCTATCCGCCATAGTCTACCAGAGAAAATCAATCAAAATATTCATCTCTTTGAAATCCCTTTCTTTATAGTATTTGACCAATTTAGTTTCAAAGCGAAAGTTAAAGCTAAATAGGACTTAAATGCCTAAACGTTTGCTGGTGAAAATTGTGATGAGTGATGTTGTGAAGAAGCTGCAGGAAAAGAATGCCAATTGGTTTAAGAGGAGGAGGGGGTTTACTTGCTAGGGTGGAGAAAGAGTACAAATTGGTGGATGAAGAACTGAATTGGCGGGACCTCTATGCCAATTAATTCACTCCACAAGTCCCTCAACATCCCAGGAACAAGGGGTGCACATCGAATAGTTGGATGATTCCGTTTCATGTGTGATGTAATATTCATTATCCAACCATAAAGTATGATAGATATGCTTTTACTTGGAGAGTTCTGTCAGATATTGGATTTTTTGTTTTTTTTTTCCGGCATGATATTGCTTAGTCTATTTCTCTCTCTCTCTCTCTCTCTCTCTCTCTCTCTCTCTCTCTCTATATATATATATATATATATATATATTTGATGTAAGATAGAAATTTTATTCTAGCCTAATCTAAGTGTATATGTGTGTGAAGTTCTCTTCTGGAGACTTGAACCCTAACTCTTGCCCTCCCATACCCCACAAGCACTTAATACTTGTGGAGTGACTATCCTGCCAAGGGTGTGCGATGGTTTGCTTAGTCTATTCTTAATTAGCTTGACTTCCTACATCGTTATTCATCTTTGAACATTAATCTCTTAGTTGTCACAAAGTTTCATCAATGCAATGCAATGGATCCTATTCTATCAATTTTTTTTTTGGAGAAGATATTCTATCAAATCCGTGTGTAGCTATGTGCATTTATTCAAGGATAAATTTCAAGGATAATCCATATTTATTTTAAATTTAAAAGATAGTCCAAATTTTGATGGGAAAATGGGCTTATGTCTTTAATTTTTAAACTATGCAGCAATTTGTCAATGTTTTCAAACTATTTAGGTGTATGTCCCTGTTTTGAAACTCGATTTTCCCTTATAACTTGATTTTCTGAAAATCGAGTTCCCCTTATAACTCAAGTTTTCTTATACTGATCCAATTATTACTGATTGGTATTTCGAGTTTTCTTATTAGTGCCGATCGGTATTAATTGGGAAATTATTAGTACCGATCGGTACTAATTGAAATTTGATTATTACCAATCGGTATTAATTGGAACCTAAATAATACCGATCAGTATTAATATGATTTTCCTTCAAAAAATATTCAAAAACCATTACAATTTTTCAGCAGCGACTTGTATCACATTTTTGGCCTTGCAAACATTGAAATTTGGTTTTCTCTATTTTTGGAAAAGTTGTAGAGAATTAAATTTCCTTTCAAAAGCACCAGTCTTGAATCAATTGGAATTATGTACAGAAAGTTATAGCCAAAACACCAAACACGTGTAGAAGATAACTCAGAAATGGAAAAGCTGAGTCATAAGGAGAAATCGATTTTCTAAAAATCGAGTTTCAAAAGAGGGACATGCTGCTATATAGTTTCAAAACAAGGATAAATTACTGCATAGTTTAAAAATTAAGGGCAAAAGCCCATTTCCCCAATTTTGATTGAGAGTGACTTTCTGGCGTTGGCATGAGCGTCCTCAGTTGGAGAATTTGGATAGGAAAAAAAAAAACTTTCTTAAGATTGGAAGAACGCTATAGCAAATCTAGCCAAAAAAGTGAATTGTAACGTTTGAATTGTAATATTTAAATGGCAGTTAGAATGGTTAGGAACAGAATGTTTAATCAGTACAATATTTGGCATTTTTTTAAGTGTAGCCTAACGAGAGACAATATAGGATTAACAACTTATCTCTTTTAAAATATAAAAAGATAAGGTGTAATATTTTGGTTTTTTTTTAGTGTACCGGTGGCATAATTGGAAGAAATTAAAGAATTGTCTTCTACAATTATATATAGTAATAGAAGTTAATGTCCCTCTTTCACTAGAGTTTAATTAAGGAGGATAGTTTTAAAAACTTGTACTTTTTTAATTTAATGCATTACTGATATTTCCTTTAAAAATTAGATTTCTAAACTAAACTCACAATATATGAGATGGAGGGACTACCATTTTTGCGAATTAGGATCGGGCGGTGCAATTACCCCCATCCCCTCATAATTTGTTTTTACCATTCTTACTTTTTAAATTTAATTTTTTTACTTTAAAAAAAAACTTTTTTAGTTCAAATGTTGAGATTTAAAGTTATTTTTTTCAAATTTAAATCTCAATCATTCATAACTATTGCATCAGTATCATTTTGTCTTTTTTATTATTTATTTTTTTGAGATAATCCCATTTTGTCTTAAGCATGAAAATCTATAATTTACTGTTCATATCATAAAATATCAGCAATGTAACATCCATGCGGTACTAATCATGGCATCACCATTTCTCCAAAAAAAAAAAAAAAATCATGGCATCACCACATTGATTCACGTTCTTTTTTCATTTATTGCATCAAATATTTGTTCAATCAAAGATATAGAAAAAAAAGTATTTAGAATAATTAATCTCTTCCCTCTGTAGTTGCTATTAAAATCTCTGAGATTGTTCTCAACTTATAATTAAAGCATTTTGACAAAAATATAGTAGTATAATAATGACTAAAATTGAACAATTCAAATACTTGGAGTAAGGATATGGGTCAGACTCAGTAGTTCCTGTTCCGGACAATGTACAATGCCTTCGTATAACGTTATCCTTGACTTGGGCTTAAGCCAAGATTAGACTAAAATAAGCAAATAATGTCTCTGAAAACTGCACACCTTGGAATCAAAGGAGGGAACTGATTCTAACTTGAAATCTTTGAAGATACAATCTCTTCCTTCAAGCATAAATAAACCCATTAGATTATATTCTCTCCCTCTCTTTTATCTTTCCTCTCTGTTATATATATAATATACATGGATCAACTCTGTCACAACAACAGTACCATCAAATTATCCTCTATCAGAGATTCAGAGTAGTTTGCTGCCTACATACCATGTATACTTCTTTTGATACGTCTTTGTGTTTGAATTCCTATGTGATTCTGAATATTTCTTACTTGCATGCTAATGTTCTTTTCTTGTTTTTGTTTGGTGTACAAACTACAAAACCAGAT
Source organism: Quercus aquifolioides (assembly GCA_019022515.1). Taxonomy (NCBI): domain Eukaryota; kingdom Viridiplantae; phylum Streptophyta; class Magnoliopsida; order Fagales; family Fagaceae; genus Quercus; species Quercus aquifolioides. The sequence continues at coordinate 82,729,902 of CM032327.1, forward strand.
ATTGCTATCACATAGAGAAATTCCAAGCGAGGAACAATGCTGCAATTGCTCCATGGGACACTCATGGCATCAATTTTTGAAGTTGATAGGATACACTATGAATGCAGCCTCCATTTACGAAAGGTACGTGTTTGAATTGTTGAGGATAAAAGAATTATACAATTTTCAATAATTGTATTTTGAGATTTTCTTAGGTTTGATTTCAATTTCTTGCTCACCTTGAATTCTTAGAATAATGAATTTGGATGTAGCTTTTTGCTTATAGTTTATTTATTTATTTGCGAAAAGTTGATTAAATATATTCATACACTCATACATAAAATAAAATAAAATAAGTGAAATTTTAAGATTGAGAGACAATTCATAAGCAAATGAATTTTTTAAAAATCAAATCAAAAATCAAAAGAAAATTGATACAGTTACTAAATAGACATTAACGCCCCATGAAGGGAGATTGATTAGAGAGATATAAATGGATATATAGAACTAAAGAATATGATCAGCCTAGCTTGTAATAAGAAACAAAGACTATAAAACGAAATGAAAATGATCTTTTCTAAGACAACTCTGAAATTGATCGACAACATATTGCAGTTCTTATAACAGAGGAAAAAAAACATTATTTAAAAAAGAGTCTTTATATAATGATTTATCATTAGACTAATGAGTAACATCAGTCTGAGATATCAATTAGATTTTAGTTTAGACCGAATTCAAATCTTAATCCCGAATTCAATGGCAAGAAAATATATGAATTGAGCTTATAACTAGAATTCATGAAAAGTTAAGAAAATTGTCATTTGCTTTGAAAATAGAAAGAGTTTATATTATAGTAAAAAATTAGTTGTTTATATATATCTTAAGATATATAATAACACATTAGTCAATTTCGAATTCCAGCACATAAAAAATGATAACTAATTTTAATGACCGAAGAAAATATCTATGCATCTATTTTCGAACATCTCTAATAATCACAATGCTTTTTATTAACATTTGACTAAAGCACATTAAATTTAAGAGAACTGAAAACCGACGATGTATGAAGGTACATGTGCTTGATTTCAGAAAATTCATTTAGCAGTACTCTAATTCTAAGAAAGTTTAAATAAAACAATATTGATAATGCTGAGATATATGAAAGGAACATAGAATGAAAGGAACCGAATCCTTTATACAAACGGAGCGTAAGTTTTACCCGAATTAGTTGGCCCAAATCTTTAAATTAGATCCCAAAGTTGATATTTATATGTTAGAAAATGTATCAAAATATAAATATATATAGCAAAACTATATTTTTCACAGCAGTTGATATGGCTTATTGTGATTGGTACATAAGAAAAGCGGATTCTACAGTAGGCTCAGTGTTGGAGCTATATATATATATATATATATATATATATATATATTTTAAATATTAATTACAATTAATATTCTTTAAATGTTTAAAGCATGGTTTTTTGTTAAAGAAAATTAAATATTACACATTAGAGTAAAATAATAATTTTAGAAAATAAAATGTATTTAAATCAATTAATTTAAGATAATTAAATAAAAGTGTCACTTTTATATACATGAGCAAAAAATTTAGATATAGTACTTTAGGTATACATTAGGTTCTCAAATTAAATTCAAAAATATGGTTGCATTGACTAATAAAGCACAAAAAAGTTATCTTTTCCAAAAACAGCTAAACTCAATGTAATTAAGTGTGTGTATGTGAGATTCTCAAAAAAAAAAAAAAAAAGTGTGTATGTGTGTTTAAGAGTTAGTTTATTTCTCAAAAAAAAAAAAAAAAAAAAAAAAATCAATGCAATATGTGTTTGAATTTAATTGGAGAATTTAGTGCATTGCATTTAAGGTAGTGTACCTAAGGTTCACCCTAATGATAAGTGAAATATAATAATACAATTCTAAATAAAATAGTTTCTTTTATTTATGGAAGATAAGGTAAAATATGTCCCAAATTTTTAACCATTATAACATCTTTTCGTCAAATGAAAAAAAAAATGCATATATTGGTAACTCTCAACACTTTATATAAGATGAAAAAAAATTGTTTAAGGAAAATAATAAAAGAAGAAATTTTACAAATAAAAATTCAATGTCCCACTTTGAATGTTTCACTTTATGTTCTATCTATTGCTGCCTACCACAAGTCCTTTTTTTCCCCTTATGAAGTACCAAAATCTGAAATAGAATTTTTTTTTTCTCAAACACATGACACATACAAATTGGTAGAACAAAATGTAAAACAGAAAAGTGGGACATAAAATTTTTATTTAAAATTTACTTATATATTCATTGAAATATATGTTTTAAGGCTCCTAAAGTTAATAATTATATATAGCAAAAAACAATTTAATATTAAAAGAAACTAAGTAAGACATTAATACTTTAAATGAGTTAGGAATGTTTGCACAATTTAAAAAAATAATAATGAAGGGTACCATTATGTAAGATTTGCACTTAATTAAAAACAATTATTAACAAAATATAAAGGGAGGGGGAGAAATTTGAAAACCCAGGCCCCCTCCCTCCACCCTTTACGTGTGTTCCGTTGAAAGTGATGCTACCTTAATAAGTTGTTATGAAAGAAATTTCGTCCCTAACATTGCCCTCATTACATTTATACTTTTTCCTTAGTTCAAAACTTAGATAAATATGAGGATTAAAAAGTTTTGTTTAGTGTATATTCATTGAATAAAAATTAATAAGGATAAAATATATTGTTGTTTCCTAAACTTTAATCTAGAAATGTTTTGTTCCTAAAATTTAAAGTAATACTAATTACTTTTAATTCTGAGCAAAGTTAAAGTGATTGGTTTTGATCATTCTGTCAACATTCGTTAAATCTTTCTAACATAATCATGATGTAGTCAAAACTAAAAACCTATACATGCCGATCAAGAATAAAACTTATACATCATTGCTCCATTAGACACTTTAATAACTAAAAGTGATAATTTGAGCTTTAGGAGACTAACATTTATCCCTTTAAGTTTGCTAAGAACGAAAAACAATATTATAAACTTTATGGATTAAAATCTATAATAGGTTAGAGTTTAGGGACCAACAATATATTTTGATTGATTAATAAAATACTTGATTCTTTTAGGGACCAACAATATTATAAAACACTAATAGTTCTAAAAATTATAAAAAAATAAAAAATTTAGACAATTTTAAATAATTTAAATAATAAATATCACTTTACATTTTTTTTTAAATATTCAAGTCTTACATCATTTGAGTAATTAAACCATCTCACTCAACATTGCTCGAGCGAACTTCAAGCAAACCTTAAATATCAATTGGTCTTTGTGTGACACTCACCCGAGTGATCCGTAAATTGGACCTTGCTTAAGTCTTTCACGAGACTCACTGAAGATTCATTAGTCTCACTCAAGTAACTTTTCTGTTAGAGCTTTGACATAAACTCCACATCTAGTTTTATCAACTAAAACTATATTATATGCAAAAACCAAACACCAAGGGACTTCCCTTTGATTCAATTTAGACTGAGCTCACTCATCACTAATGTAAAGAGAAAGATTGACTGCTATCCTTGATTTAAACCTATAATGATAAAAAAAACTCTCCATGTTAAATTGCCTCATTCACCCAATTTATAATTTAATTTACCACATGGATAGTCTACTTGAATGCTAACCGTATTAAACCCGAATTGTTTGTAGAATTCCAAGAATTTATTTCCCCTTTTCTTGCAACCAGATGAATCATAAAGCTTATAAGACCCTAATAATTAGGAGTTTCGGAATAGGGGACACTTATAGCCATATTATAATCATGCCAAGAATGTTATCTTTTTTATTCACTGCTATAAGTAAGAAAAGGATAGCTGTGAAACACCTCTTGTTTTTCATCAATGTTGTTCTACTTAAGTCTAAGGCTCCACTTGAGAGTTCATAAGGGAAGGGAATGGAATTGAATTGAATGATTATAAGAGAATGGAAAAGAATGGAATGGAATGGAATTAAGTAACCTTGATTGGATGTTTTAAAACAAAGGAATGGAAAGGAATGAAAATGAAAGGAATGTAAGTAATCTTGTTTGAGAGCAGTATGAAGGGAATGGAATGGAATCATTTTATGACAATATTACTATTAGACTCCTATTTTAAAATAAAGAGTTGAATATATAGGGGTATTTTGGGAGTTTTAGTAAAAAAAAAATCATTAAATCTAATTCTATTCCCTTCCATTCCTCCTAATTTCGGGGGAAATGAAATTTTGAGGTTTTAAGGGAATAGAGAGGAATGAGCGTTCCCTCTTACCCATTCCATTCCCTCCCACTTAAACTCTCAAACAAGGGAATGGACTTTCCATTCCCTCCATTAAAACTCCCAAACAAGGGAATGAAAGAATATTCTAAAATGATTCTTTTCATTCCTTTCTATTCCATTTCATTCCCTCCTCTCAAGCGAGGCCTAACAGAATTATTTGGCAAGTCATCTTTAATCGATGACCATGACAAACGAGCTTGTGTCATATTCATTCCATTGATGGAAGGTGATAAGCGATTTAGCAGACCATGCATGATAATATATTTCATCCAAACAAAACTTCTTATATTAGTTTTTTTTTTCATTTTATCTCAAATTTTTTTATGTTAACAAGTTCCATAAGTCTATATACCTACCAATGCTAATCATTCAATTTTTGGTATGGTTTCCTGAATTCTTTTTTAACCTTACACATTGTTTTCTTGAAATTTGGAAACTTTGGGTGTACAAAAGTGTGGAAAAAGGTTTCTAGCCAAAGCTAAGAAATTTGTGCTGTGCCGACCAGTAGAGGTAAACAATTCTTCTTTTGCTTTAAAGATACCCATCCTCCTTTGACTAGTAAATTTTTTTTTTTTGGGTATATTATCAACTTCAATTTTATCATTCGTGAAATCTTTTTCTAACACATATATACATGAAGCAGATTTTTGGATCTAAACTCTATGCAACAGTGGATTTAGATAAGGCCAGGGTTGCGCGGACCAGAATGGTCGAAAACCAACCTTCCAATCCCCAGTGGTCAGAGTCTTTTCGCATATACTGTGCCCATTATATCTCACATATTGTATTCACAGTCAAAGAGGACGATCCTATTGGGGCAACACTAATTGGAAGAGCTTATGTACCTGTTGAGGAAATCATAAGGGGGTTTATGTTTGAGAAATGGATTGATATTTTGGATGTAGACCACAATCCTATAGGTTCTAAAATCCGTGTCAAGTTGCAGTTTTTGAGTGTTGCCCAAGACTTGCATTGGTCTCAAGGAATCAAAACGCAACAATTTGAGGGAGTTCCTTATACATTCTTCAAGCAAAGAAAAGGTTGCAAAATTTCTCTATACCAAGATGCCCATGTTCCAGAGAGTTATTATCCTTGGATAAAGCTGTCCAATGGGAAGTATTATGAGCCTCAAAGATGCTGGATGGACATCTTTGACGCAATTAGTAATGCAAAGCACCTAATTTACATAGCTGGATGGTCTGTATATACTGAGATAACCTTAATAAGGGACCTGAGAAAGTCGAAGCAAGATGTCCCAACATTAGGGGAGCTGCTTAAGAAGAAGGCTGAGGAAGGTGTCACGGTTCTCGTGCTTGTTTGGGATGACAGAACTTCTCTTATGGAGTTGAGGAAGGATGGTTTGATGGCAACTCACGACCAAGATACTGAGAAATATTTTCAAGGCACAAATGTGCGTTGCTTTTTATGCCCACGTAATCCTGATGGTGGAAGAAGCAGAATTCAGGGGTTTCAGATTTATACCATGTTTACTCACCATCAGAAGACAATAGTAGTTGACAAGGAAGTAACTGGTGGAGGATCACAAAAGCGAAGGATAGCAAGTTTCATTGGTGGTATTGATCTTTGTGATGGGAGATACGATACGCTAGACCATCCCTTATTTAGTACTTTGAGCACAATCCACCATGATGATTTCCATCAGGCCAACTTTGCAACTGCTTCTATCAACAAGGGTGGTCCAAGGGAGCCATGGCATGACATTCATTGCCAACTAGAAGGGCCAATTGCTTGGGATGTCTTATACAATTTTGAGCAGAGGTGGACTAAGCAGGTGGGGGACAAGTTCCTCATTCCTAGAGGCAAGCTTGATGAGATTATAATCTACCCATCACCAGTTACATCATCAGATGATCCGGAATCATGGAATGTTCAGTTGTTCCGATCCATTGATGGCGGGGCGGCTTTTGGCTTTCCCGAAACACCTAAAGATGCAGCAGCAGTAGGCCTTGTTACTGGGAAGGATAACATCATCGATCGAGGAATTCAGGATGCATATATCAATGCTATTCGACGAGCCAAAAATTTCATCTACATTGAGAATCAATATTTTATTGGAAGTTCATATGGCTGGAAATCAAGTGATATTAAGGTAGAGGACATTAATGCTTTGCATCTTATACCAAAGGAGCTCTCACTAAAGATTGTTAGTAAAATTGAAGCAAATGAGAGGTTTGCTGTTTACATTGTGATCCCAATGTGGCCAGAAGGAATACCAGAGAGTTCTTCTGTTCAGGCAATATTAGATTGGCAGCGGAGGACTATAGAGATGATGTACATAGATATCACTCAAGCCCTTAAAAGAAAGGGACTTTTTGAGGCCAATCCTCGGGATTATCTAAATTTCTTCTGCCTTGGGAAGCGAGAGGCAAGGAGAGAGGGAGAATATGTACCTCCAGAGAAACCAGAACCTGACACTGATTATAGTAGAGCTCAGCAAGCCCGTCGCTTCATGATATATGTTCATTCAAAGATGATGATAGGTGAGTTTTAAATTAGATTTAAGTGAGTTTAAAGTTGTTATTACTTATTAATGCTTTATCTATGTCTCATGGTGATCAAGTATGTTTGACTAAAATTTTTTTATGATCTTCTTTAATGTAGTTGACGATGAATATATAATCATTGGATCCGCAAACATCAACCAAAGGTCAATGGATGGGGCAAGGGACTCTGAGATTGCAATGGGGGCATATCAACCAAAGAATTTAGCCACTGAAGGAGCAGCAAGGGGCCAAATCTATGGACTCCGAATAGCATTATGGTTTGAACACCTTCGATTTGGAGTGATGGACGAGTCCTTCCTTCAACCAGAAAGTAAGAAATGTGTCGATCTAATGAATGATTTTGCTAAGGATAATTGGGAAATATACATGAAGGAGACAATTGATGCAGACATGCTAGGACGTCTACTCCCTTATCCCATCCAAGTAACTAGGGATGGAAAGATTACAACACTGTCAGGGTTTAGATTCTTCCCTGATACCAAAGCTCCTGTTCTGGGTGCCAAATCTGAATACCTTCTTCCAATCCTTACCACTTAGTGGCATGCCTACCAGAGTATATAATAATTATCACATGCCCTATGTAACTCTCATTCATTCATCCAAATAAAAAAACAAATGTAACTATCATTCATTTAGTAGTAATAATATTGGGTGGTAATTATCCTACATTGCTTTAGAGTGGGTGTTGTGTGTAGTATAACTTGCCCTATATTACCTTAAAAGTTACCTAAGTTTTTGAGTTGAGTTTTTTTTTTTTTTGGCTATTCTTAGCTTGAGTTCCTACGTCGTTATTCATCTTTGAACGTTAATATCTTGTTGTCACAAATTTTCATCAATGCAATGCACTTTGTAATGGGTCCTATCCTATCACATCTGTGTGCGGCTATGTGCAATTTATTCAAGGATAAGTTTAAAGGATAATCCAAATTCATTTTAAATTTCAAAGATAATCCAAATTCTGATTGAGAGTGACCTTCTGGCATAGGTTTCCTTCATTGGAGAATTTGGATAGGAAAGAAAAACTTTCTTAAAATTTTAAAAACGCTATAGCAAATCCAGCCAAAATAGTGAATTGTAACATTTGAGTTGCAATATTTAAATGACAGTTAGAATGGTTAGGAATAGAATGTTTAATCGGTACAATATTTGGCATTTTTTTAGGGTAGCTTAATGAGAGACAATATAGGACCAATAACTTATCTCTTTTAAAATGTAAAAAGATAAGTTGTAATATTTTGGTTTTTTGAGTGCACACGTGGCATAATGGGAAGAAATTAAGGAATTGTCTTTTGCAATTATATATAGTAAAGTAATAGAAATCAATATCCCTCTTTCACTAGAGTTTAATTAAGGATGATAGTTTTAAAAACTTGTACTTTTTTATTAAATGCATCAATTAACTAATGTTTCCTTTAAAAATTAGATTTTCTAAACTGAACCTATAATATATGGGATGGAGGAAGTACCATTTTGTCGAATTTGGATTGGGCTAGTGCAGTTACTAGACATGGCAAAATGGGTTAGAATTTTCTGATCCGACCCGACCTAACCCGAAAAATACCTAACTCGAACCCGATTTTTATGACTTGAAGCAAAAACGGGTTAACCTGTGACCCGACCTGTGTTTTTTTTGCAGGTCAACCCGACCCGACCTGACCCGAGCCAGAATTATTTTTTACAACTTTATTTTTTTGGTAAAAAATAAAAAATAAAATTAAGACAATCTTAGTTTAATTGTTTGTTGTGAGCTTTAAGGAAACAATTAAGACATTTATATAACTGTATGCAAATTAATTGAAAGATGAATGATTGAACATTCTGTAATGAGCAAAGATTTTTAGATATCAAATAGCAAAGTGCATGCCAAGATAATTTTTTTAAAGTATAGTTAAAAACATAGATTTAAAATTGTAGATATGTGTGAGAAACATTCACAAGTGTGAAAATAGTGAAACTAAAGTATCAAATTAACATAAATTATGAATACTTAGACTTATTTTTTAACAATTTATGTCCAAAATAAACGACTTTTCAAAATGAATTATGATATTTCCTAGAGTGTGTGTTGCTTAACAATGATATGATATTTATAAAAGAGACCATGTAAATAAGTAAACAATTAAAATTTAATATATATCTCAAATTGAAATAGAGTGCCAACCATAATTGACAATAGATTATAAAATTAATTTTCAAGATTGTAAATTTCTTATATGTTTTTATTCTTTGTCAAATGAATTATCCAATAAGTTATTTGTAATTTTGTTTTATATTTTGGGATGTTGATAGTGTGTAGAAATAAAATTTGTGTATTTGTTTTACTTATCTTTGTGTTATTTTGTTTTAGATAGCAATGTTAGGATTTGTATAATTTTAAAATTATTGAATTAGTATTAATAAGTGTAATTCATTCTTGATATAAGTAGTGAATTCAAAGTAATGCATTTTACATCAAATAATTTGTTGCATGACTTTTTAAATGGCAAATACATGTTGTTTTCTTTATAAAAAAAAAAAAATTCATGTGAAAAATACGGGCTAACCCGACCCGACTTGTAACCCGAACCCAACCCAACCCGCCTGTTTTGCCATGTCTAGCCGTTACCCCAATCCCCCTCATAAATTGTTTTTAGCATTCTCACTTTTTAATTTTAACTTTTAACTTTTTTTTATTCAATAGTTGAGATATTTTAAAGTTTCTTTTTTCAACTTTAAATTTCAGTCATTCACAATTATTGCATCAGCACTTGATCTCAACGCCATTTGGTCTTACCCGTGAAAATCTATAATCTACTGTTCATCTCATAAAATATCAGTAATGAAACATCCATGAGGCACTAATCGTGGCATCACCACATTGATTCATGCTCCTTTTTCATTTATTGCATAAAATATTTGTTCTATCAAAGATATAAAAGAAGTAAATAATTTTTTTTGAATAATTAGGCTGTGTTTGTTTTGACTTCAAATCACTTCTGGAAATACTTTTCTACAAATGAGGGTGTTTGGGTGCGCAAGGAAAATTGGGTCAAACGGAAAATCATTTCCATTGACCGTAAAATATGCCCTCTGACTTTGTAAATTGATTTCCGTTTGTATTTTACCTTCAAATCACTTTCGGAAAGAGAGAAGAAGACATGCAAAGAGAGAAAGAGAGAGAGAAAGGACTCAAACGCGCAAACACAGAGAGAGAGAGAGAGAGAGAGAGAGAGAGAGATCGTGAACCCAGAAAACCCAAGATCGTCGCACCACCGGCGAGATCGTTGAACCCAAAAAACCCAAGATCGTCAAACTCGAGATTGTTGCACCGCAAACCCACGAACCGCGAGTCGCACTAGCGAGTCACACCGTGAACACACGAACCACGAGTCGCACCGTGCCGATCGCACCTCAATTTGACCGGATTTGATGATTTTTTTTCTTTGGTTTTGTTTCTTTTGTGTTGTGGACTGAGAAATGATATTATATATTTGTTTGAAAGTTGAGAAAATGTAAGAAAATGTGAGCAACAGGTAGAAAATGTGTTTTCTATAGTATTTTCAAGAATATAGCCAAACACCAGAAAATATTTTTCAAAGCATTTTTTGAAATGCAACCAAATACTTGAAAATATTTTCCTTTTCCAAAAATAGTATTTCCGGAAAATATTTATTTTCCGAAAAATATTTTACATGAACCAAACACAGCCTTAATCTATTCCCTCTGTAGTTGCTATCAAAATCTCTGAGATTTCGTCAAACAATCTCAACTCATAATTAAAACATTTTGACAAAAAATTAGAAGTATAATAATGACTAAAATTGACATTCAAAGGATATGGGTCATTTGGAAACATGGAGTAAGGATATGGGTTCAGTAGTTACTAGTTTCTGTTCCGTGGATAATGGAAAATGCCTTCATATCAATGTGTGATATTACAAATCCTCATTACTAATGGAATCGAAATGATCTCTGGATTGATCAGAAGATCCTTTCAATTGGCTAGAATCCGTTACTTGAACGAAACTAGATCTTGTAAAATCATATTAAATATTTGACGATACATTTTGTACTTCGCTAAACACCCAATCCTTGTTTACAAACTGTCTAACCAAATCCAATGCTCTCTCAATATTTTCCTCAAAAAATCCGATTAGTGCAGAGTCTTCACCCAACTAAGTTCATTAACGTTATCCTTGACTTGGGCTTAGATAGGATTAAAGTAAAATAAGCAAATAATGTCTCTGAAAACTGCACTCCTTGGAATCAAATTAAAGGCGGGAACTGATTCTAACTTGCATTCTTTGAAGATACAATCTCTTCCTTCAAACATAAATAAACCCATTAAAGTAGATTCTCTACCTCTCTTTTAACTTTTCTCTCTGCTATATATATATATATATATATATATATATATGGATCACCTCTATTACAGCCACAGTGTACCTCAAATTATCCTCTATCAGAGATTCAGAGTAGTAGGCTGCCTACGTACATACCATGTATACTTTCTTTTGATACGTCTTTGTGTTTGAATTTCTACGTGATTCTGAAAATTTCTTACTTGCATGCTAATATTCTTTTCTTTTTCTTTTTTGTTTGGTGCACAATCTACAAAACCAGATATTGCTATCACATAGAGAAATTCCAAGCGAGGAACAATGCTGCAATTGCTCCATGGGACACTTATGGCATCAATTTTCGAAGTTGATAGGATACGCTATGAATGCGGCCTCAATTTACGTAAGGTACATGTTTGAATTGTTGAGGGTTAAAGAACTATACCATTTTCAATATTGTATTTTGGGATTTTCTTAGGCTTTGATTTCAATTTCTTGCTCACCTTGAATTCTTAGAATGAATTTGGATGTAACTTTTTGCTTATAGTTTACTTATTTATTTGCTCAAAGTTGATTAAAATATATATAGTCATACATTAAAAAAAAAAAAAAAAAAAAAAAAAGTGAAGTTATAAGATTAAGAGACAATTCATAAGCAAATAAATTTTTAAAAATCAAATAAATTCAAAAATCAAAAGAAAATACTGTTACTAAGCGGACATTAACGCTCCATGAAGGGCGATTGATTAGAGAGATATAAAAAGATAGAACTAAAGAATATGATCAGCCTATTTGCCATACTAGCTTGTAATTAATAACAAAGACTATAAAGTGAAATGAAAATGATCTTTTCTAAGACACAATTCTGAAATTGACATCATATGGCAGTTCTTATGACGAAGGGAAAAAAAAAAGTTATTTTAAAAAAGACTTTATATGATCAATTAGTTTGAAGCATCAATTAGTTTCACCTTTCAAGTGTAGACCGAATATATATATATATATATATATATATATTATTTTTTAACTATCACATTCTTCGAATCTTGATTCTTTATTCAATGACAAGAGATTTTATGAGTTGAGCTAACTGCAATTTATGTTTTTAAAATGAAAAGAGTTTATATTATAGTAAATGTTTAATTAGTTATATATATATATATATATATATATATATATATCTTAAGGTATGTAATAACACATTATTTAAACTTGCATTCCATCACATAAAAAATGATTTTATTTTTATTTTTTATTGTGTGGAGAAAGTAAAAAATGATAATTAATTTTAATGACCTAAGACACTATTTATGCATCTATTTTCGAACATCTTTAATGATCACAATGCCTTTTATTAAAATTTGACTAAAATACATGAAGTTTAAGAGAACTGAAAACCGACGAAGTATGAAGGTGCATGTGCTGGATTTCAGACAATTCATTTAGCAGTACTCTAATTCTAAGAAAGTTTAAGTGAAACAATGATAATGATAAGATATATGAAAGGAACCGAATCCTTTATACAAAATAAAATTTTGTCTTTTATCGTAGTATAATGCATTTTTTAATTAAATCCAAGTACATAATTACATTGAATATAATTGTTACTCAAAAAGATGACAATGTTAATGTTTTATTGGTTAAAAGTATAGTTATTAAACCCAGACAGGACGTTGAGCCGGTCTATGAGTTTAGTCACTAGGTCATTGGTTAAACCACTGGGTCACCGATCGAACCGTTGGATCAAATAAAAAAAAAAAATATATATATATATATATATATATATATCTAAAAGTAAGTTTAATAAATCATAATATGAATATATATAAATTAACTATTACAACTTACCATCATTAATTATTTAATTTTATACATAAAAAGGTTAATATAATAAAAGAATCCTTATAGTGTTTAATTTATATTTGCAAGTAAAGTTAAAGGCAATAAACAAATAAAGTATAAAAAATCTTTAAAAAAAAAAAAAATGAAGTTTTAACTGTTTGATGTACTCATATGGTAATCCTTACATGCTTATTGGTGGCTAAGTACTGAAGTGAAAAGTGATTTGTTTAGACTTAAGCACAGAAAACTAATGCACAGTAGCAACCTCGCAGGTTTGCAGAACTGTGAAAAGTGATGGTATAGTGTGAATCGGCAGAGAACAATGTTTTTTTCTTTTTCTTTTAGGTTTTCTCTTATTTAAATTAACATATTATCACAAATTAGACATTAAAAAAGTCAATAGAGTGGACCTATTAATGTAATTTTATGCAATTCACAAACCTAGTTGGGTCACACGGGTTGCTTAAAACTTGCTAGGTTTTATCGGTTTTGACCGGGTCATGTACTCTTTCGATCCAATTGATCACTTGGCTTGATTTATGTGTCGGGTCACCGAGTTACCAGTCCGACCGGCCGAGCCGAACCGAGTTTAATAACCTTGGTTAAAAGTGTTTGAATTTAATTGGAGAACCTAATGTATTGTACCTATAGTAATGCATTTAAGTTTTACCCAAATTAATTGGCACAAATCTTTTAATTAGACCCGAAAGTTGGTATTTATATGTTGGACATTGAATCAAAAGATAAATACATCTAGTGACACAATATCTTTCATAATAATTGATGTAGTTTGTTGTGATTGGTACATAAGAAAAGTGGTTTTTGTAGTAGACTCAGTGCTGGAGCAATACTTTTTTTTTAGGGAGACAAGCTAAATAGATCAATAATTTTTAAATACACAAAATAAAACACACACAATTATATATATATATATATATATATATAATTTATATTTTAAGCATATCTTTAATTAATTTATTTCATATATATATATTGTTATTATTGTCTTATACATAAGAAAATTTCACATTATATATATATATATATTTATTGTTATTATTGTCTCATACATAAGAAAATTTCATCAAGCCAGATTTATAGAACTAAAGAAAAATATTTTATTTCTTAGTTAATGTATAATTATCCTTTAAATTATATTAATCACAATTAATATTCTCTAAGAGTTTTAAACATTTTTTTTGTTAAAGAAAATTAAATATTACACATTAGAGTATAATAAAAATTTTAGAAAATAAATGTATTTAAATCAATCAATTTCTAATAAATTAAATAATTATGTCACTTTTATATATCTAAGCAAAACATAGGAATAGTACCTTAGGTGTAGTGTATTAGATTCCAAAATTAAATTCAAACGTATGGCTGTATTGATTAATAAAGCACAAAAAATGTTATCTTTTTTTAAAGAAAACTAATTAAATTCAATACAATTATGTGGTTGAATTTAATTGGAAAATTTAATGTATTACACTAAGGTTCACTCTAATGTAATATAAGTGAAATATAATAATAACAATACTAAATAAAATATTTTATTTTATTTATGGATGATAAGGTAAAATATATCCCAAACTTCTAACCATTATAGAATGTTTTCTTCAAATGGAAATTAAAGAATGCATATACTGGTACCTCTAGCACTTAATATAAGATGAAAAGAAGTTTGTTTTTACATTCATAAAAACAAGAAGAAATTTTACAAATTAGAATCCCATGTCTCATTCTGAATGTTCCACCTATTGTAGCTTACCACACTTTTTTTTTTCCTTATAAAGTACCAAATTAAAGTTTGAAATAGAAAAAAAAATTCCAAATAATTACACATTGTAATTGGTAAAACATAAACTGAAATACAAGATTTTATTTAAAATTTACTGATATATTCTTTGAAATATATGTTTTAAAGGCTCCTACAGTTTATAAATTATATCGATTCTCAAAAAAGAAGAAGTTAATAGATTATATATATAAAGCAAAAAAGTTTAATATTAAAAGAAATTAAGTAAGACATTAATACTTTAAATGTGTGTGTGTTTTGGGGGGGGGGGGGGGGGGCGTTAATTAAGAAAGAATTGCATTTAATTAAAAAAAATTATTAACAAAATATAAGGGGAGGTGGAGAATTTGAAAACCCAGGCCCCCTCCCTTCACTCCTGGGATTCTTTGAAAGTGGGGTCACTCAATTAAAACTTGCTTCCTTAATTAGTTGTGAAAGAAATCTTGTCCCTAACATTGCTCTCATTAGATTTATAGTTTTTCCTTAGTTCAAAACTTAGATAAATATGATGATTATAAATTTTTCTTTATTTTATATTCATTGAAAAAAAAAATTAATAAGGACAAAATGTAATGTTGGCTCCTAAAATTTAATCCATGAATGTTTTGCCCCTAAAATTTAAAGTAATTACTTTTAATCGTGAGCAAAATTAAAGTGATCTTTTTTAGTCTCTAGCTTACTTAAAGTGATTGGCTTTGGTCATTTTGTTAACATTTGTTAAAGCTTTCTAATGGAAGGATGATGTAGTCAAACTAAAAACTTATACATCCCTATTAAAAAAAAAAAAGTTATTTATCATTGCTTTAATAGATACATTGATGGTTAAAAGTGATTATTTTAAGTTTTAGGGAACTGAAAATGATCATTTTAAGTTTGTTAGGAACAAAAAACAATATCATAAGCTTTACGGATTAAAATCTCTAATAAAGTATGTTCTTGACTCTTTTTGGGGCTATATGTATATATGTTCGAAATTTGGAAGGCCATGAGACGATGGAAACTATATGTCCTCTTTTTTTTTTTTTTTTCTTTTTTTTTTTTCTTTTTTTTTTGAGGAATATACGTCCTTTCTTCGAATTTGCTGTTGCCTTTATTGTTGTGTAAGTTTTTGGGGGTGTTTTCCTTACGTTGGAAGCATCCACGTGACTATAGCAATAAATTTAGCAATATGCCATTATAAAAAGGATTTTACTAACGTGTGCCCTAAGGGCACACAATAGTATACCATTTTTGGAAAAAATTTTATCGGGAATTGAAAAAGTTTTGACAGCTTTTTCAATTCCCGATAAAATTTTTCCAAAAACAGATTTGTTAATGTATGCCCTAAGGGCATACATTAACCGGACCCTTATAAAAATTTACTTTATCTATCTTAATTTTTTATTTTACAAAATACTCAACATTAGTGATTTTATTTTAACTTTCAACATAATAAAATAATATAAACAATACAATAAAATAATATATTTACTACAAAGCAGTGTAAACACATTAATAAAATAATATATTTAATATAAAGTAGTGTGAACACATAATTTAATAATGTTTTTTTTTTAATCTATGAGCTACCGTGAACAACCACTTTTGGCTGTACACTGTAGCGGTGGAGCCAAATTTTTTGGTTTTGGCTCCACCAATGTAGCCATAAATTTATATTTTATGATGTTAAAAATAGCAATATAGTTTTTTAGCTTTTAGCACCACCAATATTAATGCTAGCATTTATAGTAATAGACCAAAACACAAAATTAACCATACAGTAGTTAAAACTATTTTTTTTTTTAGCTTCATTGCTACAATGCACTGTAGCTTAGAGCTAAAAAAAATATATAATTTTTTATTCCCTACCCGGTTGTGTGTAGTTGATATATTATTTTATTGTAGTAGATATCTTATTTTATTGTGATGGTTATATTATTTTATTGTGTTGAAAGCTAAAATTGATCCACTACTGTAGCATGTGTAGGTAAAATAGATAAAATAACTTTTTGTGGTGCCAAATAACTAAATTTTAGCTCCACTACTATTGATGCTCTAAGAAAGTTAAAAATTTAGCTTTTACCAACTCAAAAACTTAATTTATTTATTTTAACAACTCATTTTACAATACACCCAACATTAAAACTTTTATTTTAACATTTAACACATTAAAATAATATAAACACTACGATAAAATAATATATCTCATATATAACCGTTGCCTACATCCTGCAAATTGGAACCCCAAAAACCACCATCACCGACCCATGATCTAACCACCATCACCGATCCACGATCTACCACCGTCACCGACCCACAAACCACCATCACTGACCCACGAACCCCACGCACTCACGATCTATAACAACCACAAAAAAAAACCCAAACAATCCAGCAAGAAATCCCTATTACAATCACTGCCGATTTTTGTGCTCAAGATCCACCAAAAAAAACCCAAACCTTCGAGACAAAACCAATACAAGGGAGAGGGGGCTAGGCGGAGAAAGAGCTAGGCGAAGGGGAGAGAGGGCTAGGCTGGCTGAAGAAAGTCCTAGGCAGAGAGAGTGCTTTGTGGAGAGAGGCAGAGCTGTGAGCTTGAGTTTGTCTGCATCTATGTGAGAGCAATAGTGAGATAAGGTTGAATGAAATCACGCGTGTGGGAGAGAGTTTGAGCGTGTGTGAATAAAATATTAATTTTATCAAATAACTCTCAGCTACAGTGGGCTGCTATCTCTCAGCTACAATGAGTCAAAATATTATACCAATGAGTTAAATTAACAACCTTATTGTCTAGTGTGTTTTTAGTGTTTGGGTTGCTAAAATGACTATTTTAGCAACCTCACTTTGAGTGCTCTAAGAAATGTATTTCTCTTAAGCATTAGCATTGGGGTGTAAAATCTCCCAAGTACCTCAAAACATGCCATATCTGAGGTTGTATACCTAAAAAAATATACAACCCAGCTATAGTAAGTTGCTTAATTTACAACCTACTATTCACTTGGATGTAAACTTAAAAGACATTATTTTATTCATTCACTCATCTCTCTTTCTCTCTTTTGGTTGCTAGTAAGACATTATTTTATAATATTTTATGGTGTAGTTATATTATTTTATGGATTGTTCTAGGCTTCTTCTTTTTTTTTTCTTTTTTTTGAGAAGGCTTCCTTTGTTGTCTTTAGATAACAAGCGATGGTTTGATTTGATAGCTTGTGAATTCTTTATTAATTTTATTTCACATCTCATGTCTCTTACACTAGAATGAAGTACCTTACTACCTTTTACTCTAACCCATTTCTTTTAGTTTTATTTCTTTCTTGTTTGGAGTCTTTGGACTGCTTTTGTTTGGTCTGAAAACTAGTGTGTATATATATATATATATAAACATTTTTTTATTTCATTTAGCCAGTTTGTGAACTATGAGTTATCTTTTTAACCAATTGATCATAACTAATATACCAATAGTTCTAAAAATTATAAAACATATTTGGTCAATTTTAAATAATTTAAATAATAAACATCAGTTTACATTCCTAAAATATACAAGTCTTGCATTGTTTGAGTAAACAATCTCACTCAATGTACACTTCACTCAATTGAACTTCAAGCAAACCTTAAACAACCTCGAGTAGAAACTTCAATTGATTTTTGTGTGACACTCACTTGAGTGATCTGCAAATTGGAACCTTGCTCAATTCTTTAATGACACTCACTCGAGATTCATTTTAGTCTCACTCAAGTAACTTTTGAAAACCAGACCGTTTATAGCTTTGACATTAACTTCATGTCTAGTTTTCTCAACTAAAATTATATTATATGCGAAAACCAAACACCAAAGGACTTCCCTTTGAATTGATTTAGACTAAGCTCATTCATCACTAGTGTAAAGAGATATATTTATTGCTATCCTTGATGTGAATCTATAACCAAAAAAAAAAAACCTACTCTATGTGAAATTACGTCATTCACCCAATTTATCAATTAATTTACCACATGGATAGTCTACTTTAATGCTAACCATATATATATATATATATATATATATATATATATATTGGATACAAGATAGAAATTTCTAGAGACTTGAACCCCGGCCCTTACCTCTCACACTCCACAAGCACTTATACTTATAGACTTTCATATTAAACATGTTAAACCTGAATTGTTTGTAGACTTCCAAGAATTTATTTCCCCTTTTCTTGCAACCAGGTGAATCATAAAGCTTATAAGACCCTAAAAACTAGGAGTTTCGGAATAGGGGACACTTATAACCTAATATAATCATGCCAAGAATGTTATCTTTTTTATCCACTGCTATAAGAGGGAAAAAGAAAGCTGTGAAACACCTCTTGCCCCCCACACTCCACAATCACTTATACTTGTAGACTTCCATATTAAACATACTAAACCTGAATTTTTTGTAGACTTCCAAGAATTTATTTCCCCTTTTCTTGCAACCAAATGAATCATAAAGCTTATAAGACCCTAATAACTAGGAGTTTCAGAATAGGGGACACTTATAACCTAATATAATCATGCCAAAAATGTTATCTTTTTTATCCACTGCTATAAGAGGGAAAAGGAAAGCTGTGAAACACCTCTTGTTTTTCATCAATTCTGTTCTACCTAAGTCTAATAGAATTATTTGGAAGTCATCTTTAATCGGTGACCATGACATACGAGCTTGTGTCATATTCATTCCATTGATGGAAGGTGATAAGCAATTTAGTAGACCATGCATGATAATAGATTTCATCCAAATAAAACTTCTTATATTAGTTTTTTTTCATTCTATCTCAAATTCGTGTATGTTACCAAGTTCCATAAGTCTATATACCTACCAACGCTAATCATTCAATTTTTGGTATGGTTTCTTGAATTCATTTTTAACCTTACACATTGTTTTCTTGAAATTTGGAAACTTTGGGTGCACAAAAGTATGGGAAAAGGTTTCTGGCCAAAGTTAAGAAATTGGTGTTATGTCGACCTGAGGTAAACTATTCTTCTTTTGCTTTAAAGATTCCCATCCTCCTTTGACTAGTAATTTTTTTTTTTTTTTGGTATATTATCAGCTTCAATTTTATCATTTGTGAAATCTTTTTCTAACACATGTATACATGAAGCAGATTTTTGGATCTAAACTCTATGCAACAGTGGATTTAGATAAGGCCAGGGTTGCGCGGACTAGAATGGTCGAAGACCAACCCTCCAATCCCCAATGGTCAGAGTCCTTTCGCATATACTGTGCCCATCATATCTCACATATTGTATTCACAGTCAAAGAGGACGATCCTATTGGGGCAACACTAATTGGAAGAGCTTATGTACCTGTTGAGGAAATCATAAGGGGGTTTGTGTTTGAGAAATGGATTGATATTTTGGATGTAGACCACAATCCTATAGGTTCTAAAATCCGTGTCAAGTTGCAGTTTTTGAGTGTTGCCCAAGACTTGCGTTGGTCTCAGGGAATCAAAACGCAACAATTTGTCGGAGTTCCTTATACATTCTTCAAGCAAAGAAAAGGTTGCAAAGTTTCTCTATACCAAGATGCCCATGTTCCAGAGAATTTTTTATCTTACATAACCCTGTCCAGTGGGATGCATTATGAGCCTCAAAGATGCTGGAAGGACATATTTGACGCAATTAGTAATGCAAAGTACCTAATTTACATAGCTGGATGGTCTGTGTATACTGAGATAACCTTGATAAGGGACCCAACTAAGCCAAAGCAAGATGTCCCCACATTAGGGAAGCTACTTAAGAAGAAGGCTGAGGAAGGTGTCACAGTTCTCATGCTTGTTTGGGACGACAGAACTTCTCTTATGGAGCTGAGGAAGGATGGTTTTATGGCAACTCATGATGAAGATACTGAGAAATATTTTCAAGGCACAAATGTGTGTTGCTTTTTCTGCCCGTGTAATCCTGATGGTGGAAGAAGCAGAATTCAGGGGTCGCAGATTTCTACTATGTTTACTCACCATCAAAAGACAATAGTTGTTGACAAGGAAGTGGTTGGTGAAGGATCACAAAAGCGAAGGATAGCGAGTTTCATTGGTGGTATTGATCTTTGTGATGGGAGATATGATACACTACGTCATCCCTTATTTAGTACTTTGAGCACAATCCACCATGATGATTTCCATCAGCCCAACTTTGAAACTACTTCTATCAATAAAGGTGGTCCAAGGGAGCTATGGCATGACATTCATTGCCAACTAGAAGGGCCGATTGCTTGGGATGTCTTGTACAATTTTGAGCAGAGGTGGACTAAGCAGGTTGGGGACAAGTTCCTCATTCCTAGAGGCAAGTTTGATGAGATTATAATCTACCCATCACCAGTTACATCATTAGATGACCCGGAATCATGGAATGTTCAGTTGTTCCGATCCATTGATGGCGGGGCAGCTTCTGGCTTTCCCATAGAACCTGAAGATGCAGCAGCTTTAGGCCTTGTTAGTGGGAAGGATAACGTCATCGACCGAGGAATTCAGGATGCATATATCAATGCTATTAGACGAGCCAAAAATTTCATCTACATTGAGAATCAGTATTTTATTGGAAGTTCATATGGCTGGAAATCAAGTGACATTAAGGTAGAGGACATTAGTGCTTTGCATCTTATACCAAAGGAGCTCTCACTAAAGATTGTTAGTAAGATTGAAGCAAATGAGAGGTTTGCTTTCTACATTGTGATCCCAATGTGGCCAGAAGGAATACCAGAGAGTGCTTCTGTTCAGGCAATATTAGATTGGCAGCGGAGGACAATGGAGATGATGTACATAGATATCACTCAAGCCCTTAATAGAAAGGGACTTGAGGCCAATCCCCGCAATTATCTAAATTTCTTTTGCCTTGGGAAGCGAGAGGCAAGAAGAGAGGGAGAATATGTACCTCCAGAGAAACCAGAACCTGACACTGATTATAGTAGAGCTCAACAAGCCCGTCGCTTCATGATATATGTTCATTCAAAGATGATGATAGGTAAGTTTTGAATTAGATTTAAGTGAGTTTAAAGCTGTTATCAATGCTTTGTCTATGTCTCATGGTGAAAGGCATGTTTGACTAAATTTTTTTTATGATCTTCTTTAATGTGGTTGACGATGAATATATAATCATTGGCTCCGCAAACATCAACCAAAGGTCAATGGATGGGGCAAGGGACTCTGAGATTGCAATGGGGGCATATCAACCAAAGAATTTAGCCACTGAAGGAGCAGCAAGGGGCCAAATCTATGGACTCCGAATAGCATTATGGTTTGAACACCTTCAACTTATAGATATGGACGAGTCCTTCCTTTATCCAGAAAGTGAGATATGTGTCAATCTAATAAATAAGATTGCTAAGAATAATTGGGAAATATACATGAAGGAGACAATTGATGCAGACATGAAAGGACATCTACTCCCTTATCCCATCCAAGTAACTAGGGATGGAAAGATTACAACACTATCAAGGTTTAGATTCTTCCCTGATACCATAGCTCCTATTCTGGGTGCTAAATCGGAATACCTTCTTCCAATCCTTACCACTTAGTGGCATGCCTACCAAAGTATATAATAATTATCATATGCCCTATGTAACTCTCATTCATTCATCCAAATAAAAAAACAAATATAACTCTCATTCATTCAGTAGTAATAATATTGGACGGTAAATATTCCACATTATTGCTTAAGATAGTGTTTTGTGTGTATATAACTTGTCTTACCTTTTCTTAAAAGTTATTACAGCTTTTGAGCGAAATTAGTGGCTAGGTTGCTAGTTCGGTGCACTTGGCAACTGATGCCACTAGTCCAGTGGCAAGAGTTGCAGTTCTGGCACTACCTTTTAACAAGATATTTTTCCCATCTAAAAATCCCTCGAACAAAATCATATATAAAAAGTTGTAACACGTTTTACATTAAAAAACTTGGTAAAATACTTTGCAAAAACACACTGTGACTCTCCTCCACCCATTTGGTGGCTAGGTCACTGGTCAGGTGCACTCTGCAGCTAGTGCTAGCGGTTCGGTGGTTGGAGCCGCAGTTCTGACAGTTGGTGCCTATGGTTTGGTAGCTAGAACGGTGATCTAGTCACCGACGGCTTGGGTGGTTGAGTCGTCAATTTTTGTATTTTTTGCTTGAAAAATTTTACATATCACACCCAACACCTGAAAATATTTTACATGTAAAATATTTTAATTCGAAACAAAGGGAGTGTAATTTATAATCTTAAGTTCCAAATTTTTTTAGTGTAAACATTTATAAATTATTGAACTAAAAAGATGGGGGATATGAAATTACTAGATTAATATAATGACTTTGAACAAAGAGGTGGTAATTACAAATTAATCACAATTATCAATAATCTATAGGGTAAACTACATATTTGGTCCTTAGCCTTTATGCTAAATCTCAATTTGGTCCCTGACCTTTTAAATGTGTCAATTTGGTCTCTAACAGTTTAGTATTGTGTTAGAATAGTCCCTACCGTTAAATAATGGATGAAAAATGTTAATGTGGCAGGCTAATGATAGAAATAAAATATTATTTTTATGTCACATAGACGGTCACGTGAACTACCATACGGTTTACATTAAAAAAAACTAAAGTCACATGTCAGCTATTTTAAATCCTATTGCCATGTGTGGTTTTTTTTTTTAGAATTTTTTTTTTAAAAAAAAAAAGGAAAAATAATGCTATTTTTTAAATTGAAATACTTAAATATACATCAAAATAAAAAAAAATAGAAAAATAAGAAACCATTTTAACAACTGAAATCAATTATTCAAAAATTCCCAATTAGCACAATCTCATGCACACCATCTCCAGATTTTCTCTCATCATTAGCACCAATTCTTTAGATCTGGGTGGTGGGCATTAGTTCCAGTCACTTGATTGAGCTCGGGGAGAATGATCAGCCATTTGGACTGGAAAGAAGGTTGTTGTTGGTGTTGTCTGTTAGGGTTTGTTGTTTGAGAGAAGAGGAACAATAAAGAATGTTGTTGTTGGTGTTGTCTGTTAAGGGTTTGTTGTTTGTAGGGGTGGAGTTGAGTGTGGTGGGATGAAGGTAGTGGGGGTGGAAGAAGAAGAAGAAGAAGAAGAAGACCATCTGGGACAAATTCATATTTTGTTTCCTGCTTATGTTTTTGGATTTTATATATTTTGGTTGTGGTGGTAATGGTGTAATGTTAATGTTTACATGCTTTGGATTTTGGAATTCGGACTTTGAAGTGATGGTTGATGATTCCTTTGTGAGGTGCTACGTGGGTGATGAAGTGATAATCTCTTCGTGAATTCTTAGGGTTATTGTTTTAGAGATGCAAATTGGGAATTTTTTTATGCCTTTTTTAATTCTGATTTTAAGTTTTTAAAGCTAAAAAGAAAAGAAATAATAGAATTTAAAACTAAAATGAAATAGGGCATATGGTAGTCTACATGGTAGTCTATGTAGCATAAAAATAAAACCTTATTTTTGTTGTTAGCCACGTCAGCATTTTTCATCAATCACTTAACGGCAATAACTATTTTGACATAATATATACTAAAATGTTAAGGACCAAATTGACACGTTTGAAAAGTCAAGGACCAAATTGAGATTCAGCGTAAAGGTTGAGGACCAAATATGTAGTTTACCTTAATTATATTGTTACTATGCTTCTGTTGAACCACATTAGTGGTCACATTACCCACTTATTTTCTACCTCTTCTTTTCTCTTTTTAAACTTTTCTTCTTCCTATTATTTAAAAAAAAAAAAAAAAACTCTTTTTTTCTTCTTCTTATTATTTATTAGTTCACACCTACCATTATACTTCTTTCAACATTTCCCTTCCCTCTTAACCCTTTTATCTCTCCACTACTCTTTACTTTACTACTATACTTCCTTTTTCATTTTCTCTTTCTTATATTAAATAGATTTTTTCTCAATTGGAAATTTCCAATTGAGAAAAAAAGTGATACCGCAATTAGTGCATTGGTCTTTGTAGCTTTAATTCTTTTTGCTGGTTGGTTCCATTTTTTTTAATATTTTATTTTAGGTGAATTTAAAATTGTTCGAATTGTATAATCATCAATTACTGACATCGGTAAACTACCCAAGACAATTTGATTAAAATTCAATTCATGATGATCAAAAATAGAAAGCTTACATTCTTCTGGCCCATTTTTTTTATTTGACAAAAGATCCATTTATATACAATAATCACATTGTAGCGGGTATAGTTTAGTGGTAAAAGTGTGTCGATTATTCTTCTCCATATTTTATTTTGTATAAATTTGATATCATTTCTTTCATTCAATCCATATTTTTCCCACACACAAAATGTGAGTACTCTCTCTCTCTCTCTCTCTGATTGATGGTTTTTTTATTTTTTATTTTTATTTTATAAATATGTGTTTTGTTATTGTGTTTTTTTAATTACCCTTCACAGAGCCTTCTATCTCCCTTTTATAGCTTTGGTTGAATTTTGGTTTAGGTTAATACTTAGTTTCTTAAAAAAAATAAGAATTTTAGTTTATATCAAAACACGATCTACATTGCTATTAATTTGAATATACCTACCAATTGTTTGAGTAATAAATTATTATAAAGCTTATATTTTATTCCTTTGGTTTCATTTTAATTTTGGTTCAAATGACATTGTTATTTTGTGATGAGTTTTGATTATTATGATAATCTCTTTATTCCTTAAGATATGAGAAATTTGAATAAAAATTTGAAACTTATAAAGTTTAGTTGTATATCAGGCAAATATAACACACCACAGAAATTAGAAGAATATGGTTCACCTTTAAAAAAAATATATTAATAAAAAAAAATAATAACAGAATGATATATTTGTAAAGATAAAAAAAGAAAAAATACTTGAGAAATTTAAAAAAAAAAAAAAAAGACAATACTTGAAGTAATTAACTAATTATTACTTTTTATATATTACACTCCATTACATAATATTTTATATTCTCATGCATTGCGTGGGTCTGCGGCTAGTATATATAAAACCAAAGTATTTTCAATTTTCGCTGATCTTATAACATTGTGCCATATAAGTTTTTGAAATTTCATAATTTTACATGTCATTATACCAATATATATTTTTAATTTTTTCTAATTTTTTTTTAATTTGCATTTAAATTTTATTCTATATTTAAACCATCCATTAAAATTTTTGTACAAAATGACATAATGTTTCTTTTAAATGAGACTATATAATTCCATATATAAACACAATCATAATAAATGCATAATTTTTTGTAAAGTAATTTGTATATCTAGTATTATTCCTTTATATAATAGGAAAATATTTGGATCATAACTTTTGTCGTGAGTGGGGTAAAAGTGATGGGTCCACAACTCCACAACTCATAATTTGCCATGTGAACAAGTTGTGATAAAGTTATGGCATAAGTTGTAGTCTTAGCAATATTCTATATAATAATATAATCATAATAAATGTTTATTAATAACTACCATAGTTGTTAAATTTCATATTTAGGTAAAATAAATAAGAGTTAAAAAATCATGTTATGTTGAAATTTCTTGTGCACTGTTTGGGTTGTTGGCATTCTTCCTCCAAATTTAATATCTTATATATAAAAAAAAGGTAAGGATCAAGTTATGTCTGAGTAAGGCTTCAAAAAAAAAAAAAAAAAAGTTACGTCTGATTATTTTTTTATTTTTTTTATTTTTTTGGTGCTAGGAACTTAGGCTATGTTTGGTTCAACTAAAATTAATTTCCAGAAAATATTTTTCGCATTTGTGGGAAATAAAATTAGCTATATTCTAGAGGAAAAATGGAAGATAGTTTAAGTTCTATGTTTGTCCCTGAAATATCATTCAAGTTTTATTTTTATCGGTTTCTAAAAAAAAAAAAAAGTTTTATTTTTATCCTTGACAATTAATAAGTGTAGCGGAAGGACAAAATGTAAAAATTTTTAAATTTCTAAGAATTTGCAAATAGAGTAGCGGTTCACCATCATTGATGGTTGTAGAACTGTTAAGCCTACGTTACATGCATTAATGACCCAAAAATAAAATAAAATTTTTTAAGTTTTAATGATGAAAATAGAACATGGGCTATATTTTAAGAAAGAAAAGAATATTTTAGTCTAATAACTAAAAATTCAAATTATAAAATTTTACAAAAAAAAAAAAAAATACTCCACATAATTTAATTAAAAATTTGTTCAGTGTTGTGTTACTTTATTAAAAAAAAGCAGTGAGTTTTATTTAGATTAAAATATAAACTAATAAAATTTAACACAATATATATAGTTTTCAATTGTTTGAGTTTAGATTAACTCTTTATGAAAAAATTTATTTATTTATTTATTTGATAAAAAAAGTTATTTATTTACTTATTGAAAATTGATAAAATAATAATTATATTTTGAAAATATGGAGTTCACTTAAATTAATAAGGTTAGAAAAAATAACTCCATGCTCAAACGACTTCCCCTGTTTTTTTAGGGTAGGTGTAACGTAGATATGCAGTTGCAGGTGGAAGTAGAACAAGTAAACATCTATCTTCTCCGACCGAAATCTTTTCATTGGTGGCTCAATTTTCGTTGTTTTTTCTTTTGTTATTCATTTAAAGTTATCCTTATCCACTTTCTTTTCAATAATAATATAATTAGCGATGTAGACTTTTGTCCAATGCTTTTATGACTTCCTTGGGTCACCAATAATTGTCTTTCTTATTATCCCATCAAATAAATATAAATTGTCTTTCTTATGTAACATTTTCACTTTGGGCAATTGGGCCCATCTCTCATAAAATAATTTGGAAGTCCTTAAAATGCTTATGGTCGTTTTTCTCAACGAATAAAAAAAAAAAATGCTTACCATTTTTAATATGCTCTAATCAATAAGTTCCGTAAAAAAAAAAAAGTATTATTTATATTATTTTATTCTTAAGTGACTTCTTTTTTTTTTTTTTTTTGTTGCTAAATGTCCAAATGTCTTTTGTTTAAGCTCAAAATCTGTATATTTTGACTTATAATATGTTTGGATACTGCTTATTTTGCTGAAACTGAAAACTTATTGCCAAAAGTAATGTGGATAAATGTAAACTGAAAACTTATTGCCAAAAGTAATGTAAATAAATGTAAAAGTTAGTTAAAATAGTACAGTGAAAAAAAAAATCCCATCTATGAACACAAGGGAAAATAGAACAGAAATAAGACGAAAAAAGAAACTAGAGATTTGTTGGGGGAAATTTTGGGTCCCTAGATCCTACCAGAAGGAAGAAGAAAAGAAAAAAAAAAAAAAAAAAAGGTTCCACCCAGACCTGTAGCTGTGAAGGAGAAGGAAAGAAATGAAAATATATATATATATATATTTAAAAAGAATCAAAATATAAGAATAAACATGAAGCCATAAGGTGGGAAAGAGATCTGGGTCCATTTGGTACATGCGTTTAAATATATGTTTTAATTTTTAGTTTTCAAAAAATACAAATAATTTTACTAGAACAATATTATCAAACTAGAACAATATTATCAAAGGACCTCTAAAATAATGTAAAATTTTATATTTCCAATGCTGCCTGACGCACATCATTCATATGTTGACGTTTTTCTTGATTTTCCCATTAAAGCAGAGCTATTTTAGTAATAACATGCAGATTAAAGTAAAACTTAACATGTGCTGTACAGCACCCATTAACAAAAGCTTTATTTATTGCTTATTTGCTAAATGTACCCTAGAAAAGAGGAGATTTTCCCCCCTTTTTGAAAACCCATCAAAAGAAGCTTACAAGTTTTTTAAAAATTGGTATTTTTGCATTTGTTGAAAACATTCTATAAGAAAATATGTTGTAGATTACAGGGATGACAACAATTCCTCTATATGCTTGATCAGTTCTATTCTGCTCTACCCCTTAATCAAAAGAGGTAACAAGACAAAAATGAGTCTTGCTCATCCCCATTTCGTCTTCCCTTCTCTCGTCTCGATTATGTACAGATAATTTTACTTAATATATATTTAAACTATATATAATCTAATTTTTTTTAATACTTGTCTTATTAATATCAAAGTCATCTCGTCAAGGATAGAAAATACCTCTAACCTACCCTAAGAAGGGAACGGTCATGCGACTTTGTCCCTCTTCACTTCCATCCCTATGAGCTTAACATTAAAATTTAAAAAAAAAAAAACAAAACAAAAAAAAAGAAGTAGAGCATAAAATAGAAAGTAAAACGGAGAAACGAAAAATAGAAGTTGGATCATGACAGTAAATCACACCATCAGTTGTTAAAGGAGAATCAAACATTTCCTGACTTTTCTTACGTTGTTCTGTCTATCTGTCTGTCTACGACTCTACAGCATAAGGAAGAAGAAAAGCAAATAGCTACTACACTTGTGGGAAAAAAAAAATTAACCAAAAAAAAAAAAAAAAGTAAACAAACAGAAACAGAGGGCGCCCTTAGCTTTGGTTGAGAATCACTCACCAGAGGAGAGAGGGGGCCAATTGTTTCCACGAAAAGGAGATTAACAATTCCTTAGACGCAATCCAAACATGCCATTTTTGAGGTCTATAAAACCTTTTTTCTTTTTTTCTTTTCTCTTCTCTCTTTTTCAAGAATTTTTATGAAGGAAAATTTTTGAAGGAAAGTGACGGAAACTGTTTTTTTTTTTTTTTTCTTGGGAACCAAACAAAGCTGGATCTTTCTTAATTTTCTATATTCATTTTTTTTTTTGTTTCAGTTATCTGATATTGAAATTGAAATATTTATATTCTATGCAGGACCGTAAGGCCAAAAATTCTTGGACTAATAAGAGTTTTGCTTCAGAGATCTCTGCTTGGACGTGCATAAATGCAATTCTCTACATACCTTCCGCCTTGCCTCTCTCAGCTTTTTGCTTGCATGGGGTCACTTCTCTCTCTCTCTCTCTCTCTCTCTCTCTCTCTTCATCATAATTCTAGGTCCTGTTTGGATACTGAGAAAAACAGAGCAAAAAGAAGAAGAAAAAAAATCCAGGAATTTTGAGATTTCGAGTCTATACATATTCATTGTTTGTGATCCGAATGGGAACAAAAAAAAGAACTTAAGTTGAAAGCAGGTTTAATAACTTTTGAATTTTTGCTTGCAGAGAAAATATATGAAAATTAAAGGAAAGGAAAAAAAAATCCTTCAAATTTGAGAAAAATATAAGAATCTCTGCTCTGCTTGAGATAGTTTTGCAAATTTTGGTATACTGTGAGATTACAAGCAGGAAACATATAAGATTTGAGATTCTAACTTGTTTTGTTTTCCTTAGCTTTCTTGTAGTTTACAATCAAAAAAAGGAAAACTTTCTTGTAGTTTATAGTTGCTTTGTAGGTTAAGGAATCTTGAGGACTTGTGTTTGCTTGTTCAGAAAGCAAACTTTGATAGTTAGTGAACAGGGAAACATGTTGGGGAGGATCTTTTTTTTGTGGTTTGTTAATTCTTTTCTTGGAGTTTTGGGAAGTTGTTTAGTCTATATAGATATGATTTATATTATTTGTATTAGGTATTGGGGGATCCTATTCCTATAGCAATAGCAGCTATGTATTCTAGGTGTTGTTTGATAGCCAAATCGGAGAGATGCTTTGGGAAGAAACCCTGCTGTTCATTTTTAGTGCTTTCAGGAGCGTATTTGCGCGCTCTTGTGCTTTTGATCAAGGAAAAGTTCAAGGCTAAATGGGAGGCTCTAGCGTAAGGAAAAAGAAAATTTTATTTTTCCTTCTTTTTTTGTTTGCAAAGAAAATAGAAATGTAAAAACCTGTGGCTTAAATTGGGAATATTTAGCTCAGGCAATGATTGTTCTCAACTTTTTTTTTTTTAATAATTTCAAATGCTAGATTAAGAATTGAGTTGATACTTGGTTTTAATCAATTTTGTGGTTAAAACCTGATTTGCAACAGAGCAGAGGCTGCCTTGGATGCTATACTAAACCCACACCGATGGGTGAACCATCACAGGGGCTGAGAGTTCATGGTAAATATGGGAGGAGAAATAGTGTATCAGAGGATTTCTGGAGTAGCAGCACTTTTGAAATGGACAACAGTGCAGTTCAATCCCAGAGAAGCATCTCATCAATTGGCACCTCAAACCAAGCCCCCCTTGATCAACAGGGTTTTGATGGCAGTGTAAGCAACCCATCTGAATTTGTAAATCATGGTAAGTTCATATTTTGTTAACTTTTTCTTCTATTCACAATAACTGATTGGTGTGTTAACTAATTTCTATATTGCTTATGTTCTTGAATTTACCAATTGGAATATATTGTTGCTTGTATGATTAGTATTTTTTTTTTCCAGTCCCCTTGCTTGGGGCTAGAGGGCTCTAACAATCTTGCTAAGACTAGTGAGTATGGGATCCCTTCAGATGTAATTCATTGATGTACAGTTCATCCATCTCAACTTTGCACCAATCTTTTCAAATTTAATACTGCCTTGGGACACAACCTTGTTCAACTGCCTAAAGTTGCTTCTGCACCAGATGTGGTTATCATATGAGTACTGCTATCTGCTCTGACCCTCTCTTTTATAATTAGAAAAGGGACAATGATAAATGTTCTGGCAAGCATGGAGCTCCTAAGACATTTATTACTTTACTTTTCTTTGTTCATTCTATTTTATTTTTTAATTGCCTGACTTCTTTGCAATTTCTGTATCTCCTTTGGTGCTCGTTAGACAATCTAATGAGTAATGATCTGTATGAATGTACTCTGGACCTACACAATTGACACAATGAATGGCCTTGGTGTAATATAGTAGGTTATGTAGTCTTATTGATGATGCTTTTCTCTTTTGAGAAAAAAGAATGAAAGATAAGACATTTTTTAACCATTAATCCTCTCTTTCTCAAGCCAATTCTTTTACATAATGAAAACTTTGATGGATGCAGGACTTCTTCTCTGGAACCAGACAAGGCAGCAATGGCTTGGAAACAAAAGGTCGCAGAGCCATCCACAAGTTCGAGAACCCAGAATAAGGTGAATAACTTCAACTGATATTGCTATTGAAGTATTCTGCTCCTGTTGTCATGCTAGTATGTGCATAATGGCCACCCAAAAATGAAAAAACAAAAAAGAAAAGTCTTAATTTCCTGGTGTCTCTAGCAAAAAGAAAGAACCTCCTAATTTGTCCAGAGTATCTGCACCCACCTCCCTCCAAAAAAAAAAAAAGAAGAAGAAGAAGAAGCTAAAAAAGAGATTAATTATTTCCTAGCATAATTTGATTGGGTTTACTGACCTGATGAAGTTAGCTTCTATGTTTTATTAACTTGTTCATTAATATAATTCTTTCTCTATCACATACGTGCAATTTCTTTATGGAAATATTTTGCCTGCAATACTCACAATCCTGCAGCTTGAGCAAGCCTTGGTCAAGTGTTCTGTTGTTTAACTTCTTTAATTGGTGCCTATTTTCTATCTATATGATTCAACCATTATGTTTCTGCAGTTGGACTGCAACTTATGACAGTCTACTTTCAACCAAAAAGCCTTTCCGACAGCCCATCCCCCTTCGTGTAAGTTGAAAGAGACTAGGTTGCTTCCTTTGTTGTTATTGCTCATACAAGATAGTACACAATTCCTTACTATTTACTGGATTTTAAATGACAGGAGATGGTAGAATTCCTTGTAGATATCTGGGACCAGGAGGGTTTGTATGATTGAGCATGCAAAACTGGAAAGCTCTTAAAATTTTCAATCCTTTCTTTCTTACCTTTTTTTTTGTCCCCATTAGTATTGATTGTGTGTCTAGTGCTAAGGTTGTATATTTTCAATTTGTATTGATTATTGTTCCCCTTCTCTGCTTAGGTCCTTTATGGGTGGGCCAGACAAAGTGTATTATTGCGGGGTGTTTTAAATAAAAATGACCACTTGCAATGGGACCATATATATATATCACCTTCAATGTAATAATATGCAATCCCTGCAATGTGTCTTAGTTGGCCCAATTAAAACTTGACCCATTAATTAGAATGCCATCTTAAATCCACATCAGTCTATTGGTGATGGAACTCCCAAAATCTTTCTCAGTTAACCCTTGTGTTCTGTCAATTATCACCAACATCTCAAGCATTTAGGAAATTGTGTTATTTTGCCAAATGCCAGTCACAATGCAGATATCAAACCAAAGAAAAACCAAAATAGCGAAAGAGATTATTATTATCTCTTACTGTTGTGGGTCCAGCTCACGTGACAGCCCATTCAATGGGTTTGTGGTAGTGTGGCCAGCCAGCCACATGTCAAGTATTATAATTGAAGTTGAGTTTGGCATTCTATTCAAGTTGAGTTAGGAATTGAGTGTTCTTATTTAGGATAAAGCGGCATGCGTGTTTTACAAATTAGAGAAGAGAGCTGCCAATGGCTGAAAAGAGAAAAGGAAAAAAGAAAAAAGAAAAAAAAGTGAGTGCATATCAGTTTTTGCAGCCACAGAAAAAGTAAGAAGTGTAGTGAGGGTAAGAGCAAAGAAAACAATAAGGTATTTTTTTAGCGACTGAGAGACATACATAAGAGAAGAGAAGATAAATTTGGAATTTTCTCTGAAAAGAAAGATTTTGTGGGTGCTACAACTATAGACAGTTGTATTAAATGTGAGTGAAGATCTCAAACTAGTTTGTGATTCATCAAGTGCCATAAGAGTTTCCATTGTCCCAACAAGTGGAACTAAAACTTGGTTGATTTAGTGGGTGTTTTTTTAAGATGGATGAAAGGTATAGGACTATGATTAAATTGATGGGTCCAAATTATCATATTTAGAAGCATAAGATGGAGGATCTACTTTATTGTAAGGATTTATATGATCCTATTGAAGGTGAAACGACCAAGCCAAAGGATAAATATGATGAGTTGGAAAACTATTGGGTTCATTTGTCAATGGGTTGATGATTGTGCATTTCATCACATCGCAAGTGAGACTAATGCTCAGACACTTTCGATATATTGGAGAGTTTGTATAAGCGAAAAGACTACTAGAATTAGGTATTTTTATTAAGAAGTTTGTGAATTTAAAGTTTAAGGATGGAAGATCTGTTGCCGAGTGTTTGACTGAATTTCATAGTTTGGTGAATCAATTGACTACAGGTGAAGATGGCATTAGAGGATGAATTGTAGGTGCTGTTACTATTAAGCAATCTTCTAGAAAGTCGGGAAATGTTGGTCGCATCATTGAATAACTTTACACTAATTGTGTTGCCGCTAACCGTTGTGAAAGATAGCTTGTTTAACAAAGAAAATAGAAGAAAAGATGCAGGCGGAGTCAATGTTCAAGATCAAGCTCTTGTCACAAAGAACACGGTAGAATTAAAAGTATAAGACTTAGGGCTTGTTTGGTTAAAAAAAATGGTCACTCATCACTCATCACTCAATTTTCGTCACTCATCACTTATCACTTAAAATACTCCAACTCCCTACATCCCACCCGTTTGGCACCATCACTCAACTTGTCATCACTCAAAATTTTCAACTGTTTCTAGGCCCCATACCTGTAACTTGGTGCAGCTTTTACTTTTCTTTTCTTTTTTCTTTTTTTCCTTCAACCCCCAATACACAAACTCACCGAACCCAGTGAAAAAAAAAAAAAAAAAAAAAAAAAAAACCCAGAAACCTGACCAGACTCAGCATGAAAGGGAAAAGAAAAAAAGAAGAAGAAGAAGCCACCTAGTGTGAAAGGGAAAAGAAAAAAAAGAAGATGAAGAAACCAAACTCACCGAACCCAGTGAAGGAAAAAAAAAAAGGTCAAAAGTTGCGGCTGACTCTAACCGTGGGACCCAGTATGTAGTTTTAATTACAAAAATGTCATTAAAAATAAAGTTATGGAAACTGAAAACATATAAAATGTCTTTTCAGTTTCCATAACTCATCACTCAAAAATCAGAGAATTGAGTGATGGAAACAATCATCCAAAACTAGCCAAACAATCATCCATATATGGGACCCACTTGTTTTGGATGATGGATCATGAAAACTGAGTGATATCACTCAGTTTTCATGCTATCCAAACAAGCTTTTAATGATCAGGTTAAATTCAATTATAGATGATAATCAAGAGAGAGATCTTAGTTTAAGGAGACTAGAGAATATTTCTATTGTAAAGAAAGTGATCATATGAAGGTATTGGAAAAGAGAATTGACTGAAGGCAAAGATGAAAGGAATGATGATGAGAAGAATATTATAGCTACTTTGATTGTTGAGGAAGTTATAGTGCTTCATGTTGAAGAGAAAAGTGTGAGCATGTTGCCAATAATGATGTTGAATGAGTTGTTAATTCGGCAACCTCCAACCGTGTTATGATAGTGCTACAAATTAATGAGTGAGCGGTTTGTGATGAAGAATATAGAGAGGCTAAGTGACTAAGTCATCTACAATTGATAATGATGAAGTGAAAGATTCAAAGGGTTTTGAGTAGTGGGAGCAACTTCCTCCACTAGAGATTTTTTAAGCACAAGAGATGTGATCTATCGAAGAATATCAAATATTGAGCTCCGAGGATATTTTTGGGCTTCTAACAAGGGAGGCCAGGGAATTGGATTAAGAATATCTAATGTGAGATTAATTCTTTGAGAATGAAAGGCATTAAATTTGATGAGGTTTTCTTAGTGTTGATGAAGATTCTAAAAAAGTTAGTGTTTTGTATCGGCTTGATCGACGTGGATTCGAATCGAAGAGTGAGATTCAAGATCTCTTTCTACTGTAGGCTAGAAGAGGAGATTATTGTGAGTCTAGCCCACGTGACAACCTATTCATTGGCCTCGTATTAGTGTGGCGAACCAACCACATGTCAAGTATTCTAATTCAAGCCGAGTTAGGAATTTGAGTGTTCCTACTTCCTAGGATAGCAAAGTTGGTAGGTTCTAGTTATACATAAATTTCCCTCAAAAAATAGAGTTATATATAAAGCAACGTGTGTGTTTCACAAATAAGAGAAGAGAACAGCCAAGGGGTGCCACATCAGGGTGAGAGAAAAATTTAGGAGAGTGAAATCAGATTTTGCAGCTAAAGAAAAAAGAAAGAGTGCAGTATACGAGAGCAAAGAAAGTAATGAAATTTTTTTAGCCTTAAGACATACATAAGGGAAGATAAATTTGTGGTTTTTTCTAAGAATATATATTTTTTGGTGCTACAACAATAGAGAGTTGTATTCCAAATGAGTGAAGATCTCAGACTAGGTTGTGACACAATAAGAGATATCATAGCTTCAATTGTCCCAATGTACAATCAACATACAAATCAATGCTCCACCGCGATAAAAAAAAGATAACAGATTTTGCAAGTGCAAAAACCTTAAATTAACATGAATAATCAACCATAGATAACAACCAAAAGCACCAAATTCACAAGCCAAATCTTAGATGATGTCACGGAAACTTGAAGGATGCACATGATACTCTCTTGATAAAATAGAAATTAAACTATTAGCTTCTGGTAGTAAACCTCGAATTCATGAGGAGTTTCCTTGAATCCACAAGGAGAAGAAAATTGGAATCCATTAGAGAAATAATTTAACAAAAAATCTATATTTAGTGATGATAGTCTGATTTGCCTCTGGCGGCTACAAAACATACAAATACTAAGAAAAACGTCTAAAACCCTAATTCGCATTAATTATACGATTAGGTGACAAAATGCCAAAATTTACCAAAAATGGCAAAATTAAGTTAAATGCAGAATCATAAACTACTGACCTTAAGGGTCATCCCAAAACAAGCGGGATCTTATTTTGACTTTTGAGAAAAAAAAAAGTTATTAAGGAAACAAATATTACTATAAATAGCAAAATCACAGTTTTCGGAGCCTAAATGAAGGAATTCTCCATTTTCAGGGGGTACCTCGTAGCAAAGCAACGACTATTGCTCAAAAGGCCATTTTGCTTTAGCTTGCCAAATATCATGCGATTCCATCTTCGAGGCCCATGATTCTACTAGTACCTTTTTTCCTTGCGCGTTGATTTCAGGTGCACATGAGAGTCCAGGAAGATCATGACGGTTTATTTTACATCATTAGATCAACCACATAAGATTCAAATAATAAAGCACTACTTGTGGGACTTTGTTCAACTACTGATCCTCTTTCCCCCCTTAGAAAGTTTGAATTTGGAAACAAATGAACACATATAAAGGGCAGTTAGGGTGTAAGCTAGGGTTTGAATTTGAAAAAGAAAAAATAAAAACATATAAAGGGCAGTTTTGAAGCTATTGAGTTAGTCAATTTAGTCATTTAACATAAAATCTATGGCAATATCTTATTGCTACCAAGTGCCTAATGGCTCATGTGACACTTCCTAATATTTCTAACCTAAATATTTAGGGTTCAAATTCTCTCACCCCCAACTATCTAATTATATTAAAAATTATAAAGAATCTTGTTAAATTATGGTTTTCCACATAACATTTATATTGGCTTTATTCCATGATAAAAAGTGTTGTAATTACATTAATTTATTCTTTGTAATTTGTGAGATTTTATTGTATTGGGTTTAGTATTAAGTTGGTGAAGATTGCTCAAGAAGTTGATCTCGTGACTCGACTCACGAGTGGTGCAACCCGCGAAAGTCACATGAGAAGTACATGCTAGAAAAACTGACACTAAATGCTTCTATTTGCTCCTCGGAGTCAACTAGATACTTGAACCTACCCGTTTCCTAACAGTTGTAAAGAAAAACTGACGAAAAGGATGGAAAACTAAGGAGGGTTAAGGAAACTTACAGGTTTGGAAAATGAGCTCCTCGGACAGGCTCCTAGTATTTATGAGAGCGTGGAGTAGTGAGAGAGAGACAGGTTCAATGAATATGCGCTGAAACGGTGTGGTTTGTGTAACTGAAGAGAGTTTTGATTTGAAATGCCCTTTATAAGGGCACAGAAATTGGGAGCGGGAAAAATCCCGCCCATAAATGCGAAGGATCCTCCACCGTTAGATTTGCATCATGTCGTTGCACGTGGGGGACAGGGAAGCCATCATCATTTAATAATGGCGTGGTCCTGACGCCGAAACGTCAGGAGCTTGCCTTGGGCAGTTAGAAAGGCGTTCTGAAGGCAAGAAAAGTCTACGAAATAGGTGAGAGCAAGATATCAAAATCTCCCTTTTTCTGAGATGACAAAAAGCGAGATTTTGAGAGGCTATTGTGGGGCCTGTTATCTAAAAAGATACAGGAATCACAAGAAATAGGCTATAGTGGCACAGGACACGTCCGATGATGAAATTTACCTCGGATACTACAGTCCGAGGTGGATGTAACTATCATTTTATCCAAGGTACTCCGCAAAGTTGTATTAGAACTGGAAAGTGAATATAGACCTAAGGAGGAATCGGAAAGATAACAAATATCTTCCAAGGCTACTACCTCCACATTAAATGCTTTCCAGCTAACTCTCTAGCCGCATTAATGTGGAGGTGATACCTGAACAGTAACCAAGTAGCTTTATGGCCACTGAGCAAAGGTTCCGGTAGGTGCTGGATGGGACAGAAAGGAGTTCCCAGGATAGGAACTACACGTGTACGGTGGAAATGGAGTAAGGAACGTAGTATATAACATGGAAGCAGATGACATTAGGGGGGACTTTTGGAGAAAAAGAGAGAAGAACAATAGAACTCATAAAGAGCCTCACTGAAACCTAGCCGAGGAGAGTCTTTATCATACAAACAGCTTGAAGTGTCTTTTATTGCACTATAACTATAACATTTCCTATCAAGTAGAACTAGTTCTTGTACCCATACTCTAAAAATTCATTGTTTAGGCTTGCTGGGCTGAAAACCCATTCATATTTTGGGTCCAATCCAATTTGAGTCCCTACACACACCTTACCAATGTGGGATGACTCAACAACACTGTTTATTTGAGAAACACACACACACACATGCACTTAAAATAAAATGAAGAGGAGATGGTATGACATTATAGAGTTTCTTTTTTCCTAGAATGAATAAACAAAAAGGCGCACAGTTTTTGCATTTATTTTGATTTTTTAAATAATAAAATAATAAAAATATCACTCACTTATTTAGGGATCAATTGTAAAAAAAAAAATGTTGAGAGCAGAAAAGAAAAGGAACATTGAAAAAGTGGATGCAAATGTATCTAGCCTAACCTAAGCCACCAAAATGGAACCAACCTATTACCTATGTGACTAAAGCAATGTGTTTCACGTTGATTACCAAAATCAACTCATGGGTCATGCATATCATATGTTTTATTTAAGAACCAATAATTAAATTGTAAACCTATCTATACTTGGTGTGAAACCGCGTTCTAATTTCAACTTTCCTTCATGCTTCCTTAATGGGTAACTAGCTACTGCTCCATTTTCCTTGGCGTAATAGCCATGTCACAAATTGTGACGTTAAATTTGGCAATGATATTTTATTTTTTGGCCTTTAGCTCTAGTCCAAAATGAACAAAATCCTCATGGGCCATACTTTTGATACTTTTGCAGATAAGATAATATATATGGGGCAGCCCCATTATAGATGTTCAAGTTCAACCTCCATTCCTCCACCACTCAAAATGCACTCAATAGTTTATTATATCACAAAACACAAACTCTACATTATAACATTAGTCATTAAGAAAATCAATGTGATGATGCTTGTGCATTTAACCTAAAGTTTCTTTTTTGTTATGTCTCTTTTTCCCCACCTATTTGGACTTGTTAGGAGAATCCCAAACTTTTTATGCATTGGTTAGATGTTCCGTCAACATTATTAATGCTTAGAAGATATTTTAAATCTCGCGTACCTTCACAAATGAGTGTTAATTTCCTACCAATGATTATTAGTGGGGCACATCTCTTCTGTTCTACTTTTTCGAAAGAGTAAAACTACTTTTCCGATGGAGTAAAACTTAGGAAGAGAATATTGTTTGTGTTTTATTAACCAATGCAACTATGTATTTGAATTTAATCAAAAAATTTAATGTATTACAATTGAGAAATTGTATCTAAGTTTAACTTAATAAGACTTAATTTATATCCTCTAAAAACAACTATTTTTATCATTCCAAAATAAGTACAAACAAAGAGAAAAATAACTTTTTTTATTTTCGAACAATAAAAATTAAAACTAAAAAAAAAAAAAAAAAAAGGGGCTAGAGGAGTGTAAACTAGTGATCCTACTTTTGCTAAATCAAATGAAGGTTGTAAAACTATTACCCTTCAACACCCCCCCCCCCCCCCCCCCCCCAAAAAAAGGAAAAAAAATAAAAAAATAAATAAGATAGGTTATATGAGCAAGCCACCATTTTATACTTTGCACTCATACTAAGATTATTTCAATAGAAATATCAATTTAATTAAAATTAATGGGTGTTCTGTTCTATTTTTTGACATTTTGTGGTTTGTCAAGAAAAGTATCAACCGAGCTTAAGCTGTAGGTATGAGTCATGATTTCAAAATGGGGTACTTTTAATTATTTATTAACCATTCTGTGTCTTTTCACCTCATAAAAAAATAAAAAAAAAACAAAACAAAACAATTCTGCGTCTTTTTATGTCCCTTGCTTGCGAACTGCATTCGTTATATCATTGTCAGCCAATAGCTTATACAATTGCAAATTGCAATGCTACAATGCTGCTTTGTTGCACTTATATTTACTTTGTCTTCGTATTGTTTTTTTTTTTTTTTTGGGTAAAGGATTCCAATTTAATCTTCCAATTCATTTTCATTCTTTTTTTTTTTTTTTTTTTTTTTTTTTGGAGAAAAATTTTCATTCTTAATTAGATGTGAGGCACCTGATTTAAAAATTTGAAGGAATTGAAAGTGTAGGGGTAAAAGGCCCAAAAATACACGTCAACATATGTGGTGGGCCTAAGGCCCAGGCCGAGAATAAGGAATCATCCGAGGATGGGAAAGTACTGTAGAAAGGGGCCCATGATAATAGGTGAAGATGTGATTTACCGACAAGAGCAGCCTTCTAGACCATTCCGTGGAGGAAGATAAGTACTAAAGATAAACAGAGAAGAGTATGGCCATGAAATATCTCCAGGAAAAGCTGCTATCTCCACATTAAATGCTCGACAACCAATACTCTGGCTGCATTAATGAGGAAATGATGCCTAAACAGTGGTTTCCAGCCTTACCGCTGTTATCTAAGAGCTTTGGGAAGGGGTTGATGGGATAAAGATCGACATCAGTAAATCTGACCTACACGTGGATGGTAAAGATGAAAAGGAAATGTAATATATAAAGTAGAGAAAAGAAAGAAAGAGGGGACCAAAAAAAAGGAAAAAGAACAAAAACTACTTCTGTAACCATTACCATCCAATATATATAAGAATAGAGCTCATCGGACCGTGCCGAGGACAAATTTTCTTACTCAAACGTACTCTTGTTTAATTTGATTGACTGATAAACCAAGCCTAGTTGTTGTTTCATTGATTAGAGCCTAGTTCTTCGACCCACTTTTTACAAATTTATTGTTTTGGGCTTATTGGGCTTGAATCCAATTACTTCTTGGGCCGGGATCCAAGTCCAGTCCTTACAGAAAGATTCATAAATAGTTAGTATTAATTCGTGCATCAAATAAAATATAGTGAATATAATGTACTTTAATTACAATTATTAGTGTGGGTAGGATGAAATGCAATCATCTAGATGGTATTGTTGAAAATGCAATCATATTCGTTATGTTATGAAATTGCACAAATGTGTACCATCATTAAAATAATTCATTTTTTTAATAATTTGATAATTACAAGAATGGAGAAAGAGAATTTGAATCTTGATATTTTCATTAATAACATTAGTAGCTGCTAGACAAATTACAATGTTCTTTACTAAAATTAGTCAAATCTAAATCCTAACATAAATACATAAATAAATAAATAACATCCCACAATGAATGATTCAAAATTCCCATAAAATAAATATATATATATATATATATATGTATGTATGTATGTATATAATTCAAAACTATAATTAAGAGACTTATGATATAATAATAATAACAACTAGTCTCATCGCACGCACTTCATGCATGCATGGGGCTCTCTTTGTTTGTTTAATGTCATAATTTTCTATTCATCACAATTTGAAGTTTGAGTGTATGTTCAATCATATTATGCATTTGAGAACTACTGATACAACCAGGAGTGTCATGAGACTAATCACAAAAAATGAACACATTCACACACAAACATATGATTTCAATTTTTTTTTAAGGGTTAAGAAAAATTTAGGAGTCCCCACTTGATTTTAGGTATATGAACTATTCTTTTGACCCCTACATAGAGGTTTAATTGAACCGGACCGTGAGTTTAGAGACAATAAGGCAGCTAGATTGTCTCTTGTGTTAAAAGAGAATCAAAAAAGACTACAGTCTGCCTTACAAACAGACACTAAGGCATCAGGTAGATTGTGATTATTGAAAGAAAAACATTCAAGGGAGGCAAGAGACAATCTAGCTTTTTTGAACCCAAGAAAAGGAAAAGCTTAAATAATGCTTAAGATTGTTACCTCCTTTAAGTTGAGCTAAATAATGCTTAAATAGGCTAAGAAAATCATAATACAAGTAGAATTTAGAAAAAAAAAATCTATAATTTTAGGGTTTTGATTAACCGCCTTTTTTCAACCCTTAAGCTTTGGAATTTGGAGATCTTTGTGAAATTCAATATTTTAGCCCTTTGAATTATCTTTCGAAATAAATTTGAATCGTCTCAATTCGATAATTGAACTGGAAGTTATGTGCAAAATAAAAAGACCTTCGCAGGTTAGAATCCTAATCTGAATTCAATTTGAATTTTATGCAATTTCCTTTGATTTCTAATTATTCCATTTGGGCTCAAATTGAACTAGGCTGACCTTCTTTAACTTCATTGAATTCATTTTCAAAATTTAGTCCATTAGTCATTATCTTTAAACAAATCTGCTTGTCTCTTTCTTGATAAATTTTGCTAGAATTGCTTTCATTCTCCTTAAAAAAGACATTTCATACGTTATAAACTCATTTTAAGGAAAAAAAATGATTTAACATTAATGATCAATCCAAACCAAATATAAAATGAATGAATCAAAATAATATAAGTATTATAATGTGTTAGGTTCTCAAGATTTAGGAATAAATATTTAGAATCATATTTTATTTGTGTTGCCAAACCGAGAACGAAACATGTCTAGTCTATGTATTAGGCAATGCTTAAAAGTATAGGTTTCAAGTTTCAAGTTCAATTGACTGCAGAAAAAGGGAGTCAATTTCAGTCAAGCTCGACCAATTGAGAAATTAGACTCGACCAATCGAGAATCGCAGAAATCAGATTTTGCTGAAGTTTTAAACAAGGCCCAAGCCTGCAAAAACGTTTAGGGTTTTATTCTAACTTGTCCACATATAAAAGAGAAACCCTAGCTACATTTTTCAGACTTTTGGAACACTTGTGTGTTACTCTTTGTGAGATCTGAGAGGTTTTGTACCTTCTAACTATACAAGAATCTATCGGAGCAAGATCTACAATCAACGGTGGTAGAACCTAGTTGTTGCTACAAGATCATTACTTCTGGTGATTTGAAACCTTTGAGGGTGATCTCAAAGTCACAATTAAGGGTGCTTGTGTTGCTGTAAATCCAAGGAGAGAAGGAGTCTGTGGATTCGGAACTTGCACATGGCCATGTCAGTAAGTTATTATTGGAAGTAGCAATAGATTTAGGGTTAAATCTTTTGTAAAAACTTTAATTCTCTTATAGTGGATTTACTTTACCTTAAGAATAGCTAGGTCAAATCCTCTCCAGGTTTTTTACCTTAAAACGATTCGTTTCATCAGTTTTCCTAGATCATCATATCGTGGTGTTATTTATTTTTCCGCTTTTATGCATGATATGATATATGCTTGTTTAACCTAGATTTGAATAATAAACCTAATAATCAACTTGGTTAATTAATTAGGTTAAA
The DNA here is from genome assembly GCA_019022515.1 of Quercus aquifolioides. Lineage (NCBI taxonomy): Eukaryota > Viridiplantae > Streptophyta > Magnoliopsida > Fagales > Fagaceae > Quercus > Quercus aquifolioides. The sequence goes on from CM032327.1 coordinate 82,773,498, forward strand.
CAATCTGGTTTAAAGGGTTAAACGAACAAACATAATGTTCTATAATAATGATATAAATATGCAAAATTAAGTTATTAACCATCTCCAATGCAACAACTCAAATTGCTTGGCATTGACTCTAGCTCGCACCATGGCCTTCGCGACAAATATAATAGTGGTTACGACATGGCTGCTGGTGGGAGGAGCAACTAAGGAATTAGGTGAAGGAATTGAGCCTAATGAAATTAAAGATGGAGACACGATCAAAGGAGGATGACATGTTGGAGTCATGGTGGTGGGAAATGCTCTAATTTGCTCAAGGACTCCTTACATCTTAAGGAAAAATTTTCCTAATTGTTTTGTTTCTCACTAGCCAAATATATATATATATATGTGTGTGTGTGTGTGTGTATATTGCTGAATAGCTGGGAAAGATTCATGAGCTCTTTTGTTTTTGAAATTTTTTTCCTAGATGGATTGAGTGTAGATTGGCTTAGTAAGTTGTTTTCGTTCTTTGAACTTGGAACTTTTTATATTTTGAGCTCTTTTGTTTTTGAAATTTTTTTCCTAGATGGATTGAGTGTAGATTGGCTTAGTAAGTTGTTTTCGTTCTTTGAACTTGGAACTTTTTATATTTCTTTTTAATTTTTTTTAGCTATTTGAATGTGTGGTTTTCAATATATATATGAATTTAAAATTTTATTTGAGAGATGGAAATTGTAGACTATGGTCAAGTTGGGTAAGGAAAACATGTAGGGTTCCCAATTGTGTGAAAGAAGTAGAAGAATATATAAAACTTGAAACACCAGACGTGGTCTTAAAAGCAGGTTTGCCAGAGTCCAGACACACTATGGCCCATGCGGCCATAGGAATTCGTACATCCCTTTTTTATACTTGATGCAAGTTCCCTGTATAAAGATCCCCTTGCCTTTGCCAGCTCGCCTCCCTTTTTCTCTCTCCATATGAAATTACAAGGTTTTTTTTTTTTTTTTGCTGAATCATATGAAATTACAAGTTGATGTTTTAAAATGGAATTCAAAGAACAAATTGGCTATATATATTATATATACACATGTCCAGCATCAAGACAGCCGTAAGTCCCTAACTCTTTCTGGTATATATATGATAATTAAGGTTTCCCTAGCTAAAACCTATACCTTTTTTTTATTTTTATTTTAAATTTTGATTTTCTAAAATTAATAAAAGAATTAATTGTAGTTGTTCTTGCTTACCCTCCACACCTTACAAGGTGAATTTCCTTGAAATGTTGGAAGACAAGGAGAGTCATAACTCATAAGTCAACCAAACCTCATTTACAGATTGGAATGAAGCTGAATTCAACCTAGTAGATCGAATTGATGATTACTTAATTTGTTGTGTGAAATATATGGGCCATGATATATCATGCTCTAAAGGAAACTCTTGTTTGGGTATTTTGTCTAATGTTGAATTTCATGATTATATTCTTTTACTTTGATTGATAGCTAGTTAATAGATCTCAAACTTTGAAGAGGTGAGTGAATTATAAAATTACATTGTTAAATAAATTGGAGGAGATATAAAAAAAAAATTGTAATGAGCAGAAGTACAAATAAAAGCACAAGAGAATTACATGGTTCGGTTTTAACAACCTACATCCATATAGAAAATTCTTATATTTTTTAAAAACTATAAGTGAAGTAAAATTTCTATATTAATGAACTCAATATAAGTATTTATATGAACACATTAACTATGATTAATAGACTTGTTTACACGTCATCTTGATATATCTCTAACATACCTAATTTATCATAGTGCAACATGAATGCCAATCTAATAGCTGATCTTTTATTGGTCATACGAGAACTTAGATTCATCTCCATCATGCATGTTTCTTGCCCCAACTAATAATAAACCACGGTTCACACGCCAAATCTGAAAGAACATGCTGTGATCAGAGATAACTTATATGATAAAAGAACCTAATTTTTCTTTAAAAAAATCTTTGTTTAATGAAGTAATTATGTAAATTATTATTATATAATAATGGAACCGGCCCACTTGTCCTGGTTGTATATTATATTATTTATGTTAGAATATGCATTAATTGTTGGCGTAAAAGGCGTGGTTTTAGATCCTAGGACATGCATGGGCTGCACAGCTGGAGACAGAGGAACTGTCAAAACTCATTAGAAAATAGAAATAGTTGTGAGTCTTTATTCTTTTAAGGTTTAACGTTAGCGAGGGGTGGTATATATATATGATCAAATGCATATCATCATCATGCGGTTTATCAGGGGGGAATGTACCAGGAATATAGTTCTTCATATGAATCGGATACACGTGCAGCTCCTAAATTGTTCTGCTTTTTAAACGTTGAATATCATCAAGTTGGGATAAGGAATGTACTTCCATTTTTCATTTTTTTATATTAATGAAACGTACTGGGAAAATCTTAAAGTATAAGAAAAGGGGTTATTTGAAATCACTCGACTTTGGGAGATCATTTAGGAAGAAGCGGTGACCGTATGTTGCTCAAGTTCAAAGGAAAGACCGAAAGACATAAAGTAACTTTATTTGTACTACTTTACTGCGGTAGAGAAATATTGTAATTATTACTATATAAATTAACGATGTTAACAAAATTTCTAACATAAATCTTATAAATTAATATATTTTTGTTTATCAATAAAAAAATTTAAAAATTATATTTATTTTTTTTAATAGAATGATAGAATTTTAATTTATGGTACTTGTTTTATCCTTTTTATTTTTAAGACGAAACACCAATTAATTTTTTGTGTGTAAACAGCTAATTTAAATCCCACTTTTTTATTTAACAACAACAATTTTTTTTTTTTTTTGGAATTGAGCTTATTGGAACTCACTATGAACTCACTATTTATATTTACACGGTCGAAGTCAAAAAGATCACATTAACATTTTTCTTATTTATAAAGAGAGAACAGGAGCACCAATACAGTATCAGAAAATATAATAAATGTCTAAATTTTGTTTGTGTCAAATATATGTGTGATATTTTGCAACTATAAACTTGTCACGAGTGCTAAATGAACAATACTTGTAACAATGTTCCATAGTTAATAAATAAAAGCGTAAATGCACTTTTAGTCCTTATATTTTGGCCTCATTTTTATTTTGATCCCTACATTTCTATTTTACCATTTTTAATCCTTAAACCAATTAATACGTTCCATTTTGGTCTTTACTGTCACTCACTTAACGAAAATATCCTATATGGTAAACAGAGTGTATTGTTGACATGGTAAATGCTAATGTGTCCATTAAAATAATATTAAAAAATGACATGCGACGAATAAAATAATATTAAAAATGACACATCAGCATCCTTTTTTTTTTTTTAAATTATCAATTTTAACTAAATAAAAAAAATAACAGAATTAAAATTTAAAAAATACATAAATCTAGATATGGCTTCATCTTCAACAAAAACAAAAACCTAGATTTGAATATAAGATGAACACAAAATGCTATCTAATTTTCATTTTCTTTCCTCTCCTCTATGCCGAAGCTCCATGGCCACCATGGCCGGAGCTTCCTTGACCTCCAATCTCTCTACCACTCAAACTAAATCTCACACCCTTCGAACACTTGAGACCCAAAACCTGATCTGAGTCCATCTCTCTCTAGACCTCGGCTTCTCTCTCTTTGATCCAAAATGAGGCAAAGCCTTCCTGTTCCACCATGGAACTCAGCCAACACCACCATGGAACCCAACATTCACAAGACTCTCGACCTAAGCCCAAAATCAACAAATACTCTCTCTAAACCCGAATCTCTTTAATCCCAAACCCAGAAGCTACTCTTCGATCTACAAGCTAAGAGCATCTTGAACAGCGCTTGATCCACAAAAATGAGATGTGGAGGTTAAAGGGCAAAACATAGGGTAAGTACTTGGTATATGTGTTTGTGTGCTCAGTGTTGTTAGGCTTTGTGAGCATGTAACATGTGTAATAACACACACACCCAGATTGGGTTGGTTAGGTTTGATGGCTATGCTAGATCGGTGGAGGTGGAGAGAAAGGGTTGGGTTGGTTAGGTTTGATAGCTGCGCCAGATTGGTGGAGGTGGAGATCATGGTGGCTAGGTCAGATCAGTAGTGTTGGTTTAGTTTTTTTGGGTCACAAGTGGTGGGTAGATTTGGGTTTTCTGGGTCTAGATCGGCTAGGTCCATTGGTGGGTTTAAAGAGAGGCTGAGATGTTTTGCTTTGTGTTGGTATGGTTGAGCTGGGTTTGTTTAATTTTGTGGGTATTTTGTTAATGATTGTACTGATTTAATTTTCGGATTTAAGTCTATTTTTTCTTTTGGATAATTTGGTTTGTGTATATATATATGGATTGATTTTTTTTTTTTTTTTTGTACAATATTCTTTTATGATTTTTCTGTGTTTGATTTCTGGATTTGTATAATTTTTTTGGGTTTGTGCTCTTGTGTGTTCTTGATGGGCTTGTATGATTTTCTGGGTTTGTATGATTTTCTAGATTTGACGTGGCATTTATTTTGAGAGTAAATAGTTTATGTTTGTTATTGTGTTCTTTGTGTTTTTAAATTTGAGTTAGTGTTTGGTTTTGGGTTTGTGCTCTTATGTTATTGTGTTGATGTTTAAATCTGTGATCATGTTTTTGTGTATTCTTGTTCAAAATGAATTAGATCTAAATTTATGTATTTTATTGTTTTTAATTTTTTTTTTTTTGACCTGTGTTTTTTTTTTTTTTTTTGTTAAAATTGATTAATAAATTTCTAAAGGGGCGGGAAACCCATGTGGCATGGGTGATGAGTGCCATAGTAGATTTTTTATAATATTTTAATTCCTCTGTAAACCACCTCAGATATTTATGTCTGTTGACTGACAGAAAGATCGAAAATAACACGCATTAATTGATTTAGAGACTAAAAGTGGTAAAATTAAAATGTAGGGACCAAAATGAAAAAAAAAAAAAAAACCAAAATATATGAATTAAAAGTGCATTTACGCCATAAATAAATCATCTATTTTATCAACAAAAAAAAAAAAAAAACATTTTTGTTATTTTAATATGGAAAATGCTAACTAATACCTTTAGGGTAATAGTTAATAATCTATTTAAAAAAAAATTTCATGAAAAAAGAAAAACAAATTAATATTTTGATAAATTTTTTTTATTTTTCATAAAAATAATATTAAAATTTTTTTAGAATGAATTATTAATTATTCTCATAAGAGCATTAGCTAGCATTAGCCTTTTAACAATTATGTCATGAGTTATGACTTCTACGTGATAATTGGAGTCCGCGTGGAAGGACCAGAACGTGGTACGAATACAAAGAATAGAAGTAAGTATCCAGCCATCCAGGACCAGGAGTACATGAATATCAGCTGCAAAATCAAAAATGTAATAGTGTGGCCCCCACAAAACGCTCACATGCATTTAATTAGGTGGATTATAAAGACTTGACCTTTATTAAAACTTAAAAGGAAGCTTCGTAGACTGTGCCGGTGCATGAATTTTCTCCTCTTTTTTATTCTTGCTCATTGTTCCCGTACATGCATCTGCCACTGCCTCGTCACCTCCGTTACAGAGAAAATTAACTCTGGATTAAACTATGAAAAGGCATCATTTAAGTTTGTTTTTTAATATGTAGTTTTGTCATTTATTTATAATGCAACTAGTATATTTTCATAACTATTTATCTTTCATCCCTTTTAGGTTTGAAATTATTTTCATTTTGGGTCCCTTAAGTTTAATGTTTTTTATTTTAGTCCCCTATGTTTGAGTCTTTTTCAAAAAATGACTCATAGATGACACAAGTAAACACATAATGTATGTCTAGTCATAGATGACAAGTCATAAGACATGTCACCCATTTTTTGCTCAAATGTCCCAGTATGCATGCCAGATCATGCCAAATGACTAAGAGAGGAAAAAAAAAATGACACTATGTGAGGATTGAAAACTAGAGTTGTAAACAAGCCGAGTCGAGTTGAGCGTTAAAGATTCAAATTTGTTTATTTAATTTTATTTCAAACATGAGTCTAGCTTAAGTTCATTACTAAATAAGATTATGTGTTCAAAATTTGTTTATTTTTTTGTCAAAAAAGCTCGAGCTTGTTCACGAGCTACTTAATTAACTTATTATTTTCTTATATGTAGTAAAATGATGACTTGAAGTTTTACCCCTCCACAAATTAATGATTTTTTACAACGAATGGACTGTGTAGAGTATCAATAAACTATAAATAATAATTTTATATCATATGAAAATATCTAAAAACTTATACAATTCAATCTCAAGTTTATATAGGTATATTTTTAACCAAATGTACATATAAAAATATAATATTATATATAGTTAAATCAAGCCACGATGTTCACGATCTTGTTTACAAACACATTATTATATTCAAGCTTAGCTCGTTTAATAGTCGAGCCTAAACTTGGATTTGAGCTTGTCTTGTTTGCTAAACAAAACGAACATAAACAATATTTTTTCCGAACCAAACTCGAGGTGTTCATAAACAGCAATGAAAACTACTCATCCCCATCCTAATCTTAATTGTCATTCATATATACTACTGATAGAGAGATAAAGAAAGTGAATGATTTTTAGAAGAGAGATAAAAAATTTTAATTTCAATTTTCTCGACCTTTCTTGCTCAATGTTGTTGTTCGATTCGCAACTATCAAAAAATTTATTTCCAATCTATGCAGTCATCTCCTAAATTTTCTTGGTAAAGTTATCTTGATTTTGCTCTCTTCCAATTATATTTTCGATTAACTTTTCTAGTGTTGACTTATAGTTTGATTTTATTTGTTGAAAATTAATGGAAATTAGGGTTTTAGATTTGGAGTGAGGAATATACATTAAAGAGAATTGCAATATGTGTAATTATTCAATGCTTTCCCCTCTCATATGAATAGTAGGTCCCACCATGAATTTAATTAGTAAGATCTACTATTATGCGAAAAGTGGGAGTACTAATAATTACTCTTGCAATATGAGTCCCTAAAGATGGGAGAATGATTAGGGTTTTTGAGGTTCCCTTTGAGAAGAGGAAGTGAGGCAATTTTTGTGGGTGATGGAGGCATCGCATGCATGCCTTTACATAGCAGCATCATTTGGAGAGGTTTCTAATTTTAGAGAACACTTTATAATAGCAGAAGTAAGAATGGCATCAATAGCAACAACAATAACTTTAATTCCAAGTTGCTTAAGTACTTTGACACTAACCAAAAGAAGAAGATGGTAAAGGTGGAGGATCAATTTGTGAGCAGCAACACAAAAACAATGACAAATATTTCAAAAGAATAAGTATGATGATGGAATTGAAGACTTAAAATGTTGAAATTTGTGAAATTGAGAATGACAAAATTTATGTTGAGAGGTCATCGAAGGGGGAGGGGGGTGGAAATGCAGACTTTGAACTCTAATGATGGATAGGGATCAAGACACATTAGTAATAGACTAATGTTACACCATTTAAATAGCTTTTTAATTAAAACTTCGAAAATCCCACTATTGGATCACATATTCTCTATGTTCTTAACATGCATGCAAAATTCAGTGCCAATTAAATGGTATTTACTATTCAAAAATTCAATAAAATGATATAGCTATTAATATCCTTGATTATCTTGAAATTTTGCAAGTATGGAATGTATAAGAAATAAATGTAATCTAATAGTAGATTTGTCCAAACTCATAGCCAATAAAAAATATTGAATGGCATGACATCACTTCAAATAACCAATAAGGATAAAATAGTAATTTAATTTATATCTTTTTACTTTTCCATCTGTTTTACTAGGGGTGTCTATGGGTCGATCCAAGTTGGGTTTGTGCTCAACTCGAACTCGACCATCACTTAGGGTGGGGAATAGTGATTCGAACGGCTTGAGTCTTAATGTGTGGTAGTAGGATGTTGGTTGGAGTAGGTAAAACTATGAGGAAAGCAATTCTTACAAGATCTCATCAGATCTAGTCAAGTTCTAAGTTCTAACCAAAATCTCGTGGAGAACAATGGAGAATGGCAATGTCTAACAGTGGACACTGGTCGAATCGGTTCAAATCTGGTTTTCTTGCAACAACCCGTCACTTGACCTAATCTCGCTAGATTTCAAAGGAGGTGAACCGTTGTCGACTTCCGCATTGAGCAAATCGATCGAATCTTGGATCGAGCCCCATCAAATATTTCGATTTGTCAAGTACTTAATTGAGATTGAACATTCTTATAAGCTGTGGGACTAGCTTCATAAAGAGAAAAAAAAAATGTGGGGTTGTTTTTATGTCTTTTTCTTTCATTTATCTATTTTTTTATTAAGTGAAACTCACATTAATTCAACCTTAACCAGCACCACACGGTACTTATTAACATTTTTTTTTTCTATTTTCTCAATATTTTACATCATTCAAACCAAACGTTGTATAAAAGTTGGCACTGTAACACGGAGTCTCCCATAATGACCTTATTGGGGTCCTTCCACTCATACTTAAAAATAAATAAATGAAGGAGTAAAATAAAAGGAAATTTACTAGTCATCACTCATCACCTTGATTACAAAGATAGAATTAAAAAACAAAGAAACAAACAAAACGTTCTCCACGATCCTGACTTATATCATCTCAGCACCCAAACAACCCCAACTTGACCCAAAAAGCAAAACCGAAAACCACAAAAAAGAAAACCAGAAACTGCTACATGGATTCTGGTTTTAATTTGGTGGGAGAATATAACAAAGAAACCCCCACTTCTATGCACAAATACATTGCATGTGGGTGACCCTTGCGTGTATTGTCATGTACCCAAACCCCCATTCTGTTTCAGTCTCACAATAATAAAAGCAATCAATAGAGCCATTCTCATTTCGCACCCTACATTTTCATTTCTCTTTTTCTCTTTAACCTTGTCTCTCTCTTTTTTTTGCCCTATCTGATAGGGTTTACATGTTCTTCTTCCTCTGATTTCTCTCTATCTCATGAACTCCTGCTTTGAAGCTTTGTACGTAGCTATATCAGTGTTTTTAGTCATCTTTGCGGTTCTCTTTTTTGCTCTCTTTGGAGGGTTCTTTGGTGAAAAGCGGTGTGGGTTCGACCTCCCGGGGTTTTTTGAGCTGTACCCATGTCTAAGCTCTTCGGTTTCAGTGGTGAGTTTCCTTTCTTTTTTTTTCTTTTTTTTTCTTTTTTCATGGGTTTCTTTCAAAGTTCATGTTTTTAAGCTGAATATGTACGTGGGTTTTGTTTCAGTCTTCTGATTTTCATGTTGTTTAGCTGATATAGTTGTAGATCAGATGTGTATGCTTGATTTTTGAGATGGGTTTCATGACTTTTGGGGAATTTTGGGGTCATGGGTTAAGTTATGTTGTGAAATTTATATATAGTACATGTTGTTTTGTAAGCTTGTGATTGATGCTCAGATGGGTTTATTTTTGTTTTGGGGTAATTTTAGACCATGTATTCTGAAAATTGATCAGATGGGTTATGTTTCTGTTGCTGGTCCTTTGTTATGTAATTCTTTATTTTGTGTAAGTAGATGCAGGTTATTTAATGGCTTAGAAGTGAGATAACCACGTATTGGTGTTGGATCTGGTTAGAGACCTTAGATACGATCTTGATACTAATTTTATCTATGGTGCTTTGCTGGTATAGAAATCCTGTTTCGTTGGACTATAAGAGAAGAAGGAAAATAAAACTAGATTGAGTTTTATGATGTATGCTTTTTTTTTAATTCCCAGAAAGTGGAATAGTTTGGTTAGGCAGATTCCTAGGAGTACTATAGTTAGGCAGATTTCTAGGAGTTCTATAGTTAGGCAGGAAACTAGTTTTCTTTCCAGAAATTTTGTTTGTTAGATTGTAATACTATCTATTATAACTTTCCCAGTTATAAATATTTAATTTATATACACAACTGAAACTCGAACATAGAAATTATTACCATGTGTTTATACATATATATGTATGTATGTATGTATGTATGTATATTAACTTTAACATACATATTGATGTATATTCGCATGTGTATTAAAGAAATTATTGAATGCAAAAAATTATTTGTAGTTCATTGGAATATTTTTCTAAACTACTATTGTTTTTGGGTTTTCAGGAGATGATGATTTTTGCCCTGGGGGGTCAATATACCCAAATCCCAAGGAATCTAGCCTCTTTTTGTCCCTTGGTCATCATGTGGATGTCTACTTCCCTCCTCGCAAGAGGTCTCGCATCAGTGCTCCCATTGTTTTCACAGAGAAGTTTGAGAGGAAGAAGGAGGTCTCTATTGAAGTTCTTCCAGATGAATGCCTCTTTGAGATCTTCAGGCGGTTGCCTGCTGGCCAGGAAAGGAGTGCCTGTGCTTGTGTTTCCAAGCGCTGGCTTACACTTTTGAGCAATATCTGCAGGGATGAATTCAGCAGCAACTCAAACATTGAAAATCTTAAGCCAAAGGAAAAGGTTAACGAGAATAAGGCTGAAGATCAAGAAATTGAAAGTGATGGATTCCTTTCTAGGAGCTTGGAAGGGAAGAAGGCAACAGATGTTAGACTTGCTGCCATTGCTGTTGGTGCTGCTAGTCATGGTGGGTTGGGCAAGCTATTGATCCGGGGAAGCAACTCTGCTTGCAGGGTGACAGATGTTGGCCTTAGGGCGATTGCTCGTGGCTGCCCTTCTCTGAAGGTTCTTTCTTTGTGGAATGTTCCTTCCATAGGAGATGAAGGTCTGTGTGAGATTGCTAAGGGTTGTAACCTGCTTGAAAAGCTTGACCTTAGCCAGTGTCCTGAAATTTCTGATATGGCTTTGATTGCAGTTGCGAAACACTGCCCTAATCTGACTGATTTAACAATCGAGTCCTGTTCAAAAATTGGGAATGAAGGTCTTCAAGCTATTGGGCGTTGCTGCCCCAATCTTAAGTCCGTTTCAATTAAAGACTGCCCTCTTCTTGGTGATCAAGGAATTGCGAACTTGTTATCTTCCACCTCTTATGTCATGACTAAGGTGAAGCTCCAAGCATTGAATATTACTGATGTGTCTTTGGCAGTTATTGGACACTATGGCAAGGCAATTACTGATCTTGTGCTTGTTGGCCTTCCAAACGTTAGTGAGAGGGGCTTCTGGGTCATGGGCAATGGTCATGGATTGCAGAAATTGAAGTCATTGTCAATTACATCATGCCGAGGAGCAACAGATACCGGGCTTGAAGCTGTAGGGAGAGGTTGCCCAAACTTGAAACAGTTCTGTCTCCGTAAATGTGCATTTTTATCTGACAATGGGTTGGTCTCTTTTGCCAAAGCTGCAGCTTCACTTGAGAGCCTGCAATTGGAAGAGTGCCACAGGATCACCCAATTTGGGTTTTTTGGCATACTTTTAAACTGTGGTGCAAAGTTGAAGGCTCTTGCTATGGTGAACTGCCTGGGGATCAAGGACCTAAATTTGGGACTGCCTCTGCAGGCTCCTTGCAAATCTCTGCGATCATTGTCCATTCGTAACTGCTCTGGATTTGGTAATGCTAGCTTGGCAGTGTTGGGGAAGTTGTGTCCTCAACTGCAGCACTTAGACTTGAGCGGGCTTCAGGGAATAACAGATGCTGGGTTTCTCCCAATGCTTGAGAGCTGTGAGGCTGGTCTAGTAAAGGTTAATCTTAGTGGTTGTGTAAATCTGACAGATAAAGTGGTTTCATCCTTGGCTGAGATGCATGGTTGGACTCTAGAAGTGCTAAATCTTGATGGTTGTCAGAAGATAAGTGATGCAAGCTTGGTTGCTATTGCAGAAAACTGCCCATTGCTCAGGGATCTTGATCTTTCGAAGTGCATGATCACAGATTGTGGGATTGCTGCCCTGGCCAATGCAAACCAGCTCAATCTCCAGATCCTTTCAGTTTCAAGGTGCTATTTGATAACAGACAAAAGCTTGCTTGCCTTGGGAAAATTGGGTCAGACCCTGGGTGGGTTGAATCTCCAACACTGCAACGCAATCAGCATCAGCACAGTTGACCTGCTTGTGGAGCAGCTATGGAGGTGTGACATCCTTTCCTAAGCAGGGAATGTTTTCGAACCAATCAGGTCTAAGAATTCCAGTCAGGTTTTGTGAGTAGCAGTTTGTGTATTTTTTTTTTTTTTGGGTCCATCAGCTATGGGTCTTCAATCATTCAGTAACCCGGTTCCCTTTTCCAGGGAATGCAGCCATTAACTCTTTTTTGCAGGTTTCCTAAAAATAGAAATCTGTTACCAGTTTTTTTGCTCCAAACAATGGGGCGCAATGGCTGCATTTCCCTGAGAACATAGTTACCGGGTTTTGAGTGTAGGGTTTCTTTCCACTAGTCATGGTTTTTATACTGCTGGGTATCTGCACCTGGTAGTTTTTTTTAGCTCAGCCTTGTTCTGGTTATGCCTTCCTGCATGTGCTAAGCTCTTCTCCTTCTACACACTTTACCCAGTTCCAAGTCTGTACGTTGTCTCTTTTACCAAGTCGTCCACGTTTTTGAACCTGTGTTCTCCACGTGATGGTTGGGTCTCTGTTTTCCTCAAAGGGCAGGTTAATGTACCTGAGTCAGTTACAGTAGTGCTGGTTGCTCTTAGCAGTTTGAATTTTTGGTGCCTTGTATCTCTGGGGCTTTGGCCATGGCAGCAGGTAATACAAAGTCTGCCATTACAATCCTCCTCTTAAGGGAGTGTTGTTTTTTAACCAAGTCCTGGTATTTCAGGCTTCATATATTTTTTTTTCAACTGTGAGCAACCTCCTTTTGATGTAATGAACATTGTTATCTGTCCTTTGTGTTGTATGCATTCCATCCTATTGGGTGATGATAAATAAAAATCTTCTGTCTTTATGTATTTGTAATATGTAGCTTTCAATGGAATCCTTTTGTGTGACTAATGATTTTCCTGGGGCTCCATGCAATTCCCACTTCATAATTTGCCCCTATTTGTCAGAACTTGTGAACCTTTAAGTAAATATCTCCAGGAAAGAAAAATTGACAACTTAAGGTGTGCTGTCCTGTGCTTGCTACTCCCTCCATCTCATTTTTTTTTTTTTTTTGTCCTTTATTCTATTTTGAGATATCCTAAAATATTGTCCTGTTTTTAAAAATAAAAGCCAGTTAATTTACTAATGTTTTTATTATACCCCTATTAATTTACTAATTCAATTTTTTAAGGGTAGTTTTGGAAACTTATACATTTTTAAAAGGTAGATAAGACAATAAATGATGTTCTCTTAAAAAGTTTAACTTTTCAAATAGGACAAAAAAAAATTGGGATGATACATCTATTAATTTACTAATTCAATTTTTTAAGGGTAGTTTTGAAAACTTATACATTTTTAAAAGGTAGATAAGATAATAAATGATGTTCTTTTAAAAAGTTTAACTTTTCAAATAGGATAAAAAAAAATTGGGATGGAGGGAGTATTTGCTACTACTGCTCTCTTTGACTTATAAAAAGCATGCAAAAAACAAGTGTTTCTGGAACGGTGGATAAGTAGCAAGTGGTATAGCTTGTAATCTGGTGCGTGTGAAAAAAAGTTTGTTTATGAGAGAGACAGAGACAGAGACAGCTCCACGTAGTTTGCAATTGTTGGAGGGTGAGTGAGTGGCAAGTCTTGTATAGGAGGTACTGTAAGTGATCTTATGATATTGGACAATTTTTTTTATATTTTATACAAGATAAAAATTTTACTCTTATCTAATTTAATTGTATGTGTGTGAAACTTCCTCTGAAAGCTTGAATTTCGATCTTTGTCCCCTGCACTTCATAAACACTTTTATTTATGGAGTGACAATTATACCAAGCGTGCGCGGTGGTTGGGTAAAATTTTTATTGACTTGAACTTTAGCATTACATTTAGGGGTAATAAATGCAAGACTAATAAATGCTCGTTGTGAGTTGTAATGTGCACTCTTCAAAATTAAAGTACAAATGTTAACAAATTTACACTAATAAATTTATTGTGATTATGTGTGTGTGGTTTTTTTTTTTTTTTTAATGTGTAAAGTTTGACTTTATATTTAAAAAAAATATAAAAGTATTATTTAATAAAGCATTAAATGTATCTTAACAATTATCTTAAAGGCATTTGTTAACAAAATCTTATAAATTTATAGTATTGAGACAAATAATTCAAGGTGAATGATGAATGATTATTTTCATGATGAGGTGAGGATTTTTAGGTGGGGGGGAGGTCTTAAAGGGTGGTGGGAAGATTTTTCAATTAAATTTAACTATATGGTTACATTGATTAATGGTTCACAATTTGTATAAATCCTTGAGTGGGGTGGGAAGAAAGGTCCTAAAGAGTTTTTTTTTTTTTTTTTTTTGGGGGGGGGGGGGGGGGGGGGGGGAATCCAATTAAATTTAATTATATGGTTATATTGATTAATGAGTCACAATTTGTATAAATCCTTGGGTAGGGAGAAAGTTGGTGAAAGATTTCCTAATTAACTTTAACTATACGATTAATGGGTCACAATTTGTATAAAACCCAAAAAATTGTACCTAAATTTTGTAATTTTTGGATGTATGGTAAAGAAAATGGTGCTTTAAGTATAACTAAAAAGTCTTGTAATTCAATTTGCACCTCTTGATGTTTTTAATAGAGATATTCAGTGTTTAAATCTTACCTCCTCTCTCTTCCTACTATCAAATAATAATAAAAAAGAAAAGTAATTCTTCTTTCTACCATTAAATAATAATAAGAAAGAAAAGTAAATCGTACATTGTATAGTAAATAAATAAGTCCACAAGTTGTACATTTTATAAGGCATTATAGGTAAGTCTATAATGCCTAAGCCTCCACAACTGATCCAAAAAAGTTTAACATCAATATATTATAAAAGTTGGGTTTTAGATGCATAAAATAATGATCTCTCTTTGCCAAAGCATACAATAATGGCAAATGGCAATACTCCTTTATTCCTCCTTTGAATCTAATTATCTATACAATATAAAAAACAGAGGACTTGAGCAAGGATTGAAATGGTCCCTTGTTCTGTCGTCTAGGAAAATTAGTGGGTTCTCTTGATGAAGATAATAAATTTTTTTTTTTAAATACCAATGAAGATAATAATCTAATACAAAGGATGTAACAATCGACAAGTGAAGAGATGCAATCGGTTTTGGGTTCTTTGTTCTCAATTAATGGGGTGCTTTGCATTTCCAATCTCTCTCTCTCTCTCTCTCTCTTGACATTTTACATATCCAAATAAAGCCTTCACTTTCGGGATTTTGATGTTTTTTTAATCCAATTTGTTCATCTCTCACTTCAGCTTTGTACATGTTTCTCCCTCATCAAGAACTACCACTGATCTTAATCAAATCAAAATCCAAGTCCCCTTTTCTTTAACAAATCCTTACGTATCATTAAACCATTCAACAACCCAAGATCCAAAGCACACGTACACACATACACACAAAAGAAAAAGAGCAAGAAAACAAAGAGTTGGAGCACCAAAGATTTGTGAAAAGATTATTGATTTTTTTTTTTTAATGTGAAAAGATTATTGATGATGTTGTTGTTTGTTTGTTCTCTAACCTACAGAAAGACGCAACTTTCTTTATATCCTATGTATGGTTTTTTTTCTCTACCATGCTATCGACTGTTGTAATCAATATGATTTGGTTACTCAATTCAATTTAAAATAGTTTAGATGCCCAACCACCACTGTAACTTTGTGAATTGGTATGTTGAATTCTACTACTTGTTTGGGGTCTTTTATGTTGATTAAGGATTCATGGTTGTACAGTATAACTTGAACACCTTTTAGTTTTTAAACAGTTCTTCATGTTTTACGTCAAAAATTCATGCAATTTGAGTAATTTGACTGGATTTATTTACCTTGAGTTTGTTTGTTTGTTTGTTTTTTTGTGTGCGCGCGCGCACTAGGAATATTACATTTTACTTTAGCCACTAAGCGCTAAAACTGAAAAAACAAAAATTCTTTCTTGCATGGAATCGAAATTGCTAAATAAAGAACCACGTTACCAAAACAAACAATATTTCACGCATTATAAAATTTGATTGCACTCATAGGTAGAAATCTATTTGGAGATTGTGCTGGTATATTACTATATATGTATTCGTGATATAACGCAAGGGCAAATCTATAGTAGTTAGGAAGAGTATCCGATTCGGTAAACATTATCTTCTTCTTAATCATCATTCTGACGGGGGATTCCTATATTTTTTGTGGGATTAGTTTAGTAATCCGAAAAAGATTATAAAAAAAAATAGAGTCATTAAATCACATTCAAAGAATCTATCTTAAATTATTGTGTTGTCTATAAAGATCATGTCATGTGCTGGTATCATGCAAGATCAATTATGAAGCAAGTATACAAAATCCATACATTGATATCACCAAAGATTTGTCAATCTCATCACATGGGAATGGCAAGCACCGAGGTGCTTGGCCTAAATAACATTGCTGAGATATTACCAATTTTATGAGTTTGTTGAAAATTGAAATGGTCCATTCATCTAATAAGTAATAAGAAAGTTTCGTATGTGTGTTTTTAATGATGTGTGGTGTTAAGGACCCAGAAGAGTCTACACTAGTGCTTCAGTTTTGACTATTTTCCAATAGATGAGTCATCCTTTTAACCATTTTGAGTCTCCATTATTATTGCATCTTCAACCTTTGTTTAAGCTAGTCATTATGGAGAATTGCTACAGTGGATCAACAAATAAGCTATTATAATCCAAGAGACTCAAACTTACGGCATGAACCATGCGTCATCTATGTACATGTAGAACGGGCAAAGTAGACATATTTGAAATGCGAGTTTTACAATGAACAAGGTAAATATGTAATTGCTCAAACGCAGGCCATTGAATTTGTCAAGGTTTGATCTATCACAAAAGAGAGAGGCTAGAATTTTTATGGATTTTCCCTGCATACATTTTAAACGGGCGGAGGCAGGGGTGCCATGGTTTATTTCATCCACATAACATCTTTTGGGGCACTGGTTTACTAATGCGCTCACTAATTTTGTGCAACAAAACTTTATTATAAATTGGGTATAACAGCATCATCAAAATTCAACCTTGTAAAGAGAAGTAGATAAAGCAGAACAGGTTGCAATTAAGTCACTTTGTAATCAGTTTTGTTTCATAAAGAGAAAAGATGAACTGCCTTACTTCAAAAGAATCTAAGCATATTCAAGGTATTTCAATCAACCATTACATTTGTAACACTGGTGAACTTATTGAGAAGATGGACACAAAGTTGCACTTCAGTCTTCATGTAATGTTTCAGTTAAGACTGTCCCTCACTCTTCTTTTCCCACCACTCCATAAACTTAACTTGTGCAGCCATGGTGTCCAACCTGTAAAGTTGCAGCCAGTGGTTTGCAACTTCCTGTCCAAATGTCCAACCAAACACACCTCCTGCTAGAAAGGACAGCCCAGCACCTGCCATATATAAGAGGGGTAAGAACCATAATACACAAATCCCCGTAAAAGAAATTTTACTCTGAACAATTTGTCCCATTCAATCATTGTCAAGAACCTACCCATGATTGATAGATGCATCAGTTCTGTGTCAGCAATTTGAAATATATGATGAGCAATGCTAGGGACACAGCTTCTTCTTCTTTTTTAATTTATAATTTGCTAAAAAAACAAGTTGTGATTAGAGTAACATCACTTACCACTTAGACCCAACATTGACTACTTTATTATGCACCAATCAGGCAATCACAACATTCCACCTCAACAACAACAACAAAAAGCCTTAATCCCAAATTTTTGGGGTCAACAATTGTGAAAAGAGGTATTGAAAATTTGTGTCCCTAGATTTTTAGATATATAATTAGTCCAGGTGAGCAATTTCACATAATTAATATATGAAATTACCAAAAAAACCATTTTGAGCTTGTACAAAGTCAGACGTGGAAGAGAAGCAAAGGGGGCTGTGAAATTGGTGTCACACACTGAAAACCTTGTCAATGCCTCCAATGAACAAAAATAACATACCAATTAAGACGTATCTGAATGTCTTCCCAAAAAAAAAAAAAAAAAAAAACCTCTCATCCTCAAAATTTGCAATTAGTGCCCACCTAAAGCATGCAAAGCTCCTGATCCAATAGGAACTTTGCATAATAGTGCACCACATTACTTAGACACAGCACCCCCCCCCCCCCCCCCCCCCCCCAACAAAAAAAAACACACACTTCTCTTTCCCCCCAAAATTCCACTCTCTCTCTGCCTGGGCAAGCCAACAAGACACAAAAGTCTTTAAATATCAATTGTCATCCATTAATACTCATATTATCATATTCTTCAGCTAAATTTATTTTCTTCACACAAGCATTTTCAAAAAGTGAACCTTTTGGTGAGATTTAATGCACCCTCAACAAAATTAGGATACAGTGAAACATGACCATGAAAAAGCAGTAAAATATACGCTAATAGAGAGAGGTGGTTTAGTGTTCCATAAGCAAATTAATCTTTCCCAGAGCCTCAAAGCATTAAACAACAAAAATCAGTAATCACTGTAATCAATTTCACATAAATCAAAGTTAGAAACAACTTCATCCCTAAGCAGTATTCTGGTATAAAAAGGTAAAACAGCTATTAGAAAGAAGAGTAAGTAGACTTGCCATGTACGCTCCTTGAATATTTCCAGGCAACACCTGCAGTAGAGACTGCTCCAATAACACTTCCTGTAAGGCCAAAGTTCACTGCTTCCCTAGCAGTTTTCAGCTGAAAGAAGAAAAAATGAATCAAACATTTCACAGAAACATACTTTACAGTACAAAGATGAATATTTAACCACAAATCACTCAATGAAAATATTAGTCAATCCAAATACAGTCACTACCCAAGGTCACGGCAAGCATATCTGCTCAAGTCAGTACCCAAATTAAAGTACAAATAATGATTTTGGCAACGAAAAGTTCTGTGTATGCTATTGATCTCAAGCGCATCAGTGACGCTAACTAATTACCTTTTTCTACATTAAAAAAAAAGAAAAACCCAACAAGGCTTATCATCATATACGCCTAGAAGTCTAAAACGTAATCTCAGACAAACAGAGAAGCACATGAATAACTCTTCAAAAATATCTATGAATGAACCAAGAAGGCCGCTCTAGTTAACTTAGCATTAAAAAAAAGAAAAAAAAAGAAAAAAAAAAGAACACCCTATAACAACAAAGCCTTAGACCATCACAAAATGTTGGGATTGGCTATTGATTCTCATGAGACTAATTGGTGTATTCTTCTTTATTACTTCTACCAATGTTCTTTTGTTCCCTCAACAAAAACATGAAATTTCATCATATCAAGGAAGGACAAGAAAGGCAGAAGGGTCTCTTTATATGCTATGTGGTCACTTGGCTCCTATCTCTACAGTTGCTTTATGGCTGGCTGCCATATAACCAAAATTATAATGAAATAAAATTTGCTTAAATATGGTATGAGTTGAGCTGTGAAATATGAGATATTAGGGTTGCAAGACAGAGAAGGAATGAAGAGAGATTTGAGGTTTAGGCTGCCGTAATTAGCCCTTCACCTTAGCAAATATTTATATTAGGATTTATGGCATGATTACAAAAATAACCTTATTAACATGTTAATATGAAAAAAAAAAAAAAACAACAACAACAACAAACAAACAAAAATAAATAAATAAATAAATAAACTCTAATAGTACACACCTTTAATCCTCCTTTTTTTTTTTTTTAATAAGTAAATGATTTTATTCCAAAAAATCTACCTCATGAACAATACAAAGCACAATATAGTCTATAGAATTGTGCCTTAAGAATTACAATTAAAGGATACCAAATTAATGAACTCATAACAGTACCATGGTCTCTACTCACTAAAACCCAGGGCATTTGACCTTCCGCTAAGTAATTTTAGAAATGAAAGCCTCAACAGCTCTTCAAAAAATTCCACATCTTAGAAGGTTTGAGAATTCCGCTCCCACCACAAAAGCCACATTAGACACAGCATAAAAAGCATATACCAAACCAATCATTCCACCCAACTAGTAAATCAAAAACTCTACATGGCAGCACCCATTACTCCAAAAGTCAAAATACATGGCCCCACATAGCATTGGCAAAATCACAATGAAGAAACAAATAATTCACGGACTCCCCACTACACCTACAAAAAAAAACACCAATTTACTAGTGCAATTTCTCTCTTTCTAAGATTATCATTAGTCAAAATCTTATTGTACACCCACACGCGCGCACACAAAGAAAAAAGAAAAGCTACCCGCTTTAGGTCTTTGACACAAAATTCTACTCTATGGAAAAGAAATCTCCCTTAGCGCCCGTAGCACACCATAGTAAGATCACACATCAAACGCCCCTGTACCTCATACACTCTACCCCATTCTATCAAGGCCCAACCTCCTTGGTATTTTAGGATACAGTAATCCAAGCATGGAAGGAACCAAGAACACCTTCCAGTCATTAAACTGAATCAGAAATTCCTGTTTCTCCGTACCTTCAGTATTGCATTCCAAGTATGAAGCTATGAGAGCGTCCTAGTCAACTGCCAAAGAGTACAAGATCGGGTACAACTCCTTCAAAGCTAGATCCCAACACCACCTATCATGCCAAAATTGCACACGTTCTCCAATTGCCACCTCAAAACATACATGGCTAACAAATATATCCTGCCCCGCTCTAATACTCTTCCATAAGCTACACCCATGAGTTCAACGCACTGGCTTCATAGTCCAACCTCCCCCATCCAGCCCATACTTTAATGCAATGACCAGCCTCCACAAATGAGTCTCTTCATTCCCCCCAAAACACCATAGACATTTCCCTAAGAGCCTGATTAAAAGAACTAATTTATGCACCCCAAACCACCACAATCAATTTGAGAACACATTGCATTCCAATCCATGAAGTGAAACTTGAACTCCTCCCTCGATCCACTCCATGAAAAATTCCTCTGCATCTTCTCTAATCTGTTTGAAACATGAAAAATATAAACGAGACATAGTAGTTTGGAAGACTCGATATCTTACTATTAGGCAGTGTTAGTCATCCCCCTTTTGAATGATTAAGGGCCCATTTGGTTTAGAGGTGTCTCAGTTTTCATAACTCAGTTTTCAAAACTTATAACTCAAACCCAAAACTCATAACTCCCTACTCAAACCTCACCTTCCCTCAAAAATTGCAAAACACCTATTTGGACTCATAACTCAGTCACATATCTCTACAACTTTTTTCCAAAACCATGGACCCCACCCACTGATACTACCCAGTGTTGCTACTGTTGCTACCTGTGTCTCATTAACAAAAAAAATCTTCCTCCTTTACTTCTCCCATGCATCCTCTCACCTTTCATTTCTCTGACTCTCCCTCTTTTCTATCAAATTTTTTTTGTCTATCTCTCTTTGTCTATCTCTCCCCTCTTCACTCTATATTTGATTTTTTTTTCCACTCTTCTCTGTTTCTTTCTCAGCTGTTTTTGGTTGGTTTGAATCAGTGGTTATTGGGTTTAAAGTGGTGGGTTGTTTCAGTGGTTGCTAGGTTCGGATTGGTGATGGTGGGTTTCGGTGGTGGTCATTTGGGTGTTGGCTCGGTTTCACAGTGGAGATCGGGTTTGAGATTGGGTTTTTGGGGCTGGGTTACGGTGGAGATCGGGTTATGGGTCATGGCGTGGCTTGAATCGGTTGCAGCTGGGTTATGGTGGAGATCAGGTTATGGGTCACGGCGTGGCTTGAATCGGTTGGGGTTGGGTTACAATGGAGATTGGGTTATGGGTCATGGCATGGCTTGAATCGGCGGTGTGGATCAGCAGTTGGTTTTGTGGGTTGATTTTGGTGTTTCGGTGGTGTGGATCGGCGTTGGGTTTGTTGTGGTGGTGCTGTGGTTGTTTGCAACGGTAATATCAAACAGCTCTGAACTGACGGGACAACACAGAAGCTCTGGGTCCCACAGAGTCCGAATATTTACAGCAATGCCACTGAGTTTCCAATCTCAGTTTTTGAAAACACACATTTCTTGTTTCCTGTTTTCATCACTCTAACTCAAAATTTGTGAGTTTTGAGTGATGGAAACACAATGTGAAAATCAAGCCAAACAAAAAAATTTGTGTGGGTCCCATGTGTTTTGATAACTCAGTTATTATGAGTTTTGGATCATATCACTCAAAACTCCTCTAAACCAAACAGGCCCTAAACTTCTTCCATACTGCCAATCTTCACTCTGTTTTCTCAATAATAAGATTCCACACTGTCATGGTCTTGAAAGACACCCCAAGGGAATACCCAAATAATTCATTGGCAAACTCCTACCTTTACAATAAAGACTATCAGCCAATTCCTCCAATCCTTCAACATCTCCAACTGGGACTGCTACACTCTTATTTAGATCATTTAATCCTCCCTATTTAAGAATTCTAAGAAGTGTCACAAGCAATAGAAAAAGCTGAGATTTTATGGCAAGGAAGACAAGAATAAAGCAAGTCATAATGTTTGATCTAACTTCATACTACAAGGAGTTCCTATTTGTAATTTTTAAAAATTGAACGAACCACATTAAAGGTCTTAGCAGTTGAGGAGGGTCAATTTTTTCTCTTCCTTGGATTAGGGGAGCACCTCATAATTAGCTGAACCCCCCCCCCCCCCCCCCCCCTCCCCCTACCCCCTCTCCCAACCAACGATTACAAGAGTAGAAAAGAATTTCCAGTAGAGATCCATGTCATAAACATATTAGACCTGAGAGGAGGGAGAAGGTCCTGCTTGTTAGCCATGTAACTGGAAAAGTTCCGTTGCATGAGAGACTGAATCAGGTAAAGCATGCACTCCAAATGTATTGACAAGATTTGAAAGAGGCAGACACCCAACACAACAAATCCTTCCTCATTCTCCTCGATCAACCAAAGCAGGAATGAAGGCATACAGTAAAGTTTGGTGGCATCACAAGTTCACTAGTCTCCACTTTGACACAATTTTAAGTATTAACAGAAGTGAGCTCTGTTCTTGAATAATAGCATAATAACTTATAATATTATTACCTTAAAGATATCTAAGGGAGGAACCAAAACTTATTTTCACCAAAAACCCAATCAATATTAGTCACTCCCAAGACAATGTTGATAAATTCATATGATTAATAGCTAGAAACAGATACTTTCCTAAGTTTTCTGGCACATGGTCATTTCTGCTGCTTTTGAGGACCATAACTATAGACAAGATGGAGAATGGATGGGCAGTGTTATTTAAGGGTGAAGCTGCCCTTGAACGCTAAATTCTCCTAGCGCCTACGCACAAAATGAGGTGTGTGCTTAAAGAAGTAATTCTCTTGCTTTGGAGATACAACTTCTAGGGAGTTTGGATTAGCTTTTTACTGAAAAAAAAAAACTCATTTGCTGAAACTTAAAGTTGGCAAAACTACAATTGTACCTAGAAAATATGAGGCTTTTGCTTTAAAAAGCTGTATATAAACAAATAAACTAATACAAACACACTACTGATAAAAATCACACTCGCTGACCATGAGTAATCACATATCTATGACTGCTTCCACGCACGAAGAATCACACCAGTCTGCAGCATATATCCCCAAATTATTTATAATGAGAAAGAATCTAGTTTAAAGAGATAAAGAACCCAAGTAAAAAATCTGCATTAAAAAACCCAACAAAGATCATCGGAAATATAAAAACCAGTCTATCGCCATCACTAACAGAAAAGTGCTTGTCGTGTAACATGGTTAAAAAACAAACAAACAAACACTAAGACAAAAAATGAAATGGTAAAAGCCCAAAATAAGACCAACCCAGATGAGTATTATCACATCAAAGCCAAAATCCACTAGACACAATCTAAAACAACAACAACTTAAGAATTTAAAGAACAGCTCAAACCCATTAAGAAACAAACACCCAGATCAGGAAAAGCCAAAAAGAACTTAAAAAAAGCACAGAATAGAACAAAGAGTTAGAAAAGAGAGAGAGTTACAGACAGTGAATCCATTAACAGGGTCGGAAGCAATGAATTCTTCAACATCGGAGTCGGACCAAGATGGGAGAGGCTTTTCACGCTGGACGAACCTGGCATAGTTCTCCAAGAACGAAAAACGCTCGGTCCAGAATTCCTTGAACCCCTCATAGTGTTTCTTGATGAACGATTGTGAAGATGATGACTCCCCCATTTTTCTTTGACTTTGATATCTCTCTCTCTCTCTCTCTCTCTCTCTCTCTCTCTCTCACTTTCTCTTTCGTCTAGATTTCTCCAGCTCCTTTTCTTTTTCGGATCCGAAATGCAAAGGAGTGATTGAGTGCCTAATGCGGTGCGTTTAGACTGTGGGTCGGGCCAGAGTGCGAGTCTTATGGATTGAAAATGGACAATGCTTACACACACACTCTCGCTACTACACACTCTAGAAAATGTGGCTGAGTGTACAGTGAGACTATAATATATATATATATATATATACACATATTATACAAAATTATTTCGAGAGAGAGAGAGAGAGTTGTTCTCTCATACTAAGCTAAATAAGAAAAGTCGAAAAATAGTTTTTCAATTCATTTTAAAGTTACTGCTAAACATAAGAAAATAAGATAGTTTTTTAAAAATTACTATTTGAAAAATGTTTTCATTTTCTAAAAAATGTTAAAATTGAAACAAATAGAGCGTTAGATAGTGGAGGAAAGAAAATGTGGTGTTTTTGAACAACAAACATGAGACACCACAAATGATACAACTACCATTAAGTTATCAGTTGAATTCATATGCTAATCATTTGTAAACTTTAAAGATTGACTAATTTTCATTTAATTGCGGGTGGAAGAATTTGAATTTTAAATGCCTTCATTGAAAACACGCTCAATGCCAAATTCACTAACCTTATTCTTCTATTAATTTTTTATATTACAACCCTATCTACGACTTTAGATCATACAATCTCAAGCCCATAACTCTGTATAATAATTTATAATAAAAAACAATGTGCCCATTCATGAACTAATTGAGTCCATTCATTAACAAATTATATCTGAGAATAGTTTGTTTGCTAAACAAACAAATATAAATAATTTCTTTTGATAACCCAACAACTACAATAATGGGGAGAGGAGATTCAAACTCTGATGGAGAATGAATTATGCCACTGAAAGCTCTTGAAATATATAAGTAAATGACTCATTCGTCCCCTCTTTGGGCAGCCAATCCGTTTAGCTCTTGACTTTGTGTTCATAAAATTATTTCAACAAACGTGAATTAATAACAATTACTGAAAAAATAAAAACCCACTTATTGCCGTGCACTTTGTAGCAAGATTTATCAGTGGCTTGGAAATTCATTCTACTCTAATACAAGTATACAACCCATCAGTTTGTGGTTGAAATTAAGAAACTAACAAATATATGATACAGAACAACTAAACAAGTTCAAACAGTTATCAAGGATGTCCCAGCACAAAATCGGCCTTCGTAAACAATACCCATTTGTTCAACAGAATAGGCTTAGACAAACAATACATTTCATCCTTAACTATCTAATGGCAGATCCTCCCAAAATTTTCCCAAACATTTCCAAAAGACAAGGCAACTAATAAATTCTTGAACAATTATAAATTAA
Source organism: Quercus aquifolioides (assembly GCA_019022515.1). Lineage (NCBI taxonomy): Eukaryota > Viridiplantae > Streptophyta > Magnoliopsida > Fagales > Fagaceae > Quercus > Quercus aquifolioides. Next base: position 82,799,023 of record CM032327.1, read on the forward strand.
AATAACCTGACGCTGACAAATAGTTACATACAGTGCTGCAAGCTGGAATGCAAAACTCTAATGCAAGACCAGCAACCTTGAAAGCAAGCACACAAAACAACCAATGCTGCTGACTATGGACAGGACGACATCACAAACCATAATGCAAATTTTTTTCACCTTCATCGTCAAATAATTCAGGTCTTATACCTCTTATTTTCATGAAATTGAGAGGGCTCTGTAAGTGCACATCCATTCTATTGCTGCATTTTGTTTAATGCTACAACGGTGCGGGTTTTTGAATCAAGTTGGTTGAGGCTGCTCTTCTACCACTGCCTCATAATCTTTATGTTCTTGAATTTCACTTGGCTCGGCTGTGGGAACTACCTCCTGGTCTTCAGTAATAAATGGACGTCCATTTGTTTCACTGGACACATTGATCTTATCTTCATCTGTCGCATTGGACATGGCAGTCTGCTCTTCATCTGTTGCATCGGGCAATGTGATCTTTTCCTCATGTGTAGCTTTAGATGAAGTGGTTTTTTCTGCATTAGTTGCATTAGATAAAGTGGTCTTTTCAGAAGGTAGTCTAGGAAGAGACTTTCGGTGTGGCTTCTTCTGATTGATGGGAGAAAGACCTCGGGCAGGTTTTTCCCTGGGCACTTTCTCATCCAAACTAAGGCGGCCAGTCCCAACACTGCTACTATTCCCTTCAGTCTCAGAGCCCTTCTTTCGGCCAAGCTTGGGAGATTTAGCTCTTGTTGTTGGTATCTGCTTCGGAGTAATAAAGGCATTAGGGCCAAAGAAATTGCAATCAAATGAAAACCCCACCTATTTTTTTATAACAGGATTTTCTTGATAAGAAAAATGGCAAAACCCAAGTGCAGGAGAAGTATATAAGAGCAACACAAAAAACTACAAAGAAACAAGAACAACAAACATCCCCAAAATTCCGCAAACCAAATCAGTAAATGCTTGATGGTGCCACACAGCAGACAGGGAAAGCAAAAAGGACCACCCAATTCAACATTAGGTTTCCATTAGAATACCTTTAGAAAACCCCCACATGGAAAAACTCAAACATGAAGCAGCAAACTATATGACCTAAAAATTAGCAGCATGTATAATAAATATTTAGTCTAGAACCATGACAGAGAAATCTCTCATTAAGAAGATAAAACCTTTCAACATCAAACATGCTTGCAACACTGCTACTAGTTGGCGACTTGGTAGACCAAAAATAAAAAAAAAAGATTTTGTAAGAAATCTACACTCTTACAGCAGTTAAGGATCAAGATGATTACTATAATGTCCCAAAGTTTTCCTTACTATTCTTATGTCTTCTCCCCAACCATATATCGCATTATAGCTGTAATAGACAGATAACTGGTAAGGCCATGGATTAATAGGAATAACAGTTCAAAAATGTAAATTAATGGGATCAGACTATAAATGTATACCTCAATCATTCTAAAATTGAAAACTGACATGTCTAACCCACAAATTGACAATTACAAATGCTATCTGATAACCAGGAAAGAATTTCGAACAACTCAGATAAAGGAGTATAGGTAGATACACCTGTGAAATCCTGATTACCCTTATTAGCACCAATTCTGTTAATCTGAGAGAGCCCTTAACTCTTAATTAGGTATTCTAGGGCCTGGAGTCTCCACAGGGAGGAAAAAATACCCGTGGATTCCTGATTACCGTTCCTAGCACCAATAATATTAATCTGAGTGAGTCTTTCACTCTTAATAATAATTTCCGTGCCTGGACTCTCTACAAAGAAAATTCAATGTAATTCGGTGTTATCCATTTCAGTTCATTTTTTGATAATTCAATAGTTGGTGGTGGGGGGATTTGAGCCTTGATGTCTACATTGAAAACACCAAGAGGTGTCAATTGAGCTACAAGGCTCTTGGCAAAAGGGCTGGTAATGATATCATTTCATACAAAGCACTCATGAGAAAAAGCAATGCAACAAGCACAACCTTACTCTGACAAGGGCTGCCTCAGTTAGGATCAGAATCCAATCCAAAATAATAAAAAATTTTATTAAGCAATGGAGTTAGTGTCCAAGGCACCAAGCTCAAAAATATTTTATTTTTCCCTTTCTTCATCCCCAACTGCAAAATCTTGAAAGCAGCCTAGGAATCACTACCAAACATATAACAACATAAAATCTTGTATACTTAAAAATAATTATCCAAAAAAAAAATGGCCCTAGAATAAACATAAAGAATGCATATGGTATCACAGCATGTTTGAGCCAATCTTTAAGTGCAGGAATTAACCAGCTTTTTGTTATAATCCCATTCCCCCAAAAATAGTAAAATTTAATTAAAACCATCAGTATCTTGACAAATTGAAACAGATAATCTGATTGATGTGGGGAAAAAACCAACACCAGCAACAAGTACCTGCTGCTCCACACAAAGGAACTAACTTACAGACATTCCAAAAGAGGCTAGAGAGTTTGTTTAGATGTTGTCCATACAATGGCATGTTTAAGTTATGGACAGAAGAAAAAGGTTATGATAGATACCATTATGACAAAACATAAATACTTACCTTCTTCAACTCCACCTTAGGAGGTGGAGGCTCCTGATAGAAGCTTGGCATGGGTGTTGCTTTAAAGGTCAAACTCTTCCTGAGCATCTTAATCTCAGCTTCTAGTGTTTCCTGCAAAGAGTTGGAAAGTTGTCATAGCAAGAACATATTGCATATGCAAAACATTCTAATTCAGATTCACAAATAAACCACCTTGGACTTGGCTTGCAAGTTATTCTTCTCTACTTCCTTTGCATGAATCTTTTCCTCAAGTTTAGAGTAAAACTGCACAGCATTATCAAAAATATATTGAAGTACAGACATAGCTGGAGAAGACCATATAATAATTCAAGAAGGTGAAAGTACAGAATTAACCTCTCTCCGTTTCTCAGCTCGTTCATCACACCTAAAACTGAACCCATAGTTTGGAAGCATGCCAGCCTTGCGAGACTTCCCATCTTCTCCTGTGGGACTTCTATGAAGTACTTAAGGATAAACAAACAGATACTAGTAATATTATATTTCTATTTCTAACCCGAGAGAAAGAGAATAACATTCAAAATGCAAAGGATACAAGGAAGGTTGTATGTCTTCAGCTTTACCGCCAGGTCCTTTTTTCAAGGGCTTCACTTTTGTCTTATCCCTGTATCCAGAGACATCATAGTTCAAGAACAGCCACAGAAAATAGCTCTATCAACTAACTTAAACATTAACATTTTTATATTAAAAAAAAAAAAAACTATAAAATTAATCAAACATTTCAAATACAGATGGTCTATAAGAGCATCCTACATCCAGCCTCATAAACTTAACATTAATTTAAATTGGAGATGAAGATATAGCTCCAACTCAAAAGGATTAGATAAGAAAATGAAACTCAAGGGTAAAAAATACATACATGAGACCTACAGACAATGCTGCATCAGACTTATCTGATAGCTGTCAGAAGCAGATAGAGAGTGAAACATCAGTAACCACAAAGATGGTAAAAAAGGATCAACCAAGATGAAGAGGTAAAAGTGGTGTGCTGAAATCAAAATATGGCCATGCTACAGAAGCAAGACAATATAAAGTTGGCTACAGAAGCAACACAATATGAAACTTTATATTGGATAACTGAACCTGTCTTCCGTTGAAAGATCTGCTTTTAGAAGGCTGTTTTGAGAGTGAAATCAAACCAACTGAACCATTTGAAGTAGATGTTCCTTCCACATCTTTTCCATCTTTTTTCTTCATCACGGAAGCTGCTGAAGCACTTTTAAGGCTCAAGGGCTTCTCATTCTTGCTCTTGCCTAGAGCCTTTTGAGGTATGGACAGCTTTGAATGATCTTTGTTTTTCACTTCCCCGTCCTAAAACATGGGCACACATGTAGAATTTAAATCATAAGAGCTAATTTAACAGACAACAAAACAACAACCTCCTACCTTAAAAGTTGTCAAGCCATTGCTTTCTAGCTGGACATTTGAACCCTCATCAAGTTCCCCAGTAGATGAGTTAATAGCTGCATCATCATACAACTTGACAACGTTCTCTAAATTCCCATTTGGCACTGCAGTATCTGAACCTTTATTGACAGTCCAATTGACATTATCCAAAACAACGCCATCGTCTCCAACAATAGGAATTCGGCCATGAACACCATTTTGATGGGTTGCCTCAACCCCAGCAATGGGTACAAGATTATCTGAGTCCATCACTCAAACAGTACTACAACAAAGAAAAGACGCATAGAACTATAAGCTTAACCATTAAGACAACATGGGCAAACAACCTAAAAAGATAAAGCAGAAAATCTACCAGCTGCTAGTCCTATAACCCAAACAAATAATTTTTACTACGAGTCTTCTATATTAAATGAACTATGAATGTATGAAAAATAAATCATTTGAATTTTCAAACCCCGCACACAAACAAGAGTAAACAAATATGCCACTACTATGAAGAGAACAAATCATTTAGAGAATGCAGTTCATCAAATCGCATAGTATTTCACAGTGCACTAATTGTCTCAGACAACATGAGATTTTACAAAACCCCAAGCTACCCAGAAAACCCTTTAACCTGGATTGGCCATTGCAAACGTGAAAACGAAGAATAATGCAAGATGTGAGAAAATTTGAGACTCAGAGAGTACACAAAAACCTAACTTGAAACTATTTTCTCAGGAAGCAAACGGAGCATATCTATCCAATTACATACCCACTTAGAAAAACCAATGAATTAAGCAACCACAGCCAACTAACCAAATCAAAATAGAGCAAAAGAAAATAAAAAATTCCACATCAAGCACATTCTCAAAGATAGAAACTAAGATTTCCACATTGATCTGCTACAGACACTTACATGCAACAAATACCCGTATGTTTCAGAATCACAGTACATAGAAACTACTAGATTCAAAACTTTCTCCCATCATTTTCTCAGCAACCAAACAAAGAGAGAGTAAGATAAAAATTCAAAATCTAACTGCTCGCTCTTACCTGAAAAAAAAAAAAAAAAAAAAAAAAAAACGTGCAGCAATGATTAAATCTCCATTTGAAGTAGAAGCTTTGAAAGATCTATGCACCACATCCAAAGCCGAGAGAGAGAGAGAGAGAAGATGATAATGAAGATGGTGACAATGGATCGGAGGATCCGAACCCTAACGAAGGATCTGTCGGATTCAAAAAATTTTGGAATATTTTTATTATAGTTTGTGTTTTTTGTTTTTTTGTTTTTTCTTAATTTTTAAGGAAAAAGAAAAAAGGTTAGTAAAATTAAAAATTTGAAAAGGTTGAAAGTTGAAACTAAGGTAGAAATGGAATAAGAGGTGGGGGATTTTAAAGTTAACTGGTACTGTCTTTCGGTTAGGTAGGAAGGTAGACCGTAGATGTATACGGTCTTACGTTTTTCGGGCAAATACGCACGGATTGTTTTAAGTAACTATTAACTAACATAACTGTGTACTGTCTCTGTCTCATATATTGTTTTTTTTTTTTTCTTGACATGTTGTAAAAAACATAAATGAGAATATAAAATAAAAGTATCATATTTGTACTATGTAACATATTTGCCACCAAAAATATTTTGGTGTATTAACTAATAATAAGTGTAAAATGGTGAAATTTTTTACAAGTTATATAGAGGAGTAGGATCAAGTTACACTTGATTAATATATGGGATGGCCCTTGGGTACCTTAACTAGAAGATTTCAAACGAAAACCAAGAGATGGATCTATTGTTAGAGAGACTATGACGATGAATAGCCTTATTAACCCTATATAACTCATACATGGAGGGAAGATAAATTAACTAAATTATTTAATGAGGAGTTTGTGGCAACTATAAGGACTTCAGTCCCCTATAGCTATAAACAAGATACCTTAAGATGGATTAAGGATGTGAAAGGTCAATTCTCTGCTAGCAACATCTACACAATTTTGTAACAACTTAAGAAAAGTGTTAGCAACATCTTCGCTTATAACTTAAAATGACTAGTTTTTTTTTTTTTTTTTTTGAGTAAACTTAAAATGACTAGTTAATTCGTAATTAAGACTCTTCTTAATCACTTATAAACCCAACATCCAGCAAACACCCAATACGAGACTCAACACTCAATTACACAACACACACTCAAATAATCAAAAAGTTTCTCTCTCTCAAAAAAAAAAAAATCGCACAATTTAGGGTATCACATTAATCAATAGTAAATAATTAAAGAGAAAAAAAAAATTGACAATGCACTAATGACAAAAAGCTCTATTTTTGCTGAATGTTTTGTAACTCAATTCATAATTTTTAGTATTTTCAATAGAAATGTTCAAAGTTCAAATCAATCCTCATTCATTATTATAATTGCAAGATTATAAATAAATAAAAACTAGTATTTTTTGCAGTTTCCAACAAAAAATATTATAAAACAGAATAGCATTTTTGCTAGCATGGCACTTTTATTTATTTTATTTTAATAATAATGACATTGAGGAGCAATCTCCAAGCAACTCCACTTTGAAAGGCGCATGTATAGTAAGTGTGCTATTGATTATATTATTGTATATGTAAAGTGTACATAATATATATATATATATATATATATATATATATATATATATTTGTGTATTTTAAGTATATTCTCTATCTATACCCGTATTAATATTCATTAATAATATAAAATAAATTCTTTCAATTTTTGTTGACTTTTTTTAATGTTGACACATAAATTTTAACACTTTTTATGTTATTCTTTTAATATATATATATATATATATAATTTCATTTTTAGAGTTATTAAATTATATAGTTTAAAGTAATTAGAACTATGTGGGGATGAGGAATCGAAGAGGGAGAACCATAAAAAAGAACCGGCCCAAGGGGCAATACGTCCAAACTGTATGCCAAGACAGGTCCGAATCAATCTGGATAAGATTTTATGAGAAACCAAGGAGAGTGGTATGCCCGAGGAACCTGAGGGACAAATACTCTTCGGGGGACTAGAGAATGATCATCAAGTCCACAATGCTGGGAGCCGAGAAGGGAAGGAGAGATGTGCAAGTAAAGAAAGGGGGAAGTTTCCAAATAAAGTCCCTATCACATCCATATTCAATGCACTGCACCAACTCAGCTGGTCGTATTAATGGCAAAATGACCCCTGAACAGTGCCCTCGTAACTTGCAGCACATTTTACCACCTCCAGCAAGGCCCTGATAGGACAAGCACCCAAGTGAAGATTAGTGGCTGTCCAAGTGGAGGACTGAGATGCACTCCAAGTAGCTATATAAGGAAAATGGACTCCTCCAAAAAGGGGGGGAGAAGAATGAGAGGGAGAAATATAAAGTGTAATCAAGAACTTTGTAACCGAGAAGGTGATATCATATGAGTTAAGGCCCCTCGAACCAACTCGAGGGAGAATTTATACCAATATCTTTGTCTTTTTCCACTATTTTTCCCTCATGAAGCTTATTCCTTGATTGCATATTCTTCTCTGAATCATCTAACATAACTAGTTAGGCTTTAAAGGTTGGCCTTGATAACCTATCTCTTCAAATTAATTGTATTGGACTTTTACACAGCCACGTCCTTAACGAAGTTGGGTCAGTCTGTCAGTTTCACCCGCCTACAAACTCATTTTCATAAAATAATTTAATGCTAAAAAAATTCAAATTAAATTGAGTTTGCTCTTTTTAAAAGAATTTCTAATTGAATTAGGGGTGTTCTTTTCAAAAAAAAAAATCTATAACTTTACTGTTTATTATTAATACTTAGTTTTTTTATTGAGTTTTCTCATTTATAGGCATCGCATGGATTAATGACTTGTATTTATACTAATAAACTTGGAGTTACCATTGAAGGAGGTCCTATAGTAGAAGACAATTAACACTCGTAATGAAGCCCATGAGTAATCTACAAATAATTTTAAGAACCAAAATAAGTTTATAAGTTTGCAAGAATATAAATATACATAAATGTTGGTGTGAGTGTGTGTTCCAAACACTTTTTTTCTTATTTATTTTATAGCCGTTGGAAATTTATGAGTAAAATAGCCGTTGGACAATTATGAGAAAAATAGCCGTTAGACAATAATTGATAATATAGCCGTTGGGCTTTTAAGGATTATTAGTAACCAATAACTATAGACTATTATCTTCATAAGTAGCCTATATAATACTCATCATAACATATTTTCTAAAGGGGGTCTTGTTACTACTCTATGTTTTAGATATACACAATTCTACTATCTTTCTCCCACATATTTTTCTATAAGAATATTTGTTATAAGGAAAGGCAATAGAAGGTTGTTCTTAAACCTTTTGTGAGTGGAAGTGCGTACATCACAAAGGTCGACGCTATAGTCTAATCCTGGGGGGTTGTTTGGCCAAGAGAACCAATCACACCAAGTTTTACTTTGGGTGGCACAAATCAACCTTTAAGGACAACGCTTTCGCAGTGTGATTCTATAGTATTGTGAGATTGTTCTAAATTCCTTGTTTATTTTATGTTCTTGCTAATTATTTGGAATATTATTTTTGTATCAAAACTTGTTTATTCACTAAAATATTTCCAATAATAAATAATAGATAACTTGATCATAAAATAAACAAAAGAAGAAGATGACAATAAATAATTAAAATCATGATAAAGTCGCTTTAAAAAAAAATTCATGATAAAGGCCCAGAGTACATTCGAGTTCTATTTTTCTTTTAGATACAATAACATTTCAATTTATAATGTCTGCTCTATGATTATTGTTCTTTATCTTTAGGTCCAAGGCACCAATTGATTTTTGGTGTAAGCAATGATTATCAAACCCCAAATTCCATATTTGACAACAATATATTTTACCAGTTGAGTTAACGGGAACCTGTTGAGTTCTAATGATTGAGCAAATGTTGTTTGTGTTGAGTTTGTGATGTTCAAGCAGCAGTAGTAGCAGTAGAGAAAGGGGGGCAGTGTGAGGAAGTGACAAACCGACCAAATATTAAGCCATGTTGTCGGGTGTGTCAAGAGTCAAGAGGGAAGTGGCTAAAACAGGCACCATGTTTTGCCAAGACACCATTCGATACAAATCGAACACGTCTGCAACTGCGACATTTGAACACGCATCAAAAGTATAGGGTAATAGTGGCCATAATTTTTTCTGTAATCACAAGCATACATTAACGTCCCTATTTTCTTTTTTTATTTGAATAAATACATGAACCTCCCTTATAATGACAGGGCAACTTTCCTTTTGATAAAAGCTAATCACAAGCATACATAAACGTCACTTGCTAGTTGCTATAATTAGAAAACAACTTTTTTTTTTGGGTGCAATCATAAAAATTACTTTGAAGTAGTTAAAACTACCATATTTATATACTGTTATATACATGCATCTATTTTTCAGATTTTATTCTTTATTATATTTATTAAATAATCATTAAAATTAAGTTGAATCTTGAAATAATATTCTTTACTTAAGTAGTACGTACAAAACAATTATATTCCCCAAGAGTCTTGTATTTCAAATCTTCCATCCCCATCATAACTATCAAAATAACTGGTGCAAAACCCAGCAAAAATGCATAAAAAGAAGTTTAACATGAAAATTTTTACATCAATTCATCTGGCTAAAACTTGATAAACTCTAAATTCAATAATTTTGACGTAAACTCATGAGGGTTTGGTATTATTTTAGCTAGTAATATTACCACTGCTCGGCATTAATTATAACCAGATGCAGAATATTTTTTAAAATTTTATTTTATATATATATATATAAGATTTTAATAAAGTTAAAGTAAAAGGGTTACAAGATATTAGACCTTTTTTTTTTTTTGGGTTTGTTCCGCAAATGAAATGCGTGATGCAAAAATAGTTATCAATATCAATTTTAAAAGAGTGGGATACATTACATGATATATATATATATATATATATATATATATCATTAATGGACTTTGACATTAATGTTAATTTAATCTTTTTTTTAAACAATGTTAATTTAAACTTGACCTGAAAAGTTTAACTCATAGATATTAAATTTGTAACAAATCAAGCCTTATGTTAATAATTTTTTTTGTCAAAGTTGAATGATTATAATAGCATAATGTGCACATGATTCATAAAGTTATTTATTTAAATCATAGTTTTAAAAACTGGACCGTTAAAAGAACCGAAAATAAGAAATGTTCAAGATTTTAAGGTCATATCAAGATTCAACTAGAGACTAAACCACGATGAGAGGGGTAGCTCTATTCATTTTAGGGCCTAAGGCAAAAATCGGAAAAAATATAGAGATATTGGGAAGAAGAAGAAGAAGAAGAAGAAGAAGAAGAGGAGGAGGTGTGAGCTTTTTTTTGGGGTGGGGGGGGGGGGGGGGTTTATGTTTTGTTGAGAGAGAAAAGAGAAAGGGAGAGATATTGTAGCCTCTAGGTCATAAACTCCTTTCTTATTAATTTATAGGTCTCTTTTCCCTTTTTTTTTTTTTTTTCCTTTGACCTTTTTTTCTTTATTTTTTGGCTATGATTTAGGGTTTAATTTATTCATTTTACAGAATTAATCTTTTTATTAAATTTTTTTGGGAATAAAAAAATTTACGTAATTGGATAAAATTTGGGGAGCCTTAGGTAGTTGCCTAACTTGCCTAAGATAAGAACATGTACTCCGTAATGACTTAATAATTATGTAATATGAATATAAATAAAATGAATGAATACAAATTAACAATCTTCACTAATTATTATTAGTTTTAAATCTAAAGAGATTATAGTATAATGAGGTTAAAGATAAAATGATATTTTCATTAGCTATTATATGTTTTAACTTTTAAGCAGTTTTTTTTTTTTTTTTTTTTTTTATCATTTAATTTATTTTAACAAATTTGTACAACTTGAAAATATCTTTAAAAGTCCAATATGTATATGCAAAATACCTTTATTTTTAAAGCATTTTAAATACTTTAACCACAATAATAGGCATGTAAAATAAAAAATAAAATAAAAAACCAAATGTCCCATGTAAATTTATTACATAATTTACATTGCCTTATTTTCTTTAACAATTTACCATGGGTTCGAGAGATACCCGATGGTTATTGTGGTACTTGGGCATTGGGCCTTTGAACCCCACCAACCTCCCTCTCCTTTTTGTTTTATAGGTTTTAAAATCCAAAAGTGGCCAATTCCCAATTAAGCCGATAAAAGCCATGATTCAAACCGAAATTTCAATGACCAAATTTATACTCATATTAAAAAATTTAAAACCAAAAAGATGGACAATAAACCAAACACAACAGTATTTAAAAAAAAAAAAAAATCCTAAAACTAAAAAAGGGACAATAATCACTTCATTAAACCAATAAGTTTTTTAAGCATTTGTTTTACTCTCTTTCAAGGCATTGGATTTAGTTAATAGTTAATTGGTGTGAGAATATCATTTCTCCTTCGTAGATTTAAAATGCCAAAGTATGGTTGTGTTTTTCTTGACTTTTAATATACTTCCATTAGGGTTAGCTAGACTAACTTAGGTGAGACAGTTCTCAGTCTAACCATACGAATTGCTTTGCTTACTAGACCGTATAACCTACGTGATAAGATAGAAATGCTTTAAAGCCAAGTTGGCTTGCCGTTTATTCTCAAAAAAAGCCAAGTTGGCTAACAAGATAAGTTTTTTATTTTTACACTAGTTAATGATCTCATAAAAATCAATGACATGACATGACAAATTAGAAGGTAAGAGGTGGGTGGAGAAAAATTAACTAAAACAAAAGGTAAAGAGAAGTGTGACTCTTGGCAAGTATTATCAAAAACAAATTAAAGAAGAATTCTAGTTTCTAAATCATATATATAAAAGTATTGGAAAATTTTCGCTTTAAACCCTATATTTTGAAAGATAACAAATTAAATCTTGGAGTCAAAATTGAGGTAATATTGTTTAAGTAAATGTTAATGAGAGAGTTTCAGCAAAAAAAAAAATGTTAATGAGAGAGAGTTATACGATTGAATTTGGAGAGGGGGCATGTCTATGCCACTTGTCTCCAGACTCTCCATTGCCTACACAAGTAAGCTATGTTTTTTGCTCTCTCTCTCTTTATACAAGATAAAAATTTTACTCTAACCTAATCTAAGTGTATATGTGTGTAAAGTTTTTTTTTTTTTTTTTATAATTATTCTTGTTGGTTCTGCAGTTTAAAACATAAAAACATAATTAAAAAATTCAAACTAAATTTAGCAAAACCACGACAAATTGTATGAGTTTTTACTTATTATTATTTTAATCGCTCAAAAGAATAATATGTTGGTTTTATAGGTTGAAACTCTATCTCTTAAAAAAAATACATATCATATAATAATAATAATAATAATAATAATAATAATAATAATAATAGGATAAATATCATCGGTATATAGCTTGGCTGAGGCATGAATATTTCACTCTCATGATACAATATATAAGTTTGCATTGCACAATAGAAAAAATGATCCACTAAAAGTAGAACATTTATATGTAACACATTCTATCATATCACATATCTCACATAATTTCTATTCTCTTTCAGTCAGAGTACCATACTTTATATAGAACTTTGTTGTTGTTGTTGAGAAAACCTTATATAGAACTTGAATACAAGCAAGTTATAAATAAAGAAACATTATGTAAATTAAAAAAAAAAAAAAAATTTCCCCTCAAAATTTGAATTTTCCTGTTGTTTATTTTAATTAAAAGGAAGGCAAAACTTGAAAAAAGAAAATGAAAAACTTTATTTGCTCTTTTTTTCCCCCATTGATTTTTTTTTTTTGAAGTGTTTTTTTTCCCCATTGATGTTGGATTAGAAATTCAAAAACATTATTCTCATGTGTGTCTCCTATGTCAGGTGCTCTCAAGAAGCACATGAAACCCAGAGGGTGAACGGGTGAGGAGGCACGGAGGAAGCAATGGTGCAATGAGAGCTGACAAATGCATGTTTTTAGTCTTTATTCTCCAAAACATTTTCTAGCACTTGCACGTGCGGTGAGGGTCCTAACTCAATCCTCATTGGCTATCAACACGTGACATGTTTACAGGTTGTGGCCCTTGTGGACCATAAAATCAATCAAAGGGCATGCATTGCAGCCATGAACCCTTAATTTGGGGCCTGCCTTATAAATCTTACCCATTTTATGTATTTTATTGATTCATTCTTCATCTATGGCCAATCCCACCCAAGTTTATCATGCTCTTTTTTTTAGTCATAACATTGTTTTTAATGGCTTTTTTTTTCCCTATTTGGAGACACAACCACAATTTTATTTTTAATATGAGATATAAATTATATTCTAGTATAATCTAAGTGTATATGTATGAAACTTCTTCCTAAAGACTTGAATCTTGACCTTTGCCCCTTGCCTCCCACCCCACAATAACTTATACCTGTGGAATGACTATTATGTCAAGGGTGAGCAGTGGTAACACTACAACCATTTCTAACAATGCTTATCTACGGGTTCTACAATTTTTTTTAGAGAGTTTCAACCTATGGCGTCCGCTCTTGATGATAGATTTTTATCATCAGACCAAAACACCAATCAGTTTTTGGTGTGGGCGGGGATTGAACCCTAGATCTCTTATACAACCATCAGAGACTTTACCAGTTGAACTAACTGGAACTCACCGGGTTCTACCATTTTAATAAAGGATAATTCATGTATATTTTTAATCTTGTCAATTAAATTCCCAAATTTATGGAATCATTTCAATTTAAGGCATTTGTCCATCATTTGTAATTCATTTCAATTTTTTTGAACACTAATAGAGTGTTGATAAAAGTAGAGAACTATTGATTAACTTGGCGCTTCACCTAGGCTCTAGGATTTGTTCATAAATTAATTTGGCAGCCACTGAATAAATGGGTAGAGTGAGAAAGTGATTTTGCCAAACGACCGAAATTGATTACCTAGGTGAAACACATGATTTTATCAATACTTTTTCCATTTTCTCCACTCCATTATTGCCCAAAACAATGTAAATGAATGATGGAGATGTACAGAGAATTTAAATTAAAAGTCTTGATAAGTTTGGGGTTTTGAATTGACAAAAAAAAAAAAAAATTACGCATGCAATTCAATCTGTAATCTACGATATGATTATGAAGGTAGAAAAGAGGTATTTACACCCAAAAGTGCTAGGTACTCCCCCTCTCAAGCGATGGAACCCACCACCAAGTATGAAAGCAACACTTTCGAAAATTGAAATAGGCAGATGTAAAACAAGATTCTTTTTTAATTTACGGATTTTTGGTGCAAAATGTGGCCAAATATCTTAGAGAATGGCAAGGATTTTCTCATCTAATTTTTAAATGGTATGTTACTTCTATCATTATCTTTATCAAGCAAAAAACAAAGGGAATCAAAAGTTAGGCCAGCCCAAGACAATGATATTGAATTGACATTCATGACTTGTAATTTTCTGCCATCCTATTCATTGAAAAATTCTAAATCATCTTTCTATTTAATCGATGACAAAAGAGAAGTGAGAATCCTCACAATTGGCCAACTATAACCTCTTATTATATATATATATATATTTGGATAATCATTGGCTATAGGACTTGAACACTGGAAGGTATATGTGCTCTTAAAAAACATATATTAAAATATAGTATATAGAACAGAAATTAAAAAAACAAAAAGACATATGATAATCTTATGGATTTAAATAAAGGAAATTCGGAAAAGGAAAACAACTATGTATATTATATAAGATTATTTATTTTATCATATTTAAATTTAGTAGCATATTTATTTTATCTATTAGTATATATTTGTAAGATAATTTTAGAATAAACTAATTTAGAATACTAATTAGGAAAATATTATATTAATAATATATTTATTTAATTTTTGTTATACTTTCAAGAAAATCAGCAAACAAATTACATAATATAAATTTCCTTGTATCATTATAAATTTTAAAAATATTTAATTTAGACACTAAGATCTAATCATCCAAATTAAAAATAAAAATAAAAAAAACTTAAAAGATAAAAAAAGCATGAATATATATATATATATATATATATATAGAGAGAGAGAGAGAGAGAGAGAGAGAGAGAGGGTCTTTAATATAAAGAAAATATTACAAGATGGATTACATTATTAATAATTTTGATAATTGTGTTGTCAATTATAATAATACAATTTGGCACAATAAATAACTTTACAAGAGTGTTCAAGTTCAATCAAACTATAATATACACAATATTTGTGTATGTATAATGCAAAAAAAAAAAAAAAAAATCCCTCTTGCGGAAAAAGAGAGTATATTTTTAAAGTATTTGAATATTAAAAAGTCTATAGGCACAACAAATTTGATATTTGCAGATATGACAGATTGTTAATGGTAGATAATAAAAGTAATGTTAGTGATAAATCCAAATAAATATGTACATCTATAAATTATAATAGACATTGATGGAAAACTCCAATATTCACAAAATCAAGATTGGATAAAAGAACCTTTATCACTCAAGTATTACTAGAATATCTTTGTCACCAAAATAAATGAGCAGAAAAGAAAATACAACATACTTTAATGAGATGAAGAAGCTATGGGCTTGGTGATGTGACCTGAATGGGGCGGTTTTTTGGGCTTTGGCCTTAGGTGTAGATATATATATATGTGTGAGAGAGAGTAAGATAGTGTATTGGATTTTCATGAGCCAAACCAATAAGTGAGAATTAAAAATGCAAGCATATTACATTAAAGGCTGCCTATAATTAAACAAATAAACAATAATAAAATCTATACTATTAATTATAAAGTGCATTAAAATAGCTCAATATTAACAATAGGTGGTAATCACTATCCACTATTGGGTCTAACAAATGCTCACTAAAATACACTCTTACATAAAACAATGACTATGCTAGCCCACACATATAAAAAAAAAAAGAAAAAAAGAAGAAGAAGCTAACAATCAGGTTGTAACTAATTTTCATGCCCTTAAATTTGTTTTGGCTGAATAATTTTCATTCCTCTTTGTGAGACACATTCAACCAAACTTTTAAATAATGTACAATTAAAAAATATTATTAGGTAGTCTAGAAGGAGTATGTCTCAAATTTATGATGAATCCCCCTTAATTTAATTAATGAGATTCATGTTGGACATGAAGGAGGAACAATCCCAAAGTCTCTAATGCTAATTACTTTTCCATTCAACAACCAAACGACACCTATGCCATGTGGCAATTCTTGGACTTATGGCAGCATCTTATAGGTTTAGTGTAGAGATACTTTGGACCGAACAAAAAATATTAGATAGTTCTAAAGTATGATAATGCGGTGCCCTTTTCTCTATAAAAAAAAAAAAAAAAGTCATTTCAATATACCCGGTAGCACCTAAGAATTACTCGGGGACCAAGCCCTACTTGAGAGAGAGAAATACAACAGCTACAGAGAAAGAGAGGAGAAACACATAGGTTTGAGAAAGAGAACAGCAGTGGTCGCTTGCTGCGGGGGCAATGGGGCTACTCAGTATAATCCGAAAAATCAAAAGGAAAGAGAAAGAAATGCGTATACTCATGGTGTATGTATAATGTATTGTATAGTGTATACCCTCCAAAATCTCATATTTATATGAATATGTAATTTGCTAAATATGTTAGAATACTTTGCCTTGCTTTGCAGCGGGCTTGATAATTCAGGGAAGACTACAATTGTTTTGAAGATCAATGGGGAAGACACCAGCGTTATCAGTCCCACACTTGGTTTCAACATCAAGACCATCACCTACCAAAAGTAATTCAACTTTTAACAGTTTGATTACATTTTTTGTCTGAGTGTCTCTTTTGGTTGATATTTTTGCAAATATACGATGATTTAGTATATTGGGCAATGGGCAATTTGTCATACAGGTAATGGAGGTCTCATTAAAATTATTGCCATTTGGTATTGCTTAAAAACCTCAGCAAAATGCATGGAAATGATATTTAATTTTGTAAGACGGGTTTTATACTTTGTTTTCTTGTTTATATCTTAATTGGGTATGTCTAAGTCTCTTGAAAAAGCTATCATCAAGTTCTTGAATTTAATCTTTTCGCAGCTGTTCTTGGACTTCATTGCATATTGCTTCATTCTTTTGAGTTGATCAAAATTTGCTTCAATATGTAGAATATTAAAATTCCAGTTAATGTGACTTTTGGCAGGTATACTCTAAATATATGGGATGTTGGGGGCCAAAAAACTATAAGATCTTACTGGAGAAACTACTTTGAGCAAACTGATGGTTTGGTATGGGTGGTTGACAGTTCGGATCTTAGACGGTTAGATGACTGCAAAATGGAACTGGATAATCTTTTGAAGGAAGAGGTATGTATCCCATATCAAATTTTCTATTCACATGCTTAAAAGGCGAGTCATTTGGAGTGGTAGTTTATCCATCCTGCTTACTTTTGTTCTTTTGGTTTGCTTCACAGTGGAATGTTTGTTCATTCATCTACATTAGATAGAATCATAGAATAGAAGCTCTCTGTCTGTGGTTTACTTGAGATGCCTCCTAATTCAAGAGACTCAACTACCAGAATGAGCCATTTAATTTGTTTTATGGAACTCAAAAAGTTTTTCCTGAGATCTTTTTTGTTGGGTTTATTGACCATGAACCAACTATTAACAATAAGATGCATACCTTAAGTGTCTATACTTGAGGCAGTGCTTAAATAATTTTCTGTTATTTGTCTTTTTACTGAATAAACCGATGATTTGTAGTACACTTGAAAACAATTGTTTCTAATTGTTTTGCTAGTTTTGGAATACTGAAATTAAAATTTGCAAGATAAAAAAATTTCAGGAATGGTATTGCAAGAAATAAAAAAGGGGTTCTCTTGGAATTCTGGTCTTTTTTCTTTTTTGAACTTTTTGAAAAATTCTAACTTGTTTGTTCACTTGACAGAGGCTTTCAGGAGCATCTTTACTCATACTGGCAAATAAGCAGGACATAAAAGGTGCCCTTACTCCAGAGGAGATTGCAAAAGTAAGGCTGCTGGCTGATAATTTCTTCTTGTTTATGTAGTTCAATATGGCCTTTGTTAGAATGCAGATTAAATATTGTAGACTTGACATTTGATTTCTCATTGACTCAAGGTACATTTGTTTGTCATATTAAGGCCTCGAATTTGTTTTTTTGAGCTGTAGATTACTAGATTGACTTCTGCTCACAAATATGAGTTCTTTTTCAAAAAAATTCCAGTGGCAAACTTAGCATTTACTAGATTCTTTACTCTTTTAGTGTGAAGTGTGAAACCAAGTTTGGAATCTGAGTATGAGCTCCGTGTATAAACACATTTATGCTGGATATCTTTATGTTGGTCATGAGTTCAACTCTGTATGTGGTTGTCAAATATAGATGTCTACATGTGGTGCATTTATACTATCATTACCGTGTAATGCGTATGCCTTTTATGATTGTTCTTTCAATAGAAGAATGATGTTTGTAGTAATAAGTTTATGGGCCAAATCAATCCATTTTTTTCTAGGCATTGTCATTGTATGTTTAAAAAACAGATATTTATACAAGTACTTTGATTAGTGTTTATATATTTGTACATTAACTTCTAAAATTCTAAAAGGGTTATTTTCACTTCTACAGGTACTGAACTTGGAAGCCATGGACAAAACCCGGCATTGGCAAATTGTTGGTTGTAGTGCATATACTGGTGAGGGGCTGCTTGAAGGATTTGATTGGTTGGTCCAGGATGTAGCCTCTCGAATCTATGTGCTTGATTAATGCCTACTTGGGAGTCATTTTTTGTTCTTTGACAATACCAAAGCATTTATGGAAGCTAAAATGGAATTGTTCCTAGGCTCTTAAGCATATTTTATATTCAATGAGAGAAGGTATCTTTGTTTGATGGACTCGTTACCTGAGATAGTCATCCTTCTACTACTACTTCTTCTTCTTCTTCTTTTCCTCTTTTTTCTTTTCTTTTTTTGAATTGACCCGAGTCATCATTCAATGCATAAGACAAATTTCCAAATGTGACTATGGCATTTGAAACAAACGGCAATTATTCAGATAGACATTATACAGTTTATACTGCCCTTATACAAACACTAATATGATTTGATTTGATTTGATTTTTTTTTTTTTTTTTTTTTTGGGTTGGGGGGGATTTTTCAGATTTCAATTCATAAAAACAAGCATGCATTTTCCATTGCTTTGCCTTTTTAACATCAGAATATTGTAGTCATATGGCATAGCACCAGACTTTTAACACTCAGGACTCAGCTTATCAGATTAAATCATTGACGTAGGAAAGTGGAGATGAATTTGACTAACTACTCGTAAGAAGTGAAAACATCTATAGATTAGTCATTCCCCAGACTCCAGAAGTTTGCCTATAAGGCAACCTTTTAATCCAGAGCATACCGGGTATCAAAATATGCCTTTTAAAATTAATCCGATCCCTTTGGATCTTGAATGAAGTTTACCCTCATTTGTGATATTTAACAACTCAATTTATGGTTAGCTGATGCCCTGGTTTTAACTTCCCTCAGTTTTGATAAACTCCTAAATTTCTACATGGAGCAAGCGGGCTCACGGATTGGTCATTCTTGTTTGTCATTGATGGGTCTCTATGCTCTCCTAATTGACAATGGGATCAAGAATTAGTTTGAAAACTCTGCCCACGAAATTACATGGAGATGTTTAGTATCTTATGACAGCAAAAACAGTAATAATAAGGCCTCAAATTAAGCAAAAATTTCCAAGCTGATTCAGAGAAAATTGGATCAAATATTACAAAGCTTTTAAACTAGTTTGAAAAGCACCGTGCTGCATGAATTCTTTAATTTGAACTCAGATGCCAAACCCATCTTTGCAGGATGAGGCAATAGTATGTCCAGACATGGCTTGATATAAAACATTCTCCAACACAACTCATCCTCTTTGCAATCATTTTGATTTCTTTCCTTGCTTCTTCTTAATAACTTCATCAACGTACATAATGCCCTTGCCTTTGTACACTTCAGGCGGCTTACAACTACGAACAGCGGCAGCAAACTGGTGCACTCTATGCTTGTCGATTCCAGTGCAACAAACTACATTATTTTTGAAGCAGAACACGCGCACAGCTGGAGGAACAGTCAGTTCAACCTCATGGCTGTATCCCAATTTGAGAAATAAGAGACGTCCTTCAGCTTCAGCTCTTGCTTTGTACCCAACACCCACAATCTTAAGAAAGCGAAAAAATTTGGCTTCCATTAAGCTTAAAGTGAAATGATCACCTGAATTCTGAGAGATAAACAAGTGTCAATAGTGAACAAAATTTAATAAAAATACATTAGCCAAAGAAACCACAAATTATAACCTAAGAAAGAAATATTTACATTTTTGCATTAAAAAAATCTCTATTAAGAAAATTAAAATTTGGAATCTTGATGGCACATACATCTTCTTTCTAACTAAAAGAGGAATCAATTAGTAAAACAGCAAGTGCATGCAAGCTTTTAAAAATCTATAATTTTGTTCTATCTCTAACTCATCTCACTAATAAGATCAGTGAGCATGATTTCATTTCAAAATTTAAAAACTAAAAACTGATTTGGAATTTCTATCATCATTAAAAAATATGTATGAAAGCAAATAGAGGTTATGGTTTCAATCCTTCCTTCAAGGTCTTTGACTTCCATTTATTAACGCTGTATCGTCTGTTTTATTGCTAAAATGAAAAAATTCATTCACCTGCTGAGAAAATTTCTCTCACATCAGAAAAACATTGGAAGTTTATCAACATTGATTTCATCTATCTTTTAATTGTATCTTAGCATTCAATTATTTAATCTTCAGTGGAACCATATATTTCCATTTCCTTTCCCATGTTTTATTAGCAGTCAAACGGTACATAAACATTTAATACCATGATGCATTTAACTCAGCCACAGTCCAAAATCAAAGTCTACTTGAAGAATTTAGAGCGTGACTGTGTGCATAATTCATTCAGCCTTCATGTCCATGATAGTGCTTACACACACCTTAGTTCCAAACCCATACTCAAAACCCCAACATAATTTAAAACAACAACAAAAACCTTTGAAGTTAACAATTCCAAGCCCAAAATTATTAAAAAGTAATCATCAAATACATCCCCAACATAAACAGCAACAAAATTTGAAACTTCAAGCCATTTCCATTGGTTTTGGCCTCATCCACATCCAAGAGTTTATCCCCAAAAAAAAATGCAAAAACAACTTTACAACAATCCACACCTTTAGAACCAAAACCCCCATAATCCAAAAATTACATTATCAACTTTGATTCTATCAGATTATTCCTTTCCCATCAATCTATAAACATAAGCATTTCCATTGAGAACCCTAAGATATTATTTTGATTTTTATATCACTAAAATTTTGGGAAATATATGTAATGTGGACAATAACCTTTTAAAAAAAATTGTATTATGTTTCTTTTACAAATTTTGTTCATAAAAACATAGTTGATTATCAAATTAGCCTAGTCATAAGATAAAAATTAGATGAAAATTACCCTAGCTCCTTGTTCAGATCAAATGACCATGATCTCATAGGATAAGCAATTGGAAAGTAGAGGAAAAAAGTAGGGATGGCCACGATCTAATCTAAGGGTGTCTGAAATCTAAAGTTTAGAGTTTGGAGACCTTAAAAGCAGTTACAGCTCTAAAAACAATTGTAAAATCACTGAAGAATTGATCCAACATAAACTGGTCCAGATTAAACGACAATATATAAACAGGTTACAGACTTACAGCTCTAAAAATTACAATGTAATAAAGAATCTGGTGTACATTAAATTTGAAAATTTTAACTAATAGAATATCCAATTAACATAAGCATTTTAGATGACATGCTTACACAAATGTGCTACTACAGTAACTTTGGCAGGAATACACATGGCTTCACATATGATTTAAAAATGGGGAGGTGGGTCGAAAAGAAAAATCCCATGCTTAATGGTCTTATATATGCATATATGATATATGTGAATATGCATGGCATGTACAACCAGGTTATTATCACTTAAGATAAATAGCCTGTGTAACCACTTTCAACATATAGAGCAGGGTTTAACCCATAAATATGTAGTACATTAATGAACAGGTTTTACTAACATAATTCGAATAGCAAAACCAACAATTTTATGAACCAAAATGACCCCAACCTAATAATATTGCGACTTGAAAAATTCTAAGAGAACTTTTCACAAACACCTTTCATACTCTTTTCACACTGAACCCACATCAAATTACACTCACAAACCACATAAGCGCTTCAAAGACCCACATCCAAAAAAAGTTTGCAAATCCATATATAAGCATATCAAGCACCAGATACAAGAAATTTTCCAGTTTTTACTCAGTGTCTCGGCAACCAAAAAACAGGGTCAAATCAAGAAAAATTATGAGAGAGAGAGAGAGATAGATTTCTGACCTATAGCAGAGGACGACGTAGACCACGAGCGCTTCGGGAACACGAGTTTTCGATTGGGCAGCTTGAGAATGATGGCAATGGCAGCTGCGAGAGAGAGAGAGAGAGAACTGAACTAGGAAACTTTTTTTGGGATTTTATTTTTTATTTTTTAAATAGTTGTGTATTTATATGGGTCGGGTCGGATAATACCCGTTGACAAACGGGCTTATGACAAGAGCCACCAAGTAAAGCTAGGGATTTTTCAAATTAATGTATTACTAATTTACAAAAATACAATTCAAATATTTATTTATTATATTGTTTAAATACTACTGTAGGGGCATTTTTTGCTTCAAGGCCAATGGCTAGACCATGGTTAGAACCTTAGGCAATTTTTGTTGTCCCGCATTGGAAGGATTGTCTTCCTCTTTGCACCTTATAAATGATGAGCCAATGGTTGAAGAGTACCACTAATTTGTAGGAATGAAACATGCTATAACTGTTTTCCATTTTTGCGTTACTTCACAGGCCCAATATAAGGAGAAGCCCACAAAATTACATAAAAACAATGAAATTTTAAAACCCAAAGTACAATTAAATTTGTCATGGAATTAGTGAACACTATAAGACTTAACATTCATAATATACTACAGTCATCATATTGTTTCCAATCAAATTTGTCATGGAATTAGCCTACACTACAAGACTCAACATTCATAATATACTACAGTCATCATATAACGGTATATTTTTTTTATGAGATTTTGCTCAAACAAAAACATTTGTGATATTATGGGATATTAAATGGCCTCTTCCATAAATTCATCCATAAATTTCTTTTTTTTTTTTTTTGATGAAGAGGCGATAATATTAAAAACTAAGCACCAAAACAAGGATCAGGACATATCCTGTTAAAATACATCCCATTGAGGTCACCTTCAAAAACATCTAAAATGTCCACAGGCGGACTATCATAAATAAAAAAATCAGTAGTCATCCTAAAGCTCATCCTAGCTAAGCCATCAGCACATTGATTTGCTTGTCGGAAGCAATGGTTAATATGGACTTGATGGAAGCGGGTCAGCAGCTGCCTGCAATCATCCAATATAGGTGATATAGTGTTGTTAGCATAATCTTCATTCCGTAACACATCAACAATAGCCTTGGCATCCAACTCAACCACTAGACAACAAATATTCAAGTTGCAGCACAATTTGAGGCCCTCACGCAGCCCCCACAACTCAGCAGCAAAACTGTTGGTGACTCCAATCCGCTTACTAAACCCAACTATCCACTGCCCATCCTCATTCCTCACCACTCCCCCACAACCAGCCAGTTCGTGAAGCTCACTGCATGCCCCATCAGTGTTCAGTTTCTTCCACCTTTGCACAGGCCGCTCCCACCTAATTCTCCTCAAGACTCTACGGCCTTGCATTCTTGGAGTAGCCACACAATGAAGATACTCCATAGCTTGATTCACAACATCCAAAGCCAGCTTTTGACTCCAACATTTCCTATTGAAAACAATATCATTCCTACTCTTCCAAATGCTCCAAAGAGCAAAG
Source organism: Quercus aquifolioides (assembly GCA_019022515.1). Taxonomy (NCBI): domain Eukaryota; kingdom Viridiplantae; phylum Streptophyta; class Magnoliopsida; order Fagales; family Fagaceae; genus Quercus; species Quercus aquifolioides. The sequence goes on from CM032327.1 coordinate 82,822,998, forward strand.
GGAAAAACAAGTTTCCAAGGAATACCCGTGACATGCAGCTTATCATTAGATCTAACATTAAGAGACAACCAATCCAACAAATCAACATGCCAGAAATCATAATTAGAGGCCGTGACCCCTAGCTGGTTCCAAATGTGTTTTAGGTGAGAGCAATCTCTCAAAGCATGCAAGATAGTTTCAGCACCATTGCAGCAAACAGGGCACACTTCATCTTGAACCACTCATCTTCTTCCTAAACAAACCTTAACACCAATACTATTATGGGCACACAACCAAAGGAACATTCTAACCTTTGGAAGCAAATCTGCCTTCCAAATCCAGCTAGCCGTGAAAGCAATCTCATTGGAAGACTCCATAGCAAAACCATATGCACTTTTGACATCAAAGGACCCATTGAGTGAACCGGCCCAAGCCAATTTGTCCGAGCCACTTCCTAAGGTCGACATAGGAATTGCACTAATCAATCCCTTGATTTCATCCGGTAACTCAAAGGTTGTTTTCTCCCAATCCCAGCCCATATCATGCATAAAATCTTTAATTTCCAAAAGGTTGGCTTCTTAAGAAATAGGCCCTTGGATCAACTTTCTAAGGGGTCCCCCATTCGTCCAATTGTTATGCCAAATATTCAAGGTGCTATCTTTTGTCACCAACCATCTACAGCCCTTATTGAAAGTGCCCATCCCTTTCTTCATAGCTGCCCAAATTGAGGAGCAAGGGAGTCTATTTGCATTAGCAGCTGCTCTCCTTCGATGGTTGCAATACTTCATTTTTAACACATTAACCCACGGTGTCTTCCCCTCCGTATGAAATCTCCAATTCAGTTTAGATAAGAGCGCCACATTCCTTCCCTTGGCTGTTTGCAACCCCAAACCACCTTCCTCCTTGGATTTTGTCACCTTCTCCCAACCAACCCAATGAATCTTCTTAGCTGATTCTGTAGACCCCCAAAGGAAGTTCCTATTCACCCTATCTAAACCATTCAATACCCTTCCCGGAAGGTAGGAGCACTGCATAATGTACGAGGGGATAGCAGCCAATGATGACTGAATGAGCACTTTACGGCCAGCCAATGATAAAAGGTTAGCTTTCCACCCGGAAAGTTTCTGCTTCACTCTATCCAAAATAAAGTCATAATCATGTGAAGAAGAACCCGGATGCTTTAGCAGAAATCCAAGGTACTTACCAAGATACAGTGTTGATGCAAACCCCAAAATGTCACAAAGGGACTCCCTAGTATCCCTATCAACATTTGGAGAGAAGTATACCCTTGACTTAGCTTCACTCACAGTTTGGCCAAAAATGCTACAAAAGGTATCCAAAACATCCCTAATTGCTGCACAATTAACCCAATCAGCTTTGGCAAAGAGGATTAGATCGTCTGCAAAGAATAGATGAGAAAAGGCTGGACCACTCTGAGATACCTTTACTGGCTGCCACAACTTCCCACTACACTTCTCTTCAATGAGCTGCCCAAGATAGTCCATGCACATGATGAACAAGTATGGTGATATCGGGTCTCCCTGCCTAATACCCCTAGAGGGGTAAATCGGGTCAAGGGCTTCTCCATTGAATAAAATAGATGTAGAGACTAAAGACACACAACTCATAATGATATCTATAATATCCATTGGTAGATTAACCCGAATAAGCATATCTCTGATGAAATTCCATTCAAGCTTATCATAAGCTTTTTCCAAATCAATCTTAAGCGCCATATACCCAGTCCTTCCTTTCTTCTTCCCAAGGGAATGAATGATCTCCTGAGCAATAATAATATTATCAATCCCTTTACGACCCGGCACAAAAGCCGTTTGCATAGGAGAAATCAGTTTGTCCAAATAAGGTCGCAACCTTGCCACAATAATCTTAGTAACCACCTTATACACCGTATTACACAAACTAATAGGTCTATAATTACCCAAAGTTTCTGGACCTTGAATTTTTGGAATCAAAGCAATGTGGGTACTATTCATAGTCTCCGGCACTCTTCTATCATCAAAAACCTTTTGAACCTCTTCAATCACGGACTTACCCACAATATGCCAAAACTTTTGGAAAAAACCGGCATGAAGCCCATCCGGACCCGGGGCTTTGAAAGGTTTCAAAGACCAAAGGGTTGCCTTTATCTCTTCTTCAGAAGCCCCCCCACTAATACTCTCCTTCTCCAAATCCGAGAGCCTAAGCTGCCATTGAGAAATATTGGGATCCAACCTCAACACACAAGAATGAGAAGACAAGAAAATCTGCTCAAAACCACACCTAATGAAATCTTTTATCTCCCCCTCCTCATGGATCCACTCCCCCACTGCATTCTTGATAGCCATAATTTGATTCCTCTTCCGTCTAACCAGAGTAGAAACATGATAAAAGTTCGTATTACGGTCACCCTGTATCATCCAATTCACCCTTGATTTTAACGCCCACAACTCCTCCTCCTGCCTGAGCACAAGATCCATTTCCCTAAGGAGCTCATCTTCCAACTTTACAAGAAATTCCGATGGTCTTAAAGCTAGCACTCTTTGAATACCATTAAGTCTCGACATCAAATTCTTTTTTCTAGTGAAGATATTCCTAAATTGATTTTTATTCCACTCCTTAGCTTTCTGCGTAAACCAATTAATAGCATCACCCAGCTTACTATTACTTTCCCACGCCTGACGCACTATCGGGAAAAAAGAAGGATCCAACAACCACCCAGTTTGGAAACGAAAAGGCCTACTCTTCCCATATTGATTTCTCGGCTGCACCTCCAGAAGCACTGGACAGTGATCTGAATGACATCGGGTTAAATGAGTTATCCTAGCATCAGGATACAGCACACACCAACTTGGGTTCACAAAATATCTATCAATTCTCTCCTGAATCAAAGCTTGAACCTTCCTTCTGTTTGTCCAAGTGAAACGAGGACCAGCAAACCCAATATCCAACATATTACATTTATCCAAACACTCCTTAAACAGTAAAGACCTATTAACACTCACCGCCCTACCCCCAAATTTATCCTCACTGAGGAGGGGTTCATTAAAATCACCAGCTATAACCCAGGGCATGTTATGTAATTCAGCAACACTCATCAAATTTTTCCATAAAACTTGCCTTTCGGCATTCCTAGGACTAGCATACACAGCAGAAAGAATCCAGCTAACGTTTGTGAAACGTACCTTCACCTCAGCATGAATTTCCTGTTCAGTCATCGAGAGCAGAGCTATATCAACCCTGTCAGCATTCCACAGAACCCAGAGCCCTCCTGCATAGCCAATGGTGTCGGTATGGATTGCTCCATCAAACGGCAGCAAATTTGTGATCTCCCTAGCTCTGTCTCCCCCAACACAGGTTTCCATAACAACCAAAATATCTGGGTTGTGATTCTGAACCAAATCTCCAACTCTCTTCTTAAAGGAGGGCTTCAAAGCACCTCTGCAATTCCAAATAATGATATTCATCATAAAAAATTCTACAGGAAAGGGACAATCTGCACTGAGGCTCATCAATACCACCTCCTTCTTCAAGCTCCATACTGTCTGCCCCAACACCTCTCTCATCTGATCTTTCCCTGGAAATGGAGTACCCATGAGGTGTAAAACCCCCATCTCCATCTCCTCCATTAGCTTCACATTGCATATCACATGGCTTACCCACACCGGATACACCTACAACTCCGGTACTGTCACTAACCCCGACTGTGCTTTCATGCAAGTGGAAATTTATCTCCTCATGGCTCGGATCAGCCTTCCCCACATCACTCTCTTTATTGCCCACCTGAACCACTTCATAAATCGGATCAGCTTTACCCACATCACAGCCTTGGAAACCCACCATTGAACCCATGGAGGCCGATGAAGGAAAACCACCAGCTGCTTTCCCATTTGCCACCAGTTTACTGCACCGCCCAAGCTTCCTCACCGTGTCGTCACTCATCTCAGGCTGGCTGGACATATCACAAGATGCTTTTGACCCCCCAACGGCACTGCTATTCTCTCCAAAAGTAAACCCACTGCGAGTTGCACCTTTCTTAGCCATCACCGAGGAATATTTCTGTGATATATGGACTGACTTGGGCCGACTGACATTGGGCTTAGCATCACCAATTTTTAACATCAGACTTGGGCTACGTTGGACTTGCTTCGGTCCATCACTTCCCAGGCTTTGGACAACCGCAGCAATTTGGGCCCTATTTATAAACTTCGGAGGAGATAGCTTTCTCTTCACTTCCCTTGAAGGCCCATGACGTGAATCAGCCCGTGCCAGACTCTCCTTTTCCACGTTACCATAGTCCTTGAAGCTGAAACCATTATTCTATTTTGGTGAGGTCCCACCATTCCTCAACGGTTTGCTCCCATTCTTTCTACGTGCTACTACAATCCAAGGCCCGTACACACCCTCTCGCACATCCGCCTGCTCTGTACTTTGCTCAAAATCACGCAGCTCACCACTGGTCCCCTCTCCGCACCTTGAATCGTCAGGGACATGAGCAGAACGTGGACTAGAGCACGTCTCAGCAGCCTCCTTCGCTCCGGCCTCCGAGTACGATGGTCCTTGCTGGATAACATAAGGGCAATGTTCCTTTCTATGTCCTAGCCGGCCACACTCGAAGCACATTTTGTGAATTCCTTCATAACAAATCTGCTGTTCAATCTTCCCTATCATAATTGCAGTAGCTAAAGGTTTCTCCACATCCACTTGCACGCACATCCTTGCAAATTTCCCTCTAGTCTCCGACGCCGTAAAAGTGTCTACTCGAAGGACATTTCCAATGGCTTTTCCAATGAGCTGCAGTGCCTCTGCATTATAGTACTCGATGGGAAGCGCATTTAGTCTAATCCAAACAGCAATGGATGTTACACTTGCTAGCGCAGGTTGAAAATCCGGTTCCCATGGTCTAATAGATAGAAAGTGGTCTCCGATAAACCACGGGCCTTTCCTCAAGACATTTTCATAGTCCTCACCTAAGGACAACCTTGTGAGGAAGAAACCATGACCCAAGTCCACACAATCTAACCTCCCTGCCGGTTTCCATAGAGCCAGTAGCCTATCTTGAATGAAGTTAAGCCCAACACTCCGACTGTAAACTTTCACAATAAAAGCGCTTGCCCAAGGCTTACGGATTTTATGTTTGAGTTCCCTGGGTATTTTAACAGCTAGCAACCCTTGCCGGAGCGTTTCCACCTCCCCATCCGACTCAGTGTCATCAGCCATTCCATCCTCGAATCTAAAAGCTTGTGCGAACGCCCCAGGAATCTCTCCCAACAGTTTGTCTTTAAACGACGTATTCCGGTTCCATGGTCCACCATCACGGTTTGGTGAATCAGGACCAGAGCTATGACGTTCACCAAATCCGGCATGGCTCACATTCTTGACCTTTTTTGTGCTACGTACAAGTTCCTCTTTTTCCTCACGAGAGAGAGAGCGTTCCATGACTTTTTGATAGCAATATCATTTAGATTCATCCATCCATAAATTTCATCCATAGAAACAAAGCTCAAATTCATAAATTGACATTAATAAAGCTCAAATTCATCCATAAATTTCATCAATAGAAACAAAATTGCTATTTTGTACTATATTCCAGTCATATAAACTAAAATTTGAAGTTTAAATCATTCCATTTAAATTCTTGTGTCCAACTGAACCATTATTGAAATTTTACAAGTACCACTTAAAAAGGAAGAAGAAGAAGAAGAAAGAAAAGAAAAACCCACGATCCAATATGAATTAAATTGGCAAGCTTTATTTGTAATTTATTCACACTTCTTGAAAATTATTCTAACAAAAATTACAGCATCACACATAACATCTAACCACATTGATGCACCCATTCCCTGTATATAGTATCTGTAAATACATCTGCAATCTTATTAAAAGAGAAACAAAAAAAAAAAATTTCCTGATTAATATCACACGCTTTTCCACTTTGCACCAGAATTTACTAGTTTGGTATAAGCATTCTTAAAATCTTCAAAGAACATGCTCTGATTTTCAGCATACTTTGTGATCCATCTGTGCAATAGAAGGAGTGAGCTTCCCTTCAGTTAAGCAAAAGGAAAACAAACAAATATTGCACCAACATTATGTTATCATTTTTCTAAATTGAAAGCTCATATGCCAGTGAATTTTCAGCTATATTCCTAGAGAGAGAGAGAGGGTGAGAGCTTTTAATTATTTTTCTATGGCTTTATTGGTTCCAGGACACCATTTGGAAGCCACTGCCACGAACCACAATAAGTGCACATTCATGTATGATCAAGTCACCTACATCAGGTCCAAACTTTAGAAAACCTCGGATTTTAAAACACAAGGTGAGCAATTTGGATTAGTTAGGCAAAATCTGTGAACGAGTTGATAAAAATTCAAGATGAAGTTGACTGGGTCAGAAACAGTATGAGAGAAAACTAAGATGCATGTGTTAAATTCAGGAATTTGGAAAATGACAGGCTTTGTCTGCAGTTTGGACACACTCTGTGAAATTCTATCAATTTTTTTCCTAAAATCTGAATATAAAGTGTGATAAAACCCAATATTCTCAAACAAATGTCAATTATCAAGGACATCTGTGTTGCTTCTACAGTTCATGTATTGCATTGTTTGGGATCATTTTGCACCACACCTGCTAGCAAGTATGTTTCAAAATTTCATATATCTTTCCACCCAATCAGATTCATTTTCCTAAACTTTTTTTGCACATACCCTTCTATAGCTATTGAGAGCTCAGCAAATTAGCGAAACAATACAGGTCATAAGGGAAGCTCAAGAGATCTATGAAAGACAGAGAACCTTAAGCATTCGTTATCATCAGTAAGTGCACGATCTGAAGGAAGCCCAATCATGCTTGCCATACCACCTGCATGCGAAGAACAGAATAAGTAAATGAATAAGGAGAAAAGACTTTTCTGATAATTAAAATAAAAAGTGTAAGTTGCTTAAATTAAATTTGTTGATAGTAGTTGTTAAAGACAAAACCGCAAATAAAAATGTTAACCCCATCTCACTTCTCCCTTTCAATCATACTGAATATATCATGCAGTAATCTTTCATTTATATAGGCTAGACTTGAGCAAGCAATTTAAGGCCAATAATGCCACATATGGCAGAGTTTAAAGAAGACAAAAGAAAGTATTAATAGACAAACATCTCGGGCCAAAGATAAAGGCAATCATCGATAAACAACTCAGAAGATTGCTGGACTAAAATGATTTTTATGATCAGTTAACTACCTGAAGACGTCCATGGCTTCTGCAGAAGAATTTTAAAGTATGAATTGTCAAAAACAGTTGGATTTCCAAAACCTTTACTTCCAAGGGTATGAGCTCCAGACAGAGCAACAAGATCTTGTGTTCTGCACAAAAAATTAAGAGAGTCTTGCTTCAAGTAAGGCCTTTGTGAAGTTACTTACACAGTAAAATATGCCAAACATGCATACCTATTAGCTATGACCTACTAAGGATTCAGTTGTATAGCTCAAGTAAATAACATATAAATTTAGACTAGTTAACACCTAAAATTTGAACTATTAAAATATATATCAGCAATTCTTAGCTTTATCACTTGGGGCCAGGCTTAAACAGGTATTTAAGCTTTAAATTTGTCAAATCCACACATCTAAAAGTAAGTAGATTCGGCATTGCAGCATGTATAAATGTCAATATGGGTTCCATAATAGCAATTTAAATTCAAAACCCATGGACCCCAAAACTTGCTATTAATTCACAGGTAGGAAGTACACTTTAGCTCTATCCAATTATTGTAAATATGCTTTTATCTACACTTCTAATAAACCAAGTACTTTGCAGGTAAGGGACAGAATTTACAAGTGTCATACAAGAATTCGTCGAAGTCTTGGCGCTTGGCCAGAATTGATACTTCATTCATTTTGTAGTGCATAGGTAATAGTATGTTTTTTTTAAGAAGTCTTGCATGGGTGTTGCCCAATGATAAAGGATGTCATCATTTGCATGACACATTGACAGGTAGGCCTGTTGTGTAACGCATGGTGGGTGGGTTATAATGCACACATAACCATCGTGTTAACAGTTTGATGGCTGATGCTAGCATTTTCCCTAGTTCTTTTGAAGTATTAAAGAAAAATTGAAAATCTGGCTCATCATGCTCTTATTTCATGAGATATGACCTGGTACGGCCATTGTAGAACAGTGATTGCTAGTAAAGAAAACCAATGAAAACAAATATCAAAACGAAGGAAAATGAAATGACTGTTTGCAATTTAAGGTTTTATGTTGCTTTTGAGTTCCCAAAAAGGAAAATTTACATCAATTAAGAAAAAGAGTATTGTAATGACAATTGAATGGAGGCTGATTTCATATTGTGAGAAGTCCTGGATTCAAAATTCAAACTTATTTTCTTTGTCTACCATTTCTAAGCTACCAAGCCAAGCATTAAATAAACTGAAGGATCTGTCTAACGTAAGTGTAACTATTTAGTAAGGCACAACCAAGCGTGTTAAGTTAAAGTTGATAACAAAGGAGAATTTAAATAGTTATTAAAAAGGCTAACAAGCACAGTAAAATTTTAAAATTGTACAATAAATTACCCAAATCCCCCTTTAAATTCAGTGCTATAGCTGTTCAGCTGACAAGTTCACCTTTTGTGCCCCAGGAAATTAATAAAGAAGGAAAAAAAATGGAATTATAATTATTACATCTAAATATAGTTCTAGAAAAAATTATTTTACAACCAAGAAGAGGTTATCCATCTTTCTAAAGCACCACGTCACTAATTATTTACAGCAACTGCGCTGAAGATGATGACAAATATGTAAATTGTTAACAGGAACATGCGAATAAAAAAGGATTTTTGCAAACTATAAACTCACGATAAGCCTTTTCTTTGAAAGCTTTGCTTCAGACCAGGAGCATCCAGAGATTCTTGAGGAAGTTTCCCTTCTGGATCAGGCTCCCTATTAAGAAAAAAGTAATTATCAAAATCATAGGCAGTGGGCCTTCAATTAGGTATTTTCGAATTAATGCTGCACAAAAGAAGAATTTGAGGTTCTCCAAACTAAAAAGTAAACATTGAGTGGCAAACAACTCAAACACTCATTAAAAAAGACAAAGCTTGAGTTTAATATTTTGGAAGGATCTTAGGACACCAAGTGACCCAACATTCAGTTTTCTGCCATGTCATAAATTAGGATAATAAGCTAGCCTCTTACATTGAATCTAGTCTGCCTAAGGGAACTGGAATTGTTGGACCTCCACACAATGAAACTGCTTCAGCTCCCGCCACAGCAATCATGTCTGCCCATGATACTAATAATGGAAAAAAAATTTCAAAACATGATGGTAGGCACCAAAATATTCCCATTAAATTCAAACCCTTGAATAGTGGCATTTTCAGAAATAAAAACCTGGTTTTACTGCATCCACTTCAGTCTTCGCTTTCTCTAAAATCTAAAGAACAATGCACGTACACCGGGTGTCAGCTGGTCAGAGACTGTATGAAAAAGTTAATCACTTTGACTTTCATGTTCACATTCAAGAAATACAGAACAATAAACTTTCTATTGAAAATCATAACAAGGAGTTGCATAGATACATACAAGTCTACAATATATGTCTGCCTATAAGTAAAAAGTTGTGTAGGAGAGCATGCCTTCATAGGTTTTTTAAGACCTGCATTTTCTGGTCTATCAAGTTCATAAACGATGGAACCATTCATACCACCTGCAGTAATAATAATGATGCATAGTAAAAGAAGAGAAGAGTAAGAAAAATAAGAGTTGCAATTTGGTGAAAAAACAGGCTTAAAAAATTTCAGAATGAAATGTATGAATGTCTTTTATGTTGGAATCAGTTGGCAATAAAGCAGAATTTAACTGAACTACTCATAGCTTTACCCTAGTTACTTGACTTTACTAATGTCTGGAACCTCTATCTTGCCAATCCAATAAAAATTAAACTATCACTAGCATTTGCATCTTGTTCCTGTTATGAAAATGAACTATCAAGGTGAAAGAGATGAATGCAGAATATAAGTCTCTACTACAGATGGCACCTAATATCTGGAGACATTTTGTGAACTATAAAGCCTCAAATTATCTTTCCCATCTTTTTAGAACATTAAAACTTCAATACTTTTCCAAGACTTACACCAGTTTAACCAAAGAATGTTCTCTAGTCTGCTGTCTTACATCAGTTATAGTACAATAGTGGTTCAAAAATGGTTAATCTAGCTATCAATGGTAAGCATAAATCTGGCAACGAATTACAAACCAGACCGATAATCTATTGTAAGAAAACACATCAAATAGGTAATGCAATTGACTTAGATAAAAGACAGAATATAGCATAATGTATCCTACTAGTAAGCATCATCCACAATATTATCACTCTATAAAGCATCCCAATAACATTTCATCCAGACTATACCTGAATTTTCATCCATATCAAAAGTTCCTGCATCGTGAAAAACCAAACGAAGCACACCAGCCGCCTTTGCCTTTGACAATACCTTCCTCACCTCTTCCTTTATGAGCAGGTAGTTCTCACTTGTAGTTGTAGCCAGCCTTCAATGGTCATAGAGAAGTATAAAGTAAAATAGAAATGAGAACAGCATTTAGTCAGAGGATACATAAGCACACAATTATATATCATCTGGGTATGTAGTTTAACTATTTTCTCCACTGTTCCAAAAGTTTATGGTACCTAATAAAACCTATCAAATTGAATTAATATTATACACTACAGTTTTATAAATGAGCAATGTTTATTTTACACTCTCACTTACACACAAAGTACACACACTCGCCACTTTTGCATATAAATCATGACTTGAAGTCATGATTTCCAATGGTTCAAAAAGTTGAGTGTGTACCATGTGTGAAAGTGAGTGTGTGCAATAGAAATTTCGCTTTCTAAATTATATGCAAAATATCATTAGAGACCATTGCTGATGTGGTTTTTCTTAGTTCTTTTAGGACACAACTTTTGCCACAATTTACTGAGATGTTCAACCACTTTCACATAGAGCCACCACTTTAACGAGTTATGGCAACCGTTGTGCCCCAGACTTTACCTAAGCCAAGCAAGTAGCATCTAAAATCTGTTCAGATTCATCAATTACATCGAAAAAAACATAACAAAGAAGTAAAAATGGAAAAGAATTCAGGTATGAAAGAAGAAGTGTTAGCGGTAACTAACTAACTAACCCAGCAGCCTTAACTGCAGAGGCCTCATGATTGAAAAGAAGAAGCAATGGTGTTATTGTGGCTGCTACAAATACAAGTGCTCTCCTTCTACTTCTACTTCTACTTGTACTTGCACCTGAGACAGACTCATTCTCAATGCTTATGTGGTTGTGATTGTGAGTGGAAGCCCTGGGCGTAGTGGCTTGGAATTCGACCGTTGGGAGGGGTGAACATTGTGACCTGGCGGGAAATTTGAATTTGAATATGAATGAAGAAGTGGAGGAGGAGGAGGAGGAGCAGAGGAAAGAGCCGGGTTTACAGTTGAAGAGAATTGATGAACTCATACTCATTATCTGTAATGGACGGTTCACAGTCACTCACTGCTTTTGTTTGAAAGGTGGTGGGTCATTAAATGAATAGGGTTGGGCTTAGGGAAAGAAAGTTGAAGTTGCAGAGTGAGTGGAAAAATAGAAAGTAGCGAGTCCTTGTTAAAAAGTGATTTTCTGCCGCTAATAAATATAGAGAAGTGGTGTCATCTTAATATTTTTATAATAAATTCTAAGTGGTAAGTTGTTATTAGTTTACGTAATATTTTCACAATAAATTGTAGGTGGTAAGTTGTTATTGGTTTTAATTTGAACTTACCACTAAAATTATTTTTTTGTCCACTTATAACATTCAGTAATAACATGCCGTTTAAGATTTTTTTGTAATATTTCTCATAATTATTAGGCGGTGATGTGGTGCTCAATTCTTTTACGTTTATGGTGGACTCTATTAATTAAATTTATTATGAAATCTATTGAGATAAAAGAGCATCACCATTTGCTCTAAAAATACATAATAATTTTCTATCTACCACTATAGTTGAGACCACATTAGTAAGGGGCGATAATAAATGAGAGAATTCCTTATATTATTTAATTAGCAATTTTGGATTTTAATTCTAATATTTAATATTTTTAGCTTTTTGAGATACAAAATTATTAATTAAGTTTAAAAGTACAATTATCAGTGGCTAATATTTCTCAACAACACTAAACTTTTCGTATTTAGGTGTTGCTAAAATCTAATTATTAATTAATAATATGACTAAGAACTTGATTTACAGTAGGATTTTATTGATTCTAAAAAAAAAAAAGTAGGATTTTATTTATTTATTTTAAATTTATTTATGCAAAAACAATTATAACAAATATTACCATTAAAAGTTGACACATTACTTTTTTTTTTTTTTTTATCAATTTAGCACGTAATTTAATAAATTAATTCTAACCAAACTAATATTGATTTCATTTAGAGAAACCAAATATCATGGTTAAAAGAATAAAAATAACAAGAGATGAAAATTTATTATTTTTTTGAAAAAGGAGTTTCACTATGCCTAGGGTAAGGACAGTATGGTGAAGAAAATTCAAAATCTAATTTCCAATTTTGATTTTGGTGTTGAGAATAATGAATTGTTTGATGTGTGGCCATGTGAGAGATTGGATTGAGAATAATGATTGTTTTGAGCAACCTTACTTGAGGATCCCAAGATTTTGGGTTCAACAAAAGTAGAGTAATGTTAAGTCCACAATATTTTCACAACAAATTTTAAGTGACAAGTTGTTACTAGTTTTTTAAATTGAGCCCACCACTAACATCACTTTTTTATCCATCAATATTAGCTTGCTACCTAAAATTTGTTGTGAAAACATTGTAAAATAGCATTTCTCATAAAAAAATCTTGGCCTCCCAAACACAATTCTTAACCCATAAAAAAAACCCAAATAACATCAATAAAAATTAGCCTAAATAACAGCAAAAATAGCCCATACAACAACTAGATTATGCCCAACAACAATAAAATGAATAAAGTATACAACAAAAAGCCCATTCAAAAATAAAAATAAATAAAAACTCCTAATCATTTAGATTCCTAACTCATTCACCAATTCCATAAAAATAATCTCTAATTTCATTTTTCCTAAAAGACAATATCGAGAGATATATTGTAGCAATAATGAGCTTTCTTTGACGACGTCAGTAGCTCTGCTCTCTCAATTTTATAAATTGCAAGTGGAGTAGCTCTGCTCTTCTCGGTGACTCGGCTTGCAGTCTTAATAGTTATCATCTCTCTCTCTCTCTCTCCATTTGTTCCTTCTCTATTAGAATTTCATATTCTCTCTCACTTTATTACTCTAATCGCTCATTTTATCTCTCATACCTTCTCTATTATAATTCCAGATTCTCTCTCACTTTATTACTCTAATCTCAACATTCTGATCGCTCATTTTATCTCTCATTAGTCATTTTATGCGTTTTTTTATTTTGTTAGTAGAAGGAAATTGTAAGACATTAAGTAGTTGTCTTTTTTTTTTTTTGATGTCGATATATTCAATTTATTTATTTATTTATTAGATTTTATATAATTTAAGTTTTTTAATGACTATCAAAAAATAAAATAAAAAAATTTCTAGAGCCCCTGAGATTACTTAGAGGCACGAGACAATTATCTCTAAAAGAATTTGGCAAAATAGCCAACTTGGGGAGAAGGGTGCCTCCTCACAAAAGACTCATCCAATATTAACATTTAACAAAATAAGACACTTAAACCACCCATCGGAATAACCAATGCAACCGTGTTTAGCATATTTTTTTCCGGCTGCCAAAGTAATTTTCATTGAAAATGATAGCACATTAAATCAGATAACTAGTGGCTTACTATTCTTGGAAAGTGTTAGCAATATAAACAGCTATGTGCAACAAAACAAACCTGAAAAGTTAACGGATACCCAAGGATTAGTTTAAAAAATATTTTTAAAAACTTTTTATGGAAAGAGAAAAAAATAATTAATTTTTTTGATAGTTTTTTATATTTTTCATAACAATAATATCAAAACTTTCCTAAAATGATTCATTAACAAATGAAAAATATTATGTCCACAACATTTTCACAATAAGTCCTAAATAGCAGATTGATATTGGCTGTTATTGATGGACAAAAACATAAATTCAACAGTGAGTTCAAATTAAAAAATACCACCTAAGTAGAATTTGTTGTGAAAGTGTAATGAAAATATTATAGACGTAACACATCTCTTAACAAATATTTGGATCCCAAAACTAATTCTATTTGCACCAAAAAGCTTGTAATTCAACTGACTCAACAAAAACACTGAAATCCAAATCTCTTTTTCCTAATTGTAACTATCGATTTTCCTCCCTGTCGAGATTAGTTTTGAGGTCACTCCAACTGTAAAAGGGCTCTTAATTGGGCCCAAGCAGAACCAACCTCTACAATATTTTTAAGGGCCTCTGATGCAAGTTTCGAGCAGTAAAGACACATAATAAATTATAAGGACAATAAAAACAAAAATTCATATTATGATTTTTTGTGTTTTTGTATGAAGAAAATACGATGATAATAAGTGTCTTGCTAAACATCATCACAGAGAAAAACTATCCGCGAACCCTTTTGGCTTTTTCTACCATTACCTCCAAAATCAACATAAGAATATCGGAATAAGAGCCTTGTAACTCAATAACATCGACCTGTCTCATTTGTAAGGAGAATCAGGGTTCAAATCCCCTCCCCACTAGTTGGTTGTAACAGTTTATCAAAAATTTTTAAAAATAAAAACAAGAATACTAATGAAAATTAATGAGGATAAAAATAATTACACGTGCCGTCTATGAGGATCACAACTCCTTGACTCCATCTACTCCAAAGCAAATAATGATCTGGTTTATTTATTACTGGATGTGCTGTTTCCGCTACCGCCAACCCAATATTGTTTGACTGCAACCAATATCTTCTCAGGCACAAGGGGACCATCCTCGTGATCCATCAGCCTGATAGTCCATCTCATGCCTCCAGCAATTTTCTTAACCTTGTTCATGACATCAACTTCATCCCTCAAGATGACAGCCCCTTCAGGCCTCAAAATCCTATCCATCTCCAGAAGGATGTCTTCTAGTTGGCACCTATTCAAGCATTTGCATATATTTTGTCATAACTTAAAGGTAGTAAAAACTTCTTACAAATGAGGTTGTCTATCAGAAGAAAACCCCATATAACCAGGATTTAGCTAATAAATTAAGATCATATAAATTGCAGCAATCTATTTTTTTACAAAGTATAGGAGATAAAGTAGTTACAGAACTTTTTGCACATATAGTATTAGTGCTATTTCCACTTTAGCTCTCAAGAAAAAATCAAGCCTGGAAAGCCATTGTTATCATTTGTTAGGTTTTAGATTGTTGACTAAATTCCTATGTCAAAACAAAGTGTCGTAAGGGTAATTCATTCATGTTTAAGTTGTGCTAAGTTGAGCCAAGAAGCAAATTGAAAAATTTAAGCTTTAGAATACTCGCTCAATCGAAATCATTCTTGCTTGAGTGAATGTCAGACAGAAAGTTCTTGGGACCTCACTTGACAGAAAATTAGATAGATGTGAAACCTGCACTTGACTTAAAATTGTGTGAATAGTAAATTGAATTGTTGTGTCACCTATTTACCTAGTTTTCTCTATGTCAACCAACCCTTGCTACAAAGAGAGTGAAAGGCTGTTATACATGAGCAAATCTAAGAACCAAACCTCCTTGAGCTTAAAGAGTCCTAAATTCCTCTATATTTTTTTAGAGATACATTTTGAGAGTTCCTAGAGCCCTGAGCTTAAAACACTGTGAGTTTTATTCATCCAAACCACACAAAACCCAACCCTTTGTCAGTGAATTCATTGATAGAAAACCTCCGAAGAATTCTTTGGAGCATCGGATTTCCAGGTCCTTGTGGACAAGGTTTTTTTTTTGATAGATAACGAAAATTTTATTAGAAAAATAGCCAACCCGAGTACATTGGGGATGTACTGTGGGGGCAAAAATCAAGAATCAAAATTACAATGATCAAATAAAACAGGAATGGAAGAACAAGTAAAATGCGATAAAGCCACACTCCAAGCAAGGAGAGTGTGACAGAAAAAAGATTTAATCTCTAGCAAGGACCGTTCACATCCCTCAAAACATCTAGCATTCCTTTCACTCCAAATGCACCACATCAAACAATGCGGCACTAGTCTCCAAAGGCCTATATTGCGATGACGCCCAAACTTACCTTGCCAAGATTCAAACACCTCAATTACCTTATGTGGCATAACCCAGTGAATTCCAAACAAACAAAACACCAAAGACCACAACTCAAAAGCTATGGGGCAATGAAGAAGAAGATGATCCACCGACTCTCCACACCTCTTACACATATAGCACCAATCAAGAATAGTAATACGCCTTCTGCGAAGATTATCTGTTGTAAGAATTTTACCTAAGGAAGCAGACCATGAGAAAAAAGCTACCCTTGGAGGAACCTTCGATTGCCACACCATTCTCCAAGGGAAAGAAGTAAGATTAGGAGGGTAGAAAGAAAGATAGAATCCTCTAACCTCAAAACCTCTACTCCTAGCTGGTTTCCAACAAACGTTGTCAGGGCCAACCCCCCTCACAGTCGTAGAGTAGACAACGCCCATAAACCGATCAAAAGATTGTTGCTCCCAATCTTGAGGTGGACGACGAAATCTAACATCCCAATGAATCCTCCCACCAGACCAACCCATCACCTCTGCCACCGAAGCATCTCTTGCCCTACTAAGACAGTAAAGTTCTGGAAAAGCCTCTTTGAGGGTACAATCTCCACACCACACATGCTTCCAAAACTTCACTCTAGTACCGTCCCCCACCTCAAACCGTAGGAGTTTAGAAAAGATCAACCAGCCACTTCTAATATACCTCCAAAGGCTAACACCATACGCACTTGTCACCTTTTTCGTGCACCAACCACCCCAATCATTCCCATACTTCGCCTCTATAACCTTCCTCCATAAAGCATCTGTCTCTATACCATACCTCCATAACCACTTGTGGACAAGGTTATTCATGGAGAAAGTTCCTGTAGAAAAATTTCAGAGTTCTAGGGCCACTAGGTGGGAAGGCAAGCGGGGCGTTTACTAAGGTTACATAGAGAATTTAGCTACAAAGGTTTTGTAAGTAGGCTATTGTAATTGTTTCTTTTTTTTGGCATAAGGGGTTGAATCCTCTGGAGTAGTTTTTCCTTTAAAGAGTTTCTTCATTGGTTTTCCACTTTGTTTCCAGATCTGTGTGTTGTTTATTGCTTTCAGTATCTTTATTGCTTTTGATTTGGTGATTGATAACTGTGGTTGAAGTACTTGTTTGTGTTGTCTATTTGTGCTAATCTGTTTGGAATCAATCAATTCATCTGCTTCTAGTTGTTTGGGGGTCTAATTCGAATTTTTCATCATTGATTCAAAACCTCACAGAAAAGTTAGTGGGCGCTCCTATGTTGTTTACAATTTCTAGCATCATAGCTTTTCGCTGAGTTCCAATAAAGTACGACACATTAGCATGAAAATGATATATATATATATATATATATATATGATATGAAAATACCTGGAAATTAAGAACCTATGACTACAAAAACAATTGTCGATCTTAAGGCTTCCAGGTCAATTAATTTAAAGTCGCCAAAACCTGATATGACTTCTGGCGTACAGGAAGAAGAAGAAGAAGAAGAGGCTTACCTGTTCTGGTACAAGCTGAATACACCACTAGCATGAATAAGATCATACGTCCTTGGGTAAGTAGAGAAGCCTTCACACCTGAACAAAGATATATAGGGAATAAAAATGTTATCGAGATTACATAGCCTTTGGCATTGTGATAAAGAAATGGAACTGGTAACAAGAATGAAAGCTTGTACTATTTGACATTCTTATGTTGCCCTCAGCATTGTAATAGACATAACCAAAAAATTTGAAAAAATTAATTAGCAACCATATTGCACATATGCTTAATAAGTTGCAAAAGAAGTTGCTATGCTATCAACAAAAAGAAGAAAAGGGAAGCTTATAAATGAATCCCTCTCAGAATGTACCAAAAAATTCAAATTCAACGTAAGCAGCTATTAGTTGGTCATATAATAACAGATTTTAATCTTTATCAAAATTGCAATTAAAACTCTCATGCTAACAAATCTCAGCAATTACAGTACATAAAAATATAGGGAAAGTGTAAGAGACTTTAAGTGGGCAACAAAGAGAGAGAAAATTGTAGGGACATACCAGTCATGATACATGCCAATTAGACCTCTCTCATAGATAACACCTAAAGTGTTCTTGGAAATTGTAGGCACCACATTCATCACCCAAGATTTCGGTGATTCAAGTGCTGCTGCAAATCCTCCAAGGCCTGCATTCATATCCATCACATTCCGATATCTTGTAGTGCCAATAAATCTATTGATCCTTTTGTAGGCATTTAAACGTTTTTTCCAAAGTTTATTGTCCTCTTCGTAAGATTCTGCTGTAACCCCTTCAATGGATCCCTTAGCTATTCGGGGAGGAACTGCAAAAAGCCTAGCTGGAAACTTCTTCAACTCCCCTCCTGCTACTTCATCTTTACTACTTACCTCAGGGAAAGGAGTTACACATGTGCCCATTTTCTTGTACCTAATATACACCACAAAAATAAGAATTAGGATGATAATACCAAAAGCAACAATTTTAACAATTTTGAGGGAAAAAAAAAACATCTGAAAAGTCTATCACTAGATTTGCAAAACATTAAAATTCAATGCCAACATTTAATTGGAGTAAGGCAAATTCATAGATTTTTATATAACGTTTTACTAAAAAGAAGGAATTTGAATGAAGTTGATCAAATTAGATGGTTGCAGATTCAACCCTTATTTATCAACTAAATGGAATTTCGAGGCACAATTGTGCTAGTGTTAATCCATACTGGCTCAAATTGGATCGATTCAACCAGTACAGGACAACAAAGTGCAATACACCATGATATCCCATATATCAGGGAGTTAATTGTCATGGATACAATCAACCAACATATTAGTTATACATACGAAAGTCCATTCCTCCCAACCACTACTTAAATGAGCATGCACTGCCTCCACATAACGGAGAATGAAGCTTAGTTGCTCAGCATGCAGTTGCCTAAGTTGAAGTAAAAACAGAACAAGTATTCACAAAGAAATAGATAAATAGATCATAGGGAGTTAGGATTCTGTGTGTTGGATGACACAACTTCACAATGGCTTCATTATAATTTTTGTTAGGACTTTTGAGGATTTGGATAGTTCAGGTGTTCAGATGATTGCCTCTTTTAGTGGGACTCTTTTTGATTGGTCTCGGGCATGGGGAATCATGACTAGTGATTCTCTCCCCTCTTTTCTTAGCTCTCTTTCTCTTTTGTAATTATTCTGTTGTTTGGTTTTTTTTTTTGTTTTTTTTTGTTTTGTTTTCTTCTTCTTGTATTTTCTGGGTTTGCTCTATGTTTTTCATGCATAGAGTAGCCATTTGTATATATAACATTCTTACTTATCAAAAAAAAAAAAATTTTGTTAGGAAAATAACACATTCGGTCCTTAAAATTCATCCAATTTTCCAATTTGGTCCCTAGCTTTTCAAAAATAGCAATCAAATCCTTACATTACACAAAACACTGATGTATCATTTGTCTAGACGCATTTACAACAAAAAATGGTCTAGGTGTCTTACAAAATACATGCATTCAGCCTAAATAGTTTTAAAATGCCACACTATCAGCGTAGCCTAGATCTGAGAACCCAAGCCACGTGGCATCATAGTGCCAGATTTTATTTTTATTTTTATTATAAGTAATAAGACTTTTATTGAAAAGAAAATGAAGTAACTCCCAAGTACATAAGCAGTAAGGAAGCTACAAATAACATCGAAATGACATAAGTCAAGGAACTCCTCTAGTGAGGAAAAGGAGTGACTACTTAAAGCCAGCCAGCCAATCTAGCGAGGAAAACATACAACCATAGTACCAGATGGTCCAATAGTGTGGCACTTTTATCCATTTGTGGTGCTCACATCTATCTTTTAAGACACCTAAACCTTTTTAAAAAAAATTATAAATGTGCCCAATCAGATGACATATTAGCATTTTGAGTATTGTAAGGACCAAATTTGGACCATTTTACATTTTTCAAGGATTTGATTGTTACTTTTGAAACTCTAGGGACCAAATTGGAAAATTGGACAAACTTTAGGGCACAAAGACATGCTTCTAACTTTGGCTAGCTCATTTATGTGGAAACTTAGCAAACATGTAGCTTGAAGGCAGCACTAAAGTAATCCATGACCATAGTATTTCTTCAAACATTAATAAGTATAATAGGACAACTGTTGAAAAGAATAAGTACCAAAGATTTCAATTGATAGAATTGTTTCATACCTCTATCAGTGAATAACTATAACAAAACAAACACAATTAAGAAAAAATTCAAATTCCCTTAAACCATAAAATGACTGACTGATGGCTGAAGTATCAAAGACAAGTGACTATCTCATACCTCAAACAGTGAACAATATCACAGAAACCTAGTAAAAATATAATCGAGCAAAGATTTTTTCAACCATAAATTATAAATGAACACTGATGGTAGTACCAAATGTGTTATACAAGTTAAATGCCGTACCTCTAACAGAAAATAACATTATAGCAACTATAACATCATAGCATCACAAGGACTCACCAGACATCATCAGCATCCTTTGATGTACATATATTGGCAGAGTTTCTTTGGCAGGATTTGGCATTTACTTTTTTTCTCCAGATTGCGATATCTCCCTTCTCATACTTCTTTTCCCAGCAAAGAAGTTCAGCCAGCTTTTCAATCTTTGTTTGCTCAGCATTGAGATCCTCCTTAGACCGCTTCCATGTTTGGTAATAGGTCTTCCAATTGATTGGAGGGCCAGACAAAATCCAGTATCCACCAGGTCTGAGAACTCGATCAACTTCCATGAGGTACATTCCATCTGTATAGAGAGGTTCATATGTGAAATTAACTTCCACCAGGTACAAAAAAATTCTACCACCTATGTTCTAAATTGAGAGTCCACTTTTTAAACCATTTTCTACCATTTTGGTGTGATTTTTCATTTGCTACAGAAAACATTTTCCATTGACTAGCATTTTCAGTCACACCAAAACACACAAAACATTTTACGCTGAAACAAACGGGTCTAAGTTTAAGTACGTTTTGCATAATACAAAAAGTACAACGATCAATACATGATTGTCAACCAAGATATTGGACATTCCTATCACTTACCATTTGCAGTCCATGGTATCAGACATCGAGAGCACTGAGCCATATCAAAGGCTCTTGATGGGTATGGAAGATTTATTGATCCAAGAACACCTATAATAGCAGGAACACCTCGCTCCAATGCAAACTGAACCTGTGCTTCATGATTGTCCCTTGGTGCAAAGGACATAGCCAATACATTTCTTTTCAGCAAGTATGCACCCCAGCTTGCAACCTGTGTTATGAACAGAATTATTAGTCCAGCAACCATTACTGAATTGAAAAGCCAACTGTGAAGCAGATTAGGCAGCTTGTAGAAATAACAAATGAGCTACCGCCATCATATTGATACTATAAATTGGAGCAATAAATTATATTATATAATTATAATGTGAACCTTGTTAGAAAGAAATCACATTCATATGGATAGTTTAAACTCCCAAAAAAATGCCAAGTAGTCCAGAACAGAACCTACAAGATGGGTATTCAAGAGCATAAAGCTAATGTTGATTCTCAATATATCAAGCCCTTCAAGGAAGATACATCAACCACTTGTGACTTTCAGGCCTCAGTACAGGCATTGGCATTTTAACAATGACATCAAGACAGACATTATGCACGAGCATCTCTATTTTATAGTTTCCATGTAACACAGAGAGGAAGAGGCCTAATTGGGTTATGTGTTAAAGGCCTCTGAACTGGAAATAAAACAGACAGTTCAAGGGCTCAACATGCATCCAGGCAAGCTAGAGAGAGAAGGAAGATTGGGAAGGGGGGAATTGGGAACAATTTGAGTTCTAAACTATTGACAAATATTACTATGTGCATATATGTAGACACATAAACAATAAATAAATAAATCATTGTAATTTGAACAATCAACATACTCCACAACCGGTATCCAGTGCTGTTCTGACAGTGCCATCTGCAATTGGAATAACAGATGCAAGTTCATCAATATATGCGTCCGCACCTTGAGGAAACATTGTTCCCCCACCTGGAAATTTGAACACATCTCCCTGAAACTGCACCCAATTCTGGACTGCCTTCTCAACAGTCAGATGTTTATAAGGAACATTAGCATAGTGGACATAGTCCCGGCTTTTAGGCCAAGGGAATGGAGTCACATATCCCTTGGGTGCTGGGATAAGACAGTGCAATTTTTCCTCCTCTGGAGGGCAATGTCTTTCCCTGTATATCATATTTTCCCTTGGGAATTTCATTGCTCGGTCTTGTTCTTGGCAAGGAGTATAATCAGTATATTGGATGTCACAAGGCTTAAACACTTTGGCTCTGGGTTCATCATGTTCAATAATTTCAAGATCATTGTGATGAGCCTCAAAATCTAGAATGGTAACGTTGTTGCAATCTGTCTGCCTGGTTATTTCCAATGGTATGCCATCACCTTTTCTGAAACCACTCTTCTGCCATGCTCCCAAAAGGTAAAAGAAACAGCACAAACCAATAACGATAAGTATAGACAACGTGCCTCGTGTTCTGTAGCCTGGTAAGTGATACTTGGAGCCCATCATATGATTAAGACAATTCCCTCAAACCTACATTATTGTGCAGCAAAATTAGAAAGCAAAACCTTGAAACATATCATCAAGGGTTGAGAAGTAATATTAATCTTGGGGAAAATTCATTTATAACTGTACCAACTATGTAATATTTATCTATAACCAGAATAAGTGTATTGACTAGTTTAACTATTACATAAACATATATCCAAGAGGCTTCATGTAAAAAAATTGATCAATTTAAATCTAAAGATAATGACCAATTGGGACAATTAAAAAAATGCAACTCCAGCACATAGTTTCACTCTTTTAGACAATAGTGCTTGCATTCAAAAGATACAAACTTTAGAGTAAGAACTTTGCGGATGGGAAATGTGAATTTACAATCACATCATGATCAATATCTCTTTACATTAGTTATTTACACACTATGATTTATTGGCAGGCCAATTCTCATTGCTATAATAAAAATATGGATTTAATTAAATCAAGAAGTGGCATACTGGAATTTTCTCCATTACACAATCTAAAACAGCTACAGAGATCTCTTCTATTGCTTTATCAAGTTGGTAAATTAATGGAACTTTACAGCCAAATCTGACATATTTGAGTGTCTAGATAACAAAAAGAAATCATAAACAACAAGCAGCAGAACTAAAGTGGAAACTCTTAAGAAATCGCAAGCTTCTCAAATACCCAGAAGAAGGAAAAAACACAAGTGCATAGACTTATAAGAATACACAGTAAAAACCCAAAAAAGAAAAAGAAAAAAGAGATCAAATGCTTTACCAGAGTGTGAGAGAGAGAGAGAGAGAGAGAGAGGGAGAGTAGTCAATGGCTCCAAAGAGATGATATGATGATTTGGAAGTGGGTTCTACCAGCTATGTTGTTAAGGGTCTCTCTCTCCTTCACTCTGAATCTCCCACACTTATTCAGTGCTAGTGACAGTGAGCCAGAGAGAGAGAGAGAGAGAGTTTGAGCTTTTATAACTTATTTAAATTTGAAGTTAGATACTTTATAGTATTAGGTTAGAATTAGATACGTAGATAGTTTGAGTAGTAGCAGTAATCCACTTCTTCATTGGGAGAGTTGGAAATTCGGAGGACTATTTATTTTGGAGTTATCCACCGACACAGCTGCTCATCATCCACTACGGGGAAAAAAAAAACATGTTAGGATTACAATAAAATTCTCAATTTTCTCAATTTTTTTAAATTTCAATTCGCTACGCGTCAAGTTGTAAATAATTAAGAAAAAGAGAGCATTCATATGAGTTCACAACTCGTTACTATGTGGTAAGTTATGAATAATAGAAAAAAAAGTATTTATATAAATTTACACCATGTGGTGAGTTGTGACAAAAATTATATAAATAGTTAAGAACTTATCATTTATTATAGTCACAAGCCTAAAAAGAAGTAGAAATTGGATCTTGTTTAGTGGCCCCACTGCCCGTGATTAGCTGTTTAAAGTGATCACAGC
Source organism: Quercus aquifolioides (assembly GCA_019022515.1). Taxonomy (NCBI): domain Eukaryota; kingdom Viridiplantae; phylum Streptophyta; class Magnoliopsida; order Fagales; family Fagaceae; genus Quercus; species Quercus aquifolioides. The sequence goes on from CM032327.1 coordinate 82,847,272, forward strand.
ACATACGCACATGGTGTTGGTGTCTATTTAGTCACGCAAAGTGATTATTAGTCAAGTTTACACAGATCCATGCACATGAATAATTTTACATCTTTACCTTCTTCTTTTTTGTTACTTAAAAAGAAAAAGATAGCCAATTGGGCTGAGGATTCTTAATTTTCTAAAATTTGTGATTTTTTGGGCTTAATCCATTTGAGCTTTCGGATTTTGTCATAATTGTACAAAGCTGAATTTTAAAGGAAAGCCCAAACGACTTTTCATTGTAGTGGAACGGATTCATGGGTTTTAGGCCCAATTCAAGGATTTTTTTGACTGGGTCAGCCCAAAGAGGAGAGAAAAATTTATTGGTCTTCTTTTATTTTAAAACCCATGTCCGAGCCCATGTTTAGTTCTTAGGACTTGGGTCATGCCAAATTAGTCTAAAATAATCAAAATATCCTTGGAACCGCAAAAATAACTAAAATGAACTACGAATATTCAAAATACTCCAAAAACCTCTGAACAACTTTGCAATGTCTGTTTCCCTCTGTGAGAGAGAGAGAGAGAGAGAGAGAGAGAAAAACTTTGCAATGTCTGGATTGTTGGTTATAGTGAGTAGATCTGGCTGAAGGCCTCCACATGTTCCAAACCGGATTGTTCTAGATACAGAGCATTAGAAAAATAGGTGTATGCTGGTCTCTGGTTCATATATTTGAGCCCATCCTCCAAATTAACATTTTGATCCCATTTACATGCTTATTGAAGTTACAGATGTATGAAAAATCTTAGCACCTATGTGTTTCACAGTGCTTTACCATGACTAGTCAATGAAATGCTCATGTTGACAATATTTTTATTTGCCTTGTAATAGGCAAATTGAAAATTACTTGACCGTGAAGCAGGTTGCTCAGTAGTATGTGACAAAGTTGTAGAAGGCATTATTTATTAGGTGCATTATGTTCTGACTCATCTATGTTGTAGTGAAATTCAAAAAAATATTGTTACAAACATCTTGCCAAAGTTGCAAAAAGCATCTCTATATAGCAACAGACAGCTAATCTGGGAATCCATAGAGATTAAAATATAGCACTTGTACGCAGTTTAAGAGATACACAAAAGATACTGAAAAAAGGAAAAACCTAAGCTCTAAAAATTCCAAGAAACCAACAAAGAAGCAAAACCCCTAATTGTTCTGATCCAAAGTGACTTCAACTCAAGCACTGAGACATTAGTTTCATCAAATGTCCTAGCATTCCTCTCCCACCAAATACTCGTTCTTAAAAAAAGAGGAATTTACATTTATAAACAATGCATAAATAATGAAAACATGAGGGGTAGTGTATCCTTCTTTTCTCTTCATTTACAATTTTCTATCTAAATCTAAAAGTACAGCTTAGAACTGGTTCCGGGGTGTTAAGTAATTGGTTCGAGTATTATGCTCTTTTGGTTTTTTCTAGCCTGGACCAAAATCATGAAGTGATCTGCCATTGTACAATATAACCTAACTGGTACCTTCCTGATCAAAAACATTAGAATCGTCCCTGTTCAGCATAATGATATCCAAGAACTCGCAATGAAATATGGATAGCAGGCTCAAATGGTAAGAATTAAGATAGACCATTAAAGCATTAACTGGTGGACTGTGAATCATGTTAATATATATATATATATATATATATATATATATATTAGAGAGGGTACCCCAAACCATAACACATGCACTTCCATTCTAATATTTTCTTTCAGCCCTTTTACTTTGTGGAAGAAGGGGGTTGGCAACTTTGACATCACCTCTTTTATTTCAAATCATGAAATTGGATCAAATTTCTTGATTTTTTTTGTTCATGATTTTGCAAAACTATTATCATAATCAAGACTATTTATTTACAAAGCAAGCAGGAGCACATGAACTAGTAAGAAAGCTCAAGCTATGGCTAGTATTACAAAATTGAGTATTCAAAAATAAAAAATTTACAAGAACTTAAAACTAAGGAAAATAATAAACAGCTCATCCTATCTTCAGTAACTGCTTTGAATGTCATCTTGGGCCAGAAAGCCGCACAGCAGAAAGATAAGCATCACTGTTGTAGTCTGATGGGCCTGAGGAAGTGCCTTCCTCACTGACTGATTTAAAGAAACTTGAATATAGGCGAAATCCCAGAGGAGAGGAAGTGGGAGGGTGAGGAACAGCAATGAGTCCTTCAAGCATTTGGACAACCTTGGTCATTGATGGCCTTAGATGCATATCTTCCTGTATGCACCACAACGCAACCTTAATGGCAGTTGAAACTCTCTCATCATTTACATCTATATTCAGTCTTGAATCGATGATGTCTCGCAGTTTCCCTTCTTCCAACATCTTAAAAGCATAGGATGGGAAATGGGATTTCTCTGAAGTTTCCTCTGGCTCAAAATTTTTTCTTCCACCAATGATCTCTAACAATACCATCCCATAGCTATAAACATCACTTTTCTCTGATATGGCATAGTTTGTGATCCACTCTGGTGCAAGGTACCCCCTTGTGCCCCTTAGTGTTGTGAAAACATGGCTTTGCTCTCGAGTCATTAGCTTAGCTAATCCAAAATCTGAGACTTTGGCAAGGTAATTATCATCAAGAAGCACATTTTCTGGTTTTATATCACAGTGGACAATCTTGGCATCGCAATCTTCATGGAGGTAAGCTAGTCCTTTTGCTGTTCCCAATGCAATATTGAATCTGGTCTCCCAATCCAACAGGAACTGATCATCATTGTTTTTCTTGAATATCCATTTATCCAAAGACCCATTTGCCATGTACTCATAAACAAGAAGCCGATGACTTCCTTCAGCACAGAAGCCTTTAAGCTTGACCAAGTGAACATGATGGATGCTGCCAATGATGCTAACTTCTGCTCGAAACTCTTTCTTTCCTTGTCCAATGCCTTCTAACTTCTTCACAGCCAGTTGAGTTCCATCAGGGAGAGACCCTTTGTAAACTGAGCCAAAACCTCCTTGCCCAAGCTTCACAGAGAAGTTATTAGTTGCACTTTGAAGGTCTTTGTAATTGAAACGAATCGGCATCCCAGACAAGTTCTCCAAAAAATTATCCTCTTCTGAAGTCTCCTGTGGAGATTCAGGCAATTGTCTCTTTGCTCTGTAGTATCGAAATCCCACATAAAGTAGACCAATGATGATAAGTATTGTTGAAATAGCTATAATCACAACAAATGGAAAGCCTTTTTGGTTGCTTCCACCTCCTCCATTACTTACGCCACTGCCTCCATCACTCAAGACCTTAATGTATGAAATGAAGCCAGAGCCTTTACCAGAGTTTTGGAAGCTACCTATGCTGTCAAGTAGAAAACAAGCTCCTGTACTGTTTTGGAAGAATAAAGCGAGGCAAGAGCAGTTACCATCACAGGAGGCTTTGCAACTGTTCAAATCAGTAATAGAAGAGGGTGTAAGGAACCCAAGTGCAAAATAATTGAGCCCATTTCCAGCATTTAAAAGCTCTGTACGACCGTTTGAGTGATCACATGGAGAGACAATCCCAGTGTTGCAATTTCGGGAGCTAAGAATTGAAGGGCATTGGCACATGTTTTCACTGAAACATGTGACATATGCACTACAAGGTTCCGGGGTGCTGCATGGATCGTTTGGTATTTTTGTTTGTGAAGCACTACTTGACTTTCCATCTTCGAGATTGTAGAATGAGATAAAGCCATCATTTCCTAGGACTGCAATCCAAGTGGCATTTGTGTCAGTGTAGGTTGAGAAAATAAACTGCCACTGTAAGTCTTTGTTTTGATCATAGATATTCCATGAATTTGCAATGAGAGATGCATTAGTGACCACACCACCAACTTGATTGATTGTCTTTCTGCTGTCCTTCCCCATAGACCAATAAGGCTGCGGAGTTGGAAAACCTGCAGAAAGTATCATGTCGCTCGACTTGATCTCAAGAATATAAGTCAAGTTCTTAGAGCTAGGATTGCTTACGAGCTTCATTCCTTCAACAAAATCTTGGTTTGGCAATAGGGTATCTGTGGGATTTTTAAAACTCTGCCAAACTATTTCACTTCCACTCCCATACATAACCAAATTTCCCGAGTTCTGCAATTCAATTGCTGAAACTCCTTTGCCTTTAGTATCTGGTGACCAAGCCACACCATTTCCTTTCTGTAAGTACACATTACCCTTCGCATCAAACACAAATTGATCAGAATTTGCAACTGGGGAATCTCTATTTGCGGACCAGACTGTTCTTGAACTCTGCAAATGGATGATTACTAGTAGGAACAATGTGACATCTGGGGTTGTAACGAAGCCAAAAGCAAAATTCGAGTTGTTGGATAAAAGAAAATATCCATTATTATCAATATATAACATCTGAGACGCTTGAAACCCAGGCCGAATTTTGCCAAAACTTTGAATACTAGCCAAACTTGTCTCAGAGAGAAGGACAACAGATAGCCATGTGAAGCCCATGAAACGAAAGAAGCTCCAAGTTTCCATGGCTAATCCAACAACATAAGACTCACACAAATTTGGGAAAACCCAAAAGTCTAGGAAGAAGTATAGAATTGAAGATTGTAAGGAGGATGTGGAAAAAGAAAAATTGACATTCAAGCGTTTACATTTGAACACAGTACCAAAAACCCAAAAACTAAAACTCGCTAAGGAAATGGTTAAGAATTTGAACAAATGTCAATTGGGTCAATTGTCAAACTGCAGACTTGTCCAAAAATTCAGCTAAAAGTTATGGAGACATGATGATATAATAACTAACAAAAAGAGAACCTATTTGTCCCAGTTCCCACTTACAAAAAAGTCTCTTCAGCTGTCCTGTCGTATCAACCCAGTTCCTTTCGAATCCTAACTTAGACTTTGGCAACAAAGCTTGTAAACCCCAAAATAGGAAATTTAAGAAAGCACATCAGGAAACATGATTAAAGATCAGAATTTCTATCTTTTTTTTTTGGTTAAAAGAATTTCTATATTTGATACTGAAGATTGAAGAAAGAACCAAAAGGACAGAAGAGAGAGAGAGAGAGAAAGATGATAGGGAGTTGGGACAGCTAAAACTGGTACACTTCACATGGCCATAAATTGAAAGAGGCCCACCTACTTAAATTATGGCTGGCATGGAACTACTACTCACTTAGCCATGACACGAGAACAAGTTGTTAGGAAAAGAAAACACAATAAAATAATGTGAAAAAAAGAAGAGGAAATATATATCACAAAAGAACAAGAAATAGATAAACAAGGAGAAGCTATTTCAGCTAAAAGATGGTATATGGAAGCAGTGATTTTTTTTTGTTTACCTCATTATCGTATGTTGGATGAGGTTGAAGAAATTAAAAAGTGGATTTTTTTGTTGTTGTTGTTTCAGACATGGGACTCTTTCTGTGTTCTGCTTTTTATCACAGGGAGAGTTGGAAGTTTGAGATCTGAGGTAGGTTGTTTTGTTTGAACAACTTTGGTTTTACATTGTAAGGCGGTTTCGCAACAGTTTTAGGAAATGCATAGAGCTTTGTTTAATGAAGGTTGACAGATCCAATGATTTCTGCTGAACAAAGAGTTGAACAATAAATTTTTGTGTTGTCAAAGAGTTGAAAAATGAAAATGAACTATATAAAACCCATGGTAATAGTATATTAGCATGTGTTTATCATAAAAAGTATATTAGCATGTGATTTTTTTCGTTTTTAAAGGAACAGACAGTAAAAAGTGGCAATTATAGTATGACTTTTTGTTACCCGGGTATGAGTATATTTATAACTATGACATGGTTATTCGAAATTTGAATTTAGGGTAATTTTTTATTTTTGGTTATTGAAGTTTAGCGTAACTTCAATGTTAGTTTTTTGAGGGGAACTTCAATGTTAGTTTTTTTTTTTTGAGAATGAACTTCAATGTTAGTTGATTATCAAAAAACTTCAATGTTAGTCTCTTAAATTTAATAAATTTGGATATAGTCTATGAAATTTCATATTATAAACAATTTGGTCCTACGTTTATTTTTTATTTTTTATTCAGTTTAAAGTTTTGAAATTTTAATATAAAAATAGAATTGAAAAAGAAGCATGTGGGTTCAGCTATCTCAACTGGTAAAGTCTCTGATGGTTGAATAAGAGATCTGGGGTTCAATCCCCCGCCTACACCAAAAACTGATTGGTGCCCGCCATAGGTTGAAACTCTCTCTCAAAAAATTACAAAAAAAGGTCAACCAATTGAGTTACAAGACTCTTAAATTTAAGAATTTGAATCAATAAGAAAATGTAACTTAGGTAGGAGATAAATCTTACCATCTACGTGGTTTTCTTATTACAAATTTTTTTCATAATACTATTCTTATTACAAATTTTTTTCATAATACTAGCAAGAGAATAAAAGATAAATTATTAGTTCAGATGACATATTGTTTCTTAATACAATGAACATATTAATTATTGTTATTGAGATTAAATCTTAGAAATCATTTATTGTTTCTAAATACGATAAATATATTCATTTTTGTTGTTAAGTGAATTTTAATTATTACTGTTTAGAATATTTTAATTTATTAGTTTATGTTTATGCTCTTTTACGTACAATTATTTTATTTAACAGTTAAACTCAACTTTGATAACTGTTGGCCTTTGTAATTATATTAATAAAATTTTTGCTGTGTTAACATTTTGTCTTCACTCAATCACTCCCATTTCCCGCGTCTCACATCCCACATCCCACATCCCTTGTCTAATTTTTTTATTTTATTTTATAGAATCACCATTTGTCTAATTGTTTAATTGTCTTTTAATGTTAACATTTGCTACCCACTAACGACTTATTGCCCCATGCTCCCATTCCCTTATCAACAAATAACAAATTAAAAGCACATTTAGTTTTTTCTTTTTTTTTTTATAGGAAAAGACATGGAACTTCTATTAAGAAACAGCGGCCAAATCAACCTGAAATACAACATTAAATTGTGGAGGAACAGACTCCATCCACACAGCATAGTAAGAGACATTTGTCGCATGTCTAACTAAACTATGAGCTAACTTATTACATTCTCTCCTAGTATGAGAGTAAAGTAGTTTGACAAAGGACCTAGAATAGAACTTAGCATCTTCAAAGAGTAAACCGTGGGAAGCCAAAGGTGAACTCTCCTCCTATAGAGCTTTAATGGTCAACCATGAATCTCCTTCCAGAACAGCTTGGGTAACACCTACTTTTGCAGCAAACAAAAGAGCTCTGGCCACAACTAGCCAAAGCTTCCACCTCCTCTGCTCGGTAAGCCTTGAGTATGATCTCAGAAAGAGAGGCAATAGCAAAGACCTTGTGCATCCCTAATGATAACCCCAATACCAGACTTATTCTCAGCTTTGAAAGTGGCACCATCAAATTTGATTTTAAACAAATCAACTAGGTGGGGGTTGCCAGGAAACACGAAGGCACGTCAGGGTTGGGTTTGGAATGGGTTGCACAGCTAGGAATTCTTCCTGACATTCCTTAGAGACTTGGGCAAGTTGAAAAGGCACATTTAGATTAAACCACTCCACTCACATATTCTGTCAAAAGTATAAATTAATTGAAAAGTGTTATCTCCATAACATATTCACAACACTTTCATAACAAATTCTAGGTGGTAAGTTGTTAATGATTCTGATTTGAAACCACCACTGAAATTGTTATTTTTTCCTAACAATAGCAGCCAGTAACAACTTGTCAATTACGATTTGTTGTGAAAATGTTATGAATATATGATTTCTCAAATTAATTTTAACTTTATTTGCAAGAATAGATTGTTGAGAGCATCATATTCAAGTTTATATAAGTTGGGCTTAAAAAAATAATAGGGTCAAGTGTTCAAATTTTTATTTTTGAGGGTCAAAAAATAAAAATATGATATATATATATATATATGTGTGTGTGTGTGTGTGTGTGTGTTGGCTAGCTCAGGGTTCATTTTTGAACCACCTGGACTAAAGTGGCGCCCGTCTATAAAATTTCATATTGGTAACAACGTGGTCCCTCTATCTATTTTCCATGTAGGTTATCATATCATGCCAAATATATATACATTTCATAAGATATTATAAAAAAATAACTAATTAGTTTATAAATAATAAATAAATAAATAAACTAATTAAGTACCTTTTCTTTTCAGAAGAATATATTAAGTACTTAATATAGTATTTTATTTTTTGGATTTTGGACCATCTTTTCTAGTAAAATAACGAGTGAATGAAGCAAATGATGTTTATCATATTCCTTCATTCACTTATTTAGCCAAAACTAAATAAATAACCAGCAAAATTATTTATTGTCTCATACTATAATGTAAAAAGATTTGATGTTTATTGTCTCACTTTATTTAGGGATGAAATTTATTTGATATTGAAAGTTGGAGCCTGGAGGTATAAAATTACACCATTAATATTTGAGACTAAATTGAAACCATTAATAGTGATGGCTAAATTAATAATTTAACTTATTTTAACAAATAAATGTTTGAGATACTTGTTGATTTAAAAAATTGAATTACAAATATTAGTAATTTTCAATGAGCAGTAATTTGATTATCATTTGAATTTTTTATTTTCAAACAATAGTGTTCTAAACAACTTTTTTTTTTTTTCTTGTTTTTAAGAAGAGTTCTGAACAACATATAGATTGCTTAAGCTCTTTATATCAATTCAAGACATTAATTGATTTTCAAATGTAAGTAGGGATCAAATCTCAAATTTCTTATTCTACAATAAGAGACTTTAACATATGAATTAGAATTAGTTGCAAAACTGCATGGTAATGTGTGACTGCAAATTGATTTTTTTTTTTTTTAACATATATCCATTGACAACAAATTTATGGATTCAATTATAAGAGTGATTTTTCGAAAATGAAAACTCTTTACAAATTTTCTTAAAAAAATTGTGATAGATTAAATTAAAAAAGAATCTTAAATTTATTTAAATGGTTCTAAAGCAAAATAAATGACCGATTTTTTTTTCTTTAGACATGGTCCCAAGGGGGAAAAAATTACTTTCCCACTTGTTACCTGTAGGGGTGTTAGGCCCAGCAACATATATATCTATGAATATATTGGGCCGAAGGCCCAATCCGAGGACATGAAGTGGTCTGAGAAGGGGCGAACATAATCAGAGGAGTTCGTGTTAGTAAGTGAAGAGGCTAGTTTTGATCATAAGGGTCTATGAGGGTGGTCCGAGGATGAATCCCTCCTCGGCTAAGCAAAGTCGAGATCCGAAGGGGAAGCCTGCCATCTAGGGCAATGTTCCAGGAGATTTTATTGATACGGATAAGCATCACAGAAGCGCAGGATAGAGGGAAGTCCTAAAATATCTAAAGAGAAAGCTGCTACTACCGCATTGAATGCTCTGTAGCTAACTCTCTAGCCGCATTAATGAGGAAGTGATACCTGAACAATAATTTTCAGCCTTACAGCTACTACCAGAGACTTCAGGAAGGTGCTGATGGGACAAAAATCAACACCAGCAATCTACTCTACACGTGGAGGGTAGAGATGAAAGAAGGAAGAGAGTATAAAACAGAAAGAAGACCCTGAGAGAGGAGGATCAGAGAATTAAAAGAAAAACACTGTAGCAATCAAGAGTGGGACTTGTAATCAAACTTGAGAAGAAATATATAAGAACTGATCTCCTCGGATTGTGCCGAGGACAATTTTCTTTAGATTCAACCAGTCTATTTTCATTTACTTGGTCATTTGGATCCACTTTACTTGTTGGTTGATTCATTAAAGCCCAAATTTCCAACCCACTCTCTATAAATTCATTGTATTGGGCTCTTTGGGCCTAAATTCATCCATCCTTTGGGCTTGGGAGCCAAACTGTGTCCTTACATTACCCAACACCCTCTTCTCCTCTCCCTTTAAAGTTCAAGCGCTAAACGTCTATAACAAAAGAGAAAGAAAGAAAGATGGGAAATAATAATAATAATAATAAAAGACGGATCAAGAAAATATTGTGGAAATAGATCTAAAAAAAATTACACCTCAAAATTTTTATTTTTTTTATTTTTTTTGAGAAAGAAACTGATGGATTTTATTAATGAAATTCAACTACATCCAATTGTAAAATCGAAACAATATGTGATGGGACATCTTCCATCCATACTTGAAAATCTGGTATGCATAATGCATTTTTAGCCAGACTATGAGCAATCCTATTGTCGTTTCTCTTAATGTGAGAATACAACAATCTTACAAAATTGTTAGCAAACATTTTCACATCTTCAATCAGCAAACCCGTTGGTGATAAGCTACACTCCTCTAACTTCAAAGCTTGAATCAGTCCAAGAGAATCACCATAAAATCCGGGCAGTCGCCATTCACCATCCATACCCTTGTCAACAACAACATCAATATAATATTTGTTCGATCCCTTTACTATCAAATTAATTGAAGACCTCCAAAAAAGAACCAATCCACCACCTCTGCCTACCCTTGGAACCACCCATCGATGGTCGAAACCAATACTACTTTGAATAAACTCTAGCCTTACTTCATCTGTAAGTGTCTCGACTAAAAACACCACAGAGGAATCTTTTGCCCGAATGATTTCACCGAGCCCACAACAGTTCCATGCTAAGCAACTCATTGGTGCTGGCGGGGCTGACTCTCAGCCTCCACCAATACAAAAGACACCATATCATCATCTTTAGAAGCCTAGTAACGCTTGTGAGGCAACTCCGTATGATCTTCTAATGTTTCAATCTCTCTTTTTTTCCCCGTAATTTGTTTCAACTGTGTGGGAGCACTACTGGGAAGAGGTTTGCTTTGGCGGGTCCAGCTAGGGAGAACGCGCCTGTTCTCATTTGGATTGGAAGCCCTTAGAGCATCCACAGCAGTGGAGTTAAAAATTTAGCTTTTTAGCTCCACCAAAAGTTACTTTATCTATTTTACCTATATACATGCTACAGCAGTGGATCTATTTTAGCTTTTAACACAATAAAATAATATAAACACTACAATAAAATAATATAATCACTACAATAAAATAATATATTTCACTACTAAAAAAACATCCACAGCCACAACCACCTCTACCATCAGCCACACCCACAACCACCACCACCACTGACAGTAGTCCACAGCAGGCAAAAAAAAAAAAAAAAAAAAAAACCCAAATCTCCTAGTCAGGTACCCAATATCCATGAGCAAGCACTCCGATCGACGGCGTGGATCTAAGGTTGATCGGTGGCAACACCCACACCCACCACCACGAAACCCACCCGAGCCACCCACTGATGCCGACGAACCCGGCCACCCACCGACGCCGATCTACCCACACAACCACAACCACCACCACACCACAGCCCACAGAAGGGAAAAAAAAAAAGCAACTAAGTAAGGACGAGGTCTGCGGCGTGGATCGGAGGGCGGGGTCTGCGGCGTGGATTAACGGCGAGGTCTGCGGTGTAAGCCGGCGGCGGGTTTGCGGTGTGAGCCGGTGGCGTGGGGGTGGGGGTGGGCCGGCAGCTGTGAGAGGAAGTTGAGAGAGAGCTGAGAGAGTTGAGACTTGAGAGAGAGAAAGGTGAGAGTTGAGAGATGATCAGAGTTGAGAGAGAGGTAATATTTTAATAGGGGCATGGAATAAAAAATTATTATTATTTTTAGCTCTCATGAACAGTGCACATCTATTTATAGATGTGCACTGTAGCAATGGAGCTAAAAAAAATAGATTTAGCTCCACTGCTGCAGCTTGGTTTAGTGTTTGAGGAGCTAAAATATTGCTATATAGCAATATAGCACCACTGCTGTGAGTGCTCTAAGGAGCAACTGACTTGCACGTGACTTGTTGAGTGGGCTTGCATTTACATGATTGTTTAACTAAAAAATTAATACATTTATGGTGGCTATCTACTTCCTTACTATATTGAATATAATGATAATTTATGATTTTCCTCTCATAATTTATTCAATTTTTTTGCAATTAATAATTTTTTTTTTTGAGAATTGAAAATGGTTATTTTTTAGGTGCTTAGTATTGATGAGTAGAGTTTACATTATTAATTATTAAAAAAATCGTATTAGGTTATCTCTTGAAAAAGTTGTAAAGTACAAGCATTAGAAGTCTAACACTAGAGAGAGAGAGAGGTAAAAATGGGAAAGAAGGAACAAGAAAATGTTGTGGTGACTGGAAAAAAATTTATTTAAACCTCAAATGTTATATTAGGTTGCATTTATTTGATTGTTTGACTAAATAAATTATATGTTTTTAGTTTCTGTTTACTTACTTATTATATTGAATATTCCGCACAATTATAATTTAGGATTTTTCTCTCATAATTTATTTAGTTTACTGCTTTTTTTTTTTTTTTTTTTTTTTTTTTTTTTTTTGAGTTGGAAGTTTACTGCTGTTAATAATTTATTATATGTTGTTGAAATTGGTTATTTTAGGACTTTTATTAATTAATAATTATAAGTAATAATTTTATTAGATCAGTTAGATGTTATATGCGCTTAGGTATGTTTGATTGGATGGATTATAGGGAGGATGGAAAAAAGAGAGAGAAAATGAGAGAGAAAATATTATTGGAAAAGTTGGTGGAGCATGAGTGTTTTCTCTCTGGACCCACTAAAATAAGGAGAAAACTGGGTGGAAAATGCTCATAACTTGAGCGGACGAAAATGCCCATGTACAAAGTGCACAAGTAGTTTGCATCTTTCTTTTTTTCTTGTTTTTCCTTTTGATTTTTGTCTCTCTGTTATACTATCTATCTCTTCTTCTTTTTTTTTTCTTTTTTTTTTTGTGTGTGTCTCTTTGTTATACTATTTGTGTTAGTTTTTTTTTTCTTTATTCTTTTTTTTTTCATCTTATTTGGTTTTTGTCTTTTCTTATACTTCTCATTATTTTATTATTATTTTAATCTTCCTTTGGGTTGTTCTCTTTAAAAAAAATTTGTCCATAAATTTTTTTTTAATAAATGTTGAAGTTGAATATATTATTATTTTTGGTAGTATTGATATGCAATACTTTTAAAATATAAAAATTAATTGAGAATAGTAGTACTTGTAACAAGTTATTGATTTGAAATAAAAATTTTATGTACAAAACTGTAAGGACCAGATTTGAGTCTCTAGCCCAAAAGGTGGATGGACTTAGGCCCAAAAAGCCCAAAACAATGAATTTGTAGAGAGTGGGTTGGAAAACTGGGCTAGAATGAGTTGGACAACAAATAAGGTGGATTCGAATGACAAGAAAAAGAAAATGGACAAGTTTTAACTACTGAAAATCACCCTCGGCAAAGTCTGAGAAGATCAGTTCTTATATATTGCTCTTAAGTTTGATTACAAGTTTGGTTCTTGAATGCTACAGTGTTTCTTTCTTGATTTCTTGATCCCCCTCTTCCTCAGGAGTTCCTTACATTATATACCTCCCATTGATTGATCTTCGCCCTCCATTTATTGATCATCTAGACTATTACTTGAGTGTTTGTCCCATCGGACACCCTCTCTGGCTCTCTGTGAGTTGGGGTAGCCAAGGCAGCACTGTTCAGGGGTCTTCTCTACATAAATACGGCTAGAAAGTTAGCTGCAGAGCATTCAATGCGGTGGTAGCAGTTTTTCCTTAGATATTTCTGAGCTTCTATCCCTCTTGTACGTTCATAATACACGTCCATATCAGTGGAATTTCCTGGAAGGTCACTTTGAAAAATAGGATATACATTTGATTTGTGCTTTGTTTATCCGAGGAGATACTCCTCCTCGGACCACCTTCCCCAACCTTTCCTGTTTGTAACGTACTCATAGGATTCTGAGCTTAACACCCTCACTATTGTTTACTTGTCCTCAGACCAATCAACGTCCTCGGCCAAGGCCCAAGGCCCAATATATAATTTTGGGCCCTTCTCCCTACAATAGCCCCTCAAAACTCCGGTTTTTCCCTCTTATCTGAGGAGAAAAAATGGGGTTTTGATTTTTAAGAGTCAAGACCATTCATTTCTTTGGTTTACACATGTGGGAGTATTGTTTTGCACACCCTATAACTGCTACTGACGCTTCGGAGCCTGCGATGCATCATTAATTGCTCTAGGCGGCGCTTTGTTCCCTGCATCCAACGGTGAGACGCAGATCCTACGATTGACATTTCTCCTTGAATTTTGAGCGGGATAACTCCCACTCAATTCCAACTCCTATATAAGGCACCCGGGGAAATCATTTTTCCTCATTTCACAAGTCTTCAAGCTCTCTAGAGATCCCAAACACTCAGACCCTCAAAGCTTCCTAAGTTCCCAAAATTTCCGAGTCCTTTTCTTAAAAAATCTTTGAATCTTTTAAAGGTTCAAGGATCAATATACGTGCTTATTCTCATAAGTTTCTATCTCCTTAAGCTTTTTTCTCCTCGGCCTTCTATTCTTCGTTTTCTTTCTTTAAAAACTTCACCCCTTTCTCCTTAGCTTAACCAAATGGGTAGGTTCAAGCACCTTGTAAACTCTCCTGCCGGTATGGAGGGTTTCAGGGCTAAGTACCACATTCCGTAGGGAGTAGCCCTGCAGTATTGTGCTCCAAACCAAATAGTCACAGATAGAAAGGAGGGGGAGGTTGTTATTCCTATGATCGCTTTCATAGAAGAAGGAATGACACTTCCCATGGGTAGGGTGACCCGGGACTATTTAATCAACCATAGGTTGAGCCCCCACCAATGCGTCCTTAACCTATTTAGGGTCCTGGGTAGCATAGATGCTCTCGCTTGGGGCTCACATGGCATGATGTTGTTCACATGTACGAGTGCCACAAACTTGCCGACGCGAGATATTACCTCAAATCCCGGTCCAACATCGTTAAACTGGTGTCATGTCTTCCTAAGTCCAACAAAGGCATGAAGGATGACTACCTAATCGCCTCCGGGGAATGGCACGACGATCTTCACTGCTCAACTCGGGAGGGAGAACTAGGTGGGGTACCTTAGGTTTAGGTCCCTTGGCATGGGATTTAGCTTTTTTAGCTTTACTACCTCTCCCCTTTAACACTTTGTTTTGCTTTAATGATGGGTTTTATTGATCTAACCATGATTTGCTCCTAGGATGTTTTTGCAGATAAAAGGCACGTCACTCCGAGACTCAGCTTGGTTAACGCTCAGGGTCTTAACAAAGTACTGAGGTCGGAGATATTCATAGGTGAAGATGGGCAACTGCGAGCTGTCCACTTGATACTCGACTTTGAGCCTTTGTCAAATCAGTTCCAAGACACGGGCCAAGCAATAAGAGCCGGTGATCCCAGGCTAGCCCGAATAGACGTTTCGGTGCCTGGCTTCTTGGCCCGAGGAGATTTGCCTCCTGTTGAGCTGCCTTCCCAACGTATCCCTCGTGAGGTAGCAGTTCCTGTTGAGCCTCCTGTTTAGGCCCAGGTAAGTTAAAACCTAGGTGGGATGGCCCTTTCATTGTAAGGGAAGTGTTTAACCATGGAGTTGTAGTAGTTGAGGACCCTAGAGATTGTAGGATTTTGAAAATAAATGGACAAAGGTTAAAACCATTCTTAGGGGGAGTTATACCTGAGGAGGAGACTATGTCACTGGAGATCCCTGCCTATTGGGATGCTACGTGAACTCTGAAAGAGCCTTATGAAGTTGTACCATATTTGTTTTAATTTTCTTTTCTTTCTGTTTTTTTTTTTCTTTTTGCCTTTTGTTTTTGTTTTTGTTAATGTTTTTTGTTTTTTGTTTTGTTATTATTTTTCTTTTGTGAGCTAACATTTGCAGGTGTGAAAGAAATTTCAAAAAAAAAAAAAAAAAAAAAAATTAAATGCTTAAGGTAACTTCTTCCCTTTATACTTGAATTTATTTTGGCTTTGATACATTGAGGACAATGCAATATTTTAGTTGGGGGGAGAGGTCTACACATTTTGCTGCACCTTGCATGATTTTTTTTCTTTCTTTTTGGTTGCAACTTTTCAATTCTTAAAAAAAAAAAAAAAAAAAAAAAAAAAACTTGAATTTGAATGCAAAAGAGTTATAAGCTTTATTTTTATATCATGTGATGGAATAAATAATGCTGAGTTGGTTATACTATTTGTTATATTAAGACTCTTTCATGAAGAGCACAATTGGAAACTTTTAAGCACAATAGCCAGGTTAGCGGACGGTTGGATGTTGGATTTGCATAGATCATGAACAAGCTAGATATAAGCTGAAACTCAACCCATATGGAGAGTTCTTGAGCCTTAATTTTTTTGCGAGAGTATATCTTTGTTTGAACTCTTAAATTTCTCTCATATGCTTCAGTTTTTGTAAAAGATCTCTATATTTTTTGGTTGACTACTAGAAACATTATGGGGAGATATACCATGATCCTACTTATTTTTGTCCTTAGGCATGCTGGTTTATGTGGAATTTTAGGAGATGAGAGCCTAAGACCACCAATTTTTTGTCACCAGCTAAACAAATATTCAGTCTACCTTTACATTAACCATTGTCACTATCATTTGAGCTATGAGAAATACTTCTACAATACCACAAAACATTTTTATTTATGGGTATTCTCATGGGGGTTCAAGTTTTGCGCAATTGATGTGTTTAGATACCAACATTGTCTCTCTTTTCTTCAAAAAAATTTTTAAAAAAAAAAAAAAAAGAGAAAAGAAAGATAAAAAAAAAAAAAAAAAAAAAGAAAAAGAAAAAGAAAGAGGAGACATACATAATCAATCAATAAATCATTGGTGTCTTACACATCTTTCATGTATTTCAGAAGGGTTATATGGTTGAGTAAAGGTTGTTTTGATTCAAGTTGGTTGTTACTGCTATGAGTTGGGTTTGGCTTGAATTTTCTGCATTTGATTCATATACCTCATATTTCAAAGAGAGCAGTTTGCCTTTACCTAGCCATAAGATTATACTACCACTGAGCTTAAAGTCCTACTTGATCCTAAAGGTGCATGGCTGGTATGTGTTTGGGATAAAAACTAGGGATGAGAATGGTATTAACCTCATGTTTCCAGGAATTCAACATCCTTTCCAAGAGATCTTTTTCCGTTGTTTTAGCAGCTGTTTTTGTATACACATGTGATATTCTTAAAACTTCTTCTTTCCTTTTTGTTCACATGTGATTTGAAGAGAGAAACCATTACTTCTATGTGTGTTCTTTCAGAGCGTTGATGACTTAAGAGAGGTTTCGGAGTAGAGGCTCTAATCTAGATTATTCTTGGTCTATGCATGTTTGGAAAAGCCGGTTTGATTGGATGGGCTATTCACACACACACTCCAAAAGTGAAGCTAGTGAAAGCTCTTTAATATGATGAATAGCATCCCAACTAAAAATTGAAAGTTCATTTGTATGATATAATAATAAAGGAGACTAACATTTGCTACAAGAATTTTCAGGAACCCTTTGACTTTTGTGGGTAGAGTCACTACAAACCCTCACGAGAATAAACTCGTCCACTAGGGTGACCTAGGGGTTCAAAGACTTGCTGCATATGGGAAGTGCAGTCGTGTAGCCTACGAAAGTGGCTTGTATTTTAGTTTTAATTTTTCACTTTTAGAGACATGGGTGCTTTGTGGATTGCTAGGGACTAGCAAGATTTAAGTTGGGGGGTACGATAATGCCTTAAAATGTATACTTGTTATATATTTATGTGGGCATTATCTCCTTATTACTATGATTAATTTGTATAATTAAGCCAAATGATTTGCATTAGTCCCTATTATTTATCTTTACATAATTTCTTGAATAAGATGTCATTCATTGTGTGTAATTTTCCACTTTTAGGAAATCATATGAGAAAGATAAGTTTACAGGAATTTGTGAGAGAATAGAGGCCAAACTAGAATTAAAGTGGAGTTAAAGGACCATGCTTAAACATCTAAGGAGGTGCAGCTGGAGTGCTTGGATCGTCTACCATGATTGGAAGCTTCAAATAAGGAAAGAAATCAAAGAGGCAGAATCTGAAAAGGAAAAATTTGATTTGAGCACTGATCAGTATTTTGGGCGTATCTCTCTCCACAAAAATCCAATTGACACAAGGCTAGATGGGTTAGAACCGTGACTTAAATATCTACAACTTTTCAGTTTTAAGTTTTTTCGAAATTCTCAATTTTTGGAGGCCGAAATTAACTCACAAGTTACTGCTGTAAACTTGGACAGAAATTAAAATAGTAAAAGTTTTATTTTCTTGGGGACACTTTGACATTAGGGTTTTGAAGGGAGGCTGTGAGAACGAATTTTGGGCAGAGTAAACCTTGTATTTTACTTTCTCTAATGGCAGCCTAAACTCTTTGCTAGGGCTAGGGGTTATGTTTCTTCTATACGGTATGAATATTCAATGTGATTCTTTCTAGGATTTTATCAATGACATATTTGATTGTTCAATTAGATTTCTTTTGATGTATTAGTTCTTTCATGCTTTCAATGAGTTCAATCATGTTTTTCTTATTATTTAGATGAATTTCTAATAGTTTCAAATAGAAATAAGGTTTTAAAGTGAATGGGTTTTTCTGAAAACTTTTCTAACTGCATTATTAATCGAGGTTATCATGCGTTCTTGAATTGTTTCAGTTCAACCATATCATAAGTATTTAATAGTATAAGAACAATCAATTATGAAATATATAATTTCTTAGATCACAAAGAATTTCATATCGATATAGGGAAACACCCTGATGCCCTAGTATTTACATTATTGATTTAAATAAGTTTTTATTATTATTCTTGTTAACAATCACCAAGCAAAAGTATTTTTCTTCTTCGCCCAAATTGTTATTTAATTATATTGTCTTTGAATCTATCCTGCTCCTTGTGGTTCGACCTCGGTACTCTGAGAATTATATTGCTACGATCTCCTGCACTTGGGAGTGAGCAAGCAAGGGGCCACGCCTGCCACGTGGCCGAGGCTCTGGAACGCCCCATTCTGCTCCTCAAGAACATGGATGCCTTGAGGAAAATAAGGCAGCAAGAGCTTTTCCTATCCCTGAAGAGGGACCTAGCCTTGGTAAGCCCCTAGGATCGCTTTATTTGTTTCCTTTCCTGCCCCTCTTTTCTATTTTGTTTCTAACATATTCCTTTGTTATTTATGTGCAGGCTATCCAGGAAGTTTCTGTGGCCGAGGAATGGGTCAATGACGCCCGGAATGAAGCCAGGGTTGAGGCCAATCTTCGTGCCTAGGCTAACAAGACCTTGGGCACCTCTGATCAGAAGAACAAAGAGCTGGCCAACAAGCTAATTGAAGAGGAGAGGGCGTGTCTGAGTACCAAGGTCGGTTTAAAAACTGTTGAGAAACAAGCCGAGGACCAGCGTCAGAAACTCCATATCACAGAGATAGAGCTGGCCACTTAGAGGCAGCTGGTCCTAGAGCTTAAGGCTGATCTACAGAAGGCTAAGGAGGCAGCTCAGACGGCCAAAAAGGCTTCTGAGGCTGCGGAGATGGCAGCCTATGAGCGCAGCGTACTGAAAACAGAGACGCAGTTAACAGAGAAGGTGGCAGGGGTGTGCAGAGACTACTGCACCGATGTGTGGGCATAAGCACTTAACCGGGCAGGAGTCTCTGCTGACTCCGAGCTGAGAACATTTACTTCTTGGAGGACATTCGAGAAGTTCTTGCAATGCTCTGTCCTTCTGTTGCTGATCCTCTCCCTCCTCCTGAGCAGCTTTCCACCATCCAAGCCCCTTCTTCTGATGCTGAAGTCTTTATAGGGGCTGACAAGGGTAAGGAAGTCCAGCCACAGACCAAGGCCACTCTCTTCGAGGACGCTCTTACGATTAGGGATGTGGTTTCCAAGGTCAAGGACGCAGAGTCTAAGTCCAAGGCTAGGGATACCCAACGCAAGTCAGCTGACCCCAAGGAGGACCCTCACCAAGCAAAGGCGTAGCTATAGGATTTCTTTCTTTTTTCTTTTTTTATCGTTGTATTTCACCAATGTTTGTAATGTTCCCTCCTTTTG
The DNA here is from genome assembly GCA_019022515.1 of Quercus aquifolioides. Classification (NCBI taxonomy): domain Eukaryota; kingdom Viridiplantae; phylum Streptophyta; class Magnoliopsida; order Fagales; family Fagaceae; genus Quercus; species Quercus aquifolioides. Next base: position 82,867,132 of record CM032327.1, read on the forward strand.
AGCAATGAAAAGACTTTACCTTTTGTTTCATGAATCTTTCTTTTTCCTTGTAATATTTATTCTCTTATTGGTGTTATTATTGTTCTGCCCCTTAATGAGACTTGGGACTGATAAGATTGCTAACCATAGTGGATTGTTATTAATCATTACTACTAATTCAAATAAATTGAACAAGTGCCAGCAACAAAGAGAATTATCACATACTTGTACTGAGAGTTGGGCCTTCTGCAAAGTAGGCTGAATCTTATGAAGATAAATAATATATTTTGTAAAAAATAAACAGGGCAGACAACCCTTATTCTGCTCAACACTTATATAAATATCCAAGATCATTAACTTACCCAAAGCGTGTGGTCTGAGGAATCTGACATACCCAATGTTCTGTCCAACACTTGGATAGATATCATAAAGTGTCAATTTACCCAAAGCATGTGGTCCGAGGAGCCAGACATGACTAAAGTTCTGTTTAATACTTAGAAAGATGTCATTAAGTATTAATTTATCCAAAGCATGTGGTCCGAGGTTCTGTTTAATATTTAGAAAGATGTCATTAAGTATTAATCTACCCAAAGCATGTGGTCCGGGGAGCCATGCATGACTAAGATTCTGTTTAATACTTAGAAAGATGTCATTAAGTATTAATTTATCCAAAGCATGTGGTCCGGGGAGCTAGGCATAGCAAATATTCTGTTTAATACTTAGAACAGTGATTAAAAGATATCAGTTTACCCAAGGTATGTGGTCCGAGGAGCCAGACATGACCAAGGTTCTGTTTGATACTTAGATAGATAGTAGAATGCATGACACGCAATATAACAAACCCAAATAGGGTGAAGAAAGCTTTCATTAATAATAATACATTCTCAGGTTATTTACATTCCAGGGACGTGGTATAGCCTTTTCCTCTAGATCTTCAAGATAATATGCGCCTATTCCAGCCACCGATGTAATACGATATGACCCTTCCCAGTTGGGTCCCAATTTTTCCCATGCTGGGTTCTTTGCAGTACCCAAAACCTTTCTTAACACCAAGTCACCAGGTGCCAGTGGTCTCAGCTTCACGTTGGCATCATACCCTTGCTTGAGCTTATGTTGGTAATAGGCCAATTGGACCATGGCATTTTCTCTCCGTTCTTCAATTAAGTCTAAGCTCTTCTCCAGTAGCGCATCATTGCTGCTGGGAGTGAAGGAACTTGTTCTCAGTATGGGGAATCTAGTCTCTAGAGGAATAACAGTCTCGGCCCCATAAGTCATTGAAAATGGCGTCTCTCCAGTGGATCTACGGGGCATAGTTCGGTACGTCCAAAGGACGTGTGGCAGTTCTTCTACCCATTTTCCTTTTGCGTCGTCCAGCCTCTTTTTAAGCCCTCCCACTATGACCTTGTTGACAGCTTCAGCCTGTCCGTTCCCCTGTGGATATGCCGGGGTGGAATATTTATTTGCTATGCCCAGGTCACAGCAATACCTCCTGAAGGCCTTGCTATCAAACTGCAATCCGTTGTCCGAGATGAGAGTACGAGGGATTCCAAACCGAGTGACAATATTCTTCCAAACAAATTTTTTGGCATCCACATCCCTGATATTCGCCAATGGTTCAGTTTCAACCCACTTGGTGAAGTAATCCGTGCCGACCAACAAATATCTTTTATTCCCTGCTGCTTTAGGGAAGGGACCTACAATGTCCAATCCCCATTGAGCAAAAGGCCTGGACAATGGATTGAGGACTCCTCCGAGTTGATGAATGGTCGTTGCAAATCTCTGGCATTAGTCACACTTTTTCACATATTCTTGTGCTTCCTTCTGCATATTTGGCCACTAATAGCCTTGTGTGAGGGCCTTGTGAGACAAAGATCTACCCCCCGTGTGGCTTCTACAAATCCCTTCATGTAATTCTTCTAGGAGTAGCTCAACTGCTTCAGGGTGTATGCATAGCAGATATGGACCAGAAAAGGATATCTTATACAACTTTTGGTCCTCGGACAGCCAAAACTGAGGAGCTTTCCTCTGTACCTTGTCGACTTCGGACTTACTTTCGGGCATGACATCTTCCTTAAGGAATAGGACAATAGAGTCCATCCAACTAGGTCCCACCCTTATTTGATGAACATGAACCACATTTCCTCTTACCTCAGGAGGTTTACATAAATCCTCCACAAGGATCACCCGAGGTAAACTTTGTGCCAAGGAGGTTGCCAGTGTGGCAAGAGAGTCTGAATGTCTATTTCTACTTCAAAGGACTTGTGATAAATTAAAAGACTCAAATCCAGACTGTAAATGTCTAACCTGGCTCAAATATTCCTACATTCTGGGATCTCTGGCTTCCAATTCTCCCTGGACTTGGCCCACCACCAGTCTTGAATCAGATAAGATTTCCACTATTTTTCCACCCATCTTTCGAACCATGGTCATCCCTACTAACAAAACTTCATACTCAGCCTCATTATTTATGGTTGAGAAGCTCAATCTCAATGATTTCTCAATCGTGATCCTCTCTGGAGATATCAGGACTAGCCCTACTCCAGATCCCCTGTGGTTCGCTGCACCATCACCGTAGACCTTCCAGGACAAAGGTTCTTGTACTACACCAACCGATTTTCCATCCATGTTTTGCTCCTCTACCCTTTCTTCTAATGGGGTTTCAGCAAACTCAGCCACCAGGTCGGCGAGGATCTGACACTTGACAGAGGTGCGAGGCATGTACTTGATGTTAAAAGCCCCTAGAATTGTACCCCACTTTGCAATTCTCCTTGTGTAATCAGCACTCCGAAGTAGAGATCTGAATGGGAGCTGGGTTAGGACAACAATTGTGTGTGATTGAAAATAGTGGAGAAGCTTATGTGTAGCATGCACCACTGCCAGAATGGCTTTCTCCAGTGGTAAGTAACGAATCTCAGCCTCATGTAGTGATTTGCTTACATAATAAACTGGCCTCTATACACCATTATCAACCCGTATCAGCACCAAGCTCACCGCGTGGGAAGCCACTGCAATGTAGGCAAACAAGACCTCATCCACCTCGGGTCTGGACATGATGGGTGGTAGAGAAAGATACTCTTTCAACTGCCGGAAGGCCAAGACACACTCCTTGGTCCATTCAAATGACTTCCACTTGTTCAACAACTAAAAGAAAGGCCAACATCTGTTTGCTGACCGAGAGATGAATCGATTTAGAATAGCGGTCATTCCTGTTAGCTTTTGGGCCTCTTTGGGATTCCGAGGTGGCTGTAAATTATTGATTGCCTTAATCTGGTCAGGGTTGACTTCAATTCCGCGGTGTGTGACCATGTAGCCCAAGAACTTCCCTTATCCGACGCTAAAAGAACACTTGGAAGCATTAAGTCGCAGCTTGTGTCTCCTTAAGATCTCAAAGATATCCCAAGGTCGTTAACTTGCTCAGATTCCAACTTGCTCTTGACCACCATATCATCTATATGGACCTCAATGTTTTTCCCTAACTAAGGCTCAAACATCCTTGTCATCATCCTCTGGTAGGTAGCCTTTGCATTCTTCAAACCAAAGGGCATCACCTTGTAATGGTAATTCCCGATGGGAGTAACAAAGGTTGTTCTCTCTTGATCATCCAAAGCCAAAGGTATCTGATGGTAGCATTGAAAAGCATTCAAAAAGCTTATTTGATGATGACCTACGGTGGCATCCACTAGTTGGTCTATCCGAGGCATGGGGAAAAGATCTTTTGGGCAGGCCTTGTTTAGATCTGTAAAGTCCACACATACCCGCCACTTTCCATTTTTCTTCTTCACAACCACAGTATTGGCCAACCATTCAGGGTAGAACACTTCTTTAATAGCCCCAACCTGCTTAAGCTTCATCACTTCATCTTTGACAGCGTTAAAATGATCCTTGAATAAGCACTGAGGTGGTTACTTTTTGGGGGTGACAGATGGATTGACGTTCAAATGATGGCAGATGAAACTCAGATCCACCCCCGGAGTGTCGTAGGCATTCCAAGTGAACATATCAACGTTCCTCTTGAGAAACTCTACCAGCTCTTCCTTCTCCTGAGGCGGTAGCAGAGCCCCAACCTGAAAAAACTTCTCTGGGCCATCACCTACAGCAAATTTCTCAAATCCTCACATTTCGCATCCTCGGCTGGCCCATCTATAGGTAATACCGAACACTTTGACTGCTATAAGCCCCCTCAGTAGAGGTCGAGGACTCAGCTACAGGTTGATGCAGAATTGCAGACTCGAGGCACTGCCTAGCCATGGATTGACTCCCCACCAGCTCCTCAATCCAGTCCCTTGACGGATACTTCACCTTCTGAAGCAAAGTTGAAGAAATAGCTCCTAGGGCATGAAGCCAGGGTCTGGCCACGATGGCCGTATAGGGAGAGTATGCGTCTACTATAATGAAGTCCACTTCGACAACCTCTAAGCCTGCCTGCACGGGCAACCTAATCTAGCCCTTTAGGATGACAACTTTCCCATCAAAACTCACTAAAGGTGAATCATAAGCTGTCAGATCCTCAGGCTTTAAGTTCAGCCCACTGTACAAGTCAAGGTACATAATCTCTACACCCTACCCTGATCTACCATTACCCTCTTCACATCATACCCTCCTATTCTGAGGGTTACCACTAAAGCATCATCTTGTGGCTGGATGGTTCCAATCTTGTCTCCATCCGAAAAACTCAGCGCCGGTCGGATCTCCACTTTAGCTCTCTTCGGCTCAGAATTAGAGTCCTCGGCTGGAAGCCGAGCTATAGACATCACCCTGGAAGGATAAGAACCAGTTCTCCCAGGTGTAGCAAAGATCACATTGATTGTACCTAATGGGGCCTTGAAGAAGCATTCCCCTGAACCCCTGACCTTGATTAGTCTCCCTGCCCGTTGGGCCGATACAAAAATTGCTGCAACCTTCCCTCTCTGACCAGTTGCTCCAGATGGTTCCACAGAGTTCTGCAGTTCTTGGTGGTATGCCTTCACTCCTGATGGTATTGGCAATGAAGGCTCTAATTACGCTTTAAGGGGTCTCCACTCATCTTGTTCGGCCATTTGAAGTATGGCTCGTTCTTAATCTTCTCCAAAACTTGATGCACCGATTCTTGGAATACGGTGTTTACCACTTGAGGAGCTGTAGACCCAGATTGTCCAGCAAAATCCCTCCGGGACCTGTTATTGTTGTAGTGGTCTGACCTGAAATCCCTCCTCTCCTGAGAAATAACCTTACCCTTTCCCTTGCCTTGCTGTTGGCCCTCCTCAACCCTCTTATACTTATCAATCCGATCCATGAGCTGGCGTACATTGGTAACAGATTTCCCAGTCAAAGACTTCATTAAGCCATGCTTGGCAAGTAGGCCGACCTTGAAAGTGCTGATGGCTACATCATCAAAATCACCATCTATCTCGTTGAACATCTCCCAGTATTTGTCCTAATATGTTTTCAGGGTTTCTCATTCTCTCATGGATAGAGACAATAAGGAATCTAAAGGCCGGGGAACCTTGCTGCACATAAAAAAGCAGGATTCAAATGCTTAGGTGAGTTCCATAAAGGAATTAATGAAACCTGCACCCAGACCATCAAACCACCTCATCGCCACGGGCCCTAAGCTGGATGGAAACACCTTGCACATCAAGGCCTCGTTCTTGGAGTGCACAGCCATTCTCTGATTGAAGTGGCTAACGTGTTCCACAGGATCTGTTCGACCATTGTACATGGTGAACGTGGGTTGAGTGAACCGCCGAGGAAGTCTCCCTCCCTCAATCCTGCGTGTGAAAGGTGATCTGAAAATTTGGTTGAGTGCTCTACTCATAGCTTCATTTTCTAGGCCTCTCGAAGACGAATTTCTGTTTCTGTGCTCATGATGGTAGTCTTCATCATACGAGAAAGACTCACTAGGAGGAGTCCTTGATCTGCGCCTATAGCTACTATTATTTTCATCGTCGGAAGAGAAATCGGAATTGGAAGGAGCTCGCTTTCGCCGTTCATGGCGTAAGCTTCTCTTTAAGTTATCAATTTTCAGCTGCATGGCTCTGGTATTTCTCTCATGAGAGAGATGACTACCACCCCGAGAATGGCTCCTACTAGTGTGTGTAGTATGCACACTTCCTTCCCGGTCCACAAACGACGCCAATTGTAAGGACCAGATTTGAGTCCCTAGCCCAAAAGGTGGATGGACTTAGGCCTAAAAAGTCCAAAACAATGAATTTGTAAAGAGTGGGTTGGAAAACTGGGTTAGAATGAGTTGGACAACAAATAAGGTGGATTCGAATGACAAGAAAAAGAAAATGGACAAGTTTTAACTACAGAAAATTGCCCTCGGTAAGGTCCGAGGAGATCAGTTCTTATATATTGCTCTTAAGTTTGATTACAAGTTTGGTTCTTGAATGCTACAGTGTTTCTTTCTTGATTTCTCGACCCCCCTCTTCCTTAGGGGTTCCTTACATTATATACCTCCCCTTGATTGATCTTTGCCCTCCATTTGTTGATCATCTAGACTATTACTTGAGTGCTTATCTCATCGGACACCCTCTCTGGCCCTCTGTGAGTTGGGGTAGCCAAGGCAGCACTGTTTAGGGGTCTTCTCCACATAAATGCGGCCAGAAAGTTAGCTGTAGAGCATTCAATGCGGTAGCAGCAGCTTTTCCTTAGATATTTCTGAGCTTCCATCCCTCTTGTACGTTCATAATACACGTCCCTATCAGTGGAATTTCCTGGAAGGTCACTTTGAAAGATAGGATATACATTTGATCTGTGCTTTGTTTATCCGAGGAGATACTCCTCCTCGGACCACCTTCCCCAATCTTTCCTGTTTGTAACGTACTTATAGGATTCTGAGCTTAACACCCTCACTATTGTTTACTCGTCCTCGGATCAATCAACGTCCTCGGCTAAGATCCAAGGCCCAATATATAATTTTGGGCCCTTCTCCCTACAAAAACGATATCCAATAAATGTATATAATTTTATTTTATTTAATTAGAATTTACACTATAGGAAAAGAAATCCTAACTAGCAAACAAAAAAGAAAAAAAAAATCTAACAATCACTTTCGTGTGAGCATTTTTCTCACTTGAGACATCAACATATGTTAATATGACAAATATCATTTGTCAAATGAAGAGTCCCTTTCTTCTTTGTTTTTTTGTTTTTCTAGTGGAACCAAACTAATTATGCTATTTCAAGTCAATATAAGTGGCTTTATAGGGTCTGTTTGGATTGAACTTATTATTACTGAAACTAAAAATTGAAAACACTGTAACAAAATAATTTTTAAATGTATAAATAGTATTGTGGGACCCATTTTTAATATTTTTAAATGCGTGAACAATACTGCTACAGTGCATGAACAATGATTTTTGTGTCTATACAGTATATTCATGTGATTTTACTGTTCATGCACTGGAAAAAAAAAAAAAAACATCCAAAACGCTGAAACTGAAATGCGCAATCCAAACGGGTACATAATGTAGGAAAAACTATGTTCCATTTTTCTTGAAGAACGAGAGCCGAGCTTGGTGGATAAGACTCTGGCAGTTGGCAATTCGTAATGAATGATGGTAGCTAGTTGGAATAATTTAATTGGGGAGGGTTTGGAAATTGGAAGTTTAATTTCCACAACCGACTCGGGTGGTGGGTCCCGATTCGAATCACAAATGTGAAATGTCTACCCGAATTTCATTTCATAATCAACCTTCAAAACAACTAACAAGTGTGCTGCAAAAGCCTAACAGATACTTTCTCCTCAGTCATCACCTTGAAATTCATTTAAAAAAATACCTTTGAATTTAGGGCGTTTACTTCTTGTAATCTTAGATTCATGGAATATCATTACAAAAATATAACATTACAATGTTTGATTCATTAGTTATATTTCTATCCTATTAAGAATGTAACATTTATTTTGTTTGGTTGGTTTCTAATATTCTTATTCAAAAAAAAAAAAAAATTAAAAAAAAACTACAAAATAATTGAACACAATTTTATTTCACTTTCTTCCACTTTCTCACCAACCAAACAACTCAAGATTCATAAAAAATAATAACAAAAGTTTTTCACTTACTTACACTTTCTCACTAACCAAACAATTACAATCCATAACCACAAAACAATTAAACAAAATTATTTTTCACTTTCCCACACACTTTCTCACCTACCAAACAACTTAAATCCACTAAAAATATACAAAACCACCAACATTGAATTACTTAGCACCACTGCCAACAAAACCACTCAACCCCAAGCCATAGCCCCAACCGATAACAATTAACAACAATTCAAACATCCCTATTTGATGCACTCGCCCCAAAGCGGGAAGACCTAACCCAACCCAAGTACTGCCATTTGCGATGGGTCACAAGCGTTCGAGTTTTCACTAAGAACTTTGTTCTCAACTCTTCACAGACTCACTTAGAAACCCGATCTCAATAGGAAAGGAAATGTTAAAATCGAAAATGATCCAATAGAGTTCTCTTTGTACTTCTTTAATTCACTCATGTGCGACTACACCTAAAAACTTGATTGATTACAATAATAAACTCAACCTTCAATCACTTGTTGACTGGACCTATAATTTAATTACAACATGTCGTTCATCAAAAAAAAAATTACAACATGTCTTTTCGCTTTATATATATATATATATATATCGCGTTGCCCCTTTGTAACGTGGCTCGCACGCATCAAATATATTCAAAAGAAGATAAAATAAAATTTTGCATTGTTAAGTGACCTTACCTTAACATGAAAAGGTAAAAAGCACACTACAAAACAAATTTTTTTCCTATTTATGATAGGAGCTATCTTAATCTTTTAGAGTCGCTGGAATAATTAAGTAATTTCTTTTACCTTCTTGAAATTCAGAATTCGCTATACATTCTTTCTTTTAAAATAAAATGTCACGTAGAAGATTAATCATGACCCACCTAATCACTTTGAAATTTTGGGCAAGACAGCAAGTACAATTCTTGTATGAATTTTTATTATTTGCTTTGAACCGTCATAATATAATGATTAATAGACTTTTGAACAAATAAATAAACCATCATATTCATTTCTATCCAGGTTCGGTTCAACCTTAGGCCACTTAGGTGATGGTCTAAGGCTCATAATTAGAAGAAGGCCCTTATTAAATCAAAATAACATATTATATCTATTTGTCTTACAATGTAGCAAAAATAGATAAATTAAGACTCTTTTATTGGCCAATAAAATAAATTGTCTATTTGTCCAACAATGTAAAAATTTTAATCAATAAAAATTATTTTGAAAAATTGTCCTCTTCGAATTTTATGCACTATGTTAATGTGTTTTACTCATAAATTACTCATTCCATCTCAGTTTGTTTGTCCTCTATTTCATTTTGGGATGTCCCAAAATATTGTCCTATTTCTAAAAATAAAATTAATTAATTTACTAATATTCCTATTATACTCCTATTTTATTTTCAAAACTATTTGAAAAGAAAACTAACAAATATTTATTAAAAAATCAATCTAATTGGGCCACCTTTTTAGTTGACTTATTAAGAATAACTCTTTTAAAAAAAAGTTGATAAATTTATTTAAGGGTAATTTTGTAAACTTATACATTTTTATAAGGCAGACAAGACAATAAATGATGTTCTCTTAAAAAGTTTAATTTTTCAAACAGGACAAACAAATTGAGACGGATGTAGTATAATTTTCTATTATAGGATCATGTTTAATTTTTTTTTTAAATTATACATGTTTACTAGAAAATATCCATGTGGATATTAAAAACTTAACAGAGAGAGAGAGAGAGAGAGAGAGAGAGAGTAATTTTTGGGTAAATTTTTTATTAGTAATAAATAAAACATAGCAAAAAAATTGGGGGAAAAAGATATAAAAAATTAAATAAACAGGAAAAAGCAAAATTACTACAAATTTTACTTCAAAAGGTTAACAAACTAATGTAGAAATTGCCAAATGCCTTGTAGCTAAATTGACACTAAAGAGGAAAGGGTTCAAGCTGCGGGTTACCAGCATGCTGTAATTATCTCTTTAAAAAAAAAAAAACTAATGTAGAAATTAATATAATTGGTGGAATTTAATAAAATAATAAATGATTGTCAAAAGTGTTTTTTTTTTTTGATAAAAAGGTGCCACATCAATTGATATAATAAAATTTGTAGTATCTCTATCACTCAAATAAGTATGGGTATAACTTAAGTACAGTTTTATAGGTGCAGTACATTAGGTTCCCCAATTAAATTTAAATATATTGTTGCATCGAATTTAATTGTCGTTGAAAAAGAAAACATTGTTTGTGTTTCATTGGTCAATATAACCATGTATTTGAATTTAATTTAAGTATCTAATATATTGCACATAATATTTAATTATACCTAAATTTTTTTTCAATAAATATTATTCAATTAATAGTTAAATATTTGAAAAAACCACACTTAAAGTTATCGGTTAAGACTCCAAAATGCATTATGCAGGCCCTGGTCATGAAAAGCTTGTCAAAAAAAGAAAAAGATTAAAGAAGAAGGTCAACTGCATGTTAGCATTCGACCACATATACTATTAGCCTGATTTTGTGTAATATTATAATTTTGTATATATATATATATATATATTCCTATTTCTCTAAAACAAATTTTAATTAAATTAATTTAATTTAATCATCTCTATAAATTCACAATTATATTTTTTTAATTTGTTTCAATATTATTTTGTTTATTGCCTTTGAGAAAGTATAAGAGAGATGTAATACGTACGTGCTACGTACTCTACAGGCAACAATGACATAGTTTCATAGATTTCAAACATTTGCACATAAAATATAAACTTAACACTTTATAAATAAATAAAAAAAGATTAGCGATTAAAAGATATATGAAGCTCTGAATAATTGGAGGACCATAATATTCTAAAGAATATGATCATAGAGAGATGTGATTCACGAGAATGTTGACCAACGTTTTTTTTTTCTTTTTCTGGTCCACATGAAAACTGCTTAGAGATCGGCCGGCTGATTCGACAAAACACATTTTACATGAAAATCATCCTCTATCTCTTGAAAATCGTTTGGTGGTCCACATTTTACACAAACCTAATTAACTTAAAGTAATGATAAAGCTTGTAACAGTGTAGCAGATACCGAATATTTCTAAAATGATTGGCTTACTAACGATTCTGTGCATCGTTACATTTCATGAAATCGTCCTCTCATGTGTGATACTCATAGATGGATGAGTTTTATAATGAGGATAACATCATGAGTGACTCTATAAGATGATTTTTCTGTAATGGTAGGTACGTAGGAGATGATATAACCATGTTCTTTCTTTAGGTGAGTATACAAGCAATTAACCATAATCTTCTAATAACGAGTTTATCGGAATTTGCTAATTAAACATGAAACATAAACTGGTGGATTGACTAATAAGTTGGACAAGATTTTCAGACTCTGATATTTTCTCTAACATCAAGATAACAAAGGGACCACACAATATTAGTGTTTTATGGCTATGATGTTTTGATTGATTTGTTTAGTAGTTACTCTTATAATACTTTTTGGTTAAAGTGTAAACTACACTTTTGGGGATCCTTAAATTTTATCCTTGAAATAATGTTTTATTTGCCGATCTATCCATATTTTTGTTAAGTATTACATAAATTTGTCACATGTTTTTAGTTTATCTAATAAAATGATATTGTATTGTTTTATTGTATGAACTAAATAAGCGTGACAAGTACATGTGGCGCTTTTCGAAAAATATAAGTAGAAGAGTTGTTAATGCAAATAGAATATAGTTTTAGAAGGTAGAATCTAAATTCTAAAACTTAGTGGTGTAAAACTCTAATATCTTCAAATCTATCTTACGTGTGTAGTTTGTACTTTAGCCTTTTTATATATAGGCAAGATCTATATTTCTAAATCTAACTGCAAAATTTCAAAAATTAACACGCTATACTGCCAGTTAATGGGTATGACATTATTTCTATCATTATAGGGGTTATTTATTTATAATTAAATAATTACTACAAAATCCTGAATGATTTTGACCTAAAAATGTAAACATAGTTGCAAAGTACGTAACCTTTATTATGATTGTTTTTTGCTTTCTTGTACTACAAGATCTATGTTAGTTATTCAATTTTTTTTTCTTTATTATTATTTTCATGTTGAAACAGTTTGAAATTTGAAAGAGATGGGTGCGATATGAAACATTTAATGTTATATCAGACATTCACATGATAAAGACAGACAGCCGTGGCATTTGGCGAATGGAGAGGATTCGTAGACTTTACTGGCAGTGCGTGGACTGTGTCTGTGGAGAAGCCAGTTGGGCATTCAATAAAAAAGGATGTTTTCTTTTCCCACCGCCTTAATGGGGATTTTCGAAGATTAAAAAAGAATACCATAGAACATGCATTCATGTATCATATCTCTCGTTGAGATTATCCAATAATAAAAAATTAATTAATTGTTGGTTAAAGTAAATGGTACAGTGTACAGAGGCAAATCTTTTCCAGTTCAACTACCAGCTTTTCATGGTACAAAATGGGCTTTTGCCCTTAATTTTTTTTATTTTTTATTTTTATTTTTTATTTTTATTTAGCAATTTGACTCTATTTTGAAACTATATAGGGATATGCCCCTGTTTCGATACTCGATTACCTTAAAATCGAGTTTCAATGAAATACTCGATACGTACAAAATCGAGTATGCCCAATCAAACTTAAAAAAAAATTAAAAAAAAAAAAATTTGCATAGAACTCGATTTTATGGGAATCAAGCTTAAAAACGTCACTATAGGGCTTAAAAATGCCACTATAGGTCTCCCTAAACCTGTATGGGGCAATCAGACTTATTAAAAAAAAAATTTGCAGGAAAACGTTACTATAGGGCTTAAAAACGCCACTATAGGGCTCCCTAAACCTGGTATGTGGCAATCAGACTTATAAAAAAAAATTTGCAGAAAAACGCCACTATATGGCTTAAAAACGTCACTGTAGGGATTAAAAACACCACTATATGGCCTCATAAACCTGGTATGGGCAATCAGACTTATGGAAAAAAAAAATTGCAGGAAAACACCACTATAGGGCTTAAAAACGTCACTATAGGTCTCCCTGAATATGGAGCGATGATACTTATAAAATTTTTTTGCATGGAACTCGATTTCCTGAAACTCGAGTTCCATACAAATTTTATTTTATTTTATTTTTAAATTTTGATCGGGCATAACTCGATTTTCTATGAATCAAGTATTTCATTAAAACTCGATTTTAAGGTAATCGAGTATCGAAACAGGGGCATATCCCTATATAGTTTCGAAATAGGGGCAAATTGCTAAATAAAAAAAAATTTAAGGGCAAAAGGCTAGAATGTCCTCTTTTCATGTGCAATTACGGACCCTTTGTCTTACAATTTTTTTTTTTTCACTTTTTATATTTCATAACATTTTTCTTAACTTTTTTTTTTTAATTTACAGTTGAGATTGAAAGTTGCTTTTTGCAACTATCAATCTCAACCATTTATGATAATTGCATCCGATGTACAGCATTGATGTGGGCCCAAAATTACCTCTAAACATCAAAATCTAAAATTACTAATTAAAAAAAAAAAAAAAAAACTTTAACAGGTTTTTATTGTTCTAACAATATAAACTAAGAATTTTTCTTTTTAAAAATAAATATTAAAAACATCACATTTTGAAATGAGATTTTCATGTGAATTAAATTAAAATTTCATCCAAACACAAATGGTGAAAAACTAAAATATTTTCTATCCTCCCAACCAAACATAGCCTTAAATAATAGGAAATCCAATTTTATTAGGTTTATATATATATATATATATATTATGTTTTTTTTTTAAATCATCTATTAATTTGAATCCAAATTTGAACTTCTCTCTCTTGCAACTCCTACTTCCTTTGTGATCCTTCACTCCTAGTTGGTTTCGAGGTGCTCATATTCAAAACTGACTAGTTTAGTTTTGTCCAAAATTTTCCTCTAATTAAACTCAATTGAAGTAAACTAATTTAGTCCTAAGCCCTATTTTTGCATGGTTTTTAAACCTGGACCGGACCGTACGGTCCGACCAGGAAACCCGTGAACCCTTCATATTCACAGTCCATTTAAGGTTACAAACCATTCCATACGAAAAAAGCATGGAACCGTTCGGACCGCGGTCCGACCGGCCGATTCTGTGAACCGTGACCAGTTCTCACGATTCAAACGGGTGAGCTGTTTTGGCCTTAAACGGCGTCGTTCAGTCCTTTTTTTTTTTTTTTTTTTTTTTTTCTTTTCCCTAATACGGCGTCATTTTGGGCATTCTGATTTAATGACCCTGAAGGCTGAAACGAGACCTAATATCTCTCAAATCTCTCTGCCTCTTCCTCACTCTCTCAATCACTCTCTCGTCTCTGCCTCTCCCTCGTCGCCGCTGCGATCCTCGTCGCCGTTGCAGCTCACGCATCGCCGCTCAGCCGTCGCAGCTCACGCATCCCAGATCGCAGCTCAGCCGTCGCAACCCAGATCGCAGCTCACGCATCGCCGCTTAGCCGTCGCAGCTCCCTCATTTCTCTCACGCTCGTCGCAACTCAGCCGTCGTAGTTCACGCTCATCGTTCAGCCGTCGCAGCTCTCCCTCGTCGTCGTCATTTAGTACAATTTTTTTTTTTTTTTTTTTTTTTTAGCTTTCTTTTTTGAATTATGTGTTGGATATTTCTCTTTGGGTTGATCTGTATTTATCAGGAAAAAGATGTTAATTTGTTATGTATTTGTATGCAAAATGTTTCAGAGCTTATAGAAAGCTTTGGATTTAGGTAATGAAATTTCCTATATTTTGTTTTATACTTTTATGTTGTGTTCTGGAGGTACAAGCTGTAGATTTTGATTGGATTGTGTGTGTACTTTGATTGTTTTTTAAGGTTGTTTTTTGTACACTCAATTTTGTTACTTTAAATTGTGCTTGGTTTTTTAATGTGATTGGATTTAAGAATTTATGGTTAGAGCAGAAAAAGAAAGGAAAAGGAAATTATAGGAAATTATGAGAACTTTAGTGTGAATTCAGCTTGATCAACTATAGAGAGGGAATTGTAGGGATATGTATTTAAGCTTACTGAGATTTATCCGTGGATTTGATTATATTCTTCAAGTGTACTCGTTTATTTGATTATATTCTTAGCTCGGTTTAGGTGTTTGTTGATGAATTTGGGTTTAATGCTGAGTTCCCTTGTATGCTATATTATTGATTGTGGCTACATTGTACACTGTAATTGTTTCTTTTTAATGCTGAGTTCCCTTGTAATTCTTTGACTCTATGACTTTATGTATATTAGTTTGTTAATTTGACTGTGTATGAAGTTGTGATTCTTTGACTATCTATATTTCAAAAATTGATGGGTCTATGCGTGTTTGATTGGTTGTTTAGTCTTTTAGATTAAAGTGGAAACAGAGACTGGGTCTACTCCATCACATGAAGTTGATTCCAATGTAGTGGAGTCTAGCTCAAGAGTAAGGGAAAAGGTTGATCCGGCTTGGGAACATTTTAGCCTTGGTAAGGATGAGAAGGGACGGAATACTTTTACATGTGTGTATTGTAGGCAAACATATAAAGGTGGGGGTATTAATAGGATGAAACGACACCTTGCGGGGATAAAAGGTGATATTGGATCGTGTAAAAAGGTTTCTCATGATGTGAGATACCAAATGTTGGAATATTTGAAGGAGTTTGAGTTGAAGAAAAAAGCTGAGAAACAACGTCAAGAAGAAATGTTTAGTGTGCCTTCCACAAATAGTGATATACAAGAAGATGAAGATGTTCAAGAAGTATTTAGTAGTGGGTTGCCTAAAAAACCTGTTTTAGGTAAAAGAAAGGGTACAAGCCCAGTAGATAATTACTTTGCTCCAAGAACTACTCCAGGAGCTCAACCTGGTCTTAAAAGTGTGTTCCAAAGCAAAGAAAGGGTGAGGCAAGCTGATATGGCTATTGCAAGGTTTTTGTATGACAATTGCCTTCCTTTTAATGTAGTGAATTCAGTGTACTACCAAAGGATGATTGATGCCATAGCTGCTACTGGTCCTGGTTACAAAGGTCCATCTTATCATGCTGTACGGGTCCCTTTGTTGAGGGATCAAAAGAAAGAGGTTCAGTTGTTGGTTGAGTCACAACGTAGGCATTGGGCAGAAGTTGGATGTACACTTATGGCTGATGGTTGGACAGATACTAGACATAGGTCATTGATTAATTTCCTTGTTTATTGTCCTAAGGGAATGGTATTTGTAAAATCAGTTGATGCCTCAGATATTGTGAAGAGTACCAGAAACTTGTTTAAATTGTTTGATGAAGTAGTTACATGGGTTGGTCCAAAAAACATAGTTCACATGGTTACTGATAATGCTTCCAATTATGTATCTGCTGGTAAATTGTTGTGTGAAAAGTATAAAACTATTAGTTGGTCTCCTTGTGCAACACATTGCCTGAATCTTGTGCTGTAGGATATGGGAGACATGCCTCATGTGGAGAGACTTAAAAGCCGTGCAACCAAAGTTACAGTTTTTGTTTATAATCATGTGGCTTTGATTGCTTGGTTGAGGAAGAGACCTGGTTGGACAGATATTGTACGCATGGGAGCAACAAGATTTGCTACTACTTTCCTTTCATTTGGAAGCCTTCATGTGCATAAGCATGACTTGCAAGCCTTAGTGACTAGCAGGTTCTTTGTGAACAATAGATTGGCAAGAGAGTCAAAGGCAAAAGAAGTAGTTTCTATCATTTTGGATAATTCTTTTTGGGATGATACTAATGTTCTTGTCAAGATTTCATCGCCACTTATTCGTTTGTTACAAATTGTTGATTCTGATCAAAGGCCTGCAATAGGATATGTGTATGAGGGCATGCATAGAGCACGGTTGGGAATCAAGAAGATCTTCCGAATGAAGAAGCACTTGTACAAGCCATACACCTCAATTATAAAAAACCGTTGGGACAAACATTTGCGTAAAGATCTTCATGCTGCTGCATATTGGTTAAATCTCGCTTTTCAATATGATGAGGAGAATTTTTGTCAGAAACCAGCAGTAAATATGGCTATTTTGGACTACATTGGGACAAAATATGATGGTGACAAAGAAAAGGTAATTAAGGAAACTCAATATTTTCGAGACCGTATTGGGAGCTTTGATAGAGATCTCGCATTGTCAACAAGCACGACCACTCATCCAGGTGAGAAGTAATTAGTTTACTTTAATACTATAAACAAATCTTAGTTTTTTTGTTCATGTTGAAAGTTAGTTTTGTCACTATAGTTAGAAACTTAGAATAACTGAAGTGATTATTCAATTGAAAGTTTGTTTGTTTGTTTATGTTGATTAATATTAGATTACGTTGTGCTATGAAAATCAGATGAATGGTGGAAGTTGTGGGGTGCTGATGCTCCAAACTTGCAAAAATTGGCAATTAGAATCCTTAGCCAAACTTCCGCCTCTTCTGGATGTGAGCGTTGTTGGAGTTTATTTGACCAAATACATTCTAAGAGGAGAAATAGGTTGGAGCATCAAAGGCTCAATGATCTTGTGTTTGTTCATCATAACTTGCGATTGAAACTTAGGTAACTAAATGTTATATCTTGTCATTATATTAATTTTTAAGAAGTCATTTATATAATGTAATTGTTAGTTACTAATTATGTTCAAATTCCAATAATGAGCATGACATTTTATGATGCAGGCTTTACAACAAAAAGTTTAATTTTGACCCCATTGATTATGCAAGTATCGACAAAACTGATTTTTGGGTATATGTGGAAGAGGAAGACCCATATCTTAATTATGAAGAGTTGGAGAATGCAATTTATGAAGAGGGTGCATATCCAGCAGAGCCTTCTTCTAATATTGAAGGTTAGTTTATATGTAAACAATTTGATAACCTATAGTGATTTTTCTTTTATTTTTTTCAAACTTGTGTAAACATTATAATGATTTTTCTTTTTATTTTGTTCAAACTTGTGTGTAGAATCTGTAGATGATAGCAGTGAGGTTGAAGGAATTGAGTTGGGAACATTTGGACATCCTATTGGCCCTCCTCCTAGATTTTCAGGGAATGATGATGAGCATGCTAACTTTCATGACATTGATGATTTATCATCATAATAATTCTGTTTGAACTTTGAAGTTCTATTTTGTATTTTAGAGATAATTTCTGTCTTTTTTGTAAGACACAGTGTGTAACTTGGAGTTTGAAGTTTTATTGTTGTTTTTTAGAAATAAGTTTTATGTATTTTTGTAAGAAACAATGTGTAGTTGTGTACTGTAACTTGTAGGCTTGTTTATGTATTTTTATTTTGTACTTTTAAGTTTTATGGATTACATTTACTTTTAGGTCTTCTTGTGCTTTTGTAATAGAAGCAGTAATAGATACTTCAAACTAGCTAGGGCTATAGAACAATGCCTCAGAACATCAGCAGCTGCCTGTATAATGCAGTGTTCTTTAAATGGTTATATTCTGTGTTAAGCAGCCTGCCTTTTTCTTTGGAGAACTCATTTTAGTTTTGATGAGTCTGCAAATATTTTGGAAGTTCTAAACTTCCTGTAATGATGATGAATAATGTATCTTTATTAATACTGCTTCCTTTCAACGTATATTTTTTATACACATATATATACATAGTTTTATCTTCACCGTAGTAACATGTCATGAAATTCAAAAGATCTTTGGGGCAACTAGTAATTTACTAAGCCTTGCCTTTTTCTCAGCTTGTGAATGCATTTGTGTATGTGTGTTAGCTGTCTTGAAAGTAAATTAGACTATTTTAGTTAATTTTTCTATTTTTTATTAATTTAATGTTTTTATATATATTTAAAATAATTATTAAATTAATTATGACGTCATCACGGTTCGACCCCGGTTCGACCTCGGTTTGACCTTAAAAACCTTGAACATCTCCCTTTTACGGTTCAATGAACGGTCCGGGTTTGAAAACCATGCATTTTTGAGCTAATGTTTGAACTAAAGGTTTGCATTATCGAGAGTTCAATTCGACACATCACTAAAAAGGAACCACATATGTCTCCTTTTTGGAAGTGTATTTTGATCCCCACTAGACATCCATCGCCCTAAACATGTAGAACGACCATCTCATTTCATTTGCTTGAATTTAATTTCCTTCAAAACAATTTTATGGACAAAGATTAGGATTTTATTTTTGCTATGTGTGTGACTAATGAACATTAGTGAAGGCCACTTTTCAAACCATGCAAGAATGAGTGTCTAACATCTTCTTGTTTAGGGTCAGCCCTAGGCCTAGGCCACTTAGGCCATCACCTAGGGCCCCCGACTAGAGAAAGACTCCCAAATTTGATGCAAAATTTTATATATTTTTTTAATTTTTAATTTTTTTTTGGAGGTATAGGAAAAAAAATTAGTTTTACATTTTTTTTTTTTTGCAAAAATTGAGCAATGATAGAGATAATACAATTTTAAATACATAGATCTTACAAATATATATGTTACTAATCACAAGAAATAATTCTGACAAGAAAATGCTAGAAATATTATAAATTTTACTTCAAAACCTTTACAAATTGATGTGACAATTAATATAATTTGTGGACGTTAACAGCCTATTAAATGCATTTTTAAATTACCTTTTGTGATTGGTGATATATTTTTGTAAGTCTCATGTTGTAAAATTTATAATATCCCTATCATTCATTCAAATATTTGTTTATTATCTTCTTGAAGTGTCACTAATTACATTCATTACTACATTGTTTGTAAGTTTTTTTTATAGTAAAATTTGTTATATATAACTTTAGCATTTTTCCAAAAAAGAAAGCATATTGAAAAACTAAAAGAATGAAATTTTGTTATAAAAAATTACTATATTAAACACTAGTTAAATATTATTTAAATGATAACAAAAAGACCTTATTTAAATATATCACCTCATGCCTCCAAATTTGTTGGGCCACCCTGTACTTGTTCTCATTCCCTAATTCCAAGCTTAGCTTTGGTTATGAAGAGTTAGATCTTTGTCTTTGGGATTAAAGTAGTTCTCAACTCATCCAAAACTAAGTGGTGACTATTTTCTCCCTCTGCTTTAACCCATGACATTTATGGCATACTCTTTTGAAGGTGTTAGAATTTGTCAACAGTAGTGTACTAGTGTTAGTTTAGAGAATGAGGACGTTGTTAATGTGGGAATGGTTGTGTATGTGGTTTCTTTCTTGTCCCTTTGATTTTTGTGTTTCCATCTTAGATTTCTCAAATTATCTCTAAGATTAGGGTTTTCTTAAATAAAAATAAAAATAAAAAATTTAAGGGAAATTCTCTCTTATATTTTAAAGGGAGAGTAAAAATTCTATAGAAGACAAAGGTGTTGGGGACATATTTTTATGTAATTGGCATATCCTTTGACAAAACGCACTTTACTTGTATTTGGGTAAATCTAAGTAGGTTCAAGATGATCATCACAAGTGGTTAAATTGAAGACATGAAGATTACTCAAGAACTGCTCAAGAAAAGTGCAATCTGCAGGTCTCGATACCTCCTCGACAGAAGCTCGATCTGTCGAGATTCATTAAAGCTCGATAGATGTCTCAATCAATCAAGCTTATGGGTTTTCAGATTATAGCCACAACGTTTTTATTCTAAAAGGCTATTTGTTTATGGGTTTGTATAATCCTTATTGGACTAGGAAAGCCCAAGGTTTGTGTAAACCTATTTGGAATAGGAGAGCCCATTAAAGCTCCTATTTAAAGGAGGTGGAAAAAGAAAAACCTAACCCTAGAGAGCTTCATAAGGTTTTCTTTTTGAAACCCTAGCCTCCTCCTACAGAAGAAAGAGTTCTTGCTGTGTTTCTTGTACGCCTTTGGGTTCTATAACCAAGCAAAGTCTCTTGCACCAACATTGAAGATCTTATTGGTGTTTCTTTGTGAAGTTGCTGCAAATCAACTACAACAATCAAAGGGTTGCTGTGGAGTTAGTCACGTACTTGGATTCGTGTAAAGGAGTAAGCCGCGTACTGAGATCCGCACGTCAAATTGGTTAGTCACGTACTTGGAAGCCGTGCATCAAAATGGGAAATTGTCACTACAAAACAAGTCCAATTGGGTATTGGGGTAAGGGTTCAACTGTAGGTTGGTAAGGTACTTGGGATTCCTTTACTTGTAACCGCTTGTTGTGATAATAGTGGAGTTTCAGGAGTGGTGACCTAAAAATCACCCGGTGGGGTTTTTGCCGTTAGGTTTTCCCCATTCGTAAACAAATCACCGTGTTATTTATTTTCCGCTGCATAATTAGTTTATTGGTGATTTGTTTGTGCTACCACGCGTTTGCATGTTAAATTGATTAATTAATATACTTGGCTAAATTAATTGGTTAATTAATCACAAGGGGTCAATACGTTTTTGGCCTATCAAGTGGTATCAGAGCAGGCACACTCTGATTAGGTTTTAATATTTGCTGTGTTGATCCATTGACCCCTGTTGTCATGGAAACTCTTGATTGTTTTGATTTGCATGATCTTATGTTGAATGATGATGATGATATTCAAGATGCCTATTGCAAGCTTTATAATTTTTGTATGAAATCTCTTGAATGTTCTACAAAATTAAAAGCTAAATTTAAAAAGGTCAAGCTTGAAAAAGATGATTTGATTGCAAAATTGGATGAAGCCAATAATTTGAATGAGAATTTTAAAAATCAAATCTCATCTCAAGTGGACAAAATTAAGAGTTTGGAAGAGCAACTAGTTGAATTTAAAACTAAAGTTGAAAATTTAACTAGTGCCAAACTTGTTGTTGAGCCTAACTCAAAAGAAAAAGATTTTTATGTTCCCCCATTTAAAAGGAATAATGAAGAGTTGAAGGCTAATATTGCTAGGATAGACAATGGTAAAAATTCTAATGTTAACGCTGAAGTTTCTAAACCTATGTCTAAAACTCCTCCTAGGAAGAATAAAAATTCTGAATTTGTCCCCACTTGTCATCATTGTCATATTGTTGGTCATATTAGGCCAAATTGTCCTAAGTTGTCAACCTCTAAGGTTAGACCTCCTTCTAGGAAGTTGAGTAGCTCTAAAACTACTCATGTTTGTCACCATTGTGGTGGTTCTGGTCACACTCGCCCTAATTGTTTCAAATTGTTTCCTCATAAGCGAGTGTCCAATAGGTCTCATCCTTTGTCTAAAGGCTTTGTACCTATTCTTGGTGAGTTATTAAAAGCTTTGAGCTTTTTGACTCAATTTCAGGGGAATTCTAATTCCTCTGTGTCCTTTAGTAATCATACTAGGACACGTGCCTTTTCATCTTCACGGCCAAAGACTCGTGCTGTGTGGGTGATAAAAGATCCTAAGACTTAATTGTCTTTTCTGTTTGTCCTCTGCTTTAATTCTTTCTATCTAAAGTAGGACTATTTTTGCTTGATTTCTTATCTGTTTTTGGAATCATGCTTTCATGCATCTGCACCCTTCTATCATGCCTTCTTGCATTTGCATATTTCTTTCATGTTTTCATGTTTGTCTGTTTTTGTTTGGTTGTTTAGTCTTTATTTTGTTTGTTTTTCAAAATAAAAAGAGAAAAATTAGAAAAATACAAAAATAGTGTGTGTTTTGTGTACATTGGTACTTATGTACCTTGGATGGCCATTGAAACAAAGTTTTCTAAACTTTGTATCTTTTGTAGCTTAGATGAGCATTTTTATGCACAACTAAGCAAGTGAGCTTTGTGGCTCTTATTTGTGATGAGTAAAATTAAGCGATCTCTTGTACTTAACACTCATATCACTCTTTTTGACGGGAAGGACTAAAAAATTCTAAGAGAAAGGCATAAATAACCATCTCACCACTGTTGCCCGCTAATCATAATATGACACCTGTATGCTTCGGTATAGCAAAAGTGCAGTGTCATAGACGGCATAGCAAAAGTGTAGTGTCATAGACACCTGTATGCTTCGGCATAGCAAAAGTGCAGTGTCAAAGACATCCGTATGCTTCGGCATAGCAAAAGTGCAATGTCAATGCTTAACATGTTGGGTATTTCTTTTCTCTCTCTTATATGCCCATGCATGATATGCTTAAAAAAAAATATGCAAAGAAAATAAAAAGCAAAAAGATTAAAATGCTTTAAATATGATTGCAAGCGTGTTTTCTAGGAGATGTGGGAGTTATACGATGTACCTCGAAGGTGATAGTCTCCATCAAACAGTTATGATTGTGTGTGAGTTAAAGTTATTTTCTCATATCTCAGATCGTCATAATTTGTATACACATATGCAATCTTGCGATGTTTTTCACACACAACACGCAATATTCTTTGCTACTCTTGATACATGTGCAGGTACAATGTGATTTGGTCATCACTAGATTTACATGTGCTTATGTATGCTCACTAAACTGTCTTGACTTGTTTTTGAAATATAAAATTGGTTAGACTTGTTTAGTGTGTGTGTGTTTCTGAGGATCCATGTGCTTAAAATTTTTGTTAAGAGATGATTTTGAGAGCTTAATATGTTGATTGGATCATTGGTTGAGTTGCATGTTGGATTGCATTCATGTTTGTGTTTTTCACTTCTCCAAAAACTGTTTTTAAAAGCAAGCTCGACACCTCCTCGACGCCTCTTCGATACCTAGCTATCTGTCGAGCTTCTCAAGCTTTTTCTTATCGCAATCTCGACACCTTCTCGACACTTGGTGGATCGATCGAGAAAGTTTCTGTCTCCTTGATAGCTTCTCGACACCTGATGGATCGATCGAGTTTCTCTTCTTGTGTCTGATGTCTTCTTTCTCGACACCTCTCGATCGATCAAGATTCCCTTACATGCATTTCATTTTTTTTTTTTTTTTGCATTTTTTTTCTGTGTCCATAGCATCTTGTTTTTCTTTTTCTTGTAGGTCTATGGTTCATTGTTCTCCTCGTTTCCCTCTATGTCAGTTCTCTGTCTGTCTCCTGTCATGTCTTTTGGCTTTTTATGCCCTTTGACAATCGTGTCAAAAAAGGGAAGAAATTTGAGAATTGAATGTCATTCCTCAGGGGGAGAACTTCATGTTTAAGGGGAGAAAATTTTTGATGTAACTAACTTAGGGGGAGAGTTAGTTTGATACACATTGATATTGATATATTTTTTTGTGTTGTGTATCTTTTGGTTTTGTAACCATTTACATACATCATGTGTTGTTTCTATATTTGATAATGATGTATGTGTTTCACTCTTTATCTCACATGTGTTGTTTCTTTTCTCTCTTTATACACATGTTTCTTGTTTATTTAACTTGTCATTATTTTCCACATGGTACCTTGATGTGTTTTGTTTAGTGCCTTTCAGGAAAGACAAGTTAAAGCCAAGTCAAGATTCCAAACCTTCTTCTTGCAGCAACTTCCAAGGTTCAAATCTTTTAGACTAGGCTTATTTATTATGTAATCTTGAGTAGAATGTATTCTAGGACATTCAATGTACTCTTGTGGTTTTGTCACGGATTGCCAAAGGGGGAGATTGTTGGGGACATATTTTTATGTAATTGGCATATCCTTTGACAAAACGCATTTTACTTGTATTTGGGTAAATCTAAGTAGGTTCAAGATGATCATCACAAGTGGTTAAATTGAAAACATGAAGATTACTCAAGAATTGCTCAAGAAAAGTGCAATCTATAGGTCTCGATACCTCCTCGACAGAAGCTCGATCTGTCGAGATTCATTAAAACTCGATAGATGTCTCAATCGATCGAGCTTACGGGTTTTCAGATTATAGCCACAACGTTTTTATTCTAAAAGGCTATTTGTTTATGGGTTTGTATAATCCTTATTGGACTAGGAAAGCCCAAGGTTTGTGTAAACCTATTTGGAATAGGAGAGCCCATTAAAGCTCCTATTTAAAGGAGGTGGAAAAAGAAAAACCTAACTCTAGAGAGATTCATAAGGTTTTCTTTTTGAAACCCTAACCTCCTTCTACAGAAGAAAGAGTTCTTGCTGCGTTTCTTGTACGCCTTTGGGTTCTGTAACCAAGCAAAGTCTCTTGCACCAACATTGAAGATCTTATTGGTGTTTCTTTGTGAAGTTGCTGCAAATCAACTACAACAATCAAAGAGTTGCTGTGGAGTTAGTCACGTACTTGGATTCGTGTAAAGGAGTAAGCTGCATACTGGGAACCGCTCATCAAATTGGTTAGTCACATACTTGGGAGCCGTGCATCAAAAGGGGAAATTGTCACTACAGAATAAGTCCAATTGGGTATTGGGGTAAGGGTTCAACTGTAGGTTGGTAAGGTACTTGGGATTCATTTACTTGTAACTGCTTGTTGTGATAATAGTGGAGTTTTGGGAGTGGTGACCTGAAAATCACCTGGTGGAGTTTATGCCGTCAGGTTTTCCCCATTCGTAAACAAATCACCGTGTTATTTATTTTCCGCTGCATAATTAGTTTATTGGTGATTTGTTTGTGCTACCATGCGTTTGCATGTTAAATTGATTAATTAATATACTTGGCTAAATTAATTGGTTAATTAATCACAAGGGGTCAATTCGTTTTTGGCCTATCAAAAGGATAAAGGCCATTATAACCCATTTGAAAGAAAAAGAAATAAAAAATTAAAAAATAGTGTACATATCTTCATGTACAAATAAAGAAATACATTTCCTTTGTCTCACTGCAAGGTGTTGGAAAAGGAAAGAATAAATGAGGTATTGTCCCCTCACATGCGTTATATGTTCTATTGTATTTTGTTACACCTAGTCACCAATCAATACCAGTACAAAACTACATAAAAATCACAGCGCAGCAACTACATAATAAATTTTTTTTGGACATATGAAATTCGATGATTTTTAAATGAGATATTGGTGGATACACAACAACATAAAATCTCAGTGTAACAACTACGTAGTTGTCGTAGTTGTTACACTGAGATTTTATGTTGTTGTGTAAGAATTCGGTGATTATAAAATATGAGATCATCTTTTTGTTTTACTACTACTATATTTATTCTTCTAGAATATTAGTATAGTCATGCGCAAATCAATTCCATTATATTTAAGCTTATATTCTATATATAGAACAACACAGTGATCCATATGAAATGGGCATGAAAATTTCTTATGAGTAAAATAAGAATTAATGGCTTACTTACTTTGATTCTTAAAGCGCGCTCGTCTGTCTATCATGATCCATGTGAAATGTAGAAAATGCATGAACGTGCAGTTAAAGCATTATAAAACTGTTGGCTTGTTGCTTTAGTTTATTACAGTGTCAAATTAAACGATATCAACTGTAGTGTCGATATAGGCGAAACAGGACATTGAAGAAGAGTTACAATTCTGACTTTTTCAAAGTCGTATATACAACAAATGGAAGGGCCAAATGTTATTGTGAAGAGGCATTGAAAGAAGCAGATGGTAGATAACAACTTCACGCCTATCTTGAGGAAAATGTTTTACATTTTTATAAACTTTAAGTGCGTCTTTGAAAAGCATTCATCAACTTGCACATAAAATACGCAGTAGGTAATCTTAAAAACTTCCAACAAGTTTCAACAAACTAAGGCAGTGTAAAAAGGTTGTTTGTTTTTTTCTTTCTTTCAAACTAGTGGGTTCCTACTTCTTCAGGTGACTTGTTTTCGTTGAACGATAGGCGCACTACGTACAGTTTTAGTTGGAAGCTGAAGGTCACCTGCTGTCATTGCCCAAGAACAAGGATCCATAAAAGAAGATTTGTTTTTTATTTATTTATTTATTTATATTTTTGGATGAACATGAAAGAAGAGTTGTTAATTCTTCTATTCCTCGTTATAAATTATTCAGAAATACATTAGGAGGACCACGTAGTAAATGTTGGTCCTCCCACTCAATAAATAATGTGTATTTGTCAACAGCATTTTTTTTTTTCTCAAAACTTATTTGCTTAAAGCTTTTTTGGAATTTCAGTTTTTTAAGTACAATGGTACTTTAACCAACTTGCATTCAATTTTTTTTAGTCAAAAGACAAAATTAACTTAGTTACAAATTTAGGTGTAACGCTAGAATCATAATTTTTGCCACAATTTACTCATGAAGCAAATTAATTGTGAATTGTGAAGTAAAAATGGTAGATCCACACTTCCACTACTCATGACTTGTCACATAAGTAAGTTGTGGTAAAAATTATAATCTTAGCATTTTTTTAAATCTTATTAACCAAAAAAAAAAAAAAAAACCTTCTTAGTCACTGTCTTCTGCTCCTCAACCGCAACCACCCCCTTCACATAGTGTTTCATGGGGCTTTCTCATAGATCTATTTTGCGTCGCGATTACCAAAACTAAATTGCCGCAAACCTATTATTGATAAGCAAGTTTTGGAACTAATCTTCATGCCAGTATTATTGTCATCCGATGAGTTTTGATCATGGAGTTGTGTTTAAGAATTTGAGTCATTTTGAAATGGGATTTGGGAATTGGGTTTTAATAATTTTTAGGATTCCTTGTTAAAAAATGGTGGGTCGAATGGGATTGCTGGATATGGAGGTTTTGGTGGGAGATGTGAAGGTGGTGGTGGTGGGGCCGAAAATAGTAATGGGTAGAAATGCACAAACACCACATGAATTTTAGGTCAAAACCAAACTTATTTTTTGAAGAAGACTGCACATTTATTCAGGAGAAACAACTATATCGGCTAAAATTACAGCCAAAATCAAACTGACAACCTCATCAGAATAAAAACTGATTTATCAAAGACGCTATTATAACTTCACTTAATAAAAAGAATCACCCAATAGTTTTAACTTAATAATAGAATTACTATTACTTCAATTTTATACAAATAGGACTAGAATAAAATAAATTTGAAAACGAAAAACAATAAAAACTAATTTATCTAAGATTCAAATACCACTTAACTTAATAATTAAATCATAAAAAGTTTCAACTTTCACAAGAAAAAAAAAATGATTCACTTTACATCACATCATTAATAATTTTTTAGTGTATTTGAAGTATAATATATATATTTTTTTTAAAAAATCTATATTCGACCCTTAAAAATAATTTTTGGGGAAAAAGAACAAGATTGGTTTGTCAGTGACTAGTTGTTGAGAGAGAGAGAGAGAGAGAAAGAGAGAGAGAGAGAGAGAGCTTTATTGGAAAGATGAAAATACTTTTTTAAGTAAATAATAGGAAAACGTTTTTTTAAGTTAAAGAGAGAATCAGATCCAAAAGTATATGGGTTTCTTCTTCTTTTTGCCTATACATGGACTACTTTCATAAGAAAAATGGGAATGTGATATTTGTTCATAATTGCTAATTTTATATAATAATATTATATTAGGTTGTAATTCGTGGTCATGTACAAAAAAAGACATTCTACAATAATGAATCATTGATAATAAAGTAGTTTTACTTCAATGAGTGAGGCGGTTGCGGTTATCTTAATTTTCGCACTGAGTATTATGAATGAGTCACTTGACTTCAAAATTAAAAAAAAAAAAAAAATTAGACATGTATTGCAAAATTATACAAAAATTAAAAACTAATTTTGATTGAATTTTTGCTTTTCATTTTTTTTTTTCTGAATAATATATTAACGATATATGAATATAGAACAAAATAATGGGCCCAAGTGCCCAAATGGATAACTGGAGCTGCATATTAAAAGGAACTGGGGTTTAAGGAAGGAGCAGTGGAGAACTATCATTGTGTAAGCCATAGCCCAACGCTTCACTTTGGTGTTTGGGCCCATGTTTGAGCTGTAATAGAGAGTAAGCTATTCTGAACTTTTGCAAGATCCTCCACAGCCCAAACTAAAATCTCCTGAAATTGCATGATGATGTTGTCCTGGTATTAAGCCCAGACCTCCCACCATTGGATTAGAAAAGTGGCCCATTTATTCTTCAGTAACATATGTGAGAGATATTAATCTCTTCTTTTCTTTTTTTAATTTTTTTATGAATCTTCTATTTATAACCTGCGTGCCCCGGTTGATGGATTTTATAATTCTAAGTCAAATCCACTAGAACTGGGCCCAAGTATGGTTATACAGTCTTTTATAGGCTGAAATGTTATCTTAAACTTAAAAGCACGCACATCAAAACTTTTTTTTTTTTGAGGGGGACACGCACATCAATAGATTCAATACTTGATATAATAAAAAGAACAAAGTTTAGTTATAAAATTTAACTACTATCTTATTTAATATCTTTTTATTGAAGGTGAATTTTGACAAATTCACCATTGGATTACATCTTCTTTTTATATTCTCCATGCTTGAAAATTTTTAAGAAAATTAAAGATCAATAACTATGTTATCAATAAATTGTTTAAATTATAAGTTTTTGTAGTTTAAAATAATGTATAAAATATAAACATATAGATCATATAGTAAATAATATCCGATTGACACAAAATTTGACATGTGTATTAGGAGCATAAAAAACATGAAATTCAACAATTAGATTTTCAAAATATGTAACAATGTTTATTTTATTGAGTGAGGTTGGAGCCTTAAGTTACGATCAATTTTGTAACTAATCTTTGTCCTAATAAAAATAGACCGTATTTTAGCTAATTAAGTTCAAAATTCACTTCCCCCTCAAAAAAAAAAAAGTTCAAATAAAATTCACTTATTCTCTCAAAAAAAAAAAAAAAAGAGTAAAAATTCACTCACAGATTATGCAAAATTGTGTAAAACTATATAATTGCTACAATAATTATATACATTTACATTAACATTATCCATTTTACATGTAATTTATTATTATTTTTTATGTATTTTTTGAAGATAAAAGAAGAGAACGAATAATAATTGTTATGTGTGAAGAAAAAAATAATTAAAAAAATTCAAGAAAATTTGAAATTTTAATAAAATGTAGTGTAAAATAGATAATTTAATTGTAAAGTATTTTAAAAAGTAAGTATGTGAAATAAATAAATAAAATAAATTCTTTTTGATAAACTAAAAAAATAAATTGTTAGACAAAAGAAACTTGAACGATTTAATACAAATGCTGTTACGACTAATAATATTAAAATTGTCATTGACACGTGGAGATAAAGAAGCAACATAGTTTCTTTCTATGAAGGACTCAAATTGTTGTGTGAAAAAATAAAAATAATTAAAATTTTTAAGATAAATTGATATTTTAATAAAATGTAATATAAAATAGATTGACATGGTTAAGTGTTTTTTTTTTTTAATAGAAAAACATAATACCCTAAACCTTAAACCCTAATATGAAAAATCTCCTATAATGAATTGTACAATGATTAGAGTTATGCCAATAAGGGGCGGAGCTACGTTGGTGACTGGGGGGCCATGGCCCCCCCAAAAGTTTTAAAAAAATTTTAGAGTAGGTAAAATTGCATATTTGAACCATTTTTCTAAGAACTGGCCCTCACATGAAAAATTATTTGGCCCCCCATTTGTCCACGCTTAGTGTTCCTTGCAAACTTGTTTTTCATCTTTTAATATTTTCCCTAATTTATTATTAGTCTTTACTATTGTAACTCCTTCATATGTCAAACCATTAGCTTGATTAGAAGTTTTACTTTTTCAATTCCCAAGTTTCAATATATTTTTCTGATTTGGTGTGAGTTGATATTGCTCTTTATTGTTATTATATTGCTCTATGTCGTAAGCTAAGATTGTTGTCCGCATCTGTTGCTACTTGCTAGTAAATGTTGCTCTCTATTACTGAATATACTTGTTGATGTTTTCCTTGCTTTGTTTTTTCTGCCCTATTTTGCTGTGGCCATTCTTTTGGCTTTGTATAAAATTTATAATTTTGTCTCACTAGCAAAAATGACTTTAAGATCTTGAGAAGTACTAGAGTATTCTTCTCATTTTTTTTCTTTTTTTTTTTAATTAAACCAATTGATAAGCTTTATTCAAAATACAAAGTCATCTCGTATCCTTATATATAATTTCATATTGGCTTATAAGGATTTTGTTATTTTTAATTCTAAAAATTTTATATTTTCTTGTATATGTAATTGTTATATTTATATTTAATTTCTTGAATGGTTTGAACTTATGGTTGTTAAAAGGACTAAGAGAAACTTAGAAGGGAAAATGAACTTAAGATACTTAATTGGTCATTTAGTTTTTTTAAGTGCTAATAAGAATTACATTGATTAAACCAATGCACAAAAACATATATGTAGCATTTTGAGTTTTTCTTGAATTGTGACTCACTACAAGATAGTTTAACATCGACTCTCCCAAACCAAAATTTCTAACTCCGCCCCTGATGCCAATGAAGAAAAAAGGAACAACATAAGCAAAAAAATTGATACATAGATCAGAAACTTAGATACGGGTGTTTCCAAATGTGAACACAGTGGCGGAGTTAGGATTTTAGTTTAGGGGGGGCAAGGTTTAAAGACAATATTAAACTAAAATAACCTTAAAAAAAACTAATCAATATTAATAACCTAATAAATAAACAATTGTAAATAACTATAATTGTTATACAAAATTTAATGCAACTATAAACTATAGTTTATCTTTTCATAACAAATTTAATTTGCTCTACAGTATTTGACGTTTTATTTTCTGAAACCATTGCATAGTCACTAATAATCAAAGTAAAAAAAGTAGAGCAATAACCTATATAAAATTGGAAACTAAAAAGTCAAGAAGGAGAAAAAATGGATAATGGAGGTTTGAGAATTTCAATACCGTACTGGGACATTAGGTAGTTTATCTTTTCTATATAAAAATAATAATAAAAAAGAGTGCAAAATTTAAGACCACCATCATTGCGGTGAAAAAAAACCCAAAAATAATAATAAAAAATAAGAAGAAGGATAACCGAAGAAAATTGAGTTAAACAGTAAAATGTCATATATGGTGAAAAGCTATAAATTTGGACAATATAAAAGCTTCAAAGGGAAAATAAGTAGTACTATTATAAGTGGGATGATCTATGCAGCTTTTTCCCTTTTTATTTTTATGTGCCAACTGCCAGGATTGTTTTTCTATAACAAGACATTTTGTATTCAGCATTTTGTCTTTTTGAAATTTTTTTCCTATGTTGAGCAAAGCATTCAAGAAAGGAACCTAAATGCTATAATTTAGGGGACTTTTCAGGAGGAGTCAGGGGGGCACTTGCCCCTCTCGCCCCCCTTGGCTCCGCCCCTGTGTGAACATATGAAATAAATATAAAAGAGATTTATTAGACAAAAGAAACTTGAACGATTTTAATACGAATGCGGTTACGATTGATAATATTAAAATTGTCATTGACACGTGGGAGATAAACAAGCAACGCAGTTTCTTTTCTTCGAAGGACTCAGTACCGTATGTCGCTCGCTAAAATTTTGCGCGTAGATCAACGCGAAGTAACATAGGCTGTCAGCGTTGACGTGTCAACACCCCACATCTCCATGTGACGAGAATCCCCGAAGTTTTCCTTCTGTGTAAACCCAAAACACAATTCTTCAACATCTCAACCAATCATCAATTGCCTCGTCACAAAGAAAAATATCAAACACGTGAAAACCACTCAAACCTTTTTTTTTTTTTTTTTTTCTCTTCTCTGCGTGCTTCACGTAATAAGGTGTGCTAGTTCACACGGAAACAAGGTCCACAAGGAAAGACTCTTTCTAATTTTGCCAAAGCACCCTATACAATATAAACTGTCACACGACCAAATTGAGAACAAGTCTTTATATATTTGTTTGTGTTTTTTTATTTTTTTTCATTCTCTACTATTAATATCCAAATTTGTTGTTAAGGATTTTACACATTTTGGAATATGTTTATGTTTGAAAGTTAACAAAGAAGAAGATGAAATGGTCACCATGGGCAGCTGGGGTTGTAAAGAGGTTGCATGTGAAGGTGAACCAGTTGAAGCTTGAGGGGTTTTGTGAACAAAAGGTAGAAGATGATGGTGGTGATGGTGATGATGATGATGATAAGATTGTGGTCATTGCGATGAAATGGAAAGGTCCTAAAGCTGGGCTTGGACTTGTTCCATTTCCATTTTATAGAACATCAACGCGTCAAAGAGATTACACCAACCAAAGATGCTCATCGAACAAAGGCCAACCCATTGAATGGGACGATGAGTTTGAGAGTGTGTGCAGTTTTTCGATCTCCAAAGATGGTTCTTTTGGTCCTTGGGATGTTACTTTCAACGTTTTATATGTAAGTCTTTTTCATTGATGTTTGGTTTTAATAGTTGTTTTGTACGTTAATTGCAATAAAGGAATTGATATTTTGTTTATTAATAGGGAGAGAATACAGAATCAAGGAGCAAATTGTCGGTTCTGGGCAAGGTATCATTGAATTTAGGAGAATTGGCTTCGAATATAAAGACTCATCAAATGGAAAGAAAGCTTCCCGTGACTTCACGCGACGGTCGTTTGGCCACGGATGCTACCCTTTTGGTATGTATTGTATTATACGCCCAGTTTCATTCTTTTTTTTTTTTCTTCTTAAAAAAAAAAGTTCAATTCTTTTTAATTTACGTCCAATTTTTTTTTAAATCATTATTTTCAATCCATAGTCTGTACTTTTTCTTCCTCTGTTTTGATTTTTGAAGCGCGTGTTGAACAATATTGACAAGATAGCTATTTTAGTTTATTTATTTAACCAATAAAATGGATAAAAATGCTTAGCTTTAAAAAAAAAAAAAAAAATTTGTGGGTATCCTAGCTGTTCTAGCTTCAAGTTGAGTAAAGCCAGTTCTATTTCTTCCATTCAAAAAAAAAAAAAAAAAAAAGAAGAAGAAGAAGAAGAGTTGAGTAAAGCCAGTTGGTTTTACTTTCGTTGAGTGTAAAGCTTTTTTTGGGCAGATAAAGTTGTAAAGCTAGATTTAGATGGATTATTCAGACCTTCTAGATTTCCTAAGGTACTTTATCAAATAGATTTTCTTAAATTTTAATTATTTTTTAATAATTTAATGGTCTAAATTCTGCTATATCAGCATTCCACTAACAATAATCTTAATTGTTTTGTTTGCAACATTATTTTATTATTTTAAAAATATTGTTAGTAGAATGCTGACATAACAGAATCTAGACCATTAAATTATTAAAAAGTAGTTAGGATTTAGAAAAATCTATTAATAGAGTACTTTAAAAAAATCTAGAAGATCTAAATCCGGTTTAGATCATCTTTGTTTAGTCACCCCGTACAGAGTACAGACTGTGAAACTTTGTCCTAATTTCCCTTAAAAATCTACAGCTAGATACTTACCAAAAATAGAAAAGAAAAAGTAAAAGACCTTGTAGCCATTAATGTTAATGTTTCAACTATATCCCCAACCATCTGATTGTTTATACAGTTATACTTTTATGTAACATGTCATAAAACTTTGACCAGTTCGTAGTTTTTTTTTTTTGAAGAATGACCGGTTCGTAGTTACCTATAATTGACCAATTGACCTGATATTCTAATGTTGTTACTAGTATTATTATTATTATTTTTTGAGAATAATGTTGTTATTATTTGAATGGCTTGTGTAGGTATCTATGAGCTTTGTGGAGGTGAGAGATTCTCATGAGTCGCCAAGAATCACTGTAAACTTCGTGGAGTCAGACACAGTAAATGTGTCGGTCACAAAGTTGAAGGGTGGTTTTAACACGAGGTTGGAGTCAGAGAAGGAGAACAACAAGAACCAGAAGGCTTTTAGTTACTTGGATATGCCAGCCGTGACTGACTCAGATGGATCAAGTGAGTCTATTTACACAAGTGACAATAGCAATGTAGACTTAACTTTGGTAGCTGACTTGGAATCCTTCTCGAGATCAAAGACTCTGTCTCGCTCCTTTCGAAAAACTGGGTTTTTCTCTTGGAAGAGAAGGCGATTGAGTTTTAAATCCTTCGGTTCACTGCGGGTATGTCTCTCTCTCTCTCTCTCTCTCTTTTTAAGGTCATAGTTGTACTCTGCATGTAAAATTGAATAAATGTAGGGACACACCTAATTTTATATTTAACTTTATAACTTGTTGACGTTGAAGTGGTCAACAATGAATGATACACAATTTATACAATCGATCAATTCAACATGTTGTAAAACCGGACGTGTGTGTGCAGTATTGTTGTGTAAAGTTTAGTTATTAAATCTATGAACAACCAACATAGATATACACAAATGAATCTGTAATCTTAGAGAGAAAATTTCATTTGATAACCCATAACTTAAGAGTATAATAATTAGGGTAAATTGCAAATTACACCCCTAAAGTTTGGGGGTGATTAGATTTTATACTCTGAAATTTTAGAATTTGGATTTTACCTCCTGAAGTTTGGGGTATTTGAATTTTACATCCTGACGTTTCAGAACTTGGATTTTACCTCCTAAAATTTAGGGTTGTTTGGATTTTACACCCCTAAATTCTGAAATTTTAGGATGTAAAATCTAAACACTCCAAAACTTTAGGAAGTAAAATTCAAACACACCCAAAATATAAGGGGTAAAATCCAAATTCAGAAACGTTAGGATGTAAAATCTAAACATCACCAAACTTCAGGGGGTAAAACCCAAATTTTGAAACTTCAGGGTGTAAAATCCAATCACCCCCAAACTTTAGGGGTTTAATTAACAATTTACCCTAATAATTAAATTAATCATATAACTCCAAAAGCAATAAATTAAACCATATAATTCTAAAAATAATAAATTAAATAGGGAAGTTTTAAAAAGTAACAAATTAAACCACAAAGCACAAACACAATATCAAGATTTTTTTTGAGAATCACAACATCAAGATTTAAGTGGTTATTTTTTAAACTATAGAATTTAATTTATTATACCCCTAAATTATATGGTTTTAAATGTAATTTTCACAATTACTTTTCATTAATAATCAATACACTATATCAATAGGATGATGCAATATGTTGGTTTGATTAATTTATAGGGGCCGGTACTATTCTCATGCCAATAATTGACCACAATCACTCTAGGTATGTGAGGAATATAGTGTGCCTCCAATTAATTATAAAGCTAATTATTGTTTCACACTTTCGAACATGAAATGTTTTACATAATGTCCACACTTTCACATTAGATGCTCACACACATGATTTGCAAAAGTGTGGATATTGTTGAATGTGAAACAATCAAAGGCCTTAAAAAGATTTTTTTTTTTTTTTTTTTTAAATAAAGGGCTGATTCCCTTGGAAGCACATCAATTGCTCTAATATAATCTCTTCTTCATTTGAGTAAGCAAATGGATAATTTAGCACAGTATCTCAAACTATTGCTTTCGAATGAATGAATGAAAAAACCTTCTATAGTTGCCATCATGAGTAATGTCATTGTTAGAAAAAGAACCAAAGAGGTTTGGACAACTTTCTGTTTTTAAAAGGTTTTTCCAGCCAAGAAGCCTAGATTCTAGCTACGACCAGTTCAGTGGTCTTCTTTGATTTGTTTTGTAAGGCAAAAGTTATGAGATCTAATGCTTGTCATGGATATATCTGCAGAAAGCAGATGCTACTGGATCCACTTCAGAAATAGACTTGCAAGATGACAATTGCACAACCAGTGACTGGGAAGTGAAGGAGCTAGTCAGCAGAGATGGGCAGGCAAAGCTCAAAACCAATGTATTCTTGGCATCCTTCGACCAA
Source organism: Quercus aquifolioides (assembly GCA_019022515.1). Lineage (NCBI taxonomy): Eukaryota > Viridiplantae > Streptophyta > Magnoliopsida > Fagales > Fagaceae > Quercus > Quercus aquifolioides. The sequence goes on from CM032327.1 coordinate 82,903,613, forward strand.
AGGAGCGAAAAAGCTTCAGGAGAGAGTGCCTGCACGACACTAGTAACAGTCATTGCCCACTGGCTCCACTCCAACCAAGATATGCCAACGAGACCCAAATTCGACAGCCTCATCATAGAAGGTTCCTCAGAATGGCAAAAGCTTTGCAACAACACCGCCTACATACAATCCTTCCCGGACAAACATTTTGATCTTAATACGGTCTTAGAAGCTAAATTCAGGCCTCTAGCAATCTTGCATGAGAAGTCTTTTATTGGGTTCTTTTGCCCCGAGAAGTTTGAGTGCTTGAAGGAAGCCATGTCATTCGAAGACATATGGAATAAGATCAGTAGCAACACTGAAGTTTATGAACCAAGAATATACATTGTGAGTTGGAACGATCATTTCTTTGTGCTCAAGGTAGAAGCCAATGCTTATTACATCATTGACACGTTAGGTGAGCGGCTTTTTGAGGGATGCAACCAGGCATTCATATTAAAGTTTGATGATTCAAGTGTGATGCGTGAAAAGGTAGAGAAAGAAAAGGTTGACTCCAAGGAAAAAGATGGGGCAAGCAGTACTGACCATAAGGAGGAAACTGAAAAGGTTATATGCAGTGGGAAAGAGTGTTGTAAAGAGTTTATTAGGAGATTTTTAGCTGCTATACCACTTCGGGAACTTGAGGAGGAAGAAAAAAAGGCCACAATTTCTAACTACTCTCTCCATCAGAGATTGCAGATTGAGTTCGACCTTTGCTGCTCTTCTTCTTCTTCTTCTTCTTCCACTTCCATTTCATCTCTAATTTCAAACCAATAGTTTATGTAGAACAAATAGCTGAATGGCATGGTTGGAATCCAATTTTTTTAATATTCTTTTTTTCTTTCAATAAGAAATACTAACATTAATTTTCAGGCAGATTAGAATTACAGATCAAAGGCCTCAAGTCAAAGCATTCTATGAACCTTCTTTTTAAAAATTTGATAATCACATATACGATGATGTTGAAGTATTCTACTCTAGCAATTGCCATTGCTTTTAGTGTCCACTATTTATAAGTATGGTTTAAATAAATTGTACTAAAAAAATGTGAGGTTTTATAGCTTTAAAAATAAGTTAAGAAAAAAGAGGAGAAAAAGGGGGGGGGGGGGGGGGGGGGTGGATGAGCCATATTATCCTTTTTTTCTTTTTTTTTTTGCAGGTAAATTTGAGTTACAATTAACTCAACTAGCAGTCTTTTATCATCGAATAAAATATGAGTTATCATTTTGACAAATCCAAGAGCACTAAACCCAAGCTAACTCCGATCAAGGAATCCATCAAATTTTTACACCCCATGAAGCCCACATTAACTCTATGCAGGTGGGGCTACAAATCCTGGCAGGTTAGTGAGGAGGTTATCCAAATTAGACTAGGTGGAAATGGGTCCAGAAATAATGAAGTCATTAAAGATTTAATAGGGTCAGTGGAGCCATTCTGATAGGTTCTGTAATAGTAATAATTGAGAAGTGGGGAACAAATTGAATTAGGGGTAAAAACTCGACGAGGCTTTCTTTGTTTGTGTGAGTGGGGGACAAGGAGGTGTCTCCATCCATATCTAATTATTGTCTGAATCAATATGCCTCTAGTTTGCTATGTGGACCCCTTTCTACTAGAGGTCTAACTAGGAAGGAAAACAAAACTATTATTGACAAAGAGGTAGTAACAGTTTATTCCTTTAGGATGATAGAAAGGAAAAGACTTCACAATCCGTCCACTAAAAATAGTGAATTTCGATAAGCTCAATATTTTGTTGCCTCATCTCTCACTATGTAGTATGTTCTTATCAAAATCACAAAGAAAAAAAAAAGGCATTTTGTTGGGTAAATCAATAAAACACAAAAGTCAAACTAAAACATCCAAACAGAACAACCACTACAGTCCATTCCAAAATATTTCTTAAAAGGCACAATTCGTTTTACATGACACTCAAATTCAAATGATTCCTGAACCCAATTAAGCTTTTAGTGTTTAGACATAAATGGAACACTAAATACACATAGACAGGAAGTGTATTTGATAGCAAATTGTCCAGGCACAGTCATGTTTCTTGTGATTTCAGTGGCGAAGAAAGCAGTTTTTGCACAGCTTCTCCCCCATTGTTAAAACTTATCATCAATTTAACAGAATGCTGATTCGGGTTCGGGCACCGGTGATTTTTCCACACCAGCTTAAAGGAAAAATAGGCTTTCATTTCTCCATGTAAAAATCCTGGCTTATACCCAGTTGAGTTGATAGTGATGTTTCAGTCTTTCCACATCTTCAACCCCAATCCACTATTCTGGCCTTGCACTCCTTAGTAAACCCCACCAGAAGCATAAACCTATCCCCTTTTCCAGTTTCCTTTCTGTTTTGTTGCTGTTTGCTGCCAGTATACCATATGCATATATATCAGGATATGTTGCAGGAAAAAGTATAAAGTTTGATCAGCTTCTGTCATAAGCCAAGGCACTACCAGCCACTCTCTCTCAAATTAACTTTTCCAATGCATCTTTTTAAAGGAAATCTTCATTCAGTGGATATAACTAAGTCAATACAGGTTCACACATGTTCTACAACATCAGTCATACAAAAGTTTCTTTTGTACATTGCATATCAAAAAGCCTCGACTTCAGTTAGCTGGTCCATCATATACATCTAATTCGAACTTAATGTCGTTTGCTTACATTACATTTTTACAAATTTTGAATCCTTGCAATAAGCAATTCATTAATATCTACTAAACTAACCGTGTCAAGATTGCCAGGTAGAAGTTTCTACACCAAGATCTAATCTGCATTTCTCATTCTTCCAGTCAAGTGACTACTACCTGGAAGTTTTGGCTGCCCACAGAACCGCTGATCCTCTTCAGGGTGATTAAAAACTTCCTTTCGCTTTCTCATTGTTGCTTCTACATTTATATTTTTATCCTCAAAACTGCCTTTAATTGAACAGGAGTCTAATGGGTCATATGCCTTTCCCCCAGTAAATAATGCTAACTTTCTATCCACGGGTGACTGATCCCTATGCTTGCCTCCATCTCGAGAACTACCAGAACCATCATCTTCAACCTCTTGAGGCTTCCTGTTTCCAACACCTAGGCATGTAAAAGAGAGAGGGCCCAACCGCAATGATAGATCACAGCCAATCTTACATGAGCTCTCAAGGGGTTTCCTTGTATCAGTTTCAGTGATCTTATATGATGCATCTACATTACAGGAATAGGGATTCTCAACACCCATCTTGGCAGGCTCCAATGTGTCAGAAGTCAAATTAGGAAGGATTCCAAAACCATGCTGGGGTTCTACAAACTGCAGGCAATTTCCATAATACAAGGGATAAACTGGATACAAGTTTGATGCTGGATAATTTTTCATATGTAAACTGGGTTTATTACTAGATGGCAGAACATTCACAGATGCAAAGAGAGACTTCTTAGCGGCACAATCATTGCTTGGGAGAAAAGGTCTCAAATGGGTTGAAATTGGAGTATTGGGTTTCACAAAATTCGAACGAGGCATATACTGTGATTTGGTGGCATGATTCCCTTGACTAGTGTTCACTACTGTACCAGGAGAAACACAGGGGGGCTGCTCTTGAGTGTTGGGACTCAGATAAAACCTGGGGTTAATATTCCGTTGGCTCCTCGATGCTCTTCTTGGCGTGCAGCCCAAATTTAAAGCAGCTGAGTGATTCAAATAGAGTACAAACAATTACAAACAGACATTTTAAGCTAGCTCTCTCTCTCTCTCTCCCTAGCTTTTGTTCTGTGATTTGTTCAAATCCAGTACTCTTTGCCAGAAACAAAGGGAGTAAAATTACACACATAATAACCACAAATTTAATCAAATCAAAATTTTTTGCAATTGATATCAAGTAGAGCCAAGATTACTATATAATGGTAAAAAACCCAACAGCAAATATTTGTACTAAGTCAAAATTGAATGGGGTATACCTTCAATACAAGGCTGGAGAAGCTTTCCATTTTCGGTACTCTCATCACGTCTAATAATTGTATCAATGGCATCATTCATTCGCTCCCAAAGTGTTTTAAGGTCCATGTATTCAGCCTATGTAAAAGCACAAGTTTGAAAAAACAACAGAACTACTAAACCCAGATATATACCAAAGCTCTATATACTAGTAATAGCTGAAAGAAAATGTAGCACATAAAAATATGTTGTCTAGGACCCAACAAACATAAAAGTAAAACACCTCTAAATTCGGCCTCACTTAGAAACTACATATGGCTCTGTTCATTTTTTTTTTTTCCTCTGAAAAAAAAGAAGAAGATGTACCTCAGAATTGGCTTTGGAGTACATAATTTCTTCTGCTTTGAGCACAACAATAGGGAGCTTCTCTTGCCATTCCTTGTTCTTCTTAGTAGCTGAGCCATGAACCTCATTCACAACCCTAAGCAAAGCAGACAAACATCACAGATTAGATGTGTACATAGAAAGTTAAATATATATGCATATATTGGGAGAGATGGGATTGGACCTGAAAATTTCTTGAATGAGAGAACCTCTGATGGGTTGGTGTCTATCACTGTGCCAAGCTTTCCTAACACACTCATAAGGCCTTGGACCTGGTCTAGGCATCCTCACTACTTTCTTTCACACAGAAAAGAGAAGAGCTTTGTTTTATTGGAAGAGAAACAGACTCCCAACTCTCTATATCAGAAGTTAGGTAGCTTCTTCTGCTTTGGCTTTTATTTATTTATTTTATTTTACATTTTTTTCTGACTTCAGTTGAGTGTTTCAGAGACTCTGAACAAAATGCAATAACACCAAGCTTTTAAGCAAGCGGAAAGAGAGAGAGAGAGAGAGAGACAGATGGGACTGGGGGGTTTGCTCTTTTCTTTCTTCTCTGTCACAAGTTGAATTCTTTGCTTAGAATAATATCATTTTTATTTAGATTTTCACAGTTCATTTTTTTTTTTTTGCTGAATAGTTTCACAGTTCATACCATTTTTATATGGCATATGAGTATATCAACATAACTTAACGTCTTATAATATTGTAGTAAAATAAGGTACGAAATTGGATGGTGTTTCTAAATTTATTTATTATTTGTGTTTGACTATGAAATCTCAATTATTTCTTCTTTCTTTTTACGTTCAGTTTGTTTCAATAAAAAATTTTGTGTAAAAATAGTTTTTCATATTTTTTAGTATTAGGTAGTATCAGAAAAAATTAATTAAAGGAAAATTATCTTTAGTCAACAGAAAAAATAAATCTTATTTTTAGAGATTATTTTTCATTAAAAAAAAGAAAAAACTTTATTTCCAGATAAATAAGAAAAGTTAAAATATTATTTTTTAATTTATTTAAAATTGTTACAAATATGAAAAAAGAAAAAGAAAAATTATAAATTTTTTTTTTAAATAACTCATTTAAAAAAAATATTACCCTCCTCGTTTTCTAAAAAACATTAGAATAATAAAACGGTCTTTCTCTTTTCTTTTATAATATTATTATTATTTTCTTTGGATTGAATAGAAAACTCAATTATTTCGAAGGGAATGGGAAAATTGGAGAGTTTGGTGTGTCCCCCACTCATCCACATGCCTGCTTCCCATAGCCCCTAGAGTCCCTATCTCTCCGTGTCTTTTCACTCTTTTTACCCCCCACTCTCTCTCTTCCTCCTGACCATTCATGTCGTGAAAGTGGGGGGAGAATTGATAAAAAAGTCACTGTCGGTGCCATTTTAGGCAACCCCAACCTACTCATCATACTGTAAACAATGGCAGAATCAGAGACATGATTCATATCGGGTGACCTATTTACTTTACCATTAACCCTCCTCCCCAGACCATCCATGTCAGTGGATGCAAAATAATGTAAAATTAAAAAAAAAATATTACTTTTATACATTTTGCTTCAAAAATACTCCACATCAATGCTTTTAAAAGTGTGTAAAAATGTGTATATCTCTACACGAGCTACAGTAACCGTGTATATAGCTCTCGTCCATTTATTATTTTATTAATTTCACGTTCACTCCTTTTTTTCTCTCTTTTCTCCGTGCTCAACAAACTCAGTAACTTCTCATCTCCTCATCTTCTTCTTTTTCCTCAGATGCACACAAACACATCCACAGACAAATCAATACAGAGATACACTTGCTCAAAAAAAAAAAAAAAAAAAAAAAACATAGAGCACAAACACACCCACACACAAACAAACCCACACGGACAAACAACAAAGAGACAGATTGGTGCTTGATCGGAACAATCGGTGCTTGACTAGAACGATCGGAGCTCATGGGTCTTGCTTGATCTGAGCTCGTGGGAACGGGTCTTGCCTGATCGGAGCCTAATCGGAGCTAGGGAGATCTCAGTTAGATTTGTTCTGGTCGGATCTGATTGGTGCTTGTGGATTGGAGCTAGGGAGATCGGTGCTTGTGGATCAATGCTTGATCGGGTCTTGCCTGATCGGAGCTGTGGATCGGTGCTTGTGACTGAGATGGTGTGGATTAGACCGAGAGGGAGAGTTGATCTGTGTTCAGAAATGGGTATAGAGATGGGTAGAGAGATGGGTATAGAGAGAGAGAGCAATAAATCAGAAAAAATGGGTAGAGAGAGAGAGAGCGTGCGCGTATGTAAATGGGGTAGTTGAGAGAAATAATAAAAAAATTGAGAAAATTGATTATTTAAATAAAAGAGATGATAGAATAGATAAACTGATGTGGGTGTTTTGTAAAAATGGATGGGTAAAATTAAAAAAAAGTAGGTTTTTAGTGTAAAAATAGATGTGTAAAATACACTAACTGATGTGGTTGCTCTAATTAACCAATTACTCCAATTGATATATCATCTAATTTTTTGGTTTATATTTTTATTGGCATGATTGGAAACATTGATATTGATAACCAATTCTAAAGGAACTCCTCTTCTTTTGTGAATGAAAACTCCACCTACTCTTCCCCCCCCCCCCCCCCCCCCTCTCTCCCTTTTTTTTCTTTTTTTTTTTCCAAAGAGAGAAACAAACATAGACAAGGAAAAGAGTTTTAACACAAAACCACATGTTTTAACACATGTTTTCAGTTTTTAAACAACATTACATGTTTCACACACTTTTTCATCCACACGTATTTCCAAAAAATACAAACAACGTTACCAAACGGGCCCTTACTCATGGGGCATGATATCCCAAAATTCCTAAAGTACTTGTTGCACTTTTTGAGAAAGAAACATGAATTAGATTCTATCCGTCTTTTAAAGGAGGGTGAGGAATTTTTTTTTTAATTAGTTTGTGGGCATTCCTAAAATAATTGAATTTACATTATGTTTGATTTAATGAAAGGAAAAAACTTAAGTACAGTACCTTAGGTTTCCCTCTTAAGATTCAGTCATGTGGCTACTTAACTAAAAAAAATATACTTCCATCCCATGAGAAAAATCCACATGGTAAAATCTTAAGAGGGGAACCTAAGGAACAACACTTAAGTACTATACCTAAGTCTTGCTCTTAATGAAAAACCTTATGCGAAGATAATTTTTGGTATTTTCCTATGTTGGTATTTTCAAGAAAAAAAAATGGTCAAATGAAAACTATTTTTTAACTTCCCTTATTTAGCTTGGCATGAGATATAGTTTCCACTAAAATCTATATATATATATATATATATATATATATATCTAAAAGCTGAAGCGTAGCATTTATTGTTGCTACGCTTCTGTTAAGACACATTAGCAACCACATCATCTACTTACTTCCAACTCTCTCTCTCTCTCTCTCTCTCTCTCTCTCTCTCTTAACTCTTTTTCTTTTTATTAATTTTCTTAGCTTATTGTTACACATTCTCAAACATTTTCCCCTCCCTTTTACCCTTTCATCTTCCCACTATTAACTACCTTAATATCTCTCTTCCTCTATCCCTTTATTTTCCTTTATTTTTGGCTCTTCTTATTCTCATATTCTTATTATAAATTTCCAATTCTCTCTCACATTCTGTGCATAGTTTTCTCACACATAAAATGTTATTTCTCTCTCTTTCTCTCAATTTTTTTTTTTCATTTTTTGGTGGTCTTGATTTCCTATTATGTGACTCCTATGGATTTGTTGTGCTAGAGAAATCATGGTCCACTCCCAATCTTTTGTGATCATGGTTCAATGTGTCAAAAGTTTTTTTTTTTTTTTTTTTTTCGTATTTATCATTAATATTTGTTTGCAGCTCATTTGCATCAAGTTACATCATAGAATTCATGTTTGTGATTTCAACCAATCAAATGTAGATATGGGAGTAAGGAATAAGTATACCACTAATACTTGGGAAGCCTAGGTATACCACTGTTAATTGTCAATTACAATTGTTGTTTATGTTATCATTGTGATGTGTTGAACTAAACTAATAAACATATATACTTGGCCTAAATTGAACACGACCATACTAAATTTTGAGATGCATATCCTTTTGAGTTATCAAACATGCCTAGACCATACGAGTTTCTAAGTTTTCATTTTTTTTTTCTTTGGTTGAGATTATGAGTTCCTATCCAAAGTATTATTGATAATTGTGAATTGAAAAGTTTCATAATTACTTTCCTTCTTTTATATATATATATATATATATATATATATATATATATTTTTTTTTTTAAATTTTTACATCCTATAATGTGGTTGATGTGGTATGGCTAGCCTCATATTACACTAATGTGATTTAGTTTTGTATTTTTACAATGGCATTTTTTTTCTTTGATTTAATAGATGTCATCTAATTACATTATAAAGATAGTATATAAGAATATATCATTATTATATTATATAGCATGACTGAATAATTTGATGTTTATTACTATATCTTATATTTTTACTCTCTTTTTCCCCTCCCTTTCACCCTTTCATCTTCCCACTACTAACTACCTTAATATCTCTCTTCATCTATCCCTTTATATTCCTTTATTTTTGGTTCTTCTTATTCTCATCTTCTTATTATAAGTTTCCAATTCTCCCTCACATGCTGTGCATAGTTTTCTCACACACAAAATGTTATTTCTCTCTCTTTCTCTCAATTTTTTTTTATTTTCATTTTTTGGTGGTCTTGATTTCCTATTATGTGACTCTTATAGATTTCTTGTGCTAGAGAAATCATGGTCCACTTCCAATCTTTTGTGATCATGGTTCAGTGTATCAAAATTTTTATTTTTATTTTCGTATTTATCATTAATATTTTTTTGCAGCACATTTGCATCAAGCCACATCATAGATTTCATTTTTATAAATTTCTCTCTCTCTCTCTCTCTCTCTCTCTTGTTTTTTTATTCTTTCTTGCAACTCTACTTTAGGTTGACAAATCAATGTATTTTTTAAAACTTTATTTTGGGTTAATACGTTTTAGTATTATATTTTTGAGTTTTCTATCACAAGTAATCTCTCTCCCTCTTATTGTTTTGGTTTGATTTTTGTTTGAGTTACTTAGTTATTTTTTGTAAGTGAGAATTTGAATTTATATAAATATATATATATATATATATTGGCTATGCATTTGAATGTGTTTATCAATTATTTGAGTAACATTAAGTGCAATTTTGTTACGATTTTTTATTATCATAATAATCTTCTTTAAGAGAATGAGAAATTTGAATGATTTATTCAAAACTTAAAAAGTTTAATTGCGCAAAAAAAAAAAAAATAGTGCATTATAACATAATTTCAAATAATATGGACCACCTCATAAAGGAATAATATCAATCAAACGCAGCCTAAAATAATAGAATGATATATTGGTAGAGTTAGAAAAATGAAAGAATTTTAAAAATTGTTTAATTTTAGAGAGAACAAAATTATCTTCAACAAAATTTAGAAAGCAAATTATATTTTATACAACAATTATAAAATAATTATCTACTCCCACGCATCGCGTGGTTCCGCGACTAGTTTTCTATAAAACAATTATATCTCACACAAAGCTAAATAAGGAAAACAAATATATCTCACATGAAGCTAAATAATGGAAGTTAAAAGATAGTTTTCAAACTTATTTTAAAATCGCTAACAAATATAGAACAATGAGATAATTTTCTAGAAAACGCTTTTTGGAAAATTAGTCATTTTCTAGAAAATATTAATGTCAAAACAAACAGAGCGTTAGTAATTTATAAAACAATAAATTTTTAGGCAAAAATTATCATTCTAGTCCATACATTTAGAGGTCACTATCAATTTGGTCCTTACATTTTGGTAGCAACCAATTTGGTCTATGTTATTTTCAACTTACAATCAATTTGGTTCTTATTATTTTTGTTTTTGATATGTTTGTCTAACGAAATTGGATATTGGTACATTTGATTTGTGTTTGGTTGCTAAGAAAATGCAAGAAAAGTTGTGATTTGACGATAGGAATTAAATTGACTGCAAGTTGAAAATAACATAGACCAAATTGATAGCTAGCAAAATGTAGAGACCAAATTGACACTAATTCCAAAATGTATGAACCAAAATGGCATTTTCACCTAAATTTTATCTGCATAAACCCTATGTAAGTTTCAATTTATGTATCAGTTGCCTACTTTTAATAGAATTAAATATTTTTATGGATCAGTTGGTCCTCTTGATACTACTGTATTTAGCTTGGCTAACAAAGCAACGACTAAGAGTCTTGCGGGTCTTGGTGTTTCAAACAAAGACATTCAGGATTTAAATTCTCCACCCTTAACTATCAATGTATTGCATTCAATAAATAAATAAACTATCCATGTGTGTGTGTGTGTGTGTATTATTGGATATATTTCAATAATTTACTTATGTGATAATGTAAATAAGAGCAACATACAGATCTAATCATAAACAAGAATACAAATAGATTCAATATATGAAAAGAAATTTGTAAAATAATTAAATAACTCATAGACCATATGTGTGAATGATGAATGATGCAGAATTGATCAAATCTTGTGTTCTCTTTAAGGCAATTTCACCCCTTACACAATCTGTGGTGCTTAGAGATTCATGGATGTCTGCCTCCCAAAATAAAATGATCTACAACACAGAGAAGAAGCATTACAAGGTCTGTACTTTGCGAGTTGAACTATGTCTCTTTCTCTTTCTTTGACTCTATGTTTATGCACAAAAATATTTTCTCTGGGAGAAAGTTTTTCTGTCAAAAGTTATTTTTATGAATGAAGGAGTATCAATATATACGTTAGTAATCATACACACCGTTCAAGAATAACTGATATATACAAACTTATTGACTCAGAAAATAAAATAATAAAATATTATTATTATTTAGACAAGAGGACCCAATTCACATATGTCTAAAGCCCAACCCAATGTCACCCATGAGTGTGTAAACTCATATTCTTTTTTCTTTTTTCATGTAAGACTCAAGGATTCTTACCACTTTAATACTATACTCAAGTGGACACATTAGGAGTCAATTTCTTATTTACTCCATAATATTTTTCTAAATTTTTTTTTTCTTCATCATTTTTGTTCCTTTGAGTTTTGTTGAAGTTATTTCCTTGGGGGATTGGGTTTAGTTTGTAAGTGGTTTAGATGTGTTTCTCTAATAAAATTTCCTACTTTTCATCAAATATATTAAATCTATTTTTAGAGGGTTAGACTTAGAAACATTAATTACTAAATGTGTCGTCGGGTTAGTTAATAGAATTAAATCTTATTTTAAAGGGGAAATGATAGTAGATCCCATGTGATACTAGGAATACTACAAATTTTACTACATAGCATAGAAATGAAATGTTATTTAACAAGAAAAATAAAACAAAAACAAAAACAAAAAAAAGTATAGAGTGAAAAACAGAAATTAAATCTTATTCTAACCAATACATATATAGCACAGAGTGAAGAAAAAGTACTGTATCATAAATATGTACCAACCAAACTCATAAATCAAGTGATATACATATGTTTATTGCATGAATTTTATTATATTATAAAATCACACGTATCGTAAAATACATAGACATATATGTTTAACTTTGATTTTTTGTTAAAAATTGGTGCTTTTGATTTGATTTAACAAGTTGTTAGAGTTGTTTTTAACACAAAATTATTGGGCTACTTGATTGAACCTAATAAAATAACATGTCCATGAGTCCCCCACCCCCCCCCCCCCCCCCCAAACTCCCCTTCTCTTTTCCTCCTACAAAATGATGAAGAAAATGTCAATAAATAAATAATTACAAGATAATGAACATAATTAACTTAGAGGGAGTAATTAGAGAAGATGATGAATATGATAAGAATGAAATTATAATTTTGGCTATGTATTATCCTTTTGTGTTTAATGAATATGATTTTTTTTAGAAGAAAATGAATATGAATGTGGATTTTATAAACACGTGTTAATTTGATTTATTTAATTAGCTTTGTTAAATATTATTACATAAGTGAGATTAAATTAGTCATTAGTTGAATATGTTTCGAATAATAATAAATATCTATTTTAGATATGTATATCTATAAAAAAAAATTATAAAATTTATCAAGTGTTTATGTATCTTAGAATACAATATACTATAAAATATGGTACATAATATGAAAAAATAAATAATAAATTCAAGTTCTGACAACTACAACTAGAGCATGACTGTATAGTCCACAGACACCAAAAAAAAAAAAAAAAAAAATAATAATAATAATAATAATAAACCAATCTCAAAATAAAAGTGCAAAGAAGGAATAATATATCAATCTCAAAATAAATACTCTACATTTCATATCCACAACTGTCTTAATCATGCACTATTTTGTTTATTATATTGGTGTAGGGGCCTTGGTAAAGGGTAGCTATCTTGATGTGTTTCTAAGATAATAAGGCCACTTTCAAGGCTAAGATCCATTATTGATTTTAAATAATAGATCTCAACTTTTTTCTTTTCTTTTTAGAGGACTATGTAGTGAGTTTTTTGGCTGAATATTGCACAAAAAATGAATTTATTTGTGATATGAGAACTGTTGGAAGTGATTTGGGAAAATGAGAAAAGAAGCAAATTTCGGCAACACTATTGCTGAAATTCTAACAAAAAGTATGAGAGATGAGAGAGAAATGATGTGATGGCTAGAGTGAGAAAAATTTGAATGAGGCTACCGAAATTCCTACTGCCCAAAATCTGCTGCCCAGATGAAGTGCCCGAAGGAGAGAAGTGCTCGAAAGGAAAAAAAAAAAGTAATTGTGGCAACCAAGTTGCTGAAATTGTAGGGGAGTGGGGAGAGAGAAAAAAGGAATTGTGGCAGCCAAGTTACCGAAAATGGGAGGAAAAAAACAAAAAAGAATTGTGGCAACCAAGTTGCTGAAATTGTAGGGGAGGAGAAAGAAAAATTTAATAGGAATTTTGGAATGCCGAAAATGGAGGGAAAAAAAAATGTGGCAATGGAGTTGCCGAAAATTGGAGGAGTCAATCACCTCTTCTTGATTCTTATTTTCCAAAGACTAAAGTACATAGAATATATTCTTTATTCATTCCCAAAAAAACCTACTAATATCACATATAGAATCTATGTCATGTATAGATTCTTTTTTGTCTTTTTATTTCTCCTCCTTGTTATAAAAGGCAACATTAGTTTTTGCATCTCCTCATAGAAAGTGTTAACATTTTTCGTATTGTTTCACTTACTTTTGATTGTTCATTACTTTATTACTCTTTTGCTTTGCTCCAGTGTGCACAACTAAGGATTGTAAGTTTTGGGTTAATGTGAGTTTTTTGCTTTGCTTTATTAACTTATAGCTCTAGAAATTAACAGATTTATTATTGTTGTATGAGTATTATAAGCTAATACATTGTAAAATATTATGTATTGTTGTATTAGAGTTAATATTGTTTGTATGACTATGATTATGATTATGATTATTGTTGTTGTTGTTGTTATTATTCAAATTTTAGATTAATAAATTCTTTATGGTTAGGACTACAAGCATTTTAAGTTATATTTGAAATTTACCATAATAAATTGTAATAGTCACCATATATGCATTTGATCATTTGTAGTTGATAACATATAATCAGCCTATGACTTAGGTGCTTCTCAAAAAAAAAAAAAAAAAGACTATGCTTTAGGCTAGGAATACTTTATTTTCAAATATCTTTTAATTGATGTCCATAACTTTAGCATAGATTGTTGCCTTTAACTTAGGCTAGGAACGGTCTATTTTGAAATTCAAATATTTTTCACTCATTGCAGAATATTGCCTTTGTTGGGAAATTTAGACCCCAGTTGATAGAATTAACAAGTTTTAAATCCAAGTTGTTAATTAGATTTATTATGAATAAAACTTGTTAAAACAAACAAACATCAATATCATGTCAAAATCATGCAGCGGAAAAATAAATAAGACAAGATATAATAACTCAAGAAAACCAATGAAACAAACTAGTTTCACAGTAAAAAACCTGGGGGGAAACCTTCCCGAAAAGCAATCCACTATAGTAAAGAGAAGTTTCAGATCTAGTACAAAACTTTTGTCTTTAGACCCTACAATCCCCGTAGACGAACTTACAGTAGAAACCTTCTACCACTTCAGAACCACTGAACTCTTCAATATATGAACGCCACCCTTTTGATGCACGGATTCCAATACGTGACTAACCAAAAATGCACGACTCCTAGTACGTGACTAACACACCAACTTGAAGAAGATTGTTGGCTGCAAAGTTTTTCATTTCATCAACAATGAAGATCAAGAAGCACTTGGTTTCAAAACCTTAAGGCGCAAAGACGCAGTAGCTTCTTTTAGAGAGAACAAGGCATCAGTCACCTTTTGCATATGTTCTCCTTGTATTCTCTTATGTGACAACCTCTAAAATAAGCCTTATATAAATTTAAGGTTGTGAGAAAAGAAACCCTACATATACATGTCAACATGGGTCGAAAATCAGATCTGAAAATCTAAATTTCGTAAAACTCAGTAATTCTCGATCGATCGAAGAGGTGTCGAGGAGGTGTCGAGGGGACAAGAGCTTTCTCAATCGATTCACCAGCTGTCAAGAGGTGTCGAGCAGCTATCGAGTTTTAAAATTCAACACTTTCTCACTTGATTCTTAGACAGACTTGCATGGCTTTAACACTTGAACTTGAAACAATGTTTCTTGAAGCATCAAATACATCCTAGATCTACCCAATTACAAGTAAAGTGCGTTTTGTCAAAGGATTAGCCAATTACACAAAATAGTGACATATGTTCCTAACAAGTGAATTACATATGTCCTAACAATCTCCTCCTTTGGCAATCCGTGACAAAACCATCACAAACAAATGAACATATGAGAGAAATCATAAATCATTCAACTCATATTCACTTGTTGAATACAATAAAATCCATCCTAACAAAAACTCTTGAAAAACTTTGCAAGAAAAGAGTTTATGGCAAGTAGATTTTGACAACCTATATTTCTGAAACACTTTAAACAAAACTCATCAAGACATCTTTGTGTGAAACAGAAATAATAGATTGCATACAAGTAATAAGAAACATGTGTATAAAAATAGAAAAGAAACAACACATGTAAAGGTATGTGAAGAAGACATACATCATCATATATATATCAAGGATAAGCACAATATATGTAAACATAGTCACAAGACCGGTGTACAAGAAGAAGGAGGTAAGCACTCCCCTTAACAAGATGAAACACATCTCCCCCTTACAGAGGCGTGTATTTCTCCCCCTAACATGTAGAATCTTAAAAAGAAACCACATATTCTCCACAATTTCTCCCCCTTTTTGTCATGATTGACAAAGGGTACAAGAAGCTAGAAAGTTTCACTCGAGAAACATAAAGATGATCAAGGATTATCAAGGGGGCACAAGAAATCCATATAAATGTAGGAATGTAACGAAACAAGATGCTATGGATGACAAGATAATAGAAAGATGCAAACATGTGAAAAACAATTCTCTCAATCAAGAAAAAAATTGTCATGCTCATAGATTCAAAACACACACACACATACACACTAAACAAGTCTAACCAATTTTATATTTCAAAAACAAGTTAAGACAGTTTAGTAAGCATACATGAACACATGTAAACCTTGTGATGGCCAAATCACATTGTACCTGCACATGTATCAAGAGTAACAAAGAATATTGCGTGTTGTGTGTGAAAAACATCGCAAGATTGCATAAGTGTCAACTAGTTATGACGATTTGAGATATGAGAAAATCACTTTAACTCACACATAATCATAACTGTTTGATGGGGATTGTCACCTTCGAGGTACATCCTATATCTCCCACATCTCCTAAAATACACGCTTGCAATCATATATAAAGCATTTTTATTCTTTTTGCTTTTTATTTTTCTTTGCATATTTTTCTTTTTAAGCAAATCATGCATGGGCATATAAAAAGAAAAGAAAAGAAATACCTAATGATGTTAAGCTTTTGACATTCCAATTTTGTTATGCCGAAGCACAGAAATGTCATTAACATTGCACTTTTGCTATGCCGAAGCATACAGATGTCATTTCATGATTGGCGGGCAACAGTGGTGGGATGATTATTTATGCATTTCTCTTAGGATTTTCTAGTCCTTCTCGTCAAAAAAAGTGATATGAGTGTTAAGTACAAGAAATAACTTAATCTTACTCATCACAAATAAGAGTCACAAAGTTCACTTGCTTAGTTGTGCATAGAGATTCTCATCTAAGTTACAAAAGATACAAAGTTTAGAAAACTTTGTTTCAATGGCCATTCAAGGTACACAAGTACCAATGTACACAAAACACACACTGTTTTTGTATTTTTCTGATTTTTCCTTTTTATTTTTATTTTGAAAACAAAACAAAATAAAAACTAAACAACCAAACAAAAACAGACAAACAACATGAAAGCATGAAAGAAAGATGCATATGCATGAAAGCATGATTCCAAAAACAGATAAAAAATTAAGCAAAAAGAGTCCTACTGTAGAAAGAAAGAATTAAAGCAGAGGACAAACAGAAAAGACAATTAAGTCTTAGGCTCCTTTCTCACCCACACAGCACGAGTCTTTGGCCGTGAGAGGAAACCTGTGACCGTTTGGACAATTGCTTATGAGGATACAACTTAAAGCAATTAGGACGAATGTATCCAGAAACACCACAATGGTGACAAACATGAGCAGTTTTAGAGCTACTCGGCTTCCTAGAAGGAGGTCTAACCTTAGAGGTTGACAGAGACCTCAACTTAGGACAATTTGGCCTAATATGACCAACAATATGACAATGATGACAAATGGGGACAAATTCAGATTTATCATTCAACCTAGGAGGAGTTTTAGACATAGGTTTAGAAACTTCAGCATTAACATCAGATTGTTTACCTTTGTCTATCCTAGCAATATTAGCCTTCAACTCTTGATTATTCCTTTTAAATGGAGGAATATAAAAATCCTTTTCTTTTGAGTTAGGCTCAACAACAAGTTTGACACTAGTTAATTTTTCAACTTCAGTTTTAGATTCAACTAGTTGCTCTTCCAAACTTTTAATTTTGTCCACCTGAGATGAAATTTGATTTTTAAAATTCTCATTCAAATTATTGGCTTCATCCAATTTTGCAATAAAATCATCTTTTTCAAGCTTTACCTTTTTCAATTTAGCTTTTAATTTTGTAGAATATTCAAGAGATTTCATACAAAAATGATAAAGCTTGCAATAGGCATCTTGAATATCATCATCATCATTCAACACAAGATCATGCACATCAAAACAATCAAGAGATTCCCTGACAATGGGGGTCAAGGATCACACTCAAGAAATTAATCCAATTAAAGTGTACCCGCTCTGATACCATTTGTTGGGAAATTTAGACCCCAGTTGATAGAATTAACAAGTTTTAAATCCAAATTGTTAATTATATTTATTATGAATAAAATTTGTTAAAACAAACAAACATCAATATCATGTCAAAATCATGCAACGGAAAAATAAATAAGACAAGATATGATAACCTAGGAAAACTAATGAAACAAACTAGTTTCACAGTAAAAAAACTGGGGGGAAACCTTCCCGAAAAGCAATCCACTATAGTAAAGAGAAGTTTCAGATCTAGTACAAAATCTTTGTCCCTAGACTCTACAATCCCCGTAGATGAACTTACAGTAGAAACCTTTTACCACTTTAGAACCTCTGAACTCTTCAATATATGAACGCCACCCTTTTGATGTACGAATCCCAGTACGTGGACAAAATATATTGCATAATATGTTTGTTGGTTTATAATAAAGATATGTATGTGTATTATTATTATTATTATTATTATTATTTTTATTTATTACAATAAATCGTACATTTGTGTTTCTTTTGATTTCATTAAAGTTTCGTTGGTATAAAAATGTATTAAGTTTCTTGAATCTTTACTTTTAAGGGTGGTTATAGGTTGAGAAATAAAAATTAATTACATGCTTTATAAATATTATACAGTAATATATTGTAAATATTATATATGGTTATATTATAGTTAATACTAATTATTGTGTGTATGATTATTTTTGCTAAAACTATTATAATTGTTATTATTATTATTAATTTTTTTTTTTCATAAATCCTTTATTTGAGTTTCTTTCAATTTCATTATGAACTACAAGCATTGTAAGTTATATTTAATATTTAGCATAAAAAACTGTAGTAGTCACTATATATTAATTTTATTATTTTTTATTATTGTTCTTTTATTTTTATTTAAGATTATATATTTTTTAGAAGGTATTTATGATTATCTGATTGTGTTTTTTGTTCTTTCTTTCTTTTCTTGCAAGTATCACTCTATAATTCATACATTCCTTCACTTCGTATCACGACTGTAGAAAGCTTCTTGGCCCCCTAATTTAATTGGAAATTATTTTCTTAGTTTGTAATTTTTTATATAGATGGTTTGTAAAAAATATACCTTCAGATATTGTAATTTTTTAATCTCAATGTTTATATATTAAAGATATTGTGAAAACGCATCTTCACTTACACTATAATTTATATTATGTGTGTATGAATTTAATAATACGATAATTAGGATTGATTCCATTCCAATTATGAGTATGAGTATGATTATGATTAATTTCTTATATTCTATTTAATTTAGGGTTGACCAAGATCTTAATAGTACTTTATTGTCAATTCATTAATATCATAGAGGTTATCTCAGGCCAAAAAAAATGGCTAATTTAGTTTGATTTATAGACAATTTCCTACTAATATAGAGGTAATGGATGTTGCATGGTTTAACTCATTGTAGCATTTAATGTAGGATATATTTGAAATGGATCGAGCTTGGGCCATTCGATCCTTCTCTGCTAACCCAACAATTATTCAATTTACATGAAAATAATTTCAACATTACCAATATAACATTGTACATTTTTTTTTTAAAATTTCAAGTTTCCACACCCCCCCCCCCCGCCCCCGCGCACGCGCGCACAGTTAGGCGAGTGTCACCTGCCTACCGCATATAGATCTTGACTAGTGTGGACACAATATAAAGTATTGGAGTCGCCACCTAGTTATATGGTCTAGGAATTATGGATATAGCATCCTTTCGAGGAAGGACCATTGATCTTACTACTAGAGTATGGGTTCAGAGTTTAGGTACGTTCTTAGGAAGGTGTTAGGCACCCAAGTCCGCCCAACCCTAAGGTTGGTCTCCCATCATTGTGTCTTATATCTTAACCTTATTAAAAACATGTTCAATACTTATATTCTAACTCACACACACACTAGCATACATCTAAGCATACAACATGACATCATTATCCCAAAACACATACCTATCTATCTATAAAGTAAAAAGAAACCCAACCACACATATATACAAACCCTAGCATACATCTATCATGGCATCTCATCGAACTAGCATTCATCTAGCATCATATCATATATCTCATCCAAGGCAGCAACATGTAAACATCAAAGGATCACATTGGGAACATGAAGATCCTTAAGAACATGCTGTTCTACCAAACACTTTCATGCTCATCATCAAACCATGTTATCAAACAATGTGCATGTCCATGTGAATGCATGACTTACCTTTACTTATCTCATTGCATCACAGTACCTATGGCATCAATGAATGGACATGTGAATGAATGGCATGGCATTAAAATTAAGGAACAAAAAGATAAACCCTAATCTAGTATACAATGACAAACAAACAAGTGAACAAAGAAAAAGAAACTCAAAAGCATATAAGAAAGTTAAAATAGAGACATATTAGGTAAAACAAACAAAGCAAAAGAAACAAGAAAATCAAAATTAGGGTTTCTAGGCACAAGTATACGTGCGCATACATAGGCCTGCATACACAGACCAGTTGTGTGCATACGCATACTTCGAGCCTACGTGCATGCAAAAGTATGTGTACGCAGACAACCCTAACCCAGAAAACAGACAAGCAGAAAAACAGAGTAAGACTTGAAAGCTTAAATCTAACAGCCTAACATGCTTAAAAATAAAAAGAAAGCATATAACTAACCTAAACAAACATATATAAATATAAACTAAGCAAAGAAACAGATTAAAATATAACAAGAAGGTAGAAAAGAAAAGGAAAAGAAAAAGAAAGAGTTAAGCTCAATACCTCAAACAAGAAACTTTTCAAGCTTGATTTTGACTGTTCCCCCTAGTCAATCTATTCACAAATCAATAGAAACGTGATTAGTAATCTTAAACTCAAAGGGGTACAAAATGCAGTGTCTACAACTGGGGTCTTATCACTTCTCTGGTAGAGCGGTGGTGATTTGAAACTTATACATTTCACTAACCTACTTGAGAAATGTCGATTACTCTACAGGATATAGCAATCATTACAAGATTGCCTATTGGTGGAAATGTAGTGTGCAGGCCCACTAATTTGGACTGTGGAACAGTTTGTCAGAATTTACTTAAGGTTAGACCACCTGCAATAGCATTGGACTATAGTGGCCTTAAAATAACCTGGGTAAGAAATACATTCTCAAACCTACTAGAGGGTGCCAATGTTGTAACAATCCAACAGTATGTTAGGGCATACATGTTCCAAGTTTTGGCTTTACTATTTGGAAATAAAAGCAAAAGTAGATTGTATTGCTACTTTCTCCAGCTGTTAGCGGACTTTGGTGTAGCTAGGGAACATAGTTGGGGTAGTGCTACACTTGCTTTCCTTTATAAAGAGTTGTGTACCGTTGCTATTAGAAAAAGCACGGAGGTTGCAGGCATTATTTTCATATTACTATTATGGGCCTGGGCGCATCTTCCATATATGACCCCAATTCCAATAAATCCCACGAATTTAAATGGTGACGACCCATACGGTTGCAAATATAATATTTGCTTTCTATTTCTATACAAAATTGTATACTGTAGCGTTTATCCTTGTTACTTCCAAGCCCTAAAATTAGTGGCAATCATTAATTGTGTATAGGTGGGCGACCAAGAGAACTTTTACTTACACACTAACGCATGTTCTATGTGCGTACCATTCTAATCATGACACACATCATAATCAACAGGTAATATTGTAATTGGAATTGTAAGTTGTTTGGACACTGTACGATAATTATTTGCATCCATGGTGTCTTGCAGAAAAATATATATGGATTACAACACACTAACTGAATTATTTGATGCCTTTTTTTGGTGTTTTGACTTCAAACAGATCGTCTTCATGACTGAACATAGTAACTAAATGCTTTGGTGCCTTTTTTTTCCCCATTTATTGAATTTATTCCTTGCATAGGCTATAATGAGTTCACCAATTGTAACCTTTGCGAGTGCCTTAGTATACCGATCGGCAAAGTAGGCTAAACAATGGTAGTATGTAAGTTTGAATAACGCAGTTATGAGTAGATTTCTAGTACTCTTTAGAATACCGTTGAAACTTTTAGACAAGTTTGTGGTCATTGCCTCATAACAATGTCCACCATCGTGTGCTAACGTCCACTTCTGCACCGGTACATACCTTAAATACAAATCACCATCTGCACTTAATTGAGTAATTCTATCCCTAGTTATTTGATACTTTCGTACCTGATTCTCCATGCCTGCCCACATTACCATAGCCTTCATTTTTTTATTCCCAATTTGTTGATTGAAATTGCTAGCCACATGGAGAAGGCAAAAACGATGATACCAACGTGTCAATTGACATAGAGTCCGTATCGTTGAAATTAAACCAGGGTGACGATCAGATATGACACATAACCCATCCTGATTAGTGACATTATTCAAAATACAACGCGAAAACTAACTCCAACTGTCATCAGTTTCCTCCCCCACAATGGCAAAGGCAAGTGAAAAAAGTCTATTGTCACCATCCCACGTTAATGCAATCAGTAACTTACCTTTGTACTTACCATATAGGAAAGTTCCATCTATACTAATCATTGGCCTATAATGTTGAAAACCTTCAATTGATGGACCAAAAGCCCAGAACACTCTGTCGAATATCGCACAGCCTGGCATAGTAGCAGGTAATGTTCTCCAAATAACCTTGCTGCCTGGGTTTGAATCAGTCAAAGCTTTCATTCATTTTGGCAATAATTGGTAAGATTTGTCTCAATCATCAAACACCCTACCAATTGCCTTTTGCTTCGTCTCCCACACCTTAAAATAAGAAGGCTGGTATTGGTACTTATTGTAAAGAGTCTGTTGAAATGAAGAAATCTTTATGCTTGGATAATTTTTGACAATATCCCTCAACTCTTTCTCAATAATATGGATGTCTAATTGCTCGTGATCTTGTGTGAGCGTGGTCTCTGTACATGTGTGTGGACCATTGTATTTCCTAACCTCAAAGAATCCATGTGTAGCCCGGAAGCATGCTCGAAGACGCCAAGAACAATGTTTGCAACAAACAAACCAACATGCTGGATCTGACTCTTTTACACTAAATGTTTGGTTCCTCTTGATGTGATATTGTTTAACAGTGGCTTGTAGTTCATCCTTATCAGCAAAAAGTAAGCCCACATAAAACTCTTGGGTAGGGTCCCAAGTACTCTGAATGGGCTTTTCAAATGGTAGGGTTGGATCAATTATATTTTCCCACGTGCTCTGCGAAAAGCTTAGTGATGAAGGTTGATGGAATTCCATTGTTGGACTGCTTTCATGATTAGGTTCATCGGGAAGCTCCTGTTCATCACCAACATCATCAAGGACCTCGTCGTTATCAAGTTGGTTATCACTATCCATGGCTTGCATCCTTTCTGATAATGTATAGACCGCATTTTGAGTAGTAATAGCTATGCGGTGTGTATCATTGGGATCATTAGCAGCTCTTTGAGTGGCGGTTCGGTCATACTAAGCTTCAAACTCAAAACAAGTAGACTCTAGTGCAACACGCTCAGTTGGGTTATCATAGTCAGCATCACTGGTGTTCATTGGCCTATAAGGAACATGTTGGTTCTCAGTTGCAACATGGGCATATAGAGCATTACAGTCAGCACCACCAATGTTCATTGGAGAACGAGCCGCATCTTCAGAATAATGACCAGCATAAGTAGCATATGGATTATGAAAGTGTCCGCCACGTGAATAACTAAACGATGCACTTGGTCCTTCGTTGGCATATCGAATGGGAAAAACATCTCGGTGGCTTTTTATGGGCTCTACACCCACGTACAACTCTGCACCTACAAATCCATATTGGTAGCCTAACAAATCGAATATTACATTGACACTATTATCATCTTTTACCAAAACTTGCTAGTAAGTCACAGGATGTGGATGACATTGAAAATGAAATCTATACCAAATAGTAAGTTTTGAATCTTCTATATTTATATGAAGCGTGGATGCAACACTCCGGCTTAATGGAAGCATAGAAGGAGGCGGCCCTTCATAATAAATCTCATTTTCGCCATGTTTAATTATTCCACCAGAATGGATGAAAAAAATGAACAACTTTTCTGCCATTCACACTAAAACATAATAATAGTATTAATATATTAACACTACACAACCATTAAAATGCAATACAAGAAGGTAATCCACTAAATATTCAATGTTTAAATACCTAGAGCTGAGAGAATTCTATTAAAGAGGATTGGTTCATTGATAATTTATTCTTGTCTATCATAGTAGTTAAAATTATTTTTTGTTTCCTTTTTCTTAAGTAACTTAGCATAACATTAACATTTAGAAGGATCTGTTATGGGTTAAGTTAATTATTTAATATAACTCTTCATTTTGCTTCTTTTCAAATAAGACAAATTATAATATTCGCATGCATCCATACGATAATAGATAAATATTTCTAGTATCGTACAATTTTCGTTATTATTATTATACCTAAAACTTAGATTTTTTATTTATGAGCATATACTAGCCTTTTTTTTTTTGGGTTTTCTTATAGCATACATGTTTATTATAGGATTTCTTTAAGGAAAATTTATGTCAATTTTGAAATATATTTTTGCTATATGAAATTTTAGGCAAGAATTCATGGAAAAATAATTTAAAACATATCATATAAATCAATTCATGTTGCAAATTACATAATACAAAAACAAGATTTTCATGAACAAATAATTTAACAAAAACAAGATTTTCACGCTTAGCCATGTCCCTAAAACATATCAATATGAATATTATAAAAAGAAAAGTAACTACTTAAGAGATGTAACTCACATTGTAAGATATAAAGAATGGATAAATATTTGCAAGTGTTGTTCCTTATGGTTGTTTGTAGAATGTATGACACACATGAATTGAAAATGGTTGATAGAATTATAAGGGGAATAAGAGTGGAGAAGAAGGTTGATAGAATTTTTAGAGGAAAAAGAGTAGAAAATAAGAACCGTGGAAACTTCAGTAGTATTAGTGCTGTTTAAATAGGATGCAAGTTCCATATAAGTTAAATTTTTAGATTTTAAATTGTATAACTAAATACGCCAATTGACCAAATACAACACAATACAGACCAAGATGGGATACTCTGATACAAACAAATTACTTAACTATAAAAATATATTCACTTTTACTTTTGTTTCGTTAGTGTGTCAACAAAGAATCTCTGCAACGAATCAAACACAAGAATCTTGTTTCTTTGTTTCATAGGGCAAATCATGCAAAAAATCTTTGTTTTATTTTTTATTTTTATTTATTTATTTATTTATTATTATTATTATTATTATTATTATTATTTTTTATTTTTTTTACAGCGTGCACATCAATCATCTTTTTCTTCCATAATTTTCTCTCTTTGGGGCATGCATGGATAGGTTCTGCAACATATTCACATATTAGCACTAGCACAGAATAAGAATTTATGTACTTTTTTTTTTTGTTGAAAATAAGAATCAATGTACTTGAATCTATAATTATTTGTTTCATAGGGCAAATCAT
The DNA here is from genome assembly GCA_019022515.1 of Quercus aquifolioides. NCBI lineage: Eukaryota > Viridiplantae > Streptophyta > Magnoliopsida > Fagales > Fagaceae > Quercus > Quercus aquifolioides. The sequence continues at coordinate 82,928,869 of CM032327.1, forward strand.
GCAAAGAATCTATAGTTATTACTTTTATAGGATGAAATGGTTCTAAAGACTTACGATTTAATGTATTTAGAACTCTAATATGTATTGTTGCCAAACCATGATCAAAACAGGTTGTTTAGTCTTGTTTAGACTTACTCAAAGTTGTGTTGTTTATGTAAAGTTGGAATCGAGCTGATGCAGAATTTAATGTGCATCTCGGCCTGGCTCGATTGATCGAAGCTTAGGCTCGCTCGATCAATCGAAAATCGGGCAGATACGTTTTTTCTGCAGAATTTCCAACTCAGCCCTAACTCCTAAAACGTTTAGGGTTTTATGTTTTTGCCCTAGGTATAAAAGGCAAACCCTAGCCACATTTTAGAGGTTGCTTATATTGCTGTTTGTGTAAATCTCTTGTGAGATCTGTGAGGAGCTTTCCTTTACACAAGCTTTGGGTTATCAAGAGGAGATTCGTTCAAGAACTTGATGATCACTCAGTTGTTGCCATAAGAGCTTAAAGATACACAAGCGGGTGTGCTTGTATTTGCTGGAGAATTCAAGAAAGATGGAGTCCGTGGTCTCGGAGCTTGCACGTGATCGTGTCAGTAAGTTTCTACTGGTGGGTAGCAATAGGATGTTAGTGGTCTAAGTTGCTATTGTAAAACTTCGATTCTTTCATAGTGGATTCAGATTTACCTTGAGGATAGCTAGGTTAAATCCTCCCCAGGTTTTTTACCAGTTTGGTTTTCCTAGGTGATCATATCTTTGTGTTATTTATATTTCCGCTGCTATACTTGATATGATTATATGTTTGTGTTAACCTAGAACTACATAATTTGACTAAGTAATAACTTGGCTTATTAACTAGGTTAATCCGGTTGTGTTTTAAGGGGTCTAAAAACCTAACAAAATGAAAGAACATGACATATTGGCACAAACCAAATTGCTTCAGTAAAAAAAACTACTGGCATACGGAAAGAATAAGAGTATGTGTACTTTTTAGAATGAGAATCTATATTGCAAAAGATTTTTTTTAACCTAACAATTCTCTCTCTCTCTCTCTCCCCCCCCCCCCTAATTTTCGGCAACTCCATTGCCACAATTCTTTTTTTTTCCCTCCCATTTTTGGCAATTCCATTGCCACAAATCAATTTTTCTCTCTTTTTTTTTTTCAATTTCGGCAACTTGGCTACCACAATTCCTTTTTTTCCCTTCAATTTTCATCCCAAATCAATTTCTCTCTCCTCTTTTCTCCAATTTTGGCAACTTAGTTGCCACAATTCTTTTTTTTTTTTCCTCCATTTTCGGCAACTTCATTGTCAAAATTCCTATTAAATTTTCTCTCTCCTCCCCTACAATTTCGGCAACTTGGTTGCCACAATTACTTTTTTACTTCTCTCCTTCGAGCACTTCATTTGGGCAACAGGAATTTCGGTAACCTCATTACCGAAATTCAAATTTTTTCTCACTCCAGCCATCACATCATTTCTCTCTCCTCTCTCATACTTTTTGTTAGAATTTCGGCAATGGTGTTGCAAAAATTTACTTCTTTCCTCATTTTCCCAAATAACTTCCAACAATTCCCATATCATAAACATACTCACTTTTTTGCAATATTCAGTCAAAAGACTCCTATGTAGTCGAACTTAAATGTATAAATTTATAAAATTAATGAAAATAAAAAATCTCGTGCATGGCATGGGATACAGGCTAGCATATTTAAAACTGAAACTGTTTAACATTTGGTTGACCTCATAATATTATATTACATAAGCTTTGGATGGCTCATTACTTTGAATTGATTGAGTTTAAATTTTATTTTATGTTTAAACCCTCTATTAAATCTTGGTACATCATTTTTTTCTTTAAATAGTAAAATATATAATTCCATACACAAACACAATCATCTAAATGCCTAATCTTAGAATATAAAGTTCCATATATGAAAACAAATTTAATAAATATCAATTACTAACTATCATAATTATCAAATTTTATATTGAGAAAAAAAGTAATAAAATATAAAAAGTCATATTATTAAATTTTTAGTGATATAAATATCTATAGGACAAGATTTTTATGCAACTTGAGTTGCGAGAATCTATAGTTGAAGACACTTGATTTTTGGTAAACCTGTTTTTTTTCAAGAAATATTTTTTGGTTAACTTAATAATATTGTACCACATAAACTTTTAATTGATTCATACATCAATATTCTTACAATATTTTTTCAATTGATTTTGAATTCTATTCTATATTTAATCATTCCAATAGAATCTACCATCATATTTTTCTTTAAACAATAGAATAGATAGTTCCATATACAAACACAATTATAATAAATACCTATTAATAATTACTATAATAATCAAATTTCATATATAGTCAAAAAAGCAAAAGCAAAAAAATAATAATAATAATTTGTTAAACTTTTTTGTGATTTGCATGGATTAATGACTAGTTGATAGCATTCACAATTTCTATATCTCCGATCACTTTTTGAGCATTTCCATATGATTTTGCAGAAATTCTCTATTTTAGTTTACAAAAAATTTACTTTATAAACTTTACATAACTACTTTAAATACACCCTATATCTCACTTTTTATTTTATACTACCCTATATATAATTTTTTTCTCTCAAATAGATAATCAATGCAACCCAAATAAACCCCTAACCACCGTAACCTAGCATAACACCACCACAACTCACACCTAGCAACCCATCACAAAACCCAAATGAATGCCACTGCAGCCAACACACATCAACCTAACAACTCATCGTGTCAACAAACCACTGCTAAAACCACCTTGCCTAAGCTGAGATAAAGTTTGGTTTATTTCAATAAGAACTAATGTGTCTGTTTTATTTCAACGCCAAGGTTGAGATTAAGCAAACTTTTAACTGTCCATGTTCTTCCAAAGCCAATGATCCATAACGAGGGTGAAGAGAGAGTGCAAGAAAAGAGAGAGGAGAAAGAAGAGAATGTCTACTAAATTAAAAATGATTTTTGTTTTTTTTAGAAACAATTACAAATGAATTTAAAATAAAAACCATTGTAACTTTTTAAAGAAAATTTGTAAGAGCAAACGCATCAGTCAATGCAAAATTTCTGTCTATTTTGCCAAAAAAAACCTACTTTTCTATTTTACACATCCATTTTTGCAAAACACCCACATCAATTTGTCTATTCTACCATCTATTTTATTTAAATAATCATTTTCCTCACTTTTTATTATTATTTATCTGAACTCTCTCTCTCCATTCCCCATTTGAAACTCTCTCTCTCCATTCACGGTCACAAGCAACGATCCACCACGGTTGAAACTCGCCGATCCACAAGCACCAATCCACAGAGATTTGTTCTAGTCAACCCAAACATTCCGATCTCCTCCACAAGCACCAAGACTCGTTCTAGTCGACTTCCAAGCACTAACCCACAACCACAAGTTCACAAAAATGCTCTCTCTGTCTCTATTGGTGTGTTCGTGTATGGGTGTGTTTGATTTTTGGTTGATTTTGTGGTGTGTTTGTGGTTGATTTTGTAGCGCTAGGTCTGTGTGTATGGTGGGTTTGTGTTGATTTTGTGGTGCTGGGTTTGTTGGTGTGTCCATGTGTGTGGGTGTGTATCAAAGGAAGAAGAAGATGATGAGGGATAGAAGATGCCTGAGTTGGGTTTGCACATGGAGAAGAGAGAATAAAAAGAAGAGAAATGTGAAATTAATAAAATATTAGTATGCAAAGTTACAGTAACCGTGCGTATATGCAAAGTAACAGTAACCATGCATATATGCACAATTTTGCAAGCATTGATGTGGGTGTTTTTTTGGTTAAAATGTGTAAAATTAACCACTTTTTGTATTTTGCATAATTTTGCAACTTCTGATGCGGTTGCTCTAAAATGTGTAATGGGATATGGAAGATTTTTTTTTTTTTTTACAATACCTACTAGAAAGCTCCTTTTTTTTTTCCTTGGTATGGTGTAACTTAACTCCAATATATTTTTTTCAGCTAAAAAGAAAAATGCTCTATCATACGGAAAAAATAGTGTATGCGTCAGGCGCATGGGACTATTGTATAAGTGAATCCCATACTCAAAACTAGCTTTTTGAAACCTTACAATACATGGGATGAAAGTAGTTTCCCATTGTTTATGCATGTGAGGCCCACACATTAGAACCCTCATACTTAGAAAAGGTATGTCCACCTCATTTGCATGTTAGCCATGTGTAAAATTGTCATGATATCCAACAACCCTATCCAAATCCAACACATCAGTTACCATAAAAAGTAAAAGTTGCCAAAACAGGACTAAGATAAGTCATAAATTATAGAAATTTCATCAAACCTCAACTTATAAATTGAAACTAACAGTCGTGATTAAGTCGTAAGTTTTAAGATTATTGGCCTCAACTACTTCTTTCATGGTATTAAACAACTCCCTTATATACATTTAAATTAGACTAGAGTATAAATTCTATCTTGTAAAAAAAAAAAAAAAAAAACAACAACAACAACTCCCTTATATTAATAGAGAATTAAACACCTTAGGCATTGAGTTGGAACATAATTGGGAAATTACAAATTAGGAATCTAACTTTAATTCTGCCATTGATTTAACATACTAGTACTTAAGGAAAATAAAAAATTAAAGCCCTCCACCAAATCTCATTTTCTCTCTTTCTCACTCCACTAGATTCTTTGAGCCAAAGTCACTCCATTTTCTCTCTAAACAAATAAAATCATGTTGTGCCCCACTCCACTCTCCCTTCTTTGTGCTCTTCTCCTTTACTTACCCCTTGCCATTGTTTTCACCACCATAATCATAAACCCCACCACCACCTATATCAATGAAAACCCACAAATTATTATTCAACCTAGGCTCCATAATAGCACCAAACCCCCCTCTATACCACCAAATGATGATGACGACGAGCCACTCTTCAAGGCTGGCTCACAAGTGAACCCAAAACCCTCTTCATTTCAACCAAAAGAGCTAGCTTTCATGTTCCTAACCAAAACTCCTTTCCCATTTTCACCACTTTGGGAACTGTACTTTAACCAAACCACCCTCTTCAATATCTATATCCACGCTGACCCAACACGCCGCTATGACCCATCATTCTTAGGTGTTTTCGCTAACCGAGTCATACCCTCCTGATGCGAACCTCAATCGATACGCTTTGAGACCCAACAAAATATTGAAATACTTGCCCAAGAAAACTAAAATTCAGATTTTTGATAGAACCCTGACCCAACGTTTATAAGTGAAACGCGAACCAAATGTATAAGTAACAGACCTTGACCCAATGATTATAATTGAATCACGAACCAAAGGTATAAAGTTTGAACGCCACAAGGAAGAATCCCTGATAAGTTCACAGTTCTTGAAGAACCAAAAGAAGAGCAAAGCCTCACCTTTTCTGATTTTTATTCAATAATCTCTCTTAAAAACGTTTACAGACTTAGGAGCCTATTTAAGGGCTCCATAAAACTTGACAGACAAGAAAATATATTCTAAAATAACTCCTAATTGATACCTAACCATATCAGGAATCAAATTTGACCTAAAAAGCATTAAATGCACCTAAAAACAAGGAAATAAATCACCTAAACCTAAAATAACGTTTTTTACATAAAAATACCAAAAATAATAAATTACAATAATTAAATAGTAAATTTGGTCGTACATCACCTCCAAACCCACCCGCCGATTCTCCCCAACTCTCATCTCGACGGCGCATTGGTTACTCGCTCATGCACTTCTTGACGACCCATCAAACTCCATGTTCATCCTCCTTTCCCCATCATGCATACCTATCCACTCCTTTAACTTCACGTACCAAACCTTAATAAATTCTGACAAAAGCTTCATCGAGATTCTCAACAACGAGGTTGGTGCCTATGACAGGTGGGTGGCGCGTGGGAACAACACTATGCTTCCGCAGGTGAGGCTGGAGGATTTTCGGATTAGGTCCCAGTTTTAGGTGTTGACACGTAAGCATGCCAGGATCGTTGTGAGTGACCATAGGCTTTGGTCTAAGTTCAAGCTGCCGTGCGTGTGTTTTGACACGTGTTTCCCTGAGGAAAATTACTTTTCTACCCTGTTGGGAAATTTAGACCCCGGTTGATAGAATTAACAAGTTTTAAACTTAAGTGGTTAATTAGATTTATTACGAATTGTTAAAACAAACAAACATCAATATCATGTCAAAATCATGCAGCAGAAAAATAAATAAGACAAGATATGATAACTCAGGAAAACCAATGAAACAAACTAGTTTCACAGTAAAAAACCTGGGGGGAAACCTTCCCGAAAAGCAATGCACTATAGTAAAGAGAAGTTTCAGATCTAGTACAAAACCATTGTCCCTAGACTCTACAATCCCCGTAGATGAACTCACAGCAGAAACCTTCTACCGCTTCAGAACTTCTGAACTCTTCAATAAATGAACGCCACCCTTTTTGTTGCACGGATCCCAGTACGTGACTCACTCACCAACTTAAGGAGAAAGAATGTTGGCTGCAAAGTTCTTCATTTCATCAACAATGAAGATCAAGAAGCACTTGGTTACAAAACCCTAAGGCGCAAAGACGCAGTAGCTTCTTTCAGAGAGAATAAGGCATCGGTCACCTTTTGCATATGTTCTCCTTGTATTCTCTTATGTGACGGCCTCTAAAATAAGCCTTATATAGGTCTAGGGTTGTGAGAAAAGAAACCCTACACAAATACATAAGCCTGGCCCAAAAATCAGAAATCTGAATTTTCGTAACCTCGACAGATAGCAGGTGTCGAGGTTTAATGAGGCTCGACAGATACAGCTATCGAGGAGGTGTCGAGAAGGTGTCGAGGAGACAAAAACTTTCTCGATCGATCCACTAGGTGTCCAGGAGGTGTCGAGATTGCGATAAGGAAAAAACTTAAGAAGCTCGATAGATAGCTAGCTGTCGAGAGGTGTCGAGCAGCTGTCGAGCTATCTGTCCACAGGTATCGAGCTATCTGTCCAGCTTTATTGAACACCTTTTCTTCACTTGTTTCTTGATCCAATCTTCATGGTTTTAATACTAGACTTGAACATGTTTCTTGAAGTATTAAACACATCTTAGATCTATCTAAATACAAGTAAAGTGCGTTTTGTCAAAAAATTAACCAACTACATAAAAGAATGACATATGTTCTTAACAAGTGGACCACGTATGTCCTAACATACCCTTCTTAGCGTGAGGGACCCACTAGGGTGTGTGCCAGCAACACTCACACATGTGGACTGGAGGGGCAGCATCTATGGCCACCCTTGGACCTACAAGGCAAGTGAGGTGGGACCCCATTTGATCTTGTCATTAAGAAGACAAAGGCCTAGGTATGGTCACGATGGAATGAATGTTTCTGATTTGTCTCTGTCACAAAACGACATGACCCATTTTTGTTTGCGAGAAAGTTTTCCATTGACTTGATCCAACCATTGATGAGTATAGCCCATGACGTCATATTCAAAGATTAGAATGATGTTGTTGTTGTTCTATATAAGGTTTTGAATTTGTGAAGTTTATGGATAATTGAGTAAAAATATTGGAGGGGGGACCAAGCAAATTTGAGTGTTAAAAAAAAAGAAAAGGGAAAAACCCAATGGATTGTGTTTTGTCTTCACTCCTCTAAAACATAGACTTTTGGTTCCAATTTTACTCACTAAATGGATCGAGGACATCAACTTGGGACCATAGTAGCAATAAATAGGATTTTTTTTTTCCCCTTTTGAAAGATAGTTTCTTTTATAAACACAAATTAATATAGAGAGAAAAAAAAAATCTATCAAATTTCTTTAAAAAAAGAATATAGAGAAAAAAAAAAAAACTATCTCTTAACTTTTATAAAAAGTTTTGTGAGAGCTCAGGATTTTTGGGATACCCGGAGGTTTTACACCCTCACCCTCGCATCACAGTAGAAGGCTTTGTCCGCTTTGGGGAGCCAATCCCTCACGGTTTTGTCACAAAGGGGTGGGATTGTCCCACATCGCCTAAGTAACCCTCCCACTAATGCTTTATAAGTAACCCTCCCACTAATGTTCATTTAATTTTATGATTAAATTGTATTTTACACCTTCAAAATTTTGGATAAATTTTGTAGGCTCATAGTCCCAAATTCCACACACGGGTGTTGTCCAAGGAATGTGCCTTAGCCAAGTGAGCTAGAGGTCAATAGTTTGGGAGTAGCCACCTAGTTTAAGTCCCCAAAACAATTTTGACCCCCATGTAGAGATCTCATGAACCAAGTTGTAAGTCTAGAGTTAGGACTTGGAAAAATATTAAGCACTCAAGCCTATTTGATCCAGTGGGCTAACATCCGCCAATGTTGCTAGTCCACTTAAAAAAAAGACTCAAGCAAATATTTTCAAATATTGCATTAGACAAACAAGGAAACATAATTTGAAATCAACTAACAAATCAAATCAGATTTTATTAAGTGGGAAAGTTTGGCAATCAAATCAAACATTTACTAATATGGACAGATTCTATTTTAAACTTATGTCTAAACATATTCAAATATAATTTATTATGAAAAAGTAAAAAAACAAAATGTTACACCACCCAACATTTTTTAGGATAAAACTTATGTACAGTACTTTAAATGTTGTTTCTTAGGTTACCCTCTTAAAATTCTGCCATGTAACTACTTAACTTAAAAAATATACTTTCATCCATGAGAAAAAAGCCACATGGCAAAATCTCAAAAGAGGAACCTAAGGAATAACATCTAAATATTGTACTTAAGTCTTATTCTATTTTTTAAATAGATGTGAATTTTGATAAAACTACTGTTGGATTACATTATTTTTGTATATTCTTCATGATTACAAAACTTAAAAATGATTAAAGATCAATAACCATATCATCAATTAGTTGTTTAAATTTAAGATGAGTTTAAAATAATGCATAAAAGATGAGTTTATGAATCGAATGGTAAATTATATCCAATTGGCATGAATATTGGCATGCATTTTAAGAACATATAGAACATTTAATTCAACAGTTGAATTTTTAAAATATAAATTCAATAACAAGTTATTAGGTGGTGTAACATTGATTAGAGTTAGGATAAAGTTTAACTATAGCTTGAGGCTACAACCTTATTCAATATCATTAACATTACTACATATTTCGAAAATCTAACAATTAGATTGTATGTTCTTTATGCTCTTAATACATATGCCAAATTTCGTGCCAATCAGATATTATTTACTATATGATCTATAAGATTATATTTTATGCACAATTTTTAATTACAAAAACTTGCAATTTAAACAATTTATTGACGACATAGCTATTGATCTTTAATTTTCTAGAAATTTTGCAAGCATGAAGGATATAAGATGAAAATATAATCCAATGGTGGATTTGTTAAAATCAACCTCTAATAAAAATATATTAAGTAAGGTTGTAACTTTAATTTTCAATCAATTTCGTACCTAAACTTTATCCTCAGAGTTACACCAGGTGTAACTTGAACCCAACTCTTATTTATTAAACCAAAAGAATTAGACAGATGGAAAATATCAAAGTAGTTAAAACTTGACTTTGTACTTGTTTTAGGTTAGACTATGTATTAAAGCGGATACCATAAGTAATAAGTTGAAACTCTCTTTTCAAAAAAAAAAAAAAGGGTTGCGTACGCATACTTCATTATGCATGAGCAGACATTAAGCTACGTACACGCCTTCAATAATGCTTGCACATCTTGATATAAAAATCTCATTTTAGATTTATTTCATTTGAATTTTCCCACTTCTCATGTTATCCATTCAGCTCTTTTATTCAAAACATGTTTATAATCTGATTCTGATCCTAGACAAATCAAATACTATTCCTAAGCACACTCAAGACCAACAATTCATTCAATAAGAACATGAAAAATATGAATCTTATTCTCGATTCTCAAGCAAAAGGAAACTCATTAGGGAGAGACCTTTCCCAAAAATCATTGATTTGTAGCTTTTTAACTGGCACCTCGATGTCTACACAACATGAATGAATGAGATTGTATCAATTAGCATAGTTTCTAATGGGATTCAAATTAGCAAATTTTATCCTATTCTATTTTACCATCTCAAAAATCTACTTTATCAATTATACAATACCATTTTACATTATACCAGCACCCCAACTTTTATTTTTACCTACAATATATTAAAATAATATATATATTACAGAATAAAATAATAATAAAAAATCTCTCTCTCTTCTCTCTTATCTATCTCTATTCTCCTTCTCTATGTTTTTCTCTCTTTCTCATCCCCCACCACCAACCCAAACCCATGAACATCACCCACGACCAAAACACAACTCAACCACACCCATGAATATCACCCATGGCCACCAAAAATCACCACCACCACTACCACATCAGTCACAAACCCACTACCACCAGGAAAAAACATGGCCAAAACACAACTTAACCATACCCATGAACATCACCCACAGCCACCAAAAATCACCACCACCACATCAGTCACAAATCCACCACCACCAGGAAAAAATAAAAAAAAGCCACGACCATACCTATACCCACGGCCAAAACCCATACCCACCGGCCAAACTCACAACCAAAACCCATGCCGATTGCCGATCCACCTCAACCGCCACCAACCCACAAAAACCACAACCATCGAACCAAGGAATGATGAAACCCAGCCACCAAAAATGAAACCCATCCATTGATCCATGAAACCCATAGAAACACAGCCACCAATCCATGAGTCCCACGCCACATCTACACCATGGAGGCTTGATTCAAGGGAAGATAGAGAGGAAAAAAAGAAGAAAAAAGAGGTTTACAATTGTGGTTCCAATTTGGAAGACGAAGTGGGAGACGAAGTGGGAAGAGAGAGTCAGAAGTGGAGAGGAGATGAGACAATGAAGAGAGAAAGAGGCAGATATTTGTTCAGTAGGGAATAAAAAAATATTATTTAGGTATAAAATTGTGCTATAGTATCGTTTTGCATTTAGGATGGCACAGTAGTGCAATTGCATAATTTTTTACAATTGCACCTTTTTACAAGACCGGATGGAGGAGGTTTTTAGAGCATCCGCACCTGGCACGCCATATGCCATATGTAGGGTGCATTTAGCATTTTTGCCCAAAATCTCCCCCACATCCGAACTGGTAAAAGTCAAGTATTGTAGTGCAATTCTACTTTTAGAATTGCACTGTAGCACAATTCTAAACTTAAATACTACTCCCTCCGTCTCATTTTTTTTGTCCTCTATTTCATTTTGAGATGTCCCAAAATATTGTCATGTTTCTAAAAATAAAAGTCATTAATTTACTAATGTTCTTATTATACCTCTATTAATTTACTAATTCAATTTTTTAGTAAATTTTTTTAAGGGTAATTTTGGAAACTTATACATTTTTAAAAGGTAGATAAGACAATAAATGATGTTCCCTTAAAAAGTTTGACTTTTCAAATAGGACAAAAAATTTGGGACAGAGGGAGTATTATTTAATTCTCTCTCTCTCCTACTTTTTATTAAATAATGATAATGCGCTCTCTCTCTCTCTCCTCTCTCTCTTGTAACTCTTCTCTCTTCCTTCTCTCTTCAGACCTAAAACCCATAGCCACCACACTTTCTCTGCTCTCTTCCTTCTCTCTTTCTCGGTGCAGATCGGTCGGCTGACGGCGGCAACGTGCTTGCTTTCTCTTTCTCTCTCTCTGGTTGACGGCGGCGACATGGATCAGTGCAGTTGTGGGTTTGGGTTCGGCGTGGTGGTTGATTGAGTGTGGTGGTTGATTGGTGCAGTGGTGCAGTGGTGTGGTGGTTGATTAGTGTGGATTGGTTAATCGGTGCAGTGGTGGCGTGGTGGATGATCGGTGCGGATTGGTTGGTTTGGTGGTGGTGTGGTGATGGTGTAGTGGTGGTGTGGTGATTGATGATGGTGGAGTCGTGGAGGTGGGGGTTGCCGTGGGTGGTGATTGATGATGGTGGAGCCATGGAGGTGGGGACCGTGGCTAGTTTTTTTTTTTTTTTTTGGGGTGTTGATGCTAGTTTATGGGTTGCTGGTGGTGGTGGTGTCAGGTGTGTGTAGTGTAATGGTGGTGGACTTGTGGTGATGGTGGTTTCAGTAAATGTTGCGGTTGTTGAACAGAAAGAATGAGAGAGAAAGAGTAAATAATGTGTTGTATTGTAAATGGTGATTTTGGGATATATTATTTTATTGTGTAGAAATATTATTTTAATGAGTAGAATAGGAAAATAAAAGTTGGGAATGTTGTAAAATGGTATGGTATAAATGATAAAGTAGATTTTGAGATGGTAAAATAGAATAATTTGTAGATTGCTGATGCGAATGCTCTTAGAAACAAATGCTAAATAAATGCAACATATGACATTTAACATTTCCAACGTGAATGCTCTAAGAAATTGTCACCATCATTATTAATAGAGAGAAAATCAGTCAATAATCACTGATTTTCTAGAGATTTTATACAACAGGGTGGAGATATAAGGAAGAGTATCCAATATTAGATGTGATCACAGAATCACGAAGAATCAGTAATTCACCTGTGGCCATCAACCATTCACATACGTACCGAAAAACATTGTATAGGTACTTTTCGATTATTTGATGATCACTCTAATTTCCATGACATGTTTAGCTAGGTTTTTTTTTTTTTTTGGGATGTTATAATAAAATTCAAAATTATTTTTTAGGATAGATTTATTTTTGTGATTAGATTTTAGGCATAATTTTTTGGCGAAAATATACTTTTGGTCCTTACATTTTGGCCATTTTCCATTTTAGTTCATAAATTAATTTTGCTACTAATGTAATCCCTAAAAAAGAAAATTGATTCTATTTTGGTCCCTGCCGTCAACCCACTAACGGAACCCTCCTATGTGGCAAACGGAGTGCATATGTGGCATATTAAATGCTGACGTAACTAATAAAATAATATTAAAAATATCATATTATCATCCATGTCAGCATTTGAATAATTAAAAAAGCCACCTATGAAAATTAAAAAAATAAATAATGAAATAATTTAAAAAAAAAAACCTTAAGAAATGAAAAGAATTAAATTAAATTAAATAAACCCACAACAACAAGTTTTCCTCAACAGAAAAGTAGCGATCTCGAAGAGAGAGAGAGAGAGAGTTTTCAAACAGAATAGTTAGAGAGAGAAAGAAGGGGAGAGAGAGATAGAGTTGTCGGAATATATTGTGATAATCGGCGGAATTTTTGAGCGATCTTTGGCAGTGTTGAAATTAGTGGATCGGAGAATTTGGGCAAAGATGGTGAATTCGATGGTGGATAGAGCGATGGGCGATATGCTGATCGATCCAGATTGGGCGATGAACATCGAGATCTGCGATGTGCTCAATCATGACCCTAGGTGGTAGTGGGTTTAGTCAGCGATCTTCCTCTCTCTTGTTTGATCGATCAGCGATGGTGGTAGTGGGTTTGGAGACTTTGTTGGCATGGGTTTGTTGACACGATCAAACCCCAGCAATCCAAGACGAACTAACCCCACTCTTTGAGTCGGTTCGTGTTAATCTCAACCATGCCGATCTAGCTCTAGCGTTGAGGTTGCCTTTTTCGGTGAAGAAGAGCATTGACGCTTCGGTGGTTTTGGTGAACTCGCTAGGGTCGGCGGAGGAGATTGGGTTTGTGGACGATTTGGTGTCCAATTGGATTCTTCCCCATCACGCACTGCAGGTCTGACCCAAACTCTATAATCTCAAAATCTCATCTCTGCTCAAAACCTTACACCCAACATTGACCAACGGCGAGCAGATCAAGAGGCCGATCTTCGAGGTTTTGATCATGGAGGCCACGGGGTCTTGATGCCGTGAAAACAATGGGAAAATTTTGGAGTCTTGCATGTGGGTGTTGTGAACACGGATCGATGGTTGGGTTCGCTGATGATTTTGGCTTGGGTTATGATCTAGGTTTCGTTTGTGTTTGATCTGATCTGGGTTTGTGTTTGTGTTTGGTCTTTGTTTCTTTTTCTTTTTCTTTTTCTTTTTTCGTTTGTGTTCTTGTGATTTGGGTTTGAGTTCTTGGTTGCTGGGTTTGTGTTCTTGTAATCTGGGTTTAAGTTCTTAGTTGCTAGATTTGATCGGGGAAGAACACAAAGAACAAGTTGTAATGTTCTTCTGAAAAATAATAATGAAAATTAACAATTTTTTTTAATTTAATTTTTTTTATATTAATTTCCTGATGTGGCTTTGTTTAAAAAAATTAAAATGCTAACGTGGTATTTAAAAATGCCAAATAATTATTTTTAATAATATTTTAATGGTCCCGTCAGCACCATGTCAGCAAACATAAGACTCCGTCTACCACATAGGAGGTTTCCATTAGTGGGTTGACGGCAGAAACCAAAATAGAATCGATTTTTTTTTTTAGGAATTGTAATAAAATTAATTAAGGGACCAAAATGAGAATCGGCCTAAAATGTAAGGACCAAAAGTGGATTTTCGCCTAATTTTTACTAGATTTGTGTATCACATATCAAATCTCATGGACATGCATCCATGAATTTGCATAATTTCACTCTTAGGTTAGCATCTTCATGATTTAAATATGAACTTTATATGTTCACCATATAAACATGTAGATCAATATGTCTTAGTCGATCACAAGATTCATAATTATCATAATTAAGCTTCCATGCATCAAACAACATTTTCATGGATTATTAATTTAATTTCAGCATGTCTTCAATCGTCTACCCATTATATAGAGTGATTTAAAAAATTTATGTACATAATTTTCATTTTAGTTAAATATTTTTTTTGAATCTGAGATTTGAATAGATTTGGAAGGTTTTTTTTTTTTTTTTTTTTTTTTTTTAATGTGAGAGAAAAAAGTTTGTGTATAGAGGTTGTTTGATCCATTTTATGTTATGTTTTACTTTTAAAAAGTGTTTTCGTAACGGGAAAGAATGAGGTGTGTTAGAGCATCCACAATGGGCCTGTTATATGCCAAATGTTAAGTACATTTGGCATACAGGCCCAAAAATTGATCCACAACTGGAATTCTATATGCCAAAAGCCAAATTTTTTTTAAGATTTAGCTACAGTACCATCTCAAATGTAAGATGGTACTGTAGCTGAATCTTATAAAAAAAAATAATTTTTTAATGCCAAATTTTACCCGGCAATTTTCTCTCTCAACTCTCATTTTTACTCTTTCTTTTCTCTCTCTGTTTCTCATCGCCTCTCTCTCTCGCCATGTCAAGCTTCTCTCTCGGAGCTCATGCCGAATCACCAAGTCAGATCGGAGCTCACGCCGAATCGGATTTCTAGATCGGCGTGGTGGCAAGGCTGGTGGCGCGGCTGCGATGGGCGTGGTGGCTGGAGGTCAACGCGGTGGAGATCGGCTTAGAGACCGATGTGGAGATCGGCATAGAGACCGGTGTTTGGTGAGTTTGGTGGTGTTGACATGGTGGCCGGTTTCTGGGTTTGGTGGCCGGCGTTTGGTTGGTTGGGTTGCTTTCATATTTTGGTGGGTTTTATTTTGTTTTTTTTATTTTGGGTTTTTGGTTCCGGTTTCCGGCGTTTGGGTCGGATTTGGGTGGCGTTGGGTGGTTGGATTTAGGTCCGGTGGTTGTGATTTTTTCCGATGGGTTGGGGGATTTGTTCCGATGGTGGGTTTCGGTGTTTGCTGGGTTTGTGTGTGTGTGTGTGTGTGTTTTTTTTTTTTTTTTTCATTGTGACCGATGCCTAAAGGAAGAGGTCTGGGTTCTTCCGGGTTGCGATCTGGGTTCTTTTTTTTTTTTTTTTTTTTTTTTTTTTTTTTTTTCTGTTGTGACCGATGGCTTAAGGAAGAGGTTTGTATGGCTGAATTGGGTATGTGTTTGATATGGATGGTGTTTGAATTTTATCTCTGCTCTTTCTTTCTTTGTGAATATGGCTGAATTGGCAGTGAAGAGAAGAAAAAAAATCAAGGATTTTTTCAAGTTGCAGGCGTGTATTGGTGGGTGGTTGTTCTGGGTTTGGGTTGGTGGTGGGTGGATGAGAGAGGGAAAATAGAGAGACGGAGAACAGAGATGAAGATAGAAGAGAGAGATTTTTTATATTATTTTATTGTGTAATTTATATTATTTTAATAAGTAGAATGAAAAAATGAAATATGGGATGTTGGGTGAATTGTTAAATGGTATGGTATAAGTGATAAAGTAGCTTTTTGAGATGGTAAAATAGGATAGGATTTGAGATTCGGATGTGGATGCTCTTATGGCTGTATCCTATATGACAAAGCTAACCTCAGCTAATAAGTAATGTGAAATTGAGCCAAACCATATGTAGATAATTAATAATAATCCAAAAAAATAATAATAATAATAATAATAAGTGGTGGTTGAGATCCAAACATCCAAAAACAAAAAAGCAACCAATGGATTGGTTGTGTAAAAATTTGTTGGACCCTATCCAGTCACTGCCAAGTTTTTTATCTTCTTCAACACGGAATGGGGGAGATTCTGGCAAAAAATATATATTTTACAGGGAAGATAGATTTCGGCCCAATTAATGAACTTTACATGTCTTCCTCCTAAAACAACCATCGCACGCATAATGAAATGATAAACGGCCCAAAGACATCTTCATGGTTCGTATTGGGCTGCTAGGGGGTTCAAAAGAAAGAAAGAAAAATATTTAGAAAATTTCCATTATAATTTATTAAATCTTGACTTATTAGTTTTATCGTTTTAAACTCCAAACTTTATAAATTATGAAATTTAACTACTTCGATCATATCTATTAAAAACAATAACTACGAAATCAGGATTTTGTCTTTAGGGGTTTAAAATATGAACTTCAAAATTTTCACCATTCAAGAATAAAAGAATATACTAATTTTTAAAATTAAATTAATATATGAAAATCATAACAAACATTTATCTAGTATTAATAACAAAAGAGAAATACAAAATAACTATCTATCTACAATATATCTCATCTCAAAAAAGAAATCTATAATATATCTATTGATTTATAATTATTTTCTCTAAATATAAATCTATCTATAATTCTATTCTATAATAAAAGTTAGATCTCTAAAATTGATGGATGCACACAATGATGTCATGTGTCAATGATATTAGGTATCACTTTCTCCAAGCATAAAATGATGACACATGCTTTCTTAATACCACAATTATATCAATTAATATCTTTTTTTTAAAAGCCTAATCATTTATGTTATTTTTTTCTCCTTATCTCTCCCTCTTTATTAGCTAGTGTGAGAGGAGGAGGTCTGAAGATAAGGAATCATCAAGTGGGATCCACTCGAGGTATAATTGGGCCTAACTATTCATCAGATTAGGCCTAACCCAATCAAGGCAATTAGGCCAAAGGAACTGAGGAACAGTCAAGGCAATTAGGTCAAGGAAACTGAAGAGGACAACCCGCTAGGGCCATAAGGTTGATGGCCGAGGAGAATCGTAGTGACGTACGAGTGAGAGCAAGAGGAAACTTCCAGATAAAGCACTTACTACCTCCACATTCAATACATTATACCAACTCAGCTAGCTGCATTTAGGTTAGAATGACCTCCTGAACAGTGCCGTCACAACCTGCAGCCTACTCTACTGCCACCAGCAAGGCATTGATGGGACAAGTATCTAAAGAGAAATCAACAGCCCTCCAAGTGGAAGGCAGGGATGCAATGCAAGCAGGTATATATAGGAAGGAAGGTCCTCTTTAAGAAGGGATGAGAAAAAGTTCAGAGATAAAAAGTGATCATTGTAAAACCGAGAAGTGTATTCCTAAAGAACACTTGCTCCTCGGCCTGCTCAAGTAAGAACTAAAATAAGAATCTCTCTTTTCCTAACTTAATTCCTTATCTATATTGTCATCCTTGCTAATATGTTCTTCTTGTAATTACCAACCAGTGGTCACAAGAGATTAAAGTGTTGACCTTGACCATTCACCTCTACAAATTAATTGTATTAGGCCTCCACTCTTAGCCCAGTCACATCCAGGTTAGAACTGGTTGTTAATTTTGCCCCCTATAGCTAGCATATGTTATTAATGGCTAAATAAATTATTCTAAAAAATTGCTAAAAAAATGACCATTTATGTTTTTACTTTACTTAAACCTTATAAAATGATGACATGTGTTTTTTTAATACCATAACTACAGCAATTAATATATTTTTTTAAAAAGAAAAACTAACCATTAATATTTTTTCTTCTCCTTATTAGTTAGCATGTGCCATTAATAGCTAAATAAATTATTCTAAAAAATTGATCATTTATGTTTTTTTTACTTTCCTTAAACCTTATCACTCTATATTTCTCTTTTCTTTTCTTTTTTCTTTAAAAAAAAAAGAAAAAAAAAGAAAAGAAACTTTTTCTCTCTTCTTCTTAATTAGTAGCATATATAGTTAATTTAAAAAAAAAAAAAAAAAAAAATCGTTTATGTTTTTCCTTCATCTGGGTTCCAGTTAACTCAACTGGTAAAGTTTCTGATGGTTGAATAAGAGATCTGAGATTCAATCCCCACCTACATCAAAAACTGATTGGTGTCTTGGTTTGATAATAAATAAGTAAAAAACTATCATCAAGAACGGATGTCATTGGTTATGAAACTCTCTTAAAAAAAATGTTTTTTCCTTCCTATAAACCATATCTCTCCATTATATATATATAAAATATCTTCGTCTCTCTCTCCTCTTTAATTAGCATATGAGTGGACAATTGTTTTTGGAAAAAATTTAGTTACAAAATTGGCTATAGCTTAAGACTATAAATTTACTCAATAAAATAAATATTATTACATATTTTGAAAATCTAACCGTTGAATTGCATATTCTTTACGTTATTAATACACATATCAAATTTTGTGTCAATTGGATATTATCTACTATATAATCTATAAGCTTATATTTTATGTCCAAATAGTGTTGTGTAATTTCTCTCCTTAAAGAGAGCGAGTGTCGCGCCTCAGTCCAAATAGTGTTGTGTAATTTCTCTCTTTAAAGTAATAAAATTCAGAAGTATTATTCAGTTTCTCTTTGTATTATTTCTATTATCATTGTATTTGCACCAACAGTCTCTGATGGTTGAATAAGAGATCTGAGGTTCAATCTCCGATTACACCAAAAATCGATTGGTGTCTTAGTCTGATAATAAATAGCTATCATCAGAAGCAGACGTTATAGGTTAAAACTCTCTAAAAAAAAAAAATTAGGGGTTGAGTATAATTTTTAGGGGACCATGACCCCTTTGGTCAATATATAGTCTTGCCACTGCATAGCAATTAATAGTAAATACAGCAAAATGAAAAAAAAAAAAAAAAAAAAAAAGGTTTCTGTTACACCTAAGGCTGTAAACGAGCCGAGCTTTGTCAAGTAATGCATGTTCAAGCTTGACTCGTCAGGAAAAATCAAAAGCTCGAACTTGGCTTGAGCTTGTGACAAGCCTAAAAATAGTGTTTGAGCTTGAGCTCGTGGGAAAGCCAAAAAACTTGAGCTTGGCTTGATTAATTAGTCAAGCCAAACTCAAGTTTAATATCAAGCTCAAACTTGAGCTCAAGTCAAGTTTTTAAGCTTGAGATCTAAAAAAACTACATTATTAAATGCTTAAATATCTAAAATTAAGAAAAAAGAAAAAGAAAATAGTATAATCACTTTATCATGTATCTAGTCTTACTTATGATTAACCGTTATTCAAGTTAATAATTTACATAACTAAATTCATCCATTCATCATTCCTTATTTACAGCTTCAACAATTGTTTAAAATACAATTTTTACATTCACGTTAGATGGTGAAAGACTAGAAAAATACCTATTTGTAACTATTATGAATGAGAAAATACTAACATGTTTCATAACTTTACTTTAGATGATTGATAGGGAAGGATCATATGTGGCCTATTTAATTATTTATTTATTTTTAAATGTAACTATAGTCTAAAGTGGTTCTTGATCAGTTTAAAGGGAAGGAAAAAATTAAGGTAATATAAGTAGTGATCTCATGTTGGCCATGTCATTATTAAGATGTGTGTAATGAATATATTTAGCTAACACATATAAACTTATAAATGAGTTTATGCTTCAATTGTTGTGTATCAAGTCTAATAGCTCACGAGCTTGTTTGTGAACAAAATTTTTTGCTTGGGCTCGGCTTGTTTATTAAACGAGCCTAAAACTAAGGCTCAAGCTTGGCTTATTTATAAACAAATAAACATGAACAAACTTTTTATTGAGCCGAGCCTGAGTTGTTCATGATCGGCTTCGTTCATTTACGGCCCTAATTACACCCAAACAACATTGTTTCTCTCTCTCTCTCTCTCTCAAAGTTTCTCTTATTTATATGAATAAAAAGACAAATCACACACGACAAAATGATGTTATTTTGATGTAAAGGTGTTGATGAAAATTTTGTAATTTTCCTCCTGGCTAGACATGTTGCTCCGGAAGTAGTTATTAATAAATATGAACACTTGAACAGATGGATTAGATTGTTGAAAAATTCGGTGACCACATATCATTTTCCTTCTCTTCTCTCTCTCTCTCTCTCTTCTTTTATTTATTTATTATTATTATTATTATTATTATTTTTTATCTATTTCTCGCAAGAAAATTTATCATTTATCCACTGCA
Organism: Quercus aquifolioides; assembly: GCA_019022515.1. Classification (NCBI taxonomy): domain Eukaryota; kingdom Viridiplantae; phylum Streptophyta; class Magnoliopsida; order Fagales; family Fagaceae; genus Quercus; species Quercus aquifolioides. The sequence goes on from CM032327.1 coordinate 82,949,460, forward strand.
TACATTCATCCTCTCACATAAGAGCGAATCTCACAAATGTGGAGTTCACATGTAAATGCCACATTGTTTCTCAAAGGTCATCCCTAGATTTGCACATTAAAGAAATATCATTTCATTATACTTTTTACCAATTGACCTATTTAATTTTTTTTTTCAATGAATCACGTGATTAAAAATTATACATAAATGATTATCTAATCAGTCTTACAATAATTATTATCCAGTCCCCTCTCCCAAGTTATTTCGTTGGATTCTCATGACGTCATGGCAGTATACCTTTCTCTCTCTTATGTGCAACTAAGGTATGTATTTTTAGTGAGTTTTAGTTAGCTCAACTGGTAATTTTTTACTATTAAAGAAATATCATTTCATTATACTTTTTACCAATTGACCTATTTATTTATTTTTTTCAATGAATCACGTGATTAAAAATTATACATAAATGATTATCTAATCAGTCTTACAATAATTATTATCCAGTCCCCTCTCCCATGTTATTTCGTTGGATTCTCATGAGGTCATGACAGTATACATTTCTCTCTCTTATGTGCAACTAAGGTATGTATTTTTAGTGGGTTTTAGTTAGCTCAACTAGTAATTTTTTACTATTAAAGAAATATCATTTCATTATACTTTTTACCAATTGAACTATTTAATTTTTTTTTCAATGAATCACGTGATTAAAAAGTATACATAAATGATTATCTAATCAATCTTACAATAATTATTATCCAGCCCCCTCTCCCAAGTTATTTCATTCGATTCCCATGAGGCCATGACATTATACCTCTCTCTCTTATGTGCAACTAAGGTATGTATTTTTCGTGGGTTTCAATTAGCTCAACCGGTAAAATTTCTGATGGTTATATAAGAGATCTGAATTTTAATTCCCGCCTACACCAAAAACTAATTGGTGTTTTGGTCTAATAATAAAGAACTATCATCAAGAGTGGACGTCATAAGTTGTATTTCTCTTTAAAAAAAAGAAAAAAAGAAGAAGAAGAAGAGAGAATGCATCTTTACTTTTCCTTTTGTTATTGGAATACACAATGAGAGATAGAACTATGCCTTCCAACACTCCTATTATTGTTTAGACTCCAATTCAAGGCTATCTTTACACTTCTACTATGACCACACAGTTAAAGGGAAATGGGGTATCAAATTGGTTTTATAATTTTGGGTTAGCTTTGGTCCCACATGTTCCTAATCCACTCAATGCCAGAATGAAAATTACTGTACTACCCGAAAAGAGTGTTACTGACTGTGTTAGGGACTATAGGGGCTTTTTTTTGGGGAGTGATAATGAAATGGAGATAGTGTTTGGTACTTTTCACTAATAATCACTTGTCCTCTCGTTCGGAACTAGAAATTAAAATGAGTTATCAACAGCTCGTGAGGTAGTGAGACAGATAACCTGCCCTCATACCTCACAGGACCCACATAGCTGCAGTTGACCTTTCAATGTTGATCTATATAGTTAACTATATCACAACAATTTTAGGTGAACAATGATATTTCAGCTTTGCACTAGGACTTCAAGACTTCGTTATTTCTGTGTGTATCCAATTTTGTTTTCATAAATTATACACAACACAACAGCGTGATTATACAACAATAAAACAACTGGACCACCACGTTACGTTCTCACTCCTATCACAATTAACAATTTTAAAGCCTAATTCGACATAAGCTACTTTCATGGCCATGATATTTAATGGTGAAAGTGACCTATAATAATAATCATAATAATCCAACATGAGAAGACAGAGAGAGAGAGGCCTTGAGGTAGATACCAAGAAGCTTCCTCGTTTATAATAATTCATTATCATATATAGTTTTAAAAGGACATGTTACATTCACCTTCAGATATTTTGGGATTAAATAATTTTTAATCTAAACTAGTCAAAATTTAATAGGTGACAATTCATGACATGGTGAAACCAGTCTGTGTTAATGGTGGTGCCAGGCTACATATATGCATGGCGAATTGGCTAGCATGCTTTTGCACACATGAAAAAATGATATTGTGGACTCTTTAGAGGGTCTACCCACCAAGGCAACTAAGATGCCACTTTAAAGTAAAAAAGTTATTCAGGGAATTCCTCATACAAAATCAAAGAGAAAAAAGAAACGGAAAGTAGGAAAAAGATATGGTGAGCATGTTAGTGAGGTGGGTTTCACTTTGAGGCCAATAATGCATAAGAAATAGTAAGGTGGGTCAGATTTATTAAAGGCCTTTAATGGGTTGTGTGGAATCTGTGGTTTCGGTGCAATAAGAGGCAAAAGGGACTTGGATAGTAATCGTGTGGCTCCCTACTCTTACAGAGAACCTAACCTAGATTAAGACAACAGAGTTCTTTACTGCAGGATTCATGCTTTAGAGAATACGGTATCAACTTTCAAGTCCACTCTGATACAGTAGTGCTTCAATGAATATGTTGCGTTCATGATGGTGGCCACGATGGTACACGAAATATTATCCATTGTCGTCATATTGCGTGAGGTCAATGAGTCCAAACTTTAGAACTCCTTTCTTATTAAAAAAAAAAAGAGAAAAAGAAAAAGAAAAAAACTCCACTCTGATACACAGGATTTCTCTTTGTTCTCAATTGTGCCTTGGATGCCATCTTTTTATCTTTTATTTGATACCAATTATCACAACATCAACGAAGGAAACAGTTGAAACCATAATTGTTAGAGAAAGACAGGATACTTAAACAGTCGGATAATAGTTCTAATTCCATTAAGAATATTAGAAATCAAATTTATAATAATAACACAGTTTAAGGAAGAAAAACTCAAATATATCTACAAAAATATGCAGTCCCAACATCCATCGACAAAGATGAGTTGTATTATAGTCACTTCAGGGGTTGTGGATTCTTCATTCCCTACAACCCCAGTGGGCGAATTTGTGAAGTGGAGGAGAAAGTATTTGCTTTATACTATTCAATAAGATTTCGGGGGTGCTCAAGAATAAAATGTTTGATTGGACTTTGATTGCAACAGATTTACGAATTGATGATATAAACCAGTCAAATTTATAGAATGATTAGCAATATAAGTTGTTTTCAATTAATTCTTCTACTTTCTTTGGTGCTTTCCATTTGGACTCATTTTTGCCGCTACATAGTGAACCATGATTAACAGATCAAATGCAGCAGTGCAACTCTCATGTCATATCAATTAGTCAATTACTCTTCCCGTGTCCTTTTAGAAAGAACTTTATACCTTAGTTATTTGTATTAGACTATTAGTGTTTTTTATTGATAAAAGTATACCCGCATCCAAGTTCCCAACAAGTCCTGAACTCCATTTGAGGTCGTTTCTAAATAGAAAAATTAAGTCATTAGCTGTATTGACAATTATAGTTCAAATAGAGGTATTGTACAGTTAAATAAATCTGCCAAATTTGCTTCAGATTCAAGCAAGACACCAAGTTAGAAAAGAAATTTCACCTAAATACCTCTTATCTCTGCACTCATAAATATAATTGTAATATCCATGAAAGTGACATAACTTACCAATACACCATTGACAACCACCTGAAAAAATGACCGATAGGTTAGTTATCTTGTTAGTTAGTTTCCACAACCACCCCATTGACAGTCTTACCCAGTTAATAACCAAAAGAATCCGTAACTTACCTACAAGTTGTAAATATTGAAACAACCAATTTGGTTGTAGGCTACAACCAAATTGGTTGTTTCAATATTTGGTTGACTAATGAGGCAGAATTGAATCCTTGTCCTGATGAATGAAGATCTTACAAGGGGTTTACAGTGACATATTTCTCAGGTTACGGGAGATCCCTTAGCCAAGAACAAAGGGGTAAGCCTAAACAGAGGACTAGTATAGCAATAAACTTAAGGCCTAACAAACATTGCCTATACTCAAAAATCAAATTCAATGGAGTTAATTTCATGTTTCTAAAACAAGGAACACATGAATGAAAATATGTCAAGAAAATCTAATATTACAAAACACAAAGAGACATCATGATTAGTTTACACATTCCCGCCAGCAATTTCTCCAAATATCACAAATATCATTCCAACACAGCCCCCTGAGTCTCTCCCCCACCGTTCTCATACACAGATAGCAGCATTAAGATGAGGTAAAACACTATAAAACCAACAACAAATTAGGCAACGAGAAGCGATTATAGTTATGTGGGAAAAGGCAAAATCAGTAAGGAGCGTAGTAATACCCAGCCGGAGCTCCCATTCCATTGACTGGTGGCATTCCATAAGGCATCATGGGCATTGGGCCAGCAGCATAGTATCCGGCTCCGGTCATCTTGGCCAAACTAGCTTGACCTTGCATCCCCTCCTTGGCATACTGCTGCCATACCTGCTGTTCCTGCACAAGTAAATGCTGTTTCTTCTCCATATCAGCCATTTGCACATAAGATGGGGGCGGAATGCTTAACGATGCAGCAAATGGGTCCTGATTAACTGTCTGGACTGTTCCATCCGGGGCTGGGAGAGCCAATACAGGCGTGGCACTCTTCCCCGGCCCCGGCAATGCCACACTGCTGGCACTCCCGCCGCTCAATTGGGCAGTACTGGCATGCTGCCTCACCACTCCTGAATCATACATTCCATTCAACAGCAACGGATCCATCCCACCGCCCATTGCTGCTTTCTGCTTCGACAAATTGCTGGCCGTCTCGACCAATGCCAATTCCCAATCAGCCTTTCCAGGTTCAGCAGCTGGAGTCTGCCAAGCCGAGGTCACTTCCTGCTGTCCATTAGATGGGAATGCTTCCCATGACCCATTTGCACCATTCGCCGGACCAGCAAACAAAGCCAATGCAAACCTATTCCCCTGATCATCTGCACTAACCGCCTCATCTCTCAAATTCACCAAGTCTTCAATGACTTCCTGCTTAGGAGGCTCAGGCTCCGGCTCCGGGGGAGGCGGAGGAGTGTAATTTTCAGGCGCAGGCAATGCCTTTATCTCATTCATACTCTGTACTGGCTCCTCCTCCTGAGGCACAGGCGGAAGCTCCGGTTTTCTCTCTGGACTCTTGGGTCTCTTAGCCCTATCCCTCACAAACTCCTCCAATGTCTCCAAAAGCTTACCAGTAATCCTCTGCACATCCGGATACTCCGAAGATCTAGCCACACCCGTGTCCTTACACCAATTGTAAAACGCAACAAGCTCATCAATCTGCTTAGCCGCACTAGCATAAGCATCAAAAGTCTTAACACAATCCGGGTACTCCATGTCGAAAAACTTATCAAGCAAAACAGCCAAAACCTCGCAGATATCAGCATACAACTGGAAACTCTCTTTCACCACAGGATACAAAGCAATCAAAATCATACGGCTATTCTTCGCCAAACCCGTCGGTCGGCACGACAAGAACCGATCCAATAGCCTCTGTAAATGACCCATCTTCCCAAATATCCGTTCAGGCTTCATATCCCTCAATGGGGTTACAACCACAGAGCCCCTCTTATCCTGACCCACCTCGCTCACATCTCCGAAAGACCGTGTCCGCCTCATCCCGCCGTAGCTCCCATACCCACTACCATCGCCGCTGCGGCTGCCGCCGCCGCCGCCGTAATCGTACTCGTAAGGCCTCGACGGCGGCGGAGACCGGAAATTATCTCTGCCGCCGTCGTATGGAACAACAGCAGTAGAAGTAGAAGTAGAAGAAGTAGAGGTTTTCCGATCGAAAAGCACCATCTCGAGTCGCTGATCCAAATACATAGCGTAGGTTCGAACAAAAGCAGAGTGGTCCCATGAGCTAGAATGAGCTTCGTCTCTGAAATCCGACATGTTCAAGAGCCTCGCTCCTCGCCTCGTCGCGTAGAGAATCTCCTCCTGGAACACGGGGTCGCCCTCGTTCAGCAAGCGGTGGACTAGAATGAGCGCCTTGAGAGCCACGATCCAGTCCCGCGTCTTGCCGAGACGCTTGGACACGGCGGACACGCAGGCGTGGACGTATCCGCGCGAATAAGAAGTGAGGTTGAGTATGGACCGGATGTACTTCTCGTCGGCGGGGTCGTCGTCGTGGCTCGTGGCTTTCACGATTGCAACCTCGAGGTCCGGAGCCATGTTGCTCGCTACTTTGGCCAGCCCGATGCTGGTTTGGTCCTTCACAGCCCCGATCGCTTTCCGTATCGTACTCGGCGCCATCTCTACCAAAACCACACTTTCTTCTTCTTCTTCAGTCACAAACTATAAACCAAATTTAGTTGAATTAATTCACATTAAACAAAAATAATACTTGGTCAACGAAAAGCATACGCAAATACAAGCATTAATTATTAAAAAAAAAAAGGATATACCGAGGGTTTTTATCTAAATTTCAGATCTGAGGCGAGGGGACTCCGATCTGTCAAAAACGACGTCGGATCCGGTGACTTTTTCGGACAGTGTCGTATTTGGAAGGAAAATATCTGAGCGATGTTTTCTCCTTCGTTTTCTCGCTTTTTATTTTTTGGGTTTTTCTAGATTCTTGCTTTTTTATTTCTCTCTCTTCTTTGTGGTTGTCTGTTGGGACTTTGTAAGAGGGAGGGAGAGAGGGGGGCACGAGAACCCGGTGAGCGGAAAAAAGTAGGTTGGAGGGGGATTTTAATTAAAAGAGCGGGGGGTTGGGGTTGGGGTTACGTGGCGTGACTTGCTCCCGTTGGATTTGATCTGGGATCTGGTGGTATTCGGTATTTACGGAAGTGTACAGAAATGCAAGAGCTGTGCCTGTGGTGTGCCGTGTCAGTGCGCTTTTCGAAAGAAATGAAGCATGTGTACAGTATTAACTAATTCTACTACTACTACAGTATAGAGACCATATAGAGACACAGGGAGAGAGAAATATTACCAGATCTAGCTTATTTTATTCGCATACCACGCGTACGGCCTACGGTGATTGAGACTTTTTATATTTTTTTGTTTTTTAATTTTTTAATTTTTCTGGTTTGATGGATGGACACGTGGAAGGTGAATAAGGGTATTTTTTGAAAAAATGTTAAAAATTTACAAGTCGCGTGAAGAAGTAAGAGTAATGGGTTTACTTGCAAATTTGCGGTAAAAATTGTAATTCCGGCGTTATAGCCAGGCTTTTGGGAAGGAAAATCCGAGTCATGGAAAATGAAAATGGGAAAGTACAAAGTTATTGGTCAACTCTTCGAATGGGTTTTTTCTTTTTCCCCTTTCGGTCCGTGAACTACGGGTATTGTAAAAATGGACTCTATGTAATGTCGGTGCCAGACTTGGAATTTTTTTAAGGGAGGGAGGGAGGGAGGCATCGAGTTGATTATGGAGCTGGAGCATGGGTGTCAATTATTATTATTTTTTTGATGAATGCATGGGTGTCAATTATTATTATTATTATTATTGAAATGTCTTTCATTGCTATTTTTGGGATTTGGCCAATAATTAAGCTTCTCATTTTCTTCACACCGTTGCTAATGTTTGGACACCTCAAGAAGCTGCCTCTTCTAAGTGCTACTATTTACAAAAAAAAATTAGTGCTTGGTATGAATAAATTAGTACACATGAGATTCTTTTTCAAAGATGCTTAGTACGTTACTGCTTAAATTTGAATTTATTACTTGTCTTCTTTCGATATTCACGAAAGGGTAGTAGAAGGAGAGCTGTTTTACTAGAATTTTTGGTATTCATTAAATACATACAACATATGAATATGACTACACACTAGACAACAGTGAGTTGGGAAACTGCAAACATGTTTTTTTGTCCCAAATGGATTTTTTTTCCCCTTTTTTCCTCTCACGGGATAATTCAGTGGCAGCACCCTCTTATGATTGGCTAGGGTGGTCCTAGGGTCATACTAATGAATGCCTTAGAGCACTCCTTAATAATTTATTTTAGAAAAAATTTTATATTATTTTTATGGAAAATGAAAAAAGTTATCAAAATATTAATTACTTTTTTATCATTTCCCATAAAAACTTTCTTTAAATGGATTATTAGCCAAGACACTCGTTAGCATTTTCTTATATATATATATAATAATTTAAAATTTTATATTTATTTACCTTTAAAAAAAATTTTGGGATTACTTTGAATTTTTTTATGCTAATAAAATTAAATTTTGATCCATAATTTGAGCAACTTAATAATATATTGGGGTCTTTCAAGCAAAAAGGAAAAACTCAAAAAAAAAATTGAACTAAAACCTATAAAAAAAAAATTATAATAAAACTACTACAGGCGGTTAGTGACTTGATTCCTTCGACTAAGCACATTGCCCAATACAACATAATTTTCAACATTTTATTATTTTTTATTACAGTATTAATTTTTCTCACCAAACATATATTACTTACTTCTCATTTTTAATTATTTTTTCTTATTTATTCTTAACCACACATCTCTTCTATCTCCTCGATTTTTACATTTCATACTTTTAAATTTTATCACATCTTCATCTACACTTTTATATCTATGTTTTGTCTTCCTCCTTATTTGTAATTTCTGTGTCTTTAACCAGTACCAGTGCAGAGTGTCTCTTCTCAAGTTTTGAGTATCAAACTTCTCAATACGATTTTTTTTTAGCTGTACAGGTACCTTTGTTCATTTCTTTTCTTTTCATTTTTTTTTCCTTTTGAGGTTTTTTGGTTTACAGAATGCAAATTTGTTTTGGTTTTAAGAGCAACATTTTTTTTTTTTTAGCACAAACTTCATACCGACCAAATCTTGAATTTCAGCCAGTATTTTCCGAAACACCCAAAATAGACTGGAATGACCCAAAAAAAATTTCAAAGTGGAATATGGTGGGTTACTGTTCCGGTTTGTTTACCAGCACGGTATTTTCTAGCCATTACGGCCGAAACGGAAAGGAATTAATAATATTAAATCAAACCTAATTACTTAAAGGCTAAAAAAAAATAAGATTGTGTAATTTATATTCCCTAAGAAACACCCTGAACAAAATTCCTGGAGCCACCATTGACGGGATTAGTTCAATAGTGTAGTTAATTATTTTGCTACCACGAGAAAGGGAGTGACGATATTGTAATACATATATCTTTAAATTTGTTTCATATTAAGATGGTAATAATGAACCAATGATAAAATGGTGAATCTCTTAAGAGCATTGGTAAAAATACCTAAACTACCTCTATTTTTACCGGTGCTTTTTTTTTTTTTCCTCAACTGTGATAAAATAAAAGAAATTTATTTTAAAAGAAATTTATAAAATAAAATAAATTCAGGAAGTATTATGCATCTCAACCTGGAATTAGGTTTTGGACATTTTCCTTGATTATAACTCCCATTTTCATTTAAAGGTATTGTTAATATATCGTTAATGGAGGGACTAATTTCTTTTTAGAAATATAGTTCCAGCCTTCTAGCCCAAGGCCCTTCCTAACTTATTCCCATAAATTGTGGTCGTGGAATCCAAATAGCACTCGATCCTGGGCCCAAGCTAGAACTTCGTCTTTTGGTCGAGCTCATTACTGTTTTGAGATGCAGGCTCGTTGTCTTTCGAGTGGCCACTTTGTCAAATAGACCTTGAGTCATGCAAACATGGAGGGCTAACTAAGGCTGTGTTTGTTTTGGCTTCAAATTACTTCCAGAAATGCTTTTCCGTAAAACTTGAGTGTTTGGTTGAACCAGTAAATTTAGTCAACTGAAATGGTTTTCCCCTTTGACCATAAAATAACCCAAAACACCCGGAAATGATTTTCTGTTCATATTTTCACTTCAAACCATTTCCACTCTCCTCAGAAAATTTCTCTCCTCACTCACTCTCATCACTCACGCCAAGCCCAAGCCGAAGGACGGAGAGAGCTATCGCCGGTGAAGCCCAGATCCAGTCCCAGACGTGCCGGCGAGAGTGAGCTAGATCGAACCAAACCCCAGACGTGCCGGCCGGCGAGATCGCGCCTGTGAGATCGCTCCGTCCTCCTCTGGGTCAGATCATCGCCTTCGAGATCGTCCTGTTAAGATCGCGCCTTTGATTTTTGAACCGGGTCTGATCGTCGCCGCCATTGCCCTCTAGATCGCATTGTCCTCCTTTGGGTCAAATCATCTCCTCTCGATCGTGTCGCCGCCACCCTCTCAATCTCGTCGTCCGCCACTCACCAATCTGCTTTCTGTCTTTGATCTCTGATTTTTTTTTTGTTGTGGTGGTGGTGTGGGTGGTGGTGATTTGGTGGTTTTTGTGTTGTGTGGTGGTGGATTTTGTGATATAAAATTTTTTTGGAAGCTGAGAAAATGGCTGAGAAAATGTGAAAAATTGGTAGGAAAATAGTATTTTCAGAATATTACCAAACACCAGAATTGATTTTCCGTAAAACAAATTCCGAGATAGCTAAACAGCCTGAATACATTTTCCTTTCTCGAAAATAGCATTTCCGGAAAATATTTATTTTTCAAAAAATATTTTACATGAACCAAACACAGCCTAAGTTATGCCAATGCGGCTTGGTTGGATGATCTTCTTTCAATCTTATGGAATTATAATTATAAGTGTTGGGGGACAACCCTACAATCTAAAAGCAAAATGCAAAATTGTCTAAAGACCTAGGTGGATCTCAATTACTGTCCTTGACTATCAATCTTAAGCAACCACATCAGCTCGTGGAAAAGATTCCGTCTATTTTACACAAAAAACCTACTTTTTCTATTTTACACAAAAAACCTACTTTTTCTATTTTACACTATCACTTTTACAAAACACCTACATCAGTTTATCTATTTTACAAGACTTTTCAATAAAATATTCATTCTTCATCAATTTTTTAATATTTTCCCTAATGGTCATACTTTTTTAATTTAAACTTATATTTTAAGTAAACTACCAACACCGGTGGCTTGGCCAATGGAGCCGCTTGTGGTGGAGGTCCGATGGCCGAACCGCCAAAATAGTGGTTCCGACGAACGCCGTCGGATTGGTCTCGCCGCCCACCGTACTGCCGAATAGTGACCCATCAGTGGGTGGATTATTAAAATAGTGGCTTCGACGAACGCCGCTGATGCCCAAACTACCAAAATAGTGGCTTTGGTGACCGCCCACCGGATTGGTGTCTCCGACCATTGTACCGCCATCACCGATGGGCCGATTGTTGTAATAGTGGCTCCGACGACCGCTGCCGAATCGATGTCTCTGACCACCGTATTTTTTAACTTTAAACCCAATGGTAAATTCAAACCTAAAAGTCATATTTTTTTAACTTTAAACCCAATGCTTGCTTATGGAGTGTTGGCTAATTTCATGGATGAATACTTGAGAATTGGAGAAACCACTGCATATTTCTTGCTTCTTGCTTCTACATATACTGATTTACTAATGCAAAATTTAGACTTCCTAAGCCAATGGACATGCCAATCATGTCTGCCACCCCAACTATTATTTCGCATCAACTTCAACCAAATGATTCTTTCCTTATATTTGCATCAGATGGTCTATGGGAACACTTGAGCTGTGGATATTGTCACAAGGAGAACCTAAGTTCAAAACCCCCATCCCCCACTCGTTTGCAAGTGGCAAAAAAAAAAAAAAAAAAAAATTAATGCAGCAGCATTTCCATGGTTAATATTAACAGCATTAAAGCATAGCTGAACATTCACCCAAAACCCCACAATAGGCTCTAATGGCAATACAAACTGGAAGCTAGCTTATTAATACAACAACTATATTTTCATCTTTCAAGAAGTAGGGGGATTTATAATAACTGCAGGTTCATAGCATTAATAAAATGCACAGAACAAATCAGTCAGCTCAATCATCAATGACTAAATGATTCACAAGAAGCATGTAAACCAAAAAGAATATTATAATGGTCATAATAGCTCATACACTCACATGTGTTGAAAGCATGCTGAATGTAGCAAGAAATCAAGTTAAAGGAAGATTAATTATGAATCTGGGCATCAGAAAACATAGCCAACAGAATACTACAAGATCACATATGAATGAGCATATGAAATTGCAATCAAGCAGAGAGAGACTGAAGTAAAATTTAAATTGTCAACCAAAAATAATATTGGCACATACATCATGAGTGCATGTGATCATGATAATTCCAATACTTATTTCCAGTAGACATCTAGCTTGATTAAGAATATCCCAATCAGTCAACTATCAAACTAGCACCCAATACAGAATTGAACAAAAATATTAGATTATACAGGACAAACTCTTACTGCTCGTGGATGACTGTGGACAATATCCACAGCTTTGAGAAAACGCAGAAAAATAACATTATGCAGAAAAACAAAACAGTTTCTGCAGAAACAAATAGTTATGCAGAAAAATAATATTGTGCAAGTACAGCCACCTGTTGAGAAAGTGCAAAAAAATAACATTATGCAGAAAAACAAAACAGTTTCTACAGAAACAAATAATTATGCAGAAAAATAACGCTATGCAAGTACAGCCACTTGTTGAGAAAGTGCAGAAAAATAACATTATGCAGAAATAACAGTTTCTGTTGAGAAAGTGCTATTTACATTCAAATAGCATATACAACCAATACAATCAGCAAGTACAGCCACCTTCAACAGAGACTTTGCTTCACCCAAAACAGAATGACAAGAACAGAATCACAAATTAAATTGAATAATCAAGTGATATTGTCCGTGCACAATACAAAATTTACAACATTGCATCTGTTTCCTTGCACAAGTGAAGACTACAAAAATATATCTAACATGATTAGAGATTGAATGATCATGTTCCCTGCACAAGTAAATACTACAAAAGAGATGTCTAACATCAAATCATATATGTCAACTATGTGCTAGTATCTTTGCACTATACAAAAAATTACTTGATTAGATATTGTCAATAATAATATTCAAATTATGATGGATATTTGACCTTAACCTTTCCAAGATTTTTCCAAGATTTCCAAACGACGTAGACGAATATATTCTTTTTGCTCAAGATCCATGGTTCTTGTATCTTTCATCATAATTTCATCTTCCATTTTCCTTTTTTCTACTTCATTCTTCTCTTCCTTGATGCAAATCAACTCTTCACTCTTCTTTTCCTTGATACGAATCAACTCTCTTCGTTCTTCGGATGCAATGCACATTAACTCTCTTTGTTCTTCTAATGCAATGCGCATACTTTCCTTTTTCTCCTCATGCATTCTCCTCTTTTCTTCCTTGATTTCGTCCAATTGGGAGGAAAGTATTGGGACCACGTCATCACAATTCTTTCTTTTCTTTAATTTCTCCTTTTCGGCCTTCTTGCCTATGGGTCTCTCCAAGGTTTCGCCGGTGTTCATCTCATCATTATCTTCATCTAGATTTATTGAGCTTGCAAAAGTACGAGAAGATTGTGTGGCTAGTTGTCTTGTGCGGGCCTTCAAATTCTCTCTTAGAATCAACCACTTAACTTCATTCCTCAAAATTCTCCAACAATGTTCCAATTGAAATGCATTTTTGCAATTATTTAGATACATAGCTTTTGCATCTTCAATCTACAAAAGTAAATAATGAGAATCATAAAACTAAAAGTGTATTGATGTACAATACATATTAGATGTTAAGTCGAAATATCTTGTCATGCTCAGTTTTACCACTCTCATTCCGGTTCTCAATTTGGGCCAAGCATCCACAAAACTTGTTGGTCTCCTTTTGAATTGTTGATCACCAACTATTTAAAGAATCCTTGGTGCGGTAAATTTCTTGTCATTGTGGAAGGTGGACCAAATTCTCTCCTAAAATGTTGTGTGTTTTTGGTCTGTCGATGTCATGGCATCTAAGCTAACATTGAGCTAGGCCGACACTAGTTTAATGTCTTCATCTACGGTGAAGTTGATTCCCCGTTGACCTCTCTTAGTAGTTGATTTTTTTGCAATGGGGGGTATAGATTGTCCCATTTCAACTTGGGGTGGAGATTGACGGACATTCACGTCTGAATGCGGAGTGGACATCAAAATACTACTGTCAAAAGACTCAAAACCTTGTTCATTGTCTTGTAAAATGTCAAGGAAGAAGGGATCTTGATTTTGTGAGTCCATCACCTAACAAACACCAAAGTAATTTAGAAGCAGCACTAATAAGCAACAAAATTAAAAACAAAAAAGAAAAGACATTGTTTAATATAGATTTAAGAGTATAACTCGCTGAAAACACAAAGGTAAACTGTATGGGATCTATAATAGAGCTTTTCCATCCTTCAGAAACTAAAAGAAATCTCACGAACTAAGAAGATGAACACAAGAATTTCATCAAAGAACACCAACTGTCCCCATCAACTTTTGATCCATCCATGTCTAAAACACTAACATTATCAACAGAACTCTCAACTCTCAAGTAAAACCCATATGCATTTGTACTTATATTAATACAAAATCAAGGAAACTCACAGGCAATACAACAACCAAAATTCATTTAACTGCACAGATTTAATCAAATTCCACAATCACAACCAAGCACCCTTATGGCACTTGGCTTGTCCAGGACAAAGACATGCACAGCCCACACACCTAATATAAAAATTGATAGGATTTTGGTACGTAGTCTTGTTTTGATTGGTTTGAGAACCAAGAAATTTTTTTATTTATGTTTTTGGGTTATAGAATAAACACATTTTTCTTTCATCAATTATATCTCAAAATACCTTCACATTTAAAACACACATGGCCACACTGATAAGTGATAAAGTCCTACGTACACACCATGGACAGCTCATTGCAATGGAATATTCTTAGAGTCAAAGATTATTCTTTTGAAAATTGCCCTTGAAATGTGATAGCCCACAACCTAACATTGTGTTCATGTTCAGACTAGTGTGGATGCCACAATGAGAGTCCAATTTATGGTACATCTCTTTGTGGATGGAGAGAAGAGAACTGAGTTTGGGGGATAATAATTAGGATTATAATGTTCAAAGGTAAAGAAGCTAATAGTCTAACTCAGTAACATTATTTGATTTTTTTTGAATAGGGAGTACTTAGATTTGAATCTCCAACCATAATTAGAAGAAAAATAATATTGTAATACACTAAGTTCATATGTGAATGTTTGTTAGAGGAATTTTATTTGGAGAGATTTTATTGGATTGAATAAAGTGAGAATCAAACACTAGCATGAGAGAGAAGAATGTTAGGCTGGAAGAATTTATTTGTCTAAAATGATGGAAGGCTCATGCTTCTTTTGAGTACTTTGTCGAGCCCCCCCACCTAGTTTCTATCTCTTTTAATTGTTCCAATACATGTGGCTAATAGCTTAGAGAAGTTGCAACATAATCGGGTGGGACAAATGAAGAATTCAAATTTCACTTGTTTGAATGAAATAGGTGTACCCTGTGAAGATAAAACCCACATGGAATTCAACCTCAGAAATAATAAGTATTCAACAAAATTCAAAAATAAACCAAAATTTAAACCGATTTCCCACAAATTATTCTCAAACGAAGAACTAAAAAAAGACTCTGATTTTATCAAATTTGGCTTGCAAAAGAGAGACAGAAAGACAAGCAGTTAGCTATACTGCTTGCAACCTATAAGATTAGTCCTAGAATAAAAATAAAAAATTAAAGATTAGTCCTAGATTAAAATTGTTCCACAGGCAGAGACATACTAGGCAGTTCTTTCATGGCCAACAAACAGTATATGTTTCTCAAGTATATCCCAAAGAAACATCCAAAATCAATGAAAAACCTTTAACATCAGGTTGAAGTAGTTTATAACTAAGTAATAAGAGACTCCACCAAATCAGCATAGGGAAAATAGTCTGAAAACTAAGTATATAACTAAGTAGTTTATAACTAAGTATATACCCTGTTCAATCAGTCCAAAAACAGGAGAGAAATAGAAATTTAATACAAGTTTAAAAAACTCCAAATTCTTCAAACACTCCCTACACACGGGGAATTCCCTATCAAAAGACATAAAATTTAATCTTTACCTGAACTCTAAAATAATCAAATATAAATACACACAAAATCTGAAATACTAATAAATTCCAAAAATAAACTTTGGGTGTGCTCCGAAGAATCCCTAAAAAAAAACCCAAACCAGAAAAAATTTGAAACAAGAAACCCTAAAAAAAAATAGTTTAGAGAAACTCCCAAGAATCTTGCTTGAAACCAAAAAGCAAAAAAACCCTAAAATCTCAATGAGAAAAACCCATACCTTTTTAGAGAAATTAGCCCCAAAGTCTGTCAATAGAGAAGATGAGTCTGTCAATTGATCCACCCTGCAAAACCCCCAAACCGATCACATTATTATTTCTCGTGATGATGAGAATGAGCAAAAGCTGACGAAGAAAGAAGATGAGAGGAATGAAACAGGGAGAGAGAAGCTAAGACCTGATGAATGACGTTGATGTGCTCAATGAGAGGAGAGAGAAAAAAAAGAGCGCAAAAGAAGATTTTATATTGTACAATGATAATATTATTTTAATATATACACGAACTACAGTTCCCGTGTAAATATACACGGGTTCTGTAGTTCATGAAAATATATCCACAGTTTAACACATTTTCACACCCACTGATGTGGGTATTTTTTACTCAAAATGTGTAAAATTTATACTGTAATTTTATTTTAGAAGACTTTAGATAATGGATGCTCTAAGGACCGGTATAAATTGCTTATTTCAATAACTGATCTTGATGTCTTGTCCCTTCCGCCTGCATCTTAACCTCTTCGAGTTGATGCCTTGACATGCATCTTTTCAGTCAACCAAAAAGGACACCTAGCTGGGAGGCTTACTTCTAAGCGTCAGACTAGCTAGTAGGTCTACTATAAGGTTTCACACCCAAAAAAAATTCCTTAAGCTCTACAAATATGAAATACCCCCTTAGCAAAAAAGAGGAGGAAAAAAAACTAAATGCACTATATTTCTTCCATTCCTCATCTTCTCCATTGGTTTTTTAATTTAACTATTGGACCTTCCTTGGCCACCCCCCTGACCCCCTTGGGTGGTCGTGGTTGATTTGAGGTCTTCTTTATCAGGTGATTGACTTTGTGTGGAGGTTCATCACATGCTGTTCTCGAAGTATAAGTTCTTGATGCGGTTCCATTATGTCACCCAAATTTCACCCAATTACAACAAGTTTTAAGAGTATATCTTTATTATAAATGCTCTAAATGGATTTTTTTTAAAAGTGCCCCACTAGACTCCCCTTATCATTGCTCTTCACATTCATCTTCATTTTTTATTGTAAGTGGGATTAAGAAATAAAGGAAAAAAGGGGTAGATGAAATAAATGGATACGACTAATGGTTTAAATGCTGAACTATTGAACCATTGAAAAAAGTGAAAGGTTCAAGTTTTGAGGTAGGCTAAAAATTCAACTGGATGTGAAATGGTGATGGCATCATAATGAATTAAAATACAAAAATAGATTAAATTTATACAAATAAATAAATAAATTGATTGAAAGATATCTAAAGAAATTTAAACACTTTTCAAATATATCTTCAGACTTTTATAAAGCTATTGGAAAACAATAAGGCATAAACAAGTATAATAAATATTGTATTTATTAATCCTTTAAGTTAAAAAAGAAAAAAAAAAAGCTGAATATAAAGCAAGGTCATTATCAAAATAAACTTATAATTCCTAATTGACATATAGCAAAAATACACAAATTCAACAGTATTAATATATTGAGGGAGATAATAACCATGTAATAAATAACATAATCAAAAGCTATCTATCTATAATATATCTATAATATTATTATATTATAAAAGTTGAATTCCAAAATTGGTTGATATTCACACAACGATAACACATGTACTTTTACTAAAGCACATAACTTTGACATGTAACGAAATAGTCATTAATTGCAAGGTACTGATATTGACTAATAACGCTATGTAGCAAGTTTCAATTTGTTTAAGTGATACATGTCAGCTAATTATGTCAGATGACATGTTATTCAATGGCACAATAATTGTAGAGACTTTTTTTTTTTTTTTTGGAGGGGGAATAATTGCAGAGACTTAATGACTAATAATTGAAAAGAAAAAATAAATACTCTCTTTTTTTATGAAAAAAAAAATACTCTTAATAAAAAAAAAAGTGTGTAATACGTTTACGTGTCATTCATTAAGGTTGGTTGTCATTTCAAATTCTCAGCATAACCCCTAAAACCTCCAATTACGCATTCCGTTCTTCACTTAAATGTAATTTCATTTATTATTTTGTTATTTCACTTATAGAGTTGAAAGTTGAAACTGCATCACATCTAGAATTGGGAAAGACTCAAGAATAATCTTTGCACATCACAATATTTGCTTACGTTTATATATGATTGTCCCTTAAAGGTTTTTTTTTTTTTTTTTGAGAAATCAATTGTCCCTTAAAGTTTAGGTCATCCGGATTGTTGACAATATTTGAATGGAATCATCTCTATCTCTAAGGGGCGTTTGGTTTGTTTAATGTTACATTACACGTAATGTTACATTATGTAATTTTACATTAATGTAATTTCAATACAAGAATACAACATTACATTATTTAGGAAAATGATGAGATTAAGGCTGTAAGGACCAGATTTGAACTCGTAGCCCACGACATGGATGGACTTAGGCCCGAAAGCCCAAACAATAAATTTATAGAGAATGGATTGGAAAACTGGGCTTTAGTTTATCAAACAAATATTAAAATAGATTCAGATGATAAAAGAATGGAGAGAAAAAGGCTTGCATTAAAGAAATTTTGTTTTCGGCAAGATCCGAGGAGGTCTGTTCTTATATATTAATATCAAGTGTGATTACAAATTTGGTTCCTCAATGCTCCTGTGTTTTTTTCTTTAATTCCCAATCCCCCAGTCTTATTGCCTCCTTCTCCATTTATATCCCCTTCCTTTTCATCTCCACCTTCCACGTGCATGCTAGATGGTTGGTTTGGATGTTTGTTCCATCATCCCCTTCTATAAGTCTTTATGTAGTAGCTGTAAGGCTAAAATCTACTGTTTAGGTATCACCTCCACATTAAATGCACTGCAGCTAATACCCTGGCCGCATTAATGTGGAGGTAAAGTTTTAAAAAACGTATTTAATTAAGAAGATAATAAGAAGATAATGTGTTATTTCTTTGAGCTTAATGTAAGCCACATCAGTTTCTATTATAAGTGGAATATAAAACCATGACCACTTACTACCTGCTGCCCATATTCAATGTTTTCAAATAGGCATGAACTGCTCAAGTAGTTTTTTACTATTACTAATTTTGTAAAGTATGTGGTCTCACTAAAATTTAAAATTTAATTAGTGTATACAAGTATTGTATCTATTTATTTCAGCCTAAGACAGTAAGATATGAATTTTAAATGGTTTATATTCAAATATAATTTTTAACGTAAGAAATTTTATATTGTAAAGTGAAATTTTATTCGTTTTTAAACAGTTTTATCTAATGTTAAAAAAAATTAAAAAAAAATTGTGTCTTTGTGAAAGTAAAAAATATTTTTTTTGTTAAATTATTCTGTGAATTGCACGGGTCAATGACTAGTAAATACTGTATAATAGTTAAAATCAAAGTAATATGAAAGTTCATTTATTTTATTGGTAATATTGTATTAATTGGAAAATTTTAAACTTGGCCTTCATCTTCCAATATATTTAATTTTTTTTAATGTTAAATAATTAAGGACAAATCTTTTCAATTTTAAATAGACATAGTTATATATTATATTCAACTAACCGCGAACCAGCGTGTTGCACGTGATAATTATTTTTGAAAGCTCGAAAATGTGTTGAAAAACACAGGAGCTATTTAGACCCCCAATTAAAATTACGGCTCGATAGTTTTTATACAACCTTAATACAAAGTGCGGAATAGTGTAAATGCGAGCGGATGAACAAGTAAGCTACTCTAATCCATAAACTAAGCAACACAGCAGTATAATGGAATAAACAAGAGTAGGGAAGAAAGATGCAAACACAGAAAACACCAAGACGTGTTCTCGAAGAGGAAACCGAAGAACTCGGCGAAAAACCTCTCCGCCGCCCTCCAAGTGGAAATCGATCCACTAGACAATCAGTTGGGATACATGGGTTAGCAAGAGACCCTCCAAGCCTAATCTACCCGATGTACCTAAGCCCTCCAAGCTCCTACTCCAACAAGGCTTCTCGGAACCGTGTCTTGTCTAGCACCCCGGATCTCGCAACAAGCTCCATGTTGCATCTGCCATTCCAGGCTTCTTCCAATACTTCCCAGCAGCACCAAAACGTCACACAGCAATCTCAAAGGGTGTGGTAAGTGTTTGGGCTATCAACCTCTCAATGGTGTGGAAATTGAGAGGTAAGGGTTGAGGAGATACCACAAGCAAGTGTATAGAGAAAGGTGGGGATGACAATCTCTAATTCCCAATATGTTTGGCTAGGGTTTTCTCTCTGAAGCATTCCTCAACATTTGTGGGTAATGAGGGTATATATAGGATAGGCACAGAAAGTGTGAGTCATTCAGTACAGGTTGGCAGAATAGGTTGCCTCGCGGGTGTCTCGCGGGAAGGCTTTACCCGCGAGATACTCGCGAGAGACAGCTGTCTCCACCTGGCCTGACTCTTCGCATTCCAGCATGTGCAAGGCACATGTTTCACTTCGCGGGAAGCTAAGTCGCGACATACCTGCGAGAATCCTTTAGCCTCCAAAATGCTTGAGTCTTCACACACTCTCTCTATCACACAACCCTTACAACAAATCCCACAATAAATACAGGGTATAAACGATTGAAAATAATTACAATCAAATTTGGCACGGAATAAAAGCCAACAAAATACATAGTTGTAAATAACAACTTTACAATCTCCCCCTTTGGCTATTCCGTGACAAAACCCTAAAACAGACTCTAGACTTAAACGTGAGTTTGGGAACAAAGGCAAAACTCACTCACACCTAATTCTAGATTCTGATAAGCTCTTGAAACATATGAACAAGTATCTCCTGAAACACAACAACAAAATAATATCATTGTATGCAGAAAAAAACTTGAAAAGCATATGGAGCAATAATAGCATGATCAAGCAAAATGGAATTAAAACAATAGACAATGGCATGATCAAACAAGTAATCACTTACGCAAAAGTGATCACTATGCTCATTCACACAAGGAATGAACATCCGGACATGCAAGATGATAAGCTCATTTGAAGAGTATCATTTGCAAATCCAACACTCAACCAATGCGAAATACATGAAGTATTTGCATCTAGGAACAATCCTACTGGGGCACAAGAGTGTTCATCACTTAACCAATGCATAGAACATATATGCATCTAGGAACAATCCTACAAGGGCACAAGAGTGTTGTACTTAAGTAAAATATATGACATTAAACTTCAAGTACACAAGCATAAAGGCTGCATAAACAAAGTACTGCATATGCATGGCACAAATCATAGAAGCCTACAAACATGCAATGAAACAAACCCTTAAAGCTTACAAAAGCAACATGGGTACATGCAAGGTATGCTACAAAGCATAGAGAATATCACAAAAGAAACTACTGAAATTATACTGAAATAAAAACAGAGTATCAAAGCTTTAAACCAAAAGCAGTAAAACAGTTATAAAAACCAAATCAAAAACTGAGTTAAACCATCTGTAAAACCAATAACCAATGTTACTATGTTTCTAAGCTATGCTCCCCCTAACGTTGTGCAAAGCTCTTCTTCAGTTCCCCCTCAAAAAGTTTCTCCCCCTTTTTGACCGGAATGGCCAAAGGACTAGAACTGGTCGGAGTCTGAGTCTGATCCATGAGCGTAGGACAAGTCCTGAATCTGTGATGCTAATGCGGTGATCTGTCCTTGAAGGTACGCGAACTGATCCGCTGTGTGCTGCATATGGGAGTCAAGCACTGTAGACATCTGATCCATCTTAGCAAGTAACTGATCAAGTTGGCTTAAACCTTGTGGTGGAGCCGAAGATGATGGCTATGCAGAGGGCTCTGGAGCCGAGGTGAACCTGTCAATCTCCTCCTCTGTATCTTCACCTTCATCCTGCTGAACCCGTCGTGGCGGTGGTATGGTATGCACACCAGTCTTGGAGCCTCTAATGTGGGCTGTGCTCCTAGTCAGGCTATTAGCACCAATGGGATAGTCTCTCTGAACTATAGTAAGACCACTTGGAAATTTCAGCTTCGTCTTAGCAATGAATCCCATGATCAGTGTAGGAAAAGACATTATGGTTCTTGTATTCTGCTTCCTAATGCTCTTTTTCAGAATGTGGAAGATGTGGCTGCAAATATCAATCTCCTTGTGAGTGACAAGATCATAAAGAAACCTCGTCCTTGGAGCTGATAGTGTGGTGAGGTTGGTGACTGGATACAGGTTATGAATCATCACATAACTCAAAGTTCTCATCTCTGGAGTGAACTTGAGTGTATCCATTGATGATCTCGTTGCAACCCCTCCAAGAGTGGTTATCATTTCCTTGATAGAGTCCAATCTTTCATCATATTGAACTGACATTGGTTGAGAGGGAGGACGTATCTCTAACAAGTCTTGAATACTGTCCCTTGTGATTATGAATTCCTTGTGCCTCACCCAGCAAATAATCCTGTCATCTTCCACATCAGCATTTGAGAAGAACTCTCTAATAATTTCTGAGTACACAGTCCCAACTGGATTCAACAATTTGGTCCAAGTTCTTTCTTTGAACACATCCGGAATGATTGTGTGCTCAAGTGCCTCTAATTGAACTACCCGTTCCATGATGATTGTCTTGTCCTTGTAGCAATCATTATACTTCATATCAGGTTCAGCAGACTTGAAGTGATCAGAATCAGTGCGTGCCCGCTTTGAAGTTGGTTTCTTCTTAGCTGCATGCTTGGTGGGAGACATCTGCAAAGTTGCACAGGACAGATGGAAAACAAGTGCACAAAACACAAACCATAACACAAAACTTGATTAGATTCAAGTTAGTTCCAAATCAGAGTTAAACTAACTGAAAACAGAGCATTGCTGACACTTAACAACATGCTTAAAGAAACAAACCAATAAAGCATAAACACAATGCATGAAACTAAGTAACTGTGCATGTGTGTGCATATGTGTGCATGTGCTGATGTGTGTGTGTGGCATGGGATGCATGAGGAGTGCCTAAGTATGCCTAGTTGTGTGCCAAGA
Organism: Quercus aquifolioides; assembly: GCA_019022515.1. Taxonomy (NCBI): domain Eukaryota; kingdom Viridiplantae; phylum Streptophyta; class Magnoliopsida; order Fagales; family Fagaceae; genus Quercus; species Quercus aquifolioides. The sequence goes on from CM032327.1 coordinate 82,972,483, forward strand.
GTATGCAACATGAGCAAAGTGTATGAAACACACGATCAATGACCAAATTGAGTGAAGCATGGTCAAACAAGTGACAGCCCATAGATTGAAATCACTTGACTTCAATTTGGCACAAAAATGTCATTCGGACATTTTGTCGAACACCTAACATGCACAAATGCAACTATGACATGAATAATGCATGAACATGGTGAAAACATGCCTAAATACACTTTAAAATGCCACAAGGGGCCAACACAGATGCACAAACATCAAATGGGACACAGCCCAATCAAAAGATTTGAGAAATATTTACCCAATTTAGAAAACTAACCCAAATTTTCGAAAATCCCCAAATATCAAAACCCTAACACAAATTCTGCATAATCGAAGCAAAAACTTAAAAAGAATTGTTTATAAAACATACCTTGAAGAAGAAAATGCAGAAAAGATGCTTGGATTGAAGGGGTTTGAATGGAATAGTGATTTGGGTTGGAAAGGTTCGAGAGAGGTTGAGCGAGGGAAGTTTTTGTGATTTGAAAAAAAAAAAAAAAAAAAAAAAAAACTGTCACATCAGCCATATAAAACTGAAAACACGCATTTTTCGCGGGTTAGGGAGTAGCGACGTAGTCGCGAAACAGTCGCGAGAATGGCCACTGAAGCACAAAACTTTCGCGAGAAGCACAAGGTCGCGAAACAGTCGCGATACAGTCGCGGTAACTTCTGTCTGAATTTGGAAAAATCCAATTTTTAGCCAAACAGCATTTCGCGAGAAGCTGTTGGTCGCGAGACAGTCGCGATACAGTCGCGAGAGTTTCTGTGGGACAGGATGAAAAATTATTTCCCTCAAGCCCTTTTCCCGGGAAGCTCTAAGTCGCGAGCTTCTCACGAAACAACCCCTGAACCAGTTTTTGAAGGAAAACACAAAAATGCATTTTGAACACAAACAAAAGACACGAAAGTATAAAATCACTTTCAAAAACAAATAAAACACTTAAAAATCTTTTTGGGTTTGATCAACAAGTTCTTGAGCATACACATCACATTTGAACATATACAATCACACAAATGAGATAGGCATTGATTGAATCAAAGTCTTGTGTGTTGTGTGTGAGTATCAAATGTGAAATAGTCCTTAGACCAGAGCGAAGCTTCAATGATCAATTCAATCGAGTCATACACAACTGATACGAAATCAAGTGGACTATCTCCATTATAGAAATGAGTATATATGACCTCCCACACATTGAATACAAAACTTCAGAAGCTTTTCATTTGGCTTCTGCAAAAGGCGTAACAATTGGTCCATTTTATTTTGTTTGGACAAACAAAAAAAATCTCATTTTGAGATTGGTGCTTGAAATTTATGATATTTCAACATTGATGATTAGCCTTTGGCTTTTTGAGCACCATACAAAATACATAAAAAAGAGTCGCTTTCCCTTTTTCATAGTCGAATACTAGTGTGTGCGACAGGCTTTTGCAGTTCAATATCTCTTTTCATTTGGAGGTTTACATTTGGTGAGCTCTTTTAGCAAAAACATAAAAATAAAGTAGGAAGAGATATAGACACAAGTCTATGCAAGTATCAAGACCAACAAGACTATTGACCAATCATTCATGACAAGCTTGAAGATCTATTTACAACAGTCACACATAGTGTTCAAGATTTCTTCCACATAGAAAAGAGTGCATACATAACAAGCCAAGATCGTAAATGCACTACGTTATTAGTACGAAGGTACTAGGCCAAACTCACAAGTGACATGCACAAAACAAGTGATCAAACTTTTGAGATTTTTCAATTTTTATGGGTTTTTGAATCTTTTGAACACACCCAAAACAGAACAGGAAAAGTAAGATCAACAAAAACAGCTAGTACAAACCAACCAGATAAAATAACAACAGTAAAAAGAAAGCAATGCATGAAATGATGCAACAACAAATGTCCCTAAACATTGAAAGAATTTATGCATGGACATGTTATAATGCTTATGCATGAGTACCCCTCTTCACCCACACGTCACGTGCGTTTGGGGTGATATCCTTGACGGATTGGGTACGAGAGTTTGGACTGTCAAACCTTCTGGTGAAACTCTCCAAGCAAGTGGTGAAGGCACCGATCATCTTCATCACGTCCGTCATACCGGAATCAAGATTTTGACTTCTTGGTTGCTCACCACCCCAATACCTCATGTCATTTCTCCTTCCTCGTGATCGAGGTGCGCTTGCATTGTTGTATGATCTCAGCTTTTGACAGTTGGGTCTGGTATGTCCTTGCAGTCCGCAATAATGACACACATAGTCCGTTCTAGGACCCCGTTGTGATCTTGGGAGAGATCTTCCTCTGGTTTCATGTTTAACCACAGATTGATTTCGGGGCTTATTCACCATTCGTTGCTCAGCCACATTCTTCTTCTTTACATCCTCAACTTTTTCAAGAATGGGCTCTTCTACAACCGTCTCATTTGCCTTCACAAACTTTACTTCTTTGGTGACTTTGGCTGATGAGCAGCTTCCTCCGGTGTATCCCAACCCGGACTTGTCTGAAGAAGGTTTTTGAGATGATATAACATCTTCTAGCTTTTGAGAGGAGACTCTCTCTATCTTAGCATGAGCTTGCACAACCTCTTGCTCAAGAAACCTCACCTTCGTATAGGCTTCAGACAGCTCGCCATTTAGTGTCTCAATCTCACACTTAGCCTCTTTATATCTGATCAAGAGACTTCTGTAATCTTCCTCAGATTTCTTCATTTTTCTTACAGCTGCCTAGGCTACTCTGGAATACTCTCCCGACTTCTCAAGTAGTAAGGAATAATTTTCTTGAAGATTAGCTGTATTCTCTTCCTCTTCAGCATCTGATTCTTCCACAATCCCAATAGACTCTGAATCAGAATGCTCACCAAGCTCCTTCACAAGTGCACCCAAATCATCCGATGACTCCACATGAGCAATGGTCATGAAGGCGGAGTAGTTTCCCTCTCCGTCACAGCTCTCTTCCGAGTCAGAATCACTGAGCGTCGTGGCATAAGCCTTGCCTTTTCCCCTCAGAAAATTTGGACACTCCTTCTTTAGATGTCCATGGCCATTGCACTCATAGCACACAATGTCTGAAGAAGGTTGAGAATCCCTCCCTTCTTTCCTCATAAACTCTTTCCTATCACCTTTTGAAGATGAAAATTTTCCTCTGTTGAATGGTTTTCCACTGTTCTTCATCTTCAGAAATTTTCGGAAGTTTTTCGCAAGGTATACTACTTCCTTCTCCACTCCATCTTCTTCGGAAGGATCATCCATTCTTTCGGTGATGGTTTTAAGAGCAAGCGATTTACTCATCTTGTGGGAAGGCAGTCCAAGCTCATACGTTTGGAGTGATCCAATGAGCTCTTGGATCTTAATTTCATCCAAATCCTTGCTTTCCTCTATGGCTGTGACTTTTGCCCGAAAGCTCTCCAGTAAGGACCTCAAAATTTTTCTCACCACCTTAGTCTCTTCAATCTTCTCCCCAAGATTGAATTTAGCAATTACAATTTCATTGAGCTTCCCATAGAATGAATCAAATGGTTCATCATCCCCCATCTTGAGCTCTTCAAATTTGGTGGTAAGCATCTGAAGCTTTGTGTCCTCAACTTTCTTCGTACCCTCATATGTTGTCTCCAAAATCTTCCAAGCTTCCTTGGCTACCGTCATATGAGAGATCATGTGGAATTTATCAGGAGACACACCACAGAAAATAGCATTTAAAGCTCTACTATTAGCATTGGCGGCTGCGAGAGCTGCCTTATCCCAAGTGGACTTAGGATCCTCCGGCTTAGTCCAACCTATCTCAACTGCATCCCACACGGTATCATCCATAGAACATAAAAATGCTCTCATTCTGACTTTCCAGAATGCATAATTGTTCCCATAAAAAAATGGTGGAACATTGAGTGATTGAGACCGGTCCATCTCAAATAGGGTCAAGGAACACACTCAGGTATTTAAACCACAGCAAGTGTACCCGCTCTGATACCAATTGAAAGCTCGAAAATGTGTTGAAAAACACAGGAGCTATTTAGACCCCCAATTAAAATTACGGCTCTATAGTTTTTACACAACCTTAATACAAAGTTCGGAATAGTGTAAATGCGAGCGGATGAACAGGTAAGCTACTCTAATCCATAAACTAAGCAACACAGCAGTATAATGGAATAAACAAGAGTAGGGAAGAAAGTTGCAAACACAGAAAACACCAAGACGTGTTCTCGAAGAGAAAACCGAAGAACTCGGCGAAAAACCTCTCCGCCGCCCTCCAAGAGAAAATCGATCCACTAGACAATCAGTTGGGATACATGGGTTAGCAAGAGACCCTCCAAGCCTAATCTACCCGATGTACCTAAGCCCTCCAAGCTCCTACTTCAACAAGGCTTCTCGGAACCGTGTCTTGTCTAGCACCCCGGATCCCGCAACAAGCTCCATGTTGCATCTGCCATTCCAGGCTTCTTCCAATGCTTCCTAGCAGCACCAAAACGTCACACAGCACTCTCAAAGGGTGTGGTAAGTGTTTGGGCTATCAACCTCTCAATGGTGTGGAAATGGAGAGGTAAGGGTTGAGGAGATACCACAAGCAAGTGTATAGAGAAAGGTGGGGATGACAATCTCTAATTCCCAATGTGTTTGGCTAGGGTTTTCTCTCTGAAGCATTCCTCAACATTTGTGGGTAATGAAGGTATATATAGGATAGGCACAGAAAGTGTGAGTCATTCAGTACAGGCTGGCAGAACAGGTTGCCTCGCGGGTGTCTCGCGGGAAGGCCTTACCCGCGAGATACTCGCGAGAGACAGCTGTCTCCACCTGGCCTGACTCTTCGCATTCCAGCATGTGCCTTGCACATGTTTCACTTTGCGGGAAGCTAAGTCGCGACATACCCGCGAGAATCCTTCAGCCTCCAAAATGCTTGAGTCTTCACACACTCTCTCTATCACACAACCCTTACAACAAATCCCACAATAAATACAGGGTATAAACGATTGAAAATAATTACAATCAAATTTGGCACGGAATAAAAGCCAACAAAATACATAGTTGTAAATAACAACTTTACCATTTTTATGGTAGTTTTATTAAAAAAAAAATTTACAATTTAAACTAATCTAATAATGAGTAATGCATTTCGTAATTATATTTTTATTTACTATAGGAACAATCATAAATGTAATATAGGAACAATCCAAAACACCAAAAAAACGTAAACTAAAAAAAATTAATAAAACTTAATAATGATTAATTGAACCAATATTAGGATAAAATTTTGTTTTTGATAATCTATTAAGGTTATTTTCTTTGAAGAAATTATAATTTCGGCCACCCAATACATATTATCAAATAAATAATTATTAGCAAAATCTAAGAATTAAATTTCTATACAGGCATTGTTATAAAATAATAATAATTAAAATAAAATTGCAAAAGTTAAAATTTGTCACCTATCCGATTATTTTCGTTTGGCTAACCTTTGCTTTTCTTTAAATGAATGGCATAATAGAGTACTTATAATACAACTATTAAGAGTACTTTGTCCACAACAAAGGATTAGAAAATAAACAAAAATTAGTAAAGTCTTATAGTTTAACATCTAAATTGAGCACTATAAAAAAACATGCTATGTAATAGAATAAATATCAAATTATCCAAATCATGTTATGTAATAGAATAATATTATATTTTTATATGCTATATTTAATTCTTCAGAACGCAATAGGATAACATTTAACAATCAAAGAGAATAAAAAAACAAAAAACAACAACAACAACAATTTAAAAAACAAAACTAAATCGCATTAACCCAAAATATAGTTTTAAAGAATATAAAAAATTATCAACCTAAAGTAGAGATGCAAGAAAAATAAAAATAAAAATCCACCAAAAAATTTAGAGAGAGAGAACCATTTTTTTTGTAGGGGAAAACTATGCATAGAATAGAAGAGATGGTGACAAATTTATAGTAAGAGTGTGTGAATAAGAAGAGACAAAAATAAAGGAAGATGAAGGGAAAGAGGAAGAATGCTATTAATGTAGAGGGTAGTGGGGAGATGAAAAGGTAAGGGAGGGGGAAAGATTGAAGAAGTAGTGGGGAGATGAAATGGTAAGGGAGAGAGAAATGTTGGAGAAGAGTAAATATTAAAAAAATAAATGTTAAAAACAATTATAGAAAAATTGGAAAAAAAAAAAAAAACCCTAAAGCTTGAAAGGCTTCAAGGTTTATTTATTTATTTATTTTTTATTTTTAACCCTAAAGCTGAACTGAATAGGCTTTGGGTTGGGCTTGATAGTGAAACTACATAAATAAGAGGTGGGCTGGATTAATTATATAGATTTATTATAGGGTGATAGTAGAAGTAAATAAATAAGTAGTGGACTGGATTTATTATATGGTGATAGTGAAAGTAAATAAATAAGTAGTGGATTGCATTTATAGGACTGAAAATTGTAAAACCCATTTTAAAATTGTAAGACAAATTATATTTAAAAAAAAAAAAGAATAATGTGGCAGCTGATGTGGTGCAACGTGAGAGCAGCAGTATTAAACGCTACGCTTCAACTTTTAGTAATAATATATAGATGTAAGAAAAATATATGGTTTCATGGTTGGCATTCAAGACATTAAATGGGAGATTTGAAATTTGTTTTTGATAATTTGATAGTTGGGGTGGGGGATTTGAATTCTAGATGTTTTTGTTAGAAATACTAAAATGTACAAATCAGTTGAGCTATAAGGCTCTTGGCAGATATTTCATTTAAGAATTGAAACGCTATAGTGCTTATTTGCAAAATTTTCCAAAATATTTTACATCTCAAACTCGGTTTAACCATGTGCATTTAAATAGCTAGCTTGTCTAATAAACAATCCGGACAATTTCTATCCGTCGCACAATTGTTTAGATTTTTAAGTATAAAGAATTTTCTTGGTTGCCTATTCAAGGTTAACCAATTTGGATTGTACAATCCAATTCGGTTTTAACAACTTTATAAAAGACTTGAATATAATATAAAATGGAAAAAAAAACTCACATTCATTAGTCACATAACTTATCCATCACTAAACAAGAGTTGCATGAGCATGAGTCATTTTAAACATGTAAGTCACAATATGATGACATCAAACTAAATTGGATATCAAAACTTGAATAATTAACTAATGATTGTGAGGGAAAAAATGGCAACAACAATTGTAATTTGTAGGTTTGTGGGGGCAAAAACAAACGCAAAGGCCCAAAAGAAAAAGATTGGGCTTTGGGGAAAAGCCCATTACAATTAATTTGTAAAGATGAGTACAGCGGACCAACACATGGGCTCCTGAACAAAAGGGCTGAAGTCAAAGAAAAATATCTAGATGAAAAGAAAATAAAACTAACAAGAAAGATGGAAGTCAAAAGATTATATTGATGTCTCCTTGGTATGCCGAGGGAGCTTGTTATAGTTTAGGGTTACAAGTTTTGAGTTATTTCACTTTAATCTCTAGGTCTTGACCCCTGTTTACTGGGATCTCTCCCCCTTTTATAGTTACTACCCTTTCATCCTGACCCTCCACCTGGAGGGTGATTGATTTCCCTCAGATACATGTCCCATCTCACCTTGGGAGGAAGTGTTGAGTCAGTTATAGTTAGTCCAAGCACTGTTTAGGTGTCATTTAACCATTAATGTTTTTGACCTGGTTGGTGCAGTACATTCAATGCGGAGATGATGGGTGCTTCCATGACAAGTTTCCCACTCTCTCTCCTTCCATACTGGCCACGGTTGCCTCCCTCGGCTCATGCCTCCAAGCTAGAGGCAGGGCTCCTCTTGCTTATTTTGAGATGGTCACATCTGAGGCGGTTGCCTTCCTCGAGTTGTTTAAGGGCCCTCATTTAAAACCTTCTTTCAAGCTACACCAGGTTTTCCCTCATGGTGACTGCTGGACTCATACGTTCTTCGACCATGGTCTAGTAGGGTTGTAATTTTTTATTCAATAAGTTATCAATGCTATTAATATAATAGAGATAATAGAGCGACACCATATTAATCTTTTTCTTTATTTTTATATATTTAATCGGTTAAACACTTTTTTTTATCAAAAGATGGTGAACTTAAAACTAATAATATAAATTCTCTTTTTAGCAAATATATATATTGATGGAAATTTAGACCCCTTAAACAACCATATTGCGTAGCCTAGATTAATTAGCCAATTTGTTACTTAGTCAAATTATGCAATTCTAGGTTAAAGCAATCATACAATCATATCAAAATAATAAAGCAGCGGAATAATAAAAGACACAATGATATGATCACCCAGGAAACCACACGGTAAAAACCTGGGGAGGATTTGACCTAGCTATCCTTAAGGTAAACCTGAATCCACTATGCGAAAGAATCGAAGTTCATACAAAAGGACTACAAGCTCCCCGCTCGACTTCCTAATGCTACCCACCAGTAGAACTTACTGACACGACCACGTGCAAGCTCCGAATCCACGGACTCCTTCTTTCTTGGATTCTCCACAAGATACAAGCACCCTCGCTTGTGTTTCTTTAAGCTCCAATGGCAGCAACCAAGTTGATCATCAAGATGTTGATAATATCTTTACCTTGAAAACCCTAAGTTTATGTGAAGGAAAGCTCCTCAAAGATCTCACAAGAGATTCACATAAACAGCAAATATGAGCAACAAAGACTTAGAGAGGTTTGGGTACAAAACCCTAATAAAAGGAGGCACAAGAGGCACTCTAATCTCTCTCTACAAAAGTCCCAAAAACGTTCTAGGGTTTTCCTTATATATATAAGAGTTTTACTTGAACCCCAAGACGTTTAAATAGAGTTTGGGCTGAGCTGGAACTCTGCAGAAAACGCATCTGACCCGAGATTCGATCGATCGAGTCTATCCTTCGATTGATCGAGCCAGACAGAAATGCTCCAATACATCTGCAGCCTCTCGATTCCAACTTGACAATAATTAATCAACTTTGAGCAAGCCTAAACAAGACTAAACATATTGTTTTGATCATGGTTTGCCAATATTACACATTAGAGTTCTAAATACATAAAATCCTAAATCTTTAGAACCTAACATATATATAAAAATTATTTTATTAATAATAAAATAAGAACTCTAATTTTGTTCATATATGCACTCTTATCTACAATTCAAATTCAATTAAATAATAATATGGCTCCTCTAATTCAAACTATTATAATATCTATCTATAGTATTTAGGAATGGCAACGAGTTGGGTTCGAGACAAGTTTCATTATACCCGATTCCACCCCATTTAATATATGAGTTTTTTTTTTAACCCCTAAACTTGCCCCGTCAAGCCCCCACGGACCCCATCCTGTCATGCCTGGTCCAAAATCACAAACACAAACACAAACCCTAACACAAACACAAAAATCAAAAACACAAAAATTTCAGATTTATGATTTTTCCCTTTCAAAATCACAAACACAAACACAGGAATCACAAAAAAAAGAAAGAAAGCGAAGAACATATAATTGAGAAACAAGAATGGCAACAAACCCAACAAAAAAAATGGTGGAGAACGAATCCAAATCACTGAGAGTGAATTACGGTGAGTCGGTGATAGAGGGGGAGTTGGCGTCGACAGTGAGGTGAAGACGTAGGGAGGAGGGAGAGTGAGAGCGATTGAGGGGGGCGGCGGTGAGGCCGTGTGGTTGTGTTGGTCAGTGAGAGTGATTGAGATTGAGAGAAGGTGGCGATAACTAAGATTGAGAGAATGAGATAGGATATTAGGGTTTGGAAGTGTGAGATAGGCCCCTATTGTCTCACGGGTCTGGTAAAACTGCCTTATTAGGGTCAGGTCTGGCTAGGTATCCGCAAGTTGGGTACTTTTTGCCATCCCTAATAGTATTTGACTATTTATATAGACTTATTTAAATGGTTTTATATTATAAGTAATTTTACCTTCTTTTTTTTGAGAGAGTTTCAACCTATAGCGTCTGCTCCTGATAATAATTCTTTATTATCAGACTAAGACATCGATCAGTTTTTGGTGTAGGCGGGAATTGGACTTCAGATCTCTTATACAACCATCAGAGACTTTATCAGTTGAACTAATTAGAACCCACAAGTAATTTTACCTATGCGTATGAAAATGAGTGAAATTTCATCACAATTTGGCATAAGTTATACAATATACATGAAGTAAGGGACAAGAACAGTAAACATAAAACTAAGAGTATGCATCTATTATATATTTCTTTTTTTTTTTTTCTTTTTTTTTGAGAATGAATCTATTATATATTTCAAGTGGTCTACTCTTTTATATTGCGGAAAGATACAAGTAATAGTTTTTGTATTGAATAGTTATATACTTATATCTATCTTTACAACAAAACTTTCATATATATAATTATATATATAGCCTTGGTAGGTCTGTTGGGTTTAGGAGATACTGAAGCAGTGAAATATATAATTGGAGGATTTATGTGACATTAAGCGCTGAATTAATTTGCTGTTGAAGGCTACATAAAAGGCCGAAACTTATCAAAAAAAAACGGCATATAGTTATTGCAAGGGATGTCAAAATAGGTCCGCAGAAAAATATAGAAAACCGGAATAACAAATGAGAATAATAATAGAATTGCATTGGACATCATAAGATCGCGTGGCCTAATGGATAAGGCGCTCGCCTCCGGAGCGGGAGATTGTGGGTTCGAGTCCCATCGTGATCGACCGTTTTTCTATAATTTTTGTCATTTATTTTGTGTCAGCAACAGAGAAAAGACTCGAAAGTCGAAACTGTAAAACCAAAAAAACAAAAAGTTTTGTTGAGAGTGGGATTTGAACCCACGCCCTTTCGGACCAGAACCTTAATCTGGCGCCTTAGACCAACTCGGCCATCTCAACCTTTGGTGTTGTGTTTTTATAATTATAATTATTAATTTTATAAACTCTATGAGCAATTGACAAATTTGTCAAGACTAAGGTTTAAGGACCAGAATTTTTTTTTTTTTTTTTTGGGTCATCTCCTGAAACTGGTTTGGTTGAAAGCAAGATATTCAATATTAAAAATTAAGAACAGTTTTAACTGATTCTTTTGTGAAAAGTTTCATTCCCATGCAGTTTCAATTGTCTTATTTTGTCATGCCATCCACTGACAGAAAAAGAAGGAATATATACTGAAGAACAATCCTATGAAACTAAGATGCTGACTTCATAACCCATTTCAATAGTTGACAATCTAGTTTTCCCATCCAATTTACATCAGGCTTCATATCAAGTAGATGGCCTTCCTTGATCACAACCATCATACTTTGTTAGAAAGCTTTAGGATCATTAAAGAGGAACCCTTTTTTTTTTTTTTTATAGACAGGGAAAATGATTCTTGACAACGAAAAAAGCACACAAAGCCAACATGTAGCTTTTTTTAAACAGCATCAATTGGGACCATGTTAATGGAATTATCCCTTGCTTGGTGAGTTTGTGTGTACTTGCATGTGTCCGGATTTATCCTTGATCCACCATAAGTAGAATATGGATGACATTATCAAAAAACCAGCTGCACTTCCAACTGCTATTCCAACAAGTTTTCCTACGCGCTTCTTTTCCCGTTTGGCAGAAAAGCCAGCATTAGAGGCTAAGGAAGAAATGAGTTTAAGAACAAATAAGCAACACCTTAAAATAATTGACCTAAGAAATATGCAATTGTAAGGAAGAAATAACAGGAAAAGATATAAATAACCTTGATAAACATGGACTGCTGACACTAACGGTCCATATGTGCTCTGAAATGGGACGCAGCAAGTGCCTTTTCCAGCCCAGAAGAAGTGGATCTCAATGATTGTGTTTGTTACATTCGCCTCGAATGTTTTGACCAAGGCTCTTTTTGATCCTCCAGCTTCTTTCTGAATGTTGAAGTCTTGGACAACTCTCTCACCCTTTAGCCAATTGCAGCATTAGAACGTATTGACAAAAGCTATAAAACAAGGCTACAAGCACAGGAAAATATGTGCCTTGAAGTTATTTTCCTAAACCCTTTTTTATTGTAAGTTATAAGCTCACCCTCCATCCCATTAGTATGGAAGGAGGAAGTGCCATTTTAGCTAGAGTTCATTGGCTAAGTTCTTTTCCTATAATAATAGCTCTGTATCAATTAAAATGAAAAACACAAGGGTCAATGGGTCATTAGCAGTTTATGCAGAAACACATATCAGATAAATATTTAGAACCAAAAAAAATGTAAATGTGGTTATTCTATTGATATCGTGTAATGCAGAAGTTTTACAGGTGATCTGAATATTAGTTGTAAAGTTATCAAATTTTCCTTAAAGCATTGAGTTTCCATATGTCAAATCAGTTTGCATATTCTTTACCTAGAAATGGTGTCTATGACTTTAATGTTTTTCCTATAGTTAAAAAAGGGATAATACCAGATTTTTCTGTTCCAGAGCCAGAGGAGTAGAACCAAGTTAAATGTACATTACAGGATTAAGTATTCAAACAATCTTTTTACCACAATTTTGTTGGTTCCAACTTTGTGATATTCATAGTAAAGGGAGTGTTTGCCTTTGCAATTAAATTTTTTCCACTGTACCTGAATGTAAATATCAAATAATCGCCTCCCGAGACCTTTCCAGGATTGAGAATCATCCATTATCTCTGCAAAGTGAAGCTCAACATTGTACTTTCCATTCTCCAAACCGAGGCCATAGTACCTCAGTGAGCTTGGTGAAATCCTTGCTGTTTTATATAGTTCGGAATCTAAAGTATTGGTTATTTGGGTTTCAGTCGTTACTATATATTGAGGTCCATTTGGATTGGAAATGAAGTTTCCAGTGTTGCTTACTGCCCACTGATCGTTAGAGTTTGTGTACAGTGAAGCAGCTCCCAGACTTTCAGAATCATTATCAAATTTGATGCCAGATGAAGATGTTTGTTCCATGCCTCCGCATTTAATAGAAAATGAAGCTGCAACAGAATTATGTTTTCCAAAATTATAGGAACAACTTGAGCTAGAAAGTAAAAAAAATTTCTTAACTTCTGGAAAACTATTTACATTTTTTTCCCTTTTGCATTCCCTTTTACTAGGTTAGCTCCTAAAGTTTCATTTTTAAGTTCAGAACTTCCATGTCTGATTACTACATAGAAATTTGAAGGAGAGTGTACTTGTTCATTTCATTTCATTCCAGTTTCCAATAAAGATACAGAAGTTGGAAGACACTAGAAAGCTTTTCAGAAACTCATCATTATTCCTAAAAAGTGAGCTATTTCTCATTCTTCAATGGTTGTTTATGACAAAAATAGGGAAGTACTTAAGAGTACACAATTCAGCACTATAAGGCATAGTATATATTGAAGCCTAAATTTAAACATGGAATACTCTTTAAATCAAAGCAAAGCCCCTCGGACCAGCCATGCCCAATTTGAATTAATGCTCATGAAATTTTGTATTTTTTTAACTACTTAAAAACCATGTGCTACTTAATACTCTGGACAGCAGAATGTCTTAATGTTCTAAATCTCGAATGCTGATCTAAAATTTCTAATTAAAGTCTTCTTGTAACATTTCATTCTTTTGTCAAAGTTGTAACGTATCCAAGTGGTTTACACAATGGTCAAATCAATGTAAATGACGAAAAAACACAAATTGTACTCACAGGCTTGAACTTGGTTGGTGCACTCGTTTTGGAGGCATTGCAGCATCCCAATTGCCTTCCTACATCAATGACCATTAAAATGATCAGAAATTTTTTTTACCTTGGAATCATAAGTTTACTAGGAAGATATTTATATACAAAACCCCTGGATCAGTAAATATTTTGTTTTGTTCAGAACTGAAGAATTTTGATTGCTATTTGAAGGCTTGAAGCATGAAACAACAAGAAAAAAGGTAGTATAATGAGTCCAATTATGGCTAATACACATGAAAACAGTTAGAGAATCTCAAACCATTGAAATTACAATCCACTTGTTACCGAGGTTCTAATAATGGTTTCTTTTAAGCTCCTATTTTTGGGTATGGAATGATTGGTCAGAAGTCAGAACTATGCACTTTATTCACTTGTTCTAGTTTTTCATTTTGGTTAGAAGATGCAGCTCTTTATACAAAAGATACGAACATTCTGTTTCTGGAAATGATATTGATTTGTTAACTTGATGAGGAAAAACAATAATGGCAAAAGAGTGGAAGCTCCAGTTGGTGTATAATACTAACTTAACACAACCCCCCCCCAAAACAACAAACAAACAAAAAAACAAAACCTCACCTGTCCAGTAAACTATTTGCATTGATGGATGTCCCAAGAACATTCCTGAATAGAAAAAGGTAGTTATTTCTTGCATTGCCACAAGATAATTCAATGACAAGACACAAAACTTTCAAACGGCATTCTATCAATGGTCCATAGTGTATCATCATATAGTCTTAAGAAATAAAAAGGAAAGATAAACTTACATTGAAAATCCTACTTTTGCAAAATTTGGAGGTAAATTTCCGGAGATGGGATTGAAAGAGACATCTCTGCCCAGAAAACCAAAATATTAGTTGAACATCATAGTGTTACAAACTGGTGACTAGAATTAAGAATTTTATAGCAGGTATAAAAGCATAACATGCTTCTTCCTACGGTTATATAATTTCACATTCTACAGATTTGAAAGATCTTTGAAGGCTAGAGAAAAACATATTTTCTTACAACAAGACTCTGGCCTAGCAAGAGCACTGCATTGATATTGTAGATTGTACTCTTTCTAGACCAGTCAATACTATCAGTGATTGACTATTTTGAGAAATAGCAACTCAAGACTTCATGAAAGAAATTTTAAAATATTCAAAAAGAAACTCAGTTAGCACTTAACAGTGACTTAATAAGGCATCAAAACCAGAATTAAAAGAATCCACATCTGCGACATTGACAGTCAGAGCAATATCTAAGTTGAAGGTTGCACTTACAATGCAATGAGTTTGGGACTTATGATATTTGAAGGCAGATCTCCACTCAAGTTGTTGCTTCCAAGATATCTGAGACATATAAAGAGATTATTTTTAATGGAAATTCTTAATAAACAATATAGAATGGCATTGATAGATTAGTGTATCCACCCACCCGCCCTAGTTCCTTTCTGATCATATGATCAAACAAAGAATTTTTTGTGAAAGTGAATGCATTTTTATTTCAAGGAAACAAAGCCTGTGATATGTTTCCATCTTGTGTCACCAATATATGGTTTACTTATTTTCCTTAATGATTTGAAAGACAGTTTGAATGGGTCACATATAAGAATGTTGAGTGAATCCATTCTGCCTGATTTAAATCATTCATTTTTGTCATTCTAGTAAAGGTTAGAAAATGATTATTGGCCCATTTTGAGTGGGAAATGAATGACATCATCATGTACTAATATACTTCTTAATGTTGTCAAATGAGTGATGCTTTCTGAAGTACTGAAGATATGGATATAAGATAGGAAACAGAAAGATAATTGAACCAACTACAATAGTGATCAAGATTTTCTAACGGAGAGAATTTCAATATATTTTCACATTGTCAGATATATATGAGAGAAAAAATTGAAACTGTAACACATTCAATCATGCAATTCCTGTTGATTGATAATGCCTTAATTATAATGTTGAATGCAAAGAGCCAAATTTAGTTTACTTACAAATTCTGCAATAAAGAAAAATTTTGGAATGAGTTTGGTATTTGGCCTGTCAACTTGTTGAAGCTTAAGTCCCTGTCATTGTGATTTCATTTCCATAATAGGAGGTAAAAATCAGTAAGAGTCCTTCAGAGAAAAAATCACATAAAATTTATATAGAAAAGGGGAAACCATTATTATTTCATAAAAAAGAACAAAGAAACATACACAAGTGAATGACTCTCATCATATGAACAAATATGTCAAGGTTGCTTACAGGTATTGCAACTTAGCAAATGTGCCAATCCACTCTGGAATTTCACCAGACACTCGGCAGTTTCTCAGAGATCTACGAAAAAGTTTAGAAATTTAATAAGATATTTATGAAAAATGAAAAGAACAAAGTTCCTGTTAGAAATATCTAAAACATAGAGCATCTTACAGTATGGACAAACTTGTTTGGTTCTCCAAGAAATCAAAAGTAGAGTCCTCCTTACTTAGATCACCAATTCTCCTATTTAGGAACACAAGCAAATCAGAAATTCTAATTTTGTACCAAAACACAATCTCAAATGAGTCAGAAAAAGCATAAACATGAAATACACCACAAGAAAATCTGACAGCAAGTGATAATTAATTATATGTAACATGATCTGATAAGTGATATGTGGCATTCCTATCTAAAAAACAGTACAAAGTGGAATGAAAGATTAAGCTCTCTAGTAAACACTATATTCAAAATCAGCTATTTTTAGCAGATGAAAATCAAGGTGTTTCTTTACCCTTCGCCTCTTCTATTTAATCTTTGTTTGTTGATGGCTTGTCCATACTACATAATATTTTTGTGATTAGGCTGTCAGCCTCATCACTTATTTACTCCCACCAATCCCCGCCTCCCACCTCAAAACTACGAGTGATGTGACATGGAAGTCAGGAAATGCTTGTAAAGGGGGGGAAACAATTTAATGGCAACGGTTAGCAATGCAAAAGACACAAAATATAGAAGCTCATGTTCTTGAGGCCTTACAGGTTCACTAGCTTTGTTAGAGCACCAAAACTTCTTGGGATTGGGCCTTCAAGTGATGTACCTTGAAGTCGACTGTAAAAGATAAAGTGCATCAGTCAACATTTTATATGTTAAATACCTTAATGTAAAGAAGAAACCTCAAATTAGTTTTGAAATTATAGTAATGCTAGGGAAATCGATGCACACAGGTCTATCAGTTCTTTAAGTGTCCCAAAGAATTCTGGAAGCATTCCAGTAAAGCCATTATCAGATGCCCATCTGAACAAGAATAGATCAATCCATAAATGAATTTACAACTAACATAATCAAACTCTACCATATTTCAAAAGCACTGTATACCGATCTATAAAAAAGAGATATATAAGTACAGAGTTTGAAGGGCTTTTAATTTTGCAAGTTCTTGTGGTATTGGTCCACTCACTCCACTGCTATCAATGTACCTGAAACAATATAGGTAAAGAATGAGACTGCATAGCTAATAAGAAAAAGTTACTTCGAGTTTGACAAGTATGTATAAAACTTACAGCTGCTGTAAGGAGGTTAACATTCCAAGCTGCGTGGGTAATGTTCCATTGAAATTGTTTGAGCTAAAACTTCTGTAACATATGAGAAACTTTTACAATTAATGTAAGTTCTAATAAATGGATTCAGAAAATGGTTAACAAAAAGAAATCATAAATAGAGGGAAAAAGGAAAAACTAAAAAGGCATATGAAAACTGCATATATGTACATACAGGGAAATCAACTTGTTTAAATTGCCAAGCTCTGGAGGCACTGGACCTGTCAGATTGTTTATGCCTAGGCTACTGTTCAATCAGTCAGCATAAAAAAAATATTAATACACCTAAAATAATAAGAACAGTAGTAAATTGATACAAATAAGAAGTTTAGAAGCTACAGGTATTGCATCTTTGATAGTTGCCCAATTTCAGCTGGTAAGGGCCCACTCAGTACATTTTGACCCAGATTCCTGCATCATTATGCAAGATTACAATCTTAATCACATCAAAGCAACAAAAGGTACTTAAAGCTTAAGAATTTAATCCCTCACAAGTCCATTAGCTCCTTTAGCAGAAATAGTTCTTGGGGTATTTCACCAAAAATATCTAAAGCATATATCTTCCTGCATCAAATTGAAAATTGGAAAAATTCCTTAGCACAACAATATATGTAACAGTTTAAAATTGATGATGGAGAACTAACAGGTGGGTGATGTGGCAGGTGTTGCCAGTGCAGTCACAAGCCACGCGGGGATTCGCATTATCAGGAGCCCATGGGGCATTCTGGCTACAAGGGTCTGTGGTAAGATTCAATTTCCCACTTAAGTTCCAGTGAATTATAATCTTCTTGAGAGCATCCACTGACCAACAATATGTGTAGTTAGAATTTAGAAACCTTAAATTAGTATAAATGAAATTCAACTTCGACAAGTTTCTGGATTTTTAAACAGCTAAGAGAACCTTCATTAGGATCAGTTGTGTGTTGTGCATACACAAGCTGAAATGCCCAAAAAAGAAGAATAGAGATTCTGCGTAACTCCATTACTGAGAAGCACCAGCAAACAACACACACATGCACATGATCAGACACAAACGCACACAAATATAAACGCAAAAGAGTGAGAGAGGACAAAGCAAGGCCGGCTGCAAATTGAAATTGATAAAACTCCAACCAAGGACCAATTCTCTCTCTCTCAAATATAAAAGCAAGAAGAAAAACTGAACCTTGAAATTCAATTTCGTATCATAATAAATTTTTCTTCTGAATTTTCGTGGACTGTATGGAAGTGGGACCAAACATTGGTATAAAAACTGCATAAAATATTTTCTACCTTTTGACTGTTTCATTGCGCGCCAAGCGTAAACTACTAGTACTGTTTTGACATTTTATATCGCCTACTTAACTTGACATTGACACCAACACAACGACCTTTCATCCTCCAGGTGGACCCACTTGAGATATCAGCTGATTAACACACCCATTTCAAATGTTGCTGCAACTCATTAGACTAATCTCCGTATTTAAATCCAGCTGAGCTTGCCATTCCTTGAAGTTTGAACTCAAAAGAGTGAGAAACTTGTAGTTGAACCAATAACCCTTTGGACCCGGTAAGCTGTAGTTTGACCAAACCAAGGTTAATTGATAAATTAAGTAATTGATCCAAATGTTTAAGCTCTCTCTTAATAAGTGGACCCATGATGTGGAATTTTTAAGACCACCTGCTTTGATATAATGCATGGGGAAATAGTAAATTTAATCAAGTAACAATTATTTGTAATTTTGTATCATTAATTTCTAACAGTTTACAAATGGGCTAGTGATTGACATTAAGTTGTCCTGGATAAGAACTAGCTAGCTAGCTCAGTCGCAATCAAAACCCGGGTCCTTTTGCCCAGCCAAATAGTAAAAAAGAAAAGGATTGGGTACTCAAAGAAAAGGATGTAACAGAAATAGCCAAGCAATGGATACAAAATTATAGATAAAGAGAACGTTTGTAATTTTTTTTCTTCTTTAATATATTGCTTTCTCCATTAATTCTAATGTGAACAGCATCTAAGAATATGAATGCCTTGCTCTCACCAGAAGATGACAAACCAGCAATAATTGATTTCCTACTTCCAAGTATAGAATGCACCAAAATGAAAATATTTAATTGATTTAGCACCAGTCATTCTGCAAAGAACAGTTGAATTATTGACAACCATTAACCTGTTTAGGGAGATTGATTGGAAGACATTTTTTTAAGGCATCAGTTCCTTTGGTAACTGGACACTGCAAGAAGTGCTTCCATCTCCAATAAAATTCATTGCAAATGCAGTGAGAGAAGTCAAAGATAGGACTGATGATTGCAGGTGCAACAAGTAGCATACAAACACTCCAAATACAGTGTTCAAATTGGAAGGGATATCTTACATACAACTTAAACCCAAAGATTATGCTTAGTCATTTAAGGAAGTTGAATACAAAAATTGAAAATTGTTGAGTTACACTTAGAACACTTAATCATCTGATACTATGGACCTTCTTTCATTTGCACATTAAATTATTATCATTATTGCTCATACCTTCACGAAAGAACATGATTGGTAAAGTTCGTGAATCTATCTTGATATTGCAAGAATATGTGGCACATGTGGACTAGAGAATCTGATTCTAGTGGAAGTGTGGAACACGCTGTCATACTGTCAAATTTCATTTTGATTTCACAGAATAATAAGTACTTAAACAAAACAAAACGTGGTCCTTAAACAGCATCTGCAAAAAGGTAATCTGAGTGCTTCAAATGTAAATCTGCCTTTTGCTAATAGCAAGTGACTGAATCTGATCTTAGAGGGCCTGGCAGTTATACTCCATCCATTTTCATTCCAAACACAGCTGAAAAACAAACGAGTTGACCAATTGTACTGTTATTCTACAACAACAGCTATTACTCGTGGAGCTGAAAAGTTGCAAAAAGACAATAACGAATTAGACTATAATAATGACAAACAAGTTGGAGAGGTATCAGTTTCAACTTTCAACCTAGCTGCAAGCCAAATCATAAAATTCCAAAATATCTAGAGAAATATTAAATAGTGGAAGGGGTGGGCCCTACAGGCCCAAGTACAGGAATAGCTTCTAAGCCCGTCATGCCACTCAGGCCACTAAACAAACTTCCCTAAGGATCAACGTGAGCGACCCAACAAGGGATCATGGCCTGAGGACCGTCCTGGTCTGGTTTGTAAAGAAAGCACTGATGGCCTCCTCTATGTACAAATCCCATGACTACATTGGGCGGCTACCTTAGTAATGATGTATTCATGAGGACCAATTACCTCGATAGTAGTGTTTATCGAACGTCATCACCTTTCTCTCACATCAAAATTTACTACACTCCACCAATCATCAATCACATTAAATGCAATTGAATCTGTTCCTTTTACATGTAGACTTGACACACATTTTTTGAATTGACTTGAGAGAGAATAATTTATTAACAAACCTATCACCTAGTTTCTAGAAATAATTTCCCTTTATACTCACCTTTCACATGTCCTATAAATACCCTTGTGGGAATAGGTTTAAGCCTCAGACCAAAGACCAAGCTATGTTGTCATCTCAATCAACTATAGTAATCATCCTCAAAAGCAGTTCGCCCTAATTCCTTTCAAATCAGTATTTATTGTACCCCACAATAGAAAAATCACATTTATTATCACTAAGTAATGTCCCATCTTGCCTTTAGCCGGGAAGTTACTATCCTAACATGTCACCTCAGCCAAATTGAGGGGATAACCTGCTAGTAAATATTATGGGAAGGATTTTTCCACCAAAACTAATTCCTCACACACCTATAATGATTCTCCATTTTGTGGAGCAAGGTATGCAACCTTTGGCACTGCTACTATACCATTTTTATATTTCATTCTTCCACTAGTTTATTGTCTTAACCATTGGAGCCTTCTAGGCCAACCCCCAAGTTGGTTAGGCCCAAATTGAGGTTTCCCTTTCTTAGCAAGCCGTCTTTTAGGTTGCAAAGATCAGTATGATACAGTAGACTTGTTACAGAATAGAAATTTGAATTTGACATATGCTGGCAATTGCAAATAGCAATTTAGCTATTACCTATCAATCAAAGGGGTTTATTATTCGATTTTTCACTTTAAGGGAATATAACTTTAACCCCCATACCTAGAGAACAATGGTGATTGATATCATTTCGCATTAGCTTGTTATACGCAATACCTCAACAATAAATTTGAGGTAGTGTGATACTTTCTTGTAATTAGCCGAGTGACCTTATAAGAGGGATGGCAATTTAGATCCGACCCGCGGATACCCGGCCTGGCCGACCCTAATGGGGCGGATTTTACCCGGCCCGATAAAGAATAGGGTCGGGTATGGGTTTTAAAAAAAAAAAACCCGAAGTAGGTCCGGGTCAGGTCCGAGTTTTATCAAAAAAACCCGAAACCCGACCCGAATAAGACTCGGTTACCATGAAATTACTAAAAAACCCCCCTATATATATATATATATAGCTATATATATATAGCTATAAACACTAACCCTAACTCCCTCATTTTTCAGCTCGCGCCTCCAACCTCCTCACCCTCACTCCCTCATTTCAGCTCACACCTCCTCAGTCCTCACCCTCGTCCCTCACTACCTCACACAGCACACAACCTTACACAGCACACAACCTCACACCTCACACAGTCACACAGTCGCAGTCACGCTCCGTCTCGCGCTCCTCTCGTCGCCCCCCTCACAAACTCACTCTCAGCCACCCTCACGGCCTCACTTTCACTCTCCAGGCACAACCGATCGCTCCAGATCCTTCAAAGCCCAGTGGATGTTTTTCCCTATTGGCTGAGTGTAAGACTCATCTGTGTCAATCAAAACAGTGATGTGTTCCTTCGACGATCTATGAAACCTAGCCTCAGTTGCACACGCTGCCGCCGCACGTATGTCGCTCAGCGACATCAACGCTGGTATCGGATTCGAAAGAATCGAAATAGGGATTTATTGATTTTGTTTTCTGTTTGTGATTTGTGTTTTTTTTTTTAGTAAAAAATATGTATTAACAAAGAAGAGCAAAAAAAACAAGCTGATTTGTGTTTTCGTTTATGTTTGGGATTGTGATTTGTATTTTTTATTTTTTTGATGGTGAAAAATATGTATTAACAAAGAAGAGAGAAAAAAAAAAAAAAAAAACTGATTTGTTTCCTCTTTTTTTTACAAAAAAAAAAAAAAAAAAAAAAAGAGGAAAAATCTGGCACTATTGCATAATGCATATACTTATACTCAAGATCTTACACAAGCGGGTGTAAGATATTTCCTTTTTTTTTTTTTTTTTTCCCCTTCATATTTTAAGCTGGTTGGGCCTATTTTTGGCATCTGGGCCTTAAAAAAAATTGATTGTGATTGGGCCATGATTTGGTCCGAGAATTAGGCCCAAATTTGGCCTAGTTGGACGGGCCCGCAGAGCCCGGTGGGGGCTGGTCCGGGCCCCGGAAAAAAAACCCGTTAAGTAAACAGGTTGGGTTCGGGCTGCGGGTCTTGGCCCACAGGTTGGGTTCGGGTATGAAAAAACCTGACCCGTTGCCATTCCTATTATAAGTTATGAGATTCATTATATCATGAAAGTGGATTGTGCTTATATGGTTTATGGAACTAGAATTACCTGGGCCGTACAAGATCCAATCCCAAATAAGAAAAGTCGGATTCATTTTATCAAAAAGTTGACTGGTTTATGGGTCAACAAGGGGACAAGGTCCGTGAGAAAAATGGGCCGCCTTGTCAAAAGTCTTTAAGGTTGGGTTGGGTGATTGGGTCCTCTAAACATTAGAATAAAAAGGATAATGCAGAAATGTCTTCATTTGCACTGTGCATGTTTGACCACATGCACAGTGTTGTCAATATATATATATATATATATATAGCAAATTACACCAACCTCTCTTGAGCTTTCACTAAATGACACTCCTCTCCAAAACATTTCAAAAAATGACACTCCACCTCTTACCATTTCTATAAATATAACATAAGTTTATACCCTTTTAAATTGTTAACTTAACAAAATATTTCTACTAAGTGTGCGTTTGGATTGAGATGAAAAATTAAAATTATTTTATTATTCAACTTATTTTTGCTACTATTCATGAGTCTCACTGTATTATTTCAACTAACTTTCACTTTTATCTACAGTATTTTCAGCAAAAAGTTTACAGTTTCAGCAAAATAAGCGGTATCCAAATACACTCTAAGAGTCTAAGACTTTCGGTGAAATGACACTCCCTGAGGTTTATGGATGAATGACACTTACCCCTTTTAAGGTTTGCATAAATGGAAAAATATATTTTATTAGGAATCATTTTTAACTTACACTCCATATGTTTCGATGAAAAACCTTATGTGAAGATACTCCCTCCATCCCAATTTATTTGTCATGTTTGAAAAATCAAACTTTTTAAGGGAACATCATTTATTATCTTGCTTGTCTTATAAAAATGTTTAAATTTACAAAACTACCCTTAAATAAATTTATCAGATTTTTTTTTAAAAGAGTTATTCTTAATGAGGCAACTAAAAAAGTGCCCCAATCAGATTGATTTTTTAAATATTTGTTAATTTTCTTTTCAAATAGTTTTGAAAATAAAGTAGAGGTATAATAGGAATATTAATAAATTAATGACTTTTATTTTTAGAAATAAGACAATATTTTGGAACATCCCAAAATGAAATAGAGGACAAACAAACTGGGACGGAGTGAGTAATTTTCAGCGTTTGATTGTATTTGGTAGCATTAAAAAAATTGGTAAAAGGAAAACTATCTTTGGTAGAGATTTTATTCATTAAAATTTTTTGGAAGAAATACTCTATCTCACACCACATGAAACACAAGGGTAAAGAATTACGTTTTCAAGCTCATTTTCTAGGTTGCTACCAAATACAAGAAAATGAGATAATTTTATAGAAAATGCCTTTTGAAAAACAACTCTTTTTTTTAAAAATAAACGTTAATGTTTCTAAAAAAGGTTAATGTCAAAACATACATATTTATGTGCAATTCTTAGAAGTTTCATCTTCTTAGTTGGAAGAACTTATTTTTGTTGATTTATAGGGCTTAAAAAATCATTTGAATAAAATTCCAACGGCACCTTACAAAAAAAAAGGTAAAGGTATAAAACATAATAAATTAAATGAGAAAAAGAAGCTCCAACACACAGGCCCTAGTAGCATCATGGTGTTACCCTATTAAATTAGTACTTGAATTTCGTGAAAATCCCAATACAGAGTGTAAACAAGGGAAAATCCCAATTCAAAGAGCAAACAAAGAAATTATCTGGAGAACATTTGAATGATCTACACTGCATATTATTCAAAGAATAACTTTTAAATATTTTATCTCTTATCTTTTTATTTAATTCGAATTTGTCTTTTAACCATTTGTCAGAATACTTTTTTTATTTATCATTAGTTTGTGTTTTTGAGAAAATCAATTTGAATTAATAGTAGGGATAATTTTAGAAATAGTGAAATGTGGACACCAAGAGTCCTATTCCAATTATATATAGAGATAATGTACATTGTTAAATTAGGAGCAAAAGATAATGCACTAGTCACCAGTTGACCAATAACAATTGGAATAAAATAGAGTATCCAACTCAATAATGATATACATGAGCTGCAAATCCTCACCCATCTCCCTCTTCTATTTGCATGTTTTATATACATCTTTGAGGAATTACAACTTCAACGAAAAAAAATCAAAAGATGCTTATACCCCAAAGGAATATATGGTTGGCATGGTCGAATGGGTTTGCCATCTCTTTGCAATGAAACAATGAAAATGCCATTTTGGCATTCTATGAATCACATATGTCAGTTTCTAAAGCCTAGGGGATTCCTATTTAGTGAGGATAGGGTAAGTGTTAGATATGCAAACAATCAAAAACAACCAAAAATTTTGTTGTTTGATAGTTACTACAAAACTGCTGAACAAGAGGCAGTACTAAGCCCCTCACCATCTTTCGGTTGAGGTGATATTCCCCATTCTCCTTCGGATTCTAGGGGCTCAAGAACATGGACTCTACCATCAGTAAGCCCTAGAGCAATATGATTGGGTTGAAATGGGTGAGCTGCAATAACAATAGGATAGACCTCCGAACTGCTAAACAATTTTATTTGATCAGTAGATTAGACATAATGAGCAAATTAATTAACCAATATATTATTATCAGAGAATTTACCTGAGACCTGGTGGTATATAAGCAGTAACATTAATCCGGCATCTTAGATAAAGTGTTGCAGCAACAAGAACTTTTATGCACCCATTTTTGAAGCTAACAAATATTGACTGACCATCACATGAGTACGTCGCATATGTGATTGGAAGATCTGATTCTTGTGGGACCCACTGTAATAAAATTAAGTTCATGTAGCTCTTTAAAATAGTAATACCAAAAGAAAAAGAAAAAGAAGGGCAACCAAGGCACCTGCATAGAGTGATTTAGTGTTGGTGCTTCGTATATGTGTATGTTCCTTTCATGGACAGCTAGTAGGTGAATTTGATCTTGGTGAAACTCAATGTGATTTACCACAGGGCACTCTAGCATTTCCCCTTTACTCAGCAAAAACTTACTTGCCAGCTTTTCCCATCCATTTGTGCTCCAAACACACAGCTGGAAAACAATAGAGTTGACCATATCACTTATAGTTAAGATAATTTAATGACCAAACAAACTTGAGAAGCCAACACAGTAATGGATTATGAGAGAGACTTCAACATCTTTTCTAGTTGCAGAGAGAGACTAAAGCACATTCTGACATTCAAGTTTCAAATAAGGCCACTATAGCTTATGGCAGACTCTGCAATCTAACGATAAATTTAAGGTTATAAGCAGATGAAATTATTTCAAGATATGTTTTACTCCCTCCATCCCTTATTGTTGACCCTGTTAAGAAAATCCAACTTTTTAAGGGGAATTTCATTTAATGCATTGTCATTCAAATAAAAAAGATACAAGTTCCAAAACTATCCTCCTTTATTTGAACTCTTAATGAAACAGAGAGATTGACTTTTTGAATAAAGTGAACTGGTAAGTTAGAAAATCTATCACAATTATATATAATTACTTTGCAAAGATGGAGTAGATGACTAACAATTTGAACAAAGGGAGTAAAACCCAGTTCAAAATGGCTGGTCAAACATGTTAAATATTTTACCAATCTTTATTCCAATCCCCCTCAACTCTCCTGACCATTTTGGTCAAAGCCCACCGTGGATTGCTTGACCAGTACCAACTGAACCAGTGAGTCATTGAACCATGGACAGTTCCCATGACCCGGCTGAGCTCATTTTGGAGCCAAGTTAACCCAAAATAGTAACATGGTTAGCACCAAGCATGAACCTTACTCGTGTACTAATAATGGACTCACACTTTCGTTGTGCTGTTAGGGGCTCAGTGCAAACCACTGAACCAAACCATTTGTTTGATTACATGTAGCAAAAAAAAAAAAAAAAAACAAAACAAAACGAAGCAATTAAATACAGTCCAAATTAAAGGCCAAAGTAGTGAATTCCATGCAAGATATAATCTGCACAAGACAGACCATTTTTAAAGCATAAAATAGAAGAACAATGAGAGTCCACAAGAAATAAAATCAGTAACACAAAGTTTTCACTGTCAGGACAAAATATCACTTTGTAGTGGATGGGAAGGCCACAAAATGATGCAAAAACATTGAAACCAAACACCCAGAAATAACAACTTTGGTTGTCAAAGACAAAGACAAGCGTACACATATTAACAGCTTACCTGTGCATCAGCTCCTGATGATACAAGCACATTTAGATTTTTAGAGAAGGCAAGGCATGTTATTCTCTTCTGATGGCCTTTGAGGTGGGCTATAGTCTGAACACATGAAGCATCACTATAGCCTAAATTTCAACAAAGATAATTAAAGAGAGAAAATATCTGGCAAATAATAACCTTTTTGGAGTCAAAGCAGCGAATTAAGATTGAGTCATCTAAGCCAATGGCGAAGATATTCTGCATAAGGAAAGTAAAATATGTAGTTGAAGGAGGTGGGGATCCAAATGTTGACAGTCTCTGCAATCAATAAAAAGGAAAAAGAAAATAAAAGTGATGCCACCAGAAAATGTAAATAATTTCACACAAATGGCACAGGAACATAAGTTGCATATATTTTTGTCATTTACCTCAAATGTCTCCAAATTGAATATGGAGATCTTCCCTCCTGATGCTGAAAAAAGATAAGGATCTTTTAAGGAAAAGCATGAAAGAGCGTTTTCTGGTTGTGTTCCAATCTCATTGGTCATTATTAGTCCGCTTGAAGGTTGATATAATTGCGGTTCAACATTGGCACTTGCCTGAAGGAGAAAGACACATGAAAATTGGCCAGAAGTACTGGAAATAAAAGACTCATGACATAGCATGGGAGTACCTTGCTTGAGGAGTGCTGATCATCACAATACCACCTCCAGAGTTTATGCGTAGCATTTTGTGTTAATGCCAATATGAAATCCCCAGAACATGAATACATCAACCTAGTAACCTAATATGGTTAATAGAATTGGTTGAGGTCCAAAGAAAAGAGTGACCATACAAAAAGCATGGGAAACTGAATACAAATATCAAATACTGCGTCAAGAACACCTTATCATGATGCTTTTCCAACATATTTCATTCAAATTGGAGAAAATAAATGGACTTAGTATGTCAAAGCTGTTCAAGTCCATTCTCTAATTGCAAGCTTCATTAAAAGGAAAAAAAAAATTATGAAATGCTCAACATAAATTTGATTAAGCCATATTTAGTTTACTACCATGGCAATGCTGCATTTGAAATGGAATATGGGGCCACCCGCATGGGGGTGGGGGGTGGGGGGGTTGAGCAAAGGAGAGAGAATAGAAAAGAAATCCCATCACTGAGAAAACTAAATTAGGATAAACTTATTTAGATTGCTCACTCATCCACCTAATAGCTAACATAGGGATATAGTCCATGAATTAACAATATAACGTGTTATTCCTGCTAGACAAAAGGGAAAACTTCCTATAAATAAGATCAATCCAGCTATGGATCTAAAGCAAAAGGTTTGGGAACCAAGATACATAATGGTAATAAGATGAGTACAATATGAGGAGTGCACATCAACTCAATTGCTAGCATCCTTCATTAGTTCTCTTTATGAGTGGTCCTTTCGGGTTTTATAGATTGTAATTTTGATCAATCTTACAGAGGGCCAATTCATATGTAGATATTTTTTCTGTTTAGGCTACTTCGTGTCTTTTCCATGAATTAGTCTCATTTCATTAAAATTATTCTTACCTATAATAAAAAGAGTCGATATGAGGAGCCGAGATGGATGAGTAGAATATTGACAAGTACAACTTTACCAATCTGCATGTTCACACAGAGGAAAATGTGTGCCTGATTGTATTGTCCCCATTTGTATACATCATGTATACTTGGGTGACTATATTCTAATATCAATAAAGTTTCATTACTTATAAAATAAAAATAAAAATTTACTCACACATAGAAAGAGAAACATTGATGATATTGCTAAAAGGAGTTGATTTAGACTGCATTGGAAGTGACGGATCAGCAAATGAAGAAACGCTAACAAAAAGGAGCTGGAAGGATATGGTCATGGTATACTGCTTTGGATATAGTTCACTTTTAGGAGGATGAAACACTAGGGAACAATTTTCTGTTTCCACAAACAATATGTTTTGAAAGACATGCAACATATTATATTCTTTCTATAAACCTCCAAACAAAAAAAAGAAAAAAGAGATGCAGATTACAGATAAGTATCCTATTAGTTAATAATTTGGGGCTCCATTATTTTCCACTGCATTCTAGTAGCAGAGCCTTTTTCTCAAAATCATCAAAACATAAAAAGAGCGCAAAACTGGTAACACGACCCAGGATAGGGAAAAAAGAAAAAGAAGAAAAAAAGCACTGCATTAGATCGAGTAAACTTTCCCAACCCAAAATAAATAAATAAATATAAAAAAATAAAATAAAATAAAATAAAAAAAGAAGAAGAAGAAGAAAAATTGAGTAAACTTTAGAAGGCTTGAGCCAAAATAATCCCATACCCCTCCAGTCAAGGAAGTATCAGGAAGCACCAGTGTCTGGCATTCAGACGGGTCATTAATCTCTGCTAGCTTCTCTGTTGATTTCCCATAAACTCCAGAATTTGCATCTGCCAAGTAGTTATTATCTCTAGACTAAAAAAATTGGAAAAAGAAGACCATTAGTTACTAATTGTGTGAGTTATTGAATTTATTTATTTTCTTTTAAGCAAGAAAGGAAAAAAAAAACAAAAAAAAAACTAATGTATAAATATTAACTAATCCCATGACCACATGGTACTGATAATTGACATGCTTCCTGATTGGTAGAAGTTTCTTCACACTTACCCCATATTTCTCTGATGATTTCATACCAGCTTGAAGACTTACATCATTGCAGCAGCTGCTATCATGAAACTAAAATAAATTTAAGATATAAACAACAAAGATGAATTATCAACAACACAAGGTTCATGTAAATATCACATCATAAATAGATATCCTTACCACAAGACCGTTTGGTACAGGCAGTGCACTTGCTTCTTGACAGAGTGAATTAACAACAATCATTGGCTCACGACAAAGGTAAGGTACTTTTGGTATGTTAACCAGGGAAATGTTTCTTTTATAAAGATCAGTCGTTGAGTTGGCACAATGTGGAATCCACCAGTCCATACTGCAGCATACATATATCGATTCCCAAAGAACAAAAAATCTCAGCAGCCATGTGGCAGTAAAATACTAGCAGATAAGATCATATCTTTGGCTTACATCTTTTTTAATATTGTTAAAAGTCTTGATTTATCCATAGCGGGAAACTTGAGTTTATCTTGCAAAATAGGATTGCTCTTAACTGATTCTTTGAGAACATCACACAGATTAGCCCTCAAAGATGCAGCATCCATGTAATTGTATAGAAAATTATCCTGTCTGCAGGAAAAATTTCCAACAAATTCCAAGAATACAAATGATTGATTAGCGAAATTTCATTCATGCCTAGAGTTCTCAAAAGCAAAAGCCTATTGTAGAAACCGGAGAAAACCTACAGATCATTCGGAAGTATTTTGATGGCTTGGACTTGATCATTCCTGCAAACACGCAGCCCCGTTCAAGGAAAAGATAATAAAGACTTTTTCTAGTTACCAAAATAATTATCAAAAAGAAAGAAGAGGTTAGAAAATTGATTTTCTCATACCTTTTATTATTGCGATTCTCAAGAATGGAACTCAACTTCTTTTTATTCTCATAATTATTCAAGACTGGCTACACGATTATTCTTGCTTCCCCCCCCCCCCCCTCCCCTTTTTATCTTTTTCCTTTTCATTTAAGGGAATATAATTAATAAAACTTGTTTGATAATATCTTGTTTCTCTTCCTTATTGTTTCGTTTTCCAGTTGAAGTAAAAAAAATGTCATACCGAGGGCATAAAACTCCCAATTTTGCAGCCTTTGGGAGAGGTGATTGGTAGATGGCCTTATCCCATTTGTTAAAGAATAAACTTAAAAATTTACAGCCAAATAAAAGCAAAAACCCATATATAGAAATCTAAAACCCACCTGCCTAAGTTTGCTAGGTACTTCTGCTTC
The DNA here is from genome assembly GCA_019022515.1 of Quercus aquifolioides. NCBI lineage: Eukaryota > Viridiplantae > Streptophyta > Magnoliopsida > Fagales > Fagaceae > Quercus > Quercus aquifolioides. The sequence continues at coordinate 83,003,284 of CM032327.1, forward strand.
TCCAACGTGAAGAATATTTTTGCTGAGTGCTGGTTATCATCTGGCATTGTGAATGCGGAGAGGTACTTAACTGCCTTATCCCATTCACCACTAATCACAAACTCCCCAAAATAATTCATATTGAAGAAGATCTTACTTTCTTGCTCCAATCTTCATGAAATGAAAATTAAGTTAATCTTAAAATAATTACTCAAAACAGATAAAAAAAGAAAAGAAAAAAGGAGGTGGGTGGGAACACAGCATACTTGTGACATGTCCCCTTCAATTTTTCTTCATCAAGAAACTGAAGTATCAAGTAAATAAGTTCTCCCTGCATATAAATTATGTGCATATCAAAATTAGAAGCTCTCTAAAATGATGTATTCAGCTTAAGAATCTACCCACCAAAAAACAAGTTAGAAAAATATTGGTAGATCAATTACAAAGACAAAGTTCATATAAGAAATTAAATTTTCTAAAAAAAGTGATGGAACTAATCTTCACAGCAATCAAATCAAAATGAAACAGAAATGAAAGGGGGGAAAAAAAAGAACAGAGAGTTTATTACTTTTATACTTGTTTTCTTTCCTGGATTGGGACAAATGAGTGTTATTATTGACAAAAGTCCTGATTGATTCAATCGGGGGAATATAAGTTTATCTTGCAAGGTAGGATTTTGCTCTACTAATGATTTGAGATCACCCCATGATATGGCTCTTGCAGATTCCTTGTTCACATTCCGGATAGATGCTCATTGTCCCTGCAGGTAAATTTGCCATTTAAATCTGAGAAATTTCAATACATGAAAATTTTGTTGAGCACCAAAATGTGCAATAATATTTTTTCATGCCTGAAATTTTTTAAATCAATAAGGTCAGTTAATTCTTCATAGTTTTCATCTTGAAAATCCAAGAAGACTTTCAAATCTGGCCAAAGAATGTTCACACCCTCAGCTTGGTCATTCCTGCATATAACCAAGCCCAAATACAATAAGAAAATAAAACACATTGGCTTTTTCAATTTTCAAAAGTAGATTGGAAAAGAAGGGGAAAATTTTTGAAACCTATTATTGTCCGTATAATTTTCTGAAATAACAACTTATCAAAAAAAAAAAAAAAAATTCTGAAATAACAAAGCCAACTTATCTAAGCTGCATAAATACTTAAGGCCTCACTGCAAATTTTAAGTAAATATGTAATTTTGTCTTCTTTGTCCTTTCTTTACCTCAATTTCAAAAATGGACGTAATAAAATTTATCAACATAAGTCCCGAATTGCAAAAAAAACTTCAATTATGATCCTTAGATTGCCAACCCCAAAATTTTGGGACTAAGGCTTTGTTTGTTGTTGTTGTTCTATGATCTTCATCCTCAATTTACCTGTCTAATGCTCCAACTTGTCTAAGCTAAGTTGATTTTTGATTTCCCAGAAGCAAAAAAAGACATACTTTTTTATATTTCTATTTTACATTTATTTTCCTCCAATCCTCAGCAAACAAATAGATGGCAAGAAAAGTTTAAAATATACTAATAAAGATTTTGGTAATGAAAACTGAACATTCAGTTCTGTCAGTAAAGAGGCTTATACCTGACCGATGCTTCGTAAAATTTCTGCTTTCGTATTTCAAAGAACAACTTCATTGAGTACCTATTATCATTTAGCTTTGTAAATGAAGAAAGATATTCCTCAGCTTTTTCCCATTCACCATTGACAATAGTCTCCCCGAAATAATTCACATTGAAGAAGATCTTTGACTCTTGCTCCAATCTACCCCATAAATTGTTTAAATACATTGATTAACATTTAAAAAAATATTAAACAATTAAGTTTGTATCAATGAAATACTTTTCCTGGTTTTAAAAGCTAACCCACTGTAATCTTGCTTCCAAAAAAAAAAAAAAAATTTCCAAATCAGAATGACAAATGCAAAAAATTTAGGCATTTTCGTATTGATATTTGGCAGTACTAATTTTTAGGACGTACATTTTATGCAATTTTACTTTCTAAAGTAAACAAAGAACCTTCAAAATGCTAATCATTAAAGTAACTAAGAATTTAATTTATCTTTTTCTAGCTCAAAAGGAATAGTAAATATTGGACCTTGAATGATTAGCATATAAGATTAAGTACTTCCCTTGCTTTCAAGAAAAACAACAATGTTTTTTTTTCTTTTTTGGTATTTCAAAAGCAGTATATGTAACCCAATATGCTACACAAAACAAATAACATTAGGGAACTGTTTTGATTAGCATTTGGAAGCACATTTCTCGATTTCAACAACTAGAAACAAAACCCAATTCTTCCATTACAGAAGCAGGATAAGTACTTTCAAATTATATCCAAAATTAAAATGACAACACCTAGCTAGCATCTTGGGGCGACCCCCAAGGAATTCCTCTCAGTGTGTGAGTCAAGGGAACTGCACGCACTCAGAAGAATAGTCAGTGCTCGAAGACCAAAAAATAAATAAAAGTAAAATGACAACACATTTCAAACAGATAATGTACTATTTGGTATTGGGTCCAAGACCAAATGGATGCTCTCAGATTAACCTTAATATTTCAAAATTACTTTCATATTTCTTTCAGAAAACTGAAATCAATGCAAATTTTTTTTTTAATTCCAAAAGCCAGAGAAGTACTTCCAATTGCCAAAACCCAGAAACATGCATAAGAAAAGAAGGACATCACCGTACAAGTGAAGGCTCTCTTTGTAATTCTCTTCATCAAGGAACTGAAGTATCAAGATTATGAGTTTTGTATAAAAATCCTTGTCTATGTCCATTTCTGTGTACTACAAAGACAAAAAGAGGAAAGTCAAATTAGGGTTTTCAAGAATTAGCTCAAGATCGATCTAATTCTGGAAACACATGTAAAAATATATATAAAATAAATAAATAAATAACCCACATTTTTTATAACAACATGAATGGAATGAAAGACAGATAACAGAGAAAAAACACAGGAAGTGGGAATTTACTTGACTAGGTTTTGCTGTTTCCGAAAACAATGAAAAGAGAAAATGCGAAGCAGGACGCGGAGAAGCCGTACCGTGGTCTTCGCTCTTCGCTATAAGCAATGACTGTTCTTCAGCTACCGAAGATGCGTGGTCTCTACTCCTCTGATAAGTCAATTGGCTTATCATCATACACGTCATTCTTGTACGAGGAAAGGATAGTAAGTGAAAAAATTATTAGATACTCTCGAACTACAATTTTGTCGTAAATAATAGAATCAACCATAAATATAAGTGTCCAGTTAATGAGTGTAGAGAGACCGAACAATTAAAGAAGTTTATGTTTATTAGAAAAGTTAACGGATGTTTTAGTTGCATTTGTTAGTGTACCATTTTAAAAAAGTTTTTATGGAGAATAAAAAAAATTTGATACCTTTTTCTATTTCCTATCAAATTGGTATCAAAATTTTCTTAAAATGGTTAACTAACAAATGTTCTAAGGTTATCCATTAACCGAATTCATGTTTATTTGCTTTTGTTACTTCCCAACATAGTAAGATGAAATAGATTTTAATGAAAGTGTGATGACACCTATTAACAAAAGCCTAAATAAAATTAAGTGAGGTATCACTAATCATTGAGAAAAAGAAGTAACTAAACATTAATTAATGAGGTTCTTGAACTTCACCAATTACATTCATTGCGCATCAATTTGTAAGCTTTAGCATTTTTGGTTTCTCCTCTCTAATAAGACGTCCAAAAATACTAGATTAATACAAACTTAACACAAGTGAAACCTTAAACTGTTCGGAAAGAAAAAAGTTGTAAATGTGCTAAATTATCAATGATGATTAATTTTTCATGAGAGTTTTAGATTTTAATTTTTGTAAACAAATATCTTACACTGTAAATTGTCAACATTAGCCACCTAATCTCTCATATAGCCGCAACACTCAAACAATCTCTATCTCTCTCTTAACACCCAATATAAGAATGAAAATAAGATTACGATTTAACTTAATTATGCATCGCTTTATATTCTAGATAAAGTAAACCTCCTTTTGTAAACAAAAATAATATATTTTAATATTATGTTTAAACCATTTATATTTAATTCTCTATATTGAATTAACGTTTGTTTACTTAGTATTGATTCATCAAATTAACTTTGGATTATTTAGCATTAAATAATGTTATTGATTAATATTTAAAAATAAAAGGCTCCACTCAAATTTATCACCTTAGGCCTTAAACTATATAGTGCTGGCCCTATCATTCTACCATAGGCGTAAATGTACTTTTAGTCCCTACATTTTAATTTTACCACTTTTAGTCCCTAAACCAATTAATGCGTATTATTTTTTTCCTTTCCGTCGGTCAATCGATGGAAATAGCTGAGCTGGCTGATGGAGGAATTAAAATATTATAAAAAATCCCACATCAGCATTTAATTTTTTTTTAAAATAATTTATCAATTTTAACTAAATAGAAAAAGAAAAAATAGAATTAAAAACAATAAAATACATAAATTTAGATCTAATTCATTTTGAACAAGAACACACAAGAACATGATCACAGATTTAAACATCAACACAAGAACATAAGATCACAAACCCAGAACCAAACACAAACTCAAATTTAAAAACACAAAGAACATAATAACAAACATACCAAAAGTCTCAAACTCACAACCATGTGCACTTTAGAGAAACGCTGCAACCTCTTCATCCTAACACTCATCGGCGACGATCACGAGCACCGTCTCGACACACACCTCATCGACTCTCTCCTCTTCGCTCTCTCCCAATTCAACACCCAATCCATCAATGGCGGCTCCGCTCTCATCATCATCACTCGCGGCAAGTTCTTCTGCAACAGCGTCGACGTCCTTTGGGGCCAACCCTCCGCCCGCCTCCGCTTCCACCAAATGGTCGAATCCTTCAGATCAGTCATCGTCGCCCTCCTCTCCCTCCCCATCCCAACCATTGCCACCATCTCCGGCCACGCCGCCGCTGGTGGACTTGTCCTCGCTCTCAACGCAGGTGGTGGGTAGATCTGGATTTTCTAGCTCTAGATTGGCTAGGTCCATTGATGTGAAACCCATAGACCAAGCCCAGAAAGGACTCACTGCCATTCATGGCTGTCGTGGTCAACAATGAAGGATTGAAGCTTAAGGAGTTTCGGCCTAGGTTCCTTGCAATGAAACAGAAGTAAAGATCAGAGGTGGTGGATCTGGTGGGTTTGGAGGTTTCGGATCGATGGTTTGAGTTGAGTTTCAGATCATTGGGTTTCAAATCGGTGGGTCGTTGATCGTTGGGTTTCAGATCATTGAGTTTTGTGTTGGTTTAAGTTGATTTTGTGTTGGTTTCTCGGAAAGATGAGAGAATCATACTCTTTCTTTTCTTCTATTTTCTTTGGTGCCCGAAATTTTGGGTTTAGTGTTTTTGTGTTTGGGGGCCAGAAATTCTGGGTTTGAGTTTTGTGTTTGATGCTTTGGTGGTGTGGGAGTTTGATTTTTCGGATTTGTTCATGTTTAATTTTGTGTTGATGTGGATCTAATGCTAATTTTTGGGTTTTAAATTTTTTGGGTTTGTCTTCTTGTTCAAATGTTTAATGTGTTCATGTTTAATTTCTTGTTCATGTGTTAATATGATGTGGATTTGATTTTTCTGTGTTTGATTTCTGGGTTTGTATGATTTTTTTGGGTTTGTGCTCTTGTGTGTTCTTGATGGGTTTGTATGATTTTCTAGATTTGACTTGGCATTTATTTTGAGAGTAAATAGTATATGTTTGTTATTGTGTTCTTTGTGTTTTTAAATTTGAGTTTGTGTTTGGTTCTAGGTTTGTGCACTTATGTTCTTGTGTTGATGTTTAAATCTGTGATCATGTTCTTGTGTGTTCTTGTTCAAAATGAATTAAATCTAAATTTATGTATTTTATTGTTTTTAATTCTGTTTTTTTCTTTTTTTATTTAGTTAAAATTGATAATTTAAAAAAATTAAATGCTGATTTGGCATTTTTTATAATATTTTAAGCCCTCTGTCAACCAGCTCAGCTATTTTCATCGGTTGACCGATGGAAATGGCGAAAATAACACGCGTTAATTGGTTTAGGGACTAAAAGTGGCAAAATTAAAATGTAGGGACCAAAATGAAAAAAAGCAAAAATGTAAGGACTAAAAGTGCATTTACGCCTTCAACCATACGCCTAGACTTGGCAAATCGATCAGGTTATTCAAGTTTGAGTTCGATGATTTGACTTGGTTGAATTCAGGTCATAAACGAGTCGACCTAAATTAGTTATTAAACAAATGGTAGTTATCCAATCTTTAACAGGTCGAGTTAACCTTGTATGACCTATATTTTTTTTTAATATAAAGAATAAATAAAAAATAATTTACATTCTTGACCCAAGTTTGGGGTTGATTTCATTTCTGTCTCTTTAGTTTGAGATTTTTAATTTTATATTTTTCCACCAAATTTGATTCTACTTTTAAAATGTTCCTTCCAACAATCTCCTTCCAACTCTGTCCATACTAATCTATTTGTTAAGTAACAACAAAACGATGATGGGACGTCCACCACTCCCAGTCATTGGACCTTTGGCATAAAAGGGACTTTGGCGAGATTGAGGGAAATTCTCATCCTTAAATGTAATATTTATTGCCAGTACCTCTCAACTGTCCATGTAATGAGGTCTTAGCATCCTCAAATCCCTTGTTAGAGGCCTTTTAAAGGGCCTTATCCTTTTCCTTTTCCACCGGTCTCATCTCCACCTTAAGCTCATGCCCAACCTTCATGGCTCTCTCCTCAACAACCCTAAACTTTTTGGACTTGAGCTTGAGTGACTCCTACACCAATTGGACCTGTTGCTTTGCCATCTATAGCCTCGACTCAATGTCTCTCTTGACCTTCTTACGCTTGGCTTTCTATTCCTAGTTTTGCCTCCATGCTTCCTCATTTTGCATGGTTCATCGTTAGGAGCTTGCCTTTGATTGAAGAAACGTAGGGTTCACATTTATAAGTGATTTGGAAGACCTACATTATAGGGAAGAATATCACTACTGTGAAGTAGGCACAAGAAAATCCTAAGAAGGAGAAGAGGGGGGAAAAGAGAAAATGAAGGGGGGCTACGTATTGAGACTTACCAATGCTAGGTTTTACTTCACATTTTGCAACATGTTGGAGGCAATCCTCTCTCATGCTTCCATATCATTGGAAATAAGGACCCTTCCCAACAAGTTGGCATGAATGTTTTGCTCAGTCTTCCTGATATTAGACCACTTACTCATCTTGCAACGAAGGATCTCCCCTCATCAAAAAGTTATATGTGTAGGAGATGCCCTCAGCCATGATATCCTCAGGACTTGCACCCTTGGCTACCATACTTGAATTGGCCTCAGCCATTTTCCTCTTCGATTGGCGCTCAGAAAGAGAAGGCCTTGTTTAGGCTATCAAATTTAAGGATTCCTCAAATGAGTGAAGTTTGTATACTGTAGCGAATCCACTTGAGAGCCCTCAAGTTCTTATCTAGGCCTCTTCTTGGACTACATTTTCTTCTCCACTTGTTGGCTAGCCGAGCTTAAGCAGGGCTACGACACAGGGTCAGCCCTTCCACTAGGCTAATTAGGCCATTACCTAAGGACCCCAAGTGAAAGTGGAGCCCCAAAATTTTGGAAAAAAAGGGGTAGTAGAAAGAAAAAAAATGGTTCTAGATGAAAACCCAAAAAAAGCTGCTACATCCTTTTGACCCAAGAACAAGATGAAAATTCTTTGGTCTAAACAAAATAAAGGCGAAAAGCCACTTTTAGTCCCTACATTTTCAGGCGATTCTCATTTTAGTTCCTACATTTTATTTTTACCGCTTTTAGTCCATATTCTGAAAAACGCTTTCCGTTTTAGTCCCTGCCGTTACTCATTTAACAGAATTATTCTACGTGGCAAACGGTCCAACAGTAAATGCTGACGTGTTCATTAAAATAATATTAAAAAAATTATTTACATTTTTAAAAATGTCACATCAGCAATTTAATTTTTTTTTAAAGCCACGTCAGATAAAAATAATATAAAAATTTCTAATCTAATTATTTAAAAAATAAATAAATTAATTAGTTAAATTAATTTTTTTTCTTTTTTTGGAAGAACATGAAGAACTCAGAAGTCAGAACTAATAGTTCTTAATTTTCTTCCCCGACTAAGCTAATTATTAAATGTTGCCTATGCAATGCCTCTCTGTACATGTTCACACAAACATCCAACACACATTGTCATGGCAAAATCCGAAACCCGCACAAACACATGTTCAGCTGCACACACTGTCAAAGCATGTTTTTGAACATCAAAGTTCTTGCCTTTCTATCAGTTTCATACATGCCTATGCTTGATCACAGATTTCTCACACCCATTACATGGTTGCATTTTAAACACGGAACACACACGGCTACAATTGTTCATGTTGAAATTTACATACACAACCAGTCATAGCAAACCCGAGTAACCCAAAATCAAAATACCCGAACAAATCCAAAAAACCCTCTCTTTCAAACCCCAGAAAAATCATGAAACTTTCACAACCAAGATAAACCCAATCATCAAACACAAACACCATTCGGCCATACCCAACAAAAATCCCTCCTTGAAAACCCAAACCCAAATCTCCAAAGACACTGACCAAAAAGAGAGATCTTTGAACAGAAAAATAAAGAAAACAAAATGAGATAAAAAGTGAGAGTGAGTGAGAGAGAGAGAGAGAACCTAGAAGAGCCACTGTGATGGTGGCTCGCGGTGGCCTGTGATAGTGTGTCTGGCCATGGTGGATTGGGCCATGAGAGGAAGAGAGAGCTACGGTGAAAAGAGTGAGAGGGAGAGAATTTGAGATTAGATAGTTCGGCTCACTTGGAGCCAAACACACACTAGGTCCATCTCAAACTTAAACCCAGCGAGTACCCAAAGTCTTCAAAACATGAAGAACTTAGAACATGAAGAACACATAGTTCTGAGTTCTTCATGTCCTTCTAAAAAAAAAGAAAAAAAATTAATTTAACTAATTTCTTTTCTTTTTTTAAAAAATAATTAGATTAGAAATTTTTATATTATTTTAATTTGACATGGCTTTTAAAAAAAAATTAAATTGCTGATGTGGCATTTTTAAAAATGTAAATAATCTTTTTAATATTATTTTAATGAACACGTCAACATTTACTGTTGGACCGTTTGCCACGTAGGATAATTCTGTTAAATGAGTAACGGCAGGGACTAAAACGGAAAACATTTTTCAGAATAGGGACTAAAAGCGGTAAAAATAAAATGTATGGACTAAAATGGGAATCACCTGAAAATGTAGGGACTAAAAGTGGCTTTTTGCCCAAAATAAATTGTCTCAAAAATAACGTCATTAACCTTTAGACAAACCAAAATTAACAACTAGATAAAATACAAATCTGGTCTAAAAATATTACTCTAAAAACAATCACAAATAAACACATAAAAAAAATCCAAAATCCCAAAATTTTACCCATACCATTTATCTCTCTCACTCCTGCTCTCTGCCTCTTTTAGGTGGCTCCACTTCTCCTCTGATTAGATCTATTGCTCACACTCACGGCAAAAAACCTGAGATATCATTTTTGTATTTTTTATTTCCTTTCTCTAAGGCAGTGATGTATGTTTTTTTTTCATCTTATAAATCTATCGTGGGTGGACTTGCTATTAAGACTTGTGGTTATGGGCTTATGGGCCTTGTGGAGTTTTGGCTTTTTTTTTAAAAAAAATGTTGCATTTTATTATTATTTTTTGTTATAGGATGTGTTTTGTTTTGGTAAAATAAGATGTATTTTGTTGTGTATTAGTAGTTACTACTAAAGTATAGTATCACATACTGCACTAAGACTAAAGCAAGAAAGACAAAAGAAAAATAAATAAAAACTTCAATCCAAAAAACAAAAACGTGTAACTAAAAGAAAAAACAAAATGTAATACTAAAAGAAAAAACAAAGTAAAACATTATACATGTGTAATTGAAAAAGAGATGTTAAAAGAACTTGAATAAAAAAATTTAATTAGTCAATTTGCATCTCAAAAGGAAAGAAAAATAGATTTTAAATGAAAATAAGTTATGATATAATTAATTTAATTAATACATAAATATATAATAAAAAAAATGCCACATTTCAATTGTGCCCTAGACCCCAAAATGTTTAGGTCAGCCATGCTAGGACTTTGAGTATAGGAAAGCAACTATAGGCCTAAACCTTTGATTCCTAAGCTTTTCTTATGGATCGACATTGCTTCAGGAGCACACTCACAAGCATTTGGAGGAATTAGTGGATGTTGAGCAATGGTGAGTGATGTGCTTTCACAGCTTACTTCTCCCTTATATCTAGAGGATAAAAGAGCTATGACTTGTTCAAGGTGAGGTTCAATGAGAACAAACCTTGAATGGACTTATACATGTGAGGGAACTACAGAAGATTTGGGATGAAGAACGTTGATTTAGGCCTTGCATGAATTTCATACCCAACCAGATTTCAAACAAGTATTGCATGTAGGAGAATAGCTCAAAATAATGGGGCTAGCCCTAATGTGACCCTCTCATTCTACAAAGCATGTCATGTTAGGAACGTACTTGAGATCCTTCATGTTGATTAGCTCTTGATTCAATTCTTTAAATTCATAATTTACACAAAGAAAAGAATAAAAAGTTTGTAATTGACTAAATCATCCTAACAAAATAAGAAAAGCACAAGATGACAAGGAATTCTTATACATGGGATCCCTTTGGAGGTTAGGTAGGGGTTTGGGTCGAAGTACAAATGTTGGACACAATAGATGATCATTATCTAGTCCTTTCCCTGGAGTTCAACAAATGCACTCACCAACTTGCGACCCTCCCTACGAGATCTAAGGTAATAGATGATTTTTCTTGAATTTTGATAAGATTAAATCCAATTACTATAATGAATCGCTAGGTTCACTCCTAATAGCTTATTCAGCTTGGCCATACCCATTACTACCCTAAAAAAAAATTCAGCATAACTAAATGAGGCATAACCTAAAGAATCTAAGGTATGAAACTAACAAGGGATCAAGTGGGATCATAAGCCCTCCTTCCTCAAAGGCAACTAAGGGGATGATATCCTCATCTCCCTATGTCTGCAAAAGATCAACATTGGTCAAATGTTGAAGGTGGACATCATTGAAAATACTAAACTTAGCCAAACTCCCCTATGTGTTTACTAATTCGAAGAACCTACCAATCCTAAAGTAGTCTAAAGAATAAAATAGAAAGAAGAATTATGGAATTTGATGAATAACAATAAGATCTCAAGGAGACAAAAGACCTTGGTTGGGAGCAATAACAAGCCTTAGGAGTAGAATACAAGAATTAGGGCGCTGAAAGTGAGGGAGAATTTATAGGAAATATCATCTCAAACTAACAATTGGGAGATCAACTAGCTAAAAATGAGCCATCATGGCAACACATGTCTTGAAGAAATTTGATTAGTTCGGCCTCTTATCTCGCAAAATAACATCTAGATGGGATGTGAAACTAACAATTGCTACTCCCCTGAATCACAAAACATCATGATCTTAAATAAGTGGATAACATCAAACCCTTAAACCATGGAGCATGAAAGGCCTTCCTTTTTCGAACAAGTCCCACTCCTCCTTATGAAAGACAAAGAGTTAGGGGTTAGTTGCAAAGTGTGGGCCCATTTTCATCACCTCTCCAAGAGGGCCCATTTGGGAAAGCTTATAGGCTTATCATCGTGTTGAAAAATCAAGGAGCCTATAATGTCTGACCTTATTATTAGGCGAAAATGACACATCAAGTGATCATCCAAGCTTCATGTTAATGAGGCATTATTGAATCAATCAAGAAGGAAGACTAGTCCCTGCCTAAAAAGGTATTGCAAGTATTCGTGGTTGTCACTCTGTTTAATCCTCAGTCAACATCCCTAAGAAGCTAATGGTCACCTCCACATTTATTACTACCACCTACCAACAACCACCATGCAATAAATGTTGAATGACCACTTTGTATAATAAGGGTATAGGGTTAGCCCTAACTAACCCCTTTAGCCTAACAAAGGAAGGCAAGGAGGATTAGACCAAAGCCTCCACTATGTCCCTTGTTTATGGGGAGTTGGGCTCCAAGGACCCCTATAAATACCCCTAGCTATCACAAATGGATTGGGGATCAGATCGAAAAAAAAAAAAAAGAAAAAAAAAAAAAGATAGCAGTTTGTAATAAAGAAAACAAAGAACATAAGGAGAATAACCCATCTCATTAGGTTTTGGAGCATTCCTAATAATGTATTCAGTCTATTACTTTGATTCAATAAGAGTAGAGTATTGTGATCACTTCATTCAATTTTGGCCTGGGACAATTGGGAATCTCGATATTCATTCTCTTGTAAATACTCCTATAAGCCAAGTTTTGGAGAAATTATTCACTCCTAAAAGGGAGGACTCCTCCCGTAGGGATGTATAATTTTTCCAATTATTGGACCCCGTATGTGGTTTCTATCAATATAGAAATTTATTTTGTTGAACTAAATTTTACCCACCGCACCTCATAATCACTCTAATTCTTTTTTAGATTATAAAATATAGTTGAAACTTAAGAATAAAATTAAAAATATATATATCCATATCACTTGGTTTTCTTTCTATTACATGAAATACAAACAATACAAATGGCTAGTAATTAAACAATTGTTCTTCTCTTGGCTTTTCTTCTTTGGATAGCCTAAGCTCTACTAAACACTTAATAATTCTTTTTACATTTACTTATCACAGGAACTCCATATGCTTTTGCTAAACCAATACATAACGAAAATCAAGCTCATGATAGAAACATTGTAATTATCTAGTTCATCCGCCATTCCTTAGTATCCCCAAACGCTGCACGGACTCAATGAAGGTTCTGCAAAACCATCATTTTCACATCTAGTGTTAATACGGTGGCTATTTATTTATTTATTTAATTCAGTTGAACCTTGTCAATTTTTTTAATAAATAAATGAAAAAAACACTAAATTAGTGGTAGCATTGGTTCTTTAAAAGTAATACGAGCAAACTAATGAATAATTGCGTGTTTGGATGATTTTTTTAAAAATTATTAGTTAATTTGGTTATTTATAGTTTTAAAATATTTTTTTTAATATAACTATATATACTTTTATCCACCTTAGCAAATCAGCAAAAAGTTAATCCAAACACATACTATAAAACTAAACTGGAATTTTTTAAACATAACTATATATGTACCTATTTTAAGTAAATGAACAAATTTTTTTTTTTTTTTTCTTAATTAGATAGTTACGATTAGAAGAGGAATTTAAACCCCGAATGAAAACAATATATAGTTGTGGAAATTAAAATACATACTGCCAAGGAACGTCTCCTGCAAGCAGCCAATCCCCTTCTTTGTCTTGATAGGTGAGTGTGTAGCATACTCCATTTTTGTCAAATTTTTGTTCTGCACCATGGTCAAATCCCAAATCAGAACGAAACTAACCCAGCGCCCACTAGACCTTGTTTTGAGACTTTTAAAGTTCTCACTTACCTTTATCAAACATGCTGATCAAGGTGTTGGTAAGTGCCTGATAAGAGTGAAAGAGCCTTAGATTAATCTTTCTTGCTATTGCTACCCCCTCCATCTTGACCTTGACATACAAAGAGTTCGATCCACCAATTCGCTCAGCCACCCCATCATTCTTGACCCGCCCACCTTGATGCTGCTGCTGCTGCTGATGGAGCTGTTTCTTCATCCATGATTTGATGGGTGGCCACCCCACAACATGATTTTCTTCCACTTCATTCCTGTTATTTGAAACAAATGTCAATTGATATTGTAGATTTGGACCTTTCTAAATCTAAATCATCTGATAGATGGAGCAAACTAATTAGGCTATAGGTTATATTTGTTGGGTGCCATTAAGTAGCTAGGCTAGATTTTTATTTTTATTTTTTGTAATTCAATAGTTCCGATAATGGGGGAGGAGAATTCGAATCTTGATTCGACTAATAAATAAAAGCATGTTATGCCATTGAACTATTTAAATTAAATATATCTTTTATCTTTCAAATTTTCACCTATATATGAAGAATGTATTTCAAAATTTTTGTAGGCTTAGAGTTTCATGTGTGCGTGTATAAATCTAATGCAATAAACTTCAACTTACTTGTTAACAATGGAAGAAGTTTTCCTGTTTTGTCCTTTCCGATCATCTTCCTCATTGGGCTGGCCACTCCAAACCATTAGGGGGAATATTTGTGGCACTCCTCCGCCCATCTTTCCAAAGGCCTCCTCAGAACTACGTTTGTTTTTAAGGCATTTTTTGCTTTCCAAAGAACCACCATAGCTCCATAGTCGCGAGGCCACCGGTTCTTTTGATTCAATATCACCATCATTTAGGTCGAACCCTTTTACTGAATTCTGAACTGGAAGTGCGAGGGCAAGTTGGAGCTCCATTTGATATAGCAGCAGAGAAAACAATGTCAAACTCAAAGCCAAAATATATAAAGGAAAGCTATAAAATGAATGCAGGTCCTGATTGTGATTGTGAAGTATTTATATGTGCGCGTGAAAGAGAAATAGAGAGGGATGAAAATGACCATTGTCTTCTCGAAGATAGGAAGTTGGTGACAGCAAGGAAGTTGGGTCGGCTAAAAGACTAGCAGTGATATAGACATGGGGTGAGGGGTGCACCAATGTGCCAAGACCACCTAGCCCAGGTTCTCTCTTTTAGTTTTTAACATTTAACCTTCTCTGCCCCCTCACTCACCAACTTAAGCCTTCTCCAATTTTTTTTTTTGCTGAGAATGGTGATTTTAGATTAATAATTTCTTTAGAAGTAGAATGTATCATTCTCAGTAAAATGTCACCATTAGGGAGTGTTATATCTTTCACATTGTTTTGTTAAAAGTAAATTAGAATAAGGAGTAAGATAAAGAGTAAGTTTCAAGTCTACCTGAAAAGAGACTCATTATTGTGATAATTTAAACAAGAGCCAATTTTACACTTCTATAAAATTACTTATGTTTGATTAGTGAATTGATGATGAAATTAAAATGATGGGTATTTTCATTAGACATGGCAAAACGGGTCAAAATTTTCTGATCCGACCTGAAAAATACCTGACTCGAACCCGATTTTTTGACCCAAAGTAAAAACGGGGTGACCTGTGACATGACCCATGTTTTGTACGGGTCAACCCGACCCGAACCCGAACCATTTTTTTAAAACTTTTTTTTTTTGGTAAAAAAAAATAATGAAATTAAGACAATATTGGTTTAATTGTTTATTGTGAGTTTTAAGGAAACAATTGATACATTTACATAATTGTATGCAAATCAATTGAAAGATAAATAGTTGAGCATTCTGTAATAAGTAAAGATTTTTAGATATCAAATAACAAAGTTCATGCCAAGATAATCTGGTTACAGTAGAGTTAAAAACAAATTTAAAATTGTATACGTGTGTGAGACACATTCACAAGTGTGAAAAAAGTAAAGCCAAAGTATCAAATTAGTATAAATTATGAATGCTTAGACCTATTTTTTAACAATTTATGTTCAAAATAAATGACTTTTTAAAATAAATTATGATATTTTTTAGAGTGTGTACTGCTTAACAACGATATGATCTTCATAAAAGAGACCATGTATAAATAAGTAAGCAATCAAACTTTAATGTATATCTCAAATTGAAATAAAGTGTTAACCACAATTGATAATAGATTATAAAATTAATTTCCAAGATTGTAACTTTCTTATATGTTTTTATTCTTTATCAAATGAGTTATTCAATAAGTCATTTGTAATTTTGTTTTATATTTTGAAATGTTGATATTATGTAGAAATAAAACTTGTGTATTTGTTTTACTTATCTTTGTGTTATTTTGTTTTAAATAACAATGTTAGGATTTGTATAATTTTAAAATTATTGAATAAGTATTAATAAGTTTAACTGAGTTTATTCTTGATATAAGTGATGAATTCAAAATAATGTATTTTACATCAAGTAATATGTTGCATAACTTTTCAAATGACAAATACATATTATTTTCTTTATAAAAATTAAAAATAAAAAATTTTATGTGAAAAATATGGGTCAACCCGACCCAACCCAACCCGACCCGACACCAATTGACCCGAACCCGTTTTAACCCGCAACTCAATAGACCCGACCCGACCCGCCCGTTTTGCCAAGTCTAATTTTCATTCTTGTAATAATTAAGAGAAAACCCTGACTTAACCATATTTGGAGTTAGCATTGCCAGCATTGCAGCTCTTGCAACATGACTTTGTTCTTTGATGATCATGTCTCAAAAACATGTTAAAAGTATCAATCGGAGGTGGATAATCACTATTAACATTATCACCTGAACTTTTTAGATCAATATAAGATGAAAAATATTCATTTTTTCCCCTTAAAAGTCAATGATTTGGATTCTCTTGGACCTATTAAAATCACAATTTACTATTATTCTTTCAATCTCTCAATGCCCAAGTCGTCTTGAGTGTGCTTGAGTCGTTTCCTAATGTAAAAGCACCCAATAAAAAGTTTAACATATAAGTGGGCCAAATTGAGATAAAGGGGAAAAAGTTTAACCAATGTGCATAACACGTTTATCAATATTTTTCCTGATTAATGATAACACGTTTCATTATTATTACTTATTAGGATACATTTAACAAAAACCCCAAGTCCAACAATGTGGCCTTCGTATCAATAGTAACATGAGTTCAACTATAGAACATGTCCAATTTGTCGGCAGAACCCCGTCAACCACATCATGATGCAAAAACTCTTATCATTGAAAGAAAGAACCTCCATGATATTGGGTACTAAGACATTCCTTTGATCTTGTTTATTTTTATAATAAATTTGATACTACTTCAAAGCACTCTTTGTTTTTAGATAATATATATTAGTAATAAGAAATCCTTTTCATGTCGGGGTTTAGTTCTAGAATAATGGGTGAGAGAGAAAGTGGGGAATATCATGTCGTAGACAAAGAAGCCAGCAACAGATTATACGTTAGGTATGTGTTTGTGTTAGCTCCATATGGAAGTGTAGGCCTATCTATACACTGCTCCTGCTATAAGGTTCGAGTTAGTACAACTGTTTGGAGCAAGGAAACGATGGCTCTTGTGAATTGCACGTGATGGTCGGGACATAGCATGCTAAACCCAGAACCCACATATCACACGCAGATCACAGTTATGCACTGATCTGTAACATCATCAAGTGCAGATTGGTTCAACCCCTTGTGTAGTGTGGAACCCACCTAGCTATAACTGAGAGAGAAGAACATACAAAATCTGAAATTATTGTCCCCCTTAGCTGGCAGTGGCGTCCATTTAGTTCAGTTTATTCAAATGCTTGATAATAGCTAGCTCACTCATATTCGTATTCAGTGTTGAGTGCCAAGAATTTGACGTCAAAAGTTAAGTTCACGAATCATGGAAATGAAATCTTAGAGGTATATAAAAATCTTTTATCTCATTTGTTGTGTTTTATTTTATATTTCAACAATCATATCGTGTTTGATTTTTTTTTTTCTTTTAAATTTCGATAATTTTATAAAAAATGTCAAACGAATACTTGTAATTGACAGAGCATAAAGTAAGATATAAGATTTGTGTTCGGTAGGTTTTTTCAGTTTTTAAGTAGCAACTGCCAAGCAAGAATTTGATGTCAAAAAACCATAAAATAAGGTAACTACAGCGTGGATGGAAATGTCCTCATCGAAGTCCAGTCACAACGGTGAATGTGTCACAAGAACCAAATAGTATCAACTTATGAAAAGAAACAGCAGTTGCTGGAGTCATGTTAATTCCAAGTAACTTCGTAGTATTTGGACAATTTCTTACAGATTTCAATAAAGTTTTTCTACCCGTTCACATTAAAAAAAAAACTTATGAAAGGAAGCTTGCCTTTGAGGATAAGAAACTCTTAAAGTACGGCGCAATTGATTGCTAGCCGATTTTTCTGGCACCGTGATAGCGGGCCATTGAAGTATGTCTCTTTAATTGGTTAAATATAAAAAAGAGGTTAAATATTCCAAATTTTACATAGACGGGATTCATGGGAAGCTATTACCATTTTTTTTTTTTTTATGTGTGTTATTCTAAGTTTGGTGTAGACAGTAAGTATCTGGGGGCCTTCTTCTGTTCAACCTTCCTAAATTAAGGAACTTGTCCTTAAAAAAATAATAATAACAATCACATCCTTTCTAAATTGAAGAACTTTTTAAATTTCTTGGGAAGCAATGTCACATCCTCGTCATCCAAATATTCCCTATGGAAGAAGTCCCTAGCTTCTTCTATTATGGATTTTCATAGGTTTGGAGTGTGAACCGACTGGTTCTCTTATCTTCATTGAGTCAAGATCCTTACTTTACTCGATGACTATGACTTTAAGGATGGAACCACTCAAGGAGATCTCACAATTCTTAGCTTAGGGATTTTCTCTCCTAAATGGAAACTAGAGAAGTTTATTATAATGTCATTCAGCATAAATTAAATTCATAAAAAGTTTCGTCTTTCCTTCATTCTAATTTCCATCAAACTTTAGAGGTCAGCATCTTAAAGATCTTTTTTTTTTTTTTAGTAGTTTATCTCCTCATGAATTATCTCTAAGATGTTCCAAGCTTCCTTGACATTCTAACACATATCATTCAATGCTATGCTATTCCAATTACGCTCATTTAATTGATCCTCAGACCATTCCTTTGTGGTTTGGTCCACCGCTTTCTCTATTGACGTCCATACTGTCTCATCTAAAGACATAAGAAACACTCTCATCCAAACCTCTCAGTAGGTATAATTGTTTCATCAAAGTGAGGGCATGAGGGAGGGGGGACTCTAATGACTTTATTTATGACAACAGGGTTAGTTATCACACTTAGCATAATATTCCTAAGTGTACGTAAGCTCTTATAACAAATGAAAATTCTGATTTTGAACCCAAATAACTAAATAATAAATTAATTGATTAAATTTTTATTGATTCCAAATAAATAGCACAAACAAATAGCCTAACCACACAAAAAAAAAAAAAACAAAAAACAAATAGCCTAACCACAATTATTAATCACCAAATCTAAGAGTAATAACAATAATGGAAAAACACATAAAGATTTGGTAACGAAGTGGAAAGCCTTTGCAAAATTCCTTAAAGGAAAAAAAAAAACTGTTAAAATAATATATCGGATATATTTCGAAATATATCCAATATATTATTTTGGAAGTATCCAATCCCATAGGAAATATATCCGATATATTATTTCGAAAAACTGTTAAAGCTCTCAACAAAAACCACTTTGGAAGTATCCAATCCCATAGGAAATTCTCTATAGAAGAAAATCTTACAACAATCTACACTTTAGTCCTAGACTTCTATGCAACCTCAGAAATGACATGTTTGCTCCTATTGCAGTAGCCCCATAAATTTGGCATCATCCTATATAACTTCCTTTGTGAATGAACTATTTTGTGAGTTTGTTTAGGATCCGCTTATTTTGCTGAAACTGAAATTTTTTTTGTTGAAAGTACTGTAGATAAAAGTAAAAGTTAGTTGAAATAGTACAGTGGGACCCGTGAATAGTACCAAAAAGTGCAGTGGGGCCCATGAATAATAGTAAAAATAAGCTGAATAGTAAAATAAACTAGTTTTTTAATTTTTACCAAACACACACTATGTAATTAATCCCTTTCCTTCTCACAACAATTTTTTACTATTTTTACTATTTTTTCATTTTTTTATTCAATGGATGAGATTTAAAGTTTCCTTTTGTAAATTTAAATCTTAGTCATTCATAACAATTATATCAGGTGCAATACCCTAGATATTGCACCTAATCTCAATCCGCAACCTCAAAAAATGACATGTTTACCTCCCATCACAATGGCCCCAGAACTCTAGAATCCTCCTATGTTCACAAGGAAATCTTAAAATATATCACCAATGAACTAACTAGTAGGTAACTATTGAAGGCAATTTGGCTATCAATTTTGCTCTCAAGGGTGAAAAAATACAAGGATGATCTTTTTGCTTAGTCTCAAGTAGGAAGGCACTCTCGATCTTCTTTATTACAACAACCTTCTTGTCTTGAAAATCGTGCCTAGAGAGTATATATAGGTAGATTAAAGTTTTGACTTAATCATAATTCAGATAGAATTAAGGATAATGATTCGGTCATCTCACTTGAGTGAGGTCAAGCGAGTATTTCACAAATGTTTTATCTTACTTTATTGATTAAGCGAATCTTGATTTCGCTTAACCACACCTTTAGTTTTTCACACTTTCTGTCTTGCTTTATTGATTGCTCGAGCGGAATCCTGTTTTCGCTAAACCACAAACTTCAATTTTTCCAATGCCTAAGTAGCTCTTTTAACAAACTTTTACCTAACTTTTTATAGCATGTCATTACAATCTCTTTTACCAAACTCTAAATCTTAACCTTCAAATATTTAAATCCCTTACTTTAATTGCATTAGCCAAAGATAAAAGTTCATTTATAAGAAGAAGAAGAAGAAAAGGTGCATACATGAGCAAGGCGCACGTGGGATTTGTGGTCAGCCGAAGCTAGCTAGGGTGTTTTATTGTCATTAGGTCTAGTAGGTAGTGCGACCATATTTACCAGGGTTGCACCTAAGCTATTCCCTATACTAAGAACAAGGGAACACGAGTGCCTCCCTATAAAAGGAGTGAAAGACCCACCAATGTTTATAAATCATATGCCGTGAACAAAGGTGATTCACATTTTTCAAAGTCCGAGATTAATTATTCAAGTTGAATTTTTAGACCATAGGACAAGATTCTTTTGATCTTTTCATCAATAGCCTTGTTTAATTTCCTCGCAAGCAGCCGCAAAAGGGTCCTTTCGTTGCGTGGGTGTTGGGACAC
The DNA here is from genome assembly GCA_019022515.1 of Quercus aquifolioides. Taxonomy (NCBI): domain Eukaryota; kingdom Viridiplantae; phylum Streptophyta; class Magnoliopsida; order Fagales; family Fagaceae; genus Quercus; species Quercus aquifolioides. The sequence goes on from CM032327.1 coordinate 83,024,139, forward strand.
CCATTGTAAACAACGAAACATAATTATCTTTTTTTTCTTGTTTTACACATAATGTTGGTAATTCAAGTGTCATCTTTGCGCGTTCGAGGCAAAGTTAAAAATAGTTTCTATCTTTATTTTCTTTCAATTTTTAACTTTCTTTGGCTAATTAGTCTTTAATATTTTTTCAATGTTCCGTATTATCTACGACGCTTTATTGTTTTGTTTGTTCAACGATCATAATTGAGCCTTTTGAACTTTAGCCCATCCTTTATATCCATCTTTTGTTACAATAATTTCAATCCTTTATTTTTAACATAAAGAAATCAAAGTAATAATCATAAGTGCCTTATCACATAGGTTTTACGTGGTTAAATAAATGCTCAAACAAGTTGAACGACTTTTATGGCACTGAAAAATTGTTTTGTGTTAAATGAGGAGAATGGTAAGTGAGAAGAGAATATTAGTTGAGAAATGGTTTTAATTAGACTAGGGAAAGTGGATATAAAGTTACAAACTTTCAAAGATTCTCTCTAAATTTAGAACTAACCACGAGTTATCATTAAGCAGGACTCATGGGTTGTTCATTATGGTCTCCAAACAACTTGAAACATGGGAGAGAGAAATGTAGTAGTTAATATCTATGAATTTTTTCTTCTAGTGGCTTAAGTCAACTTGTGTTGTCTACTACTCTAATAATGGATTTTAGGGAATTGATGAATAAGCAGTGGAGGATACAATGAATCGAACCAATGTACAGACTTTTAGCCAACAAGGAGAGGAGCCAATAGATGAACTTTCACAATGTCCTGCATTTTTGAATCATCTTCTTTATTGGGACTTAAGGTGGCATGTGCTTAAGTAGATCCTATAGTTTAAATTTATACTTTTTTTTTTTTTAAATTGAAACGATAGCTTAGACTGTTAGTCAAAATAACTATGTTTGCACCTTAGTTTTAAAAAAGAAAAAGATGATACTAAAATAGGAATAAAAATTTATTCTCTCTTGTGTTAAACAAGGTTGAAGGTTTTACAAATAAGGTTACAGTGCCATGGCCATGATTCATTGCTAAAGTATAAACTTATTACTTATTAGCAAGGGTAAAAAGTCATCAGATTATCAAAAATAAAAAATAAAAACCCATCAAAGTTTATCGGAAAAGATCCTGTGTCATTAATCATGTGAGAATAATCTTTTAGGATTGTAGATTGTTGGGGTTGCTTTTGATACTTTGTCAAGTGTGGGGTGTGTGTGTGGATGGGCCTAAACCTTTGGACCCAAATTCGAAATGAGAATAGAATACACAGCCAAAATGGCAAAATATCTCTTTCACCGAAACTTTCCAACAAAATACCCTATGTCTGAAACTATTTAGGGATATATCCCTGTTTTGAAACTTGATTTTTAGAAAATCGAGTTTTAATGAAAAACTCAATTTGGCGAAAATCGAGTTTCTTGGAAAAACCAGCATGGAACTCGAGTTCCATGCTGGTGTTTTATATATATATATATATATATATAATTTGATTGCCTATAACTCGATTTTCGCCACATCGAGTTTTTCATTGAAACTCGATTTTTAGAAAATCAAGTTTAAAATAGGGGTATATCCCTAAATAGTTTCAGACAGGGGCTATTTTGCTAGAAAGTTTCGGCGAAATGGGTATATCTCCATTTTGGCCTAGAATACACTACTCACATCAAATTATCAACACTTGTGGGTGGTGATGGCTAGTGGTGTGCTTTAATAACCCACACAAAAACAATTACAACTAACAATTAACACTAACTTTTTACTATTCATAAAGAGATTTTTTTTTTTTTTTTTTTTTAAGATAGTTACAATATATTGCTAACTCTGCAACTCGAACATTTTCCTCCTAGACCCAAATCATTTTATGCATGATAGGGTGTTAATTAAACTACAAGACTCTTGGCAAGAGAGCTTCCATATGTGTTGCCAAAATACAGAGCAAACCTTATCTTAAATCTACTATTTATAAAAAAGATTATCCAACTTTGAGTTAAGGAACAAATATGGCTAGTTGAAGGAAAGTAGGAACTTGATTAAATCTTTCACTGGGCTTGGCCTTTATACTCTAGGCCTAAGGCCCCAATTTTTAACGATTCTACCTCCTTTTATAAAAAGGGCCCATCCTATTATAAAAAAGTCCAAACTTGTATAGTGATGTTAAGAATATTACAAATTTTACTATAAAAAAAAAAATGATAATCACTGGTTCAAAAAATAAAAAAGAATTGTGCACTATTTTTCTCACCTCTAAAAAGGCCTTCAAAATATTAAACCAATAAAAACTCACCCTAATTGAAAACGAGGGAGAATAGTATTTTGATGCTTTAATTTTTGTAAATCAATATCCTATATGGTATATTATCAACATTAGCCACTTAATCTCTCATATTAACATACAACATACAATCTATATCTCTTTCTTAACACCAAAATCAAAATTTATAATGATATATTAAGATAAAGTGAACCTCCTTTCCAAAAGAATAATAAATTTACATTTCTTTTGGTTAAATTTTATGAACCACTATGACAATTAAGTTGGTCATGTGACCAAATATTCACGTAATAATTTATTTAAGTTGCCATGTCGTGGGGGTGAAGGAACTCCAAACTTTGTAATTGTCCATTTAAAATCTATCATACTCAAATCTAGCAAAATTGAACCCGAAAAAATTAACCTGCCTGATCTCAAAGGAAAAAAATTTGGATTTGAACCCGAGATTTTTGGACTTGTACTAAAAAATTTGATAGAAAGAGAATTACAATTGACTTTCTAAGTTCTTATTAATGGCACACAACTCTTTATACTGCGGTTACTTCTAAATCGACTATAATTATATGGATTTAAATGTAATATTAATTTATTTATAGAATAGTCATAGTTATAAAATTTAAATTATTTATTGACTCATTTTCATTGTATACTAATGTTGTATTAAAATTTTGCATTGTAAGATTAACATACTGATGAAATTATTCACCAACTTCCTTTTTTATAATTTTTTTTTTAAAAAAAAAGAAGAAGAAGAAGAATATTCACCAACTTGAGATGCAATTCTCAAATATGAATATTTCTACCATTGGATCCTTTATTTATTTATTTATTTATTTTTGTGAATTTCTACAACTGAACCCTACTACTAGGAGTAGATTAACGTTAATTTTTTGTTAAATATTTACTTATTTTTCTTGCTTATTCTAAAAATTTTATTTATTTAGTTATCTATTTAGGAAATTTAAAATTATTCTTCTTTTATATGCAATAGATTTGCATGAGATAAGAAGATTGAAAATGATAAATATTTGTCAACTTTGGATTATATAAACTTAAGGGTCCGTTTGGTTGGAGGGGTGGATAAGTGAGATAATAGAAAATGGGCAAGGGATAGAAAAGTGAGATGATAGAAGAGGTTTAGGCTATGTTTGGTTGGGTGGCTTTTTGGTAGGATGAAAAAATAAATAAAAAAGTGGAAAATAGGAGGAAAAATGAGTGGGAGGATGGAAAAGTAGAGAAAAGGAAAACTCATTTGTTTGGTTGAAAAGAAGAAAGAGATGATAGAAAAGATAGATTGTATAAATTTACTCTCATGCCCCTATTAAATAAATAAATAAAAAAAGTAACAAATTATATTTTTATTAAAAAATTGTGTATGGGTGTGAACTTCATTAAAAATAAATAAAAAAGTACAAAAATAAAAAAACAAATTAGAAAAAAAGAAAAAAAATACAGATGAGGAAAGAAAAAATTGGATGAACACGAGAGAGAGAGAGAGAGAGAGAGACAAATGAATGAAAAGTAATAGAAAAAGGCAAAATAGAAGAAACGTGTAGTTAGAATAAGAGAGGAAATACAAAAGCAAATGGAGAACGTTGGGCACACTACATAGCCTATGAATATTTTGGTCTTTCTCAAGTGTGCTTCATTTTCTCTCTAGTTTTTTCCCCAAATTGGGGAGATAGCATTTTGGTGGACTTAGGGAAAAAACACCTAAGCCCCACTAGTTTTTCACTTTATTTTCTTCTCCAATCAAATACTCCAATTTCTCATTTTCTCTCCTCCTTTTTCCATCCCTCATAAAATCCACCCAACCAAACGGACCCTAAGGGTTTGTATTCATTTTCTCTTCTCAAATCATGTACTCATTTTTTTTTCAAACTCATTTTTTGTTTGGCAACAATTTGATATAGCTTTTGTTTTACTCAAATCCTTCTATTATCTTATAAAACCAATGATCACCTTATCACCTGCTAGAAACCGTTCATCTCCTTCGTCAAACCTGACCACAGCTCCAAAACTTCATAATCCATCGAAACCCAACAACAACTCCAGAAATAAGCCAAAACCAAAACCCACCAAAACAATCATCGTAAGCCAATACCCAACCTAGATCTTCGCGTCACAAGTTGTAATCCACAAAAAAAAACCAAAACCCAGCCCATATCTTCACTAGAAAACCCATCAATTCAAATAAATTTCATCAAATCCCATCATCATCAGAGAGAGAGAGAGATCTTGATGAGACAATTCACTATTAGTAGGACTCAGTGTCCATTTGGCAAAAATATTTTTTGCCAACTTATTTTACTATTCAGCTTATTTTTATTACTATTTATGAGTTCTATTAACTTTTTTGTACTATTCATGGGTTCCACTGTACTATTTTTCAGCAAAATAAGCGGATCCCAAACGGACCCTCACAAAGTTAGTTTTTATTTTTATTTTTTTTAACAAAAATGTCACTGCATCTATTTCCATTAAAAAAGAATACGAGCAAAATGTGTTTTTGTTTTTAGTATTTAAACCCACTTTTTTAGATATTGAAAATGAAAACTAAGAACAAATTTTCAATTCAAACCAATTTTTCAATGGTGGGTCTCAACAAAAAATGAAAATGAATACAAAAAAATACCTATTTTTTTCTCTAACCAAATATCTTCTAAGAATTTTCGTATCATTCAACTTTTATTATTTTGCATTTGAAAAAATACTAGTCCACACGAACCTGATAATTGGGTCGCCCAGCCGGATTGACCCGATCTCTATTTATACAATACGTTTAGGATTACCGTTTCTGACCTGAACGCAATTGGATCCGACCCGTTTGCCTGCCAGGACTGACTCATAGGAGCACTAAACGCACCGCATTGGGAAGCCGTTGACTTTGACGGATGTTCCGAGCCAGAGCTTTGAAATAAGGTGGAAATTTCGCAGGCGAAGAAGAACACCTCCATTTCGCGAAGAACATTGAGAATTAGAGAGATGTCTTTGAAGGCGTCGAGCTCATCGAATCCGATGTTGCCGATATCCGATCCTCCAGGAGACGAAGACAGAGACAAACCTCTCAGAGGCGAAGAGAAGCTTTTCAAAGGTTCTGCCATGACCAAACGAGGAGCCTATGCGGCAATCTCCTACATGTCTTGCGCAGGTAAAAATTATCAGTACGATCTTGATAATTATTACTACATTTGTATGTCTTTTTCAATTCTCAATTTATAGTATTACGGTTCTTCAAATTTGATTTTAGATTTTGTTTGTTTACGATATTTCTATGTTGGCTTATAACTGTATTTAATTTTGTCTCGAATTTGGCTGCCCTTTTTGTCCATCTGAATCTGCGTTAAGATTAAATTGGATGTGCGAAATTCTGTGAGAAATTGTACTTCCACATGTCATGTTGAGTGTCCATGATTGGGCACTTGGGTTTAGTTTATGCTATATTTTCATATGCTTGAATTCACCTGGCCTTGTCAAGTACCATTAGGAATACAACAACGCCACAACGAGTATTTGTAGTGGATCCATTCATATTAGAGTGACTAAATTTTATGCTGGCCGTCAACTTACAGCAACCCACCTCCTTTTCCCGGGCTTGGGACCAGTTGTGAACAAAATATATGAGAATAAGCACAAACATAGGCGGAATCATTTGGAATGGGAGAAAATAAAATTTTCTAAAATAGTGTTCGAGGTTCTCATTTCCATTTGGCACTCACATTGTGGGTATTACTTGGTTGTTCTCTAACTGCTATTAATCTATGAGTAGTACTGGCAGCCCATATCTTCTCATTCGATCAACATCCGTGGGTCAATGGCATAATCATCATCACAATAGTTATTGTGTTCGTGATGCTGATTTTTCACACTCAAGTCACAAATAATGATCCTTTTCATTCTTCCCTTTATTGTGTTGGAAGCTACGTGTGCTTTTGTTGCTCAATTGACGTACTGCCATTGAGAGATAAGCTGATGCAAGCTAAGTAGGGTGGTTGTTTAGGCTTGTTTGATGAATAAGAAGGTTAGTTTCTTAGAGGAACTTATAGGTGGATAGCACCTCTGCAAAGAACACTCAGTTCTCTAAAATGGCACTCAAGGCTAAGTATTTTCATTAACAAACAAAACTGGTTACAAAGTATCTACAATGTGGTACTTATACTGGTTGTTTGGTATTGGCAGCCTTCTAGATGGTTGACAAGTTTCTAAATCCTATTGGCCAATGTTTAAGCGATCATCTAACTAACTAACTAATTAGTTACAAGAGGTTTAGGATGTAGGTACTTGAAATTCCCTGCATCATAAGCCGAACTTATTTGTTCTCAGCTGGGATTTTGCTGCAAATTTCCTTGACATTTCCCCACAAGCATCACACACTCCTTGTGTTTCGTTGTTGTGCACATGGAAACTCCTTTGAAAGTGTTGTTTTGAGTTTTTTAAAAAAGTTTCCCACCTCAACTCGCTGCACTTGGTGCTTCAAAACCTTTCTTAAAATTTTCTGAAGTATTTAGCACCAGAAATTAACATAGAATGCTTCCTGAGAGTATGTCTCATGGAAAATTTATCAATATTCATAATTATAGTTGTCTAGAATTTTGTTTCCACTGGCAGCCTGCTACATTTGTAACTAGCTTTGTCCTACCAATTTAGCCTCAAAATCTAGATTGCACATGATCCATGAGTCTATACATTATGCTTAGTCAGTCATCCTTAACACCACGTAATATCATAATCTTTAATACTATACTAATCCAAATACTAAAACAATTGACGACTTACTAAGGAAATGTCAATTAATTATAGTGCACCTGTATTGAGAATTTACAGAGAGAATTCTTATGAAGTGGTTTAGGTCAGAAGCCCAAGTTCCACTTGGTGAACTAGATTCAGATGTGTGCACCTATTGAGGATGGGGGTTTAGGTGTCCAAAATTTGAGAAGATTTAATCAAGCTCTATTAGGGAAGTGACTGTGGAGATATGGTACTGAGATAGAGCTACTTTGGAGGAGGCTGATAGGGTCAAGTATGGGAGTTCATGAGGAGGTTGGTGAACTAAAGTGGTGCTGGGTCCCTTCAGTGTTAGTGATTGGAATTCTATAAGACAGGAGTGGGTGACTTTTTCTTGGTATCTTCAGTATGAGGTGGGAGATAGAACTAGAGTGAAGTTTTGGCATAAATTGTGGTGTGATGATTGTTCGCTAAAGGCCTAGGTCTAACCAGAATTATTTGGAATCAGTTGTTATAGGGACTCCTCTTTTGTGAATCTTACGTAATTCTATAATGGTGTTCTTCACTAGGGTCTACATTTCTCACGTTCAGTGTAGAATGGGGAGTTGGAGCCTTCATCGATTTTTTGTGGATCTCATTTATTCTACTTCTTTGAGGGGGAGTGAGGAAGACAAACTTTGATGGAAGCTAGCAAGGGTAAACTTATCACCAAAAAAGAAAAAGAAGAGGAAGAAGAAGAAGAAGAAGGAAGAAGCTAGTGAAGGGTTGGGGCTTTGAAGTTAAAGGGTACTACTACCAGTATGTATTTTCCTTGGAAAGTTATTTGGAGATCTGAGGTATTATAGAATCACTCTCTTTTCGTGGACTGCTGCTTTAGGGAGGATTTTGATTATTGATAATTTATAGAAGAGACCAATTATTGTGTTAGATTGATATTATGTGTAAATGTAGTGGGGGGACTGTGGACCACTCACTTCTTCACTGCCTTATAGCTGTTGAGTTGTGAAATATGGTATTTAAATTGTTTGGTGTCCAATGGTTTATGCCGCAGTGAGTTCTGGATATGCTAGCTTCTTGGTAGGGTCAGTTTGACCATCATCAGAACATCACCATTTGAAATGTAGTGCCACATTGTTTAATGTAGTATATTTGGCAGGAACAAAATTTTGGAAGTTTTGAGGGCTGTGAGCAGACTACTCATGATTTTAAGTTGTTTTTCTTTAAATCTTTGTTTGTTTGTATTCTAGCTTTGGGCTCATTTTCTTTTACTTCTGTTTTAGATCTCATTGATCATTGTAACTTAAGAGCTTGATTGTGTTGTACCCACAGTATACCCTGTGTACTTGGGTTACTTTTTTTCATTATTAAAAGGAGCATAGAATGGATGCATTCATCCACTCAAATAAAGATTTGAGTAGAATAAGCTTAAGTTCGTGCGCTGATTCTTGATTCTTGTTCATTTACTGTTTAGATTTGTATACTGCATACACATCCTGAGTATGTTGATTTCAATAAAAGTGTTACTCTTATAAAAATAAAAATTATAGTGCACTCATATATGTTGGTTTCCCACTCATGTAAGAAGAGTCTTGAGTTCCTTTCAATTATATTTGATGAGAGAGAGAGAGAGAGAGAGAGAGAGAGAGAGAGCTTTTAGTTTGGAGTAAGAAGCGCCTGGAGTCCCTGTTCAGTTATACTCGGTGAAGGAAATTTGGATGTATGGAAAAGCCATTAGGTGTAATCCTCTAGTAATAGATTTTGCTTATTTTAATAATATGATCTCATGAATATATCCAGCATTGAAAATTTTCTGAGACCCATCTAATGTTACACTTGACTTTTAATTTTCTTCCCATATGCTCTGCAGTGCTCTTGATACTGTTCAACAAAGCTGCTCTTTCATCCTATAGCTTCCCGTCTGCAAATGTCATCACACTCTTTCAGGTATATTCGTTTTCTTGCAATCATTAATCTTTCTTTATTTATTGCATGGGTATGAGTAATGAAAAGGAACATTGTTTCTGAAGTTTCCTAAGTCTTACAAGCCTTTTTTTCTCTTGGAATAAATTTTTAATTTTATTTCTTTATGGACTTCATACTTAATAAACTCTGTCATGTACTCTAGTGTTTAGGCTGCTAGTTTGTTTAGACATCCCACTAGTTTGCTTATCTTGACTCATTGAACCAACATTCAAAATCTTGCCATAAAGAATGATGCAGTCCTCAAAAATTTTCATGGTTCGTCATCTTCTCTGCCAACTTTGATTCCCTCCGTTCCCTCCAAAACTTTTATGCTCACCTGACTAATTAATGCGATGATTTGCACTGCCAATGCTGCAAGTCTGGGCTATAATAAAAACTTTGAAGCTCTGGAGTATTGGTACGTTTTTACTCCATTTGTTCTGTTTCTGGTTGTTATCAGTATGCTTTTTTTCCTCTCCCCCCCACCCCCAAAAGAAATGTTATCTGCTTTATGCTTCTGTGCTTTCATATTTACTGGCTTAGCCTTGCAGTTGAATGCCAATGGAAGAATCGTTTATTCATGATATGTTCATGTTGTTTTCACTGCAGATGATATGTTCATGTTGTTTTCTCTATTTAATGAGACACTTGAAGATGATTTCTTTTACGGTAGGTGAATCTTTGACTGTATCTGATAATGTCACAACACTTGTACCTTTGAAGACATTGAGGCACACTCTTCCTCTTGCAGGAGCCTATTTGCTTTACATGGTAAGTATTTTGCAGTGTTGAAGACATTCCTCTTGGGTACATTAGAAGTACAGCATTTGTCAGTTGTTATTAATGTCTATTATTCCTCAATTTCTACTTGAAAGCTAGCCACTATGGAGTCTGTCCGTGGAGTAAATGTTCCCATGTACACCACCCTCAGGCGGACTACTGTGGTATTTACAATGGTTGTGGAGTATATTCTAGCTGGGCAGAAGTACACATCTTCGATTTTTGGAAGGTAAATAGCTGTTTTGTACAGCTGTTTTCAATTATTGTTGGTAATTAAAAGATGAGTTGTAGCTGCTGTTTTGAGTACAAATCATGCGTTAATGTCTTTGTGAAGGCTACGTCACAATTATTTAACTGCATAACCCACTTTACTTGATTATCAAGGGTAGCCCAGCATAATCTGTAAATATTCTGTTGGAATTATATGCTATTAAAATATTTAATTAAGGATCAGGTAAAATGCTAAATTTGAAGATGACTAAAGAAAGACATATGATCAGGAGATGAGATGACCGGTTCCACATTCGATTTATTAACATCCTCTTGTTAAATGATGGTTCAAAGTTAGTGGGGCATAAAATAAATAAAAAATATATAAAACCATATATATTTTTTATATGGTTTAAATATATATATATATATATATATGTATGTATATGTATATATAAAACCGATAAAATTGTGAAATGTTAGATTAAAAAGAAAGTATTTGGGCAAGCAAATATTATTGGGACTACATTTATCAGAGAGTGAGAAAGATGTTAGCTGCATTCCCATATCATGAGTGGTACCTGCGCAGTTCATGATGCCAGAATTGGATCAGTCTTGTGCAGAGTGCAGACAAATTCTGTATGACCCCCCCCCCCCCCCTCCCAACCTCTCTTCCACTTTCCCTTTTCTTCTGCTATTATTTGTATTCCAACTTTTCAGGCCTCTGGCTAGACAGGTGTCAAATTTTGTGACCATGGCAGCATGGTGTTATATAAAATATTTGGTCACCTTGTGTTAGTAGACATTTACTAGAATTCCCAAGTTCCTAATTCCCTCATTTAACTGAAAAAATTTAAGGGTGTTATCAGTGTTGCATTGATCGTTCTTGGTGCTTTTATTGCGGGAGCTCGGGACTTATCATTTGATGCCTATGGCTATGCTGTTGTTTTCTTGTCCAACATCACTACAGCAATATATCTGGCAACCATAGCCCGTATTGGTAGTACTATAACCTTTCTCTCTCTCTCTCTCTCTCTCTCTTGGAAATCTTCAAATGGCATTTCTCTTCACGAGTGTAGCATCTTTCTTGAGTATTCACTATTATTTTCATTTTTTGCAGGGAAATCCAGTGGCCTGAATAGCTTTGGCCTTATGTGGTGCAATGGTAAGCTAATAGTTCCTAACTTGAATTTGCCATTTGTTTCAATTCTATCAGTGACACAAAATTATATTGCTTTTCAATAACAGGAATCTTATGTGGACCGATTCTGCTGTTTTGGACATTTATTCGGGGTGACTTAGAGATGACAATTAATTTCCCATATCTGTTTTCTCCTGGGTTTTTGGTAATTTTTTCTCATCAGCAGAAGGTCTTCAATGTTATATATATAAACCTCATGCTAGGAAAACTATCCTAAGTCTATCTTAAGTCTCAATGCTTAATGTTGTAAGTGTTTTAAGATTTTACTGTGGTTATTGTATATTCAATGTTTACACCAACGTTAATCACTATGATACTTATTTGTGCTGTTTCCTTTTTGGTAGATTTTGACAATTTTGATGCATTATGTATTCTTTTTCTTTGGGCAGGCCGTGTTGTTTTGTTCATGTGTACTGGCATTCTTCTTGAACTACAGTATATTTTTGAACACGACTCTCAATTCAGCACTGACCCAGACAATTTGTGGTAATCTGAAGGTTTGTTTACCAGCTTCCCTCTGCATCTTGCAATTAAACTGTTTTGCAGCTTAATGTATTAAGTGCTTTATGGTACTGTTACCTTCACTGGTGCATTAGTAATTTTTAAACTGTTTGTACTGCCCAAGGCTGTCTTGCGAGGGTCCAACATATCAAATGTGTCAAAAGATTGTGATGTATCTGATTATCTTACTCATACACGGCAATTTCACTTTTGTACAGCTTTTATTGTTATGCTGTTAATATATATTACTTGACATACTTGTGGACATTATTTCTATTTATGTACAGCTTGTATTGTTTGCTTTTCTGAAATTTGCTGGTTTTTGGGTTCTCATAGGATCTTTTTACCATTGGGTTTGGCTGGATTCTTTTTGGTGGGCTTCCATTTGATATTGTGAGTGCCAATTATTCTCCTAATCAAAATGCTCTCATTCATATGCACATTATGATAAATATTTCATTGTTTCCCATAATTGCTTTTCTGATAGAATCTGATGTTCTGATGCGTTCTGTTTGCAGTTCAATGTTATTGGGCAACTTCTCGGTTTTATTGGCTCTGGTTTGTATGCCTACTATAAGCTCATTGGGAAGTAAATTCTTAACTGTTTCATGGCTATTTTTCTTCATTGGAGAAAATGAGTTGTTGCTTTATTGTGTTCCTCCAATTCTGGTTTAATGATCAAGGGGTTCTTGGAAAGTGAGATATACTGGTATCATGTCAGATTTTGCTGATGGGTGGGTGTTGGAAAAGAAAGGCAATTTAGCGCATGGTGGCAACCCCTTTTGCTAATTTGATGTGTCTGAGTTTACACAATGTATATGATGATTCTCAATTAATCCCGCTTCCTGGGTCTGTTATTTTGATCCCCGTAACATCAAATTGGCAGAAAATTTTGAAGATTTAGGTGGTTAATATATGAGTCTGACTACAAATTGTACTAAATTCAATTAATTAGATGATACTTCCAGTATAATCAAATTTAATATTGCGTACCATCCAAGCTGGATTCATTTTAGTTAAAGCATTAATGTTCTTAACTTCTTATAACTTCCTATAACAGCATGCGTGGAATACAATACTTAGTCTAAGAACAATGAGAATATCAATTCTCTTATTGCCAAACTCAGAGATCAGCTTTCTATTTTGTTACAGGTTGGAGTTAATGTTTTCTTATCTATGTTCGAGTCTTTGTCTAGCTGCCAAAATGCAGTTTGGTACTAAAAGAACAACACCAGTCCATATGGCTCACACTCAACATTGTGGTTGAACTAATTCAGTTTTTTTACTCAACTAATTGAAATCAACAACTATGACGACAAAAATTTGATAATAACAATGCCAAATTTGGCGAGGGTTATCAACCTGGTGTCCTATTATTGAAGAAAAAAAAAATGTTCTGGCATGTTTTTTTGCTTAATAATCTACTGGCTTAAAGCTTCATGCAAATTCCTTCCGTTAACGATTAACCCTCGATAAAGGAATGGCGCATGGAGAATCAAGATAAATTGATTTGATTGAACCCAATCGGTTTGTTGGAACGTACAATACAAATGGCAAATCATGAATATTTTAAATATAGGGCAAGGGTTGGGTATGTGTTGAGTTGTGTACACGTGACAATTATTTAACACGTGTCTAAATCCCAACAAGTCTAATGCACGGGAGCACTAGACCTAAGTCAGTTCGTTTATACATACATGCATGAAAATATCAAACCCATTAAATGATATTTGCAACAAAAAAAAATGTTGAGACAAAAATCAAAAAGCAAATATGCAGAATAGTATGTATAATGATTAGATTTGTTCATTTAATTTTTTTTTTCGATTTATTTTATTATCAAAATTCTTGTCCAATGATAACAGAATACTACATATTAAAATTTATCTAAAACAACAAAACCAACTTTTACTACAACTATCCTAAGTATGAGATTATGGATGTTGTTACTTTTATATAGACCCATCACTCACAGTCTACCAGATGAAAAATTGTAGCTTTATTTGTGGTCAAAGATTTATTTTATTTTATTTTATTTTATTTATTTTATTTTCATGGATTTATTCTATGTAAAAATAGTAAAGAAAGATCATATAACCTAGTTGACTGGAAATTAAGTTGACTAAGCTATGACACTGACAAACTTTGAAAAAAAAATTTAAGATTATTTGGTGAAAATTCCTCAAATAACCTTATTTTCATAACCATATCAGAAATCCATTGTTTGGATAAATAAATAAATTAAAAAAAAAAAGGTGCGAACTGCCAAATGTGGCAATATGTGCACCACATTTCCTAAATTATCTCCAGTACCCAAAGGGCCAAAAGGCCCAAAACAGAATTGGAGAATTTGCGCGCGAAACGGTTACCCCTCCAAATTCTGATATTCTAACTGTCTTCCCCGCCAAACCCCACAAAAGTAAATTCTTTCTTTCTCTCTCTAAAAAAGAGCTGAAAAAACAAAGAATCTCTCCGACACAAGCTCCGTTACAGTGAGTCTCAAATCAATAAAGCGAAAATCCTAACCCTAACTCCTTCTCTTACCAACTTCAATGCGTGTTCTTCTCTCCTAAGAATCTCTCAATCTCTCACTCTATAAGACTATGGATTGTTGAGAGAGGCTTGGTGCGAGTGGAAGCGATGGTTGATAACAGGTTGCGGATCGAGGATGAGGACGAAGACGACGAAGAAGAAGACGGCGGCGGTTTCAGCTCGAAGCCTAGGGTTTCGGTGGAGATGAATCGGCGGTCTCTGAAGTTGTCCTTCTCGTTCATAGCCGATGGACTTTCTCCCAAGTCTAAATCTCTGTATACGAAGCTTCCCTCTCAGCCTCTCAACCTCTCTGTCCTCAAATTGGACGGCTCTTCCTTCGGTAATTCTCTCTTTTTCTTCTATGAGGTTGTTTGGTTACCGAGAAAATCGATGATTGTGGAAAATGTGCTTTTTTTTGGTTTCTAAATTTGGAATAAACTCACAACAACTACATATCAAGTTAATGGATTGTGAAGTTTTCTGATTCAGGATTTGAACTTATTTTTCCAATTCTTTTCCTACAATGCGGCTAGGGTTTATATATGCTGGACTTGAAGTTGAAATCCAAAACACATTTCAAGTTTTCTCTCATGGATTTTGAAGTAATTGAGGTTTTTGGTTACAGATATTGAAGTTACAAAGACAGCCACTATTGCTGAACTCAAGGAGGCAGTGGAGGCGGTGTTTGATCACATGCCTCAGAAGGGGCCAGGAAAAATTTCATGGTATTTTCCTTTTTACACACTTTCATTTTGTAAAAGTAGAGTAATCGGATTTTCAATTTAGCCTAGATTTTGGGTATAAGATTCAAAATTTATTTATTCCATAAAAAGCTAGATGGTTTTTTTTTTTTTTTTTAAATGCCACATTGGTTCTTAACAAATCTAAGGATTGTATAAGGATATGATAGTTTATTGCTTGAAAGGATTTTTAGTTTGGCTCACTTTACCAGTGTATTAGAAGTTTTGAAGGGAGAGGAGAGGAGAGGGTAAGGGTGGAAGAGGAGGGAAATGATTACTCTTTCCCCTATCTGGTTGTTCTAAAAATTAAGTAGGAGGAAGTGGAATAGATTTGAGATATCCCTCCGCTTTGTATGAATACATTAAAATTTAATTACGGGAAGGAGAGAGGGGAATGGTCATATAAATTGATAATTATGACCCTCTTTTGCTTTTATATATATATATTTAAAGATATGATAGGATAGGATTTGAACCTATAGTGTCTGCTTCATAATGATTGCTCTTTATCATCAGGTTAAGACACTGATTGATTTTTGGTGTAAGTGGGATTCAAATCCATGTCTTTTATTCAATGACAAAAAATTTTACAAGTTAAGCTAACTGTAACCCACTTTTTCTAATTTTAATGAATTGAATATAAATTGAAAATTGAAAATTTTAATACAAGTGAACCCCTTCCCCTCCAAATTCCTCAGTTTGGGGGAAATAAAAATGAAGGGTTTGGATTGGTAAGATACCTCCAAATCTCCTCAAATCCTTCACAAAAACATCCAAACAAGGTTCATTAAACTGTCCCCATCCCCTTCCCTCTCCTCCCCCTCCAACCAAACATGCTCTAGGCTTTTGCTTCACCCAGGAGTCAAATCTTACATATGTCAAGATTTTAATTTTCAGTTTTTTTTTTTTTTTTCATTTCCCACCTCAGTCATCAAACTCAGCACATGGGGATAATTATTCTGCATTGTTAACATTGAATTACTTGTTTGAATCTGGTTCATGAAGGCCACATCTTTGGGGGCATTTCTGCTTATGCTATGATGGTCAGAAGCTAGTCACTGAAGCTGACCCTATCAGAAATTATGGCATCAAGGACGGTGATCAGGTTTGTGGCAGCTTCCTTTAGTTGTTAGAAAATATTTTGTTGCAAAGTTTGCCATTTGGATCTTTATGCAGTATCCCTAAAATTGTATTAGGCCACCATATGGGAATCCATTAACCAGTTGAAATTTACTTTGTTCTTGGGTTTGCCTGTGAATTGGTTGATTTGGTAAAACTGGGAAGTGCAAAATGGATTTCTGAGATCTTGCTCTACCCCTTAGTATGGTTGAGAAGAAAAATGAATGGAAACAAATTTGAAAGTCTGCTCTTTTCTTTTCCTTTTTTTTTTTTTTTAAAAAAAAATTTATTATTAATGGTGCTTTTATTTCAAAGGATGCAGTTAAATAAATTTGACTTTGCTTGGTAGGATTTCTTTTTTTTCTTAGGCTTTATGCTGGGAGAAAAAATACAAAAACTTTCAATGAATTTATTTTCTTAACATCTGTACTGTCACAATAGAGCAAGGGTAAGGTTAAATGGTGTGCAAATGAATTGAATGAAAAGAGAGGGTTGTCCCTAAATGAAATTAACAAATTCAGTATGAAAGGATTCTTTTCACATAATATACTTTTTTAGTAAGAGAAATCAATTCGTTGATGCACTTCAGCTCTTATTTATGTCTATGTTATAAAGATATGATTAATCATCATTTGATTGTTCTAAGATGCAAGTTACTAATGCTAAATATTATGCCAAATAATCTGTTCCAAAAGATTGCTTGAAAATGAATTTAGGACACAGATTAATGGCTAGCATATGTGCGTATGTGTGTCTTCACCTCATGGCAGTACTCTTTAGATATAAAAAGGAACTCAGTGCAGTACACTAACACACCCATTGAGTTATAATTGGATGCAGTGTTTGCCAGATTTATGGAAAAAGTGCTTATCATAATCTGCTACAGAGAACTATCGGTCATAACTTTTTGATGATGTTGTTATAGTTAATACCTTCTTATTGTGGTATAATGAGATGGTCTGGAATAAAGAGTGTATTAATATGCTTACTTTAAGATGTTTCATTACCTTATTGGCAATCCAGGTGCAATTTACATTGGCATAGAGCTCCAAGATAGATAATAGCCCGATTTTGTAGCTAAGGATACTCTGTTGTCTTCATATTATGAAAACTTAAGCATAGACAGGAAAGAAAAAAAAAAAAAGCAGAATGCTTGTGAAACTTTGAAAACCAATTTATAAATTCTATCAAAGCAAACACACACATACACAAGCACTTGCATGAGCAATTAAGTATATTCAAACACACACAAAGAGAGGATGCAGGTCCCAATCTGAACTAGTTTAGAATAGCCCTATAATGATTATTTTTGTTTCAATTGTTCATAGTATAGGTACAGATTGCTGACCACCAATGCAATTGAATTCTCAATTAGGGCAATAACGCTATTTGTTTAGAGATGGAGAATTTCATTCCTAGTATAGATGGTTATGATCAGTCTGATGTTCCTAGTGCTAGGGCCTGTCTGTTGCTTCTCTTGTCCATCAAGAAGCTAAGTCAGTTAATAAGCGACTTTGAGTGAATTTCATTGCTAGTGTAGATGGCTATGATCGGCCTGATATTCTTAGTGATATCGCATGTCTATTGCCTCTCTTGTTTATCAAGAATCAATGTCAATTAACAAGTGACTTTTTACAGTGTCTGCATGTCCTGCTCTTCAGATATAACTCAACTAATAGTCACCCTCACTGATCCTTTCATTGTGTCCCTCTTACTTCAGCTCATTGTGCATTGTTTGACATTTGCATTAGATTGAATTTTTTTCTTTTGTTGTTTTTTCTTATTTTTGACCGTATATCTTGTAATCATTGGTAACTTTTTTTTTTTGTTGTACATGAAATTAAATAGTTTTTTATTTGAAGTTAATTGCTTTCTACTTCTTTCTTAATGTTTATTGTCCTTGTTTTGATAAGTACAGCTTCATTTTATTCGGCACATCTCAATCAGCTACAACTTGAGAAAGAAACGACCAAAGAAACGGGATGTTGGTTCAAAGCAAAGAAAAATGTAAAGCTCTCTCTATGTCCTTTTATCTTCTAATAACTCTCTTAAAATCAACATCAAAAACAAAACTTTTGCATAAAAAAATCTAAAACAAAACTTGCACAAGCTGCACTTGTCTAGACAGATCAGGACTGACATTGTTACCAAGCAATGCTGCACTAGAATGGCCATCTTGCTTGTGTTTAAAATTACCCAGGTATCAAGTGTAGCAACAGACAAAGCTTCTGGGTTTACATACTGCAGTATAGTTCAACAATATGATTACATAATTACTAAAAAAATTAGCTAAACAGGATTTTATGTTTTTCCTTGAATTTAAGAAGCTTGGGCATAATGAGATTGATATTACTGATGTGCAAGTATGGTGAGATATCTAATAGTCGATCATGTTTAATACTTTTGTTAAAAAAATTAAATTAAATTGATTAGTGCAAGGATCAAGGTTGATATTTGCCACAGGTAATCAGGTATGTTACCCACTAGGTGGTTTCATTTGTGATAGCCGGCAAGAGAGTGTTTTACAATCCTCTGTAATTAAGCAATGGCTTCATGTTATTGTTATGCAAAACAATTTTTCCTTCTGGTTGTAAGATATTCTATGTTCTGAGTGGACAAGTTCCACATTTTCCTGCCCTACCGTTTTTAAACATAGTGCATTTCTGCAAGATTAAAGTTCACCCTTGCTTCACTAAGAGTTTGGAATATCCTTGCTTTATTGAAAGCAACAAAGTTTGACCCTCTGTGCAGGGAGTGACTATAGAACCTGTAAAATATGGGTTGGTGACTCTATGCTGATTGGAAATATATTGGAAGTTCCTTGCAGTGCAGGCTCTTGTATCTATAAAATCACAGGAGGCACTGCTCTAAAAAGCCCTGGTCTTTCTTCTTTTTTGTCGTTTTTATTTTTAGGGCTCTTGGCTTAGAAAGCCCCTTACCCTATTTACTGGTCAACTAATCACATGGTTGGCAGAACTGGAAGGCAGAGGTCTTTATGCAGCAATCATTAGGGGATCAAAAGTGATTTGCAACCTCTCTAAGCTAATATTCTATACAATATCGGTTGAAAAAAAAAAAAAAAGATGTTAGTATTGTTAAGTAAAATCATCGTTAGAAGGTAGGAATTTGGAGGCATGCGTATAAGCTAATGTGGATAACATTAAAGATGTATTTTGCTCTGTAATTGAGTTCATATGCTTAAATTGTGCATGTCCACTAAATCTAGTGCTACCTTTATTTTTGTTGATAATGTACATTTAATTGGAAATCTGCAGGTCATTATCGCAATCAAATAGCTGTGAGGAAGGAGAACAAAAAGACAAGGAAGACGACGATTGTAGTGATATAGAGAAGGGGAAGCTCCAGCATTACGACAAAAAAGATCGTTGTTTGATTAAACCCCGCAAGGCCAGGATTGCTCACCTATTGGGAGGGTGGTTCTTATGCACCAGACAAGCAACTGTTAAGAGGAAGAAACTTGTAGGCTTGGCTTGTCCTTCAGGAATGGGCACTGGTTTAGTGGGTGGTTTTAGAAAGATCATATGGTTTTGCAGGAAGAAACGCAATTCTCGGAGGGATAAATGGAGAGAGGATTGATGCTATTGCTTGTATAGGTTAGAAAGGATTCTTATTTTCAAATCCATGATGTTCTTCTTTTCTTAACAAGCTGAGATTTGCGTTCTTCTAAAAAATTTGAAACGCAGATGTGTACATTGGCAATAAAGATCATTCAATGCTTGATTGCACCAATGAAAAGTTCAAACAACTGGTATACATTTTATTCCTGTGGCCTAAAGATGTCATACATGAACAAGATTATAACGGCCCGTATATCTCACTCCAAGGGAGGGCTCGTGGCTTTTGTTCTGGCCACAGCAAGTGTAAATTTGTTATGTAGGTCGAGTTTAAGACATCCCTTACTTACCAGGTACACCAGACGGGTTGAAATTGGTTTATATATTGGTTCAACTAACCAACACCTTATAATCACCTTTAAATGATTTCTCCTTGTCATTACATTGCGTGTGTGTGATAGGACCACGATTGCACAACGAATTTAATAGTGGAAAAAAAAAAGCCATATAAAAATCCTCCAACCTATTTCGTGACAATTGATAAAAACCTTTAGCTTGTATTTTTTAAATAAATTACATAATTTATTAAATTGGTTACTTAACTAAAAATATACTTATTATTTTATCCAAGAATTTTCCTCCCTCCTTAATAGTTTCTGATTTTATACGGCCAATTGGAGACATGAAGAATTTGAGATATCACGCACCCCACAGCACGTGAGAAACACTTCCACCCAACTGATTCCCATCCTCGACCACAAAATTCATCAATTTGTGTGGCAAAGAAGGAGATAGCCCTCCACTCCCCTCTCACCCCACACATCCTTCTCAGAACCAGCCATATCACGCTATACACAAACACACACACACACACACACACACTCCTTCTCTCCCAGAAGAACAAACAAGCTCATATCAGTGACAGTAAAGCAGTAAGCAGGCATGGCCAACATGATCATGGCCTCTACCAGAACCGTAGCCCCAGCGGCTCCCTCACTCTCCACCACTCCAAAACCCAAACTCTCCATGTCCCAAATCACACTCCCCAAACTCCCAACTCCAAAAATCACAAAACACCAACTCCTCAAACTCTCAACCTCCACACTCAAATCCCTGTCCCTAGTAGCCGCCACCTCACTCACCCTGGCCCCACCTTCCCTATCTGTAGAGATGGAAAAAGCAGCACTCTTCGACTTCAACCTCACCCTCCCAATCATCGTGGTAGAATTCTTGTTCCTCATGGTCGCTCTAGACAAGATCTACTACACCCCAGTTGGCAAATTCATGGACGAAAGAGATGCTTCCATAAGGGCCAAGCTCAACGATGTGAAGGACACTTCTGGAGAGGTGAAGCAGTTGGAAGAACAAGCCGCAGCGGTGATGAAGGCTGCCAGGGCCGAGATAGCGGCGGCGCTAAGCAAGATGAAGAAGGAAACACAGGAAGAGGTGGAGCAGAAGCTGGCGGAGGGAAGGAAGAAAGTGGAGGCAGAATTGCAAGAAGCCTTGGCCAGTTTGGAGCTGCAGAAGGAAGAAACTCTTAAGGCACTTGATTCTCAGATTGCTGCTCTCAGCCAGGAAATTGTCAAGAAGGTCCTTCCTACTGTCTAATTAAATTTTTGGGTTTGTATTGTATTCACATCATCTTTACTGAATCAATGTTGTTAGTTTTGTAAACAGTAAACTCTCTGTGTACTTAATTCATCCCCTTTTTCTTTTTCTTTGATTGTGCCTATGAAATTTGCAATTTTTGCTTATAGATTTCAATTCATATCAGCAGCTTCTGTCGGCAAATGGGAAAAAATTATTTTTAGTTTGAGGAGTTGCAAACTTGCAATCACTTTAAATTTGTAGCCCTTATCTATTGAGAATTTGAATTGATGTTTGATGTCCTTTATGAAAGAAACATTGTCAAAAGAAAGTGTTTGTTTGAGCTGTTTGAGCAAAACAGTTAATATGAAACAAATCAATACTTGAGAGTTTCTTGTCTTCTCTACGTTTGGGTTCATGACTTCATATTTTTCATTAGTCAGGAGAGACAGAGAGAATGGAAATCACTGTGTATAGCCTCTTATTGAAACTCAGTGATCAATGAAAAATGAGCTTCCCAATTTTTCTTCTTGTTTGCTTTCATTTACGAATTTTACAATCGGTATTTCCTCACCTGTAAACTGTATAATATGACATTTAGAACATATGCAAAGCTTTGTTTGATATAACATATACAATTGGGATGGATTTTTTTTTTTTCAAAATAACATCATTTTTCAAACATATTCGTTAGTTAGCATCGTTTCCAAACTATTTAGGGAACTAGCATCTCGAGTTTGTTAGACTCGATTTTGGAATGCTAAATCGAGTACACTGAACTCGATTTCAACATTGTGCTGCAACCGATGTGGAAATTTGTCCACGTAGGCATGAAAATCGAGCCTTACAAACTCAATTTCGGTACCTAGTAATTCTTACCACCTAAGAGCATCATTATCAGCTGTGGCATAATTTATGCCATTTTGCCACATCATTTTACAACATACCATTTATCAGATGTTCTATACTTCAATTCTATACATTAAAATAATATTTACTACACATTAAAATAATATAAACTACACAATAAAATAATATATCTAACACAATAAAAAACATCCGCAACACTGCTGCCGCCGCCGCCGCCACCACCACCACCACTGTGGCAACCACAATCCATTGCAAAACCACCACCACAACCACCGTCATCAACAATCCACCCCAAAACCCATTAAAAACAAAGCAACACCCACTAGCACAGCAACTCAAACCCAGAAAACACAATCCAAACCCAGGCAACCCAAACCCACTAGCACCGGCAACCCACGATCAAGATCTCACCTCACCTCAACGTCGATGCCCACGATCAAGATCTCAACGTCGATGCCCACGATCACAATCTCAACGTCGATGCCCACGATTGTGACGAACACTCCAATCTCACCTCAACGTCGATTCCGATTGGCGATGACGATGACGATGCCCAGAGAGATTGGCGATGACGATGCAAAATGAAACCGGTGAGAGATCGGCGATGATGGATCGGCGATGACGATCGGCGATGATGGATCAAGATCAACAGAACAGAAGTGAGAGGGAACGGTGAGGAGAACAGAGGTGAGAGGGAACGGTGAGAGTGAAAAGAAAAGAATAATCTGAGGAGAGAGGAGAGAGAGAAAATAGAATAAAAAAAACAATAAAAATTATGCCATTTTTCGTCCATACTGTTGCAAATTTGCAACGGTACTGTTCACATGTGGCAAATTTTATGGGATTTAGCACATCTGATAAAAGGGAATTTTGGTGTTTGGTGTGGTAAATGTGCCAAATATTTGGCATTTGGCACATTTACCACATCTGATGGTGATGCTCTAATACTCAACGGCAAAGCACTAGAGAAGCAATAACGAAGCAACCCATGCGGTGAAAGCTTCAGGCGATGGCGGCGAAGGCTTTAGGCGAGGGAAATCGGATCGGACTTAATGTGAATGTGGTTTCTCACCGCCACTCCGGTGATGTCGCTACCGCTCTAGTGGAGGAGAAAAACACGTTGGAGTTCTAGAGAGGATCTTGCTAGAGGAGAAGATCCAATCTGATCAGGTATTTGTTTTGGGTTTTGTATTTGGTTCTGTTCATGGGTGTGGTGTGGTGTGGTGGGCCTTTTTGCGTCTTTAGGCTGGGCTGCCTTTTGCTACACTGTGGCCTAAGTGTTCTAAGTAGGAGAGTCAGGACCGGTCCAATTGCAACTCACATTGGTCCGGCTTATGCACAAACTATGCCCATTTTTTGCTGAAACTTTGGTCACATGCCCATGGCAGGCGAAACTGCTACAAAAGAGTTATGGCAGACAGATACAATGGGATAATAATAAAGGCAACACACTTACTGTCAGACGAAATGAAACTATTGCAAAAGAGTTACGGTAGATAAATATAATAAAACAATAATAAAAGAGATGTGCTTATTGCCAGACAAAACAAATAAGAGATCCTAAATTAAAATAAGGAAAAGAACGATATAGCAACAAGGAACACGTTATAAGTGAAATTGCAAAGACAAGAAAGGGAATAATAACGATAAGTGATGAAATCAAAGAAGGAAAAGGTTAGTTTATCATGTTCAATTGTGTTACAGGACTAATACCAAGGAGGGAACCACTTCCTCAATGTGGGTAATCTCGCAAAAGGATCCTGCTGTAGAAATTATCCACTTTGAGGGAACGAGCCTGAATGACTTATGCCCAAGCGAATCTTTTATCTTCAACAAAGGGTAGGCTTTTAAAGGGAGAGAAGAGATTTGCCTATTGGTGCATGCCTGTTAGTCCACACTCTCTATTTCTCTTCCTGATTCTCTTTTTTTTTTTTTTTTTTTTCTCCGTTTTGTTACTTTAATTCTTTCCCACTTTTTTCTTTCTTTCTTAGTGCTTACTCGTGTAGTGTTACGGTGATGGTAGTGCTATAATTCTCTCTCAGTGGTTGCTACTATTGCGATGATGATATTATGCACAGTGAGGGCCCTTTATATAATGCATGTAATGACTGTTTTTTACCATTTTACCCTTTAACTACTTTTGTTTGGATTTGGGTGTCCTTCCCGACCACCTACTGGTTTGTCAGCTGCCCAGCCACTACCACTTACCTGTGCTGACTGCGCCACTACCCATTACCAGACAAAGAAAACTGTTTTGTTTGCTTGTTCACCGTGGCATTCTCTCTTGCTATCCCTCATGGCATGCACCTAGTGGTTCCCACTCATTATGTCATCCCAGCAGGACATTTTCCCCAAGAAAGTTTGAGCAGGAACCCCAGAATAGGCTTTCCCTTCTCCCCACCGCTAGCCCATACCCTCTCTTACCTCTGACCCATGACCCACCACTCCTATATTGGTTAGGTACAGGTTAGTGGCGCATGGGCCTTGTGTGTGCTCCACTTCCGTGTATGTCCAAAGCTTATCTACTGCTCATGCATTTGTCGTGGACTGAAGGTTCGTCTGCGCGTTCTACCACTCATTCTTGACCTCTTATGGCGTGAATTGTTTCCTAATCCTCCTTTCTTTATGGCTTGCTTCCTCCAAGGGCTAGGTCTTTCTTGATTGTGGGCTTTTCTCCCTTTTAGCCCACTATTTGCTCCTTCTGTTAGCGTGCCAGTATTCCTACCATGCCATTCTGTTATTCCTGCTGCGGTGCTATTTGATCCATGCTTGTTGGGCCTCTTTCGTATATTCTTTTCTCAATTGGTTACAATGACCCAGTATGGTCATTAGGTTCATACTCATGTTACTTTGGGCTTACTTAACCCATTACATTGCTTGTGGGCTCCTTTGGCCCATTTTTTTCACCTTGGGCATCCTCGGCCCATTTGCTTTCCTTGGACATCCTCAGCCCATTTTCTAATTCTGCATTCTCATGGGGGTTTTTACTAACTCTTTTGGGCTTCCTTAGCCCAATTATCATATCTTTCATCCTTGGGGTTCATGAGCTTTCCACCAACCCCTTACTTTCTTAATTCATTACTCCGGGTCTGCTGTGGTACATTCTTACTCTTCTACATCACATAATGGCCATGGATTTACTACTTCTTTCTCTGGGCTCCTTTGGGCCCATTCGCTTTCCTCAAGGCCTATTTGTTTACTTTATGGGCCTATGACCCATTATTCCTGCCACTCAGGTTTAAATGAGTTTTCTCTCAATCCTGCTAACTCTTTCCTGCCCATATTGCTGGGCTTCTTCCTGCTGTTAGGCTTTTCCCAAAATGAGCCTCAACATTTAGCCCCCTGAGTATATGGAGTGCTTCTGCGGTTCATATGCGAATAAAAGACTTTCTTCTCCCTTTTGTCTTTCCTTCTTCTTTTCCTTTGCGGGCTTTTTTTGAATAGTGGGCCGCTCCTCTTTTTTTTTTCCATGAACAGTGTTGTCTCTTCGAATTCCCCAGTTTAGCAGTTATTCTAAAACATAGCCTTCGCTTCATTAATTTCATACCTTATCCGATGGGTGACCCATCGCATCCTTTCGTGTCAGTGTTAATGACTTCAATACTTAAGAGAGATTCCCTTCCCATTCCTGGCACAAACACTTTCTCTTTTTTCCTTTCTTCACTGTGCCCTCTCTTAAACACTCTCACCTACCTACTCCGATCAACCACTTCGTCATGACGTCGGTTAAAGGCCAAGGTTCTTCCCGCCGTAAAGGGAAAGAAATTGCCTCCGATAATCCTGCCACGCGAGATGTAGGCAAAGAGACCGCCCATTCCAAATCGGACCATTTCGATGAGGAGGAGGCACAGCGCGATCCCTATAGTGAGTGTGCTCCTCTCATACACCCGTGGTATGATACTCATGCCCATTTTCCAAATGTCCCCGGCGAGTACACGCCACCGCCGTTGAGCCGTGTGTGGCTTGCCCTTTGTTGTCGCAACACAGATATATCTTAGGCTCCGTTGGCTTCTTCGATTCCAGATCTTGTTATCTGCCAAGGTACTTCGCTTCTTGTGCCCATTCTCTTTAAGTTTGGATTGGGTACTGCTTTGGGTTGGAAGGAATGGGTGGACAATGAGTTGTCCAACAAGGGCTTTATGGAGGCGTTACAGTGGGCCGGTTTGTTGAAGGCCATTGTCTCATCACGCTGTTTGTCTAACTATAGAGACCTCTTCAACCTCCGCCATTTGGTCCACCAGTGGTGTATTGCGACCTATACCTTCTTTCTCTCTTGCGGTGAGATCACTATAACCTTAGAGGATGTGGCAAACCAGTTGCTTTTGCCATTCTTGGTGATGTTGACCCTGGTGCCTTGGAATTTTCTCTGGAAGAAGAGGCCGCGGAGGCCGAGTTAAGGAAGGGGATGAGTGGCAACGTGAAGTTGTCACATTGGGTCTGGTCTTTCTCTAATGCCTCCATCGTTGTTCGCCATGCAGCTTTTGTCATGTTTTGGCTTTGTAAGTTCATCTTTGGCTCTCACCCTCACTACGCTGTGAAGCCTATATATTTTCGGTTAACCATTAAGATATCTGCTAGGGTGAGTTTGCTGTTGGCACCTATGTTTCTGGGACATCTATATGTTCAATTAGATATCATGCGAAGTGATGAGGATCAAGCGGGTTCCTGCCATATAGTTACTTCCTCCGTCTATAGTACCATTCTACAGCATCTGTTGTATAAGCGTTGTGCTAGGCATTTCGCAAAGTGTAGGCCTGTTTGCTTTGCCAAGGAGAAATACCAGTCATGCCTGAGGGTTATTACTGATTTTTGTGGTCAGTTTGAGTTTGATTTTCCGTTAGCTTTTCGTTGGGTTAGTTTGAAGCCAATTGGGCATCCTGCCATTGAGTTCTTTAACAAGGGAGTTAGGTTTTCTTGGAGAGCATATAGGAGTTTAGGTACAGGTTTTACATGTGTTGATCTGTGATGGGTCCTTTTGTTGATACTGCTAGGACCACTACCCCATTGACTGACTTTGATGGGAGGGGTATTACTTACTTGGCAGCCACCAATGCTGGGTGGTTGCCTTATCTGGTTGATGGGGGTATTAGATTTGTGCACATTTTGCTGATAGGGTGAAGAGGCAATTTGGGTTGGATCAAGATATTCTTGATGACTTTTCTGCCATTATGGAGTCCCCTACTTTTGCTCGGCCATTCCTGCGGCACATTGCCTTTGAGTTTTGGAGTAGGCGTTTCACTGCAATCACTATTCCAGACTCACAAAGGGAGGGTATTTGTATTGCTGCTATGCATAGGTACTAGTAGGCCATGATGACCTCGTTTGAGCAGGAGTTGTTGGGCAGCCGTGGGTTTTCTCTCATTCCTCCTGATGGCCTTAGTGCAATTATTTCTACCAACCCTCGGTTGCTCCTTCCCACCAAGTTTGTGGTGGCGTATGCTAAAAAGCAGAGTGGGTCTGCTATATTTGAGTGGGTTGAGAAGGAGAGGGGGTGGTTCTGGTATGCTGGTGACTATCCCGCAGGTTGGGAGAAGAGAGCAAAGGTGACAAACATCTCTGTGCCCGTGAAGAAGAGTTCTGTACCTCGATCCGCCAAGCCTAAGTCCGCCAAGAAGGGTGATGACTCCTCTGAGACCTATTCGGACATTGTGCCTTTTGAGGATGACCTTCCTCCCATAGGTAACATAGTTTTAGAAAGCTCTCCTCCTCCTTTTACTCGTACCCGTTCCAGCAGGCGCCCTACTGTAGGTAAGTCTAGGCCTGCTGCCCCGCGGTCATCTGCTGATACTCCTCCATCTAGCAGGACCCGAGGCAGCAAAGGAAGACATCTCCTCCTCTTGCATCCACCACTACTGAGAGGAGAGTATGTTATCTCTAATTCTTTTTCATCTTCATTATTTTTGTACAGGGTTTTCTTCTGCGGCTAACCCCATATACTTGTTGACTCATTCCCTTCTTTTTGTCTTCTCTTTTCTTTTGCAGTCTAAGCACAAGGAGGACACAATTGTCACTCGTCCTATATTGCTTGATGAGCCCAAGTTTGAGGTATGTCTCCTTCTTTTCCCTTTTCTTCTTTTTTTCTCTTTTGCATGTATTTCCCTTGCCACGTGTCATTGATTGCCCCGTTTCTCTCTCTCCTCTTCTTTTCGCGTCATCAATTATCATGCATTGTTCTCCCTTTCTTTTCTTTTTCTTTTTATTTTTTTTTCTTTTTTTTTTGCTTCACATTCTTCAGGCTGAGTGCGAGCCTATCTCCATATATCACCCTATGACTGAGGAGATTTCTACTGCCATGGGCAAACCCATGGAGGGTTTCTTTGATGGGGCTAATGTGGTGGCTGAGTCTATGGCCTCTGTCGCTCTTGCTACTGCACAAGGAGTTCCTGCCAAGACTCCTATCCCTTTCGCCGAGCCGATACCCGTAGATGAGGGTACTCATACTGAAAGAGTTAGTGAGCCTGCTCCCATTCCTACTGAGACTCCTACTCCCTAAAAGGGAGTTACTTCTCCAATTGCCTCCCAGCCTGAGATCGAGTCTCCTATTACTCCTCTTGTCATCTCTACGAGCGATCCTTTCGCGGCTTTATCTCAGACTATGAAGGATGGCTCCTCTTTGGTAGTTACCCCTTCCTCCATCCCTAGCTCTGCCACATGTGGGCCTGATGCAGACTTGTCCTCTGAGGGATCCGAGGAGGTTCTTGAGGATTTCAATGACGAACTCACTGTAAAGAAGAGGATCTCTAATTTTGACGAGGAGGAGGGTGATGAGCATGAGGTCGAGGCTATAGGTATGTATCTCTCATATTTGTTAAGTTTTTCTCTTCACTCTTTATCATTGCCTTCTTCTTCCTTTTATATGTATCCGCATAACCTCCTGATGCAATCTCCATTCATTTTGTATGTCTATTCTTCTGATCACAGAGACTTTTGAGGAGCCAGAGGTTGTAGCAAGCACAGAAATGCCTCCAGTTACTCCTCCTGCCATACCTACAACACCCGTTTTTGCTATGGCTTCAGCACCGATTTCTGCTATACCTTCAGCACCAATTTCTGCCATACCTTTAACACCAGCTTCTGCCGTTCCCACAGCCCCTATTCTCATGGGTCCTGGTACGTTTTCTTTCTTTCCTCTTCTTCCTTACTTCTTCATCATGAATTCATTCTTCTTACTTCATGATTTCTCACACCGCGTTCCATGTTCCTTATCAGGTCGATTCTCACTGCCCTTTCTCAGTTTTAGGTGGGCAGTAGTTCTGTCACAATTCCAAACCCTGTGAGTGAGGCCGCGGCCTTTTTTACTCGTTTTGATCAGCCTGAGGTTAATGACCTTGATCCCACGGACTTCTGGGGTTCGGGGCCTCCCTATGTTGACTTCCATGGCTTCAGAGTTCCTAGGGATTGTGTTTCCCACTTGAAGGCGGTTTACAGCAACCGTGGTGACTTTATGCAGGGATTCCGTCTTGGCCGTTCCTCTAGAGAGCACTTTTTGAAGTTGCTGGGGAGTGTGATGAACGACATTGAGCATAACTTTGTTGATACCATTTCCGCCGAGAGGATCCTGCAGTGGAGGGCTGCGGTACAGGAGCTTGTCAGCGTGGGCCTTACTGTAGAGTTCCTTTTGGACCATCTTCATGAGATTGCCCGAGCCTTCTTCATGAAGAAGGTTCAACCTGCTGTTGATGCCATTGATACACGTATCGAAGCTCTGAGTAAGGAGGTGGCGGACTTGGAGGGTCATCTTGAGCGCCTTCTTTCTAGCATTGGTGGATCCAGCCGCTTTGGAGATCAGCCTCTTATTTCCGGGCTTCGTTGATGATGTAGTTTCCTTTTTGTTTTTCTTCCCTTATTCCCCTATCTAGTACACTTTATGTTTCCTATAGCATTTTTTTTTTGTTTTGGCAAGTCTGATATGACTGCCATAATTTGGGTTTGTAACTATGATGCTACACTTTGTTACTGTTTTTACTATTACTATAATATAATATGCTTTTATAATACTTCATACTTTTTCATTACATACTGATAAAAGCATGTTACAATCTTGCCTCGTGACATAGTCACTTGAAGGGGAAAAAAAATAGGAAACTAATTAAACAAAAGGGGGATAATTACATGATTTTCTTTCAAGCATAATAACGTTTTAGCCACTTGCCATTGATAGGATCCATCAAGTCTTTACCATCCGTCTGGGCTAGACGATAATACTTACTTGCATGCGCTTCTCTTATTACGAGAGGTCCTTCCCATTTTGGTGAAAATTTAGATGGCCCTGTCATCCCTCTCTTGACATGGTCTGCTACCTTTAACACAAGTTGTCCTTCTGCAAACACTCTTTCTTTAGTCATCCTGCTATAGGCTTCGGTCATCTTATGTCTGTATCTGTGGCTGTGTTCTTGGGCCTTTTCCCTCTTTTCGTCAAGCCCTTCTAGGTTTTCACATCTTTTTGCCGTAAAAACTCCCTTCTCTTTTTCATTCTTCTACATCCGCATAACTCTTAAAGAGGGAGTCATTACTTCTGCTGGGCTCATTACCTCTGTTCCGTAGACCAAAGAAAAGGGTGAAAACCCTGTGGCTGACTTTAGCGAATTTCTGTAAGCCCAAAGAGCGTCTGGCAAGTGCGTTGCCCATCCTCCCGTATACTCTTGGCTCATTTTACTAATGATCTTTATGAGGGTCTTGTTTGTCGCCTCCGCTTGCCCATTCCCTTAAGGGTAATAGGGTGATGACCAATGGTGCTTGACTTGGTAGAACTCCAGTATCTTCCTCACATCACTGTTGACAAAGGGTGTGCCGTTGTCACTGATAATCCTATGGGGAACCCTAAACCTGACAATTATGTTCTCCTTGATGAAGTTTTCTACTACTCCTCCCATGGCTTTACGGAGTGGTACTACCTTTGCCCACTTGGTGAAATACTTAGTAGCCACTAGGATCCATATGTATCCGCGTGATGGTGGATTAACTAGTCCCATCAAATCAAGCCCCCAAGTGTGGAAGGGCCATGGGGTGACCATGCTGTGTAGGTTCTGCGAATGAGTGTGGAAAGTTACGCTGTAGCATTTTTTCACAAATTCTGCTATCTCTCTTTATGGTGGGCCAGTAGCAACCCATTTGTAGCAGGCATCTGTACAAATTTTTCTTCCGCTGGTGTTCCCCACACTCTCCTACGTGTACTTCTATTATCATTTCACTAGCTTCCTCAGGACCCAAACATCGTAGTGAGTTCCCATCATATCCTTTCTTGAAAAGGACTCTGTCATGCAAAAAATATTGTGTCGCCAACCTCTTAAGCTTGTATCTTTCTCCGTGCTTTTGTGGCAGGATAACTTCTGTCAAATACTGTATGAATGGACTCCTCCAGTCTTTACTAACGAATACAGTGTAACTTTCCTCTCTGTCTGCTGCAAATTGGCAGGCCTCGCATTGGGTTTGGACTTGATCTGCGTCCTTACTCATACTTGGCCAATAAAAACCTGCCCTTTGGAGTCTGCAGTAAAGATTGACTTCTTCGCAGAATCCACAAGTCTTATCATGTACTTCCTTCAACTTTCTTCGGGTCTCTTCCTACCCCACGCATCTTGACCCCACCTGGCATCCTGCAGTATAATTCTCCTCTTACCAAGGCATAGTCTTTTAGCGCCTTCAATTCTGTCATGTCTTCTTCTCTCGTCAAAGCTTCCTTTATAGGGATCCTCCAATCTTCTTCGCATTGTTCCTCTTGGAATCTTTCTTTCAACATCTCGATAATAGACTCCTTCCTCTTGCTAACTTCTATCCTGGTGCTATCTTCTTCAAAAATTATTTGTGAGCTTAATGCAACTAGCGCATCTGCATTCCGATTCTCGCTTCTTGGAGCATGCTCTATCTCAAATGTTGAAAACTTTTCTTCCATTTTCTTGGCCATCGTTCTATACGGGGCTAAGCTGGGTTCCTTTAAGGAGAAGCTTTCCTTGGCCTGGCAGACCACCATGTTCGAATCGCCTATCACTTTAAAATGCTTGATCCCCATTTCAAGGGTCGTGGCTAGCCCGGTTAGATAGGCCTCATATTCTGCCTTATTGTTTGAATAGGGGAATTCTAATTTGAATGAAAGCGTCACAACCTTATCTTCTTCATGATACAAAACTACTCTCTGACTTCTTCTGCCATGACTACCTCCTCTGGGACCTCATCGTTCAGTGGGAATTCCTCTTCTCTTGGAAATTGTGCCAACAAGCCTGTTATAGCCTGGCTTTTCACTGCTTTGGGTGTTCCCGCTTTCAAATCGTACTGTGACAACTAAAGTAACCACTGGAATATCCTTTTGGAAAGAATTGGCTGCCACAATAAGGCTTTGATTGCATGAGACTTAAAGTCTGTTTGATTGGAGGAGTGGAAAAGTGGGAGGATGGAAAATTGTGGGAGGATAGAAAATATTTAGTTTTCCCTCTTGTGTGTTTGGTTGGAGGGGTGGAAAAGTAGAAAGGTGGAAAACTTTTTTGTATGGTTGGAGAGAAAAAGGGAAGGCTGGAAAATGTAATTTATATAAATTGACTATTATACATTTATTACATAATATGTAAGAAATAAAGTGAGGGGTAAGTGAGAGAGTATTTGTGTAAAATGCATTTATTAGCACTTTTCCCTCCTCATTTTCCTCCTAATTTGGGAAGATAAAAAAAGTGGGACAGGAGGAAAAACTTTCTCCCTTATTTTCTGTCTCTCCTATTTTCCTTCCTCAATCAAACAGTGAAAATCAACATTTTTCACCCTATTTTCTTCTCCCTATTTTCTATCCTCCCTGTTTTCACCCAAACCAAACACACCCTTAGTCATCAGCCACACCTCTTAGGCTAGGAAATAATGGCGTAGCCTTTGTGAAGCATATACTATGGCCAAGTATGCTCTTTCTGCTCTTGGGTAGCGAGTTTCTATGTCCTTCAAGGCATGGCTGATGTAATAAACTGGTTGCTCCATGCCACCTTCATCCTCTGGGGCAATTAACGCGCCTATAGCATACGAGTTGGTGGCTAAGTAGAGCAGTAAGGGCTTTTTGCGGATTGGGGCTTGCACAATAGGGAAGTTCATCATAATCTGCTGTAGCCTTTTAAAGGTCGTTCGCTATGTTTCTCCCCATTCAAAGTTTTGCCCCTTCTTAAGTAATCTAGCGAAAACAAAAGTAATTGATGCCAATCCAGGGATGAATCTCTAGATGTATGAGACATTCCCCAAGAAACTCTTCAACTCCTTCACTGTGGCTGGTGGTTTCATGGTTACTACGGTCGTAGCTTTGGCCGGGTCCACATCTATCCCTCTGCCGTGAACCAAGAAACCCAGAAATTTTCCAGAGGATACCCCAAATGCACACTTGAGGGGATTCATCCTCAATTTAAAGGCTCTACATCTTTCAAGTACTCTTCTCAATACTTGGACATGCTCCTCTCGTTTCTTTGACTTCATGACTATGTCATCCAAGTAGTCCTCCAATTCTCAGTGCATCATGTCATGGAATATGGCCGTCATTGTCCGTTGATAAGTTGTGCCTACATTTTTCAACCCGAAAGGCATCACAGTATAGTAAAAATTGCCTATGAGTGTTCTGAAAGCAGTTTTCTCCGCATCTCTTGGCGCCATTCTGATCTGATTATACCCACTAAATCTGTCCATGAATGAAAACATAGTGCTCCCTGCTGCAGAATCTATCAACAAGTCCATGTTTGGCAACGGGAATTCATCATTTGGGTAGACTCTTTTGAGATTTCTGAAGTCTACGCAACACCTTATCTACCCATTCTTCTTCTTTACTGGCACTATATTGGATAACTAGTGCGGGTGTTGGATGCGCTTAATGAAGTTTGCGGCTAGCAATTTCTGCACCTCCTTGACTATCTGTTTCTCTATCTCAGTGTAGAAAATCCCGGCAGGCTGAGTCGCTGGCTTGGCCTCGGGGTCCACATTCAATGTGTGCACCACTAGCCCAGGATCTAATCCTGGCATTCCGTTGTAATCTCATGCGAAGACGTCATTGAACTCTTTCAGCAACAATATCAATTATGATTTCTTCTTTTCTAACAGTCTTGAACTAATTGAGATGGGTCTTAGTTGCTATAGGTTAGACCCTAGGCTAATTTCCTCCAATTTTTCTTCTACCATAACCTGTACATCCTTTTTCGTCGCAATTTCCTCCTCTTTTTCCTTATTAATTCCTTCCTCTGAACCTTCTTGTGCCATGCAGCATACCAAGCTTTCATGTTGCCATTCTTATCTAGGGCTCGCTTGCATATCACATGTGGGCCCTGCGCACCTTCATAATTTGTATACAATCCTGACATCAGGGCCTCGAACCCTCACATATTGTGGTGCGTCATCTGACTCCATAGTGGGTGCTTCCTTCCTTTTCTTCTTCTGCGATAGCAACTTCCTCAGATCGGGTTTCGGATCACTTTGGATGTCCTCTCACCTAGGTATTAAGGTACCTCGTGGTTTCGATACTGAGCTCTCCCCAGATGGTGCCCATTGGTCGTAGAACATAGTTTCTACTAGATGAGCCTTTGCCTGCTCAAATGGCGATGGGTTTGCTACTATGCGTATCATTCTTCCATTCAACCTTCCCTTTACACACTGATGATAAGTGGATGGGACTAATCGGTGCTTATGTAACCATGGTCTTCCTAGAAGCACATGGTACGAGACTTCCGTTTTCACCACATGGAAGCGGGCCAGGGAGGCTATTGGTCCCACCTTCAGCCATAGTTGAATATGGCCTATGGTGTACTCACCTTTTCCCCCAAATCCTGTCACTTCCATTGGGCATCCCTGAATCTTCCTCTCCGAAATTCCTGCTACTTGGAAAGTGCTTAATGGGATAAGATTTACGGAAGCGCCCATATCCACCAATGCTCTCTTAATGGGAATCTAATTTATAGATGCTGCCAAGTAAAGGGGCCTCCTGTGATCTGAGTACCCCACTTCCATATCCTCATCACTAAAAGTGATCTCACTTTACTCTTGCAAGAGAGCTCTGACACCTGCGACTTTAGCTATTAGACATTCTATCACTGCCCTAAAGGAAATGCTTACCAGGGCCTCTATAGCTATCCTTCGTTCTTTCACTGTGAGCCCCAATTGGTCGAACAAATTCTTGAACTTGGAACTCTTTTGTAAGGTAGTAATTGTTGCAGCTGGCAAGGCTGGACTTTCTTCTTCGTCCTCCCCTAGATCTGCGCAGATCACAACAGCTGCTACACCCTTCCCTTTGTGGTTTGGGAGTGGGTTTCTTTGAACTTCAAGCTAGGACAACTCCAGAGTCCCTTCCTTGATTCTGTGGTGCACCAGCCTGCGGAGTGCCCAACATTTTGCGGTAGGATGTTGCATATAATTATGCAAGTAGCAAAAGCGTGGGTCCCTCCGCTCTTTTTCTGTGGGCTCTCTGGACACTTGATTGGGCTTAAAAACTCTGTCTGCTATCCACTTATCTAAGAGCACGTCCAGCTCCTTTGGAGTGCATGGTAGTGGTGGAGGGGTATCATATTCCCTTCTGTCAGCTTTCCTTTTTCTTTCGCCAGTAGATACTGCCATAGCTGTGGGGTGTTCTTGGCTTTCTACAACAACTATGCAAACTGGGAGATTTTCAAATTTTCCAAGATGGCTTTGTACTCCCTGATCATATTTGTCATACACATTTCTACCAACGCCTTTTCTTCACAATGATCATAGCAGTCAAGTGCTATGTCTCTGAATCTTTTGATGTATTCTATTAAATCCTTACCTTTTCTTTGCTTGGTTGCTTGCAAGGTTGCAAGCGTTACTGTTTCCTCTCTATAGAAGTATTTAGTGCAAAATACATCCACCATGTCATCCGAAGTTGGGATTGATTCTAGCTTTAGGCCGATGTACCAAGTGTATGCTCGGTCACATAGTGATTTAAAAAATTCCCAAAGACATAAGTCCTCGTCTGCTGCATAAGGGCGAAGAGTATCAATAAACTTACTTTCGTGCTTAACAACAGTTCCTTTCCTGCCATCATACTGTGCAAAGACTCGTGGTTCATACCTCTCGGGGTACGGTTTGATGAGTTTTCTCAATGAGTAAAGAGGTCTTCGTGCATAGAATCTCTCCTTAGGTGCTCTAGCCCTCTCCTGCTCCAAGAGAGCTGCTATTTCAGCCATAGTGATGAAACGTTGTTCTGCATTTTGTGGAGCACCTCCAACTAGTGTTTCCTCTTTGTTTGCCGCATGCTCCGAGTCATGCTAACTCCCTTTTTCTTTCGTCTTGTCTGTTTTCAGCTAACGGATTTCTTCCATCATTTGCTGCTGCGAGTGTTGCAACGATTGCAACACCTCAATAAAAACGTTGGCATTGTCAGTGGGGATCCTTGGTTGTGGTTAAGGTTTAACCCCCACTTTGTTAATACCTTCCGCCTAGTTAGGCTACTGTTGGTAAGGCGTTGTTGGCCTCGACTCTGCCTGTGAGGGCACGACACTCATGTATCGTGTTGTTCTAGATTTTGAGGGCATTACTTGCGAGGGCTTCTGTCTTTTGTCCCTGTCTGTTTCCCAAATCCCTATGGAGTCGCTAATTTAAATGTGGTAGACCTTTTTGCGTCTTTGGGCTGGGCTGCCTTCTACTACACTGTGGCCCTAGTGCTCTGGGTAGGAGAGTCAGGACCGGTCCAATTGCAACTCACCTTGGTCCAGCTTATGCACAAACTATGCCCCTTTTTCACTGAAATTTTGGTCACATGCCCATGGGGCGAAACTGCTACAAAAGAGTTATGGCAGACAAATACAATAGGACAATAATAAAGGCAACACACTTACTGTCAGACGAAATAAAACTATTGCAAAAGAGTTACAGCAAATAAATATAATAAAACAATAATAAAAGAGATGTGCTTACTGCCAAGCAAAACAAATAAGAGATCCTAAATTAAAATGAGGAAAAGAACGATATAGCAACAAGGAACACGTTATAAGTGAAATTGCAAAGAGAAGAAAGGGAATAATAACGATAAGTGATGAAATCAAAGAAGGAAATAGTTAGTCTGATGTGTTCAATTGTGTTACGGCACTAGTACCAAGGAGGGGACCACTTCCTCAATGTGGTAACCTCGCAAGAGGATCCTACTGTAGAAATTATCCATTTTGAGAGAACGGGCCTAAATGGCTTATGCCCAAGCGAATCTTTTATCCTTAACAAAGGGTAGAATTTTAAAGGGAGAGAAGGGATTTGCCTATTGGTGCATGTCTGTCATTCCACACTCTCTATTTCTCTTCCTGGTTCTCTTTTTCTATTTTTTTTCTCCGTTTTGTTACTTTAATTCTTTCCCACTATTTTCTTTCTTTCTTAGTGCTTACTCGTGTAGTGTTATGGTGATGGTGGTGTTGTAATTCTCTCCTAGTGGTTGCTACTATTGCGATGATGATACTGTGCACGGCAAGGGCCCTTTATATACTATCTGTCGTGACTGTTTTTTACCATTTTACCATTTAACTACTTTTGTTTGGATTTGGGCGTCCTTCTCGACCACCCACTGGTTTGTCAGCTGCCTAGCCACCGCCACTTACCTATGCTGGCTATGCCACTACCTATTACCAGACAAAGAAAACTATTTTGTTTGCTTGTTCACTGAGACATTCTCTCTTGCTATCCCTCATGGCATGCACCTAGTGATTCCCACTCATCCTTTCCTCTTTTTGGTGGTATGTCATCCCAGCATGACATTTCTCCCAAAAGAGTTTGAGCGGGAACCCCAGAATAGGCTTTCCATTTTCTCTACCGCCAGACTATACCCTCTCTTACCTCTGACCCATTACCCACCACTCATGTATTGGATGGGTATAGGTTGGTGGTGCCTGGGCCTTGTGTGTGCTCCACTTTCATATATGTCCAAAGCTTGTTTGCTGCTTATGCATTTGCCGTGGACTAGAGGTTCGTCTGCGCATTTTGCTGCTCATTCTTGACCTCTTATGGCGTGAATTGTTTCCTGATCCTCCCTTCTTTATGACTTTCTTCCTTTAAGGGCTTGGCCTTTCTTGATTGTGGGCTTTTCTTCCTTTTAGCCCACTGTTTGCTCCTTCCGTTGGCATGCCAATATTCCTGCCATGCCATTCTGTTATTCCTGCTACAGCGCTATTTGATCCATGCTTGTTGGGCCTCTTTCGTATATTCTTTTTTCAATTGGTTACAATGACCCAGTATGGTCATTGGGTTCATACTCATGCTACTTTGGGCTTACTTGACCCACTACATTGCTTGTGGGCTCCTTTGGCCCATTTCTTTTACCTTGAGCATCATCGGCCCATTTGCTTTCCTTGGGCATTCTCGGCCCATTTTCTAATTCTGCATTCCCATTGGCTTTTACTAACTCTTTTAGGCTTCCCTGGCCGAATTACCATATCCTTCATCCTTGGAGTTCATGGGCTTTCCACCAACCCCTTACTTTCTTAATTCATTACTCCGGGCCTGCTGTGGCCCATTCTTACTCTTCTAAATCACATAATGCCCATGGGTTTACTACTTCTTTCTCTAGGCTCCTTTGGGCCCATTCGCTTTCCTCAAGGCCCATTTGTTTACTTTATGGGCCTACGACCCATTATTCCTACCACTTTGGCATAAATGGGTTTCTCTCAATCCTGCTAACTCTTTCCTGCTCATATTGCTGGGCTTCTTCCTGCTGTTAGGCTTTTCCTAAAATGAGCCTCAACAATGAGTTTTTGGGGCTTGGAAGAACAAGAAAGTTCGTCTCCAGTTCTTGAAGCAAAAGGAAGCAAAACCAAATTGAGTCCTATGGACTCGATTTCTATATGACAGAACTCGAGTCCATTTGACTCGAGTTTGGTGCCTACGTGGACCAAGTATCCACCTTAGCTGCTGCGCGATGGGAAAATCGAGTAAGTTATACTCGATTTATATCTCCAAAATCGAGTCTTTCGGTCTCGAGTTGTTAGATACCCAAATAGTTTCAAAACTGTGCTAACTAACAAAATAGTTTGGTTTTTAGTGTTATTTTCAAAAAAAAAAATCCCAATTGGGATTCCTTTAAATTGGTTTGGATATATTTATCTGTTTTTTAAACAATGATTAAATGTCCTTAAAAATTAAATGATTCAATAATAGCCTCTTATGGACACCTATCTTTGATGATCGATGCTGTGCAATGTTACAACACCTAAAAAACGAGTGATTACTGATTACCTTTTATAAACAATGATCAATGAATTTTACATGTCACTTATTTTTAAGTTTATTTGACTCCCATAAAAATAAAAAAGTTTATTTGACTTATTTAATTAGGTATAGTGTCTTAAAACATCATGAGTTAAGTATAATTGGGCCATTATTGCTGATGGTAATTGTAGCGTCAAGATTTGCAGCCCAAGCCCAAAAAGTAAAGGATTGGAGCCCAATAAGCTCACTACAATGAATTTGTA
Source organism: Quercus aquifolioides (assembly GCA_019022515.1). Classification (NCBI taxonomy): domain Eukaryota; kingdom Viridiplantae; phylum Streptophyta; class Magnoliopsida; order Fagales; family Fagaceae; genus Quercus; species Quercus aquifolioides. The sequence goes on from CM032327.1 coordinate 83,063,641, forward strand.
GAGTGTGGGTGAAAGAACTGGGCTGTTCGTGAAGTAAATAACAGTTAATCAAGATACCAAGGGATGAACCAATGCAAAAACACACTTAAAAACTGAACAAATTGATGTCCGAAGAGGTATATTAATGATTGAAAGGTTAATACAATTCTTAGAGCTACAGTAAAATCGTTCTCCTCTTCTTATTTCTCTTTTTTCCGATCCCTTTTCTTCAGAGGCCTCTTCCATTTATATAGCCTCCTTCTAAACCATCTTCATCGTACACTTGTTCTTCATCTAAGCATTCACTTGAGTACATGTCATATCAGGTATCTTCTTTAGTTCTCCATGAGTGGTGGTAGCTGAGATTGCACTGTTCAGGGGTCTTCTCCACATAAATGCGGCTAGAAAAGTTGCTGCAATGCATTAAACACGGTGGTAGCAACTTTTTCTCTAGATATTTCTCTATTTCTATCATCATCATACGTGCAAGGAGTTCATCCTTATCGCTGGATCCTCCTGGAAGTTCACCTAAGCTGCCCAGGTATTTACTTGACCAATATTCTTCAAGTCCGAGGAGGGTATACTCCTCGGACTATACTCCCTTACCCTTTCCTTACGTGATTCTCCATTCTGGGGCCTTTCTCAATCCTTTACCCCTCCTCGGAAATACTTATATCTTCAAATGGGGCCTGAGGTCCAACATACGTGTTTGGGCTTTCACCCCCCACAATAGCCCCTTAAAATTTTAATTTTTCTCTCGTGTCCGAGGAGAAAAAATGGGATTTTGAATTGAAACAGAAATAAAGGCTGAAGACGTAAAAATACCTACATTTATGCGTGGGAGCATAGATTCAGGCGCTTCATTATTGCGTCTGACGTTTCGGTATTTACGAGGTGCTATTAATTGTTCCAGGTGGCGTTATGTCTTTGGCATCCAACGGTGACCAATCGATCCAACGGACGGCATTTTTCTTCAAGATTTAGGCAGGATAACTTCCACCCATTTTCTGGCCCCTATATAAAGCCTCAAAGGAGATCATTTCTCCTTTACTTCAAAATTTCTCTCTCTGGCAAACTCAGGCGCTTAATCTAACAACGTTTTTCTTCAAACCATCAGTAGTACTTTCTTACAAATCCACAAGAATCCTTTTAAGGATCTAAAGATCACTTCCTACCTCAGTTCGTGTAAGTTTCAATTTCTTCAAACCCTTATCCTCTCTTCGGCCAACCTCCTCAGCCTTTAAGTTCTTATCTCCTAGTTATCATTCTTAGCGTTTCCCTCTTTCTGCTCCTCCGGAATGGGTAGATTTAGGCATTTAGTGGATATTCCTGCCCAGATGGAGGTATTTAGAGAGACATATCACATACCCCAAGATGTAGGCTTGTGGTATTGTCCCCCAGAAAGATTATTAACAGACCGAGAAGAGGGGGAAATTATAATCCCTGTCATAGCCTTTATAGAAGGGGGAATGATCATTCCTATGGGTCACAATACCAGAGATTACCTTCGTAATCATAGGCTTAGTCCTGATCAGTGTACGCCTAATCTCTTTAGGATCCTAGGAGCAGTCGATGCTTTGAATCCACATCTAGGTTTAGGACTCACCTGGCTTGATGTAGTACATATGTATGAGTGTCATAAACAAAAGGGGGCGGGATATTATCTCAAATCCTGGTCCGACGTCGTTAGGCTCATATCCTGTCTTCCCAAATCTAACAAAGGGATGAAAGACGACTATCTGATCGTCTCGAAAGCGTGGCATGACGATCTTCATTGCCCAACCCAACTAGGAGAGCCAGGTGGGATATCCCAGATTTAGGTTCCTTAAGAAATAGATTTAGGATCTTCATCACTAGTGTTGTACCTTTTCTTTTTATATTCGTATTTTACTTGCTGACTGCTTTATTCCTTTATGGTGTTAACAGATAAAAGACACATATCTCCTCGGCTCAGTTTAACCAACGTTGTCGCGCTCAACTACTTACTGAGATCAGAGATTTTCGAAAGTGAGGACAGACAACTTCGAGTTGTACATCTCATTCTTGATTTCCAGCCAATCTCGAACACATTTCAACCGATCGGTAACGCGATAAGACAGGGATACCATCACATAAACTGGATAGACGTTGCTCAGAAAGACTTTTTATCTCCGTTTGATCTTGCCCCCGTGCCACATCCAAACCCGCAGGGTATGCCTCTAATCATCCAACTAGTCCAACAGGTTCCTTTTGAACCAGTCGTAGCAGAGGAAAGAGTTGCTTCTTCGACCTCTTCACTTGAGGAACAGATTGATCGGTTTCAATTTGAAGAAGAGGCACCAAGAGAAGTTCAGGTAATCCCAGTTTCGGACGCCGAGGAGGAGACTGATAGACAATCCAGCGTCCACGCTCCTATCCTCATAACTGCTCTTCCAGACGATTCTTCGGAAGAGGAAGACATGGCAAGTCTAAGGGACTTAATGAAGGCCAGGAAAACAGCAGTTGAGGCTAAAGGGACCGGCCCGTCTCAGCCAGCTATTAACCTTCCTCCACCACCTCCTCAAGTCCCTTCTGACCTCGGCATAAAGCCAAACCTTGATCTGAAGAGGAAAAGGGTCATAACAGATATTGAAAAGAGGGAGGTGTTGCCTCCAAAAGGAGCTAAGCAACAGAAGGTGGTCAGGGACACCATGAGCAGAAGAGCGTCGTCCACTGAGAGTCGAGATGACCTTCTTATTGCTGAAGTACGACGAGGACACCGCACCTAGTGTCCCAAGCTGGAGTTGGATGACGCTCATTTTCCTTGGGACACCTCTGTTAGAAACTATCAAGGGGGTAAGGCAAGCCTCATTGCTAAAGCCCTGGAGCAGCCACTGCTCCTACCAAAGGACATGGAGGATTACAGGTGCTTCAGTTAGCACGAACTTTTCCTATCCCTTAAGAAGGATTTAGCCATGGTAAGTGAATTTACCCACTTCTTTACTTAAGATGCTAATCATGTTTACTTGCTCATTTTCTTTGCTTTATACTACAATTTCTCCTTCTGTTGTGTTGATTACCCAACAAGTCTATGTGGCTAAGGAGTGGAATAAAAACACTCGCAATGAAGCATAGGCAGAGGCTCATTCCAGGTCCGAGGTCGAGAGGCAGATGGGTAGTCTCAAGGAGGACTACAACAAGTTGTTTGATCAACTAAAAGAGATGACCAATCAGAGGAATAGCCTTTGATGCCGGCCTTAAAACTGCCGAGAAGCAGGCCGAAGACCAACGCAAGCAACTGCATATGACCGAGATCAACTTGGCAACATAAAAAGAGCTGGTGAAAGGTCTTCGAGCTGAACTTCAGAAAGCCAGGGAAACTGCCCAATCGGCCAATGAGGCAGTTGAGGTTGAAAAGTAGGCAGCATACAAGCTGGGAGTGGAGGAAACCCAAGTCACAGAGGAGTTCTCTACACTCAGCAGAGATTACTGTGATATAACTTGGAGTAAAGCCCTTGACGCTGCTGGGGTCCCTGCAGAGTCTGACTTGAGGCAACCTGGGAGTATTTACTATGATCCTGAAGTTCGCAAACTCCCAGGTTCTGACTCCTCTCCACCCAAACAGCTCTCGGAGGCTTCTGAGCAACCTTTAATAAGCTAAGTTCCTCTTGCCCCTCCTGAAGCTCCCTAAGAGTCCGTGCCAATTGGCGATCAGGGCAAGCAGGGCGAGGACCCTCCCAACAAAGATAAAGATTTGGGTAAGAAGGCAACCCCCAAACCCAAGGACCAGATCCAAGATACTACTGCCACCAAGTCCGACAAGGCTTAGATATTTAGGATTTTTATTTCATCTGTATCAATTTCATGTTGTTATTATTATTATTAGTTTAGTTTTTTTTTTTTTTTTTTACATTGTAAGGTATTGACAAGTACTTTTCTTTTTTGATTAATGAAATTGTTCTTCTTTTATTTCCTAAATCTGCGTTGCACATATTAGAATGTTTACTGTTATTGCAAATGGTACTAACTGATAGCTACTGTAACCTGAATAGACTTAACAACAATATCCTGCCAGTTATGCCAATAACTTATATAAATACTGGAAGAAATAGATCGTATAAGAATTGTTAATGAATGTAAGGAACAATGACTAACCTAAAGGTTGTACATATTTTCTGGTACACCACTTACAAAGAGTGCTACTAAGCACTGCTTATAAACCAAATACATAACCGAAGAGGTTGATCATAAGTTAGAGTCCATTTAAATATCTCCGAGGGATTCAGGTGTAATTGCATTTGGGTTTAAACATTAATAAGAACTGCAAGAGAGTGTTAACTAACCCATATCATCTGGATTTAAGTTTCAACACTTATAACAACTTTAATGGAGTGCTAACTAACCCCTATCATTTGGTTCGAGGACTTCAGGCATGACTGGATTTAAGTTTAAGCAATTATAAGAACTTTAAGGGAGTATTAACTAACCCATATCATCTGGTCCGAGGACTTCAGGTATGATTAGATTTAAGTTTAAACACTTATAAGAACTGTGAGGGAGTGTTAACTAACCCATATCATCTGGTCCGAGGACTTCAGGCATGATTGGATTTAAATTTAAACACTTATAAGAACTTTAATGGAATGCATATGAGACTCTTATGTAATAAACAGACGAATTGTTCAGGGAAAATTCTCGTTTAATAGTAATACCTTTTTAGGTTATTTACATTCCATGGTCATGGCATTACATGACCATCTAAATCTTCCAAAAAATATGCTCCGATGCCAGCCCCTAAGGTAATGCGGTAAGGCCCTTCTTAATTGGGTCCTAATTTTCCCCAAACTGGATTTTTTGCAGTACCCACCACCTTCCTGAGCACTAAATCACCAAGTGTTAAAGGCCTTAGCTTCACATTGGCATCATAACCCTGTCTGAGCTTTTGTTGGTAATATGCTATTTGGATCATTGCATTTTCCCTCCGTTCCTCAATCAAATCCAAGCTCCTCTCTAACAGTTCGTTATTGCCACTCGGATTGAATGAACTTGTTCTCAACGTTGGGAACCCAGTCTCTAGAGGGATAACATCATCAGCCCCATAAGTCATTGAAAAGGGGGTCTCCCCAGTAGACCTACGAGGCGTAATTCTGTATGTCCATAATACGTGTGGTAGTTCTTCTACCTATTTGCCTTTTGCATCATCCAGCCTTTTCTTTAATCCGTTTACTATGGTTTTGTTAACAGCTTCCACCTGCCCATTTCCTTGGGGGTAAGCAGGAGTAGAGTACCTATTTATGATACCCAATTCGCAACAGTAGTTTCTGAACGATTTGCTGTCAAACTGAAGGTCATTGTCCGAGATGAGTGTATGAGGAATCCCAAACCGTGTGACAATATTTTTCCAAACAAACTTCTTTGCGTCCACATCTCTGATGTTAGCAAGAGGTTCGGCTTCAACCCATTTAGTGAAATAATTTGTGCCGACTAGCAGATATCTCTTGTTTCCTACCGCTTTAGGGAACGAACCCACAATATCTAGGCCCCACTGAGCAAATGGCCATGGGCTGGATAATGGATTAAGAACTCCCCCAGGCTGGTGTATGTTTGGTGCAAATCGTTGGCACTGATCACACTTTTTCACATATTCCTGGGCTTCCCTTTGCATGCTTGGCCACCAATAGCCCTAGGTAAGGGCCCTATGTGCCAAGGACCTACCCCCCATGTGGCTTCCGCAAATTCCTTCGTGTATTTCTTCAAGGATTGATTCAGCCTCCTCAGGGTGTATACATAGCAAATATGAACCTGAAAATGAACGCTTATATAATTTCTGATTCTCGGACAGCCAGAACCTAATGGCTTTTCTTCGTATCTTGTCGGCTTCTGTCTTCTCTTCAGGTAGAATATCTTTCTTCAGAAATAAAACTATAGGGTCCATCTAACTAGGTCCTGCCCTAACTTGGTGAACCCGGGCTGTTCCCTTTCTCACATCGAGGGCTTGTACAAATCCTCCACGAGGATAACCCAAGGCAAATCTTGCCCCGAGGAAGTTGCCAGAGTGGCTAGGGAGTCCGCATGTGTATTTCCACTTCTTGGAATATGCAATAAAGCGAAAGATTCAAACCTTGATTGAAGGTGTCTGACTTGGCTTAAGTACTCCTGCATCCTTTCATCCTTAGCTTCAAATTCTCCCTTCACTTGACCAACGACTAACAGTGAGTCCGAGAACATCTCCACTGTCCTTCCGCCCATCTTTTGAACCATGGTCATTACTGCTACTAGAGCTTCATACTTGGCCTCATTATTTGTAGCCGAGAAGCCCAGCCTCAATGACTTTTCGATGATGATTTTTTCAGGGGATATCAGCACTAACCCCACTCCGGAACCTTTCTAGTTCGCTGCACCATCCACGTATACTTCCCAATGTAAGGGGCCTTGTTGAGAAATCATGTCAACTGATTTTTCATCCATGTTCGGTGTTGGCGTTACTTCTTCTAAATGGGGCTCTGTGAACTCGGCCACCAAATCCGCAAGGATCTGGCCCTTGACTAATATGCGAGACATGTATTTGATATCAAAAGCCTCTAAAATTGTGCCCCATTTAGTAATCCTCCCTGTGTAGTCAGCACTTCGGAGTATAGCTTTGAGTGGGAGCTGGGTGAGAACGACGACTGTATGGGCTTGGAAATAATAAGGCAACTTCCGTGTACCAAGCACCACTGCCAGGATAGCTTTCTCCAGTGGCAAATAACGAACCTCAGCTTCATGCAGCGACTTACTCACATAATAAACTAGCCTTTGCACACCACAATCCACTCGTATTAACACTAAGCTTACAGCATAAGGAGCTACAGCAATGTAGGCAAACAAGACTTCATCTGGCTCAGGACTGGACATGATTAGTGGCCGAGCTAGATAGTCTTTAAGTTGCTGGAAGGCCAAAGCACATTCTTCAGTCCACTCAAATCTCTTCCATTTATTGATCAGAGAGAAGAAAGGCCCACACCTATCTGCTAATCGAGAAATAAATCGGTTTAGAGCGGCAGCCATTTCAGTCAACTTCTGGACCTCTTTGGGATTCCGAGGAGGTTGTAAATTGTTGATTGCCTTTATCTGATCCGGGTTGACCTCAATTCCCCTGTGAATGACCATATAGCCCAAGAATTTCCCAGATCCCACACCAAACGAACATTTGGATGCATTCAAACGTAACTTGTATCTTCTGAGAACTTCAAAAATATTTCCAAGATCTCTCACATGCTCAGAAACAATCTTACTCTTCACCACCATGTCGTCTATGTAAATCTCAATACTTTTACCCAGTTGTGGCTCAAACATCCTTGTCATCATTCTTTGATAGGTGGATCCTGCGTTTTTCAAACCAAATGACATTACTTTGTAGTGGTAGTTCCCAATAGGGGTGACAAAGGCAGTCTTGTCCTGGTCCTTCAGGGCTAACGGTATTTGGTGATAACCTTGGAAAGCATCTAGAAAACTCATCCGAGGATGGCCAACAGTTGCATCTACTAGCTGATCTATTTTAGGCATAGGGAATGGATCTTTAGGGCAAGCCTTATTTAAGTTAGTGAAATCTACGCACACTCGCCATTTCCCATTCTTCTTCTTTACCACTACAGTATTTGCTAGCCACTCAGGATAAAAAACTTCCTTAATAACTCCAGCTTATTTGAACTTTGTTACTTCTTCTCGTACTGCATCAGCATGCTCTTTAGATGGACGCCGAGGAGGCTGTTTCTTAGGGATGATCAGGGGGTTGACATTGAGATGGTGACAGATAAACTCTGGATCCACCCCTGGGGCTTCATAAGCATTCCAAGCGAATACGTCTATGTTCCCTTTGAGAAATTCTACTAACTCTGCCTTTTCTTAAGGTGGCAACTGCGAGCCGACTTGAAAAAACTTCTCTGGGTCGTCCCTAATGGTGATTTTTAACAAATCTTCACATTTGGCCTCCTCAGCCGTGTTATCCTTAAGCGTCGCTGGATGCTTTAACTGCTATAACTTTTCTCCTGGGGGATCCAAGGACTCAACTTTGGACTTATGTTGTATGGCTGCCACCAGGCACCTTCTGGCCATCGACTGATCCCCCAAAATTTCCTGAACCCTGCCTTCGGATGGGTACTTAATCTTCTGATGCAAAGAAGAAGGAACAGCCCCCAGCGCATGAAGCCATGATCTGACCACGATCGCTGTGTAGGGTGAATATGCATCCACGATAATAAAATCTACCTCTACTATCTCCGTACCAGCTTGCACAGGTAGTCGTATTTAGCCCCTCAGAATGACTACTTTCCCATCAAAACCCACCATAGGAGAACTATAGGGAGTTAAATCCTCAGATTTCAAGTTCAGCCCTTTGTAGAGGTCAGGATACATTATCTCAGCTTCACTGTCTTGATCCACCATCACCCTTTTTACATCGTACCCTCCAATTCTAAGGTTAATTACTAAGGCATCATCATGTGGTTAGATGGTCCTGATCTTATCCTCATCCAAGAAGCCCAGTACTAGCGGGCACTCCCTTTTAGCCCTCTTCGAATCCTGATTACTGTCTCCCATGGGTAAATGGGCGATGGACATTATCCGAGATGGCCAAGATCCCGTTCTCCCTGGTGCAGCGAGGATGACATTGATAGTTCCCAAAGGAGGCCTTGAAGAATCATCCCTTCTGGGTTCCGAGTTCACTTGACCTCCTTGGTCACTAGAATGATGCAAAAGTTGCTTTAGTTTGCCCTCTCGGACAAGTTGGTCCAAATGATCCCACAGACTTCTGCAATCTTCGGTGGTATGCTCATGGTCCTGATGATACTGGCAATAAAGATTATGATTTCGCCTTTCGAGGTTCCCCACTATCTTGTTCGGCCACTTGAAGTACAGTTCATTTTTAATCTTCTCCAAAACTTGATGCACTGGCTCTTTAAAAATAGCGTTGACTGCTTGAGTGTTTGTTGATCCTGACTGCCCAGCAAAATCCCTACGCGGTTTGTTATTACTGTAACGTTCTGACCTGAAATCCCTCCTCTCCTGAGAGATAACCTTGTCCTTTCTCTTCCCTTGCTGCTGATCCTCTTCAACCCTTTTATACTTATCAATCCTATCCATGAGCTAGCGCACGTTGGTGACAGGCTTACCAGTCAAGGACTTCCTTAAGCCGTGCTCAGATGGAAGGCCGAGCGTAAATGTACTGATGGCCACATCATCAAAGTCGCCTTCAATCTCATTAAACAACTCCCAATATCTGTCGGAGTATGTTTTAAGGCTCTCACCCTCTTGCATGCTCAAGGATATGAGGGAAGCTAACGACCTAGGAACTCTCCTGCAGGTCACGAACCGTGAACCAAATGCTTGAGTGAGTTCATGGAAAGAGTTTATGGATTCTGCCTTTAGGCCATCAAACCACCTCATCGCAATGGGTCCGAGACTGGACGGAAAGACCTTGCACATCAAGGCCTCATCCTTGGAATAAACAGCCATTCTTTGGTTGAAAATACTCACATGCTCAACGGGATCAGTTTGCCCGTTGTAAATGGTGAATGTTGGCTAGTTAAAACACCGAGGAAGTCTCGCTCCTTCAATCCTACGCGTGAATGGAGACTTAGAGATTTGGTCTAAAGCTCTGCTCATAGCATCATTTCCTACGCCCCTATACGGCAGGCTTTTATACTGTCGCTTGTTATGAAACTCTTCCTCATAAGAGAAAGACTCAATGAGAGGGGTTAGAGACCTCCGTTTGTAACTGATGTCTCTTCCATCGTCAGAAGAAACGTCACTGTCAAGGGAAGCCCGCTTCCTTTTTGCATGGCGCAGCTCCCTCTTCAATCGGTCAATCTCCCGCTGCATGTCCCTGTTGGCCTTTGCATGGGAGATATGACTATCGCCTCGTGACTGGCTTTTCTCATTATGTGTTGTGTGTATACTTCCTTCACGATCACCTCTTCGTTCGAGGTTGAGGAAAGGATCACCATGTTGGGATGCCCTGGACTCTGCTGGTTGTTGACCTGGTTCAGCCATCATCAACCGTTGTTTTCACTCCTGCTCAAACTCTTCCCACAGACGGCTCCAATTGTAGCGTCAAGATTTGCAGCCCAAGCCCAAAAGGTAAGGGATTGGAGCCCAATAAGCCCACTACAATGAATTTGTAGAGTGTGGGTGAAAGAACTGGGCTATCCGTGAAGTAAACAACAGTTAATCAAGATACCAATAGATGAACCAGTGCGAAAACACACTTAAAAACTAACAAATTGATGTCCAAAGAGGTATATTAATGATTGAAAGGTTAATACAATTCTTAGAGCTACAGTAAAATCGTTCTCCTTTTCTTCTTTCTCTTTTTTCTGATCCCTCTTCTTCAGAGGCCTCTTCCATTTATATAGCCTCCTTCTAAACCATCTTCATCGTACACTTGTTCTTCATCTAAGTATTCACTTGAGTACATGTCACATCAGGTATCTTCTTTAGTTCTCCATGAGTGGTGGTAGCTGAGATTGCACTGTTCAGGGGTCTTCTCCACATAAATGTGACCAGAAAAGTTGCTGCAGTGCATTAAACACGGTGGTAGCAAATTTTTCTCTAGATATTTCTCTATTTCTATCATCATCGTACGTGCAAGGAGTTCATCCTTATCGCTGGATCCTCCTAGAAGTTTACCTAAGCTGCCCAAGTATTTACTTAACCGATATTCTTCAAGTCCGAGGAGGGTATACTCCTCGGACTATACTCCCTTACCCTTTCCTTACGTGATTCTCCATTCTGGGATCTTTCTCAATCCTTTACCCCTCCTCGGAAATACTTATATCTTCAAATGGGGCCTGAGGTACAACATACGTGTTTAGGCTTTCACCCCCCACAGTAATCAATATTAATGTTTTTGCTTTGGGCTTGGCTTTCTTCACCCTAAAATATGCTCTTCTAGCCCTCTCATTTTACTTGTCAAAAATCCTGGCCCAAAGCTATTCCACTCATTAATATGAGTATGAACTCTCTCAATTGAAAAATTATTGGGTGCTCTCGGAGTACGGTGACATGGTACTTTCTCCTCTCATATTCATTGTGGATCCCACTAAGAATGTGAGAAGAGAGCACCTCATCACCATGTTCAAGTAACATACCGTCTACCTACATGTAGAAGCCCATTAGAACCCACTATTAGATCAGTCCAACCTATAATGTGCATCAATGCATGTCATGAATGTATTTGTTTGGCTATTGTTTGAACTATGATGAATCCAAATCCAACACTTACGTCCATCGTAATTTTTTAAACCTTGTTTGCTAATAAGTCCAAGCCCAACACTTGGGCCCATTATGACTACAAAAGCCATTGGTTGAAACTTGCTTGTTATGAATGGATCCAAACCCAATATTTAGTCCATAATAAACAGGTAAGAAACCCAAGGCCCTAAAAGAACACATGTAATCCAACTATCGCTTAAAAATTGAGAAGTCTGAAACGCTCAAACTTAACCCATTGACCATGAAAAATCCATCGCTTGTTGACGTATGCAATTTAAGAGTATTCATGTCAATTCATGTAAAAATTCATGTCTATTTAATATAAGAACCCTTTTTTTTTTTTTTTTACATACTCACTTTTCAAAATATCACATATCAAATTATCTATTTTACACTACATTTCACTAAAATATCAAATTTTCTTGATTTTTTTTAAATTGTTTTTCTATTTCATCCTTGGAATACGTAAAGAAAAAAATAAAAAAATTAAATGCAAAATGAATAATGTCAATATAAATTTACACGGTTACTGTAACAATCGTGTATTTTTATACAATTTTACATAACTTGATGTGGATGAATTTTGGACTTGATTAGCTAAAATGTGGTACCTTTTGTATTATACAAGCACTTATGTGAATGCTCTTACCATAGTTAGAAGGCCTAAGGTTTCCAAGCATGGCTCAAGCACAAGCCCACTGAATGGATCAAGTCCGAACAATTTCAATGGCTCAAGAAGACTCGAATGATGTTTTAAGAGGGTTCAAGGACCTTGTGACTTCTATGGCCCAAGACCAAAGGGAGTTTCAAGCAAATTTACATGCCTACAAAGAAGACAAGGGGTTAGTAGACCAAAGTCACCAAACCACAAGTTCATTTGAAAACCCACGAGACTAAAGTTCAAGAACTTTTCAAGCTTTGAAGATTCAAGCCCAAGCTCTTCCAATATTCCAAGAAAGAAGAGCTATTAAAGATGTTCTCAACCCCACATATATATAGTTGAGACTTGAGAGTCAAAGGAAGATGCACGAAGTTCTAGCAAAAATCTCTTGGATATTCAACCATGCATTACAAGTTATTATGGCTAACCACTACTCTCTACCATGTGCAAAGTCACATATGAGTCACCTAAGCTCGAAGAGGTTCCACACTTCCAAAGCTTAAAGGAAAGAAGTATGAGCCCTCTAAAGTCAAAAGTCACCTTTGATATAAATTTTGTTTTTCTCAAGCTTGCTTCACATATGTATTGGTTTATAAGCCAAGTGATCGAAATCAAAGATAATATTCGAAGGGTAATGAATGAAAATAGTGTGATTAAAGCAATCATAAATCAAATGATTCTAATGAAAACCAAAATAAAATGTATGAATTGTGATTAGAATTTAGAAAATGGACAAAGTTTAAGAGGCGTATGCGTCCTTTACCTTCTTTTCTTTTTTTTATTTATAATCATTTAAATATTACTATTTTCTAAGAATAATAATATACATCGTAAACATTTTAATAAAGCAATATATTGATATGGTTAGTTTCAAAATAAACTTCACGTTGACAATAATCATTTTGTAGTTGTATGATATTCATTATTTTTAGATGTAGGGTAAATGATATATAAAAGATTACATATTTATAAGACTAAGGTTAACCACAACCTTCAAAATAAATTTTTTTTTCCTACTGTCACTCTTTTTAGATAACATATCCTTAAGATTAGTGTTAACCCCAATTCCCCAAAGAAAATTCATATATATCCCCTATTCTTAGCCACACTTGAAAACTATTAATCGATCATTTGGAGTTATCAATTTGTGCAAGGAATTGGGGCTATGTGATAATAATGTCTTTCACTCTTATAGTCAAATCAACAAACTTCTTTTAGACGCAAGGAAAGTGTACCAATTTTCTTTTAAAGGCAAAGCATGTAGATATGTTGCTCTTATTAATCAAACATTCGATGTACTCCGTTTGGATACAACTTATTGTTGTTGAAACTGAAAACTGAAAACTGAAAATACTGTAACAAAATAATTTTTAAATGTCTAAATAGTACTGTGGGACTTATTTTTAATATTTTTTAATACATGAACAGTGCGCTACAGTGTGTGAACCGTGATAATTGTCTCCTGCACAGTAATTTTACTGTTTATGTGCTGAAAAAAAAAAAAGAAAAAAAAGAAAAAAAAAAAGTTCTGAAACCTAAAATAGAAAACGCAAACGCAACTTTCAGTGTTATACAAACACATACATATTCTTCTTCTTCTTTTTACATGTATTTTTCTTTCAACAAAATGTAGATGCAATATGCTAATAGAGCCATAAATCGGTCAAGAAATAAAAATAATAATAAGAGCGTGTAGAACCGCTTCTGACAGAAGCTGCGGATTACGCAACAAAGAAATTATACATTAAAGAAAATTGATTGGCATTCATAAATCACAATCAATTTGTTCATCAAAAAATAATAATAATAAATAAATCACAATCAATCAGAATCGATTGCCAAGAAAGACGATAATCCCCAAACACGTTACCAATATTATTGAAAGATTGATTGTCCTCTTCCACTCCACACACATACAACAGAATACAACCTAGCCACCTCTAATCTATGTTGACCCGAAATTGCCATATATGCATCACCACACTACATCATTGTCAAAAACTTTGATTTTTTTTTTCCCTTAAATTTTTGCCTCATTGTATTTGCAGCACTTAAAAAAAATACTTTTTTTTTCCTATAAATAAATGAGATACAAATATCTAGAAGTAAAATTTGTTTGGTAATTCAATTAATAGACACATTTTGGTAGAATATTTAAGGTTTTAAGTCTTTTTTACTTTCGACTATCAAATTATTAAGGAAAAAAAAAAAATTGGTTCCCTTCTTTCATTTTTACCTTTTTTTTTTTTTTTAATGTTTGCCCAAGAAGTAGATTACACGTCAAATGATTGATTTAATACACGTTCTTGGCTGTTCACAACACACGTACGTAATTGCCAACAAAACCATGAGATGAGACCACCTTCTATTAATGTTTTTGTCTTATAATTCCAACAAGAATTGCGTGCCTTTGTTTTGTAACTTCCATCCCACAACAACTGAAGCTCGCTTATAAATCCAAAACAAACTTCCACGAGAGTCGAGACCTTACTTTTATTTATTATAATATTTGTTAAATGATTAAATTCATTATATTCTTTTAGTTTAACTAGTAATTACATCTCAATCTTATTTAAGAATAAATATTCAATTGTATTACTTTATTCTTATTAATATTCATTTCTTTTTCAACAAAAACCTTGCAAGTAGCTACACCGTAACCTTAATTGTTCGGCTGAGTAGTATGCGTTTGGCTAGTTTATTTGTTAAAAGATAAGATAAAAATATTGGCTTTAAGCAAATAAATTTGGGGTAAATAGGCATTGCCAAGACATAAAACTCTTTAATGAGCTTGGTTTTTCCGGTCAAGCCACATCTATTCAATTAAAAATATGAGTTGAATAAGAGATTTGCAATCTAGTTCTACCCACATAAAAAAAGTAATTGGTGTCTTGGGCTAATAATAAAGAGTAATTATCATGAAATGAACGCTATATATTCAAATTCTTGTGTGTGTGTGTGTGTGTGTGGGGGGGGGGGGCATACGGCTACTTTAAATCAAGAAAAAAGTAACAGAGTTTTTATTTGTGTACAAGATGCATACAAAACAACAAAGTTTAACTTAGGGTTTTCTTAATGAGGTGTTTTTGGGTATTGTAACAATAGAGTGTTGTAATATTCATAGCGGAGGCCTCATTGCAATATTGATTCACTAAGTTCTAGTTTTTTTTTTTTTTTTTTGTCAGTTTGTATTTATTCATAAATAGCTTATATTCTTATACTTTCTTAATTATTATATATTCAATTTTGGGCTTAAAATTGATCATTGCAATCTTTAAGTTATAATAATGGATGAATGGATTTTGCCCCGCAATTTTTTTTTTCTTTAGAGTGGAGGGATTTCCATGTAAATTTGGTATGCACACGATCATTTGCTTGGGTGAATTTTACTTTTCACTATTTCTTAGGTTTAGTTCACACAGAAGTTAAATTGGTTTAATAAGGTGGAATCAAGAGCTTTTTTGTCCCAAAGTAAATATATCATTTGGTAAAATATGCAAATTATTCATTGTTAATTACTTCATTTTGTTTCTAAAAACAATACTTCATTTTTTTTTTTTAATTAGAAAATGGTTAGGAGTTTCTTGACCTTTTGATCTTAGTTTTTAATTCTCATACTATTTTTTTTTTATTGTAATGCAATGAATTTATTATGTTTATAGTAATCAAATAAATAATGAAAATTGAATTATTATGAAAATATATTGAAATAGAACAACTTGATTTTTCTTTTAATAATTTGATAGTTGGGAATGGGGAGATTTGAACCCTAGATGTTTTGTTTAAAACACTAAAAGAGGTGCCAAGCTTTTTAGAACATAGTAAATTTTTTATTAAAATTACTTGAACTGATAATAAGTTTTGTTAAGAAATTTTAGATTAATTTAAATGGGTTGATAGTATTAAATGAGTTTTTTATATGAGTTTTGAGTAGATTTAATTCGAAGTGATTTTAAATTGAAGGAAAATATAGTATAAAATTAAAGCATATAAAATTTAGGTATTAAGGTTCTTAAAGTTTAGTACTTGAGCGATTTTAGCCTCTTAAAGTAATTGCTTTTAGTCCCTTAAATGAAATTGCCAAATTAAAAACTAATATAATATGTTATAAATTCTAACTTTATAGGGATTAAAATGATCACTTTAATTTTCAAGGGGAAAAAAAATCACTTTATATTTCTAAAGACTAAAAATTGATCATTTTTTTTTAATAACTAAAAATGATCATTCTTAAGATTGTGAGGGATTAAAAATGATCATTTTTAATTTTAAAAACTAAAATCGTTAATGGTTAATGTTTAACAACAAACAGGATATTTTAGCCTAAATTTTTGTAATTAGAGCATTAAAGTACCTGGTTTTATAAGTTTTATTTTCACTAAAGAAAATGTGAATGCTCTTTATTTCCTCTCTCATATTTGAAATATGGATAGATATCAAGAATATTAGAGGGGAGGGAACAGGTGAGAGTGATCTCTCCCCATTATCTCAAGAACAAAAAAGCTAACAATTCCCTCAAAAATAAAAATAACTGACAATTTGCTTTAATTTTTTTTTTAATGAAATATATCACTATCACACAAGTAATCTATGAAAGAAACAAAGACTCTCTTTGGTAACGATGTTTAAGCAATAGATTCGTTGTTTAAACAATACAACATGAATTTTCACAACATTTTTTATCCACATGTATTTCCACAACACTTAAATAACGTTACTAAAAATTTCTTACCAAATGGCCCAAAATATTACTCCCTCCGTCCTAATTTGTTTGTCCTGTTTGAAAAGTCAAACTTTTTAAAGGAACATCATTTATTGTTTTGTCTGTTTTATAAAAATGTATAAGTTTACAAAACTACCCTTAAATAAATTTATCAACTTTTTTTAAAAAATAGTTATTTTTAATGAGGCAACTAAAAAGAGACCCCAATTAGATTGATTTTTTAAATATGGGAAATGCTAACGAGTGTCTTTAGGGCACTGTTTAATAATCCATTTAAAGAAAAATTTTATGGGAAATGAAAAAAAAAAAGTAATTAATATGACAGATTTTTTTCATTTCTTATAAAAGTGTTATCAAAATTTTCCTAAAATAGATTATTAATGAATGCCCTAATGGCATTCGTTAGCATGACTCTTTAAATATTTGTTAGTTTTCTTTTTAAATAGTTTTGAAAATAAAGTAGGGGTATAATAGGAACATTAGTAAATTAATGACTTTTATTTTTAAAAACAGGACAATATTTTAAGACATCCCAAAATAAAATAGATGACAAATAAATTATGATAGATGGAGTAATAAATAGCATTAATTCTAAGCTATCGGGTTTAGAAAATGAGGATTCAGATCAGGCGCAATACCTAAGATATTGCACCTGATACAATTATAATCAATGGCTGAGATTGAAAGTTATTTAACAACTTTCAGTATCAACTATTAAATAAAATATATTAAAAGATAATTAAAAAGTTAAAATTAAAAAGTAAAAAATGTAATAAAAAAAAATGAGAGAAAATGAGTAAATTGCATCGGTTATTACACCTTATCTCAATATAGGGTATTGAAAATGACAGTCCCTACACTGCAGCATTGGATTTTAGTAAATATAGATATCCTTTTTAGAAAAACACTTCCGAAGAAATCAGATTTTCTTTTTCATTTTTTCGAAAACGAAGAAATGAGAGTTGACCTTTCCAATTCCGGCATTTTCATTTTTCAGCCACATAAACTGATGATCACAATTACTTTTCAATATCTCCACCTTAATATTTTATAATAAAAAAATATAGGTAATTATTATATAATATATATATATATATATATTTATAGGTAATGGGCTATTAGAATTTAAATGGACTGATTAGATCATTTGCATCTGATTATTTAAAAAAAATGTGTCCACTCTTAAACACGTATTCAAATTCGGACATGTCCAGTGGAAATTTTCACTGGACATAAGCCGTATCTATTTTATTTTATTATCTCAAAAGTTATTTTATTTATTATATCATACTATTTTACAATACATCCAATATATCAAATATTATTTTCTTATACAACACATTAAAATAATATATATTTACATAATAAAATATACAACACAAAACCATCTCTCCTCTTTCTATTAATAAAAAATTGGAGACACAATAAAATAATATTATTTAAGAATACAATCTTACTACAGTAGCCTCTTACTTGTAAAACAAGTCAATTGAATAATTGTGGAAGTTCTATTTTAAAAAATATAAAATTTTTATAGATATCAAGCTCAAATAATCAAGCACAAGTCGTACTTGGTGCGAAGGCAAAATTTACTATTTGTACTATAAGTTTATTTTAATTATAGATTTATAGTTAGTGGATGATTAGTTTAGAATTTAGTCTTTTATATATATACATATTGTGTTGATTGTAACACAATTATTTGTGTGTTCTCTCGTGTTTTCGCTTTATCTCTCTATTTCTTTCAATTTATTTGTTAAATGAAAAAATTTGGTTACAAAATTACAAATCCTACTTAAAAAATTAGCATAGCTATATATTTAGAAAATTTAATTGTTAGATTGCATGTTCTTTATGTTCTAAACACACATATAAAATTTCATGTTAATTGGATATTATTTACTATTCGATTTATAAATTTATTTTTATGGATAATTTTAGATTATAAAAACTTAAAATTTAAATTTTTGATTGATAACATAGTTATTAATCTTTGAATTTTTGAGAATTCTACAAACATAGAGATATAAGAAGAAAATGTAATTCAACAGTGGATTTATCTAAATTTATATCCAATAAAAATATATTGAGTAGAGTTTTAGCATTAGGCTAGAACCAAGTTTATTGGCGAATTTTTTCATTTGTTAAAAATATAAATTAGTCATAGAAGTAGAACCAAATCTCTAATATATTTTTATAGGGAAAAAAAAAAACTCATGCTAAATTGCCAACATTCACGTATGATATGTTAAGTTGAATATTTGAATTTAACATTGTGGGGCCAGCTATCTAAAAAGGTATTGGTAAGACTGTAGGAAATGGGTCTATGGCCCAATTGCCCAATTCAAGGACGTTAATCCGTCTGAGGATGGCTAAATGAGGACATGGTGGGAATAATATAAGAAAAGGAAGTGGAGATTGTACATAATAGTCCAAAATGCGTCCGAGGATAAGGTTCATCTAGGAATGATGGCCCAAGGTCGATACAATTATCTTGTTACCCTGGATAGTCCGCAAGGTTGTATTGTAACTGAGAAACGGATATGGGATAAGGGAGGTAACAAATATCTTCTAAAACTGCTATCTCCACATTAAATACTTCCCAGCTAACTCTCTGGCAGCATTAATGTGGAGGTGATACCTGAACAGTAGTCAAGCAGTCTTATGGCTGCTAGTTGAAGACTCTGGGAGGTGTTAGATGGGACAAGAGGGAGTTCCCATAATCTAACCTACACGTGTATGGTGAAAATGATGTGAGGAACGTGGTATATAACATGAAAAATGAGGAAAAAGAGAAGGAGGAGAATATTTGGAACTTTGTTGATCAGGAAGATAGAACCCTAAAAAACACCTGAGACCTAGCCGAGGACAGTTTTTATCGTTTGGTTAGTTTTGAATGTTCTTTGCTGAGTAATTATCATGATCTTTTCTATATAATAGAACTAGTTTTTTCACCCACTCTCTAAAAATTAATTGTTTGGACTTGTTGGTCTAAAAACTCTTTCCTATTTTGGGTCCAAGCTAAGTTGGGTCCTTACAAACATCATCATGGATAATTTTTTATTTAAGATTAAACATTTGTCTTATTTATCAAAAGAATATTAATTTTCAATTTTGATGTTACTCTATTTGTTTTAATTTAAATGTTTTTTTTAAATTAACGTCTCAAACAAGAAATTTATGTTTCATTTTTTTTTTAATTATAATATAACTAAATAATAGGAAGAGATATACCTCAAAAAATTTCACACCACTTAACTATTATTATTTTTAAGAATCCACCTAACTATTACTTGAACATGAAGTTCAGTTTTAGAAGTTGGGAAATACCTATTTTGACATTTTCCTAAACTACCTACATTCCTCTTGCAAAAGACAAAATGCTCATAAAAAATTGCGTCCACGTTTAAAAAAAAAAAAGTGAAGATTAAAGAACATTTTTAAGAAGTTCATTAAAACCTCTAATTGTAATTGGAATTTGGATAAACTATTTTATTTACTTAAAGCCATTTTTTTTTTTCAAAAATTCTAGTAATATAGGTATTCCAAAAAAGGAAAAGAAAAAAAAAAGTTAAATAAGTTAGAGAGAAAATTAAGATAACAGTATTTCTTGGCGTGTACCCAAGAGAGTGTAGTGGAGTGAATGGTCATTTACGACCCAAATGGCCCTCAAAATCAACCAGGAAAAATTCTGGGGGGACCCACTTCTAGGAGGAGATACCAAAAACAAAAAGTCTCAGAGTCATAGGTGTGTGTGTGTTGTTTTCAGTCTTTATTCATTCATATTCACCTTCACCTTCAACCTCTTTCTTAGCTCACACACACACACACACACGCAGAGTAGTGGGTTGGGTTCTCTTCTCATTATTAATTACAATGAATCTCTCTCCCAAACTCTCTCCTTCCCTTTTGGATTCCAATCCCTAATAAAATTCCATTCTGCAACTTTCCTCTTCCTTCTCACTCTCTCTCTTCAGTTTCATTCCACATCTCTGTTTCTGTGAGTATTTTCTTTCCTTTAAACTCTCCCTTACTACATGTTTTCTTGTTTTTCAATAACTTACCAGAAAAAAAAAAAAATTAAGAAAACAAGATGACGAGGATGTTTTTGTGAGATTCTGTTTTTGTTGTTGTTGTTGTTGTTTCCTTTTTTTTATGCAGAATGATCAAAAAGGGTATGAGTTGGCTCTTACTTTTTCGTAAAAAGTACATAAAAAATTTTGTACAGTTTAATTTTAGATTCTGGGTTTTTTTTTTTTTTAAATAATTACTGTCAGCAACAAAATGGGGTCTTGGGAATTTGGCTGCTGGGTGTGTTTTTGAATAGTTTTAGTGAGCTCAGTTTAGAGAAGGGTATTTAGAGGTCTCTTGGTTTTGTAGCATATTAAAATCATCTGCTATTATATAATTTTGCTTTGATCTTATGAGTTTAGTAATTAGTACCTTTGCTATTTGGATACTATAGTCTATAGCTATATACTTATTGGGTATGTTCCATGATGATGATGTTGATTTTTGTCGTCCCATCATTTCTGAGAGTGTTATTAGCATATGCCTTGTTGTCAAGCACATCCTAGGGACTAGTGATTTTTAGTTTTTATGTGGGTAAGAGTTTTGGGAATTGACTTCTCCCGTAGGCTTTGTTCAATAATGAATTCGTGTTAATTCAGATTGAGGGATGGCTAAACAAATTGTTCCTGCACAACCGGCTGCTTCTTATGAGTATGAGCTTCTTGAAGATGATGATCAACTTAGAACTGTGGTCGTGTCATCGAGCCAGATAAGTCCTTGGATTCAACCTGCAAAATTGAAACTTAGACACAGAATTGGGAGGGGCGCTTTTGGTGATGTTTGGTTAGCAACTCATCATCAGTCAATGGAAGACTATGATCAGTTTCATGAAGTAGCTGTCAAGATGCTGCATCCTATTAAAGAGGATCACATTAGGGATGTGTTGCATAAATTTGAGGATTTTTTTTCCAAGTGTCAAGGGGTAGGAGGTGTTTGTTGGCTACATGGTATTTCAATTATAAATGGAAAGGTGAGTTTGTATTTGTATTTTATTTGTATTAGAAGCAATATATAGGGTCATTCTGTGTTCTCACATACAGGGTCCCTAAAAATGATGTTGATTTTTTATTACAGCTATGCATCATTATGAAATTCTACGAGGGATCAGTTGGTGACAAAATGGCTCGCCTTAAAGGAGGGAAGCTTTCACTGCCTGATGTTTTGAGGTGGGTTCGGACTAGATAGAAAATATGCTCTTTTTTTCTGTCTCTATTTAATGTGTAAAACATAAAATCTTTGAATGTGCCATTCTGAGTGTATGCTACTGCCTACTGCTTACAGGTATGGTATTGATTTGGCTCAAGGAACTCTAGAACTGCACTCAAAAGGGATTTTGGTGCTCAACCTTAAACCTTCTAATGTGCTTTTTAATGAAAATGACCAAGTAATGCTAGGAGATTTTGGTATTCCTTATCTGCTGCTTGGTATTCCATTGCCAAGCTCAGATATGGCTCGCAGGCTTGGAACACCAAACTATATGGCTCCAGAACAATGGCAACCAGAAGTAAGAGGTCCAATATCCTTCGAGACCGATTCATGGGGATTTGGGTGCAGCATTCTTGAGATGTTGACTGGTGTTCAGCCTTGGCGTGGGAAATCTGTAGATGAAATATATCATTCAGTTGTCAGAAAGCAAGAAAAGCCATTAATCCCTTGTGACCTTCCTCCACTACTTGAGAAACTTCTTACTGGTTGCTTTGAGTATGACTTCAGGAGTCGTCCTTTAATGACAGACATATTGCATGTGTTTAAAAGGTACCTCTACTTTTCAAACCTGTGCTTACATATGTAAAAATATTTCCTCACATAGCAGATTGCCTTTTGAGGTAGCTGCAGGAAATTTGTCATATTGCATGTAGTCTGCTCATTAGCTATGCTTGATTTGGTTGTCTGAACTAGTTTATGAATAAGTAAAGAAGAGATGTAGATGAGATGATGATTCATGTTTTAGACTATTCAAGGACTGCTACGCTAAAACTATATGTCTCCAGTTTGAAGTTCTTAACTAATTTTATATAAGTTGAGAAAATATTTAGATTGGCCGTTTCTTATATGCACCAACCCAGGGCTGTTGGGTTCAAATTTTTTATTCTGGAGTAATTATAAAATCGAATGGTCTTTGGACCTAATTGCATCTCCTCCCTCAATGAGTAAAAGGATAAGATGGTGAGACCACGAGTTCAACATGAGCGTGATTTGTACTTGCCTAAAAAAAATGGCTATTATTGGAGAGTGAACCATCATTTAAGAAAGCACATTGATGCAAAGCTTTCTTGACTTGCACAATTCAGATATGGTTTTGTAGCTTTTGCTATTTTCATCTTTCACTTAAAATTAAAATGTACTATTTAATAATTCTTATTTAGTAGATTCAATGTTTAAGATTTAATTGAAAGTAATGACTCTAATTTATAATTCAACTAAACTTTAATAATCAAAATCTATTAATAAAATGAAAGTGATGGATGAAAGTTGACGGCAGGTTTATCTTGCTGAAAAATAAAGTGTTAATTGATCACTTGATCGAAAATGAAAAATAAACATCTCCAGTTGCAAAATAGGCATGTCCTAGTATCATAGCTAACCTGAGTATGAATTTCTTAGGGTGTGAAAGATGACAAGTTTATTCTTTGATGGAAGATGCATCCATGAGAAATGAAATATTAGGAGAAGGTGAATGATTGATTCAAACTCAATTGACATGATCCATAGTTGCAAGTTTGAATTTGTTGTGGTGCATAAGGAATTAAGGATTTGGAAACCGCTATCTAGTCATTGGTGGGATCAATTGACATGATCCCAATCATTGTCCATGATGGCAAATGGATTCATGAGAATGAAATATTAGGTGAAGGTGAATGATTGACTCAAACTCAATTGACATGATCGTTAGTTAATTGCAAATTAGATTTTGTTGTGGTGCATGAGGATGTGGAAACCGCTTTCTGGTCATGGTGAACATAAGCTTTAAATTATATATCCATATAGCAGAACCCTATAATGAAATTATTGCAGAAGGTGACGAATTTCTTAGGGTGTGAAAGATGACAAGTTTATTCTTTGATGGAAGATGCATCCATGAGAAATGAAATATTAGGAGAAGGTGAATGATTGATTCAAACTCAATTGACATGATCCATAGTTGCAAGTTTGAATTTGTTGTGGTGCATAAGGAATTAAGGATTTGGAAACCGCTATCTAGTCATTGGTGGGATCAATTGACATGATCCCAATCATTGTCCATGATGGCAAATGGATTCATGAGAATGAAATATTAGGTGAAGGTGAATGATTGACTCAAACTCAATTGACATGATCGTTAGTTAATTGCAAATTAGATTTTGTTGTGGTGCATGAGGATGTGGAAACTGCTTTCTGGTCATGGTGAACATAAGCTTTAAATTATATATCCATATAGCAGAACCCTATAATGAAATTATTGCAGAAGGTGACAGTGGCCTACACAAGCCGTGTTACTCTTTGTGATTATACACCATTCAAAAACTTTCAATTAGATTAATATCTACCAAGTCTACCTTTATTGTACATGTCCTTCATATGCTTATCATGCATGCTCAAATTTCACTTGATCTAATGTCATTTACGATCCAATCCAAAACTCATTTGTTTAGTAGATTTTAAAAAGTAAAAAAATTCATACCCAGTGCGCAAAACTCCCACTTTTGTGGGGTTTAGGAGAGGTCATAGTAAGCAGCCTTACCCCTAAATTTTTTGGTTGAGAGACTGATTCTTAAACTTGAGCATGAACACCTGGTTTGTATTTTTTGATGGAAGGCACTTGCCATCGCACCAAGGCTTGTCCTCTGGTAGTCTTAAATTATAAAAACTGTTTTTGACATTTTTTAGAGGTAGTTCTTAATTTCCTATTATCTTGTTATTTGGCAAGCATTATGGCCATGTACACAACAACCACTAAGACTTAGTCCCAAAATTCTAGGATTGACTATGGATTCTAAACAGACTAGTCAAGGTCAGTCACATGATGGGTATGTGGAGGTCATATTGGGTTTGGCAAAATATTAATACTACGAACCCCCCCCCCCCCCTCCCCTTTAATGATATATATGGTCAGGTTTAAATTACACCTAGTGTAAATTTTGGTAATGTTACACCACTCAATTATTTTTTATTAGATGTGTATTTTGACAAATCTTCTATAGAATTGCATTTCTCCTTATACTCTCGATGTTTGCAAAATTTCATGATGATTAGAAATCAATAACCATCTCATTTGTAAAATGTTAAAGTTTTAAGTTTTTTGTATTTTAAAATTCTTCAAAAAACATAAGTTCATGAATCAAATTGTAAATTGATTTTATTAATACTAAATTTGGGGTGCATGTTGAGAAGAGTGAGAATTTGCAATCCAATGGTGTAATTTTTAAAATATTAGTCCAATAAGAAGTTACTGAGTGATGTAACATTAACTAATAATTATGCTTCCAGATGGCAGCCTGAGGGTACTTGACCCGCCCGATGACCCTAGTGGGACAGATTTTATCTGACCCATTTATGTAGATGGGATGGGGGTGGGTCCTCTATGGCTCCACCTGTATCGGGGATCATTGCACCCGACCTGAACCTGGCCTGCTAATATTAAAAAATATGATAAAAACCTTCTACCCTCAGCCACTCTGCCCTTGACCCCTCACAGCCCCATTGCCCCCCCCAAAAAAAATTATTGCCGCCTGCCGATCTGCCCTTCACTACCCTCTCACCCCAATCTGCCCCACATTAGTTACCTTCTCTTTCTCTCTCTCTCGTATCAATAACTTGGTGTCTACCTTTGTTCTAATTGATCCTCTTTTTTGAGTTCAACTACTGTGGAGGCAAAGGATCCACCTGAAACTTAGGGTTACTCTTATTTCTATTCTAAATTATTCTTGGTAGTGCATATGTACATCCAATAATAATTTCCATTACCTATCCCAAAAAAAAAATCTAAGATATTTACTTGCCTCTTGGATGTGCATATGTGTGCTTCCTTATTTTAACAAACACCACCCCCCCCCCCCCCCACCCACGGGCGCACAGGCATGCACTCTTCTCAAATTATGATAGAGATGGTAACAAATTTGAAGCACACATGTTTTTTTTCCCCTCAAAGTTGATTTTTTGCTTCTTTTTTTTTTGGGGGGGGGGGGGGTGTGGGGGGTTTGTTTAGAGTTAGGTGCAAGGTAGATATAACAGCATAAATTTGTTTATTAGAGGATTTTGGCTAGTAGAGACAACTGAATGAAGGTTTATTCTAGATTTCCTTATTTATATGTGCTAGAATTTGCACTTGACATTTGAGTAATGGGTTTGATTTATGGATGTGTATAGTGTTATTCTGTAATATATTCATATATTATATCTATGAATCTAATTTATCTTCTATCAACTATGATTTCTAAATGAGTTTTTTATTTTTATGTATTATAAGAATATTGATCATATAAGTAAAACTATAAATATGATTTTTGTTTGACTTATCAAAAAAATATATAATTTGTTTGATTTGTAGATTTTTTAAATGTGTTTTTTCATTCTTGAATTCCGATTATTTGTAGATTTTTGTTTTTTTATTGAATTTCATCTCTTCCCAAAGATAAAATTCTGGTTCAGATTTGCATACATCCTCTTCCCCCTCCCCTCTTCCCAAAGATGATTTTTTTTTTTTTTTTTTTTTTTTTTTTTCTGTGTGCGTGAACTTTCATGAATAATATTAGAAAGATACTTGGTCTATGAAAACCAATTTGGATTCCCATGGCTGATTTAAAGCTGCGTATGGTATATATTGCTTATCTAGATAAGCCTCAGAAGATTATCATTTGGATGTCCTTACTCCTTATCAGCTGTAATTTATTTTGTTACTTCTACCTGTTTATTACTTTTATAGATGATTTACATTGCAGAAATTATGGCTAAGCAGCTGTCTCCAATAAATGACCATATTATTAGTTGTTTTGCGGAAGCAATTACTTTATTTAAACCACTTGAGGTGATTATGCAAGAGGAAAAAAAGAAACTGTCTGTATGGGACAAGTTTGTTACTTATTAAGGGTGCGTATTGTAAATCAGAGGTATTCCCATAGTGGCATATATTAGAATTCACCCATATTCCTTTAGATGCCTCTTTAAAAGTTTAAACATTTATTGTACTCGTGGACCGGCATAGATACTTAATTCTTACTAATTGCACTGTCCATATTGGAGCTAGCAAACTCAATGCTTGCCTTGCTGTGGCTCCTGTTTACCTCCCAGCATCTAAGGCTTATCAATTTGAATAGCAAGGCCCCCCATCTTTCATTTGATATGATTATTAACCAAGTGACAAACAGAGCAGTACCTTGGTGGAAATATTCCTTTTATGAAAATGTTAAATGTTATTCTCAAATACACACCTAGGAACTATTCTTCTGTTCATGTTTTAAATTGTTCAGCTTTAATTTTACTTGAGGTAATCTTTCGGCTAGTTAGTCAATGGTACTTGTGTGTTATTGATTGACACAAATGTGCAGCTTGCAGAATGCTCTCAACAATGATGGAGGCTGGACAGGTCTTGGGACTGGATCAATCATGGAAAAATCGAGTAACACTGGTTACACGGAGTGGTTCCTTGCAAAGGATCGTCTGCAAGTGGGTGACACAGTGCGATCCAGAAAGCCACCAAACTCGTGCAAACCTGAAAACATGGATGTTCCAGAAGGAACAGTTGTGGGTTTAGAACGTGATGCAGATAGAGACGGATTTGTTTTGGTGAGGGTCCATGGCATCCATGACCCGTTAAGGGTTCACATTTCAACTCTGGAGCGGGTCACGTTTGGCTTGGCAGCTGGTGATTGGGTACGCTTAAAGGAAGAAGACAAAAAGCACTCACCTGTGGGTATTATTCATTCCATAAATCGTGATGGTAGTGTGGATGTTGGATTTATTGGGATGGAAACTCTTTGGAAGGGGAGCTCTTCAGAGTTCCAGATGGCAGAATCTTACTGTGTGGGTGAGTTTGTTAGACTGAAAGCCACTGTTCTGAGCCCTCGATTCAAATGGCCTCGTAAAAGGAGTGGGGCTTGGGCTACAGGGAGGATTTCTTGGATCTTACCAAATGGGTGCCTTCTTGTCAAGTTCCCGGGGATTTTGACTTTTAAAGATGAATGGAGCTCTTTCGCCGATCCAGCTGAAGTAGAAATGGTTACATTTAACACTTGCCCAGGGATGGTAAATAAGTACCAACACCTTGAGGATTTTCACTGGGCAGTGAGGCCACTTCTGATTACATTGGGCCTATTTACAGCCATGAAGCTAGGCGTTTTGGTTGGGAAGAAAATTGGGAGGTCAAAAGTGAAGAAGCAACAGACCAGTGCTATACACACAGATGGTCAACACATGGATGGCCAAAATGCTGGCAGCTCGGCTTGGATCCCTCCAAAAGTGGCAAATATGCTTTTCAGAGAAGGTGTAAGCACTGCTCGGTAGTTGTCGTTCTTAGCTTATCAGCCCACAGCTAGTTAAGTTTGCTAATGTACATACAGATTGGCTAGCTTGTTAGCTAGTGTAGGGCATTTTACGGACTTTCTGGCTGAAGTTCAATAGGAATAAATATTTCTGTCAAATGTTTATCTACAGCTTCAGCACAAAAGCATATATCTGGCTGTTCATAATTGTAAAGGTACACTTATGCTAGTTGACTAATATGCTGTTATTATTGTTATTTTGGTTGGTTCAATATGCTCATTTTAAACTCACGAAAACCTAGTCATCAAACGTAGGATTTGTTATGACTTATGAATATGGTGGCAGTTTGCAGCTTTGAGGTAATGATTGTTCTTTAGGGTACTTCCAAAGGCTTTAGAGCTTGAACATGTGTTCTTGGCCCAGCAATGTAGAAGAAAATTCCTCATGAACCACGTTAGCTAAGCATGTCCTCATAAATTTTTTAGGCAAAATTAGTTACCATACAACAAAAAAACAAAGCTTTCTTTTTTCTTTTTTTTTTGATAAGTCAAAAAAAAAAAACACACAGCTTTCACATCCGGACATTAGATGTCAACAAGGTTACAGTAAAGGAAGGTTACGGTAAAGGAACAGATCCATGCTGACTTTTTGATGACAAGAAAAACAAAGCTGTAAGATACGTATTTACAAAATCTGGTCATTGGGTCATATGTGTGCATTTGAATACAGTTTTTTTTAACTCAGTTTCTTGCTGATTGTTATTTGTTTAAAGTTGGTCAGAGTATAATTGCATCTTA
This sequence comes from Quercus aquifolioides, assembly GCA_019022515.1. NCBI lineage: Eukaryota > Viridiplantae > Streptophyta > Magnoliopsida > Fagales > Fagaceae > Quercus > Quercus aquifolioides. Next base: position 83,092,538 of record CM032327.1, read on the forward strand.
AAAACGTAAACAGACTGTACATAAACAAATAAACTAAAAAGTTAAACAAAAAAGATGACGACACAGACTATATATCAGTCTATTCTGCATCAACAATACCAGCCTCTTGCACAAGCTGTTTAGTCAAAGCTGAAAGCCTTGTGACTTCCAACGAAACCTCAGTTAGACATTTACTTTTCTCAGCAACACCTATCCTAGTATCACAGCCATTTTCTGGGAAGACTCCTATATCACTGTCAGTGTCAATGCTTAGACTAATCATATTTAAAAGTTCTCGACTCATATCTGCAAGTTTGTGGAGAGCACAAGTGGCAGCTTCAACTTCCAATTGAGCTGCCTCAAGTTGAAGCTTCTCAATTGCCAAGTCCCCAATACTTCTATCACCAATTCTCTCTTGTGCCAAAGCGTAAAGCTTCCTTAGATCATTAGCATCTTCTTTCATTTCTTCTTTTAACTTTTTCAGTTCTTCCTCCCTTGCACCTAATCTCCCAAGAACAGCTTTGAGCTCTTCGTCTTTGATTGTTAGAGCCCTCTGTACACCTAGTATTTCCTTTTCTTTCATTCTTAAGCTTTCTGTGGTCAACTTGAGCTCAGTTTCAAGTTGTTTTTTATGCATGCTAAAATCATCCTTATTTTTCTCTAATAGTTGCTGGAGAAATTCGTCGCCCATGTCATCAAATGCTCTCATCGCATCAGAGTCCTCAACCTTAATGGACGTGACCAATTTATTTGTGAGCTCTACAATCCGTTCTACCACAGTTTCAGCTTCAGAAAATTTTAGCTTTGCATCATATAAATCGTCTTGCATCATCTGAACATGTTTGTCTTTCTCCTTCAGCATAGTTGTGGCCTGGATAAGCTGATCCTCTCTATTGTTCATTAGCATCTTTAGCTCTCCAATTTCCTGGTTTAGTTCCTCCAACTTCTTCCTCGCATTAAGGAGTTCCAAGTCTTTCTCCTCCAAGATAAGCTGAAGGGTAGTCTGCTCAGATTTCAAATGCTGGATTTCTAGCTTAGCATCCACAGACTCTGACTCTTTCACCTGAAGAATATTATGCATCTCTTCAAACTCAGTGTTTTTCTGCTCAAGCTCTTCCTGGAGAAATGACATCTCCTGGATTGCCTGCTGCAGAGAAGATCTCTCTTTCTTCAACTCATCCTGCAACTCTTCCATTAGCTCCTTCTCCATGGCTAAGTCCTGTTCAAGCTCCTTGTTTCGAGCCTCTGCAACCCTAAGCTTTACTCTCTCGCTCTCTACTTCTATTTGAGCATCTTTCAAACTCGCCATGTAAGACGCAATGCTTCTTTTCTGTTCTTCCAGCTCTGCTAGTTGCTTTTCCAACTGCACCTCTTGTTCTTCCATTTTCTGCCGAGAGGATGCCAGAGATTTCTGAGAAGAAACCAACTCGGACCTCACGTCGGCAAGAAGTTTCTTTAATCTTCTGAAATCCTCAAGAGTTTCATTAGTTTCCCCTGCATGTTTAGAAGCTTCTTCTGCCAGTTTCCTCAGTTCTTCCTGTGCTAATAACCATTCCATCGTCCGATTCTCCAAATTGGCCTCTGCAACTTTTAATTTCTCCTCTTCAAGTTTCCTTGAGGTCAGAGAAAATTCTAGTTCTTCTTCTTTATCCCGAATAGCTTTCCGGAGTCCTTGAAGTTCATCTTCTTGTTTCCGCATGACTTTATTGGCTTCATTTAAGAGACGAGCTTTAGATTTGAGATCAGAATCTGTCTTAGCAGCTTCTTCACTCTTCTTCACCAGTTCATTTCTCATTTTATTCATTTCCTCTTCTTTCAAAGATAGTGCAGATTGGGCGGCAGCAATATCCTGGTCTTTCTCCTTGAGTTGAAGCTTAAGATCTTCTATCTGACCGGCTTGAGAAGCTAAATTATGATTAGCTTGCTTCAGCTCCTCTTCCAATTGTTCATGATTAGAGCAAGCAGCAGCAATTTCTTTTTCACGTTGCTCCAACTCCTCCTTTGCACGTTTTAATTCACTGTGTTCCAACAAGACTATCCTTTCTGCATCTTGTAGATCTTCTTCCTTTTTCTGTAAGGCTGCCAATGCAGCATGAAGATCAGACTCCAGGACCTCAAGGTTAAGCACCAGCTGAACATCTTCAGGGAGTTGAGAATCTCTGCTCATCTGCTCTTCCAATTTCTGCGTCTGTGCAAACAATCTCTCAAGAAGAATCTTTGCAGGTTCTGTAACCCCATTGTCATTAATCCTTGAATTCCTGTTATTTAGTACTGATCTGATGACCCTCAAGGAATGACCCCGACTTTTTGTTGTTATCATAAAAGCTATTTTATCCTCTTTGTTGAGCTTCAAGGAGCATAACTACAGAAAACATTACAGGACTATAAATATTTGTTCAATTATTTAGACACCTATCAATCCCTCCTACCCTCCCCTCCCACCCCACTCCTTCTAAGAATAAGTAGAACCTTATCAACCCAAATGTACATGCATTTTTATAGTCACTAGCTTTCAAGTAAAATTTAAATAGGAGCTGAATGTGAGATGTTATGCAGAAATGTATTGGTCAGCAAAGTAAGTATAATAAATCCAATGGCTGCTTCCCAATAAGGAGACTTACAACATTGAAGAAAGAGAAGATAGATGAAGAGTGAACACAAGCCAAAAATCAAATTTAGAACATGTGACAATCTCAAATGTTAATGTCTGCAATAACAATGTTTTCCTGAAAAGCTTATAAAATCATTTGAAATCTCAAATTCTGTGGAGACCCTGTAAGTATTAAGTTTGCTTTTTATCTATTCTACAGTTTACCAAAGCCTTTTCCAAAAAGTGGCAAATTTCATTAAAAAAGATTCCAAAGTTGAATTTTGGAGGGAATAGGTAGAGTCTTGTCAAGTGTTGTAGAAATTTTACTAAAATAGTTTCTAAATGCAACAAATAGGAAACAAAATCATATAATGCTCTAAGAACTGCATTTTTTCCAATATATGTCAAAGTTTTGGATTTCTCGGATTTCTACGGAATCATAATTTCTATCATATATTTTATGATTCGAGAACCAGATTAAGATTTGTCTCAGAAGGTCCTTGGCAGATGATTCTTAGCTATTATGCAAGAGCTGCACTTTCTTGTACTAAATAGCCTTATAGGTATTGGAATACATAACAGGTTCCCAAATGATTTTTCCCTTGAGTTCTTAAAACCATGAGAATCTACACCTCTTCGTAACATCACCAAGCTACTACTCACAGAATCTAATCTATATTTTCCATTATTAATTTATATCTTTTTATTTCAACCGCCAGTTCGTTACTTTTTCTACTCAGCCAGTCACCAAATTAAGATTTTGTTTTTATGCTAATCAACCAAGCCAGAGTACAGAAGATAAAAGCAAACATGAGGATCTTACAAAATAAAAACCAAATACTAATTGAATATAATGAAACTAGGAAATAAAGTTCAACTGGCATCTCCTTATATTCCTTGATAAGTAATAAGATTTATTGATATTAAAAAAAGGGTCAACAAATCAACTACCAAAATTACATAAATCAAGAAAAAGAAGAAAAATGTCGGTTTCGACAATCAATCCAATAAGGTCCTAAAGAAAGATAAGTTGAGGCCGGCAAAGGTCACTCATTATCTTCAAAACAAACACCTGATATTTGTAACTATCGAAAATTTATCAAAGAGAGAGAGAGAGGTACCTTGGAGCTGCGAAGGTAAGAAGAGGTGGTGGGAAGATTGGGGAGGAATGCCATGGCCCACTTCTGGGTCTTGGGTGCACATTCGTGCTCTTACTTCAATGATCTATACTTTTTTTTGTGGTGTCTGATAAATCGCCTCCAAGCTTCATCACCCAATAACCACAGAAAGAAAGAGAGATTTTATAGTGACATAAAGGGAGGGCTTGTGAGTGGAAGGAAGGGATTGATTCTTTGGAGGGAAAAAGAAAAGTAAAGACCAGTAGGAAAGGCTCACGTTAGCAATAATAAAGACCCACCCCACCAGTACAAAACAAGTTTTCCTTTCCTTTTTTTTTTTTTTTTGCGGCGCGGAGAAAAGAGGGAACTGGAGGAACACCTTTCTCACGAGTCACGACTCAGTCTTCTCTTGCAAAGGTGAAGCTTTGGATAAAGTAATGAATCCTACGTGTTGGCTGATGTACCAAGTAATTGGTGTCGGCAGCGAAAAAGTCAAGTAGCATGTAATTTTTCACAATTTTTTTGCCACCTGCTTCGACGTGAAAGAATGTAATCGGTGAAAATAAAAATGGTGGGTTCACAGTGTAAGGAATAGTTAATTATTTGCCGTTTATCTCAAAATTGTGATAAAAAAGTTGTACAATAATTTGTAGTTCTAGAACTTCTCATCGGCTACTCTTATATTGCCATTTTTGAATATGTATCGTGGGACCACCACACACATTTGGTGTGATAGTCACTTCACAAGTATAAGTACTTATGGGGTCAGGGGCGTAGCCAGGAATTTTTACATGGGGGGGCCAATTCGAACCATGAAGGTTGAAATCGATGACAATGAGTATCATCGTTGTATGGATAGTCTATATTTTTAGTTTGATATGGACCTTCTTTGAGATAAGCTCATCGGATTTCATCTTGTTTGTTGATAAGAAATTCACATATTTGTTTACGTGATCCTGGATCACGATCTATCTCTTCAGATTGAATTCTTGAACATTTGGAGGGGTCAGGGTGTTCATCAGGCATTGAAGTATCAACATTTGTTTCTACAGCCACAGGTGTCCTAATTTCTGAATTGTTAACATCTTTTTTCTTAAAAAATGCATCAATTGTTTTTTCGTTTGCTCATAATTCTTTTAGCTTTAAGAATATGACTCAAAAATTAACCTTAAAAGAAGTTTAAAAAATAAAATTTTAATTAGTAATTTTTACTTAGTTATATGGATGTTATTCATACTCAAGAAAAAACAAAATTTCCACTATAATTTAAACATACAACCCATTTTTAATATGACTTTAATTAATAATAACCCCTCAAACAAAAACAAAAATTAAACACACAAGTATTGGTACACAACATAAACAAAACAATTTAACAACACTCATAGCTACATTCACATCCACAGCCACATGATATCTAACTAATCAAAAATAGGTAATAAATCAAAATAATTTTACCTTAGAAACTTTGTCTTCACAAAATGTAAAGATGGGTCACCCGTGTGGCAATGCCTACTGTCTCTGCCTGATTGCCTCAAACTTTAGATCTTTCCTTCAAGACTCATCACAAACAATCTCCCCATGCCTTCAATCGTGTATTTCTCTTAAAATCTATGAAAATATAAAGAGCATGTGAATATTTAAGTGTAGATAGTTGAGAAAATAAAAAAAAAAAGACACTAAAAAGAGATGAATGTCTAATGATTAAGAAAGAGAAGAAAACTCACCAGTCACCAAGTAGTCACCAAGTTCCAAAACTAAAGCTGATGAAAAAAGAAAAAATTGGTCAGGATTTTTTTTTTGAGACTGTGAGTACAAAAGGCTGGAGTTTTGGGGGCTGGTAGGTAGGCAATGGTATAGTGCAAATGAAAGTTTATCAAAGAAAACCAAACAAAAGAATAAGAAGTAAAGAAAGGGATTCCGTGGGTCAGTGGGTGGATTTTTTGAGATGAAGAGAAAGTGAAATTTTGTTTTTAGTGTTTGGACTTGAGCGGGCTAGCTTGTTTTATTTGGAGTACATAAGGTGATAAGGCCTAAAACTAAAGCTGGGCTTGGGAGAATAATTGAGAATTGGGCATTGGGGGGGCCGGTTGTCCAATATAGGAGGGGCCCAATTTTTTTTTTCTACCTACTCTAATGGAAAAAAAAAAAAAAAAAAAAAAAAAAAATTTGCAGGGGCCGTGGCTCCGCCCCTGTATGGGGTGTAGAGGGTAAGGGTCGGGGTTCAAGTCTCCAGAAGGAAGTTTCACATACATATACACTTAAATTTAGCTAGAATAGAAATTCTATCTTGTATAAAATATATATATATATATATATATCGTGAGGTCCATGGTCCACATGGTGTGAATGTGACATTTTCATACTAATGTGACATTTTCATAATAAATCTTAAATGGTAAATTATTGCGGTTGAAAAAAAAGTTATTTTAGTGGTGGTAGATTACTATGATTGACAAAAAAAAAAAAAAAAAAAAGTAATTTCAGTGGGTTCAAATTAGAACCAATTATAACTTATGACTTAGGATTTGTTATAAAAATATTGTGAACTTAACACTTCTCATATTTTGATACTTGCCAAGTGAAAACTCAAAACTCCCAATTAAAGTGGTCTATGTGTGGAAATAAAAGATGTATAAATTAAAGATAAGATCTAAAACTTGGCTCTTAAGGTTTTTTTAAAATCAACATATGGAAATAAAAAGAGGAAGAGTCTAAATTCTCTGTCCCACTTAGAGTTATGAGTAATTATTAGGTTTTTTCGAAGTATAGAGAAATTTTTTTGTTTTTGTTTTTTTATATACATTTACAATAGATCTCATTAATTTAATTTATAGTATTTAAATGTGAGAGGGGGAAACACCACATCTCCCTACTCCGAAAACACCTAATAATTTTCTAAAGAATTAGCATCATGTGTTGTAGTGACAAGTGTAGGTCACACACCCATGTCATGTGAGTGGTGACATAGGGTATCACCAATTGAATAAAATCATTTTCCTACTTATTACATGGATTGAAGGGCTCATTTCTTGGGTTCCAGTTAACTTAACTGGAAAGTCTTTGATGGTTGTATAAAAGATCTAGGGTTCAATCTTCGCCTACACCAAAAACTGATTGGTGTCTTGATCTGATGATAAAAAGTTATCATCAAGAGCAAACGTCATAGGTTGAAACTTTTTAAAAAAAAAATTTTAAAAAAAAGAAAAAAAGCTCCCATTTCAAAACTATATGTAATGATAGGTGAAAAAATTCAACTATTTAGGCAACAAAATCAGAATTATCTCAAAGTTGAAGAATATAAATAGTAATTTAATGAAAGAGGAAAACAAATGGGATCTAGGCATACACAAAGGGACAAAATCAGGATTTTTTTTTTCTTCGGAAGGCCAAAGCAATAATTTTTTTTTTACTATTCAAGAATAAGAAACATACTAAAATTTAAAACTAAATTAATATATAAAAAATAAATTAAGGGTTATGCTAACGAGTGCCCTTAAGGTATTGGTTAACAATCCAGTTAAAGAAAGTTTTTATGGGAAAAGAAAAAAAAAATCAATTAATGTTTTGACAGCTTTTTTCATTTCCCATAAAAGTGATGTCAAAATTTTCCTAAAATAGATTGTTAACCAATGTCCTAAGGGCACTCGTTAGCATTTCTCATAAATTAAAATCCATTCAATATTAACAAAATACAAACAAAAGAAAATATATAAAATAATTTCTACCCAATCATTAATGATCTAGCAAAATGAAACTCAACATTCTTTTAAATCCAAAAAATCATCCATGAATGATTTTGTACTAAATGTGGCAACAATTTTCTTTTCAATGTATAAAATCAAGGCGAAAAGCACATTTTAGTCCCTACATTTTCAGGCGATTCTCATTTTAGTCCCTACATTTTATTTTTACCGCTTTTAGTCCCTATCCTGAAAAACGCTTCCCGTTTTGGTCCCTGCCGTTACTCATTTAACAGAAATATCCTACGTGGCAAACGATCCAACAATAAATGCTGACGTGTCTATTAAAATAATATTAAAAAAGCCACATCAGATAAAAATAATATTTAAAAATGCCACGTCAGCAATTTAATTTTTGAAAAAAGCCACATCAAATAAAAATAATATAAAAATTTCTAACCTAATTATTTTTTTTTAAAAGAAAAGAAATTAGTTAAATTAATTTTTTTTCCTTTTTTTTGGAAGAACATGAAGAACGTGTTCTTCATTTTTCTTCCCCACAAACCCAGAAAATCATACACCACAAACCCAGAAACCCAGAAATCGAACCACAAACCCAGACACCACAAACCCACAAACCCAGAAACAAAATCACCAAACACCCACTGCCGAGAAACCCACAAACCCAAAAATCAAACCACCCATTGCCAAGCAATTCATACCCAAACCCAATACCTAACTCACTAGACACCTAAACAAAAAATCACCAAACACCCAAAAAAAACCCAAAGGCACGACCACCACCACCTCGAATAGAACCCAGCCACCACCAAAACCCGGCTACCAACGAAACCCAACTACTGAAATGCTAGCCAAACTGATCCAGCAAACACCAACGAAACCCAACTAACGAAACCCAGCCACCAAACAGACCCAGCAAGCACCAAATCTCACCACCAAACTGATCCAGTAAGCATCGAAACCCACCACCAAACGGATCCAGCAAACACCGAAAAAAACCCACCACCAAAGCCGGCCACCGATTCAACTCCACAACCGAAACCCACCACCGAAACGCCACCACTAAAACCCAACAACCACCAATTCGATCCAACCAAAACTTAGTTAGATGAGAAGAGATAGATGAGCGAAACATGCTGTGAATAGAGAAAGAGGAATGGGAAACGTAGAAGAGCGATATAGAGGGAGAGATGGAGAACTGTGAATAGAGAAAGAGGAATGGCAAATATGCTTTTTATTTTGTAAATCTGAGTGATTTTATGGTTTTGGTTGCTAAGAAAATGCAAGAAAAGAAAAGTAAATTTTTAATTTTTAATTTTCTGGGCAAGCTTAGTTGGGGAAGAAAAATGAAGAACACGTTCTTCATGTTCTTCCAAAAAAAAGGAAAAAAAATTAATTTAACTAATTTCTTTTCTTTAAAAAAAAAATAATTAGGTTAGAAATTTTTATATTATTTTTATCTGATGTGGCTTTTTTCAAAAATTAAATTACTGACGTGGCATTTTTAAATATTATTTTTATCTGACATGGTTTTTTTTAATATTATTTTAATAGGCACGTCAGCATTTACTGTTGGACCGTTTGCTACGTAGGATATTTCTGTTAAATGAGTAACGGCAGGGACTAAAACAGGAAGCATTTTTCAAGATAGGGACTAAAAGCGGTAAAAAAAAATGTAGGGACTAAAATGGAAATAGCCTGAAAATGTAGGGACTAAAATGTGTTTTTCGCCTAAAATCAAAGAATCAATTATAAAATTATCTTTCATTTTATTACAAACAAATTTTGACAATATTGATGACTGAAAATTCTTGTATGGTAATTGCAATAGAAATTGAAAGAGTAACTAGAATTACAACTATTCATGAAAGGAAACAACATAAATATATCACAAATGAAGAAAACCATATGTATTCTCATTATATATCCAAAATTCTTCTTACTAAAAAGCAAATTAGTTCTAACAAGTTCCCAAAAAAAAAAAAAAAAAAAAAAACCAAAAAAAAAAAACAATCCTTTAAGTGGAGTCAAATAGCATGACATCAACCTTAATCTAAAATATCAATATTTTAACTTTGGATCCTTAACACCAAACAATCAAACTATAATGTCAGAATGCATATGGGTCAAGTGACCATTTTATTTTTTAAATTTTCTAGACCAACTTTCTATTTGGAATGACTAGTTTCAATTTGGGGGCTATATATATATATGCGTGTGTGTGTGTGGTCACGACCTAAAACCATATTTTTATTGACTTAAAGAATATGCCCAAAAACTAGCAAGTCAAACCTATACAAAACTATTCCACGTAAAAATATAGAGAGTAAGTTAAACTTTAAATCCATATGAAAAACATCTTTGTAATATAATAGTCTCAATCAAAAAATATATATACAAGTTCAGCTCTTAAAAAACCAACTAGTAGATGATATCATAAAATTCTCCGACGATGGCAGAATCTAAAAAATACAATGACACATTCTCAAATATTTTAATTTATGTTTCTGCTAGGAGGAAGTCAGAACTTGAATTAAGGAGGAGTCAGGAGACCTTGCTGCTGACTGAGTGCATCAGTTCCGGCCTCCTGCTTTGCTATTGCTTAGTCATTGAGGTTTTTTTGCGTGCATTTACTATTAGGTAAAAACAAAATTATTTTTTTTAGAATTTTTAAAGGGGTAGGATTGTTTGTTTTTGGTAAAATTTGTTTATTGGGCTTAAGTTTTTTTTGTTGCTTTGCTATTAGTCATTTTTGTTGGAGTAATTTTTTTGGACTTGTATATTTTGTTTTAAATTGTAGATCTATAAAAAATATTATGACCATTAAAAGGAGGAAAATGCTAGAGTTACAATTTTTTTTTTTATAAATTGCTGATGTGGTAAGTGGTAGTAAGTAAAAAAGTAATGTAAGTAATGGGTGCACATGTGAATCAATAAAAATTTGTTAACTCAACTGAATGCTCGGATTTGTGCTAAAACACAAGAGCTTGTTCAGATCCCTAATAAAAAACTTACGACTAGATTGCTTTTACTCTAACTTAAACAAAGTACGGAACAAAAGTAAACATGCGCAATGAACTGATAACACTACTCTAAGCCATATTCATCCACAATCAACAATAAAATGAAAGCTTAAAGAGTAGGGAAGAGAGATGCAAACACAAGATAACACCAAGACGTGTTATCGAAGAGAAAACTGAAAAATTCGACGAAAAACCTCTACGACCCTCCAAGTCAAAATCAATTTACTAGTGAATAAGTTAGAGTACACGAATAACAAAAGACCCTACTTGAGCCCTCCAAGCTCCTGCTACCAACGGACTTCTCGGAGTCTTGTCTTCGCTAGCTTTTCAGATCCCGCAATACCACCCAATTGCATCCGCCAAGGCTTAAGGCTCACCGGCTTCTTTTGGCAAATTCCCAAAGCTTCCCAAGTTCCAAAATACTCTCTACACTTTGAATAGATGTGGGTTGTGTTTGGATACAAATCTCCTCTCAAGGTATGACAATGAGAGAGGGAAGGAGAAAAGACTACAATGATTTCTCACTAAAGAATGAGTAGCTCTCTCTCTCTAAAAGATGGGTGTGTTGTGTTGTAGAAACCTATCTAAGGTTTTCTCTCTAAATAGCATTTCCTTATTTTTGTGGGTAATGAGAGTATATATAATATGGGTAAAGGGTAAGAAAGTCACACTTAAAATCCTCCAAGCAGAGAGTTTCGCAAGTACCTCATGAGATGGCCTGTCTCGCAAAATACCTGCAAAATGCAGCCTAACACTTGACTCTTCAGCTTCCAGCATGTGCCTCTCATGTGACATTTTCGCGGGAACCTTTACTCACGAACTTCTTGCAAGCTAATAGCGAAATTGCAGTGATCTTTATTTGAAGTTTGATTCTTCACCAACTTAGCACTAAAGTCAATACAATAATATCTCACAAAATACAAGGAAATAATTTAATGCACTTACAACACTTTTTGTCATGTAATGAAGCCAACATAAAGCATAGTTATAAATTACAATTTTACATCAAATGTTTGTAAAAATATTGTAAAAAAGTTTGTGACAAAAAGCATTATTCTTAAAACAATCAATGATATTGTTAAGAGAGTAACATGTAATTTTGTAGAACAAAATTGCTAAAAATAGTGTGTATATATATATATATATATATATATATATTGCAGTACCATTGCTCACTAGATGGCATAGTCAACCAACTTTGATCATATCATTTTTCTAACTTTGTTGTGTACTTTTTTTACCTACTGTTTGTAAGTGAACTTGGTTTAACCTTATGGCAAATGTTTATAATATTTTTCATGGCATACAGGAAAAGGTTGAAACTCAGTTGAGTTTCAAATGGTTTAAGCAACTTTATAACCATTTTTTTGCCTTTTTAGAGGGTTGTTTAGGTTGCCAACAGATTGACATCCAAATAATAATAATAATAATAATAATAATAATAGTAAAAAAGAAAAAAGAAAAAGAATTATGTTTAATAATCCAAGTTAACATCAATAGCATCACTACAATTGATCATTCTCGTACTTACGCACATGTTACATAATAGTTTTGATTTTACAAAGGTAACCCATACTGAGGGTATACATTGATCATTTCTGTGTGGGGTGTAAGGGGCAAGGGCCGGGATTCAAGTCTCCAGTAGAGAGTTTCACACACATATACACTTAGATTATGCTAGAGTAGAAATTCTATATTGTAAAAAAAAAAAAAAAAAAAAGAGATTCACTAACAAGTAACAACATAGAAGAAAAGGCCTAGTACTGGGCTGCCCTACTATGATATTTATAACTCTATGTAGCATTCATCCTCTGTTAGCAATTTCTACACCAAATAAATCGAACCCAAAACCCACTGGAATTTTTGAGAGACCCATGAATTTTCACCTCACAAATTAGGCCCAAGACTCCATTCAAAGCGGCCCTTCGAGCCACCTAAGAAGATAAGGGATCCAGCCCATATGTTCACAACAGCCCAATGAATGCAAAAAGCCTGGAGCAAGGTCAAGAAGAAAAGACTGAAAGGAGAACTGAGTAGCTGCTGGGCTTGTACAGATGGAATGAGCTGACAGGTGGATTAGTCAAAATAGAGGGCAAAGGACACAAAGCTTGAGCATGGAGGAATAGAAGCTCAAAAAGTCTAGAGACACATTCTTGCACACATTTTACCACAACTCTTACATATGTTAAGTAGCGATTGGATTAATTTTCACAATTACTAGTAGTAGCCTTCATGTGTGAGTAATATATTAACAAATATGAGAGTTGTGTTAAAGTGTGTGACAAAATGTGTATTCTTATAAAAACTAATAGCAGCTTGACGCGTGACAAAAGGACTAAAAAATCAACTTGTACAGCTTGGTCTATTGTCAGCAATAAAGAAGAGGCAAGAAATCTTTTTGACATCACATGTGCAAATGCAAAAAAGGAGGTTTTCCTCTTGCAGTTCCGAATGATTCTTGAGAAACCATGATTGAAACTCAATGAGTGAGGATTTTTCTCCTCTAACATTTCTTGTGCACTTGACAAAATCTCATCACAAGAAGATACAGTATTTGATTAATGAACCAAGCACATGGATCACTAATAGGACCAAATTGGAAAATCGTGGTTTGTTGGGCTTAAAGATGTGTTTAGTAGAGGTTGATTGAGTGACATGGAATTTGGCAAGTCCTACTCAACCTTTTTGATAACGCTTAAGTTGATGAGACTAGCATTGCTATTTACCCAAAACCTGATAAAGAATTAAATGCTGATATGATGACAAGGCATTCATGGTCCAGTCATCAAGTGTCTCTTGCACCAATTAGGAAACATGAACAAATGGCTTGAGAAAAGCAAAATTTTTTATTCTTAGCTTGGGGTGTGCATGGGTAGGATTAGATCGGATTAAAGATTTTATCAAGCCAACCAAACTCATCATATGTATTAAAACTTGGGTTGAGTTAGTGGGTTATGCTTACACGTTTCATACCTTATAATAATAATAAAAAAATTAGTTTTAAGTTCCTTTATGTTAGGCTTCTCAAAAAAAAAAAAAAAAGTTCCTTTATGTTAAATTATTACAATTTGCATAATATGACGAAAATAAATTAATATGCTCATAACTTTATTTTTTTTAATAAAAGCCACTCGGTATACGCAATGGAATGTTATATTATTTTAATCTCTCTTTGTCAAAACTTTTCCATCCACTGATTAAAAAAATAAAAAGACTTTATTATCCACTACTTAACAACAATGATTATTTTGACATAATAACAAAAAAATTAATGACTAAAATGACCCATTTGAAAAGTTATGGACCGTTTTGTTTTACTTTTTTTTATAGGAGTTTTGAACCATTTTATCTCAAAATATGGAGCAAAGATTGAGGACTTACATGATAGAGCATTAGCATCTAGGGTTGTAAAACTTCCAAAATGTTATTTTAGCACCTAAAACAAAAAAACATGCTACAACCAAGTTGTTATACTTTAAAATCTCTCTCTCTCTCTCTCTGAGAGATTAGCGTTTGTGGTGGAGATTGGTAGGCTTGGGTTCCTGTGGTTGTGTTGGAGATCGATGGATTTGGGTCGTTGTGTTTGTGGTCTAGGTATGTGATTTGTTCCGATTTGGGTCGCGGTGGTTGCAATTTGTTCCAATTTGGGTTTGGGTTATGGTGGTTATGGGTATGGTGGTTGCTACAATGGTGGGTTTGTTGGGTTTTGTTCCGATATGGCGATTTGTCATTGGCAATGGCAGATTTGATAGTTATTAGCAATGGTGGGTTTGGTGGCTGCTATGAAAGAAAAAGTGTTGGCTGAGAGAGGGAGAGAGAGCAAGAGACGAGGAGGAAGAGAGAGTGAAATAAATTGTGATGTGAAAAATAAAAAATGGGTTATAGACTTATAGTATGAGTTGTAAAATAACGTGTTAAAATAGATAAAATAATTTTTTACAGTTTTAAAATAGTTTTTTTTTTTTTTTAATTCAGATGTAAATGCTTTATAAACCTAAACGGTATTACTTTGAGTCTTTGACAAAAGACTCGAACCAAACGTCCTAACGTGTTTGGCTTATACTGTGTTAACAGTGCCGTTATTTGCATCTCAATCATTAATCACCCAAGTAAAATTTATTAACACATAAAAAAACGGGCCCTACATAGTCACTTTTGCCAAATGACACAATCATAAAAAAGATATTGAAATATAGTGGATGGACCCTCATATTTTAAAGAAAACAATCAAACATCAGGACAGAGAGTGACTAATGACTATCTTAGTTTCATAAAATCAATCTTATAAAAATGGGGCCCAAATTATAGCTTTTCTAATCAGAGAAGTTATTATAATATTGTGGATAAAGCCATATAATTAGTGAAAATAACAGCTGAGGTTTCTGCCGCTAATCATAAGCTCTATTGCTCTAAAGCGTAGATGAGAATTTTAAAGAATATCCCCATCCGCTATTGCGTTCACATACGTGGCCTGGATCTTCAAAGGATTTAATTTCATATCAACCACAAAAATTCTTCAAAATTTTCTAAATCCGCATTGCAAAAAGGAGAGAGAAATAGTTGTGCCGTAGTGCACAATCCTAAAGAAAAATATGTGTTTTTGTTCTACACTGTCTTATTCACCAAAACCCAATTCCAAACTAATAATGATTGAGGGGGGGATTGGCCGTTTATTGTTTGTGACGGTGAAAAAATATTTTGGGATTAGAAAAATCCCATTGTTGAGGCATCAAATTGCATGAAATTTGATTCTTCAAAATCTGTATCGTGTATATACATGACACCAAAATTTTGTCATATTTTACATGATTACCAACCGAGAAGTTTTTAGATTCTCATTCTCACTTAAAATGTAAAAGCAAACAAGAAGTATACAACAACTACTACTGAATTTCATTTATGTTTTGGTGTCATGCTAATTTAAGCCAGCGGTTTTTTTCCCCTACATAACATTATTCAAGTAGGGGAGAAAAAAATGGCACAAAAGTAGGTACTTCTTACTTGTTAGAGGTAGCGGTTGGCAATGGGCGAGTTAGCCCTCGTTTTACTCTACCCATTAAAATTCCATTTGGCTTGACTCACTTGTCTAGCCTACTAAAGGTTTAATGGGCATTGCCTATGGGTTAAGTTTTATCTCTTTAGAATGGTTCATTGCTAAAGGTAGCGGTTGGCAATGGACGGGTTGCCCATTAAACCTTTAGTAGGCTAGACAGGTGGGTCAAACCAAATGGGTTTTTTTTTTTTTTGGGTTAAAGGGAGAATTGCATTAAAACTTAACTAGCCACAAAAGGCAAGGTACAGGCATAACGTCTTAATAAGTACAGACCAGCAGCATCCATATGTACAAAAGCTACAAATTCAGGGGAAGGGGGTGATAACAAAACTACAAAATCATCTTAGGTTGCGTTTGGGAACTTAGATTTAGATTTGGATTTGGATTTGAAATTAATAGATTTGAAATCAAGGGATTTCAAATCCATTGATTTTTGGAGTTATTTTAAATCCAATCATTTTAAATATTGAAAATTCTTGGTGGATTTGTCAAATCCAAATCCTTGACATTTTTTAAACTTCCCAAACAAAAGATTTGGATTTAAGCCCCCTCAAATCCAAATCCAAATCCAAATCCAAATCTAAGGGATCCAAACAGGCCCTTAGCCAATTCATCAACACACCTATTCGCTTCTCGAAAGATGTGGTTCACCCTGACTTGTTGAAATTTGTTGAGCAGGTACCTGTAATCATTTAGAATTGAAGAATAGTCTCTGTTGGTCACGGATCTAGAAATGACCAGATCAACTACTATTTTTGCATCAAGCTCCACTTCCAGGCAAGGCAACTCCAACTGATAAGCTAGAGTGAGCCCATCACGCAAGGCCCAAAATTCCGCCATGATGCTTGTGGTGTGGCCTATGTTGCAACTAAATCCCCTAATCCAAGTTCCTCCATGATCTCGGATAACACTTCCACCCCCTGCTCTTCTTGGGTTACCAAGGGATGCTCTATCTGTGTTGAGTTTATACCATCCCTCAGAAGGTTTGTTCCACCTAACTTGGATACCACCCATCTGCTTGGCTCCAAGGGATTTTAATAGGTCATTATTAGGATTTTAACATGTCTTTAATGTGTTTATAAAAGTCAATAAAAAATTATAATGATACTATATATCACAAAACATCCACATATTAACTTACCATCTCACACATAAACTCACCACAATAATTTTTTTTTTTTTGGGTGATAGGTACTCACCATAATAGTTAGTTAAATTAAAAATATTGTTAATTTTTTTTAAAAAAAATTTGTTCCTAGAAGGACTCTTGCGAACCTTTGGATTCCACTAGATTTAAGTGGATGGTGGAACCATTTTAGAAGCAGGGGCCAATTCCACCCCCCCCCCCCCCCCCCCCTCCTCTCACTTTGATTTTCTTAGGGAAAAATTTATTTAATTTTGTTAAAAATAAAACAAAAGCATCTCCATAAATTCTCAATCAAATAAAAATAGTTTAAAAGGAAAAACTTCACATTTCAAATGCAATCCCTTGATTTTTTTTTGAATTAAAAAAATAAAATTTTCGATGCAAACTTATCAATCTCACGTCACAATGATCATTGTGAACATAATATATTTGTTAAAGTATCATGACTTAAACTACTCAATTTCCATTAAGGCTGCGTTTGAATTGGGCGTAAATCATTTCCAGAAATGGTTTTCCACATTTTCCCGTGTTTGGTTGTTCCGGGAAAATTCTATTTTCCGAAAAATCACTTCCAATTTTCCCTTACCCAACGGAAATCATTTTCAGTGCCTATTTTCACTTCAAAGTATTTTAGGAAAAAGAGAGAGAGAGAGAGAGAGGAAGGAAGATCAGAGAGAGAGGAAGGAAGAAACGGAGCGACCCACGAACCCAGAGCCAGAGCCGGCGACCCACCGCCACGAGCCGTCGACCCACAACCCACCGATCTTCGAACCAGAGCCGGCAACCCACAAACCCAAAGCCCAAAGCGTTCGACCCATCGCCTTCGACCCAGACCTTCGACGACCCAGACCTTCGACCCAGATCTCGTCGTCGACCCAGACCCTGACGGCGACCCATCGCTCTTTCTTCCTCGATCTCGTCGACAACTCGGTTTGCGTTGTTGCCGGAATTTGCATTGTGTTGTTGTTGTTGTGTTATTGTTGCCGGATGTTGTTGTTGTGTTATTGTTGCCGGATGTTGTTGTTGTTGTTGTTGTTGCCGGAATTTGTTGTTGAATTGGCTGAGATGTTTAAATTTTTTGTAATAAAATTTGTTTGGATGTTGAGAAAATGTGAAAAAATTGTAGGAAAATAGCATTTTCCTAATAGAACCAAACACATAAAAATATTTTCCACAACAATTTTCATAATATAACCAAACACTTGAAAATATTTTCCTTTTCCGACAAATAACATTTTCAAAAAATAGATATTTTAAAAAAAATATTTTACAGGAACCAAACGGACCCTAAATATCATATAAAGCTATATGAAAATTCTTACTATCAAATCACATCGGTGATCCCACTACGTTATTATTATTATTTTTTGGCATTGCTCTACGTCTAGCTGCACAATGCAGATGAACACATGCTCCATAATAAATAGTGAAAACTTTAACACATAAAATGAGAAAGATAGGCGTGGGCACAGATGATCGATACGCTTATCTTTTTCTTTGACTTTGCTTGTAGATTTAAAAAGGCACAAGATCTCGCATAATCTTTTCCGAACATCATTTTGAACGTTCAGGATCTTATAGTAAGGTACGACAAACCATCTGTGCCGTCCAAAATAACCGTACTGACCTCATAAAGATAGAAACATTGGATATTGTAATCTAAGAGATGTGTAAAGGTCTTAATGATCATGTTATCATGTTTTTCTTGGTACTCTCGCGTGCGTATGAACAGTAATACTGTACGTTTGATTTTATTGTGTGGGACCACCACAATATTATATGCTGCACCACGAGCTTTGCAGAGCGCGTCTTTAACACTCTCTTATCAAGAATATACCCAAAACAAAAATAAATGATTGCCGTAGATGCTGTGATTTTCGAGTTTTTTGACTAAATATTGCAAAAAATTGAGTTTATTGTTATTATAGGCACTGTTCAAAGTTATTTAGCAAAATAAGGAGAGAGACTGAATTTCGGCAACACCGTTACTGAAATTGTAAAAAAAAGTAAGAGGGAGAAAAAAGTTGAGTGATCTGATTGGGAGGGAGAAAAAATGAATTTCGGTAATGATATTACCGAAATTCATTCCACTGCCCAAGCTTTGCTCGTGAAGTGCCCCAGTGGGAGTGCCTGAATGATTTACCAATTGTGGCAACCAAGTTGTCGAAAATGGGAGGAAAAAAGAAAAAAGAAAAGTGGTTGCCGAAATCTGGGGAGGATTTAAAAAAAGAAAAGAAAAAAGAGGTGCTACGTTCACAATATTTTTACAACAAATCACGGGTGATTAGTTGTTATTAGTTCAAATTTGAATTTAACACTGAGATTACTTTTTTAATTCAACAATAACAATCAGTAGCAACTTGCCATTTAAGATTTATTGTAAAAATATTGTAAAAAATTATCATTTCTAAAAAGAAAAAATGGCAATTGATTTATGGTAATGACATTGCCGAAATAGAGGGAAAAAAAATTGTGAGAATAGATTTGTGGCAATGGCATTGCCGAAATAAGAGAAAAAAATTGTTACAATTGGTTAGTGGCAATGCCATTATCAAAATAGAGGGAAATTTTTTTTTTGGTTGGTGTTTGATTTTTGACAACGACATTGCCGAAATAGGAAAGCTGTACGTAACTACAGCTTACAACACATACACAAAGTCCATCCTCCAATCCATTATTTTTTTTTTTCAAAAAAAGAAAGCTGTATGTAACTATAGTTGCCTCCCCATAACCAAGGTCAACTCTACCGTGCTGGCAACAACTAAAACCTCTCCATTCCTTTTTCAACAGAGTTTCCAAATCGAATGGTTAATAGTATTGGTTTGACCTGATGTCCTCCAATCTCCCAACGACTATCAAAGACCAGTTTGTTTTATAATGCACTCAATTTGTTTGATTCTTTTGCAATTCAAACAGCTCTCTCTCACTCCTCCAATTTCCTATTTGGGCAATGCCATTGCCAAAAATCAAACAAATTTTTTTTTTTCCTTCGGCAATGCTATTGCCACAAACCAATTGCAACAAATTTTGTTTCCCCTCCTATTTCGGTAATGCCATTATTACAAATTCATTCTCACAATTTTTTCCCCCCTCTATTCCGGCAATGTCATTGCCACAAATCCATTCCCGCAAAAAAAAAAATTTCCCCTCTATTTTAGCAATGTCATTGCTACAAATCAATTGCCACTTTTTTTTTTTTTTTTTTTTTAGAAATGATAATTTTTTACAACATTTTTACAACAAATCCTAAATGACAGGTTGCTACTGGTTGTTATTGTTGAATTAAAAAAGTAATCTCAGTGTTAAATTCAAATTTGAACTAATAACAACTAATCACCCGTGATTTGTTGTGAAAATGTTGTAAAAATATTGTGGACATAGCACATTTTTTCTTTTTCTTTTTTTTCTCCTCAGATTTCGTCAACCACTTTTTTTTTTCCCTCCCATTTTCGGCAACTTGGTTGCCACAAGTGGTAAATCATTCGGGCACTCCCATTGGGGCACTTCACGGGCAAAACTTGGGCAGTGGAATGAATTTTGGTAATATCATTATCAAAATTCATTTTTTCTCCCTCCCAATCACATCACTCAACTTTCTTTTCTCCCTTACTTTTTCTTACAATTTCGGCAATGGTGTAGCCGAAATTCAATCTCTCTCCTCACTTTGCTAAATAATTTTGAATAATGCCTATAACAACAATAAACTCCATTTTTTGCAATATTTAGCCAAAAGACTCGTGATTCCCATTAAAATTTACGTACAGTTGTTTAAGGAAGCTGGTTTTTAAAGATTAATTACATTTAAAATGTAAGACACAACGCCTATGATAGTAAGAAATCATACATGTAAGAGCCTTATGGTCTTGGATTTGAATCTTTACTTTTGTTGTAACTATTGAATTATAAAAAATAAAAAAAAAGGATAATTAAAGTTTTGTTCATATCATTATTCTTTTGGGAAAAATAATATTGCCAAAAAAACACTTATGGTCTGTTTGGATATTGTTTATTACTAAAAACTGAAAACACTATAACAAAATAATTTTTAAATATGTGAATAATGCCATAAAACCCAGTTAAATTTTTTTTTTTTGCTGAAATCCGTACTTGTAGGTCCCGTAAACAGTGTACAAGACCTACACAAAAAACACAAACGTGTTGCTATCCAAACCCAGCCTTAGTATCCATTTTAGCATTTATATTTTTCAAATTATTATAATTTTGAACTCTGTCGTCATCTCACTTACAAAAAATTCCTAAATTGAATATATTGGTAAGTTGAAATAATGTTTTCTGTAGGTGAGACAGAGACAATGACCAACATAACAATAATTTAAAAATATAAGAACCAAAATAAAAGTTGTAAAAATTTGAGAATTAAATTAAAAAATAAGATAAGAATATAAAGACCAAAAAGATATTTTAATACGTTCTTTTCTTATTGAAATTCAAATATAAAGAGTGCACGCGCTCACTGTAGACCATTAATATTTTTTTATATAGGTCAACAGAATTGACTTTCTGCAAAATTGTAACAAAAAAAATATAATTGTAAAGAATAATTAATTTTATTAAGCAAGAATAAAGTGAAACATTAGGACATGTTAGAGAGTTTTACATAGGGTATATGTTGCCATGAGATGAAAAAGCAAAAAAGTTCTAGCAGCTTTCGATAATAATAGAGGTCTTTATCCATTAAGTAGTAATCATATGTGTTGATGCTAGGAAGATTTGCTGCCATCAATTCACATTTCATCTTTTTCTAGGTGCCACACGTAAGTAAAATGTGAAACTCAATCACATTCACACCGGCACAAAACTATTTCACAACTAATTTTTTGCACTTTTTTCAGATTTTGACCTTAGTGTTACTTGAGAATTGCCTATTGTCGACTGTTTATTTATACCATCCGAGAGAAAAAGTTAAAAATGATATTATTTTTAGAGGGCTGAAAATTAAATTATTTAAAATAAAATTAAGACAATAATTAATCTGAAACTCACAAATAATACAAAAAATAAACAACAACAAAAAAACTAGCTTATAAATACTCCCTAAAGTCATATGATTTTGTTTTTTTGAAGTAACAATATAACTTAGAGAGAACAAGAAAATGTCATTTCAAAAATGTCATTTCAAGAGATACGAGAAATATATCAACACAATTTTGTTACAATTATGAATATTATAATATAAAAAAGTAATAAGTCAAGTGATAAATAATGGTCACAATAGACTGCACCTCCGAATTGATACAAGGAAAAAAAAGTTGATATATAATCCAAAAAGAAGATTACGAAAGATTTTATATCCAAAACATTAATACCTTTTACGGAGAATGTTGTGTGAATTGTGTTTTGAGCCGTCATCTTTCCGCCTAACAATTAACGAATCAAAAACAGAGCGTGTTTTGAAGGTTCACGCCTTGATTAACTCCTTCTTTTTTTCTTTTTTTTTTCTTTTTTTATGATGGGGGGTTTGAAAAAAAAAAAATTAATAAATTTGATGACGCAGCACGTATCCACTTCTGGGGTCCACAATATTAAAGTGACAATATATGGGTCAATACAATAGACGACAAGCGCTTTAGATCACCATAACATCACGCGTGTCACATTCCCAATGACCAGAAGCTGTTTTTTAAAAATCATTTTACATCATGCCACGTGAACGACCCTGTTAATAAGAAAGAAACTCTGTGAGAGGCTCCGATTGTGCAATGCCACGTCATTATGTAAAAGTGCAGGGACCACCTCAAAAATCTAAAAAATCTACTGCTACTTGATTCTCTGCCAATCAGTAGCCGTCAATTTCTGCGAAATGACCATAAGGCCCATTACCTCGTTTTTCTCAAAAGTTTTTGAGACAGAGGTGGGAAAAGTTAGAGGAGCATTCTAGTTTAGTTGTTGGGACATCGATGTTGCCCGCCCGTGGCCGTCTGATTACTTTTGATCTTAAAAGCCGAACTGTGTTGCTTTCTATATAACTTAATATACTGTGGATCACATAATCATCTTTGTTTTTGTCGTTTGTTTTGTTTATTTATTTATAAAAATAAAATACAGTCTCTATCCAAATAAATAATAAAAAATAAATACAGTTAATTCATTAAGGGTAAAATTTAATTACAAAATTAGTTGTAACTTAAAATTACTTCTTTTAAAAAAAAATGTCATGTTAACGGGTGTCTTTACGACAATAGTTAATAAATTATTTAAAGAAAGTTTTTATATCTATTTTATGAAAAATTGAAAAATCTGTTAAAATATTAATTATTTTTTCCATAAAAACTTTCTTAAAACGGTTCATTAACAAATGCCCTAAAGGTATTCATTAACTTTCTCGTAAAAAAATTAATATTAATACATATTTTGAAAATCTAATAATTGGATTGTATGTTCTTTACACTCTTAATACATATGTCAAATTTTGTGCCAATTAAATATTACTTACTATATGATTTACAAGTTTATATTTTATGCATAATTTTACACTAAAAAACTTACAATTTAAATAATTTATTGATAACACAGCTATTGATCTTTAATTTTCTATAAATTTTGCAAATATAGAAGATATAAAAAGTAAATGTAATTTAGTAGTGAATTTATCAAAATTGACCTCCAACAAAAAGATATTAAGTAAAGTTGTAATTTTAGACTATAACCAATTATGTAACTAAACTTTATCCATTCTCATTATGTTTAAAATATTTCAAAATTGACTAATTTAATCCCTATTTATTATGATAGAGCAGAAAAAAGAGTAACGGTTTATTATTCAAGTTGGTCATTTAAAATATCTTGAATCTAGCTTGAAGAAGAGGCTGAACGTTTTTGTCATAAAAAATGCAAAAAATAATGAAAAAGGTGAAGTAACAATCTGGTTCTTTTTTCTTTTTCTTTTTTTGGTTAAGGGATATATGATGTTGATCTGATCATGGGCATGTGATTAGTTTTGATCGTAAAAGCCGAACTGTGTTGGTTTGTAATACCAAATAATATATCGTGGAACACAAAATCATTGCTGATTTTGATCTGGGGTGGGTTGGATACACTGAACAGTGAAAAGCATCTAGAAGTCAGACATTCCACAGCAGAAAATGATGTGTGCTAATCCGACTTCCTAATTACCGCGCGTGCTTTGAATCATTGACTTCTTCCTAATTTCTCTCTGTTGTGACTTTAAGTTGTGAGTGAGAGGACGTATGATTTAGCGGGAACAAACAACCGAAATTTATATCGGGGTATTTATGTAACTCTCTGTTTTGGAACACGGATGATATTCATAAATTATTTAGATAACATAAGTGTCTGCTTGATTAGTTTATTTTTTGTCAATTTATTTTACGATTTAGCTTATTTTTGTTATTATTTATATTTTTTAATATACTTTTTAGTACTATTTATGAGTCTCATTTTATTATTTCAACTAACATTACTTTTATGTATAGTACTTTCAGTAAAAAAATTTTAATTTCAGTAAAATAAGTAAATCTCAAACAGACCTTAAATCTCTCTATGAATCATTAAAAAAAAAAAAAAAAAAAAAAAGATCAAGTCTCTCATAATAGAGATATACGTGCCCACAAACATTGTCATAGTAACGACTAAAGAATAATATTTTCACTTCCATACAAAAAAAAGAAAAAAAAGTAAAGAAGCATACAAATGTCCATAGGAAACTACGAAGTCTTGTTGTAGTCGTGCTCTTTTTTCTTTTTTCTTTTTTCTTTGGGTATACGTAGAGAACAGAGTTTCTATTTAAATTAGTTTTGAGAGAAATTTTTCATATATCTTTTTATTATGTGTGTAAATTTTGAAAATCTAATCGTTAAATTGCATGTTTTTTATGTTTTTAACATTTATGTCAAGTTTCATTCAAATTAGATATTATTTACTATTCGATCAATAAATTTATTTTTATGTATAATTTTAAATCACAAAAACTTGAAATTTAAATATTTAATTGATGAAATAACAATTGATCCTTGATATTCTTAAAATTTTGCAAGCACGGATAATATAATAAGATCATCCAATTCAATAATTAAATTTTTAAAATTCACACTCGATAAAAAGATACATGAAGAATTTGTAAGGCAGTTTTGAGAAAAACTTTTTCCATGCATATGTTAGTTAGCTTTGTGAAAGCAATGTTTTTTTTTTTTGCTGAATGAAAGCAATGTTTTATCTTCACCTGTAGTTTCTAGTGTAATAAGTTCCTGAAATCCATTATAAGAGTTACATGATGTAAATTATTATTGTAAGAATTAGACATCCAATCAAAATCTACTTTGGCATCAATCTCAATTCTACAACCAATAAATTAAATTTAAATACATTAGGTCATTTCTTAGAGTCTAAAACTTTGCATCAACACTAGCTGCCACACCTATGGAGTGGGTGAAGCTTCTAATCCAAAGACCACTATGATCTCAAATAATTGCTCCTCTGCTAGCTAGCCCTAAATTTCCCATTGAACAAACATCTGTATTGAGTTTATGCCAACCATACTCAGGTTTGTCCCGTCTCACTTTAACCAAGTGCTTGCTTTAGCTCATACAAGCCCACACAAAGTATATATAATGTTCCTGTCTCATCTTTACGTGGACAACATTAAGTTACTTGATTAAATTGAAGCACATGATTTCATTGATCAATTAAACAAAAACAACATTTCTTTTACAAAGACAATTAAATTCAATGCATCTATATATTTAAATTTAAGTATGAAATCTAATATACTGTATTTAAGTAATTGTACCTAAATTTTCTTTCATTAAAAATTTCACCATTGGATCATAGTTGCTCATTCTAATTAACACAAATATCAAATTTCAAATTAATTGAAATTTATTTGCTATTTGATCCATACAATTTAAACTTTTTTAGATGAAATAGCTATTAATCTATGATTATTTTGGAATTTTGCAATCATGGCGAGTAAAAAAAATGTAAACAAAGGTGGATTTTTCAAAATTAGCATCCATTAAAAAAATAATATATTTTCACTTCATTAAAATATAATTTGTTTTCAAAGAAATAAGAATTTTATTCTCGGAGTTTACAAATGAGTATAATATAATTTTCCTTTAAGCCAATTTAAAATTTTCATTTTTCTAAAAAAAAGTGACTCTTCACCACAAAATGACTCACTAAAACCATCTTGGATAAAATGCACTTAAATCTCCTGAACTTCGGGTTAGTGCACTTAGACCCTCTGTACTCTTAATTTAGTTGATTTCTTACATAATGACTCACTAAAGACTAAACCATGTTGGATAGAATACTTGCTATAATTTCCTTAGCTGAGTATTTCATATTTAGTTTTCTTTGAACACTTTTAGTATAGAATTTTGGATTTGGCTTACCTTCGATACTTTTTTAATTGGACACATTCTTTTGTTTTAAATATACAGTGATAAGTAGTAATGAGTTTTAATCTTCACATTTTATTTAGTTAGTGGATGATGTGACAGTCTCTCATTATAACAAAAGGAGATTCTTTTTTAAAAAGTACTGGAGGTACGCCAAACCCTATAATTTTTCATTGCATGTTTGCTTTGTTTTGACTGTGGACTTCCCATTTAATAAAATTTGATTTAACTTGAATTTCAAATGAGTTTACTTCTATGTTGCGATGAAATATTTGAAAATAAGCTCGTGTGTTTCCTTTAAAGTAATTAAATGCATAATCAGGAAGATAAAACATGGGTGTCTGACGCCTTTCCAATACCATATCCTATCTCCAAACTCATTGTCTAGTTTGTTTCTCTTATGATTTTATACTTTACTAAATATGATTCACATGAGTTTCTTGATGTATTTTATTTCAATATTTATGCTTGATTCGTTTGATGGTATGTCTTTTCTTTGATGATGTTAATCTGATCACGGGTATTCATAATTACTTTTTAGTGTTTTTTTTCTTTGGTGTTTATCCTACATTTGCTGCATTATATTTTCGGTTAATTCAATATGAGCACGTAAAATTCAAGTTTATGTGCTAGTGTGCATAAGCGTTTATGCAGGCTTTAATGACTGCATACGGATGCTTGAGTATACGTACAAATCCAAACCCAAAGTAGTTGTGTTCTCTGATTTGCTTGGTTTTTCACGTGTTGCAATTAGATTTGGCTCTGAATTTCAAAGATTATGTTAATTAGTGATAAGACTATTACTTGCTATAATTTCCTTACTTGACTATTCCGTATTTAATTTGAATTGAATGTTTCTAAACTAGAATCTTTCCTTGCATGTTTGCTTTAATTTGATTGTGACTTCCCTATTTAATAGAATTTGATTTAATGAATGAGCAATGCTGATGCCACAATTTGTGACACAACTTGTCTATGTGGTGAGTTGTAGTTGGTGGAAGAGTAATGGTAGGTCTATGTGGAAATACCCCTCCACCAATCACAACACACCACATGGACGAGTTGTGTCACAAGTTGTGACACCAGCTTAAATCTTAATGAATTTCAAATGAGTTTATTTTTGTGTTGTGATGAGACATTTGAAAATATGCTCTTGTGCGTGTTTTCTTTAATGTAATAAAATGCATGATTAGTGTTGGTGTATTTTAATAAAAATAAATTAATTAATGTAGGGATAAGGGCCCAAAATTATATATTGGGCCTTGCGCCTTATCCGAGAACGAATGCATGTCTAAGGAGGGGCAAATAATTATGAGGAGTTCTAATTTTAAAGTCTCATAAGTAAGGAACGAACGGAAAGTAGTCCGAAGAGGAACTCCTCCTTGGATATGATGAATGCAGTTCAAATCTGTATTCCAACTATCAAGGTGACCTCCCAGGAGGCTCCAGCAACAAGGATGTGCATCATACATGTATAAGAGTGATGGGAACTCATAAATATCTAAGGAAAAGCTGCTACCACAGCATTAAATGCACTATAGCTATTTTTCTAGTAACATTTATGTGGAGAAGACCCCTGAACAGTGCAGTCTTGGCTACCATGACTCACAGAAAGCCAAAAATGATGTCTGATGCGACAGGCACTCAAGTAAGGGCTCAAATGATCAACAAGTGTAGGATCAAGATAGTCCAAAGGGAGCTATATAATGTGAGGGACCCTCCATGAGAAGGGGATCGGAAAAATAGAGAAAGAATACTGTAGCAATTAAATTAACAATTGTAATCAGTTATATCCATTTATAACAAGATTTGCCTCCTTGGATAGAGAATTCACTTAGTCTTATGTGCCTTGTTCTCGCTTGATCATCTCTTGAATCCATACTAGCCGTTGTCAAATTCATTAGGGCCTAGTTCTCCAACCCACTCTCTACAAATTTATTGTACTGGGCTCACTGGGCCAAGACCCATACATCTTGGGCTTGTATGGGTCTTGGCCCGTCAAATGTGTCCTTACAATTAATATGTTCACGAATTTGTTGTTATAAAATATGACACCCCACCCCATTAATT
Organism: Quercus aquifolioides; assembly: GCA_019022515.1. Classification (NCBI taxonomy): domain Eukaryota; kingdom Viridiplantae; phylum Streptophyta; class Magnoliopsida; order Fagales; family Fagaceae; genus Quercus; species Quercus aquifolioides. The sequence continues at coordinate 83,120,602 of CM032327.1, forward strand.
CATATTGTTGATACAAATTATTAATATCCCATTAATCCTTTTTTATATTTGTTCTTTGTGGGTTCCAGTTAACTTAACTAGTAAAGTTTTTTGTGATTGAATAAGAAATTCAAGGTTCAATTCCCGCTTACATGAAAAACTAATTGGTGTCTTTGTCTGATAATAAATTCGGATTGTTGATGCAAAGTATTAATATCCCATTAATCCCTAATTATATTTTTTATTTGTGGGTTTTAGTTAGTTTAACTAGTAAAGTCTCTTGTAATTGAATAAGAAATTCGGGGTTCAATTCCTATCTACATGAAAAACCAATTGGTGTCTTGGTCTGATAATAAAGAGCAACTATCAGGAGTGGACGTCATAGGTTTAAATTATCTCTAAAAAAAAAAAGAATCTTTGTTATTTACCTTTCATTACGTTGTAATTATAACTTCTATATAACTTATCTATATGTAAGGGAGTCTTACTAGTTACCACTCTTGAGATGAGAATCTAGAATTCTTTATAAGTGTATATACATAAATATAGAGCAACTATTAGGAGTGGACGCCATAGGTTGAAATTATCTCTAAAAAAAAAAAAACCTTTGTTATTTACCTTTCATTATGTTGTAATTATAACTCCTATATAAGTTATCTATATGTAAGGGAGTCTTACTGGTTACCACTCTTGGGATGGGAATCTAGAATGCTTTATAAGTGTATATACATAAATATATATAGTGTAAAAAGAATTCATGCATAGAGTGGTTTTGGTTTTGTTTTGTTTTTTAATACCCTATTTTGTCAGCAAAGAAAGGTGTCTATTTGATGGAGCTTTAAGCTTAACCACTTATGTAGAGTTAGTTCAAGCTATACGATGATTGTTGAGGACCATTTTTTCGGCTCACGTGGCATTACTTCATTGGCAACCCATGCCACATCAACATATTATTGATTTTATGGGTAAATCTATTTAAAACTTAAAATAAGCTCATATCTCATTCAACTACATGGATTGGGCTCACATGGCCCACGAGATCCTTACTTCACGAGGTGGGTCCATGATCCACATTTCCTCTTCATCAATTGGGATCATAACCCCATGACATCATCAACATCAACATATGGATCGAGCTTAAGCAATGAATCAAAACTCATGGCCCATATTACCTCTCTTACACTCATGGCAAGTGGCTTCTTCAACAAGAGCCCATATTTACACAAAATGACAACAAAACCCGAGGTACGTCATCTCACCTTCGGCTTATGATCCAAGCACATAAGTCTCTTTGGGGAAACTTTGGGAGTCGTGGTTTGGAGGGCCAAGGGGTATGTTTAGTAAAGCTCTAGCGGTTTAAAGTTGATAAAAGAAACATGTTGCTCGGCGTGTCTTCTTCAACTCCCTAAACTCTAACGAGTCCGTGTGTAGTGGGTAACATATGGTAAGCATCTCTTATCACGTAGCACTTTAGATGATAAAATTCCTCATTGCTCTTTTCCTAAATTTTGATATTCATCATGTGACAAATACTCAATATCTCTAGCCATCTAACTGCTGGGAAGATTACTGTTCATTTAATCCCTAATTGTTGCTATACATATTTAAAAACTTCATTATATTATTCTACATAAATCTTATTACTTCTTTCAGCTAAAATCCAGCTCAAACATATGACCTAATATGATTGGCTATCTTTTATCTCTCTCTATGCAAAATATTCATGATATCTCTGATACCCAGCTGCTGTCTGCCATAATCTAATCATATATTTCTCTGCTAGCTGCCAGAGCAGAGCATTAAATACTCTTCTTACTCACCAAAATTACGTCACAACACAATGAGACCTTGACTAAATCTCTAAGGCTTCATTATCTTTCAACCAATCCTTCTATTATGTGTTGTAATGGAACCTTGCACCAAAAACACAAACACCCAAAGAAGGAAGCATTTCCAACTGAATCCCAGCAGTGTATTCAGAACTTGACACCTGGCTAGGAGTGACATCATTAGCCATTTAATGCTGAAATCCCAACAGCCAACTGTTATACCCAAAACAGAAAGATACCCTCCAAAGAGATCTTACCATTTTTCAGCCAAATCCTTGAAATGACCTCTCCAGCAGTCTGAAATGACCCATCTGACCTCATTAGTTCTGCCCAAAGCAAACAGCTTTTTCATGATAGCTGTCACAGCTTTTCCTGACAGCTGGGACAGTTTTTTCATGATAGCTGTCACAACTTTTCCTGACAGTTGGGACAGTCTTTTCAGAGTAGTTGTGACAGCTGAACCAGCAGCCTGAGCATTACTGATTTTTCCACTTTTGGCTAAAACCAAAACCAACTATTGAAATTACCTTTCTCTTGCCAAAATACCTTCCTTTTCAGTTGCTTTTTTCCCCAGCAACTCTTACCCGAAATAGTAAGAATACCTTAAAGCTAAACATACCATTTTTGGCCAAATCTTAAGATGAATTCTCTGAAAATTCATTGCTGTTTGGGACAAATTTTGCCTGATATTATTTGCTAAAAATACCCCTTTAGCAAGTGGGGGGGTTTTCCTTCGATGTGGGACTCCTAGGACCTCGTCCGAGGACGTTGTCAAGCATGCTTAGGACGTTGTCATGCATGCCTAGGACGTTGCCTTGCATGTCTAGGTACCCACACTTCCTTATCTTTAAATTTACATCGTTGAGTACACGATTACTTTACCTCTAAATAAATACTACTTTATTTCAACTGTCATTACAGCTAATCAAAGCTACCATATCAAACACATATTACATATTTACTCAACAATTGTCGTGATTCTTAGATTTTGGCCTTAATGATTGTTAGGCTTAATAATACACCGGTAGCCGTTGGACCACGTGACCCAATGTTGAGTTCCGGACGCAACTTCCCAAAAATAACCCGGGCCTAGTAAGGTCACCCCTCCAACAAATCACACGTGGCTGGGCAACCAAAAAATGGCCCCGAACAATGATTAATCAGGTTATTGTATCATGGAGGGGACAAGTAACAAAATAGAATTTTTATCGCACTAGTTTGTGGAATTTGCCAACTGTAAGAGGCTTGAATCTCTTTCAAAAGAGCAAGATTCTAGTGCCTTAGCCTAATTGGGTTCATTAATATATATAAATTTATGTATCTCCAATTGATTTTTTCTAATTTTATATTTCATATAATTTTTATTATATTTTAGTGTATTATCATTAACAATAAGAATAGAGATTAGTTAAAAATGACCCAGCAATACTAGTGAATGCCAATTTACTTAATTGGAAGGGTCTAGATGTCTAACACCCTCCCACACTTATATAATAACTTCGTACTTATTGTCAGGTGTATTTAGGGAAATATTCGTGGCGACTTTGAAACCCTCCGCCTTTGGCCCACTCGACTAAGGTGTATTTAGAGAAACATTCGTGGTGTGAGACAATGAGCCCACATGTAATTTCCTTTCTATTGCCAAAAAATGCATTCAACAAGAATTCAGCATAATATGAAATGCAATCTCTTAAAAAAATACATTATGCCATGATATATACTTTTAAAATGAATTCTTCTAGAGTCAAGTTATCAAGTGCAACCTAAGTCCTAATATTAAAAAAAGAAAAAAAGAAAAAAAGAAGAAGAAATTCCTATAGACAGCATAATATACCTTTTTTATAATAGAGTCCGTACAATTTCTGTCATGGAAACTCTATATATCTTAGAATTTGCATATTTTACATAAGGTTTTTTTTTAAAAAAATTCTAAATTCTAATTTTTTATTATTATTAATTCAAGTATATTGTTGAATATCCAATTGAAATCCTCATCATCCTTCTTATCAACTTGCCAAAAAAAGAAAAGTACTTAAAAAATTAATTAAGATGTAGACAAAAAAAGAAGAAGAAGAAGGGAGGGGCATCCAATGTTTGATGGAGAGAGCGAGGAGTGTGTGTAAGCAGCGTGGGTAACACGCGCTTTAGAATCGCGTGATGATGAACAGAAACCTCAATCAATTTTCAAAATGCTTAATGCTCTGGTTCGGACAACATATTAAAGCACTCACCAGTTCGCTCACAATAACTCAACTCACATAGAGAAGAGAGAATTTTATCTTTTAGCTGAGTTTAGGAGGGAAAAATAAAGCTGCTATATATATATATATATGTGTGTGTGGGCAAGAAAGTGAGAGACATACAGAGTAATTTCAGTGTGTAAATTAAACAAATTCTTTTGTTAATAAATCTCTTCACAAAAAAGCTCTAGACAGTGAAAATGTTTGCGGCAGAGAATGGACTTAAAGGAGACCCAAGACTCCAAGCTATCTCTCAAGCCATCCGTGTTGTTCCTCACTTTCCAAAACCAGGTTCAAAGCTTTCTTTCTTTCTCTTTGTTTTTTTGTTTTTGTTATTGTTGTTTTACTATTTTATCTTTGTTTTCCTTCTAATAACTTTCAGTGTAAATATATTTGTGTGTGTGTGTTTTACTATGTTTTTTTGGTTTTATTAAATTTCTTCATTCTTTTTTGGGTGTAGGAATAATGTTTCAAGACATAACAACGTTGTTGCTGGATCATAAGGCGTTCAAAGACACGGTGGACATTTTTGTTGATCGCTACAGAGACATGGGCATCTCTGTTGTTGCTGGTTCTCTCTCTCTCTCTCTTAAATATGTACTTTATATCTTTGTACTTCTCTTTTGTATCAATTTCACATTTTATACAATTTTTTTGGTTAAATAATGTGTTAGAAATAGGAAAGTGGATGGGGTTAGTGATAATATTGTGTCAAAAAGAAGTTCCTTTCAAATATTTTATGCGTTTTATTTTTGTTTTTTATTCTTCCTATGTGTAAATAATGAAATATAGTGAATTGGTCTGAACGGAGAAACGAGAATTGGTGGCTCTCAGTCTCACCTCTCAGAAGTTTTGGTTTCTTTGAACCCCAAATTTCAAAAAAAATTTAGCATAAAATTATTACTATTTCGTTAAAATACTATTTAGTCCCTAAAATACAGGACATGCAGCTCTATTTTTCATCCTTAAAACATTCGAAAAGTTCTATTTTCTTCCTGAAAAAATGTACTATATTTCGTCTTTCGGCCACTCTAACAAAGTTCATCAAAAAAAGTTTCAGGGACAAAAATAAAGCCTAAATTATATGCTTTTTGTCCCTAAAATGTGGTTTAGGCTGTACGCTTTGTATCTACACTTTCATATTGTACTGAAGTTAAAAAGATTTCGTTTTTCTGTTTCATTTTATAAAAAATTTAAAATTTTAATTTTAGGGGTGCTAATCATACCATATGAGTACTTGTTTGTGCGGTTACCCGACTTCCAAGTGTAACAACTTTAAAAGCTTGATCTTGACAGCTTTTTCGCCAAAGTCCCGCTTAATCGAAGAGCAGGCCTAGGCATTGCCTAAGTGATGCTTTCACTACAGTACAGTACCACAGTAGTATGGAAAGGATAATTGGAAAAGAAAAATGACAAGTACTTTGTCTAGTTTTTCTTTGTTGAGTGGATCCCCACCTCATTATGACTATGTCTTAGAGGTTGATTCTCCAGCTAAACTAATCATAGTGCAAGGTTGAATTATACTAAGAGACTTACTTTTTGGTGGTTGCATAATAACTTTGGTAAATTGTATGAGCTCGTTAAAAACTGGATAAACATAATACTAGAAAAGAAAACTGGAAAAAACTTTTATCTCCCATCCCATGGGGGGGTAACGCTGTCCTAAAAATTATTGAACTGGCACATTATTGTCCTTCACTGAAAGGGTGTTCAACATGCCTATGTGTAGAGGGAGGCCTTGTCCTTTAAAACCATCTAGGTAGTTTTGTGGCTGATAAGGGGGATTATATATTCCAGAAATGCAAAACTATAGTATCAGGATTATATTTCTCTAATATTGATTGCTTCTCTGGGTTGTATGCTTGCTTCTTACGTTAGCAAATTATTTGCAGGGGTGGAAGCTAGAGGATTCATGTTTGGTCCCTCTATTGCCTTAGCTATTGGTGCAAAGTTTGTTCCTTTACGTAAACCCAGAAAGTTACCAGGTAGGCTGAATTGTAGTGGTGCTTCAAAACTGTACTTTTGATTATTTGTTGTAAATCGGAACTACGTTACTCTTTATTGGTGCTTTGAGTTATTCTAAATCATTTTGGAAAAGTAAAAATATTTGATAAGATGTCAGTTGAATGACAAATTAGGTAATGAAAAGTGAGCTCAAGCGTCAAAGGGAGTATCTTTTATGTGTGCTAATTTAGCTCACTAGTTGAAGAGCTGTATATGATGGAAGCATCTAGATCTGTAATGAAGCCATTATCTATATGTTTTATCCAATATTGGATTTAAGAAAAGGGTGTGTTGGTTTTGTTGAGGACTTGTAACCTCGTCTACCCTGTATATATTTTAATCAGTTTTTGGTGTAGAAATTTTCAAATAAAGATCAATGATGTTTGATGACTTACATGTTAAGAAATTGCTTTTTGGAATTAATTGTCTCGTATTAGATCTTACTTGACATCTTACTTCTAACAAAAAAGTGAACTGGATGTACAGAAAGCACCATATGAATTTGTGGATTGGCATCTTTGTGGATGAATACTCGATCTATTAAAGATTCTAGGCTGCTTTGTGGGATGTATATTCCATCTATTAAAGATTCCTGGCTCCAATATGTTTGATGAGATGAAATGCTAATGGACATATTTGTTTGCATAAAGTAATCAAAACTAATTTTATGGGAAATATTTATTTCCCTGCATCATGTATAAAATATTTTATAACACCATATAATGTATACTAAGATCTCTCTCTCTCTCTCTCTCTCTCACTCACACACAGACATACACACACACAACTAGCCAGTCTCTGATTGCTGGATTTGGAATCTTACCTATTCTTGCTTGCTGAATTTGAAAGGATTGGGATTTACAAGTTCTTAGTACCATTGGTTTAGTATTCAATTTGTTTATATGCATCAAGTGGTTTCACAAAATGAACTTCAAGACTAAAATTTTCTGCATGCTGCCTTTGTAGGCGAAGTAATTTCCGAAGCTTATGTCCTGGAATATGGGACTGACTGTTTGGAGATGCACGTTGGGGCTGTACAGCCTGGTGAACGTGCATTGGTTATTGATGATTTGGTAGCTACAGGTGGGACTCTATCGGCAGCAATAAGACTTTTAGGTGAGTTATAGACCTTTTCTTGGGATTTTAGTTTTCTAGTTTATAGCATTTTCTTTAATTGCTTTGGTATGTCACTTGTAATTAGTTTATGTTATCCAAATATGCTGTTTATCTAGAACGTGTAGGGGCTGAAGTAATTGAATGTGCATGTGTTATCGGCTTGCCAGAGGCTAAGGTAATGTTACTTCTGTAACTCTATAGTTGGTGTTTGTCTTACTTATTGACCTCCAAGTAGTTTAGCGTGTCTTATTATTAGTTATTTGTATGTAAATATTCTTTATATAATCTGCTATATGTTGGCTGAGACATCTATGAGATTATTTATTAGCCCAGTGTGGCTATCAAAATTGATGATACCATGACCGCAACAAATAACATATAAAGCTATTGGTTCCAAAAATATTAGTGCTACTCATTTTGTATTCTCTCCTTTCTTTTGGTGAAATAACTTATATGGAGAGTGATGAAAAATGAGAGAAAAAATGTATATATATTCTATGTTGCAGCCCTTATTGTGAGTCACATGATTGAAAATAAATTGGCATCACTAAGTACAGTTTATTTTTGTTTTATATCTTTATTGATGGGATATAAAGAGGATTTATCAACTCTCTGATCTCAGCAAAAAGTAGTTGAGTCATTAACATTTTTAAGTATTTTTACTCTGAATTTGAATTGTTTAGGAAGCAAACCTTCATAGTCTAGCTAGGAAGTACAGACGTGGGTACGGGTATGACATGGTGACATGGCAAATTTTGAAAAATCAGGACCCGACACGACGGGGGTACTCATATTAATTAATTATTAAATATATGTTTATTTATATTTTTAAATATTTTTAAGCTTTTATTTTTGCATATAATGTTAAACATATATCAATTTAAGAGCAATAATGGATACTTAGTCGATTCATGACTAATAAATTATGTTTAGAAATTAGAATACTAACCAAGAATAAGATCCAAAGGAGTAAATAAAAGATAACTAGATAAGTGTTCAAGATTGAAACTAAAAAGAACTAAAAGATAAGTGTTCTCCCATGTCCTGCAAAAAAAAAAAAAGGGGAACGGTTGGGATGCGCGTGCAGAAGTGTCCTAGACTTGGGTATGACACCCCAAATGAAGTGTTGGTGCTTCCTAGTTGTCCAGTTCCTTTGCTTGACATGTTTATATTTCTGTTGCATCTTGATTCAATCTAATATGGTTTTTGAACATTTTAAAAACCTTGGGAAGATGTGTTCAAAAACTAAAATATGATCCAAAGCGTATGCTTGAGAATTAAAAATCATACTGATTTCTATTTCAATTTCGGTGGAAACAGAAAACTTATTTGAGATACAGTTAATTATTTTAAATAAAAATAATTTTATGAGAATGATACGTGAAAACGATAAGACATTTCCAATTTTTTCAGGAAATGAGAGCATACTGTCAATTTTAAAATATTTTCAATAAATAATGCAACAAAGTGGATCTCATGTTCTCTATCTTTATCACATTCTTTCTTTCTTGGGTGAAAAGGGGTTTGGGGGGGGGTAATGATTTGGAGTGGATTAAAGATGATGGTTTTCCTTCTAGAAAAGTATTGTGTGGTGTGCATGGAGCATTTTCATTCATGTTGATAGCTGTTTTGAGCTAGATATAAAACTCTCTGTTCATGCTCCATACTTTTTTCTCCTGTAATACCACAATTATATTATTTCTGTTTTGATGTTCTCCCTGGGCAATGTTACTGGAAATCGACATTTGGAATTAGGATGATGCTCTTTGACAAATGCATACCTTTCAGGGACAATGCAGGCTTAATGGAAAGCCACTCTATATCCTTGTGGAGCCACGCGAAATAGATAATTGTTGTTAAGGTACACTACCATTGTCCTGAATTTAAAATTAGACTCATGCACTTATAAAACGGCATTACATGGTCATGTGATGATCATTTTAGTGCCTTTCTACTTGGTCTGCGTCTTATAATCTTAATAGAATGTTTGATTAATGGAGATGCTATGGAAGCCCCAATTTGCTACTGTCTTTAGAGGCATAATTTGTTCTTGGATGAGATCTCAAACATTTTTCTTTTTCACATTTTTATCAAGTGCACAAACATTATGTCTGGAAACTATTACTTTTTGATCTCCATCTTTAATGCACTTTTGATGAACTGAAATTTTTGTTCCAACAAACAAAACAGGAATACAACACAAAAGAAAACTAAAGCCTCCTCCCTAATATTAGCATCTCTCAAGGAGGGGGGGACCATTACACAAGCCAAAAGAACCAACAAGTCCAGTCCGGAGGGACCATTTTGCTAGATAGTGGTCTGTCCTATTGGCTTCCCTAGGGATCCAACAATTCAAGTATCTTGTTTTCATATAAGAGAATTGATAGAAAATTATGGCTATTATATTTCTAAAGATGACATTGTACATCCATTTGACGTAACAGTTTACTTCTTTGTTTGTTCATAGTCTAGGCTGTTATATAACCATGCTCGTTGGATTTTGCTGATCATCAACTCTGGTTGGTACTTGCTTAATTAATAGATTCATCCATGCAGGTCTATGGGTTTGATTCTGCTCGGGCTGACTTATAGAAAAGATGATGCTTGAGCAAACAGGCCATGATATATGTTTTACCTGCCAAGTTTTGGCCGACCAAGTTCGGCCCTTAGGAGGCTCAATTGTTTATTATCTCTATGAGATGTGTATCTTCTGTAGGCTGTTGTGTACACCATTTGTAGTTTTGAACAAGCATGGGTGAAGAATTACTATCCCATATGTTGATTTGTTCTTAGATATCATTTAGTGTCTCAGTATAGCATATCTTTCAATTTAATGTGTACGTCTTTGTTACCAATCTGGTAGTAGTTCTTTAAGCTTAATCACTATTTGGATGGAATAAATTCCCTTCTTCCATTACGACATTTTTTCAGATAGGACCAGGTGAAATTGTTGTCACTGGTTTTTGTTACTACATGGCGTCCGTTACTTCTGAAGGTGGTTGTGATAAGGTGGTTGAATGAGTCTCTGGGCCAAAGGGTTGAGCCCGAGACGAGACCAAGCTCTTGGTGACAAAGTCTATACAATACTTTTGTTGTTTGCTTCACCAAAATTCGATAAGGCCGAATCCTTTTGGTGCTGTCCTACCAGCGTGTTTGGATGGAAGGCAAAGAGAGGGGAGTAGATTTTAAGATAATCATCCAAATCTTGTCTTTTGTTCCTTGAAAACTTTTTAAATTATTAATTTTATTGTAATGATATCAATCTATATCTATTTCTTTAAATTTTAATACGAGAGGGGATGTAGCTCAAGTGGTAGAGCGTAAACAAAAGCATTGTTAAGGTACGAGTATTGATACCTTGTATCTTCAAATTTTTATCATACATAAAATAAAAAAGACAAACATATATTTTTCCCCAAATGTTTGTGGTGTTTTTATTTTTGCCATTTACATTATAAAGTTTTCATTTTTAAACCATTATGTTTAATTTTTTTTATTGATCCTATTGTCTATTTCTTTTAGTAATCTAGTTTGTTAAGAAACAAATTAAAGTTATCCATTACGACATATCACCTATATAAATACATTCTTATTAGTAATCTAACCAATAAGTGATAAGTGTTTTATGTGTGTGTATATATATATATATATAGTCAAAGGGGATATAGCTCAAATGGGATAGCATAACCATGTTAGAGCATTTGCAGCAGTGGTGCTATATAGGTATAAAGCTATTTTTTTAGCTCAAAATCACAAAAAACATCACGCAGCAGTGGAGCTAAATCTAAAAGATTTAGCTCCACAGCTATAGTACACATCTATATTTAGATGTGTACTGTAGCTCACAGGTAAAAAAAAAAAAATTTATTTTTTTATAACATTTCTCTCTCATCTCTCATTAAATAATCTTTTCCTTTCTCTCTCTCTCCGGCTTCTCTCTTTCTTCTTTCTTCCTCAATTTTTTTCTCTCTAGCTCGCCGGCCACTCCCTCCCTCCCTCATCCCTCAGCTCGCCGACCACTCCCTCATCTCCCTCATCCCTTAGCTTGCCAGTAACTCCCTCATCCCTCAGCTCAGCTCGCCGGCCACTCCCTCATCTCCGATCTGTTTCGCCGACCCACCCCAAACCCCATCGCCCAATTCGTGCCTCTCTCTCTCTCTCAGTCACTCTCACCTCTCTCGACCAACCCAGCTCGCCGACCCAGCTCCCGCAAGCCACCGCTGCCGCACCCATCTCTCTTTTCTCTTTGCTGTGATTGAGTTGATTTTATTTTTATTTTTATGTATTTTCATATGGGTTTGGTGACTGTGGTGGTGGTGGTTGATTTTGGCTATGGTAGTGGTGGTGGATGATTTTGTCAGTGGGTTTGTGGATTTTGGTTGTGGTGGTGGAGGATGATTTTGGCTTTGACAGTGGGTTTTTGGCTTTGGCAGTAGCTTGTTTCTTGGTTTGGTTTTGTTTTTTTTGTTTTTTTTGTTTTTTTTTTTTTCTATGTTGTGCTGTGGTTGCCAAAGTAGAGGGTGGTTGTGGTCGATGGTGGTGGTGGTGGTGGTGGGTGTGGCTTTGGCTGTGACTGATGGTAGAGTGGATGGTTTTTTTTTTTTGATAGTAGGATATATTATTTTATTGTAGTTGTTATATTATTTTATTGTGATGTGTATATTATTTTATTGTGTTGAAAGCTAAAATAGATCCACTGCTGCAACATGTGTGGAGGTAAAATAGATAAAGTGGCTTTTTGTGTAGCTAAATAGCTAAAATTTTGCCTCCACTGCTGCGAATGCTCTTAGGGCACTAGGATCGATACCTCACTTCTCCAAATTTTTTCATGCATAAAGTAAAAAAGACTAAAGCATAATTTTTATCCTATAAATTTTGGGCGTTTTCATTTTTGCCATTTATGTTACACAGTTTTCATTTCAAACCTTTATGTTTGATTGTGTTTTATATTGGTCTCACAGTTTATTTCTATTAGTAATCTAGTCCATTAAGTAGCATATTAAAGTAATCCGTTACAACATGTCACCTATATAAATACATTTTGAGTATGAATTTGATATGGATCGAGTGTAAAATCTATGTTTTATATAATTTAATAAGAAATTGCCATATCAGTCTTTTATTTAAAAATTAATATATTCTACCATACACACACATATATATATATATATATCTCTCTCGACCTTTTTGAGTATCTTACTTGGGCATATGCGGTCATCTATTCTACATACATCGGATTATTACAGGAAGGAATCCTTTGGAGTGGCCCTAAGATGAGGTTTTCAATCTAGAATCTCATGGATATCATGAGACCTTAGAAACCACTTAGTCAAACCTCTTGGGGTTTTAATACATTCTACCATACCTAATAACATCATATTAGCATTTTACTTAAAACTTAAAATATAGTGTCTATTAAAATGTTATCATGGGTAATTAGATGTATTTATATTTTAGTAATATGATAATGTGACATGTTCCTATATAATTTAATTTCATACATTTTTATTAGTAATATAAGTGATAAGTGTTGTTAAGACATGTCAATATATATGGAACGTAGCTCAAATGGTAGAGAGCATAACCACAACGTTGTTAAGGCATGATCGCACGAGGATCGATACCTTGCATTTCCAAATATTTTTCATACATAAAATAAAAAAGACTATAGCATATTTTTTTACCCTAAAAGTTTGGGTTTTTTTTATTTATTTATTTTTTTTATAAATTTTTTTATTCCACTGACATTACAAAGTTTTCTTTGATTGACTTTACTGAAGCCAAATTGGTTCTTTTCAGTTCTAGATTGAGAAAGTTGGAGAGATAAAAGGCTGATATTTATTGACAACTAGGAAAGATAAAATAAAGAACAAAAAAGAAATAGGAAGTTAATTCTTTAACGCCGTTTGTTGAAGTTTTTAATTATGACAGGTGGCTAAAATATAGGTGGGGAATCTAAGAAATTGTATATAAGGTACTATATCTAAGTTTTGCAAAAAAAAAAAAAAAGATTAGCATATTTTTTACCCTAAAAGTTTGGGTTTTTTTTTTGCCACTGACATTACAAAGTTTTCATTCTAGTCCCACTAACCACTGCTTCCACTTTTATCTCATTAGATTGATTTAACCAAGCCCCATCGTTACGGATCAAAATCCTCTAAGAATCCATAAATCCTCTAAGAACTCTGCCACATGCAGTTCTTTCAATCTTGTATTTTCATTTTAAAAATAAATGGTTTAGATCAAACCATGTCACCAATCCACTTAAAAAAAACCTTTAAATAATGATTCCACCTCAGTTTTTCAAATTGACATTTAAGATTCTACTTTTTAAATTTTATTTTAATTCGCAAAAATACTTAGAAAAGGAAAACCCAGATCTGAAATCCAGATCTCACTGCTGTGCACAGCTCCGAGATCTCGTCAGACAAAGTTCAGTGCTGAAACTGAGAAAAACTAATGGAGGCAGTTCTACGAGGAAGCCCAGTGACTCATATGAACATACCACCACCAAACGCAAGCTCCTTCACGGCGCTAGTCGAGATTGTGTTCATTGCCGAGTTTTGAGGCTTTAACTTTTCATCCCTAAAAGAAATTTGAGCGTGTTGTGACAAATTTTTCTAGGTCCACCAAGCAACAAGCAACAACCATTCATTTCTTTATTTAGCTTCTCTCTTTGTTTTCAATTTATTACACCCCAAGTAACTAATACCATATATATGGTTCTCCTTTCACCTTTTTTTTCTTTTTCATTATTAAAGTAAGAAGAATACAATAGTATTATGCAAGTCCGTTTTCAGAAGACTTGTATGTAGGACCTCAAAATTAACTGTTACATTAGTGAGATTAGCCATATAAAATAGCAGATCATCATTGAAGGGGGAAATTTACAATACAGACGTATTAACTACAATTTTTCCTGAAGGAGCCTCCTCATCTTCTTTCTTGTTAGATATTATGTCCACTCTGAGAGCACGCCGTGTTACAGAATTCACCTGTTTTCTTAATCTAGCATTATCGATGAAGACATCTGCTAGCATCTTCCTTAACTCATCATCTATTGCTGCATCATTGATGTCATGACTCTCATCAACACCAGAAGCAGTAGTTTCATTGTTTTCAGTTAGGAGTTGTGCCTGATCATTTATCAGGGGAAATGTCCATGTAAGGTAGAGTTGACAAAGCAATGTGAGAAATTTTTTTAATCAATAACTCATGAATATCTTTCATCAATCATAGCAATGAAGACAGAACATGACAATTTAAACCAATAAAAGTTAATACTGAATGTTCACCTAAAAATACTCCGGGTTATATATAACACTAACTTGGCATTCAAGATATGTTTATGACTTTCCTGGAAAGTGAAAAAATCAGCATTTGTAGTCTAGTTCACAAGGTGAATAGCATGTACTTAGGCTACTTCCCATGTTTAATGGGCACAACCCATTTGACAAGCATGCTCAAACCCAAAACTGTTCCAAACACATAAACTAGCGATTCGTACAATTAACAATTGTAACCAAAACACTGAATGACACTAGCAATTTTAAAGTTCTTCACTCTATTTATCCACTATCAAAAGAGAGAAAGTGCCAACTCAGGATTCCAGTTTTGGTAGCTTAAATGGTGACACACTAAATTCGGTCAAGTAATCATGATGTTAATCAAGGAAAGAAGCTCTGGACACAAGTTGAAAATCAAGAAAACATGAAAAATAGAATGCGATAAAAAAAGGACTCTAAGAAAACATAAAAGGTACCTCTGAAAGTAGGAGGCCAATACGGTCATCACTTGTAGCCAACAAATCTAAAGCATCTGCAAGTGATGAAGAATCTGCAACAAAGTTATCTTCATCGTCTGCAAGTAAATTGGTGTTGCATTCTTGAAGCCGATTGTGAAGAATATGGCATTCATGCAGCAGTTTTTCCCTAGAAGCTTTTGCATGCTCTCTCATTTGTCTTTCCTGT
Source organism: Quercus aquifolioides (assembly GCA_019022515.1). Lineage (NCBI taxonomy): Eukaryota > Viridiplantae > Streptophyta > Magnoliopsida > Fagales > Fagaceae > Quercus > Quercus aquifolioides. Next base: position 83,135,740 of record CM032327.1, read on the forward strand.
TGAATGAATTTCTTTTTTTTTATTTTTTATTTTTTTTAAATAACAAATTATCAGCATCATGGGATAGGTTGTTCATTGCACAATTTAATTAATCTCAATAAATCAAGATAAAAATTGTCATGGAATGATTTGGAAGGCATTGTTACATTAATTCAAATAATTCTAATGCTTCTTTCCAATCCACATAAAAGACAAGGGTTTTTTTTTAATAAATTAAAACTCAAGAAAAAGATAATAAACCTTACAGGTGTGTGAAAAAAAAAAAGACTAGAATTTCAGGAACCTAACAAGAGGAAAACAAAGGGAAAGGGGGAGTGCAAAGAATTTTGCATCCATGCAGCAGCTTTTTTTTTTTTTTTAATTACCCCCTCATTAAAAAAGAAACAATATGTTACTACATTACTCATGTCTTTTGCTTTGGCTTCCTGCATGCCAATATTAATTAAGAAGTAGCCCTATGTAAAAAGGGTAACTTGATTTAAAAGGGATTTGATATGCAAAATACATTTTAGCGGATTAAAAAAAAAACTACCTCAGCCTCAGACTTTTCTTTGTGTGTTTGACTAAGCTCCTGCTTCAATTCGGTTTGAGAACTTCGGAGAGATTTAACTTCTTTAATAAGAACTTTAATATCTGCTTTTGATTTTGCTTCTAGCTCTTCATATTGCTTCAACAACTTTTTATGCTGCTCTTTACTAGCATCCAATTCCTGCAGCAGCACATCTTTCTCTTGAACAGTACATTCTTTTCCTGACTCTGTACATGACTTTTCATCCTAGTATCATTCCACATATCATTAATGGAATAACAATAATTAAGTGAAAGATATAAATTAAATAAGATAAGGGAAAAATATAAATTAAAGTAGACAAGAGTTGTACTAAGATATATGACCTGTTTGGACTTCAATTTCAACTCCATTTCCATCGACTTTCGCCGAAGTTCCTCCATATCCCATTGCATTTGTGTATTCCTTTCCCTCTCCATCAAAAGAGCTTGCTGCAGATTTTCTTTACTTTTCTGTTTCGTAGTTTCAAGTTCACCTTCCAAATCCTTGACCTGAGCAAATCCGTTTAGTTATGGTAACAGAATAACATCTGTATGTGTAATACTCAAAGATTTGCCAGGTCTATAAGCAGAAAATTCTAAACGGTAAATGATATTTGAAAATTTTAGAACTTTGCATGGGCAACGGCCATTACGTTCTTGCACAGAAATAAAATCCACTAAAACTACAGTGCATAATCCATGCTAATTAATTTATAAATTAAATTTAACAGTATTAGGAAGGTGAGTCTCATCATGAAAAAGCTGCTGACTGCTAGTCGTTGTGTAGTGGGGGGATATGGGTGAGGTATTGAAATATAATAGGTCATGTAGAATAAGAAACTCTCACACAGCATTGAATGAACATAACAGGTTTAAAGTGTTCCCCCACCCCCTACCCTCAGGACAAGTAAAACTACTACATGAAAAAATTTTGCCCCAGCAAATAGTGGGGGGGTAATTCTAGCCCTGTCATGGACAAGAGTTACTATCCAATAAGTGATAAAATTTATCTTAGGAAATTTAAATTCAAATCGAACTTAGAACACCTACCAATGAAGACATAAAATTGACCAAACAAGGGAGGTGTCAAACTCTCCAAAAGTCTTTTTATGATCCTAAATCTCAAAACACAAATTATTTTTAAGGGTGAGGAGAATCTGACTTATACCAATGTATGAAGATGCATCTTTGATCAGTACACTATGGTATATTTGATTTATAATTAAGCTAGATATGACAATTAATTTTATTTATAGCTCAAATTAAACCAGTAAGACAGAACAGGTAACATCTGGATAGGATGAATAAACATACCTTTGTTGCAAGGTAGTCTTTGACAGCTATTTCTTGATTTAACCTTGCTATTAGGTCTTCCGTGTCTGTTTTGGCCGTGACTAATCTTCGCTGCATTGTGAAAAGAACCCTGTTCAATTTATGGCGCTGATCCATTGGAAGAACTACTTGAGCATCACCTGGAAACTGAAAGTCTGTGTTGCCAAGAATTTCCATCCTAGAAGAACCCTCAGCACCTCCAGGAAGGTCAAGAGATCCATCACCAGATGAATTTGGAATCCCGGAGTTAGACATTTCACTACCTCTCAGAGAACTTACGTCACTTCCAAAACTCTCATTTGAGAGCTTGCGAACATGATCAATTACCTTACCATGTTCTGGCCCTGAGAAAAGTTCCATCCCATTCCCAACCAAAAATGAAGCTTTGGAAGAATTCCCATTATATTTATCCTTTTCTATAACATTATTGAGATGCCTGTCATTCATTTTATGCCTAGGTAGGCCTTCCAACTGCTCTAGAATTGTCTGGCCCATAAACAGTCCCTCATCAATATTGGACATGCCATACTTTACAAGCTTTTCTATTGGACTTGTCAAATCTTCATCCAATGTTAGATCCTCCAAACCAATTTCAGAATTGTCATCCCTTCCTAGCCTTGGTGTTCCTAGCTCAGATGTCTCATAAGCTGTATCACTACCGTAATCTGATGTGAATGATGAACTGCCAGCAACAATAGGCAAGCTTGAATTGGGTATCGATTGAATTGAAGAAACCGTGCTATTGGAAGCAGGACTTGCTTCTGAATTTTGCTGATTTACATCTTGGAATGCTGAAAAGCATTTTGACATAAATTGAAATGTTTAACTCTAGGTAATTCCAAGAACAAAATAAGTTCTTATTTAAAAGTTTAAGCTGAAAGATACGAGATTTTAGAAAATATCCCCAAATCAGAATATCTGTGTATACATATAAACATACATATGGCACAAGATAATATTTTCTTTACACTAGCAGTAGAAATGTACATACAAAATCTAGCAGCAGCTTCTAGTTCAAGAAAAGATGCCACTGCAACGCTTCTTGCTATATCAATATCAGACAGAAGCTTTATCATCCACTCCTCCAAAGAGCACCTTCTCTGCAACAAAAGTAAGTCTTTTAAGAATATCAGTTACCTGTGTGTGTGAAGATTGCAAACAATGCTGTTTAATCCAACTCTCAACAGAGTTTCTGAACTTCCAAGAGTGAACAAAGTCCAACCTCAAATTTGAAGTTTCATATGTTGTTCAGATGGCAATAAAACAAAAAGAATGAAGTTTCTAATTTCCAGCATATTAGAATTCAGAATTTAAAAAGAAAGAACATACTTTACATAAATCCTTTATTTTATTTTATTTTATAATATTGGTAAGTTATGCACCCAATGAGTCTTGAACCCACGACCTCACTCTCCACCTAGAACATATAAGGGGAGAAGGTGCAAGTTGAGCTAGAGCTCATTGGTGTACTTTACATAAATCCTCAAATATAATTGAAATAGTCCAGTAGCCTCGTTTTGGGTTAAAATGAAGTTTCGAGAATATACAGGAAGAAATAAACATGTAGCACATGTTTTTGTCCTGGGAAGCAATTGCTACACCCTCTTGTTTAAAGAGCTAGTATTACTTTTGGTCTGTGTCGTAAACAACAATAAAGCAATGGGGCAATGAACCTTGCTTGGAGTGCTTAATTTGACATTACTAATCTGGATTTATATCATATCATTGTATCAATTTGCTAGCTTTTAAATCTCAATTTCAAATGCTCTTGGAGTTGTTTAGGAACACGTCTGTCTCCGTGCAATAAATAATGAAATTCTTCCAGCGATGATTAGTGAAACATAAAGTGGATATCTGAGGAAGATGTGACCTACAGGTCCATAAATGACAGTACAACTAATGCAAATATGATTAAGGAACACATTGACTACCTCTTCTAATAGCGCCCGGGTTTTCATCCGCAACAGTCCCTTGGGTGGTGCTGGTGGGAGGTTCTTCTTAGGAAATGCCTTTTTAAGCTGCAAAAGATAGCCAGTAGGAAGATAAAAACATCGTTAAATCAGTTTTATTGAAACAACAAAACTGACACGACTTTTTTCCATAAAATGCTCCAAGAACAACTAAGTTCTCATGATATGGTTCAGTTCCTTAATCCATATGTAAAAGGAAATTCATACTGCACCAAATTGCAAGGCAAATGCAGAGGCTTACCACAGTGAATAACTTCAAAAAATCATTAAACCTTCTTAATACACCACGTGTTGTTGTAACTCCTTCTGGTGATTGTACACCAACCTGAACCCTGTAAAACTGTCCCTTAAGAATGTTAAAATCGAACACCTAAAATGTTTATAAAAAGCAATGCAAGTCCATAAAAATGACAAGTATAATCAATGTAAAAGCCACCTCTCTAGAGTCTACTTTCCACATTTAAAAAAACCTAGCAACAATTTAAAAAATAAAAAATAAAAGAAACAAAAGCTAAATTAGGGGAGCATCTGTTAAAATTATTATGAAGCCAACAAGAATTTAAACAATACTTTGAGAAAAACGAGCAACATTCAACCAATAAAACCAAAATAATTATAAATAAATTGGCCCTCAAGTTGAGTTGCTAAAGAATGGATTAAATAAATAAGCCATGTGACTCATAAACGGTACATTTGACACCTTTACAGATCAATATAGAGCTCGTTAAATATTTATATTTATTTCTTTTGGTTGATTATATTTCAGAGGTTGAGTATTTTTTAACTAATTATGATTAGTGACAAGGCACTTTTATTTCTACACCAAAGTGACTTCTACTATTGGAATGAACATTGTCAGCACAAGCCCGCTAATTTCCATTGGCCTGTTTCATTCAATGGTCGACTTTGTCAATTTTAAGATTAACAAATTTTCTAAAATAGAAAGTGTGACCATGAATATGGAATGCCGATATTCTAGTAGAAATTTTGAAATAAATTATTAAATCAGAAAATATCAAAGCCAATGGCCTTTGGGACAAATGGCACCTCCACCACCCAGAAGAATGTTTTTGAGGTTTAAGTTTATCTATATATATATGGTTTATCACAAGTAAAGTTGACATATTTTAAAATCAAATCCTGATATATGGTATAAAAACAGCATCTAACCCTGAGAATAAATTAACACTGAAGAGTCATTAATTTGAGTACCACTACGGGATCTGAATCTCTTGATTTTGGACGGACAACCCAGGAAGGTATTGTGACACAGTAACTCCATCCTGTGTGAGGATCATGTGGCCACACTGTGTCCCGTCCATTCTGCAAGAAAGATATGAACTTTAGGGGATAAGAACTGATAATTCAAAGATAATTTGTAGAGGTCACAACAATTCAGCTAATGCAGGTTTCACAGGTTCATAATGATGCAAACAGTAAAGAGTGCAAAGAAAAACAGAGAAAAAAAAGATAAATAAGATTAAAAACCAAAAGATTCCAGAATTGTGGTCTAGTATCAATGTGGGGCTTTCTTGGCACCTTCCATAAGCCACTTTAATTATTTTTGAATTTTAGTATTAACTTTTTTTAGGTTAGAAAGTTGCTGGTTCTGTTTCAATGAAGTTTTGCTAAAATGGGGGTAGTTTGGCAATTTCAAGATTTTCTGGAATGGGCTATAATAGGCTGTACTGGAGGCCCATGAATCTTATTTTATGTTTTGAGTCATTTTTCTGTTGATTTAGAAGAATTAATTTAGTCCTAACCTTTCTAGGAAAAGGTTATATAGGAGTCATAATCCTTCTAAGAGAAATATTGTTAATAGCCCATACAGGAGTCGTATATTCAATAAAAAGATAGAAATAAGAATGTTGAATTTAATAGAATTCCAAAAGCATATTTTAAGCTTTGAGGGTGTTATTGCTTAGGAAACCTAGTTGTGATTGCATAGGGTTTGTGTCACTTTATATCTCATTATATTCATTATTTTAACACCAAAAAGTCATCAAACTCATTCAAGAGTTAGTCAAGCCCTATTCAAGAACCCTTCAAGATCTCATTAAGAACTATAATTTAGTGTTAAACTTCTAAAGATCCTACATCAAATAATCAATGAAACAATCACACTTTTTTAGTTTTAGGGGTCTAGAGAAGTAGATATACAGCTGTTCAGAACAACATGCTTGTACTTTTGAGTGAAGAGGCCTTCTGAAAAATATTGCGAAATTGCATCATGTAAACTGCATTTTCATAAATTAAACTTAATGATGAGTTGAACTTTTTTATTTTGGCAAATGCATTTGCCCTTCCAAAATCACAAAACTGCTCAATACTTTTTTATTTTATCATTTGCCCTTTGCGAAGCAATTTGTTGTGAGTTTAAGACAAACAATTAGCCTCTCCAAAAATTTGAGGTAAGGTTGCTAACCAATTACCTCTCCTATACACTATATATATAGGTTGGATTCAAGTTACACATGGTGTAACTTTAAGCAATGTTACACCAGTCGGTAATTTTTTTTAATTAAATGTGAACTTTGACAAATCCACCATTGGACTACATTATTTTCTTATATTCTCCATGCTTGCAAAATTTCAAGATGATCAAAAATCAATAGTCGTCTCATCAATCAATTGTTTAAATTCAAGTTTTTGTAATTTAAAATAATGCATAAAAGATGAGTTTATAGATCGACATGAAAATTGGCACGTGTGTTAAGAAGATATAGAATATGTAATCTAACAGTGGAATTTTCGAAATATGAATTCAATAACAAGTTACTGGATAATGTAATATTGCTTAGAGTTACACTAAGTGTAACTTAACTTGAACCCAACCCTATATATATAAGAATGGGGGTAATCGTAAATAGCACATAACTGCAGGAATGTCAATAAAAGATGATTGCACGAAATATTTTGCATCAGCCATCCCTCAAACATAAGCAAATGACAAGATAGCAAATAGATACCTTCAAAATTAATCGAAATAATACTCAAAAAATAAAGAAAAAAAATTTAATTGAAATAATCATGCCTTTGTCCTGGAATTGGATAGAGAATAGTGGGGATTCACAATTCAAAACATTTAGTAAGTGATTTGGATCCAAGAGTTATACGTTGATAACTTGTAGTTCTTCTTTTATTACTTGCGTTAAAGTGCTTTTGAAAGCAGAAGTTTAATTGTGTTGAATGGTCTTTGTTAACTTTGTAGAAGCATCAACAGGAATGGTGTAACAGTATTTTAATCAAGATGTACCTTATTAAAATGCCACAAAAATCATATAAATGGTCTTTTCTTTAATAGGAGCGAAAAATAAGTTTTTTAAATATGAAGAACGAATGATTTAAATAGCCATTTTTTCAACCTCTTAAAAAAAAATGTAGAATGAAAGACAAGGCATTATACACAAAAAGAAAGATAGGTGCGGATTGTATAATTAAACCAGCAAGGAAGACCACAACCAATAACTGAAGTTGGACAACAGTGCCACTCAAACACCTTCATCAAAGAAGCCCATGGAACAACTACTAAGCCACAACCCTCATCACAAGACCACTGAAATCCAGCCAAAAAAGAAATCAAGAACCATAACATGACATTTGTTCCTCAAGTAATCTTCCAACATGAGAACCCATTTCTCAGTAATAGTGTCCACTTCCTAGTCCGCTAAGAAAAGAACACATGAAAATCAACCAAGACTTAACAAAGACTCTGATTTTCTCTCAACATACTAATTCCAATAATCCCTTTTTCCGATCCTTAATCCCATTTCATTTCATCACAATTCCACTAAATTCTCAGCAACATTTATTCCTCCTTCAGCCTTAAACCCTATCAAAATGTTATTCATACACTTTTGATCAAATATACGGCTAAGCAACACTCAATTTCGGCACAATGCCAGAGCATTATAATTCTTATAATAATAATAAAAAAAAAAAATGAACAAAGAATTTAATTTAACCAAAGATGCAACACACGCAGTAGAATTTGAGATTAATTCTTAGGATTTTTCATACTCAATTTAGTGTTACACCCTATAAATCATACTGACTAGCACAATGCACTAAATCCATAAAAACAAGAATTGCAAGCTATAATCATAAAAAAAGAAAAGAACCCAAATTAGAAACTGAAATATTTTTTACCACCACGATTGAATTACAGTGCAATTTATGGAACTAGTGACTGAAGTTTCAATGTCCAAAATCATAGAAAGTGAAATTAAAAAATTCTCCAATTCAGCAAGAGAAAAAGAGAAAAAAAGAAGAATACCCATTTGCGAGGAGGAGGACTCCAATCCATTCCCAGAGGAAGCGGCGAAGTTCCATCGTGTCTGTGCTTCGGAGGACTCCGTCTCTGCATCCTCTGATCTTTCTTTATCTCTCTTTCTCAATTTCTCAATTTATATATGCTATAAGTTGATGATGATGATGATGAACATTTGTTAATATTTTTTTTCTATTTCTCTGAAAGAAGAAGTGAAATTTTTTGATGGGGTTTTGTGATAGCTAGGGCTTTTGGTGATCGGATCGGAAGAGAAAGGACAGGTGGCGTGTGAGAAGAGTTTGATCCACGTTAACTGTGGAATGGTGGAAAAATTGGGGGTAACGTCAACGTGACTATGCTGTGCTATGCCTATGCGTATGCGCTGATTGCTTATTGCTAAGCGGAAGCTTTGTCAATTCCCCAATTTTTGCTTCGATTCTCTTCTGTGTCTCTTTTCTTTTCTTTCGGGGTTAAAAGAGAAAAATAAAAAATAAAAAAATGGAGGAAAACACCTCACCTAACTGTCTTCTTTTGCGAATTTCTTTGAGCTTTACGACAACGCTGGATAGATAAAAATATATTTGCCAATTTTAACTAATTCCCATTGCTCCTTCTTTATTTAAATTATTAAAAAAAAAAAACTAGTTTTTTTTTACATTTTTCTCAAAGGATAAGTACAAGTGTACAACAAAATTTTTTGATATCCTTATCAAAAATGTATTTCGATGTCTACCAATATCAAAATATTGTTTTTTTAAAAGTTACTTCTATATGTATGCTAGTATGTAATCAGGATCGGACTTAAAATTTTAAGATAGCGGGAATAGGAGTATTAAAAAAAAAAACTTTAAATAGACATTTCTATAGTATTAAAAAATTATAAATACATAAAATTATTATTTCTAAATACATTAAGATGCAATCATCTTATCAAAAAAAAAGAAAAAAAAAGATGCAATCATCTACTTGTTTTTTTTAATACTAGTCTGGCTAGGTTTTTTATTTTTTTGAATTTAAAGTATTCACAGTGGTGATGCTAAAAATTTTAGCTTTTAACACCTCAAAAATCTATTTTATCTATTTTACTACCCCAATTTACAATACATTCAATATCAAATGTTCTATTTCTTTTATCCCTTCATTTAAAAATAATATAAACAACTCATTAAAATAATAAATGAATAAAGAGAATTTGAGTTTTTTAGTTGAAGGAAGAGATATAATCTTAATAAAATATTGTATTTTATTTTTAACAACTTGCTAAAATCAACTAGTATTTATACTAGTTTACTATAGTTGCAAAAAATTTAGCTTTAGTTTCTCCAATAACACATGATTTTTTGGTTCTTTGGTAGTAAAATAGATTTTTTTTTTTTTTTTTTTGGTGGCTAAAACACAATCACCATTATGAATATTTTTATTGTTTTTGTTAAGTTTTTGGGTTGGATAATTGTTATTTGAGTTAGGCTAGTTAAACTGATTAAAGAAAATAGGGCTAACAAAAAAATGAAATATGTGATAACTATTAAAAAAAAATTGGACCTGGGGCCCGACCCCCTTGGGCCCCACTTGGGTCCATCCCTGGCATGTAATGTATGAAAAAAAATTGATAAATATATTTATGTATGATACATATTTCAATAATAATTATTAGATTATAATATATAAAAGTTTAATTAAAAAAACCTTTTATTCAAGGTTGGGAAGGGAAGTTATTAACCGAGGTAGGAAATAGAATTCTGATAAAAGTGGTGCCTTAAGCTATTTCAGTGTATTCCATGAGTTGTTTTCTATTGTTGAATAGTTTAGGACAAAATTGCTAAATGCCCTGTTTGGGCAAACTAAACAGCATTTTGCCATATTTTTGAAACTAATTAGGGAAATGCCCATCTTTTGAAAATCGATTTTCTAAAAATCGAGTTAGGCCCTATAGCGGCGTTTTTAAGGAGCCTATAGTGATGTTTTCAGGACCTATAGTGGCGTTTTGTAACTCGACCTATATGAAATCGAGTTATAGGCAAAAAAAATTAAAAAAATTGCCTATAACTCGATTTAATGAAGGTCGAGTTACAAAACGTCACTATAGGTCCTTAAAAACGCCGCTATAGGGCTCCATAAATTTTTTTTTTTATAACTCGATTTTGAGAAAATCGAGTTTCAAAAGAGGGACATTTCCCTAATTAGTTTCAAAAATAGGGCAAAATACTGCTTAGTTTGCCCAAACAGGGCATTTAGCAATTTTGTCCGAATAGTTTATGTACAGATTTGAATACCATGGTTGGGCAAATTTGGTGGGTCAAAAAGACGACAAGAGGAAAATTCACTAGATGAGATGAAGTAATTTGTGCAAACTAAAACAAGAGGGTGGTATCGATTTCCGGGGTCTGAAGAAATTTAATTTTGTTTTGTTGACTAAATATGAATGGAGGTTAATTCATAAAACAAACTCTCTACTTTGTAGTGTTTTCAAGGCAATATATTTCCCATCCTTTACAATGCTTTAGACTACCGTTCCTAACCATGTTTCATTAGCTTGGCGATGTATAGCTCAAGCACATCATATTATTCAATTGGGATCAAGATGGAGATTTGGTAATGGGAATCAGGTGAGAATCTGGGAAGATCAATGGAAATCTAGGAGAATCTAATAATACTATTTCTCCTCGGCAACTCCTACTTGAAGGTGCTTGAGTTTGTAATTTAATTGACTAAGATCAATTGGTGTTTGAATTCGAGAAAAAGTCCCTCGTTGGTCCTTTTTTGCTCCAATATATATTAAAAAAAATAATTTATTTGATTTGAAACAACAATAAATCATAATAAATGCAATTTCAATTCCTATCATACAGGACTTACATGATGATCTTTATCAAATTTTTGTAGCGATCCAATAATTTCAGTATTTGAATCGAAGGGTTATAGTACAAGACTTATATGATTTTTATCAATTGTTAGATTTTTTTAAAGACTAAATCATGAATTTTTCTATGACAATATTAAAGATCTCATCGAAAACTTATAGCAACTTACCAAACAAAAGTTAAGAGAAAAAAATAGGATAGGTATTATTGGCATAAAATCTGCAATTAGATTAAAAAAGCATAAGTCTTAAGCAATTTTGAGAAGAAAAAGATACTTGAAGAAAGAGCATAGTTAAGCCAAATACATATCAAATTAAAGATATTACGCGTAATAAACATTTTGTGCTTTGTTTTCGATGATAATTGTATTTATTTTGATTGAGTAATTAATATGAGTTATACATACACACACACACACACATATATATATATGTAGTGGGGCGAATGCTAAACGAGTATTGGGCCTAATTATAATAAATGTAAACACTGGGCCCAACTGGAGTATTAGCCCAAGTAATGGGGAAAAATCCCGTGATGGCCAGCCCACTTCTTAATTAAAGCAAAACCTCAGATCCTTAGTTAGGCCCAACATCCACCCAGGCAACACTCCGAGGTATATCCGAGCTACCAAGATAAGTTTCAGAAAGGCCAAACTTCTCCACCGTAGTCTTCTAAAGGTTCTTGGTGATTCCATAACTGCCTCCGCATCGATATAGGTCGCCTGCTTGACATCACCACATTCAGTGCAGAAGGACAAGCCTGAACAGTAGGATAAGTCCCAGAAGTCTCCGTTCATGATGAAAAGCCTGCAAAAGAAGAGTCGGATATGACCAGGAGTTGTTCGGGTGGACGTCTGAACAGTGAAGAATACCTCAAAAGTCTCCGTTCATGATGAAACGCCATAAAAAGAAGAGCCCGATAAGACCAGAGGCAATCCAGGTGGATTGAGACAAAAGATGAAAAAGAAGAAGATGACTCATATAAAAGGAAGGAAAGACTCAAAGAGGGGGCATGTAACATATGAGACTGAAATTAATAGAAGAGATTCTGGTATTTTTATGTGTTCTTGTCCAAACTTCCCGTTGTGGATCAACACCAACCCACATCGCAAATTAATTGTAACACGTGTTTTGCTTAGTGCCTTAATCCAGAGAACCAAGGGCAACACCCCTACAATATATATTCTTTTATTTAAATTTACCCAATCAAAAATCCTTTGATTCTCAAATAAAAAGATAATATGGTGATAAATGAAGGACGGGTGACATATAATTAAAAAAAAAAATACAATTAGGATTAAAATACATAAATGGTGTCCTTATATGGTGTATTATTATTATTCAATTGGAGTCTTCTTAAGGTGTTACCTCCCTAACATAAAATATTAATTCAATAAAAAGTTATTAGATTGTGTAACATTAATTAAATTTCCACCAGGTGTGACTATATATATATATATATATATATATATGTAGTGTGCTACCATACACACATAAAACACCTTTAGGAATTCACTTATTGCACACATGAATTGAATTTTGTGATTTTTTAAACAAGAACAAGCAAAATGTAATTAAGAACAATTAGATGTGTATGATGCATAAATAATTAAGAACAATTAAATATACTGACAGACCAGATGAATGCAAAATGTAAATTTGATCAAGGTTTGTGTTTGACACTATATTCTTAAGACAAATTTTGCCTCATAATCTTTATTTGGTGGTGCTTTGAGACTCTTAGACATCAATCTCTTAAAATACAATGATCAAAAACACACAAAAGAGCACAACATTAAAAACCACAACTTGATACAAGGATGCTGGACAGTCCACACGAACCTGGGTCAATGAGTATATAAACTTATAAAATGTGACTTTACATAAAAATTGATCGAGATAAGTCTTAAGCGCACTCACATTAGTTAATGCATAATAGCTTAAGGGGTAAATTTTGCACATTCAACCCCAAAATCACCCACATTAGCTCATATAAAATTATGCAAATTTACATTTTAGCTATAGTAACTGTGTAAATAAACACAGTTATTGTTCTTGACTTCTTGTGCATATCAATATTTTATTAATTTCTTTAGCTTCTTTTTTTCTCTCTTTCTCCTAATCTAACAAAATAGTAAAACAAATAAATGAAGAATGAATATTATTGAAATAGAATGTAGAATAGATAATTTAATGTGAGTGTTTTTGAGAAGTAGTTGTATAAAAAAGAAAAATGAGATCCTTATGCTAAACTAATTTTTTTACACCAGCTAATACAATGTTCTTGTTAGAATAATGAGGCTCAACATGATATTTTATGATGTCTTCATTATCAATAAATAATTATTCAAAATTTCTTGTGAAATTATGCAATATTTCTATGATGTAACATATTGGTATATTGAAATAGGCATACTAGATTTAGTAGATTAAGATTATGAATGTATTCATTATAGTCCTTGACTTAACCATATCCATAATGATATAGCCCATTCTTATAGGTACATTGTTAAACCATGATAGAAAGGGGTGCAAGTTAGAATTGCTCTGACTATAAAAGACAATAAATGCTAGCTTTTCGATGGACAATGCATAATAATCTCGACAATCCTTCCATAATGAGATTTATGCACGTTGAGTGTTGGTTGGAGTTCAAGCCTCCAAAAGAAAGTTTCACACACATATATATTTAGATTAGGTTAAAGTAGAATTTCTAATGTAAATGATTTTATGATTGATCATATCTTTTCTGAATGTTATAAATATTATTAAGGCAATTACTTATGAAATAAGTCCTTGAATATCATAAATTTGTAAGAATATTTTCACATCTTACTATTTATTTTTGTTATATATACTTATAATAATTGTCAACTTATAGATATATTATTATATTTGTTTTTCTTAGAATAAAATGCCAACAGTTCTAACAAGAAAAAACGTGCTTTCCAGAGTTCAGCCAAAGGACTTTAACCTTCAGTACTCTTGCCTGTCATTACCTCCGTTCACACATGCCTTGGTTAGGAAAGAGAGAGCTTCGAGGTGACCCCTACGAAGTGACCCCTACCAAGAATAGTTACACATTATAGTGTCAGGACAAAGTTTAGACATAAGATCATTCTCATTAGTTCTCTTCAAAGAAATGTCATTTTAACACACCAAAAACTTACTTTACCATTTTAGCACATCATTTTACAACATACTATTTATCAGATGTTCTATTCTTCTATTCTAAACATTAAAATAATATATACAACATATTAAAATATCATTAAAAAAAACTTCAAACAGTAATATATACTACACAGACCACCACCACCACCACTGCCCATAGCACCACACTACCACCACTATCCATAGTAGCCCATCCCTACAACCACCACAATCCACCACTGCCGACAACCATAACCAAAACCCAAAATCAACCAACCAACCCACTACCACCGACCACTATAGCTAAAATCCAAAATCAACCAAACCACCAAAGTTAGCATAACACCACCACCACTGCCCATCTGAGCCCACCCATTGCCCAACCCACCCATCAAACCACAGCCAAAAAAAAAAAAAAAAAAAAAAAACAGAAAAACCATAGCCAAGACCCACAACCCACAACCCATTCAAACCCAAGCCTCAAACATCGATTCAACAAACCCATGCCCACAACGGCAAAACCCAGACCCATGGCGAGCAAAGCCCACCATCCACGGCGAGAAAATCTCACCCACGACACACGGCAAACAACAGTGGCGAGCTTGGGCAGTCTCTGTCTCTCGGCGTGGTGAGATCGGCGTGGCGAGACGGCGATGAGAATGCCAAACAGAGAGAGAGAGAGAGAGAGATGGGTTGCAGAAGGAGAGAGACATTTGATAGGAGGAGAGAGAAAAAACAAATTAAATAAGCCAAACAGTGTTTGGCATTCTTGTTTGTACACTCTCATATTTGAGAGCGTACTATAGCATGTCTCAAAATTTTGAGATATTTAGCACACTTCATGAGGGTTTGTTTTTGGTGTTTGGTGTGCCAAATGCCAAATATTTGGCATTTGGCACACCTGATAAGAGTGCTCTAATGCTCCCAGTACAAGATAATTTAAGCATTCGCATTCGGTATTTTTATTTTATCATCTCAAAAAATTACTTTATCATTTATACCATATTATTTTATAACACACCTAACATTCCAACTTTTATTTTACCATACTACATATTAAAATAATATAAAATAAAATAAAAATATTTCTCACTTCTCTCTCTTATCTCTATTTCTCTTACTCTCTCAACCACCCACCACCACCACCTCCAGCTTCTCAGTCAAACCACCCACCTTTGCTGAGCAAAATCCAGCCAAAATCAAAATCCAAAATCCATATCAAAATCCAAAATCAAAATCAAAATCCAAAATCCAAAATCAAAACCAGAAACCCACCACTGCCAAAAACCCACGCTGCCGCTGCCACCGCTGCACCACCTGACCCACGCCCACATCAATCACAAACCCACCACCGCCAGTAACCCACACAACTCGTTGATTTCCATTGTTAGAAACCCAAACCACTCGTTGATCTCCATCGCCAGAAACTACAGAAAATACCCAAAAAAATACATTAAAGACTATCACGCCGATCTCGCGCCAAAATTCACCTAAATATGTTAAACACTATCACGCCGATCCACCTAAAGACTATCACGCTGATCTCGGACCATGCTTCAGCCAACAACGAGTCAGAGAGTGGGAGAGGGTAGATGAGAATACAGAGATGAAGAAAGAGAGAGTTGAGAAAGAAAGAGACCATCTCAGCCCAAAGAAAGAGAAGATAGAGGAGAGAGAGAATAAAAGTGAATAAAAAAAAAATACGATAGTGCTACAGTGCCATCCTATATTTAGGATGGTACTGTAGCAACATTGTAAAATTTTTTACAATTGGCATCATTTAGCAGTCCAGATGGAGCATCACTTTAAGGGTTTGATGGTAAATCAAACCTACATTTCCCATTTAGTAGTCCCAATGGGAATGCTCTTATAAACATTAGGTCGTATGTTCAAAATGCTTTTCTTCTTTTTAAAATTTTTTATTTATTTATAAATTTAAAAGTATATGTTGACTAATTATTATGAATATAATACATTTGTAGTTATGGGTGGTTTAATTTTAAAATATAATAATGTTGTAACCCGTGTTAACATAAAAATATTTAACAATAGCGATAATAATAGGTGGCCTTAATTAGGTGAGTAAGGTAGATATCTTGACTTTCGCGCTGAGTAATTTAAATAGATAATGTACTAAAATTAAAAAAATTAAATTGAATATGTGGCTCAAAATTAGACAAAAATTAGAGATTAATTTGGATTCAATTAAAATGATTTTGCTTCGTTTTAATATAATACTAGTAATATGCCAGTGGGATGAACATATTGATTTAAAATTTTGTGTACAAGAAAAAAAAAATATTTTATCAGTATTTTCAAGATTATCATAATAATTAATGAGTTAATTGAAGCTCTAAACTAACTAACGTAAGACATTCATAATTGAGCCACTTGGCGCATGAACATTATATTATACTAATTAAAGGCACGTGCGTTGCACAATTTTATCATAGACTTATAGAATATATATTTTATAAAAGTAACAATAACCAAATAGAAAATTATTATAATAACAAAATCAATAAATTGTATTGGTATAACAACCATAAAAAATAAAATGATAACAACTCAATAGAAAATTATTAGCTTGTAACATACCAATTATGCTCTAAGGAGACTTGTAGTTACATGTATCAAATTGTTTTTATATGAATTTTGTATATAGTGGATCTGTAATATTAATTGTGGGTACTCGAGGACCGAGGATGGAGCTGAAGGGTCGTAATATTGGCCCGAGGACTGAGGAGGAAGTTGAGAGGTCGCAGTAATGACGTGAAGGTATTGTAAGTCGTAGGCCCAAGGGAAGAAGCCACCCGAAGAGGGGAAGTTAGGATCTGAAAAGAGTGGATGACAGTGGAAAATTGGAAAGCTTTAGGCCTGGAGTAGCCTGTTGCATCCGCATTAATTAGGGCTAACAGCTTTATCAGCCGCATTAATGAGGAGGTGACCTGAGCAGTATAGGCCACAGCTAAGCAGGTTCTTGCCACCATCTTCTCAGATGTGAAAGGTAACAAGTGTCGGAAAAGGAGGGGGATTAGGTAGAAATGAATGGTGTAGATGCGATGGAAGTGGGCTATATAAGGAAAGGAAAGAGCGTCGAAAAGGGGGGGGGGGAAGTGTATTGGAGAAGAAAAGGGAATAGTGTTATTTTCCATACGAACTCTGCTTCCTCGGGAGCCTTTGTGTAAAGCTTGATGCTTATTCATTTCTTGAACATAAGTCTAATCCTTGAACATTAGTGTCCTCGTGCAGAGCTTATTGTTGTTATTCTTTCTCATCTCTTACAAATTTCATTGATTTGGGCTAAGTTTGAGGGGAACATCTCACTATTCTAAGTGGGCTTGGTCTTTAACTCTCTTTTTTGGTCCTTACAATTGGCGCCGTCTATGAGAAACAGCAAGTGCTTAAGGATCTGCCCTGAATACTGATGGCTAACAAAGGCCAAGGTGAGGAGGAGTCAGTTGATTCCCACAGGGAGAACCCTTTCGTTAACTTGGAGCGTAGGAGAGACAGGCAACATACCCCAAGTGTTGTGGTGGGGTCTCATCACACTAAACGTACTGAGCGGAATCGTCCTAAGTCCAGGGGTCAAGCCTCACCTGAACAGGAGATGCTAGCGTTGTAGTGGGAGGTTGATCTTTTGCGTAGGAAATTGAGGCGCAGGAAGCGTGATAGGAGTAGCCCATCTTCCCCATCAAGTGAGGGCTCAAGAGAGAGCCGTGACCGATCATACCGACGCAGGTCTAGAATTCCACCTAGCGAAACCTACTCAGCCTCCTCATGTTGGGACAAGCTAGAGAAAAGCAACAACAGACGTGAAAAGGGGTCCTCTCATCACACCAGGGGAAATGATGCCATGAGTAAAGCCCTACAGCAGATTTCTAAGTCCCCTTTCGTTAGGAGGATTAACAAGGCTAAGCTTCCTCATCGTTTTTCCCAGCCAACGTTCACCATATATAACGAAAGGACTGACCCCGTGAAGCATGTCAGCCACTTCAATCAGAAGATGGCCATCCATGCCAGCAATGAGGCCCTTATGTGCAAGGTGTTCCTTTCAAGTCTCAGGCCTGTCGCCATACGTTGGTTTGATGCGTTGGATGAAGGGTCAATAGGGTCCTTTGAAGAGCTGACCAGGGCATTCGGCACTAGATTCATAACCTGCAGTAGGGTCCTAGGGCCATTGGATGCTTTGCTATCTATGGCCATGAGGGAGGGGGAGACCCTCAAAACCTACTTGGACTGATATTGGGAGATGTACAATGAAGTGGATGGGGACTTCGAAGATGTTGCAGTAAGGACCTTCAAGGTCGGCCTCCCGACCGAGCATGACCTGAGAAAATCATTGACAATGAAGTCTGCCTCGAACATGTGTCAGCTTATGGATCGCATAGACAAGTATAAGAGATTAGAAGAAGACCTAAACTAGGGAAAGGGAAAAGTAAAGGTGTTCTCGGAGAGGAGGGATCCTCGGGGAGGAGGGTACCACAATGATTGACCCCGAAGAGAGTTCCCCAGTCATACAGCATCCGCAGGGGTCCAAATGGTCAATTCACTATTTAAGGAGCCAGTGTACCAGATTTTAGAGAAGATAAAAAACGAGCTGTTCTTCAAGTGGCCTAACAGGATGGGTGGGGATCCATCCAAAAGAAACCTAAGCCTTTATTGCCATTACCATCGGGACAGAGGACACACCACCGAGGACTGCAGGACCTTACGCGATCACCTCAGTCAGTTGGCAAAAACGGGTAAACTCAATTATTTCCTGCATCAACCTGTGGAACAGGTCGGATAATCGGGAAATGGGATGCATGGAAACGGTACTTCCCAGCTAGCATTGGGCACTATTAATACGATCCTAGCTATGCCAGGGGGTGATGTTGGGGCAGGTCCTGGGGGTCATGTTCGTCGTAGGGGGCTCTGATCTGAAGGCCAGAAATCAGAGTCCTAAAAGAGCAAGGGTGGCAGTCCCCCCCCCCCCCCCCCCAGCCTGAGTTTTTTCGAGGAAGACAGTTGGGAACCCTTCAACCTCAAGATGACGCCTTAGTGGTTACCGTTAGGATTGGAGTTACAATGTGAAAAGGGTATTGGTCAGCCAAGGAAGGGGAGCAGAAATAATGTACCTGGATCTGTACCGAGGGCTGAAATTAAGGCTCGAGGACTTGGACACATACGACTCTCCTCTAATGGGTTTCAATGGCAAGATGGTGGTCCCCCGTGGAATGATCAGACTTCTCGTGCAGGTCGGCGATGTGGAGGTCCAGGTCAACTTTATAGTGGTAGAGGCATTCTCCCCATACACGGCTATCCTAGGCAGGCCTTGGTTCACACCGTGGGTGCGGTGCCCTCGACGTTACATCTGAAGATTAAGTACCCTACTCAGGGGAGAGTGGGAGAGCTAATGGGCGATCAAGCCATGGCCAGGCAGTGCCTAGTATCAGCAATCACGCAACAATCTTCAGGCCCTGCCATAGTGACCAAGGACCTAGCCCAATAGCAATTAAAGAGGGCTGCAGGTGGGCAGCAGATTGAGGCACCAAGAGAATCATTTGAGGAATTGGAAAAGATAATGATAGGGCTTGACCCAGAGCAATATTTCCAAGTAGGCTCACAATTGCCGCCCATAGAAAAGGCAGAATTGATAGAGTTTCTAAGGGCAAACCTTGACGTTTTTGCCTGGAATGCTTATAACATACTAGGAATTGATCCTGAATTGGCCTGCCACTGGTTGAATGTAAATCCCGAGGCTTTGCCTCGTAAACAGCCTCCTCGGCGGTCATCCGAGGATCACGCCGAGGCAGTCAGGATAGAGGTGAACAAGTTAAAGCAGGCTGAAGCTATTAAGGAAATCTTCTACCCCGAGTGGCTGGCTAACACGGTAATGGTTAAGAAGAAAAACAAGAAGTGGTGAGTATGCGTGGATTTCACTGACCTAAATAAGGCATGCCCAAAAGACCCCTTCCCCATTCTTAGAATTGACCAGCTGGTGGACGCCACGGTGGGACATCCTTGGATGAGCTTTCTAGACGCCTTTCAAGGTTACCACCAGATACCTCTGTCATTGCCCGACCAGGAGAAAACGGCCTTTCGTGCCCCCAATGGAAACTATCATTATCGGGTGATGCCCTTCGTACTAAAAAACGCAAGATCCACCTATCAAAGAATGGTAACGCGTATGTTTAAAGGGAAGATAGAAAGGAACATGGAAGCATACATCGATGAACATGGAAGCATACAGGTGTCGTCGTTTCTTCCAACTGCTACACAAGTGGAAGGATTTTCAGTGGACCGAGGAGTGCGTAACGGCATTCGAGGACCTCAAATGATACTTATCCAATCCGCCAATACTTTCTCGACCCGATAAGGAGGAAGTATTGTATGCATACTTAGCAGTCACCAAATACGCTGTCAGCTTCGTCCTAGTCAGGAATGAGGATGGAGTTCAGAGGCTCGTCTATTATGTTAGCAAATCCTTGCAGGAGGTTGAGATACGCTATCTTCCCTTGGAGAAAGCAATACTGGCCATTGTGCACGCCACCAGGAAACTCCCTCATTACTTCCAAGCCCATACCGTGGTGGTGCTTACTTAATTGCCCTTGCAGGCTCTAATGAGGAAATCTGATTATACTAGCAGGATTACTAAGTGGGGGACCAAGTTAGGGGCCTATGATGTCAAGTACATGCCCCAGACTACCATAAAAGGGTAGGTCTTAGCAGACTTTGTAGCAGAATTCGTTGAAGGTGTCCCCGAGGAGGAAAATACAACCATGGGTACACTAGTCTCATCGGTCATTGCCGCCCCATCATGGCAAGTCTACACGGATGGATCTTCCAACCGAAAGGGAGTAGGTGTAGGGGTTGTATTGATCACCCCTGAGAAATTGATAATGGAGAAGTTGTTACGATTAGGATTCTCGGCCACCAACAATGAGGCAGAATACAAAACCTTGCTAGCAGGGATAAACATGGTCAAGCTACTGGGAGGAGAAACGGTGGAATTGTACTCGGATTCTAGGCTGGTTGTGGGTTAAGTCAATGGTGATTTTGAGGCTCGGGATGAAAGGATGTAGGGGTACCTTGCCAAAGTACAAAAAGCCCGAGCTCATTTCAAGAGTTTTATCTTGAAACAAATCCTGAGAGGGCAGAACTCGCATACATATTCTCTTGCGATGTTAGCCACTTCGCTTGAGTCAAGTCTTCCTCGGGTTGTTATTATAGAAGAAATGGACACCTTAAGTCTCACGAGGGTACCGTTATCAGGTGTATGTAGCATCCATGTGGGGCCGAGCTGGATGGACCTCATAGTAAGCTTTTTGAAGAGGGGATCCTTGCCCGAGGATAAGTTCAAAGCAGAGAAGGTATGTAAGGCTGCCCCTCGATATTGGTTGTTCGAGGAGCAGAAACTGTATAAATGCTCCTACTCAGGACCATATCTATTGTGCGTACACTCGGAAGCCGTGGAACCCTTATTAGAAGAACTACATGAGGGCATTTGTGGGAGCCATATCGGAGAAGATCTCTAGCACACAGGGCTCTCACCCAGGGGTACTGGTGGCCCAATATGCGACAAACCTCACAGGACTATGTAAAAAAGTGCGACCAATGTTAGAGGTATGCCCCAAATATTCATCAACCAGAAGGAATCCTGAATCCTTTGTCTAGCCCCTGGCCATTCGCTCAGTAGGGCCTGGATATAGTAGGACCTTTTAATCAGGCCGTAGGAAATCGGAGATGGCTTCTCATTAGCACAGACTACTTTACCAAATGGGTGGAGGCCGAGCCCCTTTCCAACATCAGGGACGTGGATGCCAAGAAATTCATTTGGAAAAACATCGTCACCAGGTTTGGGGTATCTCATACACTGATCTCGGACAACGGCCTACAATTTGACAGTAAAGCATTCAGGAGATATTGTGGGGAGCTGGGAATCAGAAACGGGTACTCTACACTTGCATACCCCCAGGGGAATGGGCAGACCGTGGCCACCAATAAAGTTATAGTGTCCGGACTGAAGAAAAGGTTGGACGATGCAAAAGAAAAGTGGGTGGATGAGTTGCCCCACGTGCTATGGACCTACCATACCACACCTCGAAGATCAACGAGGGAGACCTCGTTCTCAATGACGTATGGGTCAGAGGCAGTAATCCCCCTTAAAACTGGATTTCCAACTCTAAGAACGGATCAATTCAACGTTGAAAAGAACCACCACTTACTCCTAGACAACTTGGACCTGGCCGAGGAAAAACGAAAGGTAGCCACGGTGAAGATGGCTTACTATCAACAAAAACTTAAACAACAGTATGATAAGGGGGTCAAATCCAGACCCTTGGCCCCGGGGGACCTAGTCTTGAGGAGAGTAGTGGGAACGACCAAGAACCCTGTGTGGGGCAAGCTGGGTCCCAATTAGGAAGGGCCATATAGAATCACATCCGTAGCGGGCATTGGGGCTTATCACTTGGAGGACTTGGATGAAAATGTAATCCCTTGCCCTTGGAATGTAAACAATCTACGACGTTATTACTATTAATAAATTTTGCTACCGTTCATATCTTGCTTCATCATATCTTATTGTGGATTCGTTAAACAGAACCTAGGACTTGCCTGACTCTTTGGGTCACAAGCCTAAGGTAAATTAACATCACCAAAATTCTTCTAAGTGTTAAACAGAACCTAGGACTTGCCTGACTTCTCGGGTCACAAGCCTAGGGTAAATTAACATCACCAAAATTCTTCTAAGTGTTAAACAGAACCTAGGACTTGCTTGGCTTCTTGGGTCACAAGCCTAGGGTAAATTAACATCGAAAAAGTTCTTCTAATTGTTAAATAGAACCTAGGACTTGCCTGGCTCCTCGGGTCACAAGCCTAGGGTAAATTAACATTGCCAAAATTCTTCTAAGTGTTAAGCAGAACCTAGGACTTGCCTGACTCCTCAGGTCACAAGCCTAGGGTAAATTAACATCGCAAAATTCTATAAAGTGTCAAACCGAACCTAGGACTTACCTGGCTCCTCGGGTCACAAGCTTAGGGTAAAATTAACACTGCGAAATCTCTTTTAAGAGATAAATGGGACCTAGGCCTTTCTAGTTCCCCTTGGTCACAAGCCTAGGCCTTTCCTCGGGTTCTTAAGATAATGCCACCAGAATTGTCCGAATCTGAGTCCTATCCCAAGTAAGTACTGATTGATAAATTTTGTAAGTTCCATGAGTTAGCCAACTACTTATGTGGTAGTAGATTGCCACGACGCAATTATTAGAAATACAAGAAGATAACTGGAGCATGAAATGACAGATGCATAAGGAATAAAGAATATAATAAAAAAGAAAAGAAAAGAAAAAGATGTAATTTCTCCTTCATTAAAAATGTAAGAAATGTAATACAAGAAAGAAAAAGAAAGGGGCACCATATATACAACGGCCCACTACAAAAAAAATTCCTAAGGAATTAAAACTATGCTTTGAGCTCTTTCTCCTTAGCACCCTTCTTCTCCTGCTCTTTCTTCTCTTGCTCTTTCTTCTCCTTCTTTTTCTTCAATGGCACCCCCTCGGGCACCCCCTCCTCGGCCTCTACGTCCACCACGGCGTCTGAAGGTGGGAGTTCTTTTGTCGTCTCTTTGCCTTTGGACGAGGTGGAAAAAGGAATCAGGGGGTAGTACACCCTATTAGGAGTACGAAGCTCCGACTCGGGGTCAACCCCAGCGGCGTTCATGGTCTCGTCCCAGACCTCCCGGCTAAAGGCATGAGCAACATCACGAAGTTGGGCAGTAAGACTCGCAGCTGTCTTAGTCATACCCGCATCGTAAGCTGCCTGCTTGGCCTGAACCTTCTTAGCCTCCTTGGCCTCCAGCTGCTTGTTAGCCTGCTTTAGCTCCACCACTGTAAGAGCCATCTTACTCTCGGTCTTCCTTTGGGCCTCTAGGGCCTCGGCAGCTTACTTCTTATAGCCCTTCAGAGCAGACTCAGCGTTCCGATGAGCCTTTTCCTGGCCCTTCTCGGCTTTCCTTACCACGTCTAAAGAATGGTTAACCCATTCCTTGGCCATGAAGGCAGTTTGGACGGCCTGCAAAAAGAAGAGCAAACCAAACGAAGTGAGTATCATATAAATCTTGATTAAACTAACTTGACAGATGAATAAGTTGGGTGAAGTACCTTGGCGAGATCTTGCTTCAGAGACAAAAAGACCTCTCTTTTTCTGAAGGACTTTAGCTCCTCCATATCCTCAAGAAGGCACAGCGCGTTCTCTAGGCATTCTGACACCAAGCTTGAGCTGCCTTTTGTAAGGTCTCTCAGATTGGCGTCATCAAGCATGAGAGCGCCTGAGCTTAGGGTGAAGACGGGCCTCCAGACAGAGGCCTTCTTGGGTTGGTCCCAGCCAACCTCCTTAGAAGTCCCGGTGTGCTCGGGCCTCTTCTTCTGCTGGCCTTTTCCCGCACGGGCTTCCTTGGCTGGGGGCTCAGCAATCTCCCCTTCCTCGGCCACTTCTGCACTCTTGCCTCCCTGACCGCGTTTCCTTTTCTTGTCTGTGGCCTTAGCTGGAGATGTGCACGTTGCGGCAGGTGTCTGAGGGCGGGGTGGCACCGTCACAGCCGGTGAAGAGCCCTCGTCATGGGCCGTCAATAGGGCAAGGAGGTTTGGAGTCTTCTCCTTGAAACCCATGTCCGTTGGTGCTTAGGCTTGGGAAGTGCTAGGGGCGTCTGGACGACAAAAAACGTCAAAGTCCCTGTCTGTCACCTCCTGAACAGACTCGGACGTGGATTCCGCGGCCTCGGCGTCTGATGGGATATGAGGTTCTTGTGAATAGAGAAGCCTCGCAGCTAAGGGGGCAGGGAGCTGAGCGTCCTGGGTCCCCTCGGGAGGTGGTTCTATAAGCAGGAAGCTGGGCACAGCGACGTCTATTAAAGCCAAGTGGGAGTCCCGGGCTTTAATAACGTTCTTCGGACTCTGAAATCGCTTGGTGGATGGCTTGTAGCCTAGGATAACGTGGGCCGCCCTTAGCTGCCCATCCTTATGCAAGAATATTTCAAACCTAAAGATCCTATTCAGGTCCTTGAAGTTCACTAAATGTTTGGCAGGAGCTGTGTGGTACTCGTTTGGCAAATAAAACCATAAGGGTTGTTAGTAAAACAAAAGAGAAGAGGAAGAAAACTATAACACTAGTTAAGCCAAGTAAAATCCTAAGTGTGACCTCGGTCCTCGGGAATGATACCTGGTTCCCCCTCTTGGGTGGGACAGTGCATCCCATTATGCCATCCTCCCGAGACAAGGAGGAAATCCTCGTCCATGCCTTTACTCGAGTCCGGCAGGCAGGAGATTAACCTAACTGAGGGGACCTTACATTTCATGTAGTCCTTGGTTTTCTCCCCCTTCTAGCATTGGTATACCCAATTTACATCGTGCCAAGTAAGACTCGTCCCCATCCTACGGTTCAGTGCATCTATACACCCAAGGATTCTAAAGATATTGGGTGAACATTGGGTTGGGGTTAACCTATAGTTCATAAGATAATCCCGGGTTACCCTACCCATAGGGAGTTCCATCCCACCTTCGATAAAGGCGATCATAGGAATGACCACGGACTTAGAGGGTCTATCCAGGACTAACCACTCACCTTCCTTACAGTGCCGGATTTCCACGACATTGGGGATCCTATATTGTGCCCTAAAGGTTGCCCTAGCCTCGGCAGTGTCCACTAATTTAGCGTATCTACCCATGACCTTTTGAGAGATAAAGTATGAAACTTGTGAAAAAGAAGGTACAAAGGAAAGCAACATATCTATTGATGAACGCAAAAAGGGTTCCTCAGGAGTTTTTGTTCTTCAACTTAGATCGCCAGAATACTCAAAATGAGCCTCAGCCAGCTCCAAGTTCTCCTTTTATAGGAAGGTAAAAGGCGAGCGGCAAAATTCCCGCCCATCTGTGTGTAGAAATGAGAACCGTACGATCCTGATCAAACCGTTGAACGTGGGGAGACAAGCAACCGCCTGGCACCATAAATGCAAAATCATGGATTCTGAAGCGTCAGGAGCGTGCAGAGGTTAGGCGAAAGGTACGTGGGAACACGTATGGCACGTGTGTATCTCATTTGGAATACTAAAACTTTACTCTTGTCCCTAAACAAACAGTGAAAGTTTTAGGGGTCTATTGTGGGTACCTGAGGACCGAGGATGGAGCTGAAGGGTCATAATATTGGCTTGAGGATCGAGGAGGAAGTTGAGGGGTCGTAGTAATGACGTGAAGGTACTGTAAGTCACGGGCCCAAGGGAAGAAGCTGCTCGAGGAGGGGAAGTTAGGATCTGAAGAGAGTGGATGATAGTAGGAAATAGGGAAGCTTTAGGCCTGGAGTAGTCTGTTGCATCCGCATTAATTAGGGCCAACAACTTTATCAGCCGCATTAATGAGGAGGTGACCTGAGCAGTATAGGCCACAGCTAAGCAGGTTCCTGCCACCATCTTCTCAGATGTGAAAGGTAACAAGTGTCGGAAAATGAGGGGGATTAGGTAGAAATGAATGGTGTAGATGCGATGGAAGGGGGCTATATAAGGAAAGGAAAGAGCGTCGGAAAGGGGGTGGGGGGGAAAGTGTATTGGAGAAGAAAAGGGAATAGTGTTATTTTCCATACGAACTCTGCTTCCTTGGGAGCCTTTGTGTAAAGCTTGATGCTTATTCATTTCTTAAACATAAGTCTGATCCTTGAACATTAGTGTGGCAGAACTCATTGTTGTTATTTTTTCCCATTTCTTACAAATTTCATTGATTTGGGCCAAGTTTGAGGGGAACATTTCACTATTCTAAGTGGGCTTGGGCCTTAACTCTCTTTTTTGGTCCTTACATTAATTATTATCTACAATAATATTAATGAGAAAAAAAATGTTAGAAGTTGCTTTACCTTTGGGAGATTGTTGAATACCTATTTGTACACTATATTTTTAGTGTATCCTTGGTCTTGTTTGTCATTGTTCTTTATTAAAAATTTTAGTCCTTCGTGCAATTGGCTGTGGCTGAATACTGGACTTGGCAAGTAGTGGCCAACATTGTTTAAAGTTTGTCCTTGATTTTTGTTGATTGTCATAGCATAATAGATTATCTTCTTAACGTTAAAAAAACCTTTGTTCCGATTTCTAGAATTATCGAGGAATAAGAGCCTTTGTTCCTATTTCTGAGCTTATAATAATTTTTGCTTCTATTATCCAACATGCTTCACATGCAGAAATATATCCACAATCTAAGTAACTCTTGATTTCATCAACATCAATGATTTGTTTCTATCTGGAGATTTCATTTATTGTTACGTTTTCTTGTACTAACATTGTAGCCCTATTAGGGCCTTTGTTTATATACTTGAAGAGATATTTATCAATAGATTGATATTGTGAGGAACCATCTCCTTTTTGTACAAATCTTTCATCATCTCTTCTTCTATAAATTGGATATCCATTAGTATCAATTGTCATCTCATTGTAAAAATTCTTCAGAAATTTTTTAGTGTAAGAGCCATTTACCATACCAGCTGAGTTTTATATGCATCAAGGTCTGTGTCTTTGTTTGGAATTTCTATTGATATGACTCTATTAATGTCCGCTAGGGAAGGATATTTGTTGTCACGGTGAAGCCAAATCAAAATATGTGCATTGGGCAATCCTCTTTTTTGGAATTCAATAGTTTACAAAACTACATAGAACAAATAATGTATTTTTAATTTTCTGTAAATAAGAAAATACAAGTACAAATAATAATAAAAAGATAAAATGAAGAATTTATATTGTAATCAAATTAATATTTTTATTAACTTCAAAATTATAGGAGAAGAAGATAAATCTAAAAAATATGAATAGATAAGTAACGTTGATGTTTTTTTTTTCTTTTCCTTATGACTGTGTAATAATATAATCTAAGTTGATGGGACTGACGAAATCAAGTGTAGACGGGATCAATTGGACAGACGAGACTAGCCTGCATGGACGAGTACCCACTTCACTGACAAGGTAAAACATCTCATTCAATGCCGCCAATAAACACCCCGGACGGTTACAAAGCCAATTGTACAGACCGTTGGGAGCAAATTAAAGCAACATTATGAGGCTAGTAAACGTTACCCAGAAAGGCATTAAAACCACCATAACTACTCCAACGGCTAGGGGCTGCAAGAACATATATAATGCCCCCCACGGCCAAGAACGAGGTATGTACACACTGAGATAGAAACCAAGAAATTTCCTTAATTCCAATACATTATACTACTTATTCTTAGAAAGCTTTTGATACTGACTTTGGCATTGGAGGTGTAGTGGCAGGCACCACACCGGTGACCACTCTCGAGAATACATTCTTACAGGCCGGAGACCACTCTTGTCTGCATACTCTGACTGACGAATTTACGCTTCATCAGTTTGGCGCCGTCTGTGGGGAAGACATTTTTGTTTTCAATCTCGAAAAAATAGTTTCCAATCAGCAATCACTATTAGATGGAGTCCAATCAAGATTCCACATCCTTGGCTCAGTAGGTTCAGGCTCTCGCAGCCACTGTAGAAGAACTGACCAGGCAAAATCAAGAAATGAAGTTACGACTTCAGCAGGAGGAGAATCGGTTTAAAGGGAACCAAGATGACGAGGGAGATAGCCACAGAAGAAGTGACCATCAAAGGCCCACTACTCCAACCGAGCACAACTCAAATCTTCTCCAAGAGATGAGGAGGGAGATGGAGGAACTTAGGACCGCCATCAAGGAGAAAATAGAGCGGAGTGTAGACCAAATGGTTAGGGCGACGGATTCGCCATTCACTCCAGCAGTCCTTGAATGTCCAGTACCGTCAAAGTTTCGGTTGCCCCAGCTTGAACCATTTGACGGGCTAAAGGACCCTCAGGATCATCTTAACACCTTCAAGACGACCCTAGGGCTCCAGCAGCCCTCAGACGAAATACTGCGTCGTTCCTTCCCAACTACTCTCAAAGGAGCTGCAACGGAATGGTTCACAAAGTTGCCAACGTCGTCCATTGACAACTTCGAGCAGTTGAGCAACGCCTTCTTGCGTCATTTCATTGGAGGACAACGTCCAAAGAGGACCGCAGACCACTTACTTACCATCAGGCAGGGAGAAAAGGAAACCCTAAGGTCGTACGTGAAACGCTTTACTCGCGAAACATTGGAGGTAGACGAAGCAGACGATAAGGTGCAATTGACGACCTTCAAGGCAGGATTGAGGTCTAGGGAGCTCGTTACGTCACTTGCAAAGAATCCTCCAAAAACAATGGTCGAGATGCTCCTTAAAGCACAGAAGTACATGAACGCTGAAGACGCATTAGCAGCCATCAGGGATGCGGGAAGACCAGGGGACAAAGAAAGGAAAGATGACGATCGTAGAGGGCAAAAGCGGGAGAGCCCAAATCGTCGGACCAATGACAGGATCAGGAGGAAGGACGATAAGGGACTGCAAACGGTAAAATTTACCCCTCTTATTATGCCAGTTGATAAAATTTTAACGCAGATTAAGGACGAGCACTACCTGAAATGGCCGCGACCATTGCACTCATCTTCTAACGTCCGTGATAAGAATAAATACTGCCGATTTCACAAGGACCACGACCATTACACCGAAGATTGTCGAGACCTCAAAGAGCAGATAGAGGAGCTGATAAAGAAGGGGAAGCTATAGAAGTTTGTGAAGAAAAGGGAGTTCAGTAGGTTTCGGGATGGAAACAAGGGCCAGCACGAGTCCTCGTCCGGGGGCAGTGACCGTCAGTTCCAGCCTCCCCAAAATGTGATAGGAGAAATACAGACGATCGCAAGAGGGCCCATCGCAGAAGGGTCGTTCAAGTCCCTTAAGAAAGCATATCAACGACAGGTGAACAGTGTTTACATGACACCCCCGTTGAAGCACAGACGAACTGATCAGGACATGATTTTCAACGAAGGAGATGCTAGGGGAGTGAAGCAGCCTCACAACGACCCCTTGGTCATAGCACTTACCATAGAAGGGTTTAACACAAAAAGGATCCTCGTGGACAATGGTAGCTTCGCTGATATCATCTACTTCCCTGCGTTCCAACAGTTGAAACTAGATCCAAAAAGACTGCGTCCATTTGATTCTCCCCTCGTCAGCTTCAGTGGTGACAGGGTATACCCCAAGGGCATAGTGACGTTGACGGTGACAGTGAGAACCTACCTGAAGCAGTTGACCAGTCATCTGGACTTCTTGGTGGTAGATTGTCCCTCGTCCTACAATGTAATCATTGGAAGACCAGCACTCAACAAGTGGAAATCGTCTACGTCAACTTACTGTCTGAAGATAAAATTTCCAACGGAGAACGGGGTTGGTGAAGTCAAAGGAAATCAAGTTTTAGGGCGGGAGTGCTACCAGGCCGTCGTGGCCGCAAGGGAAAACCATACATGGACGATTGAAGAAAAAGAGAAAGAAAAGATGGAGGCCCTGGAGACAGTAGAGTTAACCGACGAAGGATCAGATAAGACAACCAGAATAGGGATGACTCTAAGTCCCAAGATGAGAACGAAGCTGGTTCGATTTCTTAAAGAAAACCTAGACGTCTTTGCCTGGAGCCACGATGACATGCCAGACATATCTCCAGAAGTCATTCAGCACAGGCAGAATGTAGACCCAGAAAGGAAGTCCGTCAAGCAGAGACGGAGAGTCTTCGCACCCGAAAGAGACCAAGCGATTACTAACGAAGTTAACAAGCTCTTGACTGCAGGTTTCATCCACGAAGTATATTATCCAGACTGGCTCGCAAATGTCGTCCTGGTGAAGAAAGCAAATGGGAAATGGAGAATGTGCGTAGACTTCACAGACCTGAACAAAGCATGCCCAAAGGACAGCTTCCTTCTGCCAAGAATAGACCAGCTGGTAGACTCCACAGCTGGACACAAGCTGTTGACATTTATGGACGCCTTCTCTGGATACAACCAGATAAAAATGGCTGACGAGGATCAGGAGAAAACAGCCTTCATCACCAGTCAAGGGCTTTATAAGGTAATGCCCTTTGGACTGAAGAATGCAGGTGCCACTTATCAGAGATTGGTGAACAGAATGTTTAGCAAGCAGATAGGCAGGAATATGGAGGTGTACGTGGGTGACATGCTCGTCAAGAGTAAAGAGGAACTTGCTCATCTGGACGACCTTAGAGAGACATTTGCTACCCTCAAGCAATACCATATGAAGTTGGATCCTAGTAAGTGTGTCTTCGGTGTAGCCTCAGGGAAATTCCTGGGATTCATGGTATCCCAAAGAGGAATAGAGGCAAATCCAGAGAAGGTACAAGCCATAATCAACATGACATCGCCCAAGACCGTCAAGGAGGTCCAAAAGCTCACGGGACGGGTTGCAGCCCTAAATAGGTTCGTCTCTAGAGCGACGGACAAATGCCTACCCTTCTTTAAGACCTTGAAACAGGCTTTCGCGTGGACTGACGAATGTGAGGCAGCTTTCTAGGAACTCAAACGCTACCTAAGCAACCCACCCCTTCTGAGCCCGTCAAAAGAGGGTGAGAACTTGTATTTGTACTTAGCCGTGTCAGCTATAGCCGTCAGTGCAGCCCTGATCAGGGAAGAAGATAGGAAACAACTTCCAGTTTATTATGTCAGCCAAGCCTTCTAAGGAGCTGAGTCCAGGTACCCAAAAATTGAAAAAATCACGTTCGCATTGATTGTAGCTTCACGCAAACTTAGACAGTATTTTCAAGCAAATCCAATCTTGGTGATGACGGACTAACCCATCAAGAAGTCCATGGGCAAACTGGAGGCAGCGGGGAGAATGGTCCAATGGGCAATCGAACTCAGCCAATTTGATGTTGAATATCATCCCAGGACAGCCATTAAAGCACAGGCTTTGGCAGACTTCATCGCAGAGTTTACCCCCCAGACGAAGACGACCTCACTAACAAAGATAGGCCATGGACAGTACAAACCGACGGTTCGTCAGCCCAAAAAAGGGGGGGAGTAGGGGTCGTCATAGTCACCCCCGAAGGAGAAATACTAAAGTATGGAGTCCAGTTGAAATTTCCTGCCACCAATAATGAGGCCGAGTACGAAGGGATTCTGACTGGTTTGAGGCTCGGAAAAGAGCTTGGAGCTAGGAACCTGTTGGTCCAAAACGATTTGAAGCTAGTAATTGGTCAAATCAAGGGGGAATATGAAACAAAGGAAGAAAGAATGCAGAAATACCTCAGGCTGACGAAACATTTGACTCAGGGGTTTGAGGAAGTGGAGTTTATGCAGATCCCCAGGAGCCAAAATGTGGTAGCAGACGAAGTCTCAAAGATAGCCTCGTCAGTAAATGGGGAATCTAGCACAGACCTGATGATGGAAGTCCAGAAAAACCCCAGCATTGAAGAAATCCCGACCTTCACGATCCAGAGCACAAACAGCTGGATGACGCCCATCCTGTCTTTCCTTCAGGACGGACGGCTCCCTCAGGACGCAAACGAGGGCAGGAAGATCAAAAAGAGGGCAGCCAGATTTGCAATCCTCAATGACACCCTATACAAGAGAGGTTTCTCCATGCCTTACTTGAAGTGTGTTGACGAAGAAGAAGCAAAGTACATCCCGGAGGAGATCCATGAAGGAGTTTGTGGGGATTATGCTGGTCCCAGGTCCTTAGTGAGCAAGATCATTCGAACAGGCTATTTCTTGCCAACTATGCAGAAGGATGCGATAGAGTTCGTCAAGAAATGTGACAAGTGTCAGCGGTTCGGGAATGTTCAGCGGCTTCCAGCAGAGAAACTGACGACGATTACGTCCCCATGGCCTTTTGCACAATGGGGAATCGACATCGTCGGCTCGCTACCACAAGGCAAAGGTCAGGTAAAATTCTTACTAGTTGCTATTGATTACTTTACAAAATGGGTTGAGGCAGAGGCACTGGCAACCATCACCGAAGCAAGAATCCAGAGCTTCGTGTGGAAGAATATAGTTTGCAGGTTCGGGATCCCACGGACGATCATATCAGACAATGGACGACAGTTCGATAGCCAAGGCTACAGGGATTTCTGCTCAGGGCTAGGCATCAAGAATCAATTCTCGTCCCCAGGACATCCATAGGCGAATGGGCAGACGGAGGTGACAAATCGGACATTGCTCAAGATCATCAAGACAAAGCTGGACGATGTAAAGGGGACCTGGCCAGAAGAACTGCCCAATGTCTTGTGGGCCTACAGAACTACATCAAGAACCCCAACAGGAGAAACTCCCTTCAGACTTACATATGGTACTGAAGCAATAATCCCGGTCAAAGTAGGAGTAACCAGCACCAGACGAGAGGCATTCAACGAAGAAGTTAATGACGATCTTCTACGAGTTAACCTGGACTGTCTAGATGAAGTAAGAGACAAAGCTTCCAATAGAATGACGGGTTACCGGCAGAAAATGACTGACTATTACAACAGGAGGGTAAAGCTCAGGCGACTTAGCATAGGCGACCTCGTCCTGCGCAAGGTCACAACGGCTACTAAAGACTCCACCCAAGGAAAGCTCAACCCCACATGGGAAGGACCCTACAGAGTCGTTCACTACTCCAGACAGGGCAGTTATCATCTGGAGACCCTCGACGGACAAAGACTACCAAGGCCATGGAACATTGAGCATTTGAAGAAATACCATCAATAGATGTAGCTTATAAATGTATTCGTTCTTAAAGTCAATAAATGAATTATTCAGCTAATTTCTCCGTGCAAACAGGTCTGGCCAAATATATAAAGCCATACGAGCTAAAAATGGTTAAGTAACAAAATTCCGCATTGACGGATGTAAGTTACGGACGAAGCCAATTAAAGATGACGAAATCCCTTTAGTGGGTGTAAGTCAAAATTGGCTAAGTAACAAGATTCCGCCTTGACGAATGTAAGTTACGGACGGAGCCAATTAAAGATGACGAAATCCCTTTAGTGGGTATAAGTCAAAAATGACTAAGTAACAAAATTCCACCTTGACGGATGTAAGTTACGGACGAAGCCAATTAAAAATGACAAAATCCCTTAAAAGGGTGTAAGTCAAAAAAGTGGCAAAGTAACAAAATTCCATTTTCACGGATGTAGGTTACTGATGAGGGTATCACAACGAATCAAAACTAAGAGTTGAACCCGGGCACCCGACCCATTTGCCTGAACCGAAAGAGTTCTAGTTGCAGGAAAACAGCTAAAACTAATGACGAAAGAGAAGAAAAGTCACAGTAAGGAACCTCCACTGAGCACGGCATATGGAGTCAGGCAAAATTCAATACACATGTGTGCAATCACGAAAAACAAGTAAGTATGCAACAAATCTAATTAAAGTCCCAAAACCAAGGGCAATTACCACTGTTTTTACATAAAACCCATAAACACTGGGTTACCAAGGTTGTGCTCAAGATAAAATAAACAACAATTGTTCAGAAATCAGATAAAAAAGAAAAAAGATTTTTGGCCCAAAAACATGACGGGCATCCACCAAAACAAAAAGAAATTTTCACAAGTATCAGAGTCAGGCGTTGGCAGCATCATTTTCACTAGTTGGAGCGTCATTAGCAGGGACATCCTCATGAGCGTCGGGCTCAATGGCCGAAGATTGGGCGGCCTCGTCAGCAGCCATCTCCTGGTCTATCTCCTCCAGGTCCAACTTCTCCATATCCACCCCAGAAGGATGCTTCAGAAGGTATCTCCTTAGGATCTCAAATCCTTTGAAATACCAGCTGAACAAAACGGTGCTATATTCGTCGGTAGTCTGGAATGCTTCCACCGACCTCGCAGCTATCGTCTTCAGCTTCTCCTTGGCACCTAAATGCTGCTCGTCCTTTTCCAGCGTTAACTGGCACTCAACTCTAAGTTCGTCATCCAATGTCTTCACTTTCTCCTTAAAGGAAGCAGCCTCGCCCATAGAATCTATAAGATTCTTTCTCAACGTGGAGTTCTCAGCCTCCAGAGTTTCCATCTTGGACGTAAGAGATGCCACCCTCGTCTCCTGGGTAAGATATTCAGAAGTGATATGGATGCTCTCCCCTAGTACCTAGAACAGGAATTCAGAGTCGTCAGTAAAGGAGATAAAAAGAAGAAGAAGAAAAAGGAGGGTGGCGCAAACGAACTAACCTGTACAAGCTTGTGGACGTGGCGAGCAACTACGTCATTGAACGAAACACCAGATAAAACCTTCAGATCCGCAGCAGTCACCACCTCGTGAGTCCTGTCCACGGCCAGCCTCTCATCAGTCCAGAGTGTGGATGGACGGGGAACGCTTTTTTCCTTCTCCTTCTCGGACAACCTCGGCCTTTTGGAAACGGGGGTACCCCCGATCTCCTCCACCGAAGTTGTGGGAGAAGAGGTCCTCGTCATCGCAACCCCTGACACAATTGGGCTGACGGAAGAAACGGGAGGGACAGAGCCACTCTTCCCAGTGACGTGCACAAATTTCTTTCCCAAGTTCGACAGAGGCTCGTCCTTCTTGACCCTCATCTTGGCATACATGTCTTTGTTGAATTTTGTCCTCATCTCTGCAAGAAGGAAACACTTGTTTAAAAAAAAAAAAGTGAAGAAATAGGCATAAGTTGAATACTGACAAACTCAATACTTACTCTTTTTTCCCTCAATATCAAGATTTCGCAGGACGTAACTGGACGGATCTGGCCCGAGACAGTAGAAGGCAAGTGTCCTGGGATCTACAAGGTCGTCCCAACTTTCGATTGTCTGCGCGTATTCAATCGCCTTCTGAACCCATTCCTTATACCTGCTCTTCAATTTGGGCCGTCTCTTAACTGCACAGAAGAAGAAGTAAGAGAATCAATAACGATAAAGACAAGCACGCCAGAAATTAATGTATGAAAGGGAATATTGACGCACCTAAGGTCGGGGTTCTCCACCGACGATGTAACCTCGGGAGATCACCCCAAACCTCGCCTGAGAGAGTTTCAAAATCGTCCCCAGACACAAAGAAAAACCTGGACTTCCAGTATCTGAAGGACGAGGGTAACTTCTTGACAATCGTAGTCCTCCACTCCCAAGGCACCAGTTCGTAGTACCCGTGCTCCTTTAACGCTTTCAAGCGATACAAATGGATGAGCTCGTCAACCCTGAGCATATCTCCGTCCGTGGCGACCAGCCATATCCCCATACAACTGACCAATATTCTCCACGAATTAGGCATAAGTTGCCCAGGAGCAATACCAAAATGGTCTAATAACTCCATCAAGAAGGGATGAACGGGAAACCTCAGTCCACAAACGAAGGCAGACTCGTAAAAGCAAACCTTGCCTGGGAAGAAGTGGCAAGCCCGTTCCTCCTCATTGGGCAGACGAACCCTAACCTGATCTGGGAATTGAAATCTATCCTTAAATCTCCTAAGTGCCTCAGCGTCCAGCCCACACCTCTCTTCTAGGGCATAGAAAGCCCTGGCCTCACGAGGAGCAGAGACGGCAGTATCCCCCTCCGCTGGGCTGCTGCTAGACGACAACCCAGTTTCGAGCTCGCTCGATCTAACCTTGGACATATCCCTTCGCTCTCTCACCTCGTTGGCAAACCAATCTAGTGACTGACGAAGCAAGGGCAACAAATTAGCCAATGCTACGCTTAAACAATTGCCCTCAAAAACAAAATTCTCAATATGAGGAAAAGCACCTAAGGACCCCCCTAAGCGAGCAAATAGGAAAGAAATTGATGGGCAAATGGTCCTAACCTCAGAGCTATGAACCATGAAAACCGAAAAGAAGACGCAGTACAAGCTAAACCCCCAAGAAATCAAGAACAAAACAAAGAGAAAGAAGAGGAGAAAAAAGTAATCAGAAACGAAGTTGTAACAGCACAAAAAGGAAAAACATGGAAGGGAAAAAGAAAGTGGGCGTACCTTTAGAAAGCAATGGGCAGAGAAAGTACCACCGCGTCGTGCGCTTAGTCGGAGTCAGAGCAATGATTGAAGGATTTTTGGAAAAAGTGAGGAGAGGGGAAAGTTTAAAACCAAGAATTGGGAAACTAAAGAACCAGCGGGAAAACCAATAGTCCTATCATCTGAAGCATTAACTCCCCTAGTCAAAATGTGCCACGTAAGCCACAACCCAAAAGGCACTGCCGCAACACATTTAATACGGCACGAAAACCTAACCGCTTACAATCTAAAAACCGTTCACCTTCCCTGGTCGGCATGACATGTCACGACGACCACGGAATCCGGGGGCAGCTGATAGGACTGACGAAATCAAGTGTAGACGAGATCAATTGGACAGACGAGACTAGCCTGCATGGACGAGTACCCACTTCACTAACGAGGTAAAACATCTCATTCAATGCCGCCAATAAACACCCCTGACAGTTACAAAGCCAATTGTACAGACCGTTGGGAGCAAATTAAAGCAACATTATGAGGCCAGTAAACGTTACCTAGAAAGGCATTAAAACCACCATAACTACTCCAACGACTAGGGGCTGCAAGAACATATATAATGCCCCCCACGGCCAAGAACGAGGTATGTACACACTGAGATAGAAACCAAGAAATTTCCTTAATTCCAATACATTATACTACTTATTCTTAGAAAACTTTTGATACTGACTTTGGCATCGGAGGTGTTGTGGTAGGCACCACACCGGTGACCACTCTCGAGAATACATTCTTACAGGCCAGAGACCACTCTTGTCTGCACACTCTGACTGACGAATTTACGCTTCGTCATAAGTAAAAATAAACAGCAAAAAATAAATTAATAATAAAATGATTAGATGAAGAATTTGGATTGTAATTTAATTAATATTTTTATCAACTTATAAATTATAGGAGAAGAAGATAAGAACAAAAAAAATTATATCTATTTTTAAAAAAATTTCTAAAAAAATTTCTGCAATTTAGTGCAGCCACGGCTTCTAAGGTCAACTTTTATTATATAGTGTGGGGTTAGAGAATTTGGTAACCCCGGCCCACTTTGTACCAAGCCCAAGGCCCATGCCTAGGAGGAAGAAACGCCCGAGGACGAAGTGTGAAAGTCCAAATTGCCCAGGGACCTTGCCGAGGACGACCCTGTCCTCGGCCAACCCAGACCATGGGAGGAGGAAGTAATGGGCCACCAAGGCAACTTCCCGGGGCATCTAAGGAGAAAGAATAAGTACAACATGTCAGCCATGGAAGCATAGTGGAGGATCAAGACCAGGATGAACTGTCACCTCCATATTAAATTCGCACGACTAGTGTTCCGACAACATTAATGGAGAAATGACCCCTGAGCAGTGTTGTCTCGGTTACAGCAACTCACGGGGGGTTTGGTAAGGTGGCTAATGGGACGGGTTGTCAGAGAGAGGCATGGATGATCAACAAGTGTGGGAAAGGGATCGTTGGGGGAGGACTATATAATGGGGAGAAACAGATCAAAAGAAGGGGGAGGAAGAACATTCTCATGTGATAAAGAGTACCACCAAGCTCCTCAAACCGAGCCGATGACAAACTTTCTAAGATGATTTCGATTCATCTACGTTCGATGGTGGCGAATATCACATTGGGAGTTGTCCGTGTGCTAAGCCCTAGTTCTTGAACCCGCTCTCTACAAATTCATTGTATTGGGCTAGCTGGGCTTGAGTCCACTCACTCAACAGTAGAAGTGCTCAAACCCAGTCCCTACAATTGGCGTCATTTGTGGGAGAACTAGTGCGTTAGCAAGCGCAATGGTCAATTATTCCTACGTTGCTAGCTTGCACAAGGCTAGGCAAATTTTTCGTCGCCGCCGTTAACACCGATTCCGAGTCTCATTAAAAAAAGAAAAAGAAAACAACGCACCCACCCAAGAAGTAGTTGTTGCAGAAAAATGAAAAATTCGGAGAATGAAGCAAGTAAACAGTATAACCTTTTTATTAAATGAAGGAAAAGTACATCATACGCCCGAAGGCTTAGACAAACTTGTGCTAAAGCTAAAAATACAAACAATGGCTGAGACAGGCTGGTTCAAAAGCTAAATGTACAAACGGAGGCTTAAACAGGCTTGTTCTAAAGCTAACTGTAGGAAAGGGAGGCTAAGGCAGGCTTGTTTTAAGGCTACCAACAACTCTCGAGTCCGTATGGATGGTACCGGTGATGAGAGAGGAGAAGGAGTGGAAGTGCCTGACGGCCCCATTCCAGGACGTTCCCTTGATGCTCCCCCAGCCTTATGATAATTAAGCATTGGAGGCGGCAACACCCGGGCACCGATCGTAATGTAATCTTGCGAACCTCCATCGGCGGGTAAGCTGGGCGCGAATCACTACCAGCTTGAAGGGCAGGCATGGACGCGTACCGGAGAAAAACATTATGTTCCTCATGAACCTCCCTCCTAACTGCCAGACGCACTACCATCAGGATGACGCCCAAGCCTTGCTGCGCTGAAAATCCGACGTGATTTACGACCGTTACGGCTCTCGATTGAAGAAGGAGGACCTCCCTTCTTGCTCGGTTGAAAGGTAAGGACACCTTTGGCCCCCGCTCCCTTTGCCTCAACTGCGCCGTCCAGGGTCTAGGCGGCATCTCTGGTTCCTGAAAGGGGCTTGGCTTCCTTGCCCTTGCCCTCATCCAGGGCCATCCCATTCCCCTAAGCCTTGATCGCGATCCAGGCAAAACCTTGGAAATGCTTAGAGGGTTGGGGGCTCAAAGTTCCTGTTGAACTCAAGGATTCGTGAAGTGTGGAAGGACGATTCCCCCAGAGAGCCTTATATAGAAGGCGAAGGTTGGTGGGAATTAATCCGCACGGAATTCAAAGGAAGAATTACTAGCGACATTAATCCCGACCAATTTCCAAGGAGGCCACCAGCCGCTGGATTTGCGTTAATCCATAAAGATATTAATGAGGGCGTGCCTCGCATACCAAAACGTCAAGCACACAACCCAAACTGCCAAAGGACGCCTCGTAATCAGAAGTGGCGAAGAAATTGGTGCAATGGGGCTACCATCATGCGTAAAGGCGGAGGGACAAGCCGCCCTTGTCCAGGTCAATATTAGGCCAATTGCCCAGTCTAAGGAGGAGTCCCTCCTCGATAAGGCAAGGCCGAGACCGTTATCACTTTAGAAGCGAACATTCCAGCGTTGAGGACAAGTTCCTTCACCCCGAACAGTGACGACGAAGTGTTAGACTGAACCAATGTCTTGCATGGTCCTCGGACCCAAACCTATGGGGAAACTAGTCACTTACAGAAGAACCTGGGTACTAGACTGAACCAAGGTCTTGCATGGTCCTCAGATCCAAACCTTTGGGGAAACTAGTCACTTACAGAAGAACCTGGGTGCTAGACTGAACCAAGGTCTTGCATGGTCCTCGAACCCAAACCTATGGGGAAACTAGTCACTTACAAAAGAACCTGGGTACTAGACTAAACCAAGGTCTTGCATGGTCCTCGGACCCAAACCTATGGGGAAACTAGTCACTTACAGAAGAACCTGGTTACTAGACTGAACCAAGGTCTTGCATGGTCCTCGGACCCAAACCTATGGG
Organism: Quercus aquifolioides; assembly: GCA_019022515.1. NCBI lineage: Eukaryota > Viridiplantae > Streptophyta > Magnoliopsida > Fagales > Fagaceae > Quercus > Quercus aquifolioides. The sequence continues at coordinate 83,176,275 of CM032327.1, forward strand.
GAAACTAGTCACTTACAGAAGAACCTGGGTGCTAGACTGAACCAAGGTCTTGCATGGTCCTCGGACCCAAACTTATGGGGAAACTAGTCACTTACAGAGAACCTCGGTACTAGACTGAACCAAGGTCTTGCATGGTCCTCGGACCCAAACCTATGGGAAAACTAGTCATTTACAGAAGAACCTAAGTACTAGACTGAACCAAGGTCTTGCATTGTCCTCGGACCCAAACCTATGGGGAAATTAGTCACTTACAGAAGAACCTGGGTGCTAGACTGAACCAAGGTCTTGCATGGTCCTCGGACCCAAACCTATGGGGAAACTAGTCACTTACAGAAGAACCTGGGTGCTAGACTGAACCAAGGTCTTGCATGGTCCTCGGACCCAAACCTATGGGAAAACTAGTCACTTACAGAAGAACCTGGGTACTAGACTGAACCAAGGTCTTGCATGGTCCTTGGACCCAAACCTATGGGGAAACTAGTCACTTACAGAAGAACCTAAGCACTAGACTGAACCAAGGTCTTGCATGGTCCTCGGACCCAAACCTATGGGGAAACTTGTCACTTACAGAAGAATCTAAGCACTAGACTGAACCAAGGTCTTGCATGGTCCTCAGACTCAAACCTGTGGGGAAACTAGTTACTTCACAAGACTAAATGCTAAACTAGCCACTTTCGGCAAAACGAAGCGAGAGCATTTAGCTAAGTTGCGAATGCAGCCAGAAGGGAGTCTAGTGTCTCGGATCACTTGCCCCCGCCTACTTCGATAAAGCTGCAAAACGAAAGCGAGCCCATGAGCATCGCTTAAAGCACCTTAAGTGCTGAAACGCCCTCTCAGGCTCGGCAAGCTTATGAAGGACGTGTGATTGTATAACGTATACATCGTGGACTAGAATCCTTTGTGACTCATCCAAAGGGGAAGCAAGTTGCATTGCTGAGACAGTTTGGTTTTTGGTTAAAACCTGAGGCAAAATTTATATCGTGGGTCCATCGTTTTCAATTATTCAAGCACTACTGGCACACCGCTAAGATCAACCGATTATTAAGCAAAGCATTAAAGCAAGATAAATAGAGGGACGCATTGTTCAAAGAAATAAACACAAACGATTGGATATATTACACCAAAAAACAGTTTCATTACAGCATCACCAAGACAAAAAAAAAAGGAACGAAAAGAAAAAAAGACCATAATGGACCCGGTCGATGAAATAAGATAGCCTGACAAGATGGCTTATTTCTTCAACTTAATAGGCAGCTTGTCCTTGGGGGTCTGCCGAGAAGCTTCATCTGATGCCTCGAGATCCTGGCTTAGAGGTGCAACTTCGGAAGACTTCTTCTCGGCGGGGGGAGCCTGGGAGTCAGCAGGGGTGGCTTAGGAGTCAGCAGGAGGCTTTACCACGTCCTGGGGCGCTGCTGGGTTACTGATTTCCTCTTTTCCCAACGTCCCTTGGTGCCTAGTCTCCTCAGCAGGCTTATTAGTTGATATCAGATCGTTGGCAGCACTGGCCTGGCCTTCGTCCGTCGATTTAGAGGCGGTGCCAACTTCGGGGTCAGCGGAGGCAGCCTCACGAATGGCGGGGGGATAATACACCCTCTCAGCCCTCCTAAGCTCAGACGAGGCCCCAACCCCAGCTTGGTTGAGGGCCTCATTCCAAGTCTGGGAGCAGTAGCGTCTGCATACCTTGGGCACTTGAGCCTTGAGACTAGCCTCAGTCTTAACCACTCCCTCAGCAAAGGCCTCCTCCTTCGCTTGCTCTTTGGAGCTCTTAGCCTCTGTCCTCGCAAACTCAGCCTCTACTCTAGCCCTCAAGGCCTCTTCCCTGGCGTACTCGGCAACGCCCCTGGCTCCCTCGGCTTCAGCCAGTTTCTTCTTCAAGTCAGCGATGTGCTCTTTGGCAATCTACAGCTAACCCTCAACCTCCCACAGGCGCCCTGTCTGGTCTTCGGCCTGTTTTTAGCGCCAGCTAGGTCGGATGCATCGCTGTCTCTGTCCCTCGTCATCCCTTTCAGGTCCTCTCTTGCCTTCTTGAGATTAGCCTCAGATTTCTTAAGGGTGTTCGCGGCATCCAAGTACTTGTTGCGCTCCTGATCCAGGACTTTACCCTGGTTATTGGCCTCCTCTTCCAGCCTAAAAGTGGCCTGGACAGCCTGCCAATCAAAACATGTACATCGTAATCTGGGAACTAAGGAATAAAATTCAACAAAGGCACAAGTATCAGAAGTCTTACCATACCCAGGTACCTCTTGAGGTTAAGGCTAACTTCCTGCCTCCTCATGCCCCCCAGCTCGACCATGTTAATGGGGAGAAGCAAGGACTTCTCTAGGGCATTGGCTATGCGAGCCCCCTTGCCCCCTCGGAAGTCCCTGAGGGTGGCGTTGTCCATCAAAGGCTTCCTATGAAGCATGGCGGCGGGCAGCCAGGCCTGGGGCTCGAACTACTGAGTGACCTCTTTTCCCTTGTCCTGACCACCGATCCTCAGCTGCTTGGAAGGTCGGCGGGCTTCATTTTCCTCTTGGGAGGAATAAGATCTCCCCTCGTCCACTAGGTCTTTGCCCTTGGAAGGCCTCTTCCTCTTCGGATCGGTGGACTCGAGCCGAGGGTCCGAGGTCGGCAGAGTGGAAGATGACTTAGTCTGCGCAGATAAAGACCTAGGTGGGGGAGGAGGAAGCTTGGGTGGAGGAGGAGGAAGCTTGGATTGTGACTTCCCTGGCGTGTCCTTCCTCGGCTGGCCCTCAAGTAGGTCGAACAGGCTGGTTTGAGGTTGTCTCTTGAAACCCATCTCGGCCTGAGTACCAATCCTTGGTGACAGAAGGTCTGCTTCAGATAAATGGTGATCACCCAAGTCACCAGAGGGATCCTCGGATAGATGGACTTGGTCGAATGCACCAAATTCATCCTCGGACGAACCCAGATCAACTACTTCTCCCTCTTTTTCCAAACTTCCTCCCTCGGCCTCCGCAGCTTGGTGGGACGAGGAAGAGCCTGCCAACGGGACGCCCTCGGGGATGGAAGATCCTTCAGAAAACGAGAACCCATGCTCCACCACAGTGATTTGGCGAAGCCTAGGGTCCTTGGCTCTGATCACGTATCTGGGAGTCGAGAAAGACTTCTGAATCGGTTTGTACCCGAGAATCTTGTGAGCGGCTCTAACCTGGTTGTCGGCCTCGTTCACAAAGACCTCTGCCCTGAGTACAGTTTCCAAGTCTTCCTTGTTGACCAAATGGAAGTGCCGTTCAAAGGCGTGTGGATCTGCAAAAGAAAAAGCTAGTTCTTGTTAACAACCAAGCAATGCAAACAGCGAAAACATAGCAGATCAACCTTCCCATATTCCGAGTACCCTACTTGGCTCCCCCTCTACTATCGGACAGTGAAGGCTATCGTGCCACTCCTCGGACACGATGAGAAAATCCTTATTCAACCCCTTGCTAGACTCGGGGAGACACTGGATGAGTCTAACTCTATCATCTCTCGTCTTCAGGTAGTAGGACTTACCCATTAGGTGCTGGAGGTTGTAGCACCAATTCACGTCGTGATGGGTTAACCTCAACCCCATCCTCTCATTCAAGGCATCCACGCAACCCAGGATCCTAAACACGTTAGTGGCGCACTGGGTAGGGGCTAACCGGAAGTGCCTAAGGTAGCCCCTCATCACTGGTCCCATAAGGATCCTCATACCACCTTCAAGGAAGGCGATTATGGGAATCACTACCTCACCAACCTCCTTCCTAATATACCAATCCCCCTCCTCGCAGTACCTCAGACCCACGTTACTGGGTATCCTATAAGTGGCGATGAATTCCTCTATCGCCTCCTCAGACTTAACCAACTTCTTAAACCTACCTATCCTGAAGGACGACTAAAAGACTCAAGGAAGAGCAAAAAGAAGAGAGAAGTAGAGGGAGAGGAAAATCAGAAAGTGAAAAGTATAAGATAGAGTAAGAAGAAAACTTACAGAAATGAGGGAAGGCGCTCGGAACAGGCATTTTAGGTTGTAAAGAGACGCGAGTTGGGTTGGAGATTTGACCGGATTCGGGGTGTGTGCATAAGAACTCTTGAATGCAGAAGTGAAGAGACAAACCGGTTCAAATGGGTATTTACCCCCTCACCAAAAACAACTGTGCAAGGCTTCCCGCCCATAATGGCGAAAGATCCCCGCCGTTGGATTACCATCACACCGTTGAACGTGGAGAGTATGGAGCCGCCAAAATTTAATATGTGTGCGTACCGTATATCGAAGCGCCAGAAACGTACATTAGACAGGTGAAAAGACTCTAAGCGCTGACTTAGGACCAGACGTGACAAGCAATTACGACGGCCCGAGGATGTCAAAATCCTCTTCCCCTCCTGAGGACCCGGGCAGCAGGATTTTGAGGGGCTATTGTGGGGTCAGAGAATTTGGTAACCCCGGCCCACTTTGTACCAAGCCCAAGGCCCATGCCGAGGAGGAAGAAACGCCCGAGGACGAATTGTGGGAGGAGGAAGTAACGGGCCACCAAAGGCAGCTTCCCGGGGCATCTAAGGAGAAAGAACAAGTACAACATGTCAGCCATGGAAGTATAGTGGAGGATCAAGACCAGGATGAACTGTCACCTCCACATTAAATGCGCACGACTAGTGTTCCGGCAACATTAATGGAGAAATGACCCCTGAGCAGTGCTGCCTCGGTTACAGCAACTCACGGGGGGTTTGGTAAGGTGGCTGATGGGACGGGTTGTCAGAGAGAGGCATAGATGATCAACAAGTGGAGGAAAGTGATCATTGGGGAAGGACTATATAATGGGGAGAAACAAATCAAAAGAAGGGGGAGGAAGAACATTCTCATGGGATAAAGAGTACCACTAAGCTCCTTGGACCGAGCCGAGGACAAACTTTCTAAGATGATTTCGGTTAATCTACGTTCGATGGTGGCGAATATCACATTGGGAGTTGTTCGTGTGCTAAGGCCTAGTTCTTGAACCCACTCTCTACAAATTCATTGTATTGGGCTAACTAGGCTTGAGTCCACTCACTCAACAGTAGAAGTGCTCAAACCCAGTCCCTACATATAATATATGATATGATTAAAAAACAAAAATTTATAATAGATGATTAAATAATTAAAATAAATATTACATTTTATTTTAATTTTCCTGAAAATTTTTATAATGAAATTTCAGTTAAGTATAATTTTTAAATTATTGAAACTTAGATAATACAGATTTACTTTAATCAAATTATTCTAAAAAATTAGTAAGATAAAAACAATTTTAGTTGAAATAGAATTTTTTTTTTTTTTTCAAAATTAGGGAAAAGCGTTTAAGCTTTTTTTTTTTTTTTTTTTTGAGAATTAAAAAAAGAGTTTAAGTTAAATTATGCTGTCCTAATAGTTAATAAGATAACTAATTTAATAATTGATGTGAGTGTGTATGATGGGGTACTACGTAAATGTCTCATGAGAGTCCTACTGTTGCCCAACCTTTGAGAGTCCTTATCTTTTCTACTAGTTATCTTATCTTTATTTGAGTAGTCCTAGTTATCTAGGTATCTTATCTCTATTTGAATATTTGAATAATTATCTAGTAATTATATCTAGTTATCTTAGGAGATTGTTGCTCTTTAAATAAACGTGTATGGCATTAGGCCAATTGTTGAGGAATTTGCTATTGAACTGTGGTTTGTCTTCCACCCAAAGGAAGTCATTTATCAATTCCATCTCTGTTGCTATCAATGTAATCACTTGTCACACCTAGAAGATAATCACTTGGCACAATCATAACTTTTGAACCCAACTTTTATTATTCTAACAACTAATAAGATAAATAATATTTTAATTGGAATATAATTTTCAATTTCTTGAAATTTAGACCATTCTAACAGTTAAAGATAAAATTAATTTAATAATTAATAAAAGTGTAATCACTTGGCATCACTATAGTTTCTAGGACTCGACTTTTATTATATAGTGTATGATATATGATATTTCATCACCACCTTTATTCTATAACCACTATCAAAACACTCATATTTTCTCTCTCTAAAAGCATTTCTTGATGAGTAATGCTACAACCACAAACTATTTTACAACATTTTTACAAAATGATGATGTGGCCAACCTCTTATTGATTTTCATCTAGACTCACCATTATTATCATTTTTTCATTTACCAATAATCACTCACCACATCAGCAGTTTGTAAAATTTTTTTGTAAATTTTTTTGTATCTCTAGCACTATTCTTTCTTGATAACTAATCATCATCAAGCCACTCTTTTTCTCTCTTGTCCCTAACCCTATTCATGAATCACACACACACACACACACACACACACACACATATATATATATTTATTTCATAATTAAAAAATCTTGGGTAAACTACATATTTGATCCCTGACTTTTATGCTAAATGTTAATTTGGTCCCTACCGTTAAATGGTAGATAGAAAATGCTGATGTGGCTAATGTTCAATATAAAATATTGATTTTAGGCCACATAAGACTGCCACTTGGACTGCTACCTCAACCTAACATAAATAAATAAATAAAAAATAACCCAGTTTAGAAAACTCAATATTTCAACTTTTAAATTATTATTTTCTTCATTTGTTTGGTGTTCCTCTTCAACCCAAATCAACTATGCCTTTACTATTTTTCTTCCTCTGTCTATGTTCCTTTCAACCTAGATCGTCCCACTAATTTTTTTTCTTCCTTGCTCTTTCTCCAAAATCAACCTCTTCACATACATGATGATGATACAGCCCAAATAAACATCAACAAAACTTAAACTGAGCCAAACAACCCAGATCAACTCCTCCACCTCTCTTCCAATTAATAAATAAGCAACCAAATGACCAAACAAGCATGGACGACAACCAAATGGCCAGAGGATGAAAACCACCTCGTTGATTCAAGGAGATGGTTGTGGCAGCCAAACAGCAAAATTGAGAGGCGAGCCTTGTTGCTAGAGAGAGAAAAAGGTGGAGGAGAAGACCAAACAGCAAAAGAGAGAGAAAGCGGCCAAATGGTGAAAACCATCTCGCTTATTCTCTCTCTCTCTCTAAATCTATTCTCCTCTTGGACTCTGCTGCTTTAATTGCTAGCATAGACTCAAGATAGGATGGAAGATTTGGGTGATTCATCTAATGGAATAAAGAGTCATAGGCACATATCAGTTGAGGCTTCATTATGGGTTTGACGAGGTTTTGCAGTGGTGGTTTGAGTGGTGGCGAAGGGTAATTTTTGGTTGGATTTGAGGATTAGGAAGCAAATTTTGGGGATTATAGTTGTGGGCTTTGGAATTTATGAGGTTGATATGATTTCTTGGTGGCGACATAGATGTTGGATTGTTTTAAGAATTCATGGTTGTTGAAGAACAAACCCAGCCTTTGGACTTCAATTAAACAAGGCATGTCGATCAGAACCAAACCAAAAATAAAAATAAAAATAAAATGATGTTTTTAGAAAATAGAATGGCAACAACACTAAAGTATAAAAAGGACAGTTAGCAAAAATAAAAAAGAGATTAATAAGCCTCGCGTTATTATTATTATTATTTTTTTAGGCTGACATGGCAATCCAAATGGCAATCTTAGGTGGCCTAAAATCAATATTTTATTTTAACTGTTAGCCATGTCAGTATTCTCTATCTACTACTTACCGGTAGAGACTTTTTTTAATTCAATATCAAAAAGTTAGGGACCAAATTGATACATTAGAAAAGTTAAGGACCAAATTGACATTTAATGTAAAGATTAGGGACCAATATGTAGTTTACCCAAAAATCTTTCATCATTAATTTATCAAAAAAAAAAAAAAAAAAACTCCATCTTTCCGTCAAACATCTCCTTTCCATATCTCTCAAAAAATAACTCTAGCATCTAACCAATCAAAACACACACACTATATCTCTCTCTAAAACCATTTCTTGATAACTAATCACCATCATGTCACTCTTTTTTCTCTTATTCGTAAACTTATTCATTGGTCACAAATAGATTTAAATACAATTGATGTCAAAAATTCTATTATTAATTTGACTTTAAGTGAATTCATCTTTGTTCGTAAACATTGAGCTATTGAGTGATTCTATTTTTAAGTAAATTACTACCACAGTACCTTTGGTAAATTAAATTTTGAGTTTCTTCTATGGGCACAACAAAATGTCACATCATTTTCACAACAAGTAAGGTGTTAACTTGCCATAAGTAAAAATAAAATAAAAAATATTTTACCGAGACCCACCACAATGCAAAATAAGGATGTTATGAAAATGTTGTGACATTTTATTGTGTAGAATTCTCTTAGATTTTATTGTTCTAAGCTTCAAAATTAATTTTATTCTTTTCATATTGTAGTTTTATATTGTAGATAGGGCTTCTCATATTTTGATATTGAAGGTTTAGATTTACTTTAATAAATAAAATATTTAAAAGAACTTTTACAAATAGAAAAAGATTATAATTGAAGAACTATACTATATATAAACTGTAGGGTCAATTTTTGTGGCCCAAGCCCAAAAAGGTATGGATTATGAGCCCAATGAATCCAAGACAATAAATTTGTAGAGAGTGGGTGAAAGAGCTAGGCTAGTAATGAATTAAACAGTATTGGGCTGCAATACTTATGAAGAAATTAGCATTCAATCGTGCTCGGACCAGTGCAAATATAGACATCCGAAGAGGAATTTGTATTGAATAAACTTGGGTTACAATTCTTAGTGCTACAGTAATGGAGTTCTCTCCTTTCCAACTCCCTTTTTTCGATCCCCTATTATCAGAGGGCTTTCCCTCTTATATAGTACCCCCTCCCTTCATCTTCATCGTCCACTTGTTCATCATCTAGACGCCCACTTGAGTGCATGTCCCATAATGTACCCTATTTAGCCTTGTGTGAGTGGCGGTAGCTGAGAGTGCACTATTCAGGGGTCTTCTCCACATAAATGCGGCCAGGAAAGTAGGTGCAGTGCATTTAATGTGATGGTTGAAGTTTGTCTCTTAGATATTTCTCCGTTCCTGCTATCCTCATGCGTGCCTGAGGTTCATTTCCATCATTACACTTGTCAGGGGGATCATTTGAGCTTCCCAGACACCTGTCGGACCAAGCTTCTTCAGAACCGAGGATATTGGACTCCTCGGACAATTGAACATCTCCTCGGATTATGACCATGCTCCTCTTCAGACATGCTCCTTTTGCATGGGCTTATGCTCGAGTATTTTCATCTCTTCGGACCCACAGTGGTCTTCAAATAGGGCCTTGGGCCTAATACGTTAGGTTGGGCTTTTCACCCCCCCACATAAACAAAAACTACAATTTTTTTTTTCCAAATTCATGTATTGGTTACATTATTTTCTTGACAATACCTTTTAGAGTTTCATCTAAAAAAAGGCTTTTTAAAATTAAAATTTATAAAATCCAACCTAAAATCAACAATATCACAAAAAATTAAAAGACTTATCCAATTAAAATGAGATATTGTCAAAACTTAAATATAGAAAACATAATTAATAATTTTATATTTAAAGAAGGGAAGAAGAATAAACTTTAAATAGAAAATTATGATGTAAAAATTTCAATAAAATTATTTAATATATATATGAGCACATAAAAATGCTTAACATAAATTGTCATCTTAGACCTCAAATCTTATCTGGTGATCCATATCCAATATCTTTATTGATGAGTTTAATTAGCACGTTTAGTTAGGTTGGAAAACTGTGAGCAAAATATGTCTTGTATATTGTTTAGAAGTAAGTTTATTGAAGACAAGACAACTGCCAAAGTTCTGTAATAAATTTTCAGGTTTTTGAATTCTCAACAACTTTTCAATAGCTGTTTGACAACTTTTGATTGATCAAAAAAAGATTTTGAGGCTACTAGATAGATCGAAAATTAATCAGGATTGATTAAAAGCTGATGACACAGTAAGCTGATGACGTGAGGTGATGATGTAATCTGATGACGCAGATGCTAACGTGTGCAGGATGACGTCACCCTAGGGCTGAAGTGGAGTGAAGCTTGACAGGCTTAGGCGCGTGGAGTGTGTGGAGCGCATGGAGGCGTGGTACCAGCACGTGTAGTGCATGTGAGATGATGGTGGACCGTGGCGGCGTGTGGAGCGTGTGTTCAACAGTCAAAAGATTCAGGCTGCATATGCAGGCGCGTGTCTTGTCCTTTCTGGCTATTCTTGGTTGAGTTTTGCTCGGGATTGGCTGTTTTGTCACACTATGCCTTTGCTTTGGTAGTTTGATGAACAGAACGATGAGATCTGAGAGTTGCAAGAACTGTGGATGTGATGGCGGTAACTTGCTTCTGACAGTGTCTACTGGATGAAGGCGAGGGCAGTGGAAGAGCGCCGAAGATGACCACAAGAACCAAAATGTCAGAGCAATGGCTTTGATACTATGTTAAGAATATAAAGTAAGAGAGAGAAAGACTGAATAGTGTAAATAATATTGTACAATAGAAAGCCTTATATAGGCTAAGTATGTGTGAAGTACAAGTAATATGAGTGTACTACAAGTACAGTATACTGGATTAGGCCCGATGGGCTAGACTAAACTAAGTTATATTCTAACACTTCTTTTGATATAGTAGATTATCTTTTTGGGGAAGGTTTTTATTTTTTATTTTTTTTCTTGAATAGTTTTTCTTAAAATTTTCATTTTGTCACCATATTGTAGTCTCATTGTGTTAATTTTGAGTGACTGGTGACACCATATTTTACATGTCATATATGCTTTAAATTGTGTCATTGTATAATTGATATATTGGCATAACCAAACTAATTTGAATAACTTGGTTAATCTGTTGCATAATAAACAGTTGGGGTCTAAATAATCGAACATTTATTCATAATAATACAGATTATATATATACTAGTGATAATGCACCCTCTAAGTTTGAATAAAATTCATTTTCGTTTTTTAACTTTACTTTCATTCAATTGAGTCATTGAAGTTTCTTATTCAATTCAGGCACTTTTTCCAATTTTATTTAAAAATTTTCCATTAAGTATGCAATTAACTAATGCAAAAAAAAAAAAAAAAAATTTGAAAACAAATTCTTACATAAAAAATCTATAAAATATTTTTATTAATTTTATAGATTTTTTTTTCATCTGAAAATAATAAAATATTTTTACTAATTTTATAGTTTTTTTTTTCTTCTGAAAATAATGGCAATTTTTAAAACAAAATTGGATAGAATGCCTGAATTGAATAAATTTGAAACTCAAAGGACGCTATTAAATGAAAGTAAAGTTAAAAGACTGATTTTTCAACTTAGATGGTGCAATTTGCATTTTGGCCTTATCTCTTTACTACACACGTTAAAAACTTGGTCCTCCACAGTAAGCCAAAGGCTTAATTCCCTTAAATATATACTTAATTATGTTGTGAACTTATTGTTTTCCATGGAAGAGAAACCCTTTGGTTATGGAAGTTGATCCTGACAATGAACAAACTTTCAGCCAGCTAAGCGGATCTGGATTATTTCACACACACACACACACACACACACACACACACACATATATATATATATATAGTACTGAAGCATCTCTGGAGCATTTTAATATTAATTAATTAAAATGGATTTATATTATAACATAATTGTAAAGATGTAGGAGTTAAAGGACTGAAATTTCAACTTAGATATTGTAGGGTCACAATTTGTAGCCCAAGCCCTGAGGATGTGGGATATAGGCCCAATGAGCCCAGTACAATAAATTTGTAGAGAGTGGGTGAAAGAGCTGGGCTTTTTCTGGATTGAACAACGGCTAGTAAGGATTTCAAAAATGAACAAGCGTGAAACGCACGTAAAACTCCATGAAATGATTGTCCGAGTAGATAGATTATGAATTAAACCAATAGTTCTGAATGTTAATACAGTTCTTATTACTATAGTAATTCCTTTTCTCTTTTTTCTCTATTCTTTTTCTGATCCCCCTCTTATATATGGAAGGTTTTTTACATTATATAGTTCCTTTCAGGCCATCCTGATCGTACACTTATTAATCATCTAAGTCTTCACTCGAGTACATGTCCCATCAGACATCTTCTTTAGCTCTCTGTGAATGGTGGTAGCTGAGACTGCACTGTTCAGGGATCTTCTCCACATAAATGCGGCTAGAAAAGTTGCTGCAGTGCATTTAATGCGATGGTAGCAGCTTTTCTTTTAGATATTTCTGTGTTCTTATCACCTTTGTACGTGCCTGAGGTTCATCTTGATCGTTGGAACTCCCTGGAAGGTCACCTAAATTGCCCAAATGCATGCTTGACCGATATTCATCGTATCCAAGAAGGAGCTACTCCTCAGACTATATTTCTCCATTCTTTCCTTACGTGATTCTCAACTTTGGGGCCTCTTCCAATCATTTACTCCTCATTGGACATATCCACGTCCTCGGATAAAGCCCAAGGCCCAATACACAAATTTGGGCTCTTCCCCCACAGATATATTGTGAAATTTGCATTTTGACCTTATCTCTTTACTACTCACATTAAAAAACTTGGTCCTCCGCAGTAAGCCAAAGGCTTAATTCCCTTAAATATATACATAGTTATGTTGTGAACTTATTGTTTTCCATGGAAGAGAAACCCTTTGGTTATGGAAGTTGATCCTGACAATGAACAAACTTTCAGCCAGCCGAGCAGATTTGGGTTATTTCACACACACATATATATACAGTACTGAAGCATCTTTGCTAAGCGTTTGAGAATTTTTATATTAATTAATTAAAATTGATTTATATTACAACATAATTGTAAAGATGTAGAAGTTAATATGAAAGATGAGTAGTTAGTGAAAATGTTTAATCCCACATTAAAAAGAAGAGAGACTATTTTACTCTTTTTAATGATAGTGATTAATAGGCTAATATGTATTGATTCAAATATTAAACTAGATACGTGTGTAAGGAGGAGGTGAAGGTGAGGAGATGTTAAAGAAGGATCGAATGTACGTCAAATTCTGAAAATAACATATCAATGTCCTCACGGGTGATAGTTTTGCAACCTTTATGAGTTAGGACGTCTTTCACCACATCAATTATTTCTGTAGTACATGAGTTGTTTTCAATTCTAACTGATTTTCTTCCCAAAGGTTATTTAGCCACTTGCCATGAATTACAACGCTCTAAGTAGTGGTCCTAAATTGTAGTTGTACCTGTTTGTCGCTAGATATCTGTACCATAACAAGCTACACTAGTGCGTATTTGGTTGGAGTTTGATGATCAAAACAGCTACAGTTCGTATCCGTTGAAATTATTGGTCTTAAATTGTAGTTTTATCCATAAATTACAGTACTTAATGTAGAGTATTTGGTGAAAAATTAATTGTCCAAACATATGTTTTTGGACCAGATACTTACACCTAGTCATTTACTCTAGGTTATACATATAAGAAAATGTAAAAACTATACCTAATGATGCACAAAGCTCGCTAGTACTTACTAGACATTTAACACTGAGCATGTAGACTGAGCCCCCACTCCCCTCTGTTGGGCAATTAATGCAGTGTTAAATCCACTGAACCAAAATATAGCTCCAAGGGTTGTAAAGAGTCAAATTTTGTCGAGTATTGCATATTCGAGTTTGGTTAAAAAGCAAAAGTAAATTGTTACTCGGCTTGAGTTTGAACTAAGTCTCTAAATAATGTTCAAACTTGAGCTCATCAAAACGTCTATAAATTTAAACTCGACTTGATTCATTAGTTAAGCCAAAGTCAAGTTCAATATCGATCAAGCTCAACTTGAGCTTAATATCTAGCTCTTGATCTCGAGATTTAACATAAGTATTGAAGCACATCATCAAACTCATATTAAAAATATTATTTTGTTTATAAATAAATAAACATAAACGAGTTTTTATTTATTTACAGAACTAAGTGTTATTATAAATGGCTAAAATGTTATGGATTGTTTGAATTCTTGGTGGAGATATAAACATGGGCGGCTTTACATTAAGGCCAGGGGGTTCAAATGAACCCCCTGACCTGGCTCAAACAAAATTTTTATATATAAAATTTTTAAAAAATTTTCATTTTGAACTCTTAAAATAAAAATTTGAACTCCCTAATCCTAAATTTTGTTTGAACCCAATTGAAATAAGCTTGAAACTTGAATATGATCATCTTAATTTTAATTTCACAATATTTTTACAATAATATGAGGTAAATTGTAACTGCTTTTTATCTGGACCCACAATTAACAATATTTTTTTTTATCTACCTTTAACAATTGGCCACCTAGATTTTGTTGTGGAATTTTTTTGAAAGTATTGTGTCAATTCAAAAATTTTTGCTCATTCATTAAAAAAAATATGAATATTCTTTCCAGGATTTTGGCTTACTTTGCAATTGACAACGAAATGAAGTTGTTTTTCCTTACACTTTTCTTCTTCATTAACAAAAAAATTACATCACTGTTACAACCAACACATCTGTATCTATATCTGTAATTTTTTCCTCATTCTCTCTATCTCGCTTTCTCCCTTCTATTTTTTTCTTAGTTTTTCTTTTTATCTCCAATTATCTCCAATTCTAAGAGAGTGACTATGTCTATGTGTATGATTAAGAAGACATCCACTTTAAACGTAAAATCTTATATCAGTTACTATTTTATTTTCTTAGTTTCAAATTTACTCATAGTTCTACTCCTAAGTGTGTTACTAGTCTTCTCCTTCTTTATCATATATTTTTATATAATTGATATTACATATAAATATACTAAGTTATTATTAATTTGACAAAAATGTATGATTAGTAATTTAATTATATTAGTTTATGCATTTAATAGTTGTTGTCTTACCTATTTTATAACAGTTTTAGATTATTGTATAATATAGTTGTATTGTATACTAAATTGTATTTAGAATATTATTTTAGATTATTGTATATAATATGAAAGTTTATCTATAGAAAAAAAAAATTAATCATTTAATTTTTTTACTCACCCCTCATGACAAATGACAAATGACAAATTCTTAGTTTTGCCATTGCTGACCCCTGGAAAAAAATCTTGGAGTCGCCGCTGGATATAAATACAGAAACAAGATCCTTGGGCCCTTCAAGGAAATAAAGCATTGTTAAGCTTGCTTGTACCTCAGCATGTGTAAGTACTTGTGATCAAACCATTTTTGAACTTATCTTATTTGTCATCAAATGAGAATTTTCCTACATGAAGTGGTTCTCACATATTTTTGGAGAGATCTTCCAACCACGAAAATTTTGAGAAAATCTGATTAATGATAAAAATTAAAAGTTCCAAAAAACATTAGAAAAAAAAAATCAGCAACACAAATCTAACTTACTCAGTAGAATTGCAAATTGGAGAGCAGCAAACCTCTTGCACGATCAGTAGACCAGTTCAAAGGGGCAAAAAAATAATGACAGTAAACACTTACAAATCCTATCAGCAATTTTCTACAGCTTTCTTGAACTGTATTTATGACATCTCTTTTGCATGGGATCACCTTCCTCAGAAGAAGCTTCCCTAATACAGTTCAAGAAAGCCGTGGAAGATCACTGAGAGGACCCTTTAAAACCTGCATACAGAATTGATCATATATCTCAACCCTAGTAGCACCGGGACCCCAGTTTATATTTGTTTTGAGGCAGAGAGAGAGAGAGATGAAGATGGGGGGTATTTTGTTGAAGAGGAAAAGCTATATATATATATATATATATATTATATAATTTAGGCTACTGATGTCAAAGTATGTTTGGACTTTGGAGGACGATCACATCTCACAACATGGGCACAGAGCAATTTGGGCCCTATATATGGTCCCTTTGTTGGCTTCCACTCCAGTTACTTAGATTGTCACTTTTGACCTGTCATACCCTTCCACTAAGGATAAGTTTGGGATGACCATTTTTTTTTAATTGATGTAGTTTTTAGCTTATTTTTTGTATTATTTATGGGTTTTATTGCACTTTTTTGTACTATTTATATATCTTATTGTACTATTCAGCTAATTTTTAATTTTTTTTCCCTATATTTTTAGCAAAAAAATTTCAATTTTAACTAAATAAGCTGTTTCCAAACAGACCCTAAATATTTACAAATTATGTTGTAATTTGTGACCAATAAAAAAAAAAAAAAAACTAATACTAGACAACAATATTTAACAAGGAATTATTAAGTCTATGCTTATATCCATGGACCACCAATCAAAACCTACTGTCAATGATATGAATTGCAACCGTTATCAACTAAGCCTCACAAACATAATAATCAAAATTCTCAATTAATAAGCCCAAATGTTTTTGTGAAAAACTGCTACTTTGTGTATGAACTAGGGTGAATAGGTTAGGCCATAATATTGTTTCTCAAAATGATGACTCAACTAACAATATTATATTTCTGAAGGTTTTACATTTGGAGTCACCATTTGTTTTATTAGTAAGATAAAAACAAGAAAATAAAAATGATGAAATACATCTTTATTTTCAATGAAATTTTTGAATTCATATTGTTAGAGGTGTTCACCAAACCATAAAAACCGCACTAAAACTGTCTGTAAAATAGCATAATCACACCACACCGCATGGTGCAATATAGTTTGCGATTTTATAATAAGAAAATTGCATCGCACCACACCCTTTCTATGTATTAATATATATATATATTTTTTTTAATATTAAATATATTATTAATAGTTTAATAACCCTAGTTTAAAAAAAAAAAGTTTAATAACCTTAGCAAGTGTTGATTAAGAAAGCTAGCCCAAAATAAAGAAAAACTAGATCAATAGTTTAAAATTTGGCCCAAAACAAAGGGAAAAAAAATCAGTTTTGGACTGGGTAGGAAAAGCCCAAAATTTGAAAAATATACAGGCTTCAAACTACGTCTTATACACTGCACCGCACATGTGACAGCAAAAATAAGGTGTGGTACGGTTATGGTTTTAGCTAAACTCTAAACCGCACTACATCACGCATGTGACCACTAAAATGAGTTGTGGTGCGATTATGGTTTTGGCTAAACTATACCGTAAAGTGCGGTACTAAAAAATGCCCAAAACTGCAACGCGAATAACCCTACATATCGTGATAGAAGATAAATATAAAATACAAAAAAATTGCATCCTAGTTACAATTTAAGGAAAAATTAATACATCATTTTGGTTCCTAGTTACATTCTAAAAATGTAAAGGTACAATGGAAATTCTTGGTCTTAAACCAATGATCTTAGTCTGAAGGCTACATTACAGAAATGAGAATGTAATAGACACTTATTCCACTTTTCCTAAGTTGATCTTCTAGAAAATAACGAGCATTTAATTTCATGAAATCATACAAGCACACTATAGGGCTCCAATAATGTCAACCTTAATATAGAAAATTGTTCATTGCAATTGATAGAATTGAATTCAACATATTAAGATTTGCAAAGAAAAAAAAAATCAAATTTCATGTTCGTCATTCAAAGTAGATTTTTATGAACATCATATGTTGAGAGCACTTGAAACCCTAAGCTACAATTGCACATTCATCATTTCCTTAAATAACATTAGGATTATGTAGGAATTTTAAAACGATGCAGAAAATTTAATTAGGGTTAGTATATATATACTTGCATGCACGGCTCTTGCAAAGATAGAGCTGGCGGAGGTCCTCCATGCTTGAGCTTCCGTTCCTAAGCATAATAACACTGCTTCTTCAACTTCTCCACGGATTGAGTGCTTTTGGTGACATTGGAAAGATTATGATATCTACTTTCCAAGATACCAACTTTATGCAATTTGGTTTAGTAATCAAAAAGTTATTCAAGCCGGAAGTTGGGGTGGTTCATCTTGTTAGTTTACGAAGATGATTTTCTCTAATCTTTCTAGATCAATTAAATTAGGCAAGCCGGAGATGATCCAACGATGCCATTTGAAACAGGATGTAGAGGCTTGCGACAATTGGTTTTAGATTGCATCATAAAATACAAGCTTTTAGGATCGAATTTATGCAGTCAGCATCAAATTTGTACACAAAGTAGGCACCCCAAGCTTATTATATGCATAAAATTGGATTTTTCCAAGTTTTCTTTCCACTTTCCCCAACTTGGTTTTCAGCCTACCAATCCCAAATTGACTCAAATGAGGCATCATAAAAAAGCTTGACATATATTTTCAAAAGATACTAATGCACAAATGTTTGATCTATGATTAACTCACCACAACATCAGCTTCATTGCAGTAGTCTTGTGTTAGTAGTTTCCACTTGGAACACACTAGATGTCCTTTAATACGATGCTGGAGACAGTTTGCCAACATACACGGACAAATGAACCTAATAGGATTGTCACTATGGTCTGGGTCTTAGAATAGCTTTCACGAATGGCACTCGAGTAAGATAGCAAAGCTTGCTCAACGAGACAGTTGCAGAAAGTGGAAATCTATAGAATTCTCTAGAAAAATTAGGGGAAAGGGATTTCTTCAGTCGTTGACAACGTTTTATAGGACTCGTATAAACCAGAGTGACCATTTAAGTGTGTCTTTTCAAAGGGTATTACTCATTATTTATATATAGGCTTTCATATTCGATTTTTTAATAGATTTTTCACACCTTTAAAGTGATTCACAATACCCTTTAAGTTTGCTTCTTAAAGAATCTTGATTTAGTTCCGTTGCAGGGGCGGCGCTAGTCTATATTTAGGGGGTTCAAATGAACCCCCTGACTTCCAAAAAAAAAAAAATTTATATATATAAATTTTTTTTTTTTTTTTGTTAGTTTAATACTTTAATTTATTTTTAAAAATATTTTTGCACACTCTGAATTAAATTTTGCACATCTTTATTACAAGTGTTTCAAACTCTAAAAATAAAAAGTAAGTGTCTGTGAATTGTAAGTGTCACTCTTTTTTATAAATTTATATTGTGTGCGTGAGTGTATTTAATATTAATTGTGTGCATTACTTTTTATTATAATGCTATTTGTGTGAATTATGATGTGTGTGGACGTTTGTGTGTACAATATAAATATAATATAAATTTATATAATTTAATAATTAGGAAATAGAAATTGTTTGTTACATATGTGTGTATTGTTATCATGTTATAATAACTTTTTATTATAAAGTTAGTAAAATTTAAGAAAAAAATTGTAAAGTTAGTGTTTGTCCAAGCATTTAATTGGTTAAGTAAACACATAGTGTATAATTTTATGTATGAATGAGTGTGGTTATGTGCGTCAATAATTAATACAAAACTAATGAGTTTAGTTTTTTCATTTAGTTTAAAAAAATAACAAATAGATAATAACAATTGCATAAAAATAAAAATGTTAGATAAACTTAACAAAATAAAATAGTCATAATGAACTATCATATAATAATTAAAAATTTGAGAGTTTGTAGAAGAAAATTGTAAAACTTCATGTATTAATATTTTTTTGTCGATAACTCGATATATTCAAGTTCTTTTTTTTATTAAAATTTTTTAATGACCTCCCTAAACAAAATTCCTGGAGCCGCCACTGTTCCGTTGAGACAAATTTGCAAACAATTCTATATCAAATTTAATTAAGAGGGAACAAATATTATTTTTTTAAAAAAAGGATACATTCGTGCCTCCAAGACTACTGTTCTTATGTTCTTTCCATTGTTTACCGCATAATCCTCGACATATTATGCATACAATAAACCTATAATTCAGAACCAATCTCAAGAGGATGGTGGAAAAAACCGCAGGCTTTGCAGTCCAATATTAATACGTATGGATCCTCATTGGATAACTTAGGTGTGGCTGGAGGGGGAGGACTTATTTGAGATTCCATGGGATTAAGGGTAAATGGCTACTTGAAAAATATTGGTGCACCACTCCGTATGGGAGGAGAAAATGATATGGAAAGGATTGAAATGAAAAAAATATTTTTAGAATATTTCTTCTATTCTCTTGTTTATAAGTTTAAGTGGAAAAAAATAGAATAAGTATGAGAGAAAATTATTCATTTCTATTCTCTCAAAAGTTCAAGTTTTCAATCTTCTAAAATTAGAAAGAATTGGAGGGAATAAAATTAAGTTAATGAAATTTTCACTTAAACTCTCCAAATACCCCTATATATTTAGCAAATTTGTCTAACAGTGCCTATTTTTCAATTATGAGGGATTGTAGGAACAGTCATGCAGAGTCTTGCAAACCTAGATAAAGCATTGCTATAGGGATTAGGGAGCCAAACCGCGAACACAGATGGTATGGCGAAGCTTACTGATAATTTAATAGAACCCCAAGCAACTAAAAAAATATCTTAGATAAAACTGAACTTTATACCCTTAAAATGGGGTGTGTGTGTGTATTGAATTGAGTGGAGATGATGCCTGTGTTGTTCCTATTTGGGTTTGGGTAGCAACACTGAATGGGTTTGTCGACAACCGTGACTGTTTGGTGTGACAGCTGAGCGTTTTAGGTTTCTATAGGGGTTGGAGTAGCGACTTCGGGGTAGAGGATAATATTTTTTTTTTATAGATATGATGGAATTTTTTGCATGGTATTTTTGTTATATTAAATGATAGGATGCTAAATTGCTAATAGACACAATCTCATAATCAATTTAATTAGGATGGTAATTTATATTTAACCCTGCTTTTAGACTTTAGTGACTAGTTAGCTCATGAGGATAAAATAGAATTGTGCTTAGTGCTCCTCCTCCTCCTCCTCTTCTTCTTCTTTTTTAGTATACCTTTAAATGTCCAACAATTTCTCTAAAATAGAAAAAAAAAAATCTCATGAATAATGACTATCTATGTTTGAAAAGTCACCATTTTTTTATTTAAAAAAAGAAAAAGAAAAAGTAAAAAAAAAAAAAAAAAACGAGTAAAGAATTTTATATAAAAAGAGAATAAAAAAATAATGAAGAAATAATATTTTATTGAATAAAAAATCTATTGAAAAGTATATTTGAAATACTAAATAGGTAAAATGAATATGTAACTTTTACTCTTTAATTTAGGAGAAAAAAAGTGATTAATCCCATTCTCTTATTCGATGATAAAAATTTTTACCAGTTAAATTAACTAAAACCCATAAACTTGTCTATTGAGTTAATTATACAAAAATAAGTGAATCCGTTAGTCCTCCTCAAGGTATTACATTATTCTGGCAACAAATGTGTGTTTGAATTTGGAAATTAGCAAAATTTAACGATTTTCTATCACTTGACTTATAAACATCAAGATGTTTCAAATTACCTTTAATTCTTTGAGATTTCCAACGTTGAATAGCCGCAGCACTACATATCTAAACTCAATTGAAAGAAAACTGAGAAAGAGAGAAAGAGAATATTAAAAACAAATGCATAATTTGATAAAGAAACTAAATTTTGATAATAAACACACATGAAGACAAACTTGCCCATGCAGTTATTTGAACAAATCAGATTTCAGCCCATCTGAGTAATAATTAGTAATAATAACTACACCCCACCCCCATATAACAAATTGAAAGAGAAAAAACAAGACGGAACTCCACTAAAGCCACCAAAATACACACAAGCCAACAGCAGCAAGACACCCCAACAGCTAAGGACACAGTGCAGAACAAATTGGCAACCCAGAGCCCTATACTCTATTGACATTGGAAGCCAGCAGGAACTGTCTTTTGGCAAGCACTAAGAAGCAAACTAAGTGAAACAGGCACATTCAAGTTAATCCCAAGCACATTGGCCTTAATGGCTGTGCAAAGACATAGTGCAGCTTCAAGGTTAGTCAAGCCTGTAAGCAATGCACAACAGTTGCTGGTAGGAGGGGTTCCCAACTGAAGGTTAATGAGTCCAAGAAGGTCCACACAAACTCCAAGCTTCAATGTGTCTTTGGGACAAGATGCGCCTGCAGGAGCAGGAGTAGGAGCAGGAGCTATTGGAGGAGTGGGGTTGGGGTTGCAAGAATTACAAGCACTAGAGAGTGTTGAGTAGAAAAGGAGAGAGATTACTAGAATGGCTGCTGAGAGCTTTTTGGAAGCCATTGCTAGCTAGCTTGCTTGAGTAGTTGAAGGGCTAGTTGGATGCTTTTGTTGGAGGGAAGAAGGGTCTTTTTAAAGGAAATTGTGAGGTGGATGTTGTAAGTTTGATTGAGTGGAAGTGAGTGAAAACTTAAAAACGACGATATTGCACCAGTTGTAATTTTTTGGATGCTAGCATTTGGAAAGCTAGCTAGCTAGATTTTTACTTGTTTCCTAGTAGAACGTGCATTAAATTATTTGATAATAACATCCTCGAAACTTTATACACTGTACTACAGGTTATGGGCTGGGCTTGATCAGTCAAGGCCCTGTCCAAATGGTTAACCCCACGGAGTCAGAGCTGCAAATTAGTGACTCACTCCCATTCAGGTCCTGTCTCACCGTAATCTTTATTATCTATAAGAGGGTTTTTATCTTTGGACTAACCTTTTATATGGTTCAAAAATATATTTAAACTTTATGTTTAATGGAAAAAAAAAAATTTGAGGACAAACTGATAAAAATATATCTCAAATTCTACTTAAAATGTCTACAAAATTTGGCACTCTTCTACTAATTCATGTTTTCAAAATAAACTTATTCAATTTTTTTTTAAAGAAAAATTACGATACTAGACAAAAAAAAAAAAAAAAACCCTATTCATACATGCAAAGTGTGTATGATGAGGTTGGTATATATATACACATTTTCAGAAACTCAAGGTTAAAAGTAAAAACCATAAAATTAATTAATTTTATGTACTTTCAAAGTAAAGCTAACGTGTCATTCCCTCCTCTTACCGTAATTTTTATTCAGTGGAGCTATTATTATGTAAGGAGTATTACATTGTTGTATCATGCATCAACATACTTGATAATTACTCAAATTCAAGTATTAAAACTCAAAAGATTGATAGGTAAGAACAATAATACAACAACAACAACAAGTTTTAATCTCAAAATTTTGGGGTCGGTTTTGGATCTTCAATAGATTAATTAATGTTGGCCATATTTATTCTTGCCTTCCATTCTAGTCTATTTGAAGTTATGTTCTTTGTTATTTCCTTAACTGATTAGTCATTTTTTTCTTAAAAAAAAAAAATTTGATAAGTCATTTTTTATTACTTCTACTAATATGATTTTAATTTTTTCTCAACCTTTTTTAATTCTTTCAACTTAAATCAACTCACTCTTTTTTTATTGGTGCATTAATCACTTTTCTCTAAATAATCAAACAATCTTAAGCGACTCTTTCTCTCATCTTTTCATCAATAAGAACTACTCCTATCTTTAAGCGGATTTTCTTGTTGTGGTTCTTATCTTTCCATGTATATTCATTTATTCACTTTAATATTTTCATTTCAAATACACTCATTTTATAAATATGTTGCTTCTTAACAAATAGAATAATGTCCCACTACTTAAAAATTCATGGTAGTTTCCACTGTCTATTAGAATATTACTACACTACAGAGTATTGTTTGATTCTCCAAGATGAACAACCGCACCACCTTGAAGGCTGGTTAGTGCCCAATAAGGTCCTAACTCCTGAAAACTACTCCATATCACCGAAAATTATCATATGCACAGGTGTATGGAGCGCCCCCTCTCATTGAAATGCATGGGGGTCCACATTTCAGTGAAAGGGGCACTCCATAATCCTGGAAGATACCATCACTCACGAGTTTACTATGCCAGTACCCAAAGTATTGAGCGGAGCCCATGAATAATTTTTGCCCTAATTTCACAGTTCCCTTGGAATGTTTGGAGAAACTAAGAGGTTTTGCTAAAGCAAGCAAGTTGCAGCTAAGACATGTTCACTAATGGCTTCCAGCTTTTTAAATTGTGACATGTGTGTGAACACTTCTGTTGTTCCCTTGTCTTATTTCTTGTCCAATATTGCGTTTTTTTTATTTTTTATTTATATTCAATTATTGATAGCAATGAGGTCGAGAACGCGATTAAGGATCACATGCAATGGATTCAATTGTCGCGTGTCCGTCCAGTATTTGATGGAACTGCAAATATCTTATACGGTGATTGAAGTGAACGTTTAACGTGTTGGATGGGAAGACAAATCTTAAACTTTCTATAAAAACAATAACTCTAGATGACTTTCATTACGAAGAAAATTTGTTTTAGCTGAAGCTTTGAGTGTGAGTGCATGTGTACAAATGGAAAACGTGAATTTAAGGAGAATTCTTAAGAAGCAGCTGAAAATGTACAATTACTATTAAGAAAATCTCCTTTATTCTCGAAGGAAAATGTAATGCATGAGCATGACATAATCTAATTTTTACAATTGGGCGAAGTTTCCACAGTCATTGTTTGTACTGGGGGAAAATGCCAAGCACATTGTCTTTTCCTATATGAAATTTCCAAATAGAATCTCTTTCATTGTGAGGATTAAAAAGAAAAGGAATATCAAGGAAATTTGGAATAACTTGAATTGACTTTAGGGAACTAAGAAATTACATTTTTTTTTCTTTTCTTTTTTATATTGTCGGACTGTGAGCTGTGTCATTTTACCTCAAGACTAAATAGTGATGAGGAAAATACATTCAAATTTTTTATGGCATTTGACATCACGCCATGCAGACCTACTAAGAAGCAGCTTACTGTGGCCATCATCTACTGAAGCTGAGTATAGGGTCTTAGCTACCACTGCTATTGAGTTGAGTTGGATTAGAATGATCCTTAAGGATTTGGGTGTTTTCTTGTCTATGCCTATAATGCTTTGGTGTGATAATGTGTTTGCATTGGCCTTGGCTTCCAATCCCATCTTTCATGCTCGGACCAAGCATATTAAGGTTGATTATCATTATATTAGAGAGAAGGTTCTAGCTAAGGATTTGAAGGTAAATTTCATCAACTCTCTTGATCAGTGTTAGAGATATATATTAGACATATATTAGCCCAATGTAATAGGCCCAAGCCCAGTCCTACTTGTACTAGTAGTTTAGGGTTTAGTCGCCTATATATACTCATGTTAGGGTTCATTGTAACACAGGTTATTGTACTACACTCTCATATAATAAAGATGTAGCCCTTAAGGGATTCCTCCGTGGATGTAAGTCGTCAAGGCTGAACCACGTAACCCTCGTGTTCATGATGTTCCTATTATATGCTTCTCCTTCCGCATCCACTCTGGCATACACAACATGGTATAACACATCACGTTGCTAATAATAACAATATATTTAACATGGTATCAGAGCCAAACTTCGTTCTTGGCATCAAACAAACATCTCTAGCAAGCAAAGAAGATTCTCACGTGCACACCACCATCAAAAATCACACATGCTTGTCTGCCGGATCTAGACTCCACGGCATCTTGCAGCCACCATGGCTCAGTGCTATGTCCAAAATCCACAGACTCAAGCAAAGCCGTGACTTAACTTTTCAGATCTGTGCAAATCCATGCCTCGCCTGATGAAACCAATACCACAGACGTGCTCCACAACCTCCCGCGACAAAAACCCAGAAACACGGCCACCAAAGGCAGCCTCACGCGCCACCACGCGCCGTAGTTTTCTCCGGTGAACCTCCCACGCGCCGCCTCAGATTCCTGAGTTCCAGGTGGTCTTCTGAGTACACGCGCCGCCCTTTCGGCCTCCTCGTCCTCCGATCTACGAAACCTGAAATTCCGGTCCTCATTTGAAGTGACACGCGCTTACACGCGCCGCCAGGGTTTCTGTCTCGCCACCACGCGCCGGTATACGCTGACACGCGCCTTCCACGCGCCGAAGCAGTCCTGCTGATGTCATCTGACGTCACGGTATGACGTCATCACTCCACGTCATCATGACACGTAAGCCCTAGTCCACGTCAGCACCACGTCATCAGGATGAGTCAGCGTCTCTGCAGCCCGATCCGTGACCCGACCCGAAAAACCCGGAACCGACCCGGTCCATGTAGCGTTGACTTTGACCCTGATTTGTTGACTTTGACTATAGTTGACTTTGACTTTTGCGTTGACTTTGACCAAAAGTCAAAATTTCTGAAATGGCCTGTCTTGCTCAGTTTTTCGCGTAGATTCCAATTTTGGACTCCGTTTCTTCATTTGAAGCTCCAAAATTGGTGAATTGGCACATTCTTCATTGTGGTTTCTTCTTCAAAGGCATTCTTCAAGGCATCTCCAAGTGATCTTCTCATACTTATCCAACCTCAAGCCTTTATTGAGCTTCCGCCTTGAGTTTGAGGGAGGGTGTTAGAAATATATATTAGACATATATTAGCCCAATGTAATAGGCCCAAGCCCAGTCCTACTTGTACTAGTAGTTTAGGGTTTAGTCGCCTATATATACTCATGTTAGGGTTCATTGTAACACAGGTTATTGTACTACACTCTCATATAATAAAGATGTAGCCCTTAAGGGATTCCTCCGTGGATGTAAGTCGTCAAGGCTGAACCACGTAACCCTCGTGTTCATGATGTTCCTATTATATGCTTCTCCTTCCGCATCCACTCTGGCATACACAACATGGTATAACACATCACGTTGCTAATATAATAATCTACATTTAACAATCAGCTAGCTAATGTTTTTACCAAAGCCCTCTCTTCTCCTCGTTTTCTGGATCTTGCTCACAAACTGATGGGAGTTCCTCCCCTCAGTTTGAGGAGGGATGTGAAGGCACATGCTACATCACATGCTACTGATGCTCCTGTGGTTGAGGGTGCTGACACAATTGGTGATAAGGCTGCTGGTAAACAACCTGTAGGATAGTTGACATAAGAGGTAAACTACAGGTAGCATAGGGTAGTAAAGGCAGACTCATCCTTAATTAAGTAAGGATGAGTCTGGTATTGTTTTATGTCCACGTGTCAAGATTTGGTAGCATTGCATGTGGGTTGGGTAGATTTGTTCCACGCTCTACGTAGGTGGTTACAATTATCTATATTGGATTTTGTATCTGATTCAATCAATCAACGAGAACAGAATTTTCTTCATCAAAGACTCTCTTCAGTCTTTCTCTGTTTCCTTCTATCTTTCTCTGTTTTTCTTCTATTTCTTCTTCCTTGCTTTACATTGCTTTTCAAAATTGTGGTCCACCAACAGATAAGATAAGAGTTATACACTTGAATCATATTGGCACAAAGTAACCCAAGAGCTCCACATACACGTGACATTGACGACAGAGCCAGTTATGGACCACAGTGATCGACATGGAGCACCACCCAAAAAGTAAGTGGTATCTGTTGTTTGCTACGTACGGTGAGAGATCTTCAAGATCTTCATGCCAAGAGAATATAGTAAGAATAAATTGCTTGGCAGCAATGTATTGCACGTGTCAATTAATATGGATATTCAATTCCTCAAGTTTCCCATTGATGTCAAGGGTTAATATATAGTTGACAAATGAACAGAGAGAATAAACTTTTCACCTGAAGTAAAAAGTAACGTTATATACACAAATTATTTTACATTATTTTTACAAATTGCTTATGTGACTTTAGTAATTTTCAAATAATTATTGATAAACATAAATGTGATGTTAATAGTGGACTCATATTAGAACTAATAAGAATTTGTTACATTAGTAATTTGTAAAAATATTATAAAATAGTTTATGACTGTAATATTACTCCTAAAGTAAATTTCTCCAGTCTCCTTCCTGTTGGTATGCTCATTATTACAGAAGTAAATTTTACCCTTATTTTTCTACAAATTCGTACACTTCAAATAAATGCCTAGTTGGAGATAAAAAGAAGAATAAATGTACATATCTACCAATCCAATTGGGATAAAATAGGTAACTAATTTTTTTTTTCTAACTATCTAGTTAGTAGTTAAGGTTTTGAAACTATATTTTTTACTAGTATTTCGAGTCTAAGAGACTCGATTTAGGGTCTATAAATCGAGTTTTTGGGACTCGATTTTCATGGGTTGTTCACGTCTGATGTGGCATCTTTTTCACGTGGCGACCACTTGGAAATCGAGTCTTTAAGACTCGATTTATAAACCAAAAAAATTTGAAGTCTCAAGCGCTGCCTCACCTCCCCAGATCAGAGTGTCTCAAGCAGATCAGAGAGAGAGAGAAAGAGGTCGCGCGGCCTGGCCCTGGGTCGCTCCGGCCTGGCCCTGGGTCGCCTCTGCCTGGGGCATTCTTTCTTCTTCGGCTTCTTTTTTTTTTTCTTTTTCTTTTTCTTTTTCTGTTTCGATTTCTGATTTCTGATTTCTTTGCTGGTGTTGTTGTGATATTTTATATGGGCTTATAAATCGAGTCTTAGAGACTCGATTTCCATGTGGATGCCACATAGAAAAAGTGTCAACTCGGACCTGATCAAAACATAAAAGTCGACCCTTAAAAACTCGATTTATAGGCCTTAAATCGAGTCTCTTAGACTCGAGATGCTAGTAAAAAATATAGTTTGAAACTATTGACTACTAACTACATAGTTGAGATTTTATGGTTATTTACCCATTTCGTCCTACCAATTGTACCATTATCTTCATGAAGACTTGATTGAGTTAACCATTTGATTTCAATCATATGTACTACTATTAGGAATCTCTTAAATGCTTTACCCTTCTTGATGCAGGAAAATAAACACAAAAGAGGGAAAAAGCTTCCTAACTCCGTTGAAATAAAGGAAAAACAATAACTCAGTGCAGAAAAGGAAAACACAAAACCGGAAAAAAGCTTCCTACACAAGCGTAAAGGGAAAATTTTCCTTTAGCCACAGTTTGTGGCTGTAGTATTACTCCTAAAGTAAATTTCTCCGGTCTCCTTCCTATTGGTATGCTCATTATTACAGAAGTAAAATTTCCCCTTATTTTTCTACGAATTCGTACACTTCAAATAAATACCTAGTTGGAGATGAAAAGAAGAATAAATGTACGTATCTACCAATTGTACCATTATCTTCATGCAGACTTGATTGAGTTAACTATTTGAGTTCAATCATATGTACTACTATTAGGAATCTCTTAAATGCTTTACCCTCCTTGATGCAGGAAAATAAACACAAAAGAGGGAAAAAGCTTCCTAACTCCGTTGGAATCAAGGAAAAACAATAACTCAGTGCAAAAAAGGAAAACAAAAAATAGGAAAAAAGCTTCCTACACAAGCGTAAAGGGAAAATTTTCCCTTAGTCACAATAACACACACCAAGAGTTTTTTATTTATTTTTAATACAAGATATAAATTCTACTTTAACCTAATTTAAGTGTATATGTGTGTGAAGTTCCCTCATAGAGACTTAAACCCCAATCCTTACTTTTCATACCCTACAAACACTTATACTTGTAGAGTGACCATCGCACCAAGGGTGTGCGGTGGTCACACACCAAGAGCTTTGACTCGTCTTGGCTGTTAGCTTTTAATTATTCAGACACTTAAACTTAACAATATAATAATAAAAATAATAATCAAGCATTTAAGTGTTTTTTTTTAATAGTATTTCAATTGATAGTCCTATATTTGAAACAATTTTTTCCCTTTTTCTCAATTTCTTGATATTTCAATTTTAAATTGTGGGTTTATGTTATGAATTTAAATTTAAAAAAAAAAATACTTTGAAAATGGATAGAAAGTTGAATTTTACCTATATTTTTAAAAGCAATCAAGACAGTGAGATATATATACAAATTTGCAAATAAATTGCTATACTCTTAATATTTTCAAATTGATTTATTTTCGCAACTTATTTTATAGTATTAACTTAGATGTCTAACTATAGTCTACATTTATATTAGTTTTTGTATGACACTTATAGTCATTTATAATTGTTTATTTATTTTTTTTGTTAATATAGATTAATAATTTTTTGGTTTTTTTATTATTTTAATATTGTCTTCTAATCTTGCCCCCGTTGGACCGAAATCCTGGCTCTACCACTATATATGTATATATGAGTTGAGTTCAAGTTATACTTGGTGTAACTCTAAGTAATGTTACACCACCCAATAACTTGTTAAAATTTTATATTTTGGAAATTCCACCGTTGAATTACATGTTTTATATGTTTTTAACATTGAATTACATGTTTTATATGTTTTTAACATTCTTGCCAATTTTCATGTCAATTGGATGTTATTTACTATTCGATCCATAAATTCATCGTTTATGCATTATTTTAAATTACAAAAATTTGAATTTAAACAATTGATTGATGACATGACTATTAATCTTTGATCACCATGCAAATTTACAAGCATAGAGAATATACGAAGATAATGTAATCTAGCGGTGGATTTGTCAAAATTCACATCCAATTAAAAAATATTGAGTAGTGTAACATTGCTTAGAATTACACCGAGTGTAACTTGAATCCGACCTTATATATATATATATATATATATATGTGTGTGTGTGTGTGTATATATTTTTTGGGGGGTGGTGGGGGGAAGATATTTTTGTTTAGAGAGCACCCTTGAATATCAAGTGAGTTGAGGCTTCCAGCTTTGCTGTCTTTCATCTGTGGCTTTTCATTGTGTGTGGCCTATGACTATTCATATTCATATAGATATTAACCCCTCGCAGATGCAGTCTTTCATCTGTGGCTTTTCATTGTGTGTGGCCTATGACTATTCATATTCATATAGATATTAACCCCTCGCAGATGCAGACAAACAAGCGAAACAACTACAAGCGAGATAAAGTGCTAAACCAATAGTAAAGAAAGAAGTAACTAGCAAAAGTATCAACAATTTTCACTAATTTGCAATTAGTGCAATACTATTTTTATATAGGGCCACTATTGATATCATTCTTATTATACTACACCAATTACAACTTGTCACCAAAACATATATGAAAAAAATATTATAAAAATTATGGGGATTTAGATTTATTGCAAAATAGAGATATGTAGAAGAAAATTACACAAAGCTGCGAAGACTAAAGCAAATACTAAATCAAAATAAATAGAATTGTTATCCAAAGGGCCAAAGCATGGAGAATTTTTTAATGACCTTCAACTTATAGTATTTCTATATCATATTATATTATTATATACTGTGTAACAAAAGTTAGATTCAGTAGTTGTTCCAAGTTGTAAATTTTTCTTCCGTAAGTGGCTTCTTATTATTCTTATACTAAGTGGCTACCCTTAACTAAAAATTTGATTAATGTGGATTCTACTAAATGGGAAAGGATTCCCTCTAATTGAATCCTCCTATCTTTTTGTAACACGTGCCATTTATATAAATTTAAATACAATGTATCTTACATCTATATAAAAATTGGAAGGAATTAGAGGATTCAATGAGAGGAAATCTTATCTTTAACAAAATTACCAATTTAAACTATAGACTATTTATTTTATGCTCAAAGTTCTCAAAATCTCTCTAACTTCAACTTCTACACAAATGATTTAAATCATATTCAAGCCATATACAATACAACAACCTAACAATATGGCTTCAAATTCTACACAAATTTTTTAAACCAGAATATAACACATCTCTTTGCTCAAAATATCTCTAATGCTCTCAAGATTGTAAGTGTGTCTAAATGGCTTTTTGTGTTGTAAGCTGGGCGGAGCCACGTACTGGCTTGGGGGGGCCCGGCCCCTGCAAAAAAAAAAAAAAAAAAAAATTCCATTAGAGTAGGTAGAAAAAAAAAAAAATTGGGCCCCCCAATATTGGACAGCCGGCCCCCCCAGTGCCCAATTCTCAACTATTCTCCCAAGCCCAGCTCAAATATTCTCCCAATCCTAGCTTTAGTTTTAGGTCTTATCACCTTATGTACTTAAAAAAAAAACAAGCTGGCCTGCTCAAGTCCAAACACTAAAAACAAAACTTTTACTTTCTCTTCATCTCAAAAAATCCACCCACTGACCCACGGAATCCCTTTCTTTACTTCTTATTCTTTTGTTTGGTCTTCTTTGATACACTTTCATTTGCACTGGTACCGTTGCTTACCTACCAGCCCCCAAAACTCCAGTCTTCTGTACTCACAGTCCCAAAAAAAAAAAAAAAATCCTAACCAATTTTTTCTTTCTTCATCAGCTTTAGTTTTAGAACTTGGTGACTAGTGAGTTTTCTTCTATTTCTTAAGCATTAGACATTCATCTCTTTTTAGTGTTTTTTTTTTTTTTTTCTCAACTATCTACACCTAAATATTCACATGCTCCTTATATTTTCATAGATTTTTAGAGAAATACATGATTGAAAGTATGTGGAGATTGTTTGTGATGAGTCTTAAAGGGAAAATCTAAAGTTGGAGGCAGTCAGGCAGAGGCAGTAGGCATTGCCACACGGGTGACCCATCTTTGCACTTTGTGAAGACAAAGTTTCTAAGGTAAAATTGTTTTGATTTA
The DNA here is from genome assembly GCA_019022515.1 of Quercus aquifolioides. Taxonomy (NCBI): domain Eukaryota; kingdom Viridiplantae; phylum Streptophyta; class Magnoliopsida; order Fagales; family Fagaceae; genus Quercus; species Quercus aquifolioides. The sequence goes on from CM032327.1 coordinate 83,208,443, forward strand.
TTACCTATTTTTAATTAGTTAGATATCATGTGTCTATGGGTGTGGCTGTGGGTGTTGTTAAATTGTTTGGTTTATGTTGTGTACCAATACTTGTTTGTTTAATTTTTGTTTTTGTTTGAGGAGTTATTATTAATTAAAGTCGTATTAAAAATGGGTTGTATGTTTAAATTATAGTGGAAATTTTGTTTTTTCTTGAGTATGAATAACATCCATATAACTAAGTAAAAATTTCTAATTAAAATTTTATTTTTTTAAACTTCTTTTTAGGTTAATTTTTGAGTCATATTCTTAAAGCTAAAAGAATTATGAGCAAACGAAAAATAATTGATGCATTTTTTAAGAAAAAAGATGTTAGCAATTTAGAAATTAGGACACCTGTGGCTGTAGAAACAAATGTCGATACTTCAATGCCTGATGAACACCCTAACCCCTCCAAATGTTCAAGAATTCAATCTGAAGAGATAGATCGTGATCCAGGATCACGTAAACAAATATGTGAATTTCCTATCAACAAACAAGATGAAATCCGACGAGCTTATCTCAAAGAAGGTCCATATCAACCTAAAAATATAGACTATCCATACAACGATGATACTCATCGTCGTCGATTTCAACCTTCATGGTTCGAATCGGCCCTCCCCATGTAAAAATTCCTGGCTACGCCCCTGGTAAGCTAGGACTCCATTCACTTTCCAATGTGAACATGTCTAACCCATTTCGCTTACATTATATTTAGTCCCAATAAATATCAATGTTTGATAAATCAGATGAAGCCAGTCTTGAAGTGGTCATTCACAATTCTGAAGGTGAGGTTATGGCTGCACTTTTAGAAAAAATTCATAAACCGCCATCTGTTCTGACTTTGAATTTGTTGGCAGCAAGACGAGCGGTATAATTTACCCTTGAAACGGGTTTCCACCATTCTTCCTTTGAAAGAGATTTAGAGACTGTTATAAACTCTCTATGTAGTGGTGGTATGGATCAATTTCATGTTGGCCACCTTGTAAAAGACACTCTATCTTGTGCAAGCTCTTTACAGAGCTTTTCTTTCTCTCATGTTATTAGGCAAGGTAATACATTTGCATATGTCTTAGCCCAGAGAGTAAGACTTTCCTTCCCTTTACAAGTTTGGATGGAATTTGTTCCACCGGACTTAAACTCTTTTGTTTTGACTAATTTACCAGTCCATGAATAATAATGTAGTAAGTTCTTTCTTCTAAAAAAAAAAAAATTCAATGTGGGAATCCAAAATTTTTTTTTTTTTTTAATGGGATGTGGGCTTCTAAATTTGATAACACACAAACTCTTCATTTGCCATATTAAATTCCCCTATTTTTTCATTAAAATTTTGCCAACTTATTATCCATTAATTTATTAAAATAATATAATATTAATATTAAAATGCTTTAACATTTTATTTTTGTTCTTCATTACTTAGTAACACAAGAATTATAGTGAAAAAAATAGAGCTATTAAAAAAATTGATTATATAGAGTAGTAAATAGTAATGGCTCAGAACTCCTAATCTTTATAAAATTATTAAAAGAAGTGCTGCTCAATTTTAGCTAAAAAAAACCTGGCCGCTGAATGCCCAACCCAAATTGCCCGAGTGACTCAACCCAGCCCAAAGGCACACAGACGTTTTCGTTTGTTATTCGGTTGACTGCGGATTAGCTATTTCTCATTTTCCTTTTAGAGAAATCGTTTGTTTTGAATTGTGGTGGTTATTTGATTTTTTTTTTTTTTTTTTTTGAACTTGTGGTGGGCTAACAACTTAGTTTATTGTGAAATATTATGAGATTTGTTGGGGGTGATAGAAGAATTCTTAAAACAAAAAACAAAAATAAGGGACATTTTTTGCTCTTAAAGTTTGTGGTTATTTTTATTTTGGCTCTTTACCTTTCATATTATCATTTTGACATTTAATGTTAGCTTTGTTTTCATATTGGTCCTTTATGGTTCACAATTTTCATTTCAATGGTAAAATGAAAGGTTAAAATGAAAATTTTGAATTGTAAAGGGCCAAACAAAAAATTAAATCAAATATAAAGGGTCAAATTGATAATTTTGAAACGTAGATGGACAAAATGAAAATAATCTCAAATTTCAGGGCCAAAAGTATAAGTGGCTTATCAAATGGTTTTTGGATAGGCTGCCAAGGGGAAGTGATGTGATTTGTGTTCCCTGAATCTATCAGCCAAGTTTCATTAGTCTGTGCACTGTTGGAAGCTGAGACCATTACTGTAAGTTTGACTGGAGGATGCATTCCTTGGTAGGCAAAGTCCATCCAATGAAAACAATCAAGTTCCATGTGGCTTGCCTTCCCATAGATTTGACACACTAGCCTTGCATGATTGGTTTTCCGCTTATTCTCATCTGGATGATTAACAAAAGAAGGTTGTGCAGACTAGACCTGTAGGTGAATGTTGCGGGTGATTGCCCCTGACTCTTCCTCTTTGATTGTTGTTGCTTCCACAAGCTCTACCTAAGCCTTGATATAGGTGAGCTTGAAGTTATCATGGCCATTGTATATGGATCTTAATTTATAGCCATCTGAGTTGTTCCTCAGGGATTGCTCCTTTGTATTCAACAAGGTATGCAGCTCTTCAAAGGTTAATCATTTATCCTTGTTTCAAATTGCTAATCAAAAAGGAGATCATTACCATCTACATATGAATTGTAACAACTAACTAATTATCCTTCACTTTGTTAATCTGTTGCATGTAAGCATCATCAATATAGTTATTTTCTTTTCTGTTACGGTCATATTTTCTATGTATTGGCTTATTCTTTGACAAAACGCATTTTACTTGTAATTAGGTTAATCTAAGTTGGGTTTAATGTATCAAAAAGTATGTAAAGTTTACATCCTAAGTAGTTTCATTAAAGGCATGAAGATTGATCCAAGAAACAAGTGAAGAAAAGCAATTTCAGTAATTCTCGACACTAGTTTTTGTGTCAGGAATTCTTTATTAAGTCTCGATAGATGCTAGTGTTGAGAAAAGCAGTTGTTGCGTTTCTTGTACGCCTTTGGTTTCTATAACCCAGCTAAGTCTCTAGCACCAACATTGAAAATCTTATTTGTGTTTCTATGTTAAGCTGCTGCAAATCAACTACAACAATCAAAGAGTTGCTGTGGAGTTAGTCACGTACTGGAATTCATGCAAAGGAGTTAGTCACGTATTGGGATCCGTGCAAAAGAAAAAATCTCTACAAAATCAAGTCTAATTGGAGATGGGAGTAAATGTTCAATTGTAGGTTGGTATTTTGGGATAGTTTAGGGTAGTGGTAAGGTTCCTTATACTTGTAACCGCTTGTTCTTGATTAGTGGATTCTTGGGAGTGGTGACCTGAAATTCACCCGGGAGGTTTTTGCCTTGTGAAAGGTTTTCCCCATTCGTCAACAAATCACCGTATCTATTTATTTTCCGTTGCATTTAGTTTATTTGGGGATTTGTTAGTGCCTCCACGATTTGCGTGTAATTTGATCTAATTAATCAACTTAGATATTTGAATTAATTAACCAGGTCAATCTATAACCCAACATTTTCTTATGCTATGTGACTCAATCTTGAAATTTTTATGATATAGGATCTAGACATTGATGTAAATCTATTTTCCAAGGCCTTCCACTCACTTTGAGCTAAATTTTAACTTACAACTAGGGAAGCATAGAAGGAGTCATAGTCAATGTGGAATTGATGAGTGTAACCAAGGCTTGGTTACTGGTCATCCAGTTCTTATACTCAAGGTTTGGCTCAGATGTCCAATTTCCTGTCCTGTCCATGAGAAATTAATCTGGACAGTCCAAAGTACCATCAGTGAATTCAAGCACAGAATAAGCTTTGAGAATCGAGGTAAGTGAGTGCCAACATAAATTTAGTTTGTGTTATCTAGCTTTACAGACATTAGGAGAGACATAATTGCATGCAAACAATAAGAGAGGTGTTAAAGGAAAGGAATTGGTGTGAGGTTAGTGTAGGAACATGAATCGGAGGATGAGGAATCCATTGAAAGCTTTGATACCATGTGGGAAAATGTGAATAAATGCAAAGAAAATAAGAAAGGAAATAAAGAAGTTTCAAGAGACTAAAATTAGTCAATCTTTTGGAATATTAGTTCTGGTACATGGACAAATTGTAAAATCGTACAATCGTACGTATCATACGATACATGGATAAATGCTTTAAAATGAGATTTTTTTTGTTAAAATTTGTACTTTTATTTAAATCTAACGCTTGTTTTTAACATAAAATTATTAGTTTACTTAGTTTACTCTACTAAAAATAACATATTCATGAGTTTTTTTTCCTCTCTCTCTCTTACAATTGGACTACACAATACACACTTACCCTTCACTTTAATATTTACAAATTTATTTTATACACTATGAATAAAATATTAATTGACAATATAAATTTTTTATTTTTATCATTATTGTTATAAGTCCAACAAACTAGAATGCCAAAAAAAAAAAAATTATTAAAATAAAAAGAATAAGAAGAGATAGTAAAAGTTAATGATGAATGATGATGAAGAAAATTTTGTTGAAGAAACAAGTTTGCAAAATTATAAACATAATGTTAAATTTTTTATTTTTATCACTATTGTTGTAAGTCCAACAAACTAGAATTCCAAAAAATAAATTATAAAAAAATTATTAAAATAAAAAGAATAAGAAGAGATAGTAAATGTTAATGACAAATGACGATGAAGAAAATTTTAATGAAGAAATAAATTTGCAAAATTATAAATATGATGATAACATTGACTTAGATGGGGTTGATTAGGCAATTTGATGAATATGATGAAAATAAATTATTATTTTTGGGTCATTTGTAATATATTATCAATTTCAAATTTAAGTAATTTGAATATGTATGTTATATACACATGCTAGTTTGATCTATTTAGTTAGCTTGTTAAATATTATTACATAAGTGATAAATAAATTAGTCATTAGTTGAATATATTCAAAATTTATAATGAATATACCCTTTATATATGTATATTTATAATTTTTTATAAATTTTATTTAGTGTTTGTGTATCTTACGATACACGATACAATATGATACACGATAAGAAAAAATTAAAAATCGATTTACGATACGATTCACGTTATGACAATTAAGGCTATAGTACACTTCTACTGTGGCATGTTGTAAAAAAAGGGATTTTGACACATCTCACGAAGTATTTTTTTTTTTTGATGAACTTCAATGCATTAATAAGAAGGAAAAGAACAACATGAAGTATGTTGTTCTAAACTTTAATGCATTAATAAGAAGAATAAGAAGGGAAGAAAAAAAGGATTTTGACACATCTCATGAAGTATGTTACTACTTTTTGGTGTTTGGTTGGTGTGCTAAATGCTAATGCTCTAACATAATTCAAATTGATGCTAACAACTATGTAATAGAGAAACAATAAAGGATGATGAGGAATAAGAGGACGAAGAAGGTGGCAGTGGACGCTATGAGAGGTGGGGAGGAGTTTTGATGGGAGTGATTTGGTAGTGGTGGCGGTTGAGGGGTGAGGATGTTGTTTGGGTTTGGGATTTGGAAGGGGATATTTGGTGAGTTGGCATGGTTGAAGAGTTTGGGAGTGTTCGGGGGCCTTTTTTAGTTGCCCAGCCACATGTGGTCCATTGGAGGAATGACCTTACTAGGCCTGGGTTCTGTTTGGGGAGTTGCGTGCGGAACTCAACATTGGGTCACGTGGTCCAACGGCTACCGGCGTACTTTTAAGCCTACAAAGCCATTAAAGCCAAAGTCTAAGAACCACGATAATGGTTGAATAAATATGTAACATGCGTTTAATATGATAGCTTTGATTAGTAATTTTGGTAACAGTTGAAATAAAGTAGTATTTATTTAGAGGTAAAGTAATCATGTACTCAATGATGTAAATTTAAAGATATGGAAGCAAAGTCACTTATCTTTGTATGGTTTATAGCTCCAGCTGTGTAGCATTAGTGAGCTGATAGGATTCCAGCAGGATGCCAACGGTAGAGGCTAGTTAAGCCTGCCCCTCTTATCATGCATTTAAATGAGTTTAAGCCTTGGTTAATAGTTGTAATAGTAGTTGGAAAAAAAGTAATATGTATTTAAGTGTGAAGTAATCATATACTCAATGATGTAAATTTAAAGATAAAGAAGCAAAGTTACTTATCTTTGTATGATTCGTAGCCCAACTGTACAGCTTCTGTGAATTGATAATATCCCAACAGAGTAACCCCAGCGGTAGAGAGGCAGTTTGACGTGATAACTTCAAGATTGAGGAGGAAAAATGAGTGCAACTAGAGGGAGAGAAAGTATGTCCAGCTGTGTGTAGGGGCTAGTTAAGCTTGCCCTTCTTATCATGCACTTAAATGAGTTTTCCCTTTGACAATGCTCTTTTAGTTGTTGTGAAGTTATGAATAGTGTTGCCTTCTATGAGAAGCGCTTTTGTATGGAGTACTTGTGCCTTCTAAGAGAATGGCTTTATGTAAGTTAGATTTGTGCCTTCTAGGAGAAGGGTTTTGATGTGAGATCTTAGTGTCTTCTAAGGGAAGGGCTTTAGTAATAGAAGTTCATGCCTTCTATGAGAATGACTTTTATAAGATAGGTGGAGAAGAGTATTGAGATGTGCTTATGGTCAACAAAACAATAGAATTTTAGAGTGAGAGAGTATGAGAGTGGAGCTTAGAAGAGTTGTGGTGTGTTATATGTAATGGTGTAATAAGTGTGTATAAGATTGTGTAAGAGAAGTGATGAAAGAGATGTTTAGAGATATGGGCAGCAAGATATATGTATTTTCAAAATATGGAGAGTGAGATAATGAGTATAAGAGAGTAATAGTATTGTAGTGTGTTTAGCAATGTTGCAGGGATTTACTGCTGGGATTTTCTGCTAGAGGATGTATGAGGGCTTATGAAAGGCATTTGTGAGCGAAGGGCTGAAGAGTTTAGTTCATAATTTTGGAAACTAAAAACTCAGAAGCTCAGAACTTTATTAAGAGCTTCAGAAGATTATTAGAGGGAGAGAGAAGTTTATGAGAGGGTGCTTCTTCTCTATTGGTGTCCCCCCTTAAGGTGTTGAGGAAGGGTCCCCTTTAGAGCTGAGTTTTAGGGGGTATTTTAGCAAAGAATATCAGCCAAAATCTATCCCAAATAATAATGAATTTTCAGAGAATCCATCTTAAGATTTGGCCAAAAATGGTATGTTTAGCTTTAAGGTATTCTTGTTGTTTCGGGTAAGAGCTGCTGGGGAAAGAGTAGCAGAAAAGGAAAGTATTTTAGCAAGAGAAATGTAGTTTCTTTAGTTGGTTTTGGTTTTAGCAAAAAGTGGAAAAAAAGGTAATACTCAGGTTGCTAGGTCAGCTGTCACAAATGTTCTGAAAAGGTTGTCTCAGCTGTCAGGAAAAACTATGACAGCTATCGTAAAAAAGTTGTCCCAGCTGTCAGGAAAAGCTGTGACAGCTATCATGAGACAGCTGTTTGCTTTGGGCAGAAGCCAATGAGATCAGATGGGTCATTTCAAACTGCTGGAGAGATCATTTCAAGGATTTGGCTAAAAAATGGTAAAATCTCTTTGAAGAGTATCTTGCTATTTTGGGTATAACAGCTGGTTGCTGAGATTTCAACATTAAATGGTTGATGATATCACTTCCAGACAGGTGTCAAGTGCTGAATACACTGCTGGGGTTCAGCTGGAAATGCTTCTCTTTTCGGGTGTTTGTATTTTTGGTCCAAGGTTCCATTACAACACATTTCTAGTAAATAATAGAAGGATTGGTTAATAGCCAATGAAGCCTTAGAGATTTAGTCAAGGTTTCATTGGGTTGTGACATAAGCTTGGTAAGCAAGAAGAGTATTTAATGCTCTGCTCTGGCAACTAGCATAGAAATATATGGTCTGATTGTGGCAGACAGCAGCTGGGTATGAGAGATATCATGAATATTTTGTAGGCGAAAATGCACTTTTCGTCCCTACATTTTGGGTCAATTCTCATTTTGGTCCCAAATTTGATTTCTTTGCAAATTTCATCCCTAAAATTTGAAAATCGTTTTTAAAATGGTCCCTGCCGTGAACCAACTGACGGAACCCTCCTACGTGGCAGACGGAGTGCCCTTCTTGCTGACGTGGCCATTAAAATATTGTTAAAAATAATTATTTGGCATTTTTAAATACCACGTCAGCGCCACGTCAATTTTCTCAATTTTAATTTTTTTTACTCAATGCCACGTCAGAAAATTTATATAAAAAAGAAATTAAAATTAAAAAAAAAAACCTTAAATCTAATTTAATTAAAAATATATATTACTTATTATTATTAATTTTCATAAGAACATTACACTTGTTCTTCATGTTCTTCCCAATCAAACCCAGCAAGGAAGAACTCAACCCAGATTACAAGAACACAAACCCAACAACCAATAACTCAAACCTAGATCACAACGACACAAACAAAAAAAAAAGAAGGAGAAAGAAACAGAGATCAAACACAAACACACTTAGATCACAACAACACAAACGGAAAAAAAGAGAGAAAGAAACAGAGATCAAACACAAACACAAACCCAGATCATAAATAGAGATCAAACACAGACCCAGATCACAACAACACAAGCGAAAAAAAAAAAAAAAAAAAAAAAAAAAAAACACAGACCCAGATCCAATTTTTTCCCATTGTTTTCACGGCATTAAGAACCCATGGCCTCCATGATCAAAACCTCGAAGATCAGCCATTTGATATGCTCGTCATTGGTCAATATTGGGTGTAAGGTTTTGAGCGGAGATAAGATTTTGAGATTAGAGAGTTTAGGTTCAAATCGGCGCACAGTGCGTGGTGGAGAAGAATCCGTCTCCAAATCGTTCACAAACCCAAACCACCGAAGCGGCGGCGCTCTTCTTCACCGGAAAAGGCAACAACCTCAACTCCCGAGCTAGATCGGCACGGTCACGAATCGACTTGATTCGTCTTGGGTTGCTAGGGTTTGATCGTGGGATGGGTTTTGTGGGTCTTCAATTTAAAGGGTTAGGGTCTATCAAAAAAAAAAAAAAATTTAAGGGTTCAGTGTTTGGCTCTTGAGATCGAGAGAGGTGTTCAGTGTGTGTGAGAGAGTGAGAGATGAGACAGGTGTTCAATGTTCAGTGTTTGGCTCTTGAGCTTCAATCTTTCGGGCTTAAAAAAAGTAAATTTTTTTTGTTTGTTTTTCATTTTTTTTAATTAAAATTAAAATTGAGAAATTTGGCTTTTATTTTTAATAAAATTAAAATTAAAATTGAGAAAATTGACGTGGCGCTGACGTGGTATTTTAAAATGCCAAATAATTATTTTTAACAATATTTTAATGGCCACGTCAGCGACACGTCAGCAAGAAGGGCACTTCGTCTGCCACGTAGGAGGGTTCCGTCAGTTGGTTCACGGCAGGGACCATTTTAAAAACGATTTTCAAATTTTAGGGATGAAATTTGCAAAGAAATCAAATTTGGGACCAAAATGAGAATTGACCCAAAATGTAGGGACGAAAAGTGCATTTTCGCCTATTTTGTATAGAAAGAGATAAAAGATAGCCAATCAGATTAGGCCATGTGTTTGAGTTGGATTTCAGCTGAAAGTAGTAATGAGATTTATGTAGAATAATATAATGAATTCTCTAAATTTGTATAGCAACAACTGGGGATTGAATGAACAGTTATATTCCTAGTAGTTAGATGGCTGGGGATATTGAGTATTTGTCACATGATGAATATTGAGTTTTAGGAAAAGAGCAATGAAGAATTTTATCATCTAAAGTGCTATGTGATAAGAGATACTTACCATATGTTACCCGCTACACACGAACTCGTCAGAGTTCAAGGAGTTGGAGAAGACACGCCAAGCAACATGTCTCTTTTATCAACTTTAAACCGCTGGAGCTTTACTGAACATACCTCTTGGCCCTTCAAACCATGACTCCCAAAGTTTCCCCAAAGAGACTTATGAGCTTGGATCATAAGCCGAAGATGAGATGACATACCTCAGGTTTTGTTATCGTTTTGTGTAAATATGGGCTCTTGTTGAAGAAGCTGCTTGCCATGAGTGTAAGAGAGGTAATATGGGTCGTGGGCTTTGATTCATTGCTTAAGCTCGATCCATATGTTGATGTTGATGATGCCGTGGGTTATGATCCCAATTGATGAAGAGGAAATGTAGACCATGAATCCACCTCTTGAAGTAAGGATCTTACGGGCCATGTGAGCCTAATCCATGTAGTTGAATGAAATATGTGCTTATTTTGGACTTTAAATAAATTTACCCAAAAAATCAATAATATGTTGATATAGCATGAGTTGCCAACGAAGTAATGCCACGTGGGCCGAAAAAACGGTCATCAACATTAGCCCCCCAAGTGCATGGGCTTGTACTGTAAGGGCATGCAAGAGTGATGAGTTTGCTTGAAGACCTTTTTAGATGAGACAGTCTGAGATTTTTGACTGCTGGAGATGATACTGCTGGATTAAAGGTAGCAAGGTGATGTTGCAGCTGGTTAGGGTTGCAGCTGGGTGCAGTGCTGTTGGAGTGAGGGTAGCAAGGCAATGTTGCAGCTGGTCAAGATTGCAACTGGATTTGGTGCTACTGAAAGTCTGAATACTGAGCTTACGGTTGGGGCAGTCTAGAATGTATTTTGACATCATAGCAGATGAATATTTTGCTGATACTGCTGATTGTAGTTAATTCTTGAAGAAATTTGATAGAGATTGTCAAGATAATATGAGCTTTCCACTGAGATTTCGTCCTTGTTGAAAGAGTTGCTTTAGGAGGCATAGAGATTGCATGGCCACTTGTAGGATTGGCTACATGATTATGATTTGTATTGATAGAGTCGTAAGTGATGATCATATTGCTAGATCTGATAGCACTACTAGAGTAATTGAATAGCTATTGCCGGACATGTAGAGATTCATTGTAGTAGAAAGTTCCATAGCTAGAGCATTATCCTTGATTTAATTGGTGGAGTGACTGGTCTTCATGTAGATTTATATGTAATCCTCTTAAATAGATAGTGAGAGACCAAACCCCCAAGTTTAAGGTGATGTTTGCAAGGATCCCAACGGTGTGATGCATAAGACCGCTATGATTCCAATAGTGTAGTGCGTGGGACTACCACGGCTTTGAAGAGGGTGCGGGGGACCTCCACAGCTTTGAAGAGGGTGCGTGGGATTGCCACGGCTTGATATAATAGTACTCCAATGGATAGAGCTTCATTTGTTGCCTGTAATTTTGTGAGAGTGCCAAATTGATGAGTAATGTGTTCTTGAAAGAAGTTGGCCGCTGCTAGGCCAATAGACATGTATAGTGGAAATGCCTCCATTGATGATAAATATCCAATTGCAGCCCCTAGAAATGGAACCTTTGGATTGATAAGACCAAGCTCCCAAGTGTAGAGAGGCCTTGGATATGCATATGTTAGCAAGTGAGGAGTACCTTGAAAAATTCAGTAGTGAATTTGGCACTTTGCTGCTTGAAATAGTGTAGGTACTTGTGGTAATGATCTTGTGTGATGATCGCTTGATTGAGTATGCTAGATCAGTAAGTCTGTCTGCTGGAGGTAGCTATATAGACTGATGGATCTGCTGGAGTTCTGAATATGAGTAGCTGGAGTCTGTTCTGTCTGCCCAGGCAAGCTGCTGAGTGTGTGTTAGTTTACTGTTGGAGTAATCTTTTATTGATTTGAATAGGCGACTCATCATTCTAGATGACTTTCTGATTTTGCTGAATGTAATGACTATTGAGTAGATGATAATGATTGAAAATATTTGATCTTTGTGTCATTGTCTATGAAGGAAATAGTATTGGCAGCTTCTAGGAAAGTATGGCTGGCATGAATTCCAGCGGTAAGATAGAAAATACCAGATTGATGGCGATGGTCTGGATCCAACAATAGAATAGTATGGTGGCAGCTTTCCCTTTGTTTTTAGGAAGTAAGTTCAACTAAACCTCTTGTTGCCCTTAAGTAAGAATCAAGGGTGCCACTTGACAATGTTGGTAGATGATTCTTTGTTGGACTTAGATAGTTTGGAGACTACTTCATCTTTTCCAGTGGTAGGTGGATTCTTGTCAAGCTGTTGGCCATTGGCTTCTTGCATTTTTCACCATTCGCTTGGTCATGATCAAAAGTAACAAGGACTGTGGAGTACTCATCTTGTTTTCAAGCGGTGCAAGGCTTTTTGCTGATGCAGTAACTTTTCAGACCTTTGCAGTAGCTGGGTAGATTGTGTGATGTGAAGATACATCAATAGGTAGTTTGGAATAGTGCCATGAAATTGCTAGATGGGCTCAAGTAAAACTTGGATCTGGTTTTTGCTTGTGGAGGGCAGTAAGAGTGATCCTTAATTCTTCATGAGAATATTTTTTCAGCAAAGATTCCCCATGTAGCAATGGAAGTATGTTGAATAGTAATGTAGCAAAATGTTGACATGATCCGAGATGGATTAAGAAAGTTCTCTTGCAAAGTTGTTCACTTCTTGAATGTAGGCATCGAATGATAACCTGTATGTTAGTGAAATAGAGATAATTGCTATGAGATTTTAGTGAAATAGAGATAATTGTCATAAGATTTGCCATGGGTTTTGATAAGTAATTGCCATGGGATTGAACCATGGGCTTCTAACATGGGATTGAATTCCATTGATAAGATAGTTTTGTCATGGACTTGAATCATGGGCTTTTGAAATATATTATTGCCAAAGTATTAACTTTGGGCTTTTGAGCATAATATGATATTATTTGCCAAATAACATTTGGGCTTTCATGAAATAATTATTTGTAAAAAAAGTAGTAGTTTGGGGTTGTTGATAAGATGTTGCCAAAATAGTATTGGGCTTTTGTAAAGTCTTGCCAAGTATTTGGGATAAAATATTACCAAGGATAGTACTTGGGCTTTTGAGAAAATATTGCCAAGGGTAGTACTCGGGCTTTTGAGTATTTGTAAAAAATTTGCCAAATTAGTATTTGGGCTTTTGGTAAAATATTGCCAAGGATACTACTTGGGCTTATTTGAGTTTTTGTAAAATTTTGCCAAACTAGTATTTGGGCTTTTGATAAAATATTGCCAAGGATAGTACTTGGGCTTTTGAGTATTTGAGTTTTTTTGTAAATAGTTGCCAAAATAATATTGGGCTTTTAGAAATAGTTGCCAAAATATCATTTGGACTTTGTAAAAATAGATGCCAAAATAGCATTTGGGCTTTATAAAATAGGTGTCAAAATAATATTTGGACTTTGTAAAATGGGTGCCAAATTAGTATTTGAGCTTTGTAAAATAAGTGTCAAAATAACATTTGGGCTTTGTAAAATAGGTGCTAAAATAATATTTGGGCTTTTGTGAATAAGTGCCAAATTAGTATTTGGGCTTTTGTAAAATAGGTACCAAATTAGTATTTAGCATTTGAGCTTTTGTAAATAAGTGTCAAATTAGCATTTGGGCTTTATGAGTAGTTGCCAAAAATAGTATTTGGGCTTTATAAAATAAGTGCCAAAATAATATTTGGGCTTTGTAAAAGTGGGTGCCAAAATAGCATTTGGGCTTTGTAAAAATAGTGTCAAATTAGTATTTGGGCTTTGTAAAATAGGTGTCAAATTAGTATTTGAGTTTTATAAAATAGGTGTCAAATTAGCATTTAGGCTTTATGAAAATAGATGCCAAATTAGCATTTGGACTTTGTAGGATTTTGTAAAAATATTGTCATATCATAACGTGCTTTAGAGATGCCGCATCGTAGCGGGCTTTGTAAAGGTGCCGTGTAGCAACGGACTTAGTAAGAGTGCCGTGTAGCAACGGACTTTATAAATGGAGCCGTGTAGCAACGGGTTTTAGAGGTGCCATGTAGCAACGGGCTTTAGAGGTGCCGGATCGTACCGGACTTTAGAGGTGCCGTGTAGCAACGGGCTTTAGAGGTGCCGCATTGTAGCAAGCTTTAAAGGTGCCGTGTAGCAACAGGCTTTAGAGGTGTCGCATCGTACCGGGCTTTAGAGGTGCCATGTAGTAATGGGTTTTAGAGGTGCCGCATCGTATCGGGCTTTAGAGGTGCTGTGTAGCAACGGGCTTTAGAGATGCCGCATCGTAGCGGGTTTTAGAGATGCTGTGTAGCAACGGGCTTAGTAAATGGTATTGTTGGGCCTTTTTCGGCTTCGCCCATAAGTAAAATGATTTTGGGCTCTTTGTGGAGATAATGTAATTTTGTGGCCCAATTGTGGTAGTGGTATGGTGAGTATTTTTGTGAAAACCCAAGTTGGATAATATGTGGGCTATAATAGGTAATATTTGTTAGAGGGCCCAAGGCAATTTATGGGCTTGTATAGAGGGAATATTTGTGGGAGATCAAGTTGGGTAATAATGTGGAGAATATTTAGGTAATATGTGGGAAGTATTTGTGGGGGTTATTTGAGCATTTTGTATTTGGTGAGTGGGTAAATAAAGATTTGAGATGTAATAATTCATCCAGCTGAAGAAGTGTTTTCTGCTATAGGTTTTTCTAATTGAACTGCTGGGGAAGAAAATAGATTGTTCAGCAAAATGAGGGCTTTTTGCTTGATGAGGCCTGCTGCTGTAGAAGTGATGGATAACAATGAATATGTCTAGCAGCATGAGGGTTTGCTGCTGATCAGGCCCTTTGTTGTTGGACTACTGGATAATAATAAATCTGCCCAGTTGTATGAGGGTTTGCTAATAAAGCCCTTTGATGTTGAACTGCTAGGTAATAGTGCAGCCAAAGAAGGGTAATCTATCGCCGAGACCCTTTACTGCTGGAGAGATGAACATGTCTAGCGGTAAAAAGGGTTGCTATCGATTAGACCCTTTCTTCTTGGACTGCTGGATAATAATAGATCTGTCCAGCTATATGAGGGTTTGCTGATAAAGCCCTCTGATGTTGAACTGCTAGATAATAGTGCAACCAAAGAAGAATAATCTGTCGCTGAGGCTTTTTGCTGCTGGAGAGATGAACATGTCCAGCGGGAAAAAGGGTTGCTGTCGATTAGACCCTTTCTTATTGGATTACTGGATAATAATAGATCTGTCCAGCTATATCTCTCTTGCTAAAGAGACAAATATGCCCAGCAGTAAAAGGATTTTATACATCTGAGTCCGTTTATCGCTAGAATGATAGATAATAATAGAGACCCCCAACGGTAAAAGAGGTTTCTGCTGCTAAGGCCCTCTGTAGCTGGAATGACAGATAATAGTGAAGATCTCCAGTGGTAAGAAGGGTTCCTGCTACTAGGGCCCTCTATGGCTGGAATGAGTGAATATCCCCAGCGGTAAAAGGGTATTCTGCTGCTGAGACCCTCTGTGGTTGGTATGACGGATAAGAGTGAATATCCCCAGCGGTAAGAGGGTTTTCTGCTGCTGAGGCCCTCTATGGCTGGTATGACGAATAAGAGTGAATATCCCCAACAGTAAGAGAGTTTTCTGCTGTTGAGGCCCTCTATAACTGGAATAATGGATAATAGTGAATATCTTTAGCGGTAAGAGGGTTTTCTACTGCTGAGACCCTCTGTGGTTGGAATGATGTATAATAGTGAATATCCCCAGCGGTAAGAGGGTTTTCTGCTGTTGAGGCCCTTTATAGCTGGAATAATGGATAATAGTGAATATCTCCAACGGTAAGAGGGTTTTCTGCTGCTGAGGTCCTCTGTGGCTGGAATGATGTATAATAGTGAATATCTCCAGCGGTAAGAGGGTTTTCTGCTGTTGAGACCCTCTATAGCTGGAATAATGGATAATAGTAAATATCTCCAGCGATAAGAGGGTT
Source organism: Quercus aquifolioides (assembly GCA_019022515.1). Classification (NCBI taxonomy): domain Eukaryota; kingdom Viridiplantae; phylum Streptophyta; class Magnoliopsida; order Fagales; family Fagaceae; genus Quercus; species Quercus aquifolioides. The sequence continues at coordinate 83,224,222 of CM032327.1, forward strand.
TTCAGCTGCTGAGGCCCTCTGTGACTAGAATAATGTATAATAGTGAATTATTCTAGCAATAGGAGGAGTTTCTTCTTATGGGGTCAATAAGTTTGTAATAAGTATGTTGCAAGCCTTGGTGCATCTTGAATGATAGAGAGACAAGTGGAATAGCATTTTTGTGAATGATAATGAGATAATATTGTTGTGACTCAGCGTCGTGAGCTACTGGATCAAGTGATTTTGAGTATTGGGAGTCAAGTTCTCCTTTATGACATGTGATTCTAGACTTTGAGGGCATGATACGACAATACATGCAACTCCCTAGTGGAGTCGCCAAATGTTCAAAGGCCTTTTTCGGTTGCCCAGCCACGTGTGGTCCGTTGGAAGGATGACCTTACTAGGCCCGGGTTCTATTTGGGGAGTTGTGTCCAGAACTCAACATTGGGCCACGTGGTCCAACGGCTACCGGCGTACTTTTAAGCCTACAAATCTATTAAAATCAAAGTTTAAGAATCACGATAATGGTTGAATAAATATGTAACATGCGTTTGATATGATAGCTTTGATTAGTAGTTATGGTAACAGTTGAAATAAAGTAGTATTTATTTAGAGGTAAAATAATCATGTACTCAATGATGTAAATTTAAAGATAGGGAAGCAAAGTCATTTATCTTTGTATGGTTTATAGCTCCAGCTGTGTAGCATTAGTGAGCTGATAGGATTCCAGTAGGATGCCAGTGGTAGAGGCTAGTTAAGCCTGCCCCTCTTAATATGCATTTAAATGAGTTTAAGTCTTAGTTAATAGTTGTAATAGTAGTTGGAATAAAGTAATATGTATTTAAATGTGAAGTAATCATATACTCAATAATGTAAATTTAAAGATAAGGAAGCAAAGTCACTTATCTTTGTATGGTTCGTAGCCCAACTGTATAACTTCTGTGAGTTAATAATATCCCAATAGAGTAACCCCAGCGGTAGAGAGGCAGTTTGACGTGATAACTTCAAGATTGATGAGGAAAAATGGGTGCAACTGGAGGGAGAGAGAGTATGTCCAGCTGTGTGTAGGGGCTAGTTAAGCTTGCCCTTCTTATCATGCACTTAAATGAGTTTTCCCCTTGGCAATACTCTTTTAGTTGTTGTGAAGTTATGAATAGTGTTGCCTTCCATGAGAATGGCTTTTGTATGGAGTATTTGTGCCTTCTAAGAGAATGGCTTTATGCAAGTTAGATTTGTGTCTTCTAGGAGAAGGGCTTTGATGTGAGATCTTGGTGCCTTCTAGGAGAAGAACTTTAGTAATAGAAGTTCATGTCTTCCATGAGAATGACTTTTATAAGATAAGTAGAGAAGAGTATTGAGATGTGCTTATGGTCAACAAAACAGTAGAATTTCAGAGTGAGAGAGTATGAGAGTGGAGCTTAGAAGAGTTGTGGTGTGTTATATGTAATGATGTAATAAGTGTGTATGAGATTGTGTAAAAGAAGTGATGAAAGAGATGTTTAGAGATATGGGCAGCAAGATATATGTATTTTCAAAATATGGAGAGTGAGATAATGAGTATAAAAGAATAATAGTATTGTAGTGTGTTTAGCAATGTTGCAAGGATTTACTGTTGGGATTTTCTACTAGAGGATGTATGAGGGCTTGTGAAGGGTATTTGTGAGCTAAGGGCTGAAAAGTTTAGTTCCTAATTTTGGAAACTAAAAACTCAGAAGCTCAGAACTTCATTAAGAGCTTCAGAAGATTATTAGAGGGAGAGAGAAGTTTATGAGAAGGTTCTTCTCTATTGGTGTCCCCCCTTAAGGTGTTGAGGAAGGGTCCCCTTTAGAGCTGAGTTTTAAGGGGTATTTTAACAAAGAATATCAGCCAAAATCTGTCCCAAATAACAATGAATTTTTAGAGAATCCATCTTAAGATTTGACCGAAAATGGTATGTTTAGCTTTAAGGTATTTTTGCTGTTTCGGGTAAGAGTTGCTGGGGAAAGAGTAGCTGAAAAGGAAAGTATTTTAGCAAGAGAAATGTAATTTCTTTAGTTGGTTTTGGTTTTAGCAAAAAGTGAAAAAAAAAATGTAATGCTCAGGCTGCTGGGTCAGCTGTCACAACTGTTCTGAAAAGGCTATTCCAACTGTCAGGAAAAGCTGTGACAGCTATCATAAAAAAGTTGTCCCAACTCTCAGGAAAAGCTGTGACAGCTATCATGAAAAAGTTGTCCCAGCTGTCAGGAAAAGCTGTGATAGCTATCATGAGACAACTGTTTACTTTGGGCAAAAGCCAATGAGGTCAGATGAGTCATTTCAAACTGCTGGAGAGGTTATTTCTAGGATTTGGCTGAAAAATGGTAAGATCTCTTTGAAGGCTATCTTTCTATTTTGGGTATAACAGCTGGTTGCTGGGATTTCAACATTAAATAGCTGATGATATCACTTCCAGCCAAGTGTCAAGTGCTGAATACACTGTTGGGGTTCAGCTGAAAATGCTTCTCTTTTCGGGTGTTTGTGTTTTTGGTCTAAGGTTCCATTACAACACATTTCTAATAAATAACAGAAGGATTGGTTGATAGCCAATGAAGTCTTAGAGATTTAGTCAAGGTCTCATTGAGTTGTGACATAAGCTTGGTGAGCAAGAAGAGTATTTAATACTCTGCTCTGGCAACTGGCAGAGAAATATATGGTCTGATTGTGGCAGACAGCAGCTGGTTATGAGAGATATCATGAATATTTTGTATAGAGAGAGATAAAAGATAGCCAATCAGATTAGGCCATGTGTTTGAGTTAGATTTCAGCTGAAAGTAGTAATGAGATTTATGTAGAATAATATAATGAAGTCTCTAAATTTGTATAGCAACAGCTGGGGATTGAATTAACAATTATCTTCCCAGCAGTTAGATGGCTGTGGATATTGAGTATTTGTCACATGATGAATATTAAGTTTTAGGAAAAGAGCAATGAAGAATTTTATCATCTAAAGTGTTATGTGATAAGAGATACTTATCATATGTTACCCGCTACACACGGACTCGTCAGAGTTCAGGGAGTTGGAGAAGACACGCCAAGCAACATATCTCTTTTATCAACTTTAAACCGCTGGAGCTTTACTGAACATACCTCTTGGCCCTCCAAACCACGACTCTCAAAGTTTTCCCAAAAAGACTTATGAGCTTGGATCATAAGCCGAAGATGAGATGACATACCTCGGGTTTTGTTGTTGTTTTGTGTAAATATGGGCTCTTGTTGAAGAAGCCGTTTGTCATGAGTGTAAGAGAGGTAATATGGGCCGTGGGCTTTGATTCATTGCTTAAGCCCGATCCATATGTTGATGTTAATGATGCCGTGGGTTATGATCCTAATTGATGAAGAGGAAATGTGGACCATGAATCTGCCTCTTGAAGTAAGGATCTTGCGGGCCATGTGAGCCCAATCCATGTAGTTGAATGAGATATGAACTTATTTTGGGATTTAAATAGATTTACCCAAAAAATCAATAATATGTTGATATGACATGGGTTGCCAATGAAGTAATGTCACGTGAGCCAAAAAACGGTCCTCAACAGGGAGATGGGGAAATTTTTTTAGTAAATTTTTTAGAAAAATTTTGAAATAATAATTTTGGTTATTACATATTTAGAAAATATTGTATTTTATATGGAGTAATGTAACAAAAGCTAACAGGAGGTTTTAATTGAATAATTTTAGAACTTAGAGGACAATATTGAACAAAAGTAAAGTTAGAGACTTGAAATGAATTAACGTCAATCTTAGAGGACGTGTTTTGCATCTTTGCCTTATATTAACTACTTAATTGGAGTCTCCTATGCCTAACTTATTCTCTTCCGAACAAATGGTATCAAAGCCGAGTTTGAGGGCAAGTGTTCTAACAAGAATTAGTTTCTAAGAGACTTAGATAGAATTGGCCAGTCTTTTGCATTTTTTTTTTTTTTTTTTTGGCTAAGACAACATTTCTATTAAACTAACAGGTAGCCAAATCCAACTTCATGCACCCAAAACAAAGGGGGGCAAGGAAGAAATATTACAACAGACCCTTGGGTTGGAGGGAGAGGGTAGCGTTGCAACATAATTTAACTTTCTTTTAACCCAAGAGAAAGAGTAGTCAAGGAAGGAACTCTTAAGTTGTGTTTGAAAACTTGAATTTGAATTTGAATTTGAATTAATAGATTTGAAATGTCTTGATTTTAAATCCAATAATTTTAGGTGTTATTTCATATTTAAGAACAGTTTAAAAAATGTCATAAATTTGGATTTGACATTTTTTAAACTGTCCAAACAAGATATTTAGATTTTAATTACCCAAATTCAAATGCTCAAATCATTCCATCCAAATGCACCACTAAGATACAATACATTTTCTAGTACTGTTCTAATGTTCCAGCAACTATTCTCACTGCTATATACTTATTTGGTATTTATCCAAGTATATTCTTTTGCATTATTATTTATTCCGATTCTACTACTGAACATTATTTGGTATTTATACAAGTATTGTATCCTAACTTTTTTTTAATTTTTTTTTATACAATATAGAAATTCTACTCTAGTTTAATCTAAGTGTATATGTGTGAGTATTAACTAAGCTTAATAGTTATAACAAAAACATAACAGAATTCAAAACAACTTCTAATTAACGTAACAGATAAACAATAGCTACAACGGCAGCAGATACAAGTCTGTGACAAAGAGTAATTGAAGAACGACAGAACCCTTTGGCTTATTACTATGAACGACAGATTGTAGGCAGCACTGGACTTTTATCAGTAGTTAAACGACACGTAAGCCAGCTTACGTACGTACGACCTGTCGTTTAGTGTAAAACGAGAAAGACACCTCCACGTGCACTCCACTACATTCTCGAGCACAAAGAAAAAAAAAATAGTACTAAAATAGAGGAAACATCCCATCTCCGGACTCTTCAATTTTGACCTTATCGGTTTCCCAAATTTTCAATTCTCCTTTCCGCCAAATCCAACGTGAATTTCACTTTTACGTAAGAGAGAGAAAAAAAGAAAGAAAAAAGATCGGATTTTTTTTTACTTCTCCCAGTTAAAATAAAAAAGGAATCAACCTTTTTGCCTGTCCCATCTGGAGAGAGAGAAAGAATGTTTGAAAATTGAAACTCAAAAGAAGAGAAAAAAAAGGTTGAGTTGTGCTGAATGAATTGGGGACCCCAAATTCTGAAAAGAGGAAAATTAAATTATTATTATTATAGCTGTAGACTGTAGTTGATCTATAGGGTTGTGGCTAGCTGCATCAAATAAAATTGGGGATGGCGATACTGTACGCGCTGGTGGCTCGGGGATCGGTGGTACTGGCGGAGTTCAGCGCCACGTCGACAAACGCGAGTGCGATCGCGAGGCAGATATTGGAGAAGATACCGGGAAACAACGATACACACGTGTCCTACTCTCAGGACCGTTACATCTTCCACGTCAAGCGCACCGATGCCCTCACCGTCCTCTGTATGGCCGATGAAACCGCCGGAAGTTAGTCTCTCTCTCTCTCTCTCTCATCAATTTTTCTGTTTCTTTGTTAGGGTTTTTTTTTTTGTCCGTGAGATCTCAATTTCTTTCTAATTTTGTCAATTGCGGCATTACGAGATTGTAATTTGGTGTGTTTTTTAATTTTCTTTTTTTTATTCGATTGCTATTTTGATGTATCGAGTAATTTGTAGATGATCAGTAGATCTTATGAATGTTTGTTGTGCAGGAAGAATTCCGTTTGCGTTTCTCGAAGACATTCACCAGAGATTTGCTAGGAATTATGGCCGCGCGGTTATTTCAGCCCACGCTTATGCCATGAATGACGAGTTTTCGAGGGTTTTGAGTCAGCAAATGGAATACTACTCGAATGACCCAAATACTGATAGGATAAATCGGTTAAAAGGTGAAATGAGTCAGGTATGTTGTGAATGCATTCCCATTCTGGTTTAATGCTTTTTGATCCTTTTTTAAGTATTGGAAATGTATGAAGTCATTGTGTTTGAGAGTCTCTCTGCTTTAGCAAAATATAGTTTTTGTGCTGCTCGATGTGGTTTATTAATAACTAAACTTGTGGGGTTCTGAATTGCTTAATCAGATGTTTCCTTTAATTAAACCCAACCATTTTGCTCAAATGTGATGTTTATGATGTGAGGACCATAAAATGAGGATGATTATATCTATATGATCTTGAAATTGTGAAATTGCATGTGTTTGAATAGGTGCGGAACGTCATGATAGAGAATATTGACAAAGTTTTAGAAAGAGGCGATCGCCTTGAATTGTTGGTTGACAAAACGGCTAACATGCAAGGAAATACCTTCCGCTTCAGAAAGCAAGCTCGCCGCTTCAGAAACACTGTGTGGTGGAGAAACGTCAAGCTCACGTATGTTCTTTGTACTAAAACTTGCATTAGAGAGAAGATGGATGGAGCATTTTTTTTGTTTATGCATCTATAAGCATTTTTTTGTTCAGTGTGGTGCTCAGTATACCTTGAATCTTACAAAGGGGTCATCAGGATTAACTATTTTATATTCCAAAGTTTGTGATTTGAACATACAATTCCAATAGGCTGAATGGGAAGAACTTTCATCATTATTTAGTTTGGTAATATAGGACGGAAATCCAATATATTCTCAGGATTTGTTTAACCTCTAGTTAATTCTATGATATCCCATATTAAATAATTTTAAAAGAGCAGCGTACACTTTCTTTCAATAGGAATCAACCTTCTGCTTTGAATCAGCCCATTTTTTGATTCTCTCTCATTTCTTTCTCATAGTTTCCTGAATACATTCTGATGTTTTGGAAATTTAAACAATTATAAAGCCACAAAATTTTATAATTAATTCAGCCTTCAGCCCTATGGTCTGGGGAAGTGGCATTTCTTGTGTGTTAACTTAACATTATCTACCTGTGGACATGAATAACTTTATTGATCACTGATGAAATCGCTTTGAATTTTGCAGTGCTGGACTTATACTCTTGCTGCTAGTGATTGTTTATGTTGTGCTGGCTTTTGTTTGCCATGGTCTTACACTACCCACCTGCCTGAAGTGAAGAGTGATATCAAGCCGGATTTGCATTTGATTTCCTGTTTTCAACTTTTTTTCCCCTTCTTGGTGTGGGTATATGGGGTTCTTTTATTTGAGCTTCCACTGTTGTAAGTTGTCTCCAATTCTTATTTATGCAGTTTGAAATACTCAATGTCACTACGTGTGCCGTTTGAGTATTACTCATCGACCATAGTACTGATAGTAGATTTGAAGTGGTTCAGGTTCTTTGTCGTTTCAAGCCATGGCTTGATTTTCTTATTCTTTTTTTTTTCTTTTTGGGAAGAAGGCTTGGTGAGTTGACATGTATTAAAAACCATCTAGTTTTTTTGTTACAGATGAATGAAATTTATTGAAGGAGTTTTATTACTACGTGGATTTGAATTGTCAAGGATATAAGATAAAGAGAGATGTTATGTCTACAACATTTTTACAACAAATCACAGGTGTTTAGTTATTATTGGTTCAAATTTGAATTTAACACTAAGATGACTTTTTTGCCCCAATAATAACAACCAGTAACAACCTGCCACTTAAGATTTGTTGTAAAAATGTTGTAGACATATTATTTCTCTAAGATAAAAATCTCAAAACTCACATCATTTATTGTTAAATTTATATCAAATAATTTATTATATCAATTGTTCTTCAAATCCTAAAATACAAATGTAATCATGATGAATTTCACATAAATCTGCCTTAGGTTTCTTTGGTTGAAGTTTGATCAGAAACATTAAAGATTTTCTCCCCTCGACCAGTTCTCCTAATTCTAAAGACCCTTCAGGGGCACAAGAATGTCATTTTTTTATGCATCCACTATTCTTATTCACATTAGAAATCAGAACGCTTGACATACAAGAATAGGATGCAGGAATTAGGGAAAATGGGGTTAAAAAAAAAAAAGAATTCCTTCAGCATCTTCAAATATTATTTCAGTTGCCACACACACAGCATATCAATGGGACAAAAAAGAAAAGAAGAATGAATGGGCACTGCTTTATAATAAAGACTTTGGTATTTCTTAAATCCTGCACCTTAACGTTCTGTCATACAAAGTCATTTGCTACATTATTAAACTTGTTTAACAATTCCTCCAATTCTTGCAACGCAATCTTATAATGTTCTTGAGATTGTGCCCCTTCTTCAACAATTGGAAGAGCACATTTATGCAGATGATTATACCAGTGCATTGGATTATACACATCAATATTACCGGACTTATTGTCTATAAGATACCTGCATTTGAAGTCTTTACTCCAACGTTGCAGAATGTAGCGAGATGGGATTTCTTCGACACCATTATAATTAAGAACATTCAATGCATGCCGGCATAGATAACCTTTATAGTTGAACAAACTGCAAATACATCGGATATCCACCTGCGTTGTCTCATACAAAACCTCATAATATTTAACTTCCTTCTCATTTCCCTCAACCTCAACACGTTCTTTGACTATGTACGTTATTATAGGCCCATTAACATTCACCTGCCTTGTGTTGAAGCAGGAGTACATCCCCTCCACCTCAGATTGGAATCTCTTAAAAATTTCTTTTGTATACACCTTAGAGACTTGCAGCTCAAAATTACATCTTGTTTTCATTTCAAAGCTTGAATTTCTTGACTCCAGATCTGCCATGGCTTCTTTGAGGTGCTTCCTATGTAGAGCCAGGTCATACTTATCAACAAATTCTTTAAAAGATGTATGCTTATGTACATAACCTTCAAAAAAAGCATTCAAGCCCTCATTTTCTCGGATAGGAATCATTCCTGCAAAAAATGTGTCTTTCAAGTAAACTGGAACCCACATTTGCCTGTCTTCATACAATGTTTGAAGCCATTTATTATCCCCTAGTCTATGCTGCTTGATCATGTCAGCCCAAGAAGTTTCAAACTCAGCTATCTTCAATGAATCATACACTGCTTTGTTCAGTTGTCTTTTGATTGCTTCATATCCCTTCAATCCTCCCAACTTCTCTGGAACTCTCTGCATGATATACCACATACAATAACAATGATGAGCATTAGGGAAAACCTCACAGACTGCAGTTTGCAAGGGTTTACACTGATCAGTAATAATAACTTGCGGAGGGCATCCAAGCATGCATTTAAGCCATGACCTCAAAATCCAAACAAAATACTCTACTGACTCATGTCCAAGGAAGCCACAACCCAACAACACAGACTGCCCATGTTGATTCACACCAACAAAAGAAATCAGAGGGATCTCATATTTGTTGGCCAAGCATGTCGTGTCTATTGCAACTGTGTCACAAAAGTAACCATATGCAGCCCTGGACCTGGCATCAGCCCAAAACACATTTCTCAGGCGCCCATCATCATCAAGATCAAACAAGTAAAAGAAGTTTGGATTTGTCAACTTCATGCGACAAAAGTAGTTATAAACTGCATGAGCATCACCTTCTTTAAGTTCCAAATGTTTTGAGTTATCAACAGGATTAATACCTTCATTGAAATTTGAGTATCCAATATGGTCAGCTTCCAAAACAGCTGTTCGGTACAGCTTAATGGTATGTACTTCTGTAACAGGCTCTGGAGATGGTTGTGCCTTTTTGGCAGCAAGAATCATCTTTTTATGCGACTTATAAAACCGTTTGATTTGAGGACTCACTTGATGGTTGTGTTCAAGCTCAACTTCAACTATTCTCCACCTTTTGGAGTCCACCAGTCTGATGACTATCATTGCAGGACAACCTGTTCTTGTTTCCGGTCTTGGATTGTTGGCTTCACTCTTTTTCTTAAAACCAGCACTACTGCAGCTAAGTTTTGCTCTATACCGCTCTTTTTTCTTTGATCTAAACCATGAATTGCTCACTCTGATGCCAAAACCCTGTTGTTTAGCATACATATTGTAAAAATCATAAGCTTCATCAAAAGAATCGAACTCCAAACCCACAGTTGGCGATGGGGGTTCCTTCTTCGATTGTGTTTCCCCAGTTTCATCATCATGTTCCATTAGAGTGCAGTCTCCTTCAACGTCATACTCATCACCTTCATCGAATACTGGCTCGCTATTGAGACAAACTTCTTCCATCCTGAAATGCAAGTTGAACATAACAGTTCAATTGCAGCATAATACACAGGCATTTATTTATATTTTACATAATTTGAGAACATCATTTTGAAACAAGATCCCAGATGACATGGACAACTTTAAGCATCAATTTTCATAATGAACCACAGGAAATTATCAAAACAGTGCTTCGCAGCCATTTTCACAGTTCTCAAAGAAGAACCGAATTTCAGTAATTTTCACCGAATTTCAGTAATTTTCAGCAATTTTTGGAAGATAAGAGGGCAGACGTGGAACCTACTTAAAAAGTGACAAAACCTTTAATCTCTGATATCAGGTCAATTGACAAGCTAATCTATAATAAGTACTCTTTCAAAAAAGTGTTTACATATGAGATCAGTGTGTTGGCTACTACTACACCGCCATTAGCAATTCGTCATATTCAAAAGGTAACCTTGAACTCCAAATCCTATTTTGGAATGCAATCAATGCACGACAGCAAATCTTCCAAAGTTGTTGGTTGTTAAGGATTTGCAGTAAAATCAGGTTGTATTTCGGAATATTGCTATTTTATCAATCAAGTAAAGTATTTGTAGATTCTTTATATCAAAGCTTTTTTGAGATTTAAGTTGGAGGACCAAACATTTTTTTTGTTGTTGATAATTTGATAATTACAACAGGGAGGGAGGATTTGAACCTTGGATGTCTTCGTTGGAGACACCAAGAGGTGTCAACCAGTTGAGCTACAAGGCTCTTGGCAAGGACCAAACTTCAATTAATAGACATTCTTTCTAATAATTGACAGCAATTTGCCAGTCATGGGGGAGTAAGAGTACAAAAACATTATGGTGACAGATACACACAAAGATTTCATGTCTTTTATTGGGTATATAAAAGGATATTTCTTAAATATCTTGGGTGTTTGATACATATACTTAAAAGAGAAACATAAACACTACTCATGAGACAGAGATTTAAACCATGCAACTAATACGTTCAAGTTGAGGAATTCTACAACTTCCACAAGCTAGTATAAGAAGCTGCAAAAAAAGAAAAAAATCCAATGTCACTAGTAAAAGTACCTTCAGATTAAACTATATCATTGCTGATCATGCTGTTGGTGCTGAAGAAAATCACCTTCCTGGCTCCATCATCAAATCAAAAATAAAGTAAAGCTCTAAACCATCAAACCATCGAATGAAAATGCCAAATGAATTAAATTTAAGAACTGACATTAAATAACACAAGCACACGCGCGCGACTCACAAAATATTCAAACACATGATTGCATCAACTAATACCCCACAATTTGTAACATTTTTTCCAAGTAAAATTAAGTTCAATCCAGTTATCCGTTTGAATTTAATTGGGGAATCTAAGGTATTGCACGTAAGAAATTGTACCTAAGTTTTGTCCTATATATATAATATACATAACAGACATGCATACCTATATATAGATATATGCACACACGTGTGCAGTGTGTGTAATTTAATGTGAGCTAATTTGTAAACACATTTCCAAAAGTTTTGACCATACCAACTTGTACGAAAAAGAATCCATGTCAGTCTGTTATGTTCGGTTGCTACGAAAATTAATGAGAAAATGAAATGAAAACTCGTAGCTCATTACAAAAGTTCTACAACCTTCTTTTCTTTTTCTACCCAAAATCTAAAATTGTCAGTATTTCCAAGCTTTTCCCAGCAACCAAACAAGCACGAAAAAATTGAAGCCCTAAGTCAAAGCAGATCATGGTCTATCTAGATTCTACAGTGTTGAGCTCGAAAATTAGGAGAATAGAGTGAGAATTGAGACGAACTTACAGCGAATTCACCGAGTCGGACTCGGAGGAAAGCAAAATCGACGGTGGGATTTGGGGGTGAGTCAGTCCAACACTCCTCAGTCCGAGTTGGCTAGCCAAAGGAGAAATTGTGAGTCACACTGGGGCTTACAGAGGTTTGAGGGATCTTTCGACTTGGTAAGCTGACACGTGGGTTCAAATATGGGGGCACTGTTTTTATCTACCTTTTGTTTCGGTTTTTTTTTTTTTTCAAATAAAAAAAAAAAAATTTTAAGAGTTTCAACTTTCAACTGGCTCAAACTAAAACACTAAATGATTTTTGGTGTAGATGGAGATTGAATCTCACATCTCTTATTCAACCATAAGAGATTTTACTAGTTAAGCTAACTGAAACTCACTTGTTCTGGTTATTTTGAATCTTGATTGCAAATTTATAGGATTTTTCCCTTCAAAAAATTAAGAAATTTACAGAATTTTATGTCTACCTTTTTTTCCCCAAGGTTGATACAATTTTTTTTTCATAATGTGCTAAGATACATCATTTTTATTATGCATCAATTATAATAGATCACATTAACAGCTGCGAAATAATTTGTCTCTAAACTTATTATTTATCTTTTCTTCTGGATTAGTCTACTCTACTAGCCATATCAAACCATGGCGAAAGAACTGTTGAATCAGCAAAAACGATTTTTGGTATAAAAAAAAATTTGCTAAAATAATATGAAGTGACTAAAATAAATAGATCGGTATTTTAAGCGAGACAGAATAGGGATTCATGTATCGATTTGGTAGCCAATTCGGAAAATTTTTGTCTATATCAAATACTACAAAATAAAATTTCTATGGTGAAGATTCAACAACATGTATATTTCCCAAACCTAAGGGACTTGTATGATGTTACCACTTAATTAATTTAATTTATATAGGAACAATTATGAGGGACAAATGTTAATAATACTTGAAATAAATTATAGAATATTTGGAATAAAAAATGTTACATGGCTTTATCTCCTAGATACAATCTAAAAGAAAATGAAATACAAAACTTATTGTAGGGTCAGATTTTGCAGCCCAAGCCCAAGAAGGTGTGGATTTGGAGCCCACTGAACCCAAAACAATAAATTTGTAGAGAGTGGGTGAAAGAGCTAGGCTAATAATGAAATAACAGTATCAAACAGCAATATTGGTGGGTGAATTTGTACTAATATCTGCTCGGACGGATGTAAATGTCACGTCCGAAGAGGTGTTATTCATTGATACACTTGGATTACAATTCTAGGAGCTACAGTAATGGAATACACTCTTGTTCTACTTCTGATTTTCGATCCCTTCTATCAGAGACACCTTTCTCTTATATAGTACTGCCTTTCCACATCTTCACCGTCCACTTGTTCATCATCTAGACGCCCACTTGAGTGCATGTCCCATCATACTCCCCCTTTAGCCTTGTCTGAGTGGCGGTAGCTGAGAATGCACTGTTCAGGGGTCTTCTCCACATAAATGCGGCCAGGAAGGTAGGTGCAGTGCATTAAATGCGGTGGTTGAAGTCTGTCTCCTTGATATTTCTCTGTTCCTGTTACCTTCATGCGTGTCCGAGGCTCCTTTCCCTTCTAGCATTTGTCGGAAAGATCACTTGGGCCTCCCATACAGCTGTCGGGTCAAACTTCTTCGGATCCGAGGATATTGGACTCCTCGGACATATGAACATCTCCTCGGATAGTACACGTGTTCATCTCCAGACATTCTCCTTTTACATGGGCCCCTGACTGAGTGTCTTCATCTCCTCGGACGAACAGTGTTCCTCATATAGGGCCTTGGGCCCAATACGCTGGGTTGGGCTTTTTCTCCCCCCACACTTATTATCATAGATACAATCTAATTAAGAAGATTACAAAAATGATTGTTTACAAATGTTCTACTAAGGGGTGTTTGCAGTGCGATTTTTTAGCACCGCATTTTATGGTACAGTTTAGTCAAAACCATAACTACATCGCACCTCATTTTTACGGTTACATGTGTGGTGCAGTGTTTAGTTTAGCCAAGACTATAACCACACTACACCTTATTTTTGCGATCACATGTGTAATACAGTACGGTGCGGTATATAAGATGCAGTTTGAAGCCCGTAATACACCTATTATATAAAAATTCAATAAATATCACCCACAAAAATTAAACTTAAATATCTAACATAGCTACTGACCCATCGCTTCGAAGTGCCAATATACAATAGTAACAATCAATAAAATAATAATATAATTAACAATTTTGTCATATACAAGCTACTTTGTCTTGAGTAAATAATGCGATAGGCCAATAGATTAACTTTAACAACAATAGTGAGTAGTCTAGTGACAATTCGAGTGGAAGTGTGGCGGCTAGGGTTTGAGGGCTAAGAGAGTGATAAGATTTTTTTTTTTTTTTTTTTGAGAAACTGATACAAGGAGATACAGCTAGGGAGCTACTACTAGGTTATTAAATTATTTATGTATAATGTATTTGATATCTTGTCGTTATTATATATATATATATATATATATATAGAGAGAGAGAGAGAGAGAGAGAGAGAGTGGGTGCGGTACGGTGCAGTTTGTGTGGTTTTCATATTATAAAACCGCAAACCGCACTTCACCACGCAGTGCGGTGCTGTGCGGTGTACTGTTACTTGTGGTACGGTGCGATTATGCCATTTTGCAGGTAGTTTTGGTGTGATTTTTGCGGTTTGGTGAACAAACCTACTTCTACCCATCCATCATACAATTAATTAACAAACAATAAGAAATAACATTGTGTACATTTACCATTCACAACGAGTGAACCAGGAACAGAACCAAGACAAAAGCAAAAACATAACTTCCATCCCTCACCCACTAGTATAAAAGGGAGAAAAGGCAAATAAGGAGAAATGACCCAAAAAAAAAAAAAAGAGAGCACATTAAGCCTAGTATTCAACTTTGCAAAGTGTTTGTAATAGTTGAGATTTTCTCTTTAGTGTAAGAAAAAAAAATATCCTGCCATAGGTAGATCATCATTCTAAAAAAAAGGGGTTCCTCCAAGTGAACCAGCGAAGACTTTGTGACCCACTATTTCTTTTGTAAACAATTGATGATTATCATCGCTAAATAAGAAACTAGCGTATTATTCAGTGCACATATTGGTTCAGTAGTACAGATTGTCTTTTTCCGCAAACCAACCAAGTCCATCAGCCAAAATAGCTAAATACCACTATTGGCGAAAATATGTAGCGATCTACCACTGTTTTGGAACTAATTGGCAATCTACCACTCTTTTGGAACTTGAGTTTCTCAAACTCGAGTTTGGCACGTTACTTGAGTTCTAGGAACTTGAATTCCATTAAAAATTGCCATCATGGCAGTGATTGAGCTGGACTTTTTAAATTTAAAAATGCCACCTCGAACTCGAGCTTGTGGAGCTTGAGTTCCTTTTGGATTTGTACTCAACTAATGAAGTGCTTGATATGAGTAGAATTCTAACAAATTCCTTGCATAAGTCAGTCGTTCCTTGGCACTCTCTGGTAGCTCTGTGTCAAATCGATGTTGTAGTTCTTTAGTGGCAAGAATCAATTTATAGGTAGAATTCACTTACAATCCACTAGACCCACTTAGCAAATGAAAGCAAATATTCAAAAATTGAAATCGCTTCAAAATCACCGAAATCGCTGATTGAACTCTGTACATGAAATCGAATCGCAAACCGATCAATCTCTAAGACTAGGGTTTTTGGGTCTTGTTCAAAGAGATCAAATCAAGTTGAGGAGAGAGGAAGTGAGAGGGGGAAGAGCTTCCCATATTCACGGGTTTCTTTGGTGGAATGATTTTGACTAATGGGATGATCATGTATGCAGTAGAAACCTTTGGTTCTGGTTCTTCTTGTAATAGAGAAGATTTCGATTCTGAATCTGCAGGGGCAGTGGGTTGAGAAAACCTCTTCCTTTTGATGTTCAAAATTGGCAATTGGAATGAGATTTAGAAGAACCAAGATTCAATCTTTTTTGGTGGGCGCCTCAAGTGGGTCTGAAATGATATTGAAGCTTCTTCTCTTCCAAAGCAGTGTCATCGTTTTTTGTGTCCATGTAATTCTTCGGGGTTCATATTCTTCCATGTCTATTTTTCTAGGTTCATGTTTTTCTATTAGGGTCAAGGAATCTTACATGGTACTCGAGTTTATAAAACTCGAGTAACACATTGCAAGGAACTTGAGTTTCATAAAATCGAGTTCTGTGTGGCATTTTTTAATTAAAATAATCCACGCTAGTGGCATTTTTTAATTAAAATAGAACTCGAGTTTTTGAAACTCAAGTACCATGTCAAACTCGATTTCACAAACTTGAGTTTCAAAAAGATGGTAAATTGATTAATATTTCTCAAATAGTGGTAAAACACTACATATTTCAGCCAACAGTGGTATTTGGCCATTTTGACCCAAGTCCAACTCACCCATAGTTTTATTGAGGCCCTTTAAGGAAGCCCAATCCATGTAATCAGATTTGGGTTTGCCAAAACCTCAAAAAGGTCCCTTATCATACCTTACTCCGTAAGATTTTCACATTAACTGAACAAATTTTTACTACAATTAAACTTTCTAACATAGGTTAGGTTCAAAGTTACGCATGGTGTAACTTTAAATAATATTATACCACTCAATATCTTTTAAATAGAGACGAATTTTGTCAAATCCGCCATTGGATTACATTATCTTCATATGTTTTCCATGCTTGCAAAATTTCAAGACAATCAAAGATTAATAACTATGTCATCAATCAAATATTTAGAGTTCAAAGTTATGCATTGATGATGGGTCTATGGATCAAATGGTTAGTAAAGTTCGATTGGCGTGAAATTTGGCATGCACATTAAGAACATAGGGAAAATGTAATCCAACGGGGAGATTTTCAAACTATTTATCCAATAAAAAGATATTCAGTGATGTAACGTTACTTAAAGTTACACCAGGTATAATTTAAACTCATCCCTTCTAACACATATACAAAAAAATAATTATAATTTGTAAAATTTTCCATATTTTTGTGATGTCTTGTTGAATAACATTTGATTTTGGTGATCAACCATTCATTTTAAAGGAAATTAAAAACACCTACAAGAGTTTTTTTGAATGTAATTATTTTTATCTTTTTGTTCAATGTCGGTGCCACATAGTGTTCAAGTTCAAATGAACCCCTTGACTATGGGATTTTTTATTTTTATTTTTATTTTTACATATAATATTTTTAAAGTTTTTGTTTTGACCACCCTAAATTGAAAATTTGAACCCCTGAAAGAAACCCAATAACAAATCAATTCAATACCAACATTTATCTTGGCTTTTTTAAATAAAAAGAAAAAACCCAACAACAAACCAATCTGATCTAAAACATGATAAAAATAGCAAGCCCAACAACAAAAATTAGTAATTTGTTGATCTTAAATCTCAGAAAAAAAAAAAAAAAAAAAAGTGGGCAGTAAAGTGTAAACAACTAACCCTAAAAGACAATTAAGTGTGAGGTAGTGGAAGTGAGACATGACACAGTGGGAACTGGGAAGTGAAGACAATTTCTATTTTTTTTAAATGATTATATTATTGTGTTGAATTCTTGATAGAGTAATGCAAAAGACACAAATGATTTTTTTTTCCTAATAAGTTGTAAAGTTGAGTTGAATTATTAAATAAAATAATTGAAAAGAGTAAAGACAAAAACTAATAAATAATAAATTAAAATATTCTAAGCAATAATAATTAAAGTTCATTTAACAATAATAATCAATAACTTTATTATAATAAGAGCCAATAGATGATTTCCAAGATTTAATTTTAGCAACACTAATGTTCAATATACTAAGAAACAATATGCTCAATAAACTTATAGTTTGTTTTCTTACTATATTATGGATAATTTTTTTTATAAAGAAATCATGTATACTGCAATATTCATCTCCTACCTAAAATTTATTATCTAAAAGAACACGTGTTGACTTGAAAAATCTTCCTTCAAATCATAGGTTGTGAAAGATCTCATTTTATCATCTTAATAATCAAGATAAAAAAAAAATATATTATTTACAAGGAGGTCATTGTTAACCTCTTCAATAAAAATTTAAATGACCTTCCTAGAAAATATTCATAGAGTTGCTACTGTTCTTATTTAAAAAAAAAATGTCTACAAGTAGTGCAAGTGCAACATTCACTCTTATGGTTGTCTTTTGATCAAACACCATCAAAGTTGACAAAACCTCATATTTTTCAGTAAAACTTTTAAATTTGACCCAATTTAGCCAATTTTCTATAAGTCAGGGCAATTGACTATGGTTGGTGCATTCAATTGACTTTTTGACACAAATTTGGTTCTTGTTTGTTTTTGTGTCCAATCCAAGTTTTATTTTGGGGAGGGGGATGGGGTTTTAGTAATTGATTTTTCTTTTTCTAACCAAAAATAGCAACAACAAAAAAGAGACTCTACTACCTTATGGGTGGGGGGGGGGGGGGGGGGGGAACGGGTTTTATAACCAGAAAAGAAAAGAAATAGTTACGAAATAAGTTTTAATTTTCTAAATATTGTTTTAATTTTTACTTATTTTGGTCCTCTTTGCTTGTGTGGGACTTTTGCACCATTAATTGGGGAACTTATTGGTTTTTTTTTTTTTTTTTTTTTGAGAATGAAAAAAATGGGGGCCTTTATGGCTATATTTCACCCCCGGACAGGGAGCCAGCGGGAGGCCGGAAGCACTGTCTAATCGGCTCGACCAACGGCTGTGTGGGAGTTACCTTTTTTTATCTAGTACACTTCGCCACTAAGTATGCCCACCAACGGAAAACCTGCTGGCAGCGGGATTCGAACCTAGGTGGGTTAGACGAAGCGTCCGAACCTTACCAGCTGAACCAAGCCCCCGTTGGCTTGGGGAACTTATTGGTGGAAATTAGAAACCAATATAGTTAGGAGTAGGTTCAAAACAAACATGGCAGGTTCAATTTGAAAAATTAATCCAAAAGAGTAGAATGTTGATGAATATTATATAATTGGACAACACTTTTTTTTTAGAGAGTTTTAACTTATGGCGTCTGCTACTAATGATAACTTGTTATTATTAGACATGGTGACATAATAAATAAATAAAAAAATGTACAAATTTTGTTTGACTAAATACTTAATTACTTGCCTACTGAATAATACATGCAAAATGTGCAAAAAAAAAGAAAGTAATAATAATAATTTTTTTTGATGGAAGTAATAATAAATTAATAATACATGCAAACAAACATAACATAACCGTACCAAAAACGGTGGAAATTCTTGGCATAGTCTTTTTTTTCTTTTTCCACAAAAATGTGGTAATAATCAAAGGGGCACCATCATTAGGACCATGCGATCCATCAAATTAGAGTACCAAAAAGTATTTTGAAAGGCTGACGTGGCCCTATTGGAGTAGGGAAAGCAGAACAAAAGAAGAAATAGAGGATCTTCCTCCAGCAATGGCCAGTAGCAGCAGGCGGTAGCAGTGGGGGCCCATCTCATCCACGTGATCAAACTTTACATCATCTTCATCACATCAAATCCAACAAACCAACGGCGAACACAAATCTATCTTACGTAACTAAATCCACACCCGCTCGTACCCTATCCCCACCGATCCTCACAAAACGCACCAATAAAAAAAAATTGCTAAATTAATAATTATACCCTCTAATCTAGTAAATAATTCAATTTAATCCTTTTAAGTTCTGATTTATTTATTTCAAATTTTCAATCATATCATAACTTCTATTTGCTTTCAATTTAGTTCTTCAACCCACTTCCTTTAGAGACTTCGTTAAGTTTCACAAAACAACATAATTTTGGTATTTTTTTAATTTCCAAAATGATATTGTTTTTTGAATATCTAATGACACAATGTGGAGGAATTATATGAAAGGACTACATCAAAAAATGCAAGTGTGAGAATCATTGTTCACAATAGCCAAGGTGAAGTCATGACAACTTTTTATGTAAAGACCGTTGGAATTACATATACAAAAGTGATTGAGGTTATGGCAATAAGGCATGAGATACAATTTGCCATAGAGGTTGGTTTTTTGGAGTACTAATTGAAGATGCAAAAATTATAGTAGATGAGAATCAAATTAAATGGCTCACACCATAGTACAACATGCACAATATTTAGATTAAGAAGTAGTGTGGTCATAAGAGATTCCCAAGTGCATTAAGCAAGTCCTTTAAATTGACACATTGTAATTATCTGTATGCTTACTATTTTAGTATTTTATTAAAAAAAACACAAAAAATTATATTAAATAAAATTAAAAGCTATAAGATTGAAATGATTAATAAGAACTTATAAGATTGATTAAATTTTGATAAAAAATTAAAGACTGATTTTTAATTTTAATTTTAAAATTTTAAAAAAAAGTGAGGGGTGCATGATAGTTAACGTGCACTGTTATTTTTTTTATTATTTTTTGTTGAGGGCGGAGGCCCTTCAATGTCCAAAGCCTCCATCTCCTTACCCTCTCAAGCCTCACCACATATCAAACCCCTCTCTCTCTCTTTCTCTCTTTAAATAAAAATTGATCAAAAGGAAAAAAAAAAAAGAAAAAGAAAAACCAGAGCAAGAGAAAGAGAAAAAAAATGAAGCAGACTTCACCTGAGGCGGTCTCATCGTCATCCTCTGCACCCGTTCAATCATCAGAGCCATCACAACCATCGTCGTCGTCGTCAACATCAACGGCCGCGGCGGCGGAGGACCTAGCAGTAGCGATGAGGGACGGAGGCGGAGGAGGAAGCGGTGGAGGCGGAGGCGGCGGAGCGCAAGAGATGGTAGTTATAGACCGAAGAGGGGAGTACTCGGCGATATGCAAATGGACGGTCCAAAATTTCCCGAGAATAAAAGCTAGGGCTCTGTGGAGCAAGTACTTCGAGGTTGGCGGCTACGATTGCAGGCTTCTCGTGTATCCGAAAGGAGACTCACAAGCTTTGCCAGGGTACATCTCAATCTACCTCCAAATCATGGACCCGAGAGGCACTTCTTCGTCGAAATGGGACTGCTTCGCCAGCTATCGCCTCGCAATCGCGAATGTCCACGACGATTCGAAGACTATTCACCGTGATTCCTGGCACAGATTCTCAACCAAGAAGAAATCTCACGGTTGGTGCGATTTCACACCTTCTTCTACAGTTTTTGATTCCAAATTGGGTTTCTTGTCTCAAAACGACTCCGTTTTGATCACCGCCGATATCTTAATCCTTAATGAATCCGTTAGTTTTACCCGCGATTATAATACTAATAATAATAATAATAGTAATTCTAATAGTAATAATAACAATAGCAATGCCAATAGTAGTAGTAATTCCAATGACTTGCAACAATCGGCGGCTTCGTCGTCATCCTCAGCGGCGTCCTCCGTGGTGGTCGCGCCCGTGTCGGACGTGTTGAGTGGGAAGTTCACTTGGAAAGTGCATAACTTTAGTCTTTTTAAGGAGATGATAAAGACACAGAAGATAATGAGCCCGGTTTTTCCAGCCGGAGAGTGTAATTTGAGGATTAGTGTCTACCAGAGTTCTGTCAATGGGGTGGATTATTTGTCCATGTGTTTGGAGAGTAAGGACACTGAGAAGACTGTTATTCTGGCCGATAGGAGTTGTTGGTGTTTGTTCCGAATGTCAGTGTTGAATCAAAAGCCCGGCTCTAATCATATGCATAGGGATTCTTATGGCAGGTTTGCGGCGGATAATAAGAGTGGGGATAATACTAGCTTGGGCTGGAATGATTATATGAAAATGTCAGATTTTATTGGGCAGGATTCGGGGTTTTTGGTTGATGATACTGCGGTGTTTAGTACTTCGTTTCATGTGATTAAGGAGTTCAGTAGCTTTTCGAAGAATGGAGGGTTGATTGGAGGGAGAAGTGGGAGTGGGGCGAGGAAGTTGGATGGCCATTTGGGGAAATTCACTTGGAAGATTGAGAATTTCACACGGTTGAAGGATCTTTTGAAGAAGAGGAAGATTACGGGTCTTTGCATCAAGAGCAGGAGGTTTCAGATTGGGAATAGGGATTGCCGTCTCATTGTTTATCCACGAGGTATGCTACATTCTTGCTTTGAAGAATCCCTTTTTTGTCTATTATGTAATACTCAATTAGTTTACATGCCAGTTTATGTTTTAACTATTGGGTAGCGTTTGTTTCCATGAATTCAATTGTTAGTCTTTATAGGTACTCTTTAAAACCATGTGATATGTCTCTCTTATATGGATAATTGGGGGAATCAGGACTGCACTGCTAGTACTTTTATGTTTCTAATTGAGTAGGGACGTTACCTTATCTTTTACTACAATACTTTACTTTGAGCTTATTTGAGTTATCCTGATAGCTGCTTAGCATGGTGGTCTCGCAGCAATGTCCCTTATGGCTGAAGCTCAATGCAGTGTAAGTCACCATGCATTGTGGCACATTTATACTCAAAACCTGAATTCATTTGAACTTGTTTCAGTTTGTCTGTAGGAAGTGGACTTCTGATGTTTTATTTTATTTGCCTTTTTGTACTTAACGATATCAGGCAAGTTTTAGCCACCATGCATTGTGGCTTATCATGTGTTTTCTGGTCCTTGCACTTGACATTATTTGAGCTTGACTGACAATTGCTTGGACTGTGCTTAAGAAGTGAACTGATGAAAATTTCATGTGTACTTGATGCTATCAGGGCAGTCTCAGCCACCATGCCATCTTTCAGTGTTTCTTGAAGTTACAGATTCACGAAATACTTCCAGTGATTGGAGTTGTTTTGTTAGTCACCGATTGTCCGTTGTGAACCAGAGGGCGGAAGACAAATCTGTCACAAAGGAATCTCAAAACCGCTACTCCAAAGCTGCAAAGGACTGGGGTTGGCGTGAATTTGTGACACTCACTAGTCTCTTTGATCAAGACTCGGGGTTTCTTGATAAGGACACAGTTGTATTCTCGGCAGAGGTTCTTATATTAAAAGAGACATCATTAATGCATGACTTTACTGACCAGGAAACTGAGTATGCCAATGCTGGTTCCCAGATGGACAAAGTTGGGAAGAGAAGTTCATTTACCTGGAAGGTGGAGAACTTCCTTTCCTTTAAGGAAATAATGGAGACTCGTAAAATTTTTAGCAAGTTTTTTCAAGCTGGGGGATGTGAGCTTCGGATTGGTAGGTATCTGTCTCTTTCCTATTTTTTTCTCCCCACTGTAAAGGTAGTTTCAGTTGTTTGTATTTCTTTATTTGATTGGCAGTTGATTTTTTTTCCCTTCCCTACACAGGTGTTTATGAGTCCTTTGAAACCATTTGTATATATTTGGAGAGTGATCAGTCGGTTAATAGTGATCCGGATAAAAACTTTTGGGTTAGATACAGGATGGCTGTGGTAAATCAAAAGAACCAGGCCAAGACTGTGTGGAAGGAGTCTTCTATTTGTACAAAGACATGGAATAATTCTGTTTTACAATTCATGAAGGTTTCGGATATGTTGGAAGCGGATGCAGGGTTTCTTGTGCGTGACACCGTTGTTTTTGTTTGTGAGATATTAGATTGCTGCCCCTGGTTTGAGTTTTCAGACCTAGAGGTTAGTATTTTTTGGGTCGATTCCATCTATATGTTATATGCAAGTATGTTTATTGGTTTCTCTTTTGGATAGTTATGTAATGTCTCCATTGTAAATACTGAAAAAAGAAATCTGGACTATAGACATAAGACCGATATTTGTGGAATGTTATTCGTGACCCTTTTAGTTTCTATTCTATTTCTAACCTCTCTTTGGGTATATATACTGAAAAGAACTTAAGGGGTTTAATGATGATGCTTTTATGGAATGGATACCTCACTTGACAGTGCAGAAGATATATGAGAGAGGGTGAAGTATGAGATTGGGCTGGAAATGGTTGATTGCTCTTGATTAATTGACATTAATAGTCTTGAATATCTTGGTAAAGTATTACAATATCATTACGCTATAAACTAATCACATGAAGCATAGATTTGACTTATAGCATGTTAGTGTCACGAACTTGAACTTTAAATTAATTTTGTTACATATCTGAGTAAGTCCTTTTAAGAGGTAGAGTAGCATTATAATTTTTAACAAATAGGTTGCAGATGAAAAGTTGTTTCAACCAGGTTGCTCGACATGCTCAATGTTAACTTTTTTACATGGAATTTATGGTTGGTGTTTGTTCCAAGAATGTTTGTAGTAGTTTTTAGTTACTTCTTTCCTTTTAAGAGGTAAAATAGTTTTTAATTGCATGGAACTTAAACAAATAGTTTTTAGTTACATGAAATTACAGTTGGTGTTAGTCCTTTTAAGAGGTAAAATAACTTTTTTTTTTCCTCACTATCCTTAAAACCCTTAATTTAATAGCTTATAAATTTTTAACTCCTTTCCTCCTCCCACCTGATACCTTAATTGTTTTTGGAAGCCTATTGCATTATTTCTCCAATTGGTGAATACTATCTGATAGCTTTTGTTCTTTCTTTAAACACCTGATGCAAGATTGATTGCTCAATTCCTTCTCCAATGAGGGTCTTTGGAACCCACACTATATCAGGAATTTAGGTTTATTTGATTTCGGTTTAATGTGAAAGAGGTTCAGGAATGCTTTGACCTTTAGTCAGTTAGGAATGTGTTTTTATAGGTTTTATCCCACAAGTTCCAGATTTGGTTTCCTACAGGCTGAAGATCATGTCTTCATTTGGGACTCAAAAATTAAAGGAAAATTTCTGGGAACTTTTGCATTCTATTATGAGAAATAGACAGGTTGGTAAGTCTTCATATAGGTACGCTGGAACGATCTGACTGCCCTTGCCAAGCTACTCTTGAAAATCAGAAACTTTCTTAACTTTTTGAAAACAGAAAGCAGCATTTAACTAAATAAAAGACAAAATGGGACTCTAAGACAACCATGCGCCTAAAACTCAACAATAAATCAAAATTTTAAATTCTTTTGGTTTTTGAGCTTTTTGCTTATGGGCTTCTCTTGGTCTGCATCAACATATCTGTTATTTTTTTTTTTTTGATAAGTATCAACATACCTGTTATCTTATTAACCAAATTAGTTTCTAGCTATAACACTTGTACAGTTGAATCAAACTCTCTTTCTGAATTTCTAGTTGTTGACTTAAAAATCTAATGCAATGATCTACATATCAGTATTGGAGGATTCAAAATTGTAAATGCAAGATGTTTTTATGGAAGAATTATTAATGGGGTCAAATGTTGAACAAAACTCTTTTTTATCCTGATTCTCTTACAGATGATATGTGATTTGATTCAATGCATCTGCTTCATGTTCAATCTTTATGTGTCCATGGCTTTACTTGAATTTCCATGAAAATTTGTGTAGGATAAGCTACAATTGAAATCTTGAATCTTGTCTACGTCTCAGACAAGAATTTGACTCATATAACTTGGTTTAAAATTCTTTTGATTGATTTATATTCTCCAAAGATTGTTTAGCTCACTGTTATTGAAATGTATATTACAAATTTATTGACCAACTGATTTGTTCTATACTTTTTTTGGTGGTTGTAACTGTGCCTATGCTTGGCCTACCTCTTCATAGGTTTTGGCTTCAGAGTATGATCTGGATGCTTTGACAACTGATCCTGATGAACTCATTGATTCTGAAGACAGTGAAGGAATTAGTGGAGATGAAGAAGATATATTCAGAAATCTTCTGTCTAGAGCTGGTTTTCACCTCACATATGGAGATAATCCTTCACAGCCACAGGTCACATTACGAGAAAAGCTTCTAATGGATGCTGGTGCAATTGCTGGTTTTCTGACTGGACTCCGTGTTTACCTTGATGACCCTGCTAAAGTGAAGCGCTTGCTTCTTCCAACCAAACTCTCTGGTAGTAATGATGGAAAGAAGGCCACAAAGTCCGATGAATCTTCTCCCAGTTTGATGAACTTGCTGATGGGAGTCAAAGTTTTGCAGCAGGCAATCATTGATTTACTTTTGGATATCATGGTTGAGTGTTGCCAACCTTCGGAAGCAAGTTCTAATGGTGATTCTTCTGATGCAAACTCAAAACCTTCTCCAGGTGGCAGTGGAGCTGCAACTCCACTGGAATCTGATAGGGAGAATGGAGCAACAGAATCTGTGCAATTTCCTGTATGTGAGAGATTAGATTCAGGCATTGATGAAGGTGGCAGTGCATCTGCTGTACAGAGCTCTGACATGAATGAGCTAGGTATACCAGAAAAAGCCCTTCCTGGACAACCCATTTGTCCACCTGAAACATCTGCTGGGACTTCAGAACACGTGCCCCTTCGCTCGAAGGTACTATATTTTATTCACAAGTGGCAAATTGCTTTGTTTAATATTTTGATATTGACTACTAGAACACATTGAATTTTCAGACAAAGTGGCCAGAACAATCTGAGGAGCTCTTAGGATTGATTGTAAACTCACTGAGAGCCCTAGATGGAGCTGTTCCCCAGGGCTGTCCGGAGCCAAGGCGACGGCCTCAGTCTGCTCAAAAGATTGCCCTTGTATTGGATAAAGCTCCTAAGCATTTGCAAGCAGACCTAGTTTCCCTGGTACCCAAATTGGTTGAGCATTCTGAACATTCACTAGCTGCTTGTGCGCTTCTTGAGCGACTTCAAAAGCCAGATGCAGAACCCTCATTGAGGATACCTGTAAGATAATATCCTCTGAGGCCAATATTTCTTTTTCTTAAGACCTACTAGGCTTATTTTCATGTGCTTTCAGGGTCATACTTTGGGAAAACATAAGCATCTTTGGAGCATATATTCTCATTATCTGAATGTAGTCTATTGCTATATCATTCTTCTCCTAATTATGATATATTTATGTTTCCTAGGTTTTTGGTGCTCTTAGTCAACTGGAGTGTGGCAGTGAATTGTGGGAACGTGTTCTATTTCAATCTTTTGACCTTTTGGCAGACTCAAATGATGAACCTCTTGTTGCAACCATAGATTTTATATTTAAAGCTGCATCCCAGTGCCAACATCTTCCTGAAGCAGTAAGCTTAAATGCATTCTGAAGTTTGATTAGGTTCCTTTCTTGTGTTTTTCTAATTTTTGACGTGCTTTTCTTTAAACATGGTAACCTTCTTTCTTCTTGATTGTAGGTCAGATCTGTTCGTGTTAGGCTAAAAAATTTGGGTGTTGAGGTGTCGCCTTCTGTCCTCAGTTTTTTAAGTAAAACTGTAAATAGTTGGGGAGATGTTGCTGAAACCATACTTAGAGATATTGACTGTGATGATGATTTTGGTGAAAATTGCTCACAATTGCCTTGTGGGCTTTTCTTATTTGGTGAATATGGACCTACATCTGAAAGGCTGCATCTGGCGGATGAGCAGGGTATCCGTGCTGGTCATCATTTTTCTGATATTTTTATCCTGATTGAGATGTTATCTATACCTTGCCTTGCTGTTGAAGCTTCTCAAACATTTGAGAGAGCTGTAGCTCGAGGTGCCATTGTAGCTCAATCAGTAGCCATGGTCTTGGAAAGGCGCCTTGCTCAAAGATTGAATCTTACTGCCAGTTTTGTTGCTGACAATTTTCAGCACACAGATGATGCAGTAGAGGGAGAGGTCAATGAGCAGCTGAGAATCCAATCGGATGATTTTACTTCAGTTCTTGGTCTCGCTGAGACATTGGCCCTCTCAAGAGACCCTTGTGTGAAGGAATTTGTGAAAATCCTGTACACAATATTGTTTAAATGGTATGCTGATGAGTCTTACAGAGGAAGGATGCTGAAGAGACTTGTTGACCGAGCCACCAGCACCACAGATAATAGTCGTGAAGTAGACTTAGATTTGGATATATTGGTTACCTTGGTTTTTGAGGAACAAGAAATTATTAGACCAATTTTAAGCATGATGCGGGAGGTTGCTGAACTTGCAAATGTTGATCGAGCTGCTCTTTGGCACCAGCTTTGTGCTAGTGAAGATGAAATTATTCGTATGCGAGAAGAACGAAAAGCGGAACTTTCCAATATGGTTAGAGAAAAAGCAACCATATCTCAAAAACTGAGTGAAGCCGAGGCAAACAACAATCGTCTCAAGGTATTTGATGTCTTAATTAAAATGATATGATTAGGGCTTTCACATCTTGCTAGTATTTGTGGAGAATATGAGAATTGATTCCTTCCATGAAATGGCAGTCTGAAATGAGGGCCGAGGTGGATCGGTTTGCTCGGGAAAAGAAGGGGTTCTCTG
Source organism: Quercus aquifolioides (assembly GCA_019022515.1). Lineage (NCBI taxonomy): Eukaryota > Viridiplantae > Streptophyta > Magnoliopsida > Fagales > Fagaceae > Quercus > Quercus aquifolioides. The sequence continues at coordinate 83,252,294 of CM032327.1, forward strand.
AACAAATACAAGAAGTTGAGAGTCAGCTTGAGTGGCTTCGCTCAGAGCGGGATGATGAAATTACAAAGCTCACTTCAGAGAAGAAAGCTCTTCAGGATCGTCTTCATGATGCAGAGACACAACTCTCCCAATTGAAGTCCCGTAAACGTGATGAATTGAAGGTATCAGTTTCCTTTGGTCCCCCTACTCCCTACCATTTATTCTGCTTCAGTTACTTATGGCAAAAGGGAAAAAAAAGAGAAGATATTTGGCTGTCTTGTGATCTTTATGGTACGTGTCATCATAAATATTAGTTATTTTTGGATAAATACCCTAAAACTATTATATAACAAAATTAATGTGAGCATCTTGTTTTTCCATCAGCTGCATTGTCAAAACCTCCAACATGGTTGCATTGGGAGAGTATTTTTCTTAGTTAACATGTATCTGTAAATTTCTACTGTGACCAGCATATATTGATTTGTTATAGACTTGTAGTGAATGTAATACTTGAAAGATCCTACTTATCCCCCAAAAAAGAAGTAATATTTGAAAGATCTTGGTGTTTTGATTCTGGTGGCATATATGTTATTGCTTATGTTACCTAATTTTCCAAATTATGCACTGAAAATGAGTCATTGTCCAAGAATCATTTTCTATAAAATTATCTCATTTTCCAATGTTTGGTAGTAACTTTAAATGAGTTAAAAAACAACCTCCTAAGTTCCCTTGTTTAGCTTGTTGTGAGATAGAGTTGTTTTCCAAAAAAATTTAGTGGAAAACAATCTCTAAAAATAAGTCGTACTTTTTATGTTGCCCAAAGATAGTTTTCCTTTGACTTATCTTTTTTTATGTTACCAAACACTGGAAAACACGGAAAATTATTTTTACATAAGGTTTTCCACCGAAACAAACGGAGTGTTAATGCCATTATTATTGACATTGCAAAGGATCTTATTTCTTAGATTGCTAGATCTTTCTTAATTGGGTCCGGTTAATGGATGCCCTTAGGGCACTTGTTAAAGAACCATTTTAAGAAAGTTTGATATCACTTTTATGGGAAATATAAAAAACTGTAAAAAAAATCAGTTGTTTTATTCCATTCCCATAATTTTTTTTTAAAAGTATTTCCTAAACGAATGCCCTTAGGGCATCTGTTAACAAAATCCTTCTTAATTTTATCCTACTGGAATTAGGATCTTGGAAATGATTTTCCCAGTTTTAGCTGTAAAAGTATTTTGTCAGTGAAGGTTTAATGATTTTCTTTGTAAGCCTTTATAATCAGCCCCTGTTTCCCCAAAATTTTCTCTGATCCTCCAGGATCTCAGCATTTTTTAGGAGGAAATCAGAAACAGGTAGATGTGTAGTTCTAAGTTGTTTCCAGATTCCTTCAGTCTGGCTTTCAACTAATTACTCTACTATCGAAATTGAGTAGAAAACATTAACCGCTTAAAGTCTTATAGCTAAAATATTATGTTGTGAACTATTGCTTGCATATATACATTATATCAATCATCCCACCTCTTGCCTTTTCATCTCTAATGTTTTCAGCCTTTTTATTTGGGGGGTGGGGGGTTCTGTGGAATATCCATATCCTGTCTATTATTGGTCTTTAGGACGTACTGATTGGGCAATGTTCAATGTAGCGAATGTGCCTACATATACAATCTTGCATAGAAGCTAATGAAACAATAGAGTTATATCTTGAAGTGGTTATATTTCAATTTTACTTTCTGCTAGTTGTTCTCTTCACAGGATGTGATATTTTATGTTAAACGTAATTTTCATGATATTAGCAGGGATCAATCGTCATTAAATAGGGTGAAGCCTTGGCGTTCTTGTAAATCCATTCTTTGAGTTATTTGTGTACTTATTTTTTTGCCTCTAGATGATAGACAGTATGGTGTCTTTGATGAGATTTAACTGTTGAAAATCATTTTTGAGCCAGTCTGTTTTCAGCTCTGAAAGTGTTGTACATTCTCTTTGTTCTCACTTAGCTAACACTGATGAACTCAAACTTCCCCCCCTTCTCTTTTCCTTTTTTCCAACATATCATAATACTAGAGTGACTTTACGTTGGCCTTCAACCTATATAGTTATCTTAAATTCTTCCAGGCTTGTGACTGGCTGTGAGGTTTGTTTTTTGGGAAGTATATATTTTTCTTAAATTCTTCTGAAGATGAATGCGCTAAGTTGACCTATCCAGAAAAGCTTTAAGTAGCTTTCAGCTCATAAGGCCATATTCTCTTTTTTAGCATTTGCAACACTTCCTGTATGAATATAGCATCAGAAATACTACTATTAAGTGTGATTTGAGGACTTGTTAGTTCCTCCAACTATTTTTGTCAGTATGCTCCCTAATTCGAGGCTGTTGAGAACTTTGAATGATATTACGTTTTTTATCTCACAATAAAGGATTTCCTTCCTTCTGGAGCATTCTGTTTATAACAAGTTTGATGGGATAATAATTCTTATGAAATATGTAGTTGATGTTGGAATGGTTTGAATTAATTTAAATGAAATTGCTATTTTATAACTAAAGGTTTGTAATGGTACATAATCTCACAGTTGGTGAGTTGGAATATTGGTTTTTTTGGTCTGGCCTCCACCTGCTACAGTGAATGAGGATGGAGGGATTGTTTTTTTCATGCTTTAATATGGGTTTTGTTTGCCATTTCCTTTTACTGACTTCAATTAATGTGACAGAAAGTTATGAAGGAGAAAAATGCTCTTGCTGAAAGGCTGAAGAGTGCTGAAGCTGCACGGAAAAGATTTGATGAAGAACTGAAACGGTATGCCACGGAGAATGTGACTCGAGAGGAAATCCGCCAGTCACTTGAGGATGAAGTTCGGCGATTGACACAAACAGTGGGCCAAACTGAAGGAGAGAAGCGGGAGAAGGAAGAGCAGGTTGCTCGGTGTGAAGCATATATTGATGGGATGGAATCAAAATTGCAGGCGTGCCAGGTTTTTGCTCTAAAATTGCTTATGCTTTTTACACCCTCCCTTACATATTTATCATGGGTATTATCATTTTGTTCTTCTATCACTTTGGTTAGATTTTGCGCTGCTTGGTAATGGTATGTCTTCAATCAAGCTAACTACTGCATTGATGCCTTGTAAAATGAAAACAATGGCAGTGTACCTTGAATTTGATCAACTAGCTAACCTGCCATAATTCTGCTAGATGAACTTACTTGTAATAATAATTGTGTGGAGTAGAACAGGAGTGTTATCAATGAGTGGGAGACTTCCTAATTAAGTCTCTGTTTGAAGCTCTTTAGCATAGAATGTTCAATTTGACTGTGATTCAGCTTTTAGTTAGTATAGTAGTTATTTTTAGTAGTATTCTTACAAAATTTTGTGAACTAATCTCTCTCTCTCTCTCTCACATGTTATTTATGACTTGAAAAATTTTAGAATGTGATTAGATTAATAACTCTCCCTTTCTTTTGCAGCAATATATTCACACCTTGGAGGCTTCACTCCAGGAAGAAATGTCACGACATGCCCCTCTTTATGGTGCTGGCTTGGAAGCTCTTTCAATGAATGAATTGGATACATTGTCACGTATACATGAGGAAGGGCTCAGGCAGATCCATGCCCTTCAACAGCGGAAAGGGAGTCCAGCCAGCACTCCTCATGTGAGCCCCCACGCCCTTCCACACAATCATGGGTTATACCCTGCTACACCACCTCAGATGGCCGTCGGATTGCCTTCTTCACTTATACCGAATGGGGTTGGGATCCACAGCAATGGGCATGTGAATGGTGCCGTTGGTCCCTGGTTTAACCACAATTAAATTCTGGGGGCCAGGTAGTGTCTTTTTTGCCAAATCTAGGCATTTTGTTCCCTCAATAGAGCTGGGTGACATCAATATGAAGGGATTTTTATTTTTCTTTTCAGAGTTATTTTTTGGCATTTTGACTGGTAGAACTGTTGGAACACGTGGGGAAAAAAAGAAGGAATAACCGATCAAGGGTGGATGGGGAGGATTGGTTTTAGAATTGAAAGTGAGGGGTGATTCCAATGGAACTAACAGTTTGCAAATGCCATTACTCATTTGCATCTTTCTTAAAAGTTAATCATAGGCCTTCTGCAAAGTTTTGTTCATTGTGTTCCATTTATATCTATTTTCGAGATTTCGTCTTTCTTTGCTTGATGGTGGGGTGAAGGCTAATCTTGGTTTCACATGGGTGCCATTAACTGGGTTTTTCAGGTGGTATCCTTGTCATTGTCTACAAAGTAGTGCATTTGGCTAGGGCCACCTAGCATATCCGAAGTGTAATCAGCCCAATCCTTACACAAGATTGGGCTTTTAATGTTCACCAAAATATTGATACATGAACCCAAATAAATAATAATAAATAAAAACTGGAATTTGCAATCGATTTTTCATAAAGACGATCATGATATTGATAGTGTTGGAAAATTAGTCCCAGTCCCATGCCCTGGAATCAAAACTTTCATATAGATTATGACTTATGACTCAACCAGATAACGATTACCATCCGATATAATAACAGTTGGATTGATCAAATCGAATCACCTTATCTCTGACTCTTTTGCTAGCGTATCGTAGCAGGATATACAACAAAACTAACACGTTTTAATTATAATATGAAATAACGTGTTAATAGCTAAAAAACAAAACAAAAAAAAACCTTAAAATGTGTGAAAATGATTGTGCAATAATTTTCCGGAGTAGTCGTAGTACCAGCTATAGTAACTGAAAGGTACTTAGAATTACAATTAAAATGCAATTTCTAAGCAGGTTCTTATTTTTGGATGAATAGACCATTGAAATTTCTAAGTAGGTGCATATCTGCGTTGATCATTCTTGTTTGTTTTGTAGAAGCGTAGGCGGTAGGCCTAGCACAACTTGTCATCTAAATCCAAGAAGGTATTAAGGCCATATATAGATACAAAAATCAAGAAAGTTCAATGCCTCATTGGGTCACGTAATGTAAACCATCCAGTTTTTCCGAAATTTCAAAGCATGGGAGGGCTTGAGGCTCTATCCATTCGGACCATTCCAGGGTGAGATGGCAGTGGATTAGCGAGTATACAATCTATACACAGCTTTAGCAGATATCAAATGCAAATAAAACTCTTGCACTTACATTCGTGTTTGTTTGGGAATTGTATATTTTTTATAGTTTATTTGTATAATGTGAGACAAAAAGCTAAAAGTTAAATTATTTAAAATAAAGCTGAAATAAAAAGTAGTGAAAAACTCGCACATAGCAGATAATTTAAGAAAAAAACTAGTTTTTAATCAGTTGCCAAGTGCACAATGCTGCCATTATATAATAAGCCGAAAATTCTGATATGATCAGGAAAATACCTATGATCTTATTAGTTATGGGGTTTTACATGAAATTAATCTGTAGCAAATGCGAAAAAGCTTTCTTAGAGCACTAGGATGCAAAAAATATATATATATATATATATATATTTTGCATTTTCAAACACTATTTTATCTATTTTACCAACTTATTTTACAACTCATCATACATCCCAATTTTTATTTTTACACACAACCTAATAAAATAATATAAATTACCTAATAAAATAATAAAAAGTATTCTTATCTCTTTCTTTTCTCTCACTATCTTTTTCTCTTCACACATAACCACAAGATTAAATATTTTTTTTTAGAACCTATGAATAGTAAGGTTGCATATATGCAACCTTACTATTCACAAAAAAATTTGTTATTTAAAAAGTGTGTAAAAATATACGTAATATTGTTTTAAAACTGAAAATTTATTATTTGAAATGGTGTACCAAACACCTACTATTTATTATAATTTGATAATTAGAAAAAGAAAAGTTGAAGCTGAACATTTCTGTTGCAAAGATTAAGGTATATCGGTAAAATTATAAAGCTGATGGCAAAAAAGTCTTCATAGCCCATATTTCCTTAGATGCAAATCCGCGCGAACGCAAACTGACGCACGTCACGTGTTGAGGTAAGCTGGACCTAGTTAAATAAGCTTTATTTTACAGGTCTTTGAAATTTTTTGATATATATATTATTTATGGATAAGTATCATCAGCCAAATTTTTATCTAAATGCCAATTGAGATTTGCTTGTCCAAAATTAATTATTCGGAGAAAACATTGACTAAAGTGTTTTAAAACAAAATTAATACAATCACCCCACATTTTTGCTATACAAGGGATAGCATGAACTTAGCCCACAAATGGTAATTTGGAGAAATAGCACTTTTCGATTTTTCTAGTGGAAGTTGGCGGGTCGGTGACGTAAGAGAACTAAATTCCCGGTCTGCAATCATTATCCATAAGTCCATGGCCCGACAACAAATTTTACAATCATGAGAAGTTGTTAGTGGTGAATAATAAAATACTGTTAGTGTCGATAAGTCCACATAAAAATTAATGATAACTAATCAACTTAATATGTGTAAAATTTTTTGTAAAAATTGTTGTGTTTGTAGCACTGCTTTATCATAATTTTCGGACATGTTTTGCTACACATGGCATGACTATGAAGCGGTAGATTGTGTGCGTTTGAGAGAGAGAGAGAGAGAGAGCTTAGTCATCACTTATTTTGCATGGAATATGAATTTCCAACCATCAAGGGAGACCAAGAACATAGGGACAATTGTGGGAAGGAGATGTATGACTAAGAAAGGAGCAGAATAATTCACTACAAGACGTGGCCTGATATATCTCATTTTGACTTTTAGTTTGTACGTGTCTCTCTCTCACACATCCTTCTCTGATTTTTCTCAATTCAATCTCTTCCATACAATTTCTCCTATTCTATTTAAGCCATTCATACTCCTCTCTAATATTCCAGAACCCCAACTGGTACATATATTTATCTGGAGAGAAAAGCTGTCCTCAAGAAGGTAATTAACCTATTTTATCTTTTTCAGGAGAGAGAACTGAGATCACCTTGATTCTTCTCTCTCTCTTTTGGGCATTGCTCCACTCTTGATTTACATCTCTCCAGCCTTTTCTTCTTTATATTACCATGTACATATAATTTTATCAAGGCCTTCATATCAATATGTGTGTATGTACATTGCAGGTGTATTTGATATATTCCAAGTTTAAGAAAGCACACAGTATTGTTGCATGGTGAAAAGTGATACGCAATTACCATCCTTTTGCGCACAACATACATGTTATTGTTGCATGGTGAAGAAAAATAAATTTAGAAAGGTGGAACAGAGAATTCTTGGTATAACGCAAGGTAGCCTAGTCTAATCATGCTCCTACATTTTAGGTTCAACGTTCAAATAAACCTATCGCCACTTAACGTTTTCTAATTTTTACCGCTCTCTTTTAATATGTGATGAGTTGGTTTTCCTAATTTTGTGATGAGCTATAATAGTATTCAAATTAAGCTTGTTATAGTCCTCAAGTCCTAAAGCTTTTGATGAATAGTTACACTTTTAATTTGGTTAGAACGTTTTTGAGTTTTGACAACCTCTCTCTCTCTCTCCCTCTCTCTCTCTGTGCAGTATGAATGAAGTTTATTTTCCTTACTTTGATCCTGACTTTGACAAGCTCCCGGAGAGGATAAATGGCCCCATGTAAGCAAAAATTTAAGCCTTTAATCCTAATTCCTAAATCCACCATTGCACATCCTAATGATCACTAGATAGAAATTCCCAGCCATTATTGATTTACCCAATTATCATGTTTTGCCTTGCAGTTGCAGAGTTTGCATTGACAATGAAAGCATGGATGATTGCACAGTAGTAAAGGTACGTGAGTTTAAAAGAAAAAGAAGGGTCTCTCTCTACGATGCACGAAGCTAATTAACAAGGTCGCTTGTGTAATGTGGTGTAGGTTGATAGCGTGAACAAGCAGGGCCTCCTCCTAGAAGTGGTGCAGGTGTTGACAGACCTCAATCTTACAATCTCAAAGAGCTACATTTCTTCTGATGCAGTGTGGTTCATGGATGGTATGTATGACCATTTTTATTAGTTCTGATTATGTTCTTATAATTAATTGATTTTATAGACTTTTAATGGTTCCCAATAAAACCCATTACAACGATTTGTGATTCAACTTCTTGCTGATCGAATTAATGTATGTAAATTTGCAGTTTTTCATGTTAAAGACGAGCATGGCAACAAACTCACAGACCAGAAAGTCATTAACTATATCAAGCAGGTAATTTAATTAGTTCCTTCTTGTGATATTGTCATTATCATTTACATTTTTTTTTTTTTTTTATAGAAATGAAATTGAAAATTATAGAAACAGTGAGAACTCGTGGTTGTCATGTAGTTTTGAATTGGTCACAACAGATTTTAAAAACAATTATTTTTATTTTTATTTTATTTTTTCAAGAGAAATACACATAATTTAGATTCTAGGAAATTAAAGTTTAAAATAAACTCAATCATATTTTTAGTTATAAAAACACAGTGTAACAATAACCGTCCAACTCTAAAATGCATATGGATAATACTTGTTACACATAAATTGTTATATACATCCTATTTTTGAATTGATCAAGTCAAAATTTTAAAATTCAAAATTATAATTTCAGTTTAAAAATAAAGTGTGCATAAAACTGTATGTAACCATTTGTAAGTATTTTGTAATAAACACAACTCAATGCATATATACCCCCGCTCCAAGAACTGTTAGCATACAATACCAGAGGTAAATGTTACCACGCAGTTGATGATATTCACTTTCTCGGATAGGAATTTTTGTATTCATGAAAGCACTAACATATGTAGGAAACTTTGCAGGCCATAGGTACAACAAGGGAAACCCATAATTCGGCCAAGGCAAAGACCTATGCAAATATGGTATTCAGTCCTGAACCCAATAACAATAATGAGCACACAGTCATCGAAATGAGCGGAACAGATAGGCCTGGTTTATTTTCCGAGCTATCAGCTGCCTTAGCAGACCTCCATTGCAACATTGTGGAGGCTCATGCATGGAGTCATAATGATCGCTTGGCTTGTGTTGCCTACATTTCAGACCAATCCACTCACACCCCAATTGAAGATCCCAATCGCCTTGCAAGTATTGAAGATCACCTCACTACAGTCCTTCGAGCCACAATAACCCCAACCCCTACTACGAACCAGCCCAACCAACAAGAAGCTAAGACCGCAGATTTTCTTGGAGGAGAAGGCGCCGTGACCAATGTCGAACGCCGCTTGCATCAGCTCATGCTCTCGGTTAGGGACTTCGAGGGGCCGCCATCTAGGACCGTGAGCTTGCCAACGACACCATCAGATTCGGAAAGTGATGAGGAGGCCGGGATGAAGACAACGGTGAAGATTGAGAGTTGTGACGAAAAGGGTTACTCCATTGTGAACATAAATTGCAAGGATCGACGAAGACTCATGTTTGATACAGTGTGCACGCTTACTGACATGCAGTACGTGATTTTCCATGCTTCAATAAATTCAGATGGAGGTTATGCCTTCCAGGTATGTATGGTTATACATAAGCTAAGCTAGTTGCATACATGTAAAAGCTATCATGTTTATTACTGCAAAAGGTTCCAGGAATACTAGATTTTTGATTCAAGATTATATGTTACATGTGAAGTAGGCAATTGCTAGTTGCACGATGCTACAAATACAATAGGTTTCGTAACTTTCTCACAAATTATTAAGATAATAGATTATAATTAGTGCAATATCATTTTCACTGTATCTACGATTGATATCATGTTTATTGAATATTAATCTCAATCGTTACCCAAGTTGAGAGTCTTTTGACTCATTGTTGCGAGTTAGCATGCAATGTTTCTAAAACATAATTTAAGTAAACATGTTTTGGCTAAATTAGCACTACAATGTTTATGGAGACTGATACTGTTGATTGCAGGAGTATTTCATCCGACACTTAGATGGGTGTGCCATGAGTACAGAGTGCGAGAAACAACGAGTAATAAAATGCTTAGAGGCCGCCATAGAGCGCCGGGTTTGTGAGGTGAGCACTGCCTTAAACCATTAAATTAAACCAGTACTCAAATTCCATCCTTGTTGCCATAATCCTAATTAGCTTTTTGGTTAATTTGCACAGGGAGTTCGGTTAGAATTTTGTGCAGACAATAGGGTAGGCTTGCTCTCTGATATAACTCGGGTTCTTCGAGAGAATGGTCTAACCGTTGTCCGAGCAGATGTAGAAACGCAGGGAGAGAAGGCCATAAATGCTTTCTATGTGAGGGACATGTCAGGGAATAAGGTAGACATGGAGTTCATAGAGTCGATGAAGAAAGAGATGGGTCCAATAGCCCTTCAAGTCAAGAATGACACAATAAGACCAAGCTCGCCTGAAAGATCTCGTTTCTCTTTTTCACACATGTTAAAAGCGAGTTGTTTATCTCTAATAACTTTATTACTATCAAGTAATCCATGTAAATATAGCTAATTCCTAGCAAGGCCATTCTACAGATGGAATTTGCTTTTAGGGTTGTAAATAACTATGATTTAATTAAAAAAAATGCAGTAGTGCAGACTGTGCAGATGCCAGTCGTTAGACTAAGAATTATGTGGAATGGACTGTATATTAATAAACATATATTGTACAAAAATTGTTAGATACTTTTGGAATATAATCACATTATACTTTCTCATTTCACATCAATAATAAATCTCACTATGAGCCTAATTATCGGGATTTACAATTATGTGAAAGGATGGAGGAACACTTGAGGAAATTATTTCAAGTTGTAAATAAAAGGAATTATGATCATGGCTATACAATTTTGAATGGGTAGATCATGGCCATTCAATTTTGTATATGTCAAATTGCGAGAATATGCATGCATCTATGGATGCTAAGTGTACTATTCTAAAGTCAAAATTTCATTGTGATAGGTTAGTAGACCGTCCATCTACTTCAACTAGAAGAATTGTTTAGTAAATAAATTATCACAATAATGACAGTTTTAGAAATTTTTTCTAAGGCAATCATTAAGAAGTTTAAATTATACAAATTTAATAAAAAGAGAACTATATTATATTGACATTACAAAAAAAACCATAGAAATACATGAAATTTTATAATTTTCTTCTACTAACAAAATGAAAAAAAAAAAAAAATAAAATAAAAAGAGACTAATGAGAGATAAAGTGAGAATTAAGAATGCTGAGATAAGAATAATACTGTAAGAAAGAGTCTAAAATGATGATAGGCAATAGAAAAGTGGAGAGAGAGAGAGAGAGAGAGAGAGATGATACCTACTACGACCATAAGCTGAGTCATTAAGAAGAGTACAGCTGCTGGTGCTATCAAAGGTAGCTCACGGTCATAATATCTATTTTGGTGCTTTTTTTTAGAAAAAATGAAATAAGAGATTATTTTTATGAAATGTGTAGAACGAGTTACAAATTTAAATGGTTAGAAATTTTTATTTTTGAATGGGTTTATTTATTAAATATTTTGTTTATTTGTTTTTTGTTTAGCCTAATTTTTAAAATTGTGCTAAGGACACAACAAATTGTTACAATAGTTGGGTTGTCAGTTCCTCATGGGTCAAAATAAAATTATAGACTAGCACCCACCACAGTCAAACACAATGGTAATGTGAAAATATTGTAAGATTTTGTTGTATCTATAAAATTTTTCTAATTTTTTAATATTGTTATTTGGGCTTCTATTTTCATTATTACTATTACTTGTTTAAGGGGTTAAAGATTATGTTTGGGGGGTTAAGATTAATTTTATTGAACCAAAATTCTTGGGATTTTTAGGTTAAAGTTTTCAATATATATATTTTTAGGGTATACAAATCATATTAGTTTTTAAAATAACTATGTATGTAAATTATATTTTTTAACACCTTGGCTTACCTGTAAAGCCGCCGCTAGATCTCATCATCAATAGGCGATAACTCCGAAAACCACAGTATATCACTACAGTTACGAGCATCGACATATTTGTGATCTTCTCAGATGACGCCCATATTCTCTACACCAAAGCTAATCTTGCAAATAATGTTGAACTTGAGCCTAGAAGATCAGAAAAATTACAGCTACTATATACATACACACATACATACACACACACACACATATATATATATATATATATATATGAGAACAGAATTTTCTTCACTAAAGACTCTCTTCAGTCTTTCTCTGTTTCCTTTTATCTTTCTCTGTTTTTCTTCTATTTCTTCTTCCTTGCTTTACATTGCTTTTCAAAATTGTGGTCCCCCATGCAACAGATAAGATAAGAGTTATACACTCGAATCATATTGGCACAAAGTAACCCAAGAGCTCCACATACACATGGCATTGACGACAGAGCCAGTTATGGACCACAGTGATCGACATGGAGCACCACCCAAAAAGTAAGTGGTATCTGTTTTTTGCTACGTACGGTGAGAGATCTTCAAAAATTCATGCCAAGAGAATAGTAAGAATAAATTGCTTGGCAGCAATGTATTGCACGTGTCAATTAATATGGATATTTAATTCCTCAAGTTTCCCATTGATGTCAAGGGTTAATATATAGTTGACAAATGAACAGAGAGAATAAACTTTTCACCTGAAGTAAAAAGTAACGTTACATACACAAATTATTTTATACTATTTTTATAAACGGCTTATGTAACTTTAGTAATTTTTAAATAATTATTGATAAACATAAATGTGATATTAATAGTGGACCCATATTAGAACTAATAAAAATTTGTCACATCAGTAATTTATAAAAATATTATAAAATAATTTGTGCCTATAATATTACTCTTAATAGTGAACTCATATTAGAACTAATAAGAATTTGTCACATCAGTAATTTATAAAAATATTATAAAATAGTTTGTGACTGTAGTATTACTTTTAAAGTAAATTTCTCCAGTCTCCTTCCTATTGGTATGCTCATTATTACAAAAGTAAATTTTACCTTTATTTTTCTACGAATTCGTACACTTCAAATAAATACCTAGTTGGAGATAAAAAGAAGAATAAATGTACATATCTACCAATTGTACCATTATCTTCATGCAGACTTGATTGAGTTAACCATTTGATTTCAATCGTACTACTATTAGGAATCTCTTAAATGCTTTACCCTCCTTGACGCAGGAAAATAAACACAAAAGAGGGAAAAAGCTTCCTAACTCCGCTGAAATAAAGGAAAAACAATAACTCAGTGCAGAAAAGGAAAACACAAAATAGGAAAAAAGCTTCCTACACAAGCGTAAAGGGAAAATTTTCCCTTAGCCACAATAACACACACTAAGAGTTTTTTATTTATTTATTTTTAATGCAAGATATAAATTCTACTTTAACCTAATTTAAGTGTATATGTGTGTAAAGTTCTCTCCTAGAGACTTAAACCTCAATCCTTACTTTCCATACTCCACAAACGCTTATATTTGTAAAGTGACCATCGCACCAAGGATGTGCGGTGGTCACACACCAAGAGCTTTGACTCGTCTTGGCTGTTAGCTTTTAATTATTCAGACACTTAAACTTAACAATAGAATAATAATAATAATAATCAAGCATTTAAGTGTTTTTTTTAATAGTATTTCAATTGATAGTCCTATATTTTAAACAATTTTTTTCCTTTTTCTCAATTTCTTGATATTTCAATTTTAAATTGTGGGTTTATGTTATGAATTTAAATTTCAAAAAAAAAAAAACTTTGAAAATGGATAGAAAGTTGAATTTTACCTATATTTTTAAAAGCAATCAAGACAGTGAGATATATATACAAATTTGCAAATAAATTACTATACTCTTAATATTTTCAAATTGATTTATTTTCGCAACTTATTTTATAGTATTAACCTAGTTGCTAACCCGTGCGATGCACGGGAAAGTTTTTAGTAACTATAAGATTTTAGCAAATCAAATGCCTTAAAATTTGAAAATCTTAAAGAACTTACATTAGCACTCATAAATTTGTTTACAAAGCCAATGCTAAATAGATCTACCAATTGCATTCTCATATCCTCTGTCATTTGCAAGGTGAAAGGACTCTTTTGATTACGGTTTGCATCCTTCTATCCTTCAAAAGCTTTAAGAAGTGTCATGTGGTCACTGCATAAGAATGTGTATAAGGTTATACAAAATTTTGTCACTATAATCAACATCCTAAAGCTAATATCCAATCCAAAAATGTGTAACCAATGTTACATATTATAACAAAAACTCAAAGAGACAACAAAAACAGTCGTAGGTATATAAGAGAAAGAATCAGATCAAACATGTATTTCTATTTTTGCTTACTTTGAGATTGAATTTCAAGACTGAAACTTAAAATCCAGAATTCCAACAACAAAAGCACAGAAAAACCTCTCTATCTAACAAATAAAAAAACTCTACAGAAAAGTACCAACTTTGCTTTGAAAGAAGATCACAAAGACATCACAATAAAGAATGAGATGGAATTACTTCTTCAATCTACCATGCTTCCAATTAGTTAGTCTTCTTTTCCACTCTCCCAACCACAAAATCCAATGCTAACTTTGCATTTAGAGGAACTTATAATAATAATGATAATAAAGCAAACAACAAAAATGAAACTATTCGTCCTTTTCATCTAATATGTAACTTGATAGATGGTCTTAGGCACTTTTTGCACATAGATTCTTTAAATTGTATATCAAATTAGAAGAAAGAAATTATATGTAAAATATATATTTATATATATTGTAGCAATCATCATTGTGGGAGCAAGATTTCTAAATATGTATATATATATATATATATATATAATTTGCTCATGCGAGTTCTAGCTTTAAAACATTCAAGTTAAGTCTGTAAAAATCAAACTCTAGAAGATACAACAATGATATTGTTTATAGGTAAAGCACACATATAATCAACATGATCATTAAAACAGAGTAAAATTCAACCAACCTTCATGACTCTTTTACAATTTTATTTGGATTGTGTGTCTCAACAGCATACCAATGCAATTATTAATTACTTAAAATTCAAAAAAAAAATTATTTATACATGATAAGTTACAATTCAAATTGAGTTTCATGAGTTCTTTAAATGTAAACAGAACACTACAATATTTAGAAATTAGATGTACATAGACAAATAGTTAACCCTATACTAAAAAAAAAAATCAGAAATTTAGTACAGAGGCAAACGAATACCATACCTTTAACCTTGATTCGAATGGAGGAAAAGACTGAAGAGAAAGGCAATAAAAAAGCAGAAATTAATCAGGAATATTAAATCTAAATAAAAGTGAATGGAAGAGCAAAAATTAAGAATGAAACCTGCTTTAAAACAGCAAATGAATGTACAAAGAATTAAATCTGTTGCTGTTTGGTATTCATTGAAATCTGCTGTTTTAAATTTATTGCAGAGAAGGAACAACACAAATGTATAAAGAATTATAAACTGAACAGTCGTGATTTGGTTTGGCGCACAGAAAATATATATAATATTAAAAAAAAAAGAATAAACATTATCGCAAAAACTATTTATAAGATAATGGTTATAGAGTCCGAATTAAATTTGTTTATAGTTACAGATTTCTAAACAAATTTGACAAATTTGATTAAAAAAGACATGAACTTGTACAGAAGAGGTAGAAGGTTTGAAAAAAATAAAAAATAAAAAAACAGGGAACTGAAGAAGGCTGACGTTTTAGGTGCCCAAATAATTATTTAATCAAATAAATGATTAAGCTAAGCTAAATCAGATGTGCTAAAAAACCTAGATAGCAAAATAAAGCAAAACTTGAAGGTAAAGCAAAACCTGTAGGATTGTTATCAGATTTTGAAGGTTGGGAGTCTCTTCAATACATCTCCACTTTCTTACAAAACCTGTAGAATTTGAATTTCTATGAGTGTTTCCTTGACTTCAACAAAAAAGAATAGAGAGAAAAAGGGGTTAGGAATTGAAATCCCTAAATTGACAAAAAAAACCTAATTAAAGACGAAATCCTTAAATTGACAAAAAAACCTAATTAAAGACAATAGGAAAAGAGTTTATTCATAGATTGATTGAGAGATACCGAGAGAGAATGCTCTGATATGGAGGCTGGGTCGGAGATTGAAAACGTTGGCTCCCATGGTCGTGCCCTTGCAAGCTTTTTGTGAAATAGCTTGGATCTGCGTTTGAGAGAGTGTATAGGTTCTGCGTTTGATGAGTAATGTTGAAAGGAGGGGTGTTGGGTTTAGTTTTGTCGAGAGGAGAGGTTCTGCCTTGCGTGTTTTGGTTTCAGAGGGTTTTGGTTTTAGAATTACATTGGGGAAGAGTATTTGGTTTGTGAAAGGAGAGTATATATATTTAATAAAAAAGAAATAAATCAGATTTAAAAATTAAAAATTTATGACGTTTTTTTTTTTTTTGGTTTTGGTTTTATTTTTTTGGTTTTATTATTTATTTTTGGGGAAATTACACTTTACCCACCTGTGGTTTGCTCCAAAAATACTTTGCCTACCTGTGGTTTAAAAATTAGCACTTTACCCATCTGAGGTTAGCTCCAGTTATCTTCCATTACCCACCTCTGTTAAAAACAGGGGTAAATTTATATTTTTATTACCATTTTATGTCTCTCTCTTCTCAAAACATAAAAACTAAAAAATCAAAATAAAAGAAGATCTAAAAACTAGGTTTTGTCAAAATTAAAACTTAACTTTTACATCTTTTCATGAATCAACTTTTAGATCTTCTATTTTAACACATTAAAAATTGAAATTATGTGTTTCCTCACCTGAACCAAAGAATGGGAAAAAAAAAATCAATTAAGTTCACCAGGTCTTACTCTAAGAAGCACCACGGCCTAAGCTAAATTCACAGAAAGAATTCATCTAGACTAACCCAGTTCTTTCCTTCAAGCTAACAATAGAAAGAGGATGATGTGTATCTTGCAATCCCAGACATGAGTGCATATATAACTACCAGTGCAGTAACAAAGCTCCTCGGTTGTATGGATAAAATACACCAACCAACGCAAGCATAAAAATGAAGACAGTGCTGGAAATACAAACAAAGAATGAAGAGGGCATTTAGGACAGTGACGTGATAAACTAAGCTTCATGAATCTAAACAAAATATAAAAATAAAAAGATCCTTACAGAGTGAACAATTGGCTGCCAAAACCCAGGGCAGTAGCAAATAAGGATTTGTACTTTGAGAACCGGAAAACATCACCATAAAGATGCATAATTTCAATTTTTAATGTGTTAAAATAGAAGATTTAAAAGTTGATACATGAAAAGAAGATGTAAAAGTTAGGTTTTAATTTTTGTAAAATTTAGATTTTAGATCTTTTCCCTTGATTTTTTAGTTTTTTATGTTTTGAGAGGAGAGAGACATAAAAGGGTAACAAAAATACAAATTTACCCCTGTTTTTAACCGAGGTAGGTAACAGAAGACAAACGGAGCTAACCTCAGGTGGGTAAAGTATCAAATTTTAAACTACAAGTAGGCAAAATGTTTTTTAAGCAAACCACAGGTGGATAAAGTGTAATTTTCTCTTTATTTTTTAATATTGTGCTGACGTGAAAAATTGTGAGAGCTTCAAAAGTTTCGGTTTATATATATATATATATATATAGATAATCCTCCATTTATGGCAACAATGAATGATAACATATAAAACACATGTATTCTAAAGATGATACTGATTTATGCATTAAAAAAACTAGTTGTAGATTCCATGTGTTGTGCGTGATAATATTGTTAGGATGGTTTCATTAAATTTATTTTTTTGCAGTTTGGACGAATTTAATAAATAATAATGTATTTCATAATCATATTTTTATTTTTTATAAGGACAATTACAAATGTAATATATATAATTTTTTTCACACCAAAATGAAAACAGTACAATTTTTCTCTGGAATTCAAAAGATAGAAAAAATATATTAATTTTTTAATAAAAAATATTTATAACATTTTGTGTATCATTAAAAAGTATATAAAATTTGGAAATTATTATTTTTAGTTTTAAACAAACTTTTTCAAACCTAATTTTTTCTACTGTACAATAAAAAACACCGAGAAATGTATCAAAAAAATTATTAAAATTCAATCAAACTACAATTAAAATAAAAAAGAAAGGAAAAAATAAAACTCATATCAAAGTCAAACTCATTCTCCCAAATATGTAAAACATTTCAAACGTAATGTGATCAAGCCAAATATCCAATACATAATCAAATTCAAAATTTTTTATAAGGTTTTGAAGTAATGCTATAGAAATATGTCACTATTCCCAGGAAAAAAGTGTTGGTTATTGCTTTATACATAATGATTGTAACTCATTTTTCATAATTAAAAAAAAAAAACCAAGAGTACAAAAGGGGAAACGAGTAGAGAAATTTTTGAAAAAAGAAGAAGTATTGTCTTAATATTGTCATAATCTAATCCAACATGTGAAAAATGAATAGATAAATAAATAATTTTAAACTCAAAATTGAATTTATTTTCTTAAAAATCTCAAAGAATACACTAATGAGATTAGGAAGTTGAGCAATATAAAATATTCATAAATGCTTAAAAACAATTACTCAAGCACCTAATACATCATAAAATAAAGACATAACAATTTGGTACTAATTTGTTAAACAAAATATTTACAAACAGTGAAAGGAAACTGCACAAAGATCATAATCTTCAACTGTACTAATTGTTCTTCATCATATTGTCCAGACTATCTTGAAGTTTTCCAAATAAACTAAAACTTGACAACAATACAAAATATGAATATATTATAATATGATTTTTCTCCAAATCTAGTCAACAACAATAAAAGTATTTAGTGTTGTAAATAATATGAAAAACAAATACTTGCATCAAGGAACACATATAGGTTAGTCAATAATAAGACAATGAGAGTACAAGCTTCATAAAAAATCCAACAAAAAATGAAAATTTTTTTTTGAGAGAGAGAGAGAGAGAGATAACCTTATTGTGTAGGAAAATAAAATATGCATAAAATGGGAGAGACTGACAAATTTATAGTAAGAGAATGAGAATAAGAAGAGCCAAAATAAAAGAAAATAAAGGGGCAAAGTTATATGTAAAGTTAAAACCGTTTAAGAGGAATATATATAGATAATACTTAGTTATAACATTAAAATTAACGTAGATGAATATGTAAAGTTAAAACTGCTTAAGATGAATTTGTAAAGTCAATGTATTTATATATTTAATATTGTCAAAAAAAATTAAAGGTAAAAAATAAATACAAAAAAAATAATGATGTGGCAATGCAATGACGTAGATGATGAGGTGGCTTAAAAGGAATGTAACGACAATAAATGCTATACTTCAGTTTTTAGATATATATAAATTTAGACTAACCATATGTGTTGGGTTTTTCCTGCCACCTCAAAGGGTTTGACCCAAATTTGGTTTAGCAAGATTACAAAAGGATTGGTAGGCTCTTTCAGCTGACCCAACAAGCAGGGCCCCCCCAAAATTTTTGAAAATTTCTTTTTATTGCATAGAAATATTTAATATTTTAATAATTAGCCCCCCAAAATGGGACTTGGCCCTCCTAAATATTTGTGTTGGTCCAATAATATTCTTAAAAAATTGTCCAAATTGTCTATTAGTTATAGAGAATGTATTATTTCTCAAATTTATTTTTTATGGTAAAATGTGTTCTCCTGTCTCTTAAAGTTTTGAATCATTCGTGTCTTTGAATACTTCATTAATTCAATTGAAATTTTTTTACTCACAATGGTAGGCAATTTGGTAACTTATATTAATTGAAAATGAAAATTGTAAAGATTTCACTATAGAAGATGGTGAAAGATTAATTTAATTCTATGAAACATTTAATTTTAAGGATTTCATTATGAAAGATACTAATTTCTATGTATGTGTATAGATGCATGTGTTTGTGTATTTGTATGAAATTTTGTATAGACTAATCAATTAGTAACACAAATTAGCTCTCCAAACAAAAATTTCTGACTCCGCTCCTGTCAATAAGTTTGTCAATTATTCATAGGTGACCAAAGTCATGGACAACATATTGTCTACCTCCCTATTGAACATCAAACAGAGAGAAGGAAAATCTTTGAAGTCCTAGCTATTTGACCAATTTCAATAAGGAACTCCTACAAGTTGACAAAGCATATGAGAAGGTTGTTCTAAACTCTAGTAGCATTTATGGGCTACAACCTAGCTAAAAAGTTCCTTTTCTTGCTCTAACACAGAACATTATCCAGCATGATGTAGTTAATAACCAAAGCTCAGAAATATATCAATGGGAAGGATCCTTTAAATTCTAGAGAGGTTGGTAGCAATGGAGGAAAAAAAGAGGAAGAAAAAAGGAGATGATCAAAGATCTGAATCTCAATCTAAATCAAAAGCCCCTAGAGCATCAGAAAAACCTTCACATTAAGGGAAGAAATTTGGGGCCCCTAATAGCTAGTTCTTGAACTAGACTCCTTTCAACACACCTTTCAACACAAATTTGTTCAAGTTCTCATGTAAATCAAGTACAAACCCAGACTTAAATGATTGGGAAAGCTTAAAACGCATCTGGATAAGAGATCAAAAAACTATTATCACTTCCACTGTACAGTGATCATGGTCATAACATCGAAGATTGTTTTGACCTAAAAGAGAATATGGAAGCTCTAATTAGGCAAGGACAAATCTAGAAGTTTGTTGGTCAAAGGCAAGAAGGCCGGTCAAAGCAAGATTCAGACTGGGGTGGAACACAAACCAGCGAAGACTGAAAATACGTCTTAATGAGAACTTGAAGTTGATGCGTTGGAATTGCAACATCCACATGATGATACCCTAGGATGCATGGACACTTTATTTAGGATGTCGTATGTACCCTTGTCGTGTCCGTGTCATTCTAGTGTCGTACTTGCCGTTTTATATTATAATTTTTAAAAAATTGCTCGTGTTATTGTGTCATAATCGTACCTGTATTCATTCTTGTACGTGCATCCTAAAATTGATGCTTTAGTTGTCACTACCAATTTCTAAATACAAGACTCGCCGGGTCCTAGTGACAATGGTAGCTTAATTGATATTCTTTGTTGGCCAACTTTTTGGAAGTTACATATCGATAAGGATAATATGCAACCTTAACCTTATCCTTTGTAGTTTTCACTAGGAAATAAAATTCATCCTTAAGAGTTGGTGACTCTCTTGATCACAATCAAGACTTACCTTGGCAGATCACAAAAATGGTGGACTTCTTGGTCATTGACTAGCCATTAGTGATTATTGAACGACCTACTCTCAATCATCTTAGAGTCACCTACCAGTTGTTGATGCATATTCCGATTGAGCAAGGAGTAGGAAAGGTGCGAGGTGATCATGCCAAAGAATGCTACTTGGCCTCCCTTAATGGAGACTGTCCAAAGGAAGCCCTCGTAGAAGAGCAGTGATAAGTTAACCAACCAAGAGCTAGTATGGGTAATTGGAAAAAATCTGTCTAGACAATTAATTTGCAGCTTGAGCAGAAAACCCAGATGGAGGCTCAACTACCAAAATACTGTTTTATTTATTTATTTATTTTTATAAATAGTTCAAAATTCAAGCTACCCCAAACCTTAGTTATGGTTTTTAAATTTTTTTTTATAATTTTTATAATTTATTAATATTTATAAGTCAAATATGCTAGAACACAACGAGATAGATGATTTTTTCTGCGTATTATATTAGTTTTAATTTGAACCTACCATTGAAATTACTTCTCTACTCACCAATAACAGCCGTAACAATTTGCCATTTTTTGTGGACATAATATCTCACTTTTTTATAAAAGAATTATAAAATTTTGGAAAATAGAAAAAAGAATCCTAGAATAGGGCCAGTACATTGTATCGATACATTGGAACAACGGAAGACAGAGGCTATTTTGTGGAGTGCCGCTGATTGCGCTTTCCAAAAGGGGTTATGTAGACATTTGATAGTGTTGGGATTTTTCTATTTAGGAGAGAATTTGACAGAGATCCAATATTTTAGACGAGAGTAGGAGAAACTACAGAGCACACAAAGAAACTGGAAAGTACTCAGATGAATGGCCGATAAGGGTGAAATATACAAATTTACAATGGTAATGGGCCAGTGCCACCACGAGAGAGCTTCTATTTGTTATAATCATTAACCAATACCACCGAAGGGGCCTCACAATTTTTAGGCTTAACTGGCTTATGAGGCCCAAATTTTTTTTTTTTTATAAAGTGCATTATGTTGTGGATTGGATTAAATAGATATAGGCATGGTAGAATTGATAGGATCATGTCTGTGCACTATTTCCAATTCAGCCGATCGGGCCTGGGCTTCGTCTACTTTTTTTTTTTTTTTTTTTTTTTTTTTGTGGTAATTTTGTATACTGTTAGATTTCATGTGACATGAAGAATATATATTTCGGTTAAGATTAACAAAAAAAAAAAAACATTTCTAATAACATATATAATATCACATTATTTAAATTTTAAAATAATGTTCAGATTTATAAAATTTAATTTTGGACAATTAAATGGAGAGTATATACCAAACACTAAACAACAATCTAACCAATACTTCATCATATGAGCACCAGAAAATGACATTTTTCTTTCCCATTCATTATTTTTTTTAAGTACTTATCCACTATGGCATTTTCCAGCTATACGAGTCACAGGATTTGAGAGAGAGAGAGGGTGGAGAGAAAAAAGAACCAAAAAAAAAATCTAGTCAAGTTTTACATCTAATCTCCTAAGCCATACAGAGTGTAAAATCATATGAAAAACATCAAATCTTTTAGGTGGCTGGTTCAACATAAAATGCCTCCTCACAACCCTTAACCCCTCCTTAAGCCTCCTATACTTCTCTTCCGGAACTGCCCTCAACACATTCTTCAGTCTTGGGATATCCGACACATCAACCTGAATCGAAAATTCCTCCCACTTCAATACATCACTGAAGGGCAACACATAATTCTGTGACAAAATCACAGGCACACATTCAGCATAAATGGCTTCCACAATTCTTGGGCTGGCCACTTCATGCCCACTAGGACATAGACAGAACTTAGACTGAAGCATAAAGGAGTCGTAGTCTAAGTCTTTGGACAGGTACTCATAGACAAGCAGAACATTGTCACGGTTTTTCCAATGGTTTAGTAATATGGGTCGGATCGGGCCGTGGATTCCGCCGGCAAAGAAAGCAAGATAGGGACGTGAGGCATTGTCCGGTGGGGGAGTGAGTAGTTTGGGGGATACATTGCCACCATAGAGGTGTATTTCTGGGAGGCTAACGTCTTTTTGAGGGTTGAAACCTTCGGAGGTGTTGGCATTGCAAAGGACTCGGATGGATGTGTTGTAGAGGAAAGGGTTACCCTTTGATGCATGGGGACCCTGCAATTTTTGGAAATGGTTAGTTGCTTCGTTTAATTTCTTTGTAAACCAAGAAGATATAACCTTCCAAGAAGTATTTTAGCTTTCTACTTAAATTCAAATACTGTACATGCTTGTATTAACCAATACAATAGAATTATCTTTCTTAAAGATAATTAAATTCAATCAAGCCATGTGTTTCAATTGTGAAATGGTACAATGTATAGGAACTAAATTTAGGATCCTATTAGTGGGTGTTTTTATTTACTTTTTTGCATGAAGTCAAACAACTTTCAACTTAAAGTTATATTTTTATTAGTTTTTTTTTTCTTTTCTTTTCTTTCTGTTTCTTACTCAATATGACATGATCTTTTAAAAGTCTATTTTTATTAGTTCTTTTTCTTCTATTTCTTACTCAATATGGCATCCTTAAAAAGCAAAAAAGACATCATTAACAAAAGCCAAACTATATCTAAAAAGTTGGCCAAGCTTGGCATTCCACTTGTGAAAATCATGAAGACAAAAGGGACAGACAGTGACATACACACAAAGCCGCAAACACTATTAGGTGTCAGAAACAGCAGAATCCTAATTCCTAGGGACAAAATTGAAGGACCAAGAAAACGAAAAGGAGAGAAAGGCAAGGTAGAAAGGAGCTTACCCAATCATGACAAGCAAGCATGAAGTGGTCAGCACCACGGGTTCTATTCCAAAAGGGGTACTTGGTAGAAACGAGTCTGACATAATCAGAGACAAACCGCCTTAGTGGGGCTACGTCGTGAGAGAGAGGTGTGTAAAGGTATCTGACCATCCAAGTCACGCTGAAGGGCATGAAGTGAACATGGGCCCTTTGTGGATCCTTGGTCTTGAACCTCTTAGCCACGGCTCCTTGCTCCATCTCATGGATGAACCTCCCTTCCACGCTATAGATGTCTTTGCATGGTCCATCGTGGGCTATCGGTGGCTCGCCTTCTGTGTACATGTGCACTTTGAATCTTCTCTCCATCTCCATGTAGCTCCTGTCGTTTTTGAAATTCATCAAGGGTAAACATGTCAATCTACGTATCTTTCAATTTTCTACATGATGATCATGCATGATGGGCGTTTGAGTGATTTGGCATTTGGCTACTGCGACACTACTCTTTTTTTTAGCTGAATTACTGCGACACTACTCTAGTAGCTAGAATTGAAGGTTGTGAAAAACCCCGAAAGTCATATAATAACCTTCTAGCTAGCTTGTGTTTCAGGGTTAATCATTATATGTTACATCAATGTAATCAATAGTCTCTCATAATTAAAAAAAAAGTGTAATCAATAGTCATTGTGTGTATATATATATATATTTTTTTTTGAGAAAGAATAGTCATTGTATACTAAATCATAGTTCTGTTCTGTTCTATTCCTATCAAAGAAAAAAAATCACAGTTCAGCGTCTAAAACTTATTAATCAACTGCATGCATGATAATAATAAATAATGGTTTTTATGATAATAATATTAATGGCTACGACAAGTAAAAAACTGTTAAGAATTGTGATGGTTTAAAATGATTTTTTTACTTTCTCAAAAAAAAAAAAATGATTTTTTTAATAAATAAAATATCCAAACCTCTTCGAGTATTAATAACCAAGAGTTAGACAACATTTACAGAATAAGAAAATCATGCGGTGCATAAGTTGCATTATACCTTGCTCTTGCATAAAATATAAATTTCTTGTGCAGATTTATGTGTGGAGTAGTGACGTATATGAGTGCATTGAATAATTTCACATAGAGAAATTATGGGCTGAAACTTAATTATATTATAGGGAATTAATTGACAAAAACTTTGTTGGTCCCGAACAAAGTGAGGTTGAGCACTTAATTTTCAAGTAAGAGAGTATCAGATGGATCTAATTGAGTAAAAAGTTACACTATTGACTATTGTACTGTACTGAATTCATCTTATTTAGCACACTAGCTAGCCAGGTAATTAACAGATGGATTAATTGGTGATTTCAGTTTCACATATATCTTTGATGGTTCCAGCCCATCTATGCAAATTAATCAACTTGTACAAGTGTGAAAGCGTCAGATACTATTAAAATAAAATAATGCCATAATTAGATTTAGACACAATTAAAAACAATGCTAGCTTTCCCTCTACATGCAGTTGCAAATCAAAATTTCAATTCAAATGCTTCTACAACTTTCAGATAAACTTGCAAACTAAGGATTTGGTTACAACTGTTGTATTTTATTTGAATTCATATAATGTCTCATCCCTATATTTTATCCTATTTCCAATACCAATGATTCAGATTTTATTTCATTAATTAACCGTTTTATATTTATTTATTATGTTAAATTTTTTTTTGGGGCGTGCTTGCATGCGTGGTCCAATACCAACAGAGTAACCGTAAGAGAAGTGGGATATTAATTTGACTTTGGAGCATTGATAAAAGAGTAAAAGAAAAGGTATGGGCACAAAGTATATGAAGTACCCATTACATTACAATAAGTAGCAAAGCCCCGCTTTTCCAATAGCTATGATCGCCCGGACCACACACAGAGACAGAGACAGAGACTGAGAGAGAGAATGTGTATTGTTTGTGGACTGACTAATAACTGTGATCTGTGAAACGGTGAAAGGAATTTAGTGAGTGCGCACTTCACACACCTTAATTAGCTAGCTAGCGTTTATCACAAGAAATTCTCTCATAATTAATAAAAACCCATACCCAAACCACTTATCAAAATAAATTAACGGTGACTTACAAGCAAAGCAGTTTTTCAAAACTTTCGACGCTTTAAATTCTGCCTTTTCATTATATACTAGTATATTTTTTAAAATCTATGTTTGAAAATTAAATTAAAAAAGAAAAAAGAAAAGAAAGAATGGCTTACTGGTAAAAAGCGGTGGGGTTGCGATAAACACGATCGGAGGGGACGAAATCGGTGGCGTTGAGGGACATTGCAGAGCGGTTGCGCTTTGAAGCTGCGGTGGCTCTTCGAATCGAAGCTCGCGCTCGCGCTAATCCTAGTTCAAGCTCTTTCTCTCTGCTCAGTTTCGCTTGCTTTCTAATTATTCTCTGTATTTATTTACATAACATCAGGATAAAAACCGATTTTAACGGTTTTGGCCTTTTGGTTTAACAAATTCAAACACAGAATCAATGTGTGTGAGAGAGAGAGAGAGAGAGAGAGAGAGATTGTAACGTACTGGTACGGTTCGGTTGGGGTTGAAAGCAGTAGTTGTAGTGGTAGAATCGGAACGGAGAGGTGTGACATGATCGTGAGTGGTGAGCTTTTGCTGTAACTCAAGCAATGGAACTGAGTACTCGGTGGACTTGGAATTAGCGTAGAACGTTCTCATGAGCTCACAGAAATGGCTCGAGAGAATCATAACGACGAAGATCGAAGCCACGCACAGCGACGATAGTAAATGAAGCGAATATCCATGGCAACTTATTATTCTCATTTCTCAGAGTGTAGTGTTACTGTTTGGTTGCTCTGATTTTGTTTTCCCGAGAAAAAAAAAAGGAAATGGAGGGAGAGGGAGAGAGAGAGAGATAGAAAACGAGATAAAACGGTTTGGAAAAGTGCAATGATCACAGCTCACTAATTAAAGACGAAAAGTGAGAAGCTACTGAGTAGGAAATTACGGATTTGACCCTCATGTGCTAACTAATAAGTTCGCAACTAAACGCGTCGTGGCTAGAAGTGTTTGTTTGGGCTTTCCCCTAACTTCTTTTCCCGCCAGATAGCTATTGCTATTTCCCCACTTTTTTATTTTTTGGGCAAGTTCTATAAAAAGAGACAACAAAATAAGTCTATCAAAGAAAAGCAAAATTCGAGAGAGAGAGAGAGAGAGAGAGATTTTGGCTCTTCTAAAGATCTATTTAGGTGCCAATTACCAAATATCTCTTCATATCCACCATAGGTGCTCTTTTGGTATCAAAGAATAAAATGATTATAAAAAGACTTATCATGTGTACAGGCCATAATAAATAAACATAATAAATGATATACAATCATTTCCAAGTTTTATACACTACTGCTTAGTATTAACGTGAAGGTTTCTTTTACTGCTCAAATAGGTCTCAAATGTAACTTATGCAGGTAGATTTTAATTAATTTTGATCCATAGAAACTCGTAGAGGGTCTATATTATAATAATTTTAAATTTAAAGAGGTGGACATTAATGAAATCCAAGATTTATTATGCATTTGTCCCTTTATTTTTTAAAGGGTCATGTTAACGAGTGCTCTTAGGGCACTCATTAATAATCAATTTTAGGAAAATTTTGATGCCACTTTTATGAAAAATGAAAAAAGTTGTCATAATATTAATTACTTTATTTTCATTTCCCATAAAGACTTTCTTTAAATGGATTATTAACCAGTGCTCTAAGGGCACTCGTTAGCATTTTCCTTTTTTAAATTACTAACCTAAAATTTAAGTCAATCATTTTTTAATCTAAGTTTTAGTAAACTCTCTGAGGCACATCAAGTCTTCATTTTAAATTTGGGTTTTTTTTTTTTTTTGAGAAACTTTTAAATTTGGGTTTCAGTTAACTTAATTAGTAAAATATTTTGTTGTTGAATAAGAGATTTGAGATTCAATCCCCCCGCCTACACCAGAAAAACCAATTGGTATCTTAGTTTAATGATAAAAAACAATTATTAGGAACGGCCATATGTTGAAACTGTCTCTTTAAAAAAAAAAAAAATTCATCTCAAATAAATGTTACATGGTAGTCCTTAAAAGTGAAATTGGTTGAATTAAGTTAGTGGTGGTTACAAAATATTACTGGGATAATACTTTTCTTAAAAGTGAAAATAGTTTAAGATCAACATTAACTATATGCAAATGTTGTGATTTCAAATTAAAAGTTCACCTCAATTGAATGCAAGCACTATGCTTTTTGTGCAGGCTGCAGTCATTACACTCCATGCATACAATGTGAGATGGAAGTAGAGGATCTATGGCCATTATACTGAATATGAGTGAGACGTATAATAGGGTGAAATAGGTTTTCCTTAAAATAATCATAAAGAAGTTGGGTTTTCAACATATCTAAATTGATTGAGCTATATTTTGTCTAACTTATCATATTCCTTATTGATCAAGGGAGTGTCGAAGAACTACATCATTCCGACACCAGGACTTCGACAAGAAGATACATTGTCCTCATATTTGTTTCTACCTTGTTTTGAAGTGCTCACCTCTTTGATCCAAATGGCTAAAATGGATAGTCTTATTATAAGAGGAGTAGAGTTAACTTCTTGTAGTTGTTTATGACCTGTTTGGATGGAGAAGGAGTGGAGAGAAGTAAAGTAGAGTTGACTAAAAATAAACTAATTTTGTACTAAATTTACCCTACTTTACTCTACTCCCCCTCCTTTCCTCTCAATCCAAACAGACCATAATAGTAGAGTTAAGATAGCAGATTGTGAATGATTTTATATCCAAATTCAAGTTGGCTTCTTGTAACCCATCTTGATCGAGTTCAAGGGGGTTGTTAAAGTGCAAGTTAGAATAGCCTATAAATAGGCTCAAGCTCATTACTTGTACAATTAATACTCATCTTACTTACATATTACTCATAATTACTTTTGAGTGGGAGTTGTGACTATAAAAATTCTTTTTACACAAACTTGTGACACAATTGAATAATATACAATTATTAACAAATTATGCCTAAAATACTGATAATTGTTGGGAAGAGCTACGGTTAGACATACAAGTGTCTTTTGCTGGTATTGTTTGAAGATCTAAAGTTTTTTATTTTTTTTATTTTATTTTTTATAAATTCAATAGTAACTTACAATGAGGAGAGAGATTCTGGATGTCTTTGTAGGAAATATTTGAAGGCTCTTGGTGTTTAAGGATCAAAAGCTGAATTCAGTTTACAAATGACATGATTTATGTCAATACTTTAGTGTTAAAATGACTGCAAAATCTATTTTCCAATATGCAATATTATTATAGCTTATGTAAGATTGAACTAGAAAACCAAAAAATTGAATGGGTATCAGGGTATGCAGAGTAATTGAACTATTGATTATAGTAGTCTGATTTTAGCAGTTGGCTTAGATTAATTTGTTTGTACGTATCCTTGGTATTAAAAAAATTGGTTTTATTTTACTAGTTATGTTTTGACAGCCACCATAGCTGCATCTCTCTTTTTATTAGGGTGTGTTTGTTTGGAGGTGAAATAGGGTAGATGAAAAACTATGAAAAGAAAATGAGAATGAAAACTTTTTTGTAATGTGTTTGGTTAGGTCGAGAGGAAGGAAAATAAATTGTGGGACCTACGTGTTTTCTTTCCTGGTCTACCAAAAAGTTTTCTCTCCAAAATGGAGAGAAAATTGAAAAGAGAAATTGGACATCATTTTAGACAAAAATGCCCTCTTCTTCACACTTTTTTTTTCTTCCTCCGGACGTTGCTTCTTCTACTTGTTATTTTTCTTTTTTCTTTTTTCTTCCTCCTGCACGTTGCTTCTTCTACATCTTTTATTTTTTATTTTTTATTTGTTATTTTTAATTGGACAGGCTTGTCCAGTGCTCATATTCTTTTCTTTTCTTTTTTTCTTTTGTGTTTTCTTCTGCTTCTTTCTTTTTTTAATTGGGCAGGCTTGTCCAGTACTGCTCATATATATTTTTTTCTTTTGCTTTCTTTTGTGTTTTTTTTTTTTTTTTTTTTTTTGTTTAGATGTGATTTTTTTTTTCTTGGATATGCTTTTTATTTTTTTTAATAAATTTAGGTGATTGATTTTTTCTAGTTGTTTATCACTTTTTTGGTTTTTATTGGGCATAATTTTTTAACAAGGGTATATGCGTAAATTTATACAAACTCACTTTTTCCATCCCTCATTTTTTCCACTCTCAACCAAACAAAGAGGGGGCAAATTAAAATATTTTTTATCCTCCCACTTTTCCACCCCTCCAACTAAATGGACCGTTAAAGTATTCAAGCTTCAAACTATGCTTCATTCATCAATTTCTTATTCTTGCTCAGCTGAGGATGTTGTTATATTAAGACTTTCTAAGTATTTGGATTCTGTTGGATGAGAATGGTCTTTAAAAAGTAGATTAGCAAAAACTAAGGGGCTGTTTGGTAAGATTATTTAAATATAGTTTTTTGTTTTGCAATCCAAAAATGGTGGGTCTTACATTTGAATTTATTTTTTGGCTAATATTTTCTAAATACAGTTTTCAAAAAACTATATCTTATTTTCCTGATTTAAAACAGGATTTTGAAAACGGTTCAGAGGGTGTTTTCAGGATACATAAAATATTTTTAATAACATAGTTGTAAATAAATTGAAAATAGTGGACCCCACATATTTGTCCAAACACTTTTACTCTTAAATTTAGGAGTTTATCTTTATCACAAAAAAAAAAATTCTCACGCTTCAAATTTGAAAAATATCATTAAAAAAAAAAATGATGAGCTCTATTCCTTTATCATTATCCACAAAAAAAAAAAAAAAAAAAAATTACAGATGCTACACGTTACTTTTTGTAAATATTTTTTTTTTTAAAATATCAAAAATAGAAATGGTCTCCCAAACAATTATTTTTGTTTATA
This sequence comes from Quercus aquifolioides, assembly GCA_019022515.1. Classification (NCBI taxonomy): domain Eukaryota; kingdom Viridiplantae; phylum Streptophyta; class Magnoliopsida; order Fagales; family Fagaceae; genus Quercus; species Quercus aquifolioides. Next base: position 83,283,101 of record CM032327.1, read on the forward strand.
GTATTTTGAAAATTGTTTTTAAAAGTGGGAGCCAAACACATAAAATATAAAAATTATTATCTGAAAACTAGTTTCAAGTTCAATTTTTTGAAAATTGTTTTTTTACTATTTTGAAAATAAAAACAAAAATTCTCCTACCAATCAGGCCCTAATTATGTTAAAACACAACTATATATGGATCCCATCGCACCTTGAATAATGCAGCATGTTTCCATTGCCTGCCTTTATATAGTGTCATAAAAATTTGCTTTTACATGCTGTTTAATCAGAATAAGAGAATCCGGCATGGTGTGTATTAAAAATACAAGGCATTATATAAGATGTGGAATGAAATATATTTGATGCTTATACCTTGGAAGAATTTTTATTCTAGTTGATGAAAAGAAATCTTGAGACCATTTCAATGGAGGATATGATTTCATGGAAGTATACAACCTTAATTAATTGAAGCATTATACAGTGGCAGCCTTATGTTTAGCCTCCTGAGCCACACTGAATGCATCACCATGTGCAATAGATCATATGGTTTAGCAGGCCTATTGATCACAACATGTCGATGCACCTGGATAACCCGCTTTCGCTTCTCTAAAAACTCATCCTCCGAAATTCCTTGCAAAATTTTCTTGATTTCTGGTATCTTTGCAACTGGAATTTGAATAGAAAATTGGCTCCAATCAAGAACATCACTAAATGGTGGCACATAACCATCGGATATTAGCACGGGGACACATTCTGCAAATATAGACTCAACAACTCTAGGGCTTGCAACTTCATACCCACTAGGGCACAGGCAAAACTTGCTTTGACCCATTAACTCGAAGTAATTTAAGTTTTTAGGGAGATACTCATGCACTTGGATATCTGGGTCATTGTCTTTCCAGTACCTAAGTAGTATTTTCCTTACAAACCCGTGCTCGCCACCGGCGAAAAAGGCTAAAATTGAACGATTGTTTGGGGGCTGGCTGAAGCTTGGAGGATTCAGGTTTTCAGGTGCAATTTTAACTTCAGGTAAGGAGGCATCTCTCGCCGGATTGAAGCCTTCAGTAGTGTTGGCATTGCATAGAACTCTAATGAAGTGTTTGTAAAACTTACGGTCATCAAATGAAAGTTTTGGTCCCTGAGATATCACAAGGAGGAATATAGTTAGTGTTATATCTTAAACCAATTATTATAATTCACACCTTAAGCAGCAGCATTCCTAAAGAAACTCTAAATGGTAGAGTGAAAAATAAAATTAACAAAGTAATTGCACAAGTTTGTGTAGCATGGAAACATAGACAATACATGATGCATTTTACTCTTTAAGAATTGTGTAATTTTTAATGATATCTTTCTCCTATTCAAACTTCTTAAAGAAAATCCAATGAATGCATGGCTAATATGACTCCCTCCAATGTAAAGCAGAAAATGAATACCATGCCCAGTCATGACAAGAAACCATAAAATGGTCAGCTCCATCGCTTCTGTTCCAATACGGGTGTTTCTTTGATATGACTTCCATGTAGTCCTTGACAACCTTTTGTAGAGGTTTCCGAGTATATATGATGCGAGGCTTGTACACGAATTCAATGATATTGGTAATACTTAACGGGAATATAAAATACAGTGGCCTCATTCGGGTCCCTAGCTAAAAAAGGACTCTCCCCACTTTCCAATTTATTCGTGAATTGCCCTTCAGTTGAGTATATGTTGGTCATTGGCCCCCTGTGAAAAATGGGCAACTCTCCTTCCTTGTAGGGCCATACTTTGAACCGTTTCAACATCTCTGCATGGCTCCTGATCATATGCATCAAACAATTAGAGACCAATTGTTATTAGTTTTTTTTTTTTGTTGAATGAAAAAAGAGAGTTTCTAGCATAGACTCATCGAATTCATGCTATGTAACGGTAATGGATAATACCACATATACTACTAGGGACTTGCTGAGGCTATCACTCGAACCACTCAACAACTAAAGCAATTCGAAAACTCCTACTATCGAATCATATCCCCACGATGGTAATTAGAGATCAATTGTTAATATCGTTGATACAGTACAATGCATATTACTTTAATAAATCAATAGTTAGATACACAACTTTCACAATTATTGAGGTACAATACAACTGTTATTAATGATAGTCCTATATGAAAAAAGGTATTGCATTAATCATAATTTACTACTATTTTTTGAGAAACATAATCTACTACTTTAAATGTTATGAAAAACATTGTAAAATTTGTTATGTCTATAATATTATTATTTAGGATTAAACATTAAATGTTATAGTGTGGCTGTTTTTTGTGCTAAGATTGTAATTGTAAATTTCTTATTATAAAATTGATAAATTTTTTAATATTTTCCATTTTGTAAAATAAATTTAGGAATTTTCTATATCTAAATGGTCCATTGTTCGAGAACTTCAAGATGTAATCTTACGATTTCACAAGCTATAGAGACACATGCAATAACAATTATTTCAGTTCTGTATCATTTTCAGGAAAATTTCAGAGTTTGTAGGAGAACTCTAACCGAAAATCAGGATTGCTTGAATGTTCTGCAAGCTAACTGACCATCATCAAGGGTTAATCATTAAAGATCTGACAGGAGATCGTCGATCTTAAGGTCCATTAAAACACATCTTCGTATAAAACAATCTTAATGGTTGTGACAATTCTAGGTACATAAAGAACTTCTCCACAAAGTGAGAAAATAATTTATGAATTCTTTAATCTTTACCAAAAAAAAAAAAGAATATAATTTATGAATTAAACCATCCCTGTCAGTTACAAGTACATACACCGCCAAAAAATTGTAGGCTAAGAAAAATAGGCTTAGAGTTCACAGCAAGTACGAAAAAAAAATCAATCCCAAGTTAATTGAGGGTCACGCTGCCCCACTAGCTATGATTAATAATGCTGTACTCCTTCTAGTTAAGGTTCTTAAATACTCATGGTGATTTTTTTTTATTAAAAAAAGAAACTAAAATTACAAGCTATTTTACAAATTATTGATGTGGTGTGTGATGATTAGTAAGTAGATAAGTAATGTTAATGATATACTTAGAGTAAGAATTTATCATATCAATAATTTATAAAAATATTATAAAATAGTTTGTAACCTTAACATTGCTTCTTTCTTTTTTTTTTCTTTTTTTTTTCCCTGAAGTACTAATAGTGATTTTATTCCTACTCATTCGAGACCGTCTAATAATTGGAATCTTGGAAAACAACAATAACAAGAAAGTCACTGCCTATCTCCTTGACGAGATGATTTGTAGTTAGAAAATCAATTATTGTTGGGTTTATAATCTTTTTCATAATTTGCCTAACAACTTTTAACAGCCAACTGCTTTAATGTGAAAGTGATATTATTTTTATCACAATATAACATTATAATTATTGTGAAAAAAAAAAGAAAAAAAAAAGTGAAATTTGATAATTCTTGTACGTTACGCAACAACTCAAAAGTCAAGTGATAAGGGGTGGCAGGGAATTTCATGTCACTAACTAACCAATGACATAAAGATATCATAAGATGAATAAAATAGGGAGAAAATCTTAACTGATGAAAGGCATAGGGATTAGGACTGAGCAAGGGGCCCGATCCACCCGAAAACCCGACCGACCCGACCCGATCCAACAGGTTTTGGGCGGGTTTGAAAATATTTGGGTCGGGTTTTGGGTCTCAATTTCGGGTATTTTCGGGTTCGGGTCGGTGTTGGGTCGGGGTCGGGTCATATATATATATACTAGTTCAACCCATTTTTTTTTTCCTGAAAAAAACCCTACCTCTTCGTTGTTCTCTCCGCCTCCCTCAGCTCTACGCTTCCCTCAGAGAATGGTTGATGGTGGCGGGTCATGTAAACGAAATCAGTGTTTGGCTCACCTGGGTATCCACAATTTTCATCTGGGTCTGCCTCCATGGCCTTGTTATCGCTGATGGTGGCGGTGTTGGCTCTATCACAAAAAAGGGAGCTTGATGAATTGGGTCAGGCTTGATTACCACGACTTTCTGGTCCGTGATGGCTTCTTTGGCTGACTCAAGGAGTGAGTACCCGTCAGAATCGTCGATGGGTTCGATTTCTGTGAAGAATTCGAAGGTCAAGGAGAAAATTTTGTGAACATTTCAGAGATTTGTGGGGGGTTTTGAGGAGCTAATATTATCTGTTTTTGGCATTTATTTGTTTTGTGATGTTTTCTGGGCTTAATTTGAGTTGTGGGTTTGGAATGGAATTGAATTTGTTTGTGTGAAAAGAGAGGAGTCGAGTGTTTCTTTGGTTATACTACTCTTTGCTTTGTGCTTGTGCAATATTGAGTTGTGAAGTGAAATGGGTGCTTTGGATGGCTTGGAAGAAAGGTACGTGGGTTTTGCTTGCTGGGGTTTTCTTTTTGTTTTGTTTTGTTTTGTTTATGTTTTCTGAGTTTGTTTGAGATTTCGTTGGAAGTTTTTTCTAAAAATGATGGTGGGTTTTTATTTTTAGATAAATTGGACTTGAAATAAAATGTTATCCAAAGGTAGAGTTTTGGGTTTTTTTTTTTTTTATTCGGTTTTTGTTTTTTTGTTTTGGGTGTAAAATTTGAACCAATTTGTAGAGCAAATCTGGGATTTGGATTTTATTTTATGGTTGTTTTGGTTTTTGCTTTCTGTGCGGAAATAGATCAGTGTATCATATATAGCTTAAATATTATATCTATATTTTTTGGTTCACCATCTTACGAAGAATGGTCTCATTTTTTTTATTTTTTTTATTTGATCTGTGGAGGCTGGGACCTCGTTGAAAAAAAAAAAAAAAAAAGTTCAACCCGAGACCCAGAAAACCGACCCAATTATAGACCCGTTTTCCCGGGTCGGGTCGGATTTCAGGCAGCCAAACCCAATTTATATCGGGTCGGGTCTCGGGTCATATTAAACCCGACCCGACCCGACCCAAACTCACTCCTAATAGGGATTTATGTAGATGGATCCTCTTGGAACAAACTCATCCTTAGTGTTCGATCTATAGCTTCGTGATCGAGATGCCTCCTTTATCGCCCTTCGAGCTCTTGCCAATCCTTTTTCTATTCTCCAAGAATAACTCATTTCATGCAACTGTAAATTATAAACAAAACGAAATAATTGAAACCAGTCTAAGGTAGTAAGAATATCTTCTTCATATATTGTTTTGTTTTGTAACTTGAAAGACAAAAGGTAATTTTAACTGAAAAGAATGGGACCATCAATATTTTCACTCCAAAAACAAAACTGATGTAATTTAAGTATTGAAGAGGGAATGACAACAAAAGGAGATCTTTGACAATTTGTTTTTCCCATTAGAACCCAAATGTTATGTTTTTTTCACTGCAAAAGTTGTATCACTTACGGTAGTTAAACCAGTGCCATTTTTGCTTTCATTGAAGAAATGATCTTTTGTGTGACTTTGAAGCGAAAAGATTGAGACTTGGGAGTTTTCGTGGGAAAGTGCAAAGAAAAAACAAGGAGAGGTAAAGAAGAGGATGAGAAAGAGAGAAGGGTACATGAAGAATGGGGTGGTGTAATTCCAGTCACCCATGTCAGTGTTGCATTTTCACTGCATAGAATGCCTTTCTTGTTTCTTTTAATATAGTTCATATTTTCCATTCAGCAAAAAAAATATAGTTCATATTTTCCTTCTCTTCCTTCTTTTAGTGACGTGATAAGGATTTTGTGAGATAATAATGGTGGTAAAAGGACTAGTGAGTGTCAATCCTTTACGAACTCTATCTGATAGTAGGTTTGTGTGGGAATATAAAGATAAAGTTGTTTTAGTTACATGTGCTTAGCACATTTTATGAATTTCGGAATTTTTTTGTTTATTAATTAGGCTGAAGTACCAATTAAAAAATAAAAAGTTAGGCTACAATGCACAAAAAATTAATTTCAATGTCTTTGGATTTTACCCTTAATGTTTAATTAGAATTTTGATTTTTATCTCCTAACGTTATGATCCATTTTGATTAGCACCCTTCGTCCATTTTTTTTGCTCATGTGTTCATTAAGTGATAGCTAAGCCTGCCACATGCACTAATTAACCCAATTAAATCATAACACGTGAATTTTATTATTACATGTAATTAAATAACTTAAAAAAAATCTAATAAATAAAATAAATATTTAAAAATTTAAAAATTCCAATAACTAAAATAATTTTTTTTTTCTTTTTACAATATTAAGGAGTAAAATTTCAATGACCCCATATTTTATTTTTAGGGGGTGTGGTTTACATTTTAGCCATTTTATTGAATTTTGAATGCTACTAAGCTTTCCTCCAGACTTTGGATTGACTGTATGCTTACCATGGAATGTTCTGTCTCCTTTTTTGTGTTAACTATATTGGCATTGTTTTAGTGATTAGATTCCCATCAGATATATAACAATAGATGGTTTTTCACAATAAATTCGGATACACATTATGTTCTTGATAAACTGGTAGGTACGTAGTTACACATTTTTAATTTGTTTAGCAAGTCAGAAAAGGATTTGACTATTTGAGTCCATCTTATGAGGAAATCAGGAAAAGTTTTCCGACAAATTCAACTGAAAGTAAAGCATAGCATCAGGGACGGAGCCACACTTACCCCCCACCCCCAATTTTTTTTTTAAATAAAAATTATTAGTATATATATAGGTATTAATTTTAGCAATTTAATTGTTTAAAAACACATTTTTTCCCCTTAACAATATCTTTAATTCTTTTGAAAGTAATGTTACAACCACAACCTTTTTTACAATATTTTTATAAACTATTAAGGTAGTAAATTTTTATTGGTTTACATTTGAACCCACTACTCATATCACTTTTTTATATAACAATAATCACTAACCACATAAGCAATTTATAAAAGCGTTTGTAACTTTAATATTTTCCTCATTTTAGAGGCTATAAAAAATTTATAAATCTAAAATTTAAAACAAAATATATAAGCCTAGAAAAATTAGCCCATTAACAAAAATTACCAATAACCAAAAAAAAAAAAGCCTAATCAACTAATTTGACCCAAAACAAACAACCTGGCAATTTAAAAAATTTTAAACAAAATAATTTTTCATTACCTTCTTTAATTCTTATGAATTATTCCATTCTTGCTTAATCTATAAGAATTGAACCACTATATATAAGGTCAATGTGCAGGTCATTAGGATTTTCATCGTTTCCCTAACCTTCTCATAAGATTCATAGCTTCTAATTAATAACATAAGTACAAGACAAACCAGCGTGCTCTAATCTACACAGTTGAATTCCAAGGCAAGAAAAAATTTAATTTATTTTGGAAGAATAATGACGATATATCATTTTCGGATTGTGTGTTACACACTTGAATTTTTATAACTAATTAAAAACGTGAATATAAAAACACAACGTCTGTGTAACAACGTGTGAAATAGACACACCCTTTTGGGAAAATATTCTGCTATTGGATTTGCACGAAGAATGCCACAAATGGTAAAAATCACCAAAGAATTACACACCACTCCCCAGTCCCCAATGGCAGTATTTTCCGTAGTTTTCGTCAAAATGATGGGCAGTAATCAGTATTCTGGTCACTGTTTGGTTGAGTGCGTTAAAAAAAAAAAAAAAAAAAAAAAATTATGAGTGGGGATGGGGGGTAATTGCACAGGTGCTGATCCTAATGCGATATTTTGAGTGCAAACGTGATTCGTAGATGATATGGTCATTGTATTTTTTTTTTTTTTTTAGATATATCAAATAGTTGAGGAAGAGAAATTTGAACCCTGAATAATTTTGTTGAAAACACTAAAATGAGCCAATTGAGCTACAATTATGGTTTTAGTTTCGTGATTCTAAAACATGTGAGCCATTATCAATCCATATATAAATAAGTTTTCATACTTGCTTGATTAATTTTGGTAACAGTATGGAATGTGATGTAAAACAAAATAATTAAAAATGTACTCAAAGTCTTATAACTTAATCAACACTTCACCATGCAGTGTTTGGAGATTTAAAGAGGAAATTTTCTAACTGCGAAATTAGTAGCATATTGTAACTATCTCAATTTAATATATATATATATATATATAACGGGTCATTCTACAGTACCCACCTTTTTTTTTGGTGGGTACGGTACCCACTTATAGATCTAACCATTGATTTCACTTATTTTAATCCTGCCGTTTATGTGATTTAAATGAATTACCAATTACCAATCAAGCAAGTAACGTATAAAATCAAATACAAGAAAAAAAAAAAGAAAAAAAAAAGAGACTTTTCTTTTTTCTCTCTCGCTGTTCTCTCTCTCTACTTCTATGCTGCGTTCTTTAATTCTGCTCCTTCTCATCGTTCTTGGCCGATCTTCACCTCGTCTTCATACGAATCTCAGGTAACTATTCTTCATACCTTTTCCCTGAATTTATCGGCAAGATTGGGTTTTTGAATGGTGGGTTTAACGATTTATTTCAAGTGAAAGTGAGAATAGGATAGGTTTTTTCTTCATCCTTTTTTTCCTTTTCCTTGAATTTATTGTCAAGACTTGGGCCTATTTGATTGGTTTTTTTTATTTTTTATTTTTTTATTTTTTTCCTTTAGGAATTTTGGAACACAAGCATTAGTAATGTTGTGAAATCTGAACTGAAATTTCATAATAGGCAGATTCAAATTGCAAATCAAGCCACTTGCTTTGATTTTTCCCCCAATGAAAACCCATGTGAAAATTTCCCATTGAAGAAAAACAAAGAAGAGAGATCAGAAATCAACATGAACAGAGACAGTTCTCTTAAAGTAACTTCAAAATTTTCTGAGCAAAGTCAACTTCCTGTTATAAATGGTAAAGGTAATGATCAATTGATGTATAAAAAGAAAGGGTCGAAGAAGACAACATGATTCAAGTGTTAAAAATGGGAAGCCATCAAGTGTGTTTAAGAGGAGAGTATTTTGCTTCTCAAAATCCTTTCCTGAGAATAGGGTAAGTTGTTAAAATTCATACTTCAATTTTGCAGTACAAGAACCATGGCCTTGGTATAATTATCACTATTTAGAAGTTCACTGATGTGCCTCTGGGTATGAATGTGTATGTTAAATTGTAAATGTAGAAGAAATGTACACTGGGTATTTTTAATAAATCTTGAAAATAGTATCTATGTCATTTGCAAAAAGAAAATTTGTGCACTGAATAGGACTTGGAATGTGAAACATGAACTTGTAGTCTTGTGAACCTGCCTGAAAGCTGAAACTAAAGGTTTTTGGTTGCTATGTTAAGAATTCTATATTTAATGGTAGAGAACATATTGCTTTTATATTAAACAATTTGGGTTTGGATTAGGCTTCTGAGTTCTTTCCATTAACTTGAATCATATGTGAGGTTTGGTGAACTGAGTCAATTTAGCTTTGTTAAGAAATTGTTTGATGAAATGTCTGTGTGAGTTGTGTATTTTAATGCATGGGTTTTTTGTCTGAGATTTTGAGCAACTAAAATATTATTGTGAAATTTTATGTCTATTGCATTTTCTAGTACTATTATCTAGTTAGGGATTGGGGTCCTGATGAAGGTTGATGAGCAAAATGGCTTAAACATTGCAGTTTGGTTTTTCCGGAACCATCATTTTATTCTGCTAGGCAATCAAGTTGCTAGCTAGTTTTATGTTGTGTGAGTAGTTATGGATATGTGCTTTTAGAGCAGTCCATCTAGCCTTGGTCCTACTTGCCTATAGTAATTGAATTTGTTTCCCAATCTCTCTGAAGTATTGGAAGAAAGTTGGCTTTTTTACCTCTAGTAAATGGGTCCAATAAGAGACTATTTTTATGGCTTATAGATGTATAGATTTATCTTTATTTTCTATTTCTGTTTTCGTTTGTGGGCCACAAACATAGGTTCCCCACCCTAGCATTTAACAACCCCCCCCCCCCCCCCCCCCCCAAAAAAAAAATCCTCTCTTATCATATTCGTTGGATATTTGGAATTTGGTTCCGTTATGTTTGATGTTATTTGGCGAGAGTGAAATAGGCTAACGTTTGAGGAAATGGAGAGTACAAGGAACTAGCTTCTAGCTTATTTTGTTGGGGACTCACAAATAGAGAGTCAATTCTAATGCTATTGAGTCTATCTTTTTGTACATAATCTTTTGTATTTTTTGTCTTCCTTAGGCTACTTCTTGCCTTTCTTTGCATGATGTAGTCTCTTTTTAATGAATTTTTATTACTTATAAAAAATAATTGAGAAGCATGCATTTTTTTTTGGTTAGTGGTTTGCTATTGGTTTGAAACACCCCTGTATGAGAAGAAAGAAACAAATAGCTCTTAATTCATTCAAAAGAACAAAAAAATGGGATAGTTAGTCATGATTTCATTTGGCAAAATTGCTGTAATAAGGCTCACTGCCACTTAAAAAAGTTAGTGAATTACTAAATGTTGAAACTACATGTTCATGAAATCTTGACATTGATCCAACACGTCTCCTAACTTTCAGGGTATAGACCCATAATAGCTGCCATTAAAGACAATATGGATTCAAATGGTTTGTAAAAATGAAGAGGAATGAATTTGTTAAAATGTGTCGATTAAAAGCATGTGAGATGAATGGACCTTTGCTCATTTTGCACATTTTCTTTTTGAATTAATCTTTAGGAATTGTGATGTTTTTGGTATGATGTTCATGTTCTTTTTTATCGCAGCATTTGCACCCATGAATGGAGGAACTGCTCTGAGTTATCTGATACAAACTCCTGGAAGCAACCATTTGATGCTCAAAGATACTTTTCACATAGTGAAAGTGACTGACAGGAATGTGTATACCTAAATAAAGAAAAGGAGCAAGCTGAGACAATTTTCCTTCAGTTTTTCTCTCAATCTATTACTATTGGTGTCAATGCTTTAGCCAAGACAGCAGCTGGAGCCAGCCCCATTACTGTAGCCGAATAGCCATAGCTTTTCTTCTTTTCTTTGTTGGATGTATGTGTAATTAGGTGTCATAGCTCTTCTTCTTTTCTTTTTCTTTTTTTTTCTTTTTTTGTTGATGGGTCTTCTTCTTTTCTTTGTTGGATTTATGTGGAATTATATTTTTTTGGGGTAGCCAGGGGGGTGAAATCTAATTGAAAACAAAATGTTCTCAGTGAAAAAGAGTGTATTATGACATTTAAACTTTTGTTTAGTTGAGAAGAAAAATGCGAATGTAGTAAATGTAATAATGTGTGAATTTATTTTTTGCCTCTTTACATAAAATTAATTTTTTAAATAGTATATAAGAAGTAATATTTCTTCAATTATTACATAAGAAGTAATATTTATTAAAAATAATGTTGTGAAAAAATATATATGAGAATTGCCTTGTCTGAAACCACGATTTAACTTAAGATTCTGCCAATGTAGCAGGAGATAATGGGACATAATGTACACTCCGAAACGATTTCAATAATATCACATTTTGTGCTAAAATTGTATTTTGAAAACATAATTTGTGTAAATGCATTCACTTAAAGTTGTATTTTGGACAAATAAGTTTAGTACAAAATTTGAAAATTTGTATTTTACTTTGAAATTGTGTTTTGATATTTTAGCGTAAAACAAGATTTGATTTTTAAGCTCACTTCATAAAAAGATGCAAGTGAAATGGTAATGTGGAGAGAGTAAGATGCAACCATCTCCTCTTTATCTCTAAAACTGTCTCTCGCAATCCTCCATAGCTAGAACTTGCCTTGAGCTCTGTCCAAGGCCGAGAGCCTAGAAACCTATAATTGTACATTAGATCTTTTGTAAAATCCTATATTGAAAACATGGTTCAAGGAGAAGCTATTCACCATTTCTCCTAAATAATTTGTCCATAATGTTATTTTTAATAATTACTAGTATGTAACTCGTGCTTACACACATGAATGATGAATTGTAGTGGTGCTACTGGACACTACATATACAATATACTATCACTATCCATGAAATTATACTAAATACAAAACAAAATAATATAACAAATTGGTTCAATAGTATCTCCTAAATTGAATAAGGATAAGTACATGGGATCATTTAGCTTAATTACAGTTTGTTACGTTCAATATCTTTACTTACAAAATATCTAAATAGAAACAATATAAAAATATATACTCATTAGTTCAGGGGTCTTTTGGTCATTCTTAGGTTACGGGGGTATTACGGTCAGTTTTTAGGTTCTAAAGATATTTTGATCATTTAGGTTCTAAGGGGATTTTGATAATTTTAGAGGTAATTGGGGGAATTCTAGTCATTTTTTAGGTTATGAGGGAATTTTGGTCCTTTTTAAGGTTTTCAGGGTTATTTCGGTCATTTTTAAGTTTCTAAGGGTATTTTAAGATATTCTCTAGGTATAGGGGGCATTATCGTGATTTTCTGTTCTAAGGGTAATTTCGGTAATTTTTAAATTTCAAGGTCATGTGGTCATTTTTTTTTGTCCTAAGGATATTTTGGTCATTTTTTAGGTTTCATCGTTATTTTGGTCATTTTTAAAGTTTTAGGGTCATTCAATCAATTTTTTATTTGTTCTAATGATATTTTGGTTATTTTTTAGGTTTCGTGATTATTTCGGTTATTTTTTAGGTTTTATGGTAATTTTGGTATTTTTTTTTAGGTTTTAGGGTGATTCGGTCATTTTTTTAGGTTCTAAAGGTATTATGGTCATTTTTAGGTTTCAAAGGTATTATGGTAATCGGTGAGGGGGGGGGGGGGGGGAGGGGAGGGGGGAGAACTATCGAATATGACAAAAGTACACTCACATTTGAGTTGGTATAGCCCATTTTGACAATAGAATCATCGAATGTGAGAAAAAAAACAAGGTTATAACCAAATGTGGCAAAAGTATTGTCGAGAATGATGTTGGTACTGCTTAATGTGACAAGTACAAATAAACAATGTATTAGCATGTGTTAGTGTAAAATACACAAATGTGTTGAGTAAAATTACCTGTTTCACAAAACATCAATTTTGATATATACTTGTCATTATCCCCTATATGTATTTTTAAACCATTTCAATGTGGGATTGCCA